>OZ059857.1:11548999-13948999 GCA_964057195.1 Orthosia cruda | reverse complement strand
GAATGTGACATCCACCAACCCGGACTGGTCCCCCGTGATGGATGTAGCCCATTCTCTCTCTCAGAGAGGAGACCCTATCCCAGCGGTGGGAACATTTAAAAGGCTGATGATGTATGTTGAAATACAGTTACCGAAAATTAACTATTACAAGTTGTAAAATAGTATGTTATATTACTTCTTTTCCACGACAAAACCTGATCCCAACGACTCGAAGTTAAAGTAACTTCTTAAGTAGCTAACCTACTTACTTAAAACTTTTTCTAGTTGGTAACTTTGGAGAAGGCTTCATTAGACCCCGTGAGAGGGCAACAAAATGTAATTGGATTTCACCTTTATGTTTCGGATCACAGCGAGCTCTGTTACTTGAGTTAAAACAAAAGAAAGTCATCTAACTACATATTATCCTAACTAGTTTTGTGTGATGGATTCGATAAGGTAGCATTGTCATGATTTAAGACAAAAGATCTTGATATGATAAGGCTCTCTTGTTTTATCCTAATAAATACAATGCAAGGTAAAAAAAATATTTCTCAAAAAAAAGTTAATTAAAAAAATTATGAAACATGACTGTCTGAACTACAAAGCGAACTAAAAAGACGTAAACAAGAAAAAAATATGCTGTGCAGTCGGAGGATACATCTGGTTTAGGTCAGCCAGCTCGAGAATATGTATCCTCCGACTGCACAGCATGAATTTCTCCTTGTATACGTCTTTTTAGTTCGCTTTATAAGCAGTTGGATTTTTAGATTTATTTTTATTAAATAACTTTTTTTTGAAAAATATTTTTTTTTACCTTGTATTGTATTACGTCGTTTACGTCTTTTTAGTTCGCTTTTTAATTAACTTTTTTTATTTATTACTTTTTAGTTAACATTTTTTTTGAATTAGGTACATTTCAACATATACGTGTTATATATTTTTGAAATCACCTCTTAAAATCATTTATTTTGATACCTATCCCATACGACGAAATTGGAATAGAAAAAAAATTGGGCCTCCACAATATGGCGTCCAAAATCCACCATTTTTAACCCCCGACGGAAAAAGAGGGGTGTTATAAGTTTGAGGTGTGTTGCTGTGTATCTGTGTATCTGTGTGTCTGTGTATCTGTGTGTCTGTGTATATGTGTATCTGTGTATCTGTGTATCTGTGTATCTGTGTATCTGTGTATCTGTGTGTCTGTCTGTGGTATCATAGCGCCTCAACGGATGAACCGATTTTGATTTAGTTTTTTTTGTTTGAAAGGTGATTGTATCGAGAGTGTACTTAGCTATGTTTGAATAAAATAGGTTCAGCCGTTCAAAAGTTATGCGCGTTTTATTGTTTAGATCGTGATGTTTTCGCAAGATAAATGTGTCGGGGGTGTTTTAAATTTTGAAATTTTACTTGTTCTATTTTCCAGTTTGAATGTGGCTACATTCGAACTGGAAAATAGAAAAATGACATAAGTGACACTCGCAGGGTTAAGACGAATCGATTGACGTAAGAATCATCAAAATCGGCCAACGCGTTTGGTCTCTAGAACGCCACATAGGAACAAACAAACATAGACTGATAAACAGATTACCCTCCTTCGGCAGTCGGGTAAAATACATAGGTACCTACCTACAAACATACACACATACAAATATACACTTATGAAATTTAGCACACATGTTTAGAAGCCCAATTAGAGTAACATATATGAATATTGGGCAATTGTCGAATTGATTACCTCCTTTTTATGAAGTCGGTATGAAAAGAGCAGTACTTATAATATATCACAAAGAAATGTTATGTCGAATGAACGTATCATATAGATATATACTATTATATTGTTTGCAGCCTTAGGGGAGCGAAATGGTACAGTAATGAGAGTACTTCACATCGGTCGTTCGGGTAGAAAAAACGCGAAGGGTGCCAAATACTTTTATCCCGCCGGGAGTGAGTCGCGGGGGAGACGCGGCTTCGTACAAGTTCCAAACAGCTGTTCAAGTGTTCAAGCTTTTGACATTATAATACTTCTATCGTAAAAGAATACCTTATTTGAATATAATATTTAATTCATTAGGTAACCTACTTTTAACCGCGGTGAACAAAAATACGATTTCATTATGAATCTTATGCAATTGTTTTGATTAAATTCGCAATTTATGCAGTTGGAAATGTCTTCTACGCTTCAGTAGATGATCAGAACATAAAAGATGGATGAAAATCACCGGTCATTTAGAATGAACTGACTTGAGACTTAGGAGTGAAAACAGAATCTTTAGGTACCTACATTATACATAAAAACCGGCCAAGTGCAAGTCGGACTCGCGCACGAAGGGTTCCGAATCCGTACCCAGGGTCAACGTCAACTATGGTTGAATTGGGACACCCTTTAATCTTCAATTTTTTTTTTGTTTTTTTGCAATTTTTCCTTTATTTGTGCTGTAAGACCTTACTTTTTGCCAAATTTCGTGATTCTAGGTCAACGGGAACTACGACCCAAAAATGTTTTTTTTTTGTAAAAAAACAAGGTCTTACAACAGGTAAAGGGTAAATTCCGAAAAATAAAAAAGTTGAATATTAAGGTAAGTTTTGGTACAAATTTCAGCGAAAATCTAAATTTGCCCATATCTTTTTATCGTGTTGACTCAGGACCTTGATTTTTATCATACACCTAATAGGGATTAGATCTCGCAAATCAATTTGCTAGGTCCACCCGTTCTTGAAAAAATCGGTAGTGACACACGAACAGACAGACGGACAAGAGAGTGATCTTATAAGGGTGCCGTTTTTTCCTTTCGAGGTACGGAACCCTAAAAACTAGTTCCTAGCTAGAGTATATGTCGAGACTAGAGTCGAGTACCCGCAATCCCAGAAAGTGAAAAATACAATTACTGAAGTAACAATATCTAGTCATTGTAAAGGGACCTAGCCGGAGCCCGAATGCATTACGTAGATCACATTAAATATTGATGAAAATACTACAAGAGTTAATAACACTATTTCAGTGCAGGACCACTATAATGTATAATGTAGACGGCTCTAGTTTTCTCTCTGGAGAGTCGTGTCGTGTGCACGTGAATCCCGTGATCCGTCTGCGGGCATTGCGGCCAGCGGTCGCCAAACTTTGATATGTTAATGTTAGTAGACATTTGACTTGTTAGGACTGTTAGTGCGCTCTAACCGAGACTGCAAAGAACCGCTTTGTTTCGAGATTAGTTGCAATCACTTCTCCGACTGATTAGTACCAGCTCAGAACCCGTTCATTGGTTTCCAGTAATTTATCTTGCGGTTCGCTTGGGAGCGCTTGTAATTATTTGTCTGACTTTTCCAGGGCTGAATGAGTCACTAGTAAAAGAAATACTTTCTGTAGCTTTGTGAGATTTCCTGTATTTACCTTTTTGGCTTTTCAAGAGGATGCAAGCCAATAAAGACTTACTTTGCCTTTGTTATAGATACTTTACTTTCTTCTTCATTTCTTAATCATAATCATTTATTTTTTTATTTGTGCAATATAGTTTGTGCAACATAGAAGTAAATATAGTTCTTAAGGTTACACTAGTCGATCATTCTTCCATACAAACGTAGTCTAGCGATTACTCCACTGTTTCACGATGTACGTTCAAAATAAAAAAAATATATCAATTTGTCGCATCATTATCTAGTCCTGTATGGAAACAAAAAGGTAAAAAAAAAAAACTGAAAGTTATGAGCGTCAAAAGTTCCATATTTCAACACTAATTTTAACGCATCTTTGGGTGGAAATACATACCATAAGAAGAATGAAAATTGCAAAACGGCCTCCATATAGGGGTAGATTAGTAATTCAACAATGCAAAAAAAAATATTTTGAAAATATACATTTAGTAGTATTTTCATGATATCTAGACTCCCAAAGGTCTGTTTATAAAATTTCGCGCGCTCGTTTTTGTCCTAAATCATCATCCATTTCGATACAAATTTGCAAAAGTGCTAATTCGTACGCGAACTAGTTTCTTACTGCATCTCATTCGCACATGTTGTCGGATGAGATGGCATGCATTTTAACCTCGCACACAAAATAGTTCGTGCCGTCGACTAGTTGAACCTTAATTTTTACTTTCGTAGGTCTCTATGTTATGCCAAGAAGCGTACAAATATGGTTGCATTCGAAATACGAAGAAAATTAAATATTAATCATGCGAGAAGTATTAATTACCGGTTCCGCGTAAAATAAATAACAATAAAGTCATTTTTACGAGTCGTCAGAAATATATTGAACTTGTTACCGAGCTTTATTATGAAGTCGTAAAATATTGCTAACTTTCTAAACTTGATCGCAAAATGAATTTCTAGTAATACAACCTGAGTTAGAAAGTGTATTTAGTTAGTAGAGACGTTAAATTTTAATGTTAGAATCATTTACTTACCGGTTGGCAAAAATGGCACAGGTGGCTATAAAAGCCATCCAATAAATAGTCGGCGTTAGTTTATGTTTGAGATACGCTGTCTTTATTCGGTGCCAACCATCTAATGCATAATTCCAAAGTGGTGGTGGCCAGGATAATGCTAAATTTATGCCATACGTCACATTAATCTATATTAAGTGTTATTAAAGAACAGCTCTTATAAGTTAAGCTACTAAAGCGTATGTAGGCCACATACGCTTTAGTGCCGTAAAACGGTAACTTTCTAAAGCATACTCCTTAGTAACGGCTAGGTTAAAAGGTTTGAAAAAAAATATATTTATAATTGATTCATGTACATAATTTGGCAACACAAAGTGTTTTCTTGTAACTAATAGTTTTGCTTTAACAAAATTATTAACAACACGATATTTTTTCGCAACTTTTGGAAACTCCTCCAAAACGACTTCGATGTTTAAAAATATTTTTACACAGATAAACTGATGGCTGGAATGTATTCTTAATTTACATAGCATATGTAAATCAAATAATATTTTGGTGACAAAACTGTTCAAAATGAGGTTCAATATTGATATTTTGGGACAGAGCGGGCGCACGGCCAGTACTGCGTTAAGGGCCTACATACGCTTTAGTGCCGTAAAACGGTAACTTTCTAAAGCATACTCCTCAGTAAAAGCTAGGTTAAAAGGTTTGAAAAAAATATATATTTATTATTGATTCATGTAAATAATTTTGAACACTAGGTTTTTTCGTGTAACTAATAGCTTTGCTTTAAAAAAAATATTAACAACACGATATTTTTTCGCAACTTTTGGAAACTCCTCCAAAACGACTTGGATGTTTAAAAATATTTTTATACAGAAAAATTGATGGCTGGAATTACTTCATACCTAACATAGCATATGTAAATCAAATAATATTTTGCAAACAAAACTGTTCAAAAGGAGGTTCAATTTTGATATTATGGCATCGAGCGGGCGCACGGCCAGTACTGCGTTACATTGGGGCGTATATATCACCTTAACATTGGGGCGTATATAGCGCCTTAAAGTTATGACTTAAATATGGAGGGTAACGAGTGTTTACATTAAAGATTACTATTATATACTTGGTTTAAATCTTCGTCTCATAAAAAATAGAGCTATTGCTTGTTTACGTCTTTTTAGATCGCTTTTTAAGCACTCGGGTTTTAGTTTTTTTTTTTTTTTTTTTAATATATCTTTGTAGTTTTTTTTCGAATTGGGTACATATAAACATATCAGAGACATATTTTTTTTTAAATCACCTCTTAAAACCCTTTATTTTGATACAGCACACGATGGGTTTGGAAGAAAAAAATAATTTGGGCCCCCACAAAATGGTGCCCATAAGGCGTCATTTTCCTATTTTCCAATTTTAATGTAGCCAGTGACTCTCTCAGGGTTAAAACGAACCGATTGACGTAAGAACCATCAAAATCGGCCAACGCGTTTGGTCTCTAGAACGCCACATAGGAACAAACATACCCTCCTTCGGCAGTCGGATAAAAAGATGTAATAAGTAGCTACCGGTAGCAAAACTAAAGGACACAAATACACTGCTCCGCTCATTGCAACATTTCCAAGCAAAGTTATGAAAAATAAAGCACTACTCGAATGAGACACGTACCAGATGATTGTCGCGAAAATATACCAGCAGATGTTTGAAGTAACTTCGAGGATTTTAATGAAACAGTTAGCAAATAAAGCAAAACCCGTATGCGGCTGCGGGCTGAGCTTAATCAGAGGCAGTGCTCTCGAGACGAGGACTCAGTTGTGTAGCAGACGAAATATTTGAAGCAGGGACTTGAAACGTTACTCAAAATTGCGTTATAGAAGTTCAAGTAACGATAATGTGTAACCGTTCCACCAGGATCGTAACAAAATTATCTATTGGCTATAACGTTACTAGCAAACGGAACGAAATCTACAACTATTTAATAAAAATATTGATAAAATAATTATCGTTATTAATGTCTTAAAAAACCTACAACTATTTAATATAACTATAAATATTAAATATTTGTAGATTTCGTTACGTTTGCTAGTAACGTTACAGCCAATAGATAATATTGTTCCGATCCTGGTGGAACGGTTACACATTATGGTTCCTTGAAGTACCTACGAGTATAACGCAATTTTGGGTAACGTTTCAAGTCCCTGTTTGAAGTTGGCTCGAGGGCGCTGCCACGACCGCCACTCTTCGATTCGAGCGACGTTGACTCGTTACGCTAATTCATTAGGAAACCAAGTCCCGACCATCACGATTCAAAAACGTGCTGGGATGGGACAAACTGACTCAATGACACACAAAAGGTAAAGGCATTCAGTCATCCAAATATATTGTATTGTACGATTATTGTTATCTATGTATGTTTTTTTTTATGTAGGTATGGAGTGGAATTCCCTTCCGGAGTCTTTGATTCCTGATAGCTACAACCTTGGGGTCTTTAAGTCAAGAGTGAATAGGTCAGATCTAGGTAGGCAAGCGTGCTTCATCGTCGACCACATCATCGTTTACCATCAGGCGAGATAGTGATCAAACGCTAACAAAAAAAAAAGTTTTGAATGGATCTGGGCAATGATATTCTAGTAAACAGATACGTTATACACTAACAAACAACCAAAAATCAGTGTACCGCGCAGCAGCGGCAGCACACATACACACTTTTCATTCATTTGACATTTCACTGCAATTCGAAAGGGATGGCTAAAAGAAAAAAGAGACAGCTAGTGTTTGTCACTTGCGTGTGAATGTAAACAAACATTATTGTGACCATCAATGTTTTTTTTATCTTTTTCTAACCTCCAAATAACAGAATATTAGGAAAATTTAAATAAATTAGTAAATTTAGGTATATTGCGTGCTTACATATGGTATGAGATTCCTTTTGTTTTATTTACTTTGGTATCATAATTGGTACACTTTCTAAATACACACGAAGGCATATTTTTAATTTTGTTTTTGTTTCTACAAAGCGTATCGCTCTTCGCCATGCGTGACATAGACTAACGACTATACGTCCCAATTAGGACGTATTCGAGTCTTTACAATGCGCGCGCTCATAACATATCTGTTTACTAGAATATCATTGGATCTGGGTAATAAACAATGTCATTTTATTTCATTTCATTTGGTTTAGTTTCTAAACCAATAAATGAAAATACCTTTCTGTTAATTCGAAACTTACGTTATCAAATAATCAACACCTATTACAGCTTGTAAAGTAACTCTGAGATATCCGTTTTCCAATTACTGTATAATTAAATTAAACCTGCGCGCTGTAAAGACTGGATCTCAATTAAAGTCAAAAGTTATGCCTTTCGGAAACGGGAATTTACTTGATGGTGATAGGCTGAACATGAAATTTGAAATTGGAATACGAAGGAGCGGAGACGCAACCATTACGATGTGACAGAAAATTTCCGTCAACGTTACTTTTCATTCGAAATCCCTGTTTTACAATCTCCGTTTCAGAAAGCTCTCTGAAAAGTTAATTTGGATCTAAGTAGGTTTGTAAAACGTGCTGGTTCATTAATCCCATCGGATTGTCTGACTACTTAATTAATCCGTAAAAAGAAAAGGGTCTTTGTGTTGAAGGAAAATGTAAATCAAAAATTGAGTGAACTTTTTTCTATTGAACATAAAAGACATTTTACAAAAAAATACTACCGACTTCCAATTAAAAACACTACAAAATGAAAAATAACTTTCTTTTTCGAAGTCGGTGTTTTTTTTTAGGTACCAATTTTTTTCGTTGGGGACACCGCCTTCGAAAAAGAAAGTTATTTTTCACTTCATAGTGTTTTGAGTTAGAAGTCGGTAGTATTTTTTTTGTAAAAATGTTTTTATTTTACACTTTTTAGTTGTACCAAATATGCAACTAGCCTTTAGTAATGTACTTATAATGCCAGATTAAATACCTGAATACCATGAAACTTGAACATAACCGATAAAATGAGAGTGTACCAAGGTGGACAGTACACATCTGAGTACCCCGTTTAGAGCGTACTAGCGTGATGTTATGTTATGAAATGGTATAAACAATAAACAGACAGGCGGTTCCAGCAATCCCGAAAGATTTGCCGTTATTTATTGAAGAGTTCTGGTGTATATTTACGAAGTTCTTCATCAAATTAGAATGGGACCAATTCCGGAACATATACTAACAAACAAAAAAATAATTTTCAAAATCGGTCCACAATTGACGGAAATATCGGTGAACATACACAAAAAAAACGTAAAGTCGAACATAGAACCTCCTCCTTTTTGTTAACTCGGTTAAAAATGCTCACCTTCTCTAACCCTGCCAAAGGTTATAAATTGTGGGCGCCATTTTGGAGCCTTATCGATATGTTTGTAATATTTTCACCAAAACATGTTTAATATTCGGAGCACGTCGTCGCATATAGTTGGAAGCAGGGGCTCCGCGTATTGTCCGCGCGACTTGTTACCTACGTGTCGTTTGGGTGGCTGCCAAAACTGCGTCGTGACACAAGCTACAAGTGTCAGATGTTCACTGCTGCCAGCCGAGCGACGTTTCTTCCCGACAGATGCATAATTGGGACAGAAATGAGGACGCGATTAAAAGTTTAAACTCATTTTCCAGTGAATAAAACAGCAACCATGTCTCAAAAGCTTGGGGAGCTTTCTTCGCGGAGAACTGAACGTTGAAATCGCCATTGTGAACGTACCGCTCCTTGTACAAAAAGTCGACGAACCCCTAAAGAAGTGTTACCGTGGTTAAAGAGAGGAAAAAAATCGTTTCTATTCTTTGGCGTCTGCATATTATCTATAAAATGCACTGCAAAATTGCATCACTCGTCCCTCCGTCGCCCTCGCCCTCTCGTCGGGACTTCGGAGGGCGAATCTTTTCAATTCGCCCCCTTGGACTTGGTTACGCAGCTAGCCTTGTTGATGCGGTGATGTTATTCAATTCACTCAATGAATAACATTTTCTCATTTACATTTTTAATATTACTTTTTCGTTTCTTACTACGTTCACTTTATGGTCTCAATTTGTTGTAGGCAATGATATTCAAATAAACAGATATGTTACGAGCGCGCGCATTGTGAAGACTCGAATAGGTCACAATTGTGACCTTTAGTCTTTAGTTTATGTCACGCACGGTCAAGAGCGATAGGCTTTGTTGAATCAAAAACGAAATAAAGAAAAATGCCGTCGTGTGTATTTAGAAATTGTACCAATTATGATACCAAAGTACATAAAACAGAAGGGATCTCGTACCATATGTAAGTACGCAATACGCCTCAATTTACTAATTTATTTGGTTTTTTTCCTAATATTCTGATATTTGGAGGTTAGAAAAAGATAACAACATTGGTTGTCAGAATAATGTTTGTTTACATTCACACGCAAGTGACAAACACTAGCTGTCTCTTTTTTTCTTGTTGGTTTTATCAAGCCATCCCTTTCGACTTGTAGTGAAATGTCAGATGAATGAAAAGTGTGTGTGCGGAACACTTTTTCAATTGTTTTGTGAGTGTATAACGTATCTGTTTATTTGAATATCATTGGTTGTAGGTAAGAGCTTATAAAAATCGAATAAAATAAATTTTACCAATTTGGACACCGTTGTGTACGTCATTAAAATATAATTATCGTCATGAGTATGACGACCACGTATTGAGAATTGAATAGGCAATCACATTCAATCGTTTGATGACGTAAAAATTCATGATTACTCACGTCAAACATTATTGTTTGGTTTTAATTCAATAAAATTATGACGTTTGTTAGGTCTTTAGGTGTTAGACGAGAAACCATAATAAACTACTGGATCAAGCCGCTTGTTATTAAACATTGTCTTTCAAGTGTCCAATAATGGCCCACAAGTTATTATTCGTAGAATGTATCTAATCACTAAATACATAATCTACAAGTGCCATCTTTTCATTGTCCTTTGTCAATACCTAACTGACAGTAAGTGAAATTATCGTTGCCGAAGACAAGATAGAGTGTTCTAAGGAGAACCCAATACATGAAAAACAGTCACACCTCTTTGTTTGAATCGGACAACAAGACCTTTATTTATTGTGTTACGTTATCTATGGCAACACCGGTATACCCTCGTGCGATGTATCTGAATTCTGAACAATATTGTCAGTGTCTGGCGTCACATATCATGTCAAATGACGCACTCCTAGGAATATAAACACTGGCCTGTTGTCCCGTAATATCACACACACCTACGAAACGGTTCACACGCATACCAAACATGTTTCTTAATTGCTACTCAAATTAGTATTTCATCGAATTCAATTTATCTAACTTCTGACTCAGACAGCAGTTACTCACTTAACTTCTATACATAATCAAATGAACACCTTTTTAATAAATTACGCGCTTAATTTAAAAAAAAATTGGCGCTAACATATTAGCTTTTAATCCAACTGCTTTAATTAACGCCCCTAAATAAGATTATTTTAGTAACTTAATCAATAGTTACGTTATTAATTAGGATGTCGTATGACGTAAATCTGGGGTCCAAAATGAAACGTTACTGAGCCAGCGGAGGTACGCTTTTCGCGCCCCAAAGTGGTCCCGCCCCGAACTAACACTTATCAGCTGTTTCTAAATTCAAATATAGAAAATTTGAATTCAGAATGTGAAATCATTATGGTTAAAAAGTTTTTATAAATTAGTTTTTATGATTGCCATGCACTGTAAATGTGATATTAAAGGGCCATGATAGCTATGATCATAGTTTTGGATAGTGGTGCGTGGGATGTTTTATCTCTTGGGATAGGTCATTGACTGAGCGTTAGGAGTGAGGCAGTTGAACGGCGTAATAAGATAAACATCACTGCATTGAAAGGGAAATTCAATGGGGGATTTAAAAACCCCCGACACATTTTTATTTCATGCTACATAATTTATCTAGTACATAGTAGATACGCTTCAATCGGCAATCTATTGAACACGTAATTATGACACGATATCTTGCGACAACACCCCGATTCAAACAGTAAAACGTCCATAACTTTTGAACGGCCGTACCGATTTTATTCAAACATAGCTAAGAACACTCTCGACAAAATCAGCTTTCAAACTAAGAGGAACTAAATCAAAATCGGTTCATCTGTTTAGGCGCTATGATGCCACAGACAGACAATAATAATGACAAAATAATACACTATAAAATATATTATTATTTCAAGCCCACGTAGTACGTATTAAGTACTTCGAGGATGTACCTAAATGCTTCAAAATACTTCTAGTGCAACTACACACAACCATTAAGGAAAAACATGCTTTCATTGTTTAAACCTTTACCTACCAATATAATGTGTGTTTTTGTCAATCAGTAACAAAACAGGTACCTAAGTAAACCACATCAACTACCCGCTTAGTTACTAAAAACTGCTGAAAAACTCGTCAGCGTTTTGCTAATAAATCCGATGACTTTTCTATTTTACATGCCGCGATAACTTTGCACCTACGTAAGAAATTGAATAATAAAATTCATAATCCTGATTAATTACTATTTTACCCATACACTATAACAACTACTATCATTCTTAAGCATCAAGTTTTATTATTATTATACTTCGTAAAATATAGCTTCATCTCTGTGACATAATATGTCAAACTGACGTATACGTTATTGTTACGTTATTGCTGACAAGCGCTATTGTTACTGTATTGATACTGACAGCTGTCACAGAGATCAAGCTATCTTTTAGGAAATATAAATAAGTTAATAGCTGTCAAATCCGACTTCTTAGATTGTCGCGACTATACCTACACTCAACCCTAGCTGCTGCTTTTATTATCTATTGTGATCATCTCGTCGGATTCCAGAAGGATGTCGCGGCGACCACTTATGAGTCGGCAATAAAACGTTTCTCGCGAATCTCAATCTGCGCGACAGATTGCTTTCTACTCCATTTCTTGCGAACCTTGCGAACCTACCAACACACTTATGCAAAATGCTACCTACTCAAGTGCTCAAGCACCTTTTCTACGTACAAAAAATGATCACTCAAATGTAGAGAAAATAAACGCAACGCTTGTATTTAACATTTAAAAAAGGAATCTCATTTTTTTGCTGAAGCACCTTTTCCATGTACAAAAAATTATCACTCAAATGTAGAGAAAATAAATGCAACGTTTGTATTTAACATTTAAAAAAGGAATCTAAATTTTTTTTTATTACCTCCTCGTGAAATCTTGGCAGCCATGAGGACAAACTTTTCCTTAGGAACGTGTTCTCATATTTGTAGGAGACGCGCAATTTTGCTGTTGGATGTTCAACTTTATCGTTTGCTAGCGTTGAAGTTTCAGGAATGAATCATACCTGAGATTTTATACGTAACAGTTAGTTACAGTACCGCTTGTTAGATTACCGCTAAAGTGTAAAATAACAAGTGCGAGTCGGACTCGCGCACGAAGTATTCCGTACCATTATAGCAATAAAAAAAACTTATTGCAAAAAAATACTACCGAGTTCCAAATACAAAACTACAAAGTGAAAAATAACTTTATTTTTTTAAGTCGGTGTCTTTCGTAATTTTTTCGCGTTATAGACACCGACTTAAAAAATAAAGTTATTTTTCACATTGTAGTTTTGTATTTGGAAGTCGGTAGTATTTTTTTGCAAAAAGTTTTTTTTTATTTTTCACTTTTTAGTTGTACCTACCTAATAGGCAAGTTAGTAAGGTAACTATAACGCCAGAATAGATTTCATAAAACTTGAACATAACCGGTGAAATAAGAGATCTGCGTACCCCTTAAGAGCGAACTGGCGTAATGTTATGTTATGAAATGGTATAAACAATAAACAGACATGCGATTGCAGCAATCCCGAGAGATTTGCCGTCTTTTATTGAAGAGTTCTGATGTATATCTCCGAAGGTCTTCATCAGATCTTCACCGTACGTTATCACGTTTCCAAACAAAAAAAGAATTTTCAAAATCGGTCCACAATTAACGGAGATATAGGTGAACACACCCAAAAAAACAATGTCGAACATAGAACCTCTTCCTTTTTGGGAATTCAGTTAAAAACGTCAAAATAAAACCTTTGTTGTATGATGGCCGCCCCACTTAGATAATGATTTTATTTTGTTTTTAGTATTTGTCGTTATAGCGGCAACAGACATACATCATCTGTGAAAATTTCAACTGTCTAGCTATCACGGTTTATGGGTTACAGCCTGGTGACAGACAGACAGACGGACACTGAAGTCTTAGTAATAGGGTCCCGTGTTTACCCTTTGGGTACGGAATCCTAAAAACTAGAGTCGACATAGGTATTACCTATATCATGAGATGATCGCTGAAACTGCTTTTGGGTTCACAACGCGGCTCACATAATTTTGACCAAACATTTAGGTACCAAATCAGCCTTTAAATTTTCATTCTGAAACTTTACGCAATACCTAGGTATATTTCTAAAGTTAAGAGTCGAAATAATTATTTACGTGTATGAACTTATTACCATTTATAAGCAGTTAATATAGAACTTTCCTTATTAATTAAGGAAACTCCATGGATAGCATTTCTAGAATAAATTTACATAAATGGCAAATAACTACGTATTAGGGCATGAGGTAACTAATTAACCACTGAACTCATAACTAAAATGATTACAAAATTAATAAGAAGCTACAATAATATTTTGTAATACCTACATATTATATGACGGGGACAACGGGAGGGAATACACCATATTTTGTAACTATACTTGCTAAAAGATCGCTTGATCTCTGCGACATATGTCAAAATGACGTTTACGTTATTGTTACGGTTAGCCTGTCAAGCGCTATTGTTACTGTATTGATACTGACAGCGGTCCCAGAGATCAAGCTATCTTATGAAGTTTAATGAACCTACAAGCCTACCTACAAGGTCATAATTCACATTTCAAATCAAATTAAATATTTTATTGATATAATCATAAGTAAATTACACAAATATATTTGAAGCCCTGTACTTGAAGCCCCGTCTACTAATATAGGTAAAAACTGTGTTACAAGTAGTCAATTAATTTTATTCCACACTATAATAACCAGGGACTGCAAAATCCGGATTTTTTGAAAGCCGGATTTCTGTGATCTCGTCCGTTGTTCAAACTGAAATAAAATAGCACATAAATTTATAATCTGCATATTTTCTAATGTTCACCGTCGACCACATCATCGCTTTACCACCAGGTGATACAGTGGCAAGCGTAAGCCTATAGACAATAAATAAAGAAAAAAATTAAATAACTAAAATAAACAAAAAAAGTTTGGGAATCAGTCATTTTGCCCGTTATAAATTTACATAATCATAACATAAACGGTACTTAAACTTAAGATAATTAATGAAACATAACATAAGATTATAAAAAGGCAAGAAAAAAGTTTAACGTAAGTCAGTTTCAAATAAGAAAAGAATTACTCGATAAAATATTTCTATTCTATCTAGTCAGTCATATCATAATCAGTATTTAAAAAAAAAAAACATGATCGCGTCAAGTGTCTCATTGTTTGGACGCGATCTTATTTTATTACAGAACATGCCAGTAATAGAAAATGCTCTTTCGGTTATTCAGTTTATCTATAGGATAAAGATAAAAATCATACCTAAGCCTACCAATTCAAATATTATTCGGATTTCGCATCAGGGTAGTTTATCGATCGATCTACTGATTACTTAATATGAAAGATTAATTAAAATGAAAATTTGTGTATAAATACAAATATTATCAGTTAAAGTCAGTTTTGAAATAAATCCGAAATAAAAAAACGTTTTGCAATAACGCAAAAATATGGTACCTACGAATGACACCGACTTCAAAAAATTAAGTTATTTTTCACTTTGTAGTTTTGTATTTGGAAGTCGGTAGTATTTTTTTGCAAAAAGTTTTTTTATTTTTCACTTTTTAGTTGTACGTACCTAATAGGCAAGTTAGTAAGGGAACTATTTCGCCAGAATAGATTTTATGCAACTTGAACATAACCGGTGAAATGAGAGATCTGCTTACCCTTTAAGAGCGAACTGGCGTGATGTTATGTTTTGAAATGTTATAAACAACAAACAGACATGCGATTGCAGCAAACCCGAGAGATTTGCCGTTATTTATTGAAGAGTTCTGTGGTATATCTCCGAAGTTCTTCATCAGATCTTCACCAAATTAAAATGGGACCAATTTCGGAACATACTTTTTCAAAAAAAAAAAGAATTTTCAAAATCGGTCCACAATTGACGGAGTAATCGGTGAACATACACAAAAAAAAAAAAAAACAAACCTGAAGTCGAACATAGAACCTCCTCCTTTTTGGGAAGTCGGTGAAAAAACGAAGTTGTGGCTTAAAAACCGGATTTAGAAATGTCCAGGAGATCCGGCTTTTCCAGTTATTTTCGAATTTCGAAGAATCCGGATTGCAATCCCTAATAATAACTATGACAATTACTGTCATATTCCAGTGGGTAGTTTGGCACTGATAGTTTATCTGTACAAACTATTACCGGATGGGTGTTCCAAGCGATCATTTTCTTAATTAAAATAAAATAATGGTCGTCTAGACGAGTGACGAGGCGCCTGCCTACCGCTATAATGGTCCCCGATTAACACTACACGGTCTCTCAAGACTATTTTAGGTTAACTACCCGCTTCCTGATAGGCTGTTTGCTGTGATAACCATTTTCCACTGCTGAAGGAAAGATTGTATTTAAATATTAAATATTGAATTTAAGTACACGGAATTCGCTTGATTATGAGTGCATTTCTAACTAGTTTGATTTTCTTTAAATTACATGGCTTATTTACATAGAACTTAAATACTAACGGGCGAAGAATGGATATAAGTAAAGTACTATAGACGGATCACCTCTGCCTTTTAATTCCGGGAAGAAAGGCGTGGTGACAATTATGTTGATACATGTGTGAGTACTATGTTCCGACTTTAAATCTACCATTCACTGTACCTATGTGTCGTTCGTTGACTTGTGTGTGCCCTGGCAGTTGAGTGTGTCATGCTCTCTCTAATTTCTCTCTGATGGTGGCACATTTGTTGGATCATTCGGTTCCCTTCATGATGGTTGAGCTGAGTGGTGCCGATCCATGCGTCATGTTCGTGAACGGGCGCCATCATTTGGGATTGGTCATAACTTTGCTGCCTCGGCCTGTTATTGTACTTTTTTATTTTTTTATTCGTTGTTACTCTAGAAGCTTTACGTTCACGTCTTTTTACATTGTTTTCACATATATGTCTTTTTCAACAAAAATGATGTTACCAAAACAATTGTAATTAAAACTGATGGAAAAGAGTGTCCGTGGAGTATCTTGCAAATTCTTCTGCATTGAGACCTACTGACGCTTGCGAATTTGCAACTAGAGTCGTCTTTTTTTTTGTTTGACATTTCAAAAGTTCTAAGGTTTATTATTATTATATTATATTTGTTGATTATGTTAGTTTAATAGAAAATAAATAAGACGCATTAAGGCCGTACCCAGATCAAAAAACCTTGAGCATTTCTTCCCTCTTTGCCGCACCCATAAGTTACAGTAGTGAATTCGCCTAGATTTCAGAATACAATATTTATAAAATCTAAATTTGTTCTTTTGAAAAAAAAAATTGTTACAAAATGTTCGTTATTAAATTGTCTATCCATTAGTGTTAGTAGAAAAAATAATTAATGAACACTTTACGAGGAGGTGCGTGCTATCGATAATTATTTCTCATTTTTATTAACCGACTTCCCAAAAAGGAGGAGGTTCTATGTTCGACTTCAAGTTTGTTTTTTTTTTTTTGTGTATGTTCACCGGTTACTCCGTCAATTGTCGACCGATTTTGAAAATTCTAATTTTCGAAATTGGTCCCATTTTAATTTGGTGAAGATCTGATGAAGAACTTTGGAGATATACAACAGAACTCTTCAATAAATAACGTCAAATCTCTCGGGATTGCTGCAATCGCATGTCTGTTTGTTGTTTATAACATTTCATAACATAACATCACGCCAGTTCGCTCTTAAGGGGTAAGCAGACCTCTCATTTCACCGGTTATGTTCAAGTTTCATGAAATCTATTCTGGCGAAATAGTTCCCTTACTAACTTGCCTATTAGGTACGTACAACTAAAAAGTGAAAAATAAAAAAACTTTTTGCAAAAAAATACTACCGACTTCCAAATACAGAACTACAAAGTGAAAAATAACTTAATTTTTTGAAGTCGGTGTCTTTCGTAGGTACCACTTTTTTGCGTTATGGACTTTGGTTTTTGTATTTGGAAGTCGGTAGTATTTTTTTGCAAAAAGTTTTTTTTGTTTTGTTGGAAGGAGATTAATAAAACAGATATACTCCATTTGAGATAACAATAGGCATTTAAATAATCCCATTTTGCAGCCCATTCAACCGATTTTGACTTCTATTTCGTTGGTGATATGACAAATGGCAGCTGTATTAAACAGTAAGTTTTGGTAACAGGTTTATGCTTTTTATGCCATCCTTATATTTACGGGATAGAACTCAAAATCGGTTGAACGGACGGTAAAAAGGGGTTGTAAAAATTTCTAATGTTATTTCAAATGCAGTATATTAGGTAGCCTAAAAAAAAAAGAAATGTACCATTTTCGAATCAATGTTATGTAGAAATTGTTCATATTTCATTTTAAATTACGAGTAGATAGCTCCTAAAAACAGTTTTGTTCGAGGAGGTCTCTTAATTAAGCCAATAAAGTAACTAAAAGAAACGCTACTAACTATTATACAAAATATGCATATTTTTCGCGAGGTCCGCGCATGCGTGTGTTAACCCTTCGCGTACTACGGGATTGCGACCTTCGTAGGTCGCCGCCCCGGGCCCCGCCATTCAGTCCGCGGTCCCCTGCCGGTCCTCATTGATTTTCGACCCACTATCATATGGTGAGGTCTACTAGAGCGCGAGGACCATCCACTCGGTTGATTTGGCAATATTAGTCGCACGTGTCCGTTGTATCACATCCACGACGAATATTCGGAGACAGAATGCTCGGTAAGACACTCACTGCGATTGTCGGATAACCTATATATAGGTACGTATACATAACCTAAAAGGTAGATACATTAGAAAGGCGAATGACAGGCTTGTATGGGAATTTGGTACCGCTGATAAAATTTCGTGTTTTGGGATATTTTTTGTTTTAATTCGTAGTTAATATGATAGATAATCCCTTTTTAAATTCTTATATTTTTATAACTTGGGACGTAAAAGTTATAACCAGTTTTATTTTTTAAGGTTATGTAGGTACTAGTGTACCAATGTAGATTGTTACATTTAGGTAAATGTTACCTACATATTGTTACATAATGTGCAAAGTAAATGTTCTAAATTGTTTGTTGCTGTCTTTGTAGTGTTTTACTTATAGGTAATTAAGTAGATAGATTGAGATGAGGATCGTACCTATTCAGGGCATTAGGAGATACCTATGTCTAGCAGCGGACTGCAACAGTTTGATAATGATGAGTTTGATTATATTTACTGCTATTTCTAAATAATTATAATCATTACATTATTTGTGTTATTTTACATTAGGGCAACATACCTGCGTTTAGTGTCAGATTTTGTTACGTTTGTTTATTAAAATCTTGTTATTATTATTATTAATAAAGCCGAAGTTCTAAAAATAGTTAACTTACATGAAAATAAATGGCTTAGTTGCCTTAATAAGTGGTACAAATTCTAGAAACGAACGAAAAAGTATGCTGTACAAAATCTGCCGTTCACCTTTACGAGTTCATTTACTTTTTTATAGTTCTGACGAAGTGGCCTCTACAAAGAAAATATTCATAGAAGATTCGTGATTCATTCATTAAATTAGTTGAGCGACTAATTGCATTTCATTAAGTAGAACTTGGTTTATTCCAATTCATTGATTGAATACTCGTAAACAACAAACATCTTTATTTTGCGAGTAGGCATTGTGTCATTTTGTGGTAACGTATTTTATTATCTGTGGTATGGCGCTATTTGTTCATTCAATTGTTAATGTCGTATTTATTTTATAGCCTGTATTATTTGTCGATAGATTGCGTGAATAGTGAACCGTTTTATTTTTGGCATTTTGTAATACCTACAAAGTATTATTTTCAACTTGGTTGTTTTGGTATTAGATATGTGGCTTAAGTAACTACCTACAAAGTTTATAAGGAGGAATCTCAATTAAAAATACTTATTACGTATAATAAATGGTCACGTACACATTAAATGGTCTAAGTCCACATACAATGTTGTATTAGGCGGACGAGCTTTTGTCGTAACTTATTCTTAAAATAAAAAAACCAGCCAAGTGCGAGTCGGACTCGCGCACCGAGACAAACCGGACAAACCTGTAGGTATATATGTAAAAGTGGCCGGCTGGCCGGTTTTTAGATTTAACTTTTTTTTTATATGAAGTAACAAAAATTTACGGTTTTCGCAATTTTTCCTTTATCTGTGCTATAACACGTTGCTTCGTACTAAATTTAAAGATTCTGAGTTCACGCGACGTAGTACCCTGTAGGTTTGGATTGGATTGTGAGTATCGAAAATTTGCGGCATAAACGGCTGTATCTTTTGATTGCGTTGGCTTAGAAGTTTGATTTTTTCCCAGCTTTAAGGGACAGTAGACCTGAGTAATTTTATATAAATTTCAGCTTGATACCTCCACGAGTTCCTGAGAAAAAGGGTCTTGACAGACAGACGAACGGACGGACAGCAAAGTGATCCTATAAGGATTCCGTGTTTTTCTTTCGAGGTACGGAACCCTAAAATTCAGACAGTCGCGACTCGGTTTTGGATATACACGGTTTTGGCTCACTAATCATGAGTAGCTGATTTAAAATTTTAATGAGGCATCAAAAAAATCTTTGAAGAAATATTAGATTAGATTTTATTGACTTGCTAAGTAAATATAGCATATAGTGGAACAACTGGATATTTGCCATTAAAACACATCAGTCAATTCGGGTCACCACTAATAGATTCGACCACAGATATAAATCTTACTAGATGACGCGACTGTATGTACTTCACGTGTCAAAAAACGGAGTAAAATTACGATTAATGATCGTACTTTGAACTTTTCATTTAGCATCATCGGCACGGCAAAAATACCTGCCATATTGAGCTGTAAAGACTGTTTAGAAAAAGTTGGCCGAGGCATTGGAAATGTTGTCTTTCATTGGTAAGTAAATTTGTTTTTAAATTGTACGTGAAAAAAATCAATAACCCGACTGCTTAAAAAGCGAACTAAAAAGACGTAAACAAGAAAAATATTATGCTGTGCAGTCGGAGGATAGATACATATTCGCGAGCTGGCTGACCAAAACCAGATGTATCGTCCGACTGCACAGCATAATCTTTTTCTTGTTTACGTCTCTTTAGTTCGCTTTTTAAGCAGTCGGGTTTTTGATTTTTTGAAAAAATTTTTTTTTTAGTTAACATATTATTCGAACAAGGTATATTTAAACATATAAGTGTTATATATTTTTGAAATCACCTCTTAAAACCCTTTATTTTGATACCCCACACGAAGGGATTGGAAGGAAAAAAAATCCCCACAAAATGGCGCCCAAAAGCCGCCATTTTTTTCTTTTCCAATTTTAATGTAGCCAGTGACACTCGCAGGATTAAGACGAATCGATTGACGCAAGAATCATCAAAATCGGCCAACGCGTTTGGTCTCTAGAACGCCACATATGAACCAACAATACATACATACATAGACTGATAAACACATTACCCTCCTTCGGCAGTCGGGTAAAAAGTGGCATGCTTGGTTTTCTAAAGATGGAGGGACTTGCGTTATCTAGTTCGATTTGTGTCTGTGGATTCGACTAACATCGTTAAAAAGACAAAAGCTTTTAGTTCGTTCCCGTTACCTGTCTAGACTGTTAAAAATAAGGAAAAACAATATTCACGAGAATTGTCATTGATTTGCATAGGATCCATGTATTAAAAGGTCAAGCCAATGACCTCACCGACCTCGCTGGCACACTCGGCACTTACGGGTTACGATGTTGTACCTATACCTACAATTAGGGTTGCCAGGACCGAAAACAGGAAAGCCGAACAAACCCTCCGTTCAATCGGACGTTTGGGGAAAATGGCCAGATATGTTAACTTAAGGTTCCCCTAGTCAACTGCACGAACTATTTTGTGCGCGGGGTTAAAGTGCATGCTATCTCATCCGACAACACGTGCGAAAGAGATTGATGCTGTGATGAGCAGTAAGAAGCTAGTTCTCGTACTAATTAGCACTTATGGAAATTTGTAGCGAAATGGATGATGATTTAGGACATAAACGAGCGTGCGAAATTTTATGAACAGACCTTTGGGAGTCTAGATATCATGAAAAAACTACTAAATGTATATTCTCAAAATAAAATTATAAAATTTGCATTGTTGAATTACTAATCTATCCCTGTATAGAGGCCGTTTTGCAATTTTCCTTCTTCTTATGGTATTTATTTCCGCCCAAAGATGCGTTAAAATTTGTGTTGAAATATGGAACTTTCGACGCTCATAACTTTCAAATATTGTATTTTTTTACTTTTCTGTTTTCACACAGGGCTAGATAATGATGAGACAAATTGATATAATTTTTTATTTTGAACGTACACCGTCAAACAGTGGCGTAATCGCAAGACTACGTTTGTATGGAAAAATTTTCGACTAGTGTAACCTTAATTAGATTTTCGTCGTTTTCTCAATTTTCAAAACTGCCAAGCCTTTTGCCAACTAAGTCTATGTCTATACATTCTTTAAATCCAATCTTTTATTTTAATCTACTTCTATTCGTGTGAGGATGTGGTCACCTCTGGTGTCAGAGTTAACTAAGCCGCCTCTGGGAACTGCACAGGCCTCTGACATTTTCAGATGCTATTTCAGACTTACATTAACTATATATGTCCTTTCCTCACGATGTTTTCCTTCACCATTGCCTGTGATGTCCAAGATAAACTTAGAAAGTACTTAAGAATTTGAATAAGTCAGTTAAAATGAAAAAAATCTGTCAAAAGCCGGACAGGTCAAGACGCATTCAAAAAGCCTAATATATTCTAAGTCCTTTGAAGAAAACTTCCTCCACTCCAATCGAATTTTTATTCCAAAATAAATTCTCCATTAATTTCAATAATCTACAAATTATACCTTAATGTGACTTAGAAAACTCAAAACGGTGAAGGGAAACATCGTGAGGAAACCGGCATGTCCTAGAACCAAAATTTCTAAGACATGTGACATCCACCAACGTGATGGATTACGGCCCAGTCCCTCTCACAGAGAGGAAGCCTGTGTCCCAGCAGTGAGAACATTAAAAGGCTGATGATGTGATGTGTGACTTAGAATAGGCGTAACTATATATAAAAGTCGTGTGGCACTCGGGGACTGCCGCGGTAAAGCTATTGCATAGCATTTATTCTAGATCCAGTCCTGGAAAATGCGTCAAAAAAATTAAAAACGTTAAGAACTCGAAAACGTAGCGAGCCAAACCCGCATTTATTTACGATTAATAAAACTCTAAAAAACAAAACAAAAATACCCTTATTCACATTGAAATAAGGTCGCTTTTCTTTGACAAGCAAAAGTGACCCTTATTCTCATTAGCATAAGGTCCACATTGATCACCATTGTCACAGAAACAGCTCAGAGAGACCGATAAAAGGCAAAAAAAAAATTAGGACCAACAAAAATTTTAAAACCCTCATATCTCAGAAACGGTTGGAGTTAGTGCATTTCTGACAAAAAATTTGCCCCGCTGCCCTCCTCTACTTCATCCAGGACAACAAGATAGGATTTACCCCCCCCCCCCCCTTAACCGTTTACCTTCCCCCGCAAAAAAATTTTTCATTCTAAAAATACCAACACGGAAATCGAAAACACGTGCAACAAACCTCCCCCCCCCCCGCCCCCCTGCCCCTCACCACTCAGATTCCACAGAATTCAAAAACCTTATTAAAAGTCAAAGTATCACCGCCGTGCCCGTCGGAGTGGGGAGCGTGAGGTTTTTTCGTTACGGAATTTCTGGATTCGGTCCCCGCGCTCAAGGCCCGCGATAGAAGCTATGCAATAGCTTAATATGTTCGGCTTTTTCCGGACGTCTGTCAACCCTACCTACATTACCTGCCTACGAAAGGCGCCTGCGCACAATACCGTGCAGATTCTGCGAATCAACGCGTCATGACTCACGAGTATCCGCTTCTACAGCATCTTTGTCATCTCATCAATGGAGTCAGTTAATTAAAGAAAAGGCTTGGAGAAAGTATTAATTTTCTAGTAATTTCTACTTAGCGCTATTCAGTTGACATTCGTCTAATATAGCAATTAAGTTTAAAAGCTTTCGCTAGCTTTTTTATTCGTAGCTTTTGGCACAGAATAAAGAGGTAAATAACTTAGATTTATTCCAAGGAAATCATAGTTAACCGAATCTCTTCAAAGTTAGAGTGAACAGGCTTCTTCTGGGTAAGCTCGCTCCATCGTCGACTCTGTCTCTGTCACCTCTGACCTAGACTAGAGTCAAGAGCAAACCGATCACAAATAAAAAATAAAAAAAGATTTCTACAGAAAATTATGAATGGTGTTTATGTAGTAGATCTCGTTATTTCCATAAAGTAACTTGCTTAATGCAAATAACAAGAGATCTGTTACCCTATGATTTCTGATTAAATTTTTTGAAGTTTTATGGCCTGAACGTGCGCGGGTTTTACGGGCCTGTCAAACTTTGGCATTAACTATACTCTGATTTTTAATTTCGTAGTCTAAACTGACATTTGTATCGTAATAGTGTCGTATCCTGACTATCCTGATTGATCGAAAGTTGATCGAAAATTGAACTATTTCGCGACAAAAATATTTCATGTTTTTTTTTCAATACGTTGCGTCTCACAGTTCGATCAAAGTGATCGTCTACTGCTTAACCGGACTTCCCTGTGGAGACTAAGCTATATAGCCTAGTGGCGAACACGCTGAGGGCTACCCCCTGTGGGATCGAACCTCGTCTCAGGGCGTCGCTGAGAGGGACAGCTAGGGCTGGATCTTAATAAAGTGATTCTACCATCCGTTCGGAATAAGCCTACGTGGATCGGACAAGTTACATTTGTTAAGAAACTAGCGGCACTTATTTAGTTTCTACTAATTTATGTCAGACTTAATTTTATCGATCGCATTTATTTTATTGTTGATTTCATAATTAACATAATAAAATTGTATGTAGGTACTATGTGTATGAATACTGTTATATTTAAATATATTACGTTTATATTCATAAAACATTTATTTACACTAATTAGTCAAATTAAATTAAGGAGTCATGTCAAATCGATTCGATGAATCACTTATGATTGAGCCTTACCTTACAACACCATGCTTCGCGCTTGCAAAATTTAAAAAAATAAGGTCATTGGCAGCTGTCAGTTAAGTCTACGAAATTAAAAATCACAGTATAGTTTCGTTAGATTTTCCTCCAAAGTTAGCTTGGTGAATTATATGTTTCTGACGTTCTATATATAGAATTCCTCCATTATACTAAGTAAAGGTTAAACTTAATTAGCGAATACTATATTGATAAAATTAATGAAAATTCAGTTACGTTACTTACTTAAGTAGGTAATTCTATTATAATATTCAGACTGAACTCAATTAGCTCAGGACCAATCTTAATTCAATTAAATTCGATTCAATAAAAAGATAGAAGAAAGAAAGATTAAAAATCTTTTATTGAATTCGCTACGTGAAATCAGCAGTCTAATTGCGTAAGAATTTTAACGCCATCAGTCGACCAATCAAATGCGAGATGAAAGACGCGATGTGGATTTCCGTCTATGTGATTGGTCGATCGATAGCCGTCATACCCTTTGCCTTGCCGAATTCACTTACGCAGTTTAAGCTTAGGCTGCAGGTCAGCAATAATATACTTATTTGAATCCATATCTAAGAAGATAGAGATTGGATAGAAAGTAATCGAAACCTATAGGTACTTACTAGAGTAGGAAACAAAAAATGTTAATTCAAAAAAACTCGACTGCTTAAAAAGCGTACAGCCCTAAACAAGAAGAAAATCATACTGTGCATTTGTAGGATACGTACTTGCGAGCTGGCTGACCAAAACCAGATATATCCTCCGACTGCACAGCATGATTTTCTACTTGTTTAAGTCTTTTTAGTCCGCTTTTTAAGCAGACGGGTTTTTTTTTTTTTTTTTTTTTTTTATTAATAACTTTTTAGTTATTTTTTATATTTAGGTACATTTACATATATTTTTTTTTTACATATTTTTGAAATCACCTCATAAAACCCTTTATTTTGATACCCCACACGATAGGTTAGGAAGAAAAAAAAATTTGCCCGCACAAAATGGCGCCCAAAATCCGCCATTTTTTTCTTTTCTAATTTTATGTAGCCAGTGAAGAATCATCAAAATCGGCCAACGCGTTTGGTCTCTAGAACGCCACATAGGAACAAACATACATACATACATAGACTGATAAACACATTACCCTCCTTCGGCAGTCGGGTAAAAATAGAGAAAATCTTTTTAAGTTTACTATTTATAGAACGGAAACAATATGTAGTATGTATCCAAGCAGTGATAGGCCTACCTGCTATATAGGTATTTTAATTACAAATAAATAACACCCAGAGACAGTAACATTATATACTATTAATTTATTGCTAGTGTGTCTAGCCAACTTTATCAATACTTATAAAGGTTCCCCTAGTCTACGGCACGAACTATTTTGTGCGCGAGGTTAACATGCATGCTATCTCATCCGACAACAAGTGCGAAAGAGTTAGATGCTGTGATGAGCAGTAAGAAGCTAGTTCGCATACGAATTAGCACTTTTAAAAATTTGTATCGAGATTGATGACGATTTAGGACGAAAACGAGCGCGCGAAATTTTATAAACAGAGCTTTGGTTTCAATTAAAAAAAAAAAAAATTGTTATATTTTCAAAATAAAATTACAATCATTGTTGAATTACTAATCTATCCCTGTATGGAGGCCGTGTTGCAATTTTGCTTCTTCTTACGGTATTTATTTCCCCCCAAAGATGCGTTAAAATTAGTGTAGAAATATGGAACTTTCGACACTCTTAACTTTCTAATATATATATCTTTTTACTTTTTAGTTTCCATACCAGGGTAGATAATGATGAGACAAATTGATATCATTTTTTAATTTAAAACGTATATCGAGTAACAGTGGAGTAATCACCAGACTACGTTTGTATGGAAGAATGATCGACTGGTGTAACCTTAATTATAACTTTGTAAATTGTAACCTACGCATGTTTATTATTGTTTCATAAATATACTAAAGCTAAGAATACATTATCCTGAAAGTGTATTTGTTTGATCAAAAATTTGCAAAATTGATCCACGGAAAATTACACAATACGGTAAGTATTGTATAATTTTCCTCCCAAAATAACCCATTAATATTTTGCCTACAGTCTACACTAATCCTACCTTCCTTAAGATTAAATGGCTACAGCATACAAGGATTTGTTTTTGAGAATAATATAATAATATTTCCGTACCGTAATTGTTGTAATGACTCATTATGGAGAATTAGGAAGGAAGGAAGTTCAAAACTAAAAGTGAAGATGTCAATTTGTAGTTGGTACAGTTTTGAGGCTCAGTGCATCGACTCGTACGCAGGTTATGACGTAGCCGCTGACTCAGACGCATGTTCGACAGCTTCTAATAAATTTAATACTACAATATTTATATTTAACTTGTATTCAATAGCTATTATTTCGCTCATTACGTCTCGACTCATCGAAGCGAATACATGTGTAATTGGTTCAGTTACGATTACGTTCTGAGAATAAATTCAAGCTTTTATTAGTCAAGTTGAATTGTTTGTTTAGTGAAGTGTTTTGTATAAAATATTCAAGATGTGTAAATGCAGGAGATACATTGAAGTTAGAAAGGTTACAGCCATTTGGACTAATACGGTAAATGTTTGATTAAGAATTAGATTTCATAATTTATTATTCAACTAGCGGACGCCTCGCGGTTTCACCCGCGTAGTACTTGTTCCTGTGGGAATACAGCGATAAAAAGTAGCCTATGTCACTCGGGGTTAGTTAAGCTTCCCAACGGTGAAAGAATTTTTGAAATCGGTCCAGTAGTTATTAAGTTTATTCGTTACATATAAAAATACATACGAGTATCTTTCCTCTTTTTAATATTAGTATATGAGTATAGATGTTTTTTTTTTTATTGCGCATCGAATTTCCCGCCTTCTGTTTTTAAATATTAAGTACTAGCGGACGCCTCGCGGATTCACCCGCGTAGTTCCCGTTCCCGTGGGAATACAGGGATAAAAAGTAGCCTATGTCACCCTGGGATAGTGTAGCTTCCGAACGGTGAAAGAATTTTTGATATCGGTCCAGGAGTTTTTAAGTTTATTCGTCACATACAAAAATACTAATCTTTTTAATATTAGTATACCTAGATATTTTTTTTTTTGAAAATTGCGATTCGAATTTCCCGCCTCCTGTTTTTAAATATTAAGTATAAGCTTAAAAATGAAAGCTAAATAAATTACCCTAATTAAAATAACAAAAGGTTCACCGACTCATTGTCAGACCCCTCTTATCGGTTGCATAAATGATTGCGCTGATCGGAAACGGACATGTCCTGCCCCAACACGCGTCGCCCACAATCTCTCGTTGCACAATGTGATCCGTCATTATCGGCTGATTTAGGACGCGCCCGTTCCGCTGCAGCTGCGCAGGCGCAACATATGCGCCAAACGCGAACGTGGGCGGGTGTTGAAGCTTAATATGAAAATTATGGGGACTGGGGCTGCTGTTTCTGTTCTGGCTAAATATCTATGTATGTTTGATTGACTATAGTTTGCAATATGACAGTAACTAGATTCTGTTCCATAGAAACTTCTGTTACGCGTAGGTTTGAGGTAGGGATTAGTGTCTTGTTGAAAAGTTAAAGTCCATTCGCTAGAGATGATTCAATGACTGTCCAAGCAATAAATACATTAGTCATGAACTTTTTCTGGTACGCAAAGGTTGGTATTGCATACACTACGGCACATTTGCAAATAACGCTATAACTGCTGACAAATACCTCTTTCGTATTGCAAATCCTGAAAGTGTCCAAATGTGCAGGCAAATGAAATTCGTTTTTGTTACTAATAATACATCTATACTTAATACTTAATCTATACTAATATTATAAAGAGGAAAGATTTGTATTTAACGAATAAACTTAAAAATTACTGCACCGATTTCAAAAATTCTTTCACCAAGCAAGCTACACTATCCCTGGGTGACATAGGCTACTTTTTATCCCTGTATTGAAACCGCTAGGCATCCGCTAGTACCTAATAAGTTATAAAAAGTTTTATTTTTCCTTTCATTGTTCTGAGAAAACATACGAAGACACTGTTTTTTGGGTCAGTTTACGCAAATAAAGTTTTCTATGCCGCTGATAAGCAAGATAAAGTAAATATAAGTAAGATAAACCCAAAAGTTGGAAGAGTACAGTAAATCCTTTTAATCTTAACTAGACAACAAGATTAGGGAAAATGTTTATTCTTCGGATACTTTATAAAAATGAACTTGAAAGTTATAATTTGTAAGCTTCCTCGGCAAACGCGGAATAAAGTTGAGGTTATAAAAGCTTATTATTAACTCTTGAACCTTGTAATATTTCTCAGCCAAAGTCGTTAGAAAGCCAGTTAGCGAGTCAAGAAGACATTATAATTGTGAATGGAGGACCTTTCTCGATTTTCTTTTAACCATTTTTCACCTGACCTAATCAGCTTTCAGAGTGTCTTTTGCGAATCTTCATGAATGGACAAGCGGTTCATTTTCTTTTCTCTTTTTTTATTAGGGTCTTGTAACCAACAACAGGTTATGTCAGCCCCATCTTTTCATTAACCACACACTTCTTAAGACTAATTAGGATAAGCTTATAAAGAAACTTAGATTTAATACTTGCAGGATTTGGTAACAGATTGAAATTTGCCTGAATCGAATAAATTTAATTTTAATCGCCTACACAAATGTTTTCTTTCTAAATTATTACGAGTGCAATCCAAAATGAGGTGTTGTACATCTTCTGATTTATTCCAGGCATCACAATTAGGGGAAAGGGATTTTTTTCATTAAAAAGGTAAACTTATATAATGGCATATGTTTCGAACGTATCCTAAATGCCATTTTAAGAAATTGCCTACCTGATTTACCGTCAAGAAACTACGGTATTCGAGGAGGCTCACATTGTATAGTTTTGTACCATATTCCTTTTTCAAGAAATCTGCATTCTAATTGCGTAAAGGAATTCGGTCTATGTGATTGGCCGATTGATGGGGAAATCATCAATAAAAATAATAAGCTGGTGTTAAGATATGCATTCCACTTCTGTTGCCATATTTTGGTCAGTGACGAAAGTATATAACCACAATCCTCATACAATTTGTTGTTACAACTGTGTTTTCCTTGTTACAGTGCATGGCGCGAGCGTTGTACGACAATATTGCGGAGTCGCCGGACGAGCTGGCGTTCCGTCGCGGCGACCTGCTGACAGTCCTGGAGCAGAACACCGGCGGCAGCGAGGGCTGGTGGCTGTGCTCACTTAGAGGAAGACAGGTAACTTACTAGTTCATGGCTACTGGCAAAGCAAAAGCGGTGATGGTAGAAGACGAAAATACCTCAATTGAATGATTTTAATTTAGAGGAGCAGATGTTTGAGTTAGTAGCGTGTAGAGACACTTGTGTTGCTATAGGCGGATGCCCATATGATGATGCCCATATCAATGCATCGCCCAAAAAATAGTTTTGGCCTCATCATCAGCAGGCCGAATAAGCTGGGCTTTGTAATATAACAAGCGCTACTAACTTCCCCAATGCGATAAGCCTTTTCTTGATTGATTGATTCGCTTTGGATCTTGATGAAAACATATATTAAAATCAAGTGAAAAATGTTGCTTCGGTAAAAATGAAACCTTGAGAAGACAAATGATATAGGTTCATATATGAAAGTCCAACGTTCTGACATAACTGGGGATGTGACAATGAAAAAGTCACGCTTCTAGCGAGTGATGCCGGTGGTCCATCCAAATTTGGGACGAGGGGTCACTTAGAATAAGTGTGGCAAGTTCAAGTTAACAATGCATCTATTCTCTTTTGCTGAGACATGTCAAATGATGCTAATTTGTGTTGATATTATAAGAAACGCTTAACTAAACACTGGTCCCTTGTCAGTTGTCCCATTCATAAACTTTTACGATGTAATAATACAAGTATTATGCTTATTATTTCCTGAACGTGCATTATCTTAATTCTGAGTCATCTCACGTCCATATTTGCCTACGACAGCGTCACGGTCAAAGTTGATAATAACAATATTGTTTTCTAAGGTTCATATTCAAGGTAAAATCGCGTCATTTTCAGGGAAAAACTTACGTCCTAAGTCTGGATGTTTGTGTACGTGATTTTTATGTAGGTAGTTAGGGACATCTCATGGTGGCTGTAAATATCACGTACACCAGATGGGATAACCGATGTTATCTTAATGGTGTCATTGTATGCATTTAAAAACTTCTTGTTTACCAATTTTAGAAACTTGTTGCAAATGATCTTTGCGAAAGTTTGACTCTGAACATATAATCTTCCCCTTATATTCAATCAGCTCTTCGGCTTTAAAAAAAAGTATTGTTTTCGATTCCGTCACATTAAAAGATTAATTATGTTGTTTTTTTTTTCAGGGAATATGTCCCGGCAACAGATTGAGGATAGTAGCTGGCGTGTTCGACGCCAGTGGCGCCATGCAGCGGCGCAGGACGCGGGCACCGGCACCCGTGGCCCACCAACCCATGCCCACACAGCAGTCACCTGCTTTTACAAAAGTAAGCTATCGAGATTTACAGAAATGAAGCCCCATTGATATGAAGATCTATTGAAGTTCACATCAGCCCGACCATGGCATGCTTATGTTAAACTTACATCTGCGTTTGCTCAAGTTTGTTACTCAAGTTAACGTGTTCTTCCCCATCAGATCGAAGAGTGCTCACACTACGACGTGCCTCGCGCTCCGATGCCCGTACAACGCATCGGCATGTACGACTGCCCTCGACCTTTGGTCGACTGGTATGACGCCCCACGCGCTCCACGGCCAGCCAGTGCTGACTCAGCGTGTAGTGGCACTGGGTCCCTTGCCTCGGCGACTTCCAGTGCTTCGGCAAACTCCGGCAGTTCGGTGCATTCGGCTGCCTCCGCCTCCAGCACGTACGATGTGCCAAGGTCACGCGCGCTGCCTCTACCCTGTGATGCTGCGCTTGAAGCCCTCGATAGATTACAGGTTAGTAGACAGTGATGCAGTTATAGACACTTCCATAGAAAACATGCCCTAGCCATTTCTGTTGGAGGTACAACCTTCATTCAAGACGGAGGAACTGCTAATCAAAGACTTTCCTCACACTATAGCAGTATGCAAAAGTCCATTGGTTCCCTTGGTGGAGGGTGATGGTTTAAGGACGTCCCATTCAGCAGCATTTCTTCCTTTGATCTTCTTAGCTAAAATATGGAAGACAAAGGCTTTAACGTAAATTTGCCTCTGTCTTGTCTAGGAGGAGGCTTCAGCCGCAGTGTCCCGGCTGCTGTCGTACGTGTCGCCGGGCTGGCGGCGGCGCGGCGCGCTGCGTGCGCGCGTGCTGGACGTGCGCGTGGCGGGCGCGCGCCTGCGTGCTGCGCTGCACGACCTTGCGGTCTTCGCTGACGCCACGCTCGCCAATGCACATGATGCACAAGACAAAGGTAAGGAGAACCACTTGGATTGTCATCGCATAGTCACCAACTGCAGATATAAACGTCTTCCTAGCATCGCGATGCACGATCGGTCCTGTGCGACCTTCATCCATTGTGTAATCTTGATCTTGAAATGAAAGGTCATTGTGAGGTCACTCAGTCATAAAGTTCTCAAGTTTTTTTCCCAGAAAGATCTCTTATTACACTCTATAATATAGTGACGTGACTCATACCTACCTAGGCCATGGTGGTAAATGGATATTTTCTAACCTCAAAATGCATGACATCGCATTTTCGTCTTTTGAATCACCCTAGGAGGCTTTTTTGTTGAATCAACTTTAAAGACATGACGTATGTTTTCCAGGTATCGCAGTAAAGCTACGTCCTCTGGTGAAGGCGTTGAAAGACGCGGAGCGCATAACGCATGAGGCCACGAGTGCGCTGGACGCAGGAGACTGGGCCCCCGAGCGCCTGGAGCGGGACCGGGAGCCCACTGATGGGACCGAGGACGCGCTGGACCAGCTTGTGTCGTGTGCGCGCTCCCTTACCGAAGATGTGCGGAGAGCTGCCTCCTTCATCAACGGAAATGCATCGCTGTTGTTTAGGTGAGATACCTTTTCCATTTAGGCACAAGAATTAAGAAACATATCTACCTACCAGGAACGGTAGTCTTAACGGTTGTCTTTCGAGCATAGGGGCTCTGGCGTCTCTAACACTGAAAATGAATGGGGCACCATTCGAGCACAGCAGCGACCACACAGCACCTGTGCTGTGCTTTAATGGTACTGTGTGGTCGCTGGACTACAGCAGCACTGTTGCAGCGACAGTAACAATTAAGCGTAACGCGTATTACACCGCGTTTAGGAACTTCTTTCCGCGAATTTCCAATGTCACTGCGTTAGTGACACCGGAACCACTTTGTTCGGGAGTCTGATGGTTCTTTGGGTTTTTCGCGTTAGTGACACCGGAACGACTTAGTTCGGAAGTCTGATGGTTCTTTGGGTTTTTGGCGTTAGTGACACCGGAACCACTTTGTTCGGGAGTCTGATGGTTTTTTGGGTTTTTGGCGTTAGTGACACCGGAACCACTTAGTTCGGAAGTCTGATGGTTCTTTGGGTTTTTCGCGTTAGTGACACCGGAACCACTTAGTTCGGCAGTCTGATGGTTCTTTGGGTTTTTCGCGTTAGTGACACCGGAACCACTTAGTTCGGAAGTCTGATGGTTCTTTGGGTTTTTCGCGTTAGTGACACCGGAACCACTTAGTTCGGAAGTCTGATGGTTCTTTGGGTTTTTGGCGTTAGTGACACCGGAACCACTTAGTTCGGAAGTCTGATGGTTCTTTGGGTTTTTCGCGTTAGTGACACTGGAAACACTTTGCTCGGTAGTCTGATGGTTCTTTGGGTTTTTGGCGTTAGTGACACCGGAACCACTTTGTTCGGGAGTCTGATGGTTCTTTGGGTTTTTGGCGTTAGTGACACCGGAACCACTTTGTTCGGGAGTCTGATGGTTCTTTGGGTTTTTCCCGTTAGTGACACCGGAACCACTTAGTTCGGAAGTCTGATGGTTCTTTGGGTTTTTCGCGTTAGTGACACCGGAACCACTTTGTTCGGGAGTCTGATGGTTCTTTGGGTTTTTCCCGTTAGTGACACCGGAACCACTTAGTTCGGAAGTCTGATGGTTCTTTGGGTTTTTCGCGTTAGTGATACCGGAACCACTTTGTTCGGGAGTCTGATGGTTCTTTGGGTGTTTTTTTTACCCTCTTCTTGACTTCTGAAACTAACGAATACCATCTAACAAACGAATCAAATTCCAGGCGATCACCTGCAGTGCCAGTGCCAGAACACGAATGGACGGAGGAATATGACTACGTAAGACTGGAGTCCCGCACGGCTGTGGGACGGCGCAACGCAGAGATTAGGGCTGCGCTGCCGGACAAACTCAGGGCTTCCTTCGACGCTCTCGTTAGAGACGCCGACCATGCGGGCGAGGTAAGATATCAAATAAAACTGGTTTAATTTTAAATTTAAAATTATCCAAGTACTTCTTTTTATTCAAGTTTTAGTATTCCACAACTGGGTAAAGGTCTCCCCCATAGCGTTTCACTCTTTCCAGTGTTCTTCATTGATGCCTTGACACAAATATAAAAAAAAACTTTTTTACAAAAAAATACTAGTTATCGACTTTCAAATAAGAAAACTACAAAGTGAAAAATAATTTTATTTTTGGAAGTCAGTGTCTCTGGTAGGTACCATTTTTTGCGTTATGGACACCGACTAATAAGTTTTTTTTAAAGATTTATTATTTTTCACTTTTTTGTTGTATCTACCTAATAGGCAAGTTGTTAAGTAAGGTACCTATAATGCTAGAATAGATTTCCCGAATATCATTAAAACTGAACATAACCGCTGAAATGAGAGTGTACCAAGGTGAACTGTACACACCTGCGTACCCCTTTAGAGCGTAATGGCGTGATGTTATGTTATGAAATGGTATAAACAATAAACAGAAATGCGATTGCAGCAATCCTGAGAGATTTTCCGTCATTTATTGAAGAGTTCTGTTGTATAACTCCTACAAAACGACATGGATGTTTAAAATTTTTTTACACAGTAAAATTGATGGCTGGAATGTTTCATAACTAACATAGCTTAAGTCAATGATATTCAAATAAACAGATATGTTATGAGCGCGCGCATTGTGAAGACTCGAATAGCTCACAATTGTGAACTTTAGTCTTTAGTTTATGTCACGCATGGCGAAGAGCGATACGCTTTGTTGAAACAAAAACAAAATAAAAAAATGCCAGCATGTGTATTTAGAAATTGTACCAATTATGATACCAAAGAACATAAAACAGAAGGGATCTCATACCATATGTAAGTACGCAATACGCCTCAATTTACAAATTTTTTTCCTAATATTCTGATATTTGGAGGTTAGAAAAAGATAACAACATTGGTGGTCAGAATAATGTTTGTTTACATTCACACGCAAGTGACAAACACTAGCTGTCTCTTTTTTTCTTGTTGGTTTTATCAAGCCATCCCTTTCGACTTGTAGTGAATGATGAATGAAAAGTGTGAGTGCGGAACACTTTTTCTATTGTTTTGTGAGTATATAATGAATCTGTTTATATTGAATATCATTGGCTTAATTAAATCAAATAATATTTTGCAAACAAAACTGTTCAATCAAAAGGAGGTTCAATATTGATATTTTGGGACAGAGCGGGCGCACGGCCAGTACTGCGTTAACATTGGGGTATACGAGTATATAGCGCCTGAATGCTCTTATGATAATGTTGGTGCCGCAGGTGAGCGCAGTAGCGGCAGCGACCCGCCTGCCCGCCGACGACCGGCAGCTGGCCGCGTTCTACGCCGCGCAGGCCGCCACGTACGGCGCGCACCTGGCCACGGCGGTGGAGGCGTTCCTGCGCACCATCGACATGGGGCAGCCGCCCGACGTGTTCCTCGCGCACGGCAAGTTCGTCGTGCTCAGCGCGCATCGCATCGTGCACGTCGGCGACACAGTACACAGGTACTGATGACCTAGTAGCTTATGTACATTTATTTGATTGTTTAGTATACTTTTACGTCACAAATAACTATTTGTATGTAACTTAATTTGTAATAGTATTCTGTCTCTGTCATGTTCAAACAGTTGACGGAACTAACGATAGCAAGAATCATTTAAATTCGTGTTCCTTTAGTGTCTCTCTTTGTTAGCCTATCCGCATGTTGTGCGGAATCAGTGCTGCCAACTTAGCGTTTTTAGCGCCAGATCTAGCGCTAAATGTAGCGCTTTTTGAAATCAAATCATGATATGCACATCTACTATTATTTATTCTGTTATGTGTGTAACAAGGAACGAATCACAATTTTTTTTAGAACTAGCTAGTTAGCTACACTTAAATGCTGCATGTTTCTTATGTTGGTATCTTATAGTCTATGAGTTGGGGATTCTTCGAGTTGGCAACACTGATTCCTCGTTAACTATTTTGTAATTTGTATCTTATTTCGTTTCACGTTCTATTGTTGCACAGTAATTTATAACTTTTTGTCAGTTATTCTGAGTCAGTTTTACGAGTTGTGCAGGAAGACGATAATTAAAATAGATGTGCCCATACAAAAAAAACAACTACAAACAAAATTTTGTTTGAATTCGGCGCCGAATATAGCGCTTTTTTGACAGCAACCGTTTAGCGCTTTTTTAAAGAGTATCGTGATTTTGCTTAGACGAGTTGGCAGCACTGTGCGGCATTTTTATTTCCATAAAAACAAATATTAAATTTAGCGTTTGCCCACAGGAGTGCCCGCCACGCTGGACTAAAGACGCAAGCGCTGAGATGTTCGGACGCACTGTCGGACGCGCTGGCGGCGACCGTGGCCAAGACGAAGGCGGCGGCGCAGCAGTTCCCGTGCGCCGGCGCCGTGGCCGCCATGGCGGAGGCCGCGCGGGGGCTGGCCGCGCGCGCCGCCGAGCTGCGCCGCGTGCTCGTGCGTGCGGCCGACCCGCCCGCGCCGCCCGACTCCACGCCCGCCACGCCCGTGCCGCCCGCCACCACGCCGCACACGCCCCTCACGCCGCTCACGCCCATCGCCGCGCCAGCCTCACGCGCCACGCTGCAGATATAAACTGTACGGACGGACGAGAATACCGTCCGTGTGGCTTCATGCCGACCGAAAGCCTCACCTGCAGCTTCGGGCTGCAAGCTGTTCCTCACGCCCCCGGCGAGGTGACAGAACTCTTACACACCGCTAGTGGTTCTGTTCCCACCTCGCCTCCGGGCGTTGTTTAGACACGCTAGGCCCGGCGTCCGCTTTGCCGTGCAGCGAGTTCCGGCCGAGTGTACGCGTCTGTGGCAACCCCTATGAGTGTAGCATTACCAAAGAAGCCGAGATAGGCCGAACGATACCTATCGACGTAGACTGCCGGTATGATGAAGAGGAAAACGCAGAGTTTCCATTTAAATGTTACTATTTAATACGTTTGCGATAAATCGAAGGCTGCTACTAGAACTTTTTATTTGTGACGAGTTTAAAGTTGCTGGATGCTCATTTTGCCGTAGTGAGTTGAGTTGTCCGTCCAGTTTTATATACAATTTTGCATCAGTACCGTATTCGTAGAATGAGTTAGTGAATTGTATAATGTGTGGCATTGATTCTGTCGAGGTGTATTGTATTCAGACGTTTTAATATTTAATGACGTGTAATTACTTTATAAAACTCGTGAAAATGAGAAGATGCAAGCAAATCCAAGTGAGGACTAATAGTATGTGTTCATACGTATATGCCTGTGCTAAAGAAACGCTGTTGCGATGCCTCATCGCTTTCTTGCTATTTCACCAAATCTGCTATTACAGATATGCGCCTAAACTAATGTTTGAACGTTTGGCCAGCTAACCTCGATAGATAAATTAAAATAATAATGAATGTGCTATATTTTATGAACATGCCAACACTATTGAGATAAATCAATTGGACCATAAATGTAGAACTATGGCTGCATTTTGCCTATCTCGAGGGACAAGGGCGTCGCCAGCCAATGGACCAGGGGCGGGAGGGGGAGAGGGGGGGCAAGTTAATATGGAGGATGGGACAAAGTATGAATTTTAAATACGGTACAGTCAAAAGCATATGAAGCTAACTGGTAGTACGAGTCTTACCCCTACGGCGATTGTTATAAGAACGGTATAAAGTCCAATGGGTAACGTTCCACGAGCTCAATCATCGGGGGTTTTGGGTAAACTTCTCGACTACATAAATATGTAAAGTTTTCTGTGAGCATTCATCATGGCCAGTCCATTGAGGCGATTTTCCCCCATAGTACTTCTTAACCAGGTTTTTAGTCTCCAGAGGCTGCTTAACGATTGATTTTGGTAGACCGACCAAAATTGTCAACGCTTTTAGTACTCTTTTAGGACATCAACAAATGGCTAGATTTGTTGGGTTGGGTTTATGTTGACTTAGGACTTTGATTTATTTCCATTTGGCTACTTATTTTTTAATCTCTAGGGGGCAAAACTACCCCTACCTGCCCCCCTTGGCGACGCCCTAGTCGAGGGAGTATGATTATAGCCGTAAGAAGGACATCTACGTCATAAATGAATTTAACAGTGACAATATTCTTTTACTATTAACGACTAATGAATTGTTTAAATGTTCCTTGTAAATGGCTCAAGTTGACAACGAGTGTTATATCAAAGTACACAAGGGCGGATCCAGGATTTTTTTCTGGGAGGGGCACAAGGGGGCACGAGCAAAAAAATCAACAGAAGCCTTAGTGCGAGTTTTTACTCAAGCTCACTCGTTATAACGTAAAGGATCTCTTATGTCAAAATGTATACAAAAAAAGTGGTTTCTCCTTACCGTCACCAGACGGCGCTTACCCAGTGTCAATACAAAATGATGTTTACGTTAACGCGATTGAGCATGAGTAAAAACTCGCACTAAGGCCTCTGTAACTGTTAGAAATATCGCCACTCCAAAACAAACTATTTTATTCATATATTTTTACAACTCTCATAATTAGATTTGCTTCTAAGTATGTACTGTGATCTCCACAGTACACAATATACCGTCAACGGGGGAACACGTGCCCTCGTGCTCCCGCCCCCCTAAATCCGCCCTTGAAATTATCATGTAGAGGTCAAGTCAATGGAAATGTTTTCATTTGCCGCAGAGACTGACTCATCAGCTCAATTATACTAAATTATGTTAAAGCTCATCTTTATATACTACTTGTGGCTTTTCATCTACTTACCGCAATAGCGTTACTGTATGTACGTACCTACGTTTTGTACTTTATACATAATGACATTAGTAGATAGACGTAGGTTATGATATCAATGTAAAAAGCATGTTGTATATTAGCGATGTGTAATATAATATATTTTAGACGTTGTAGTTTAGTTAGGTATAGATGAAATTGTACAAATGCATATTAATAATTTTAATATTGAATTATAATTTAATCATCTTGTAAAACGCAATCAAGTAAAATATACAAAATTTTCGTATCTATAACTTTGTCTTATTTTATTATCCTGGAGGTGAAACGCGTGCTGATGCAGATGTAGCGGGAAGTAAGTAGACAAAAGCTGTAATAGATACTATATCGTTTTTGATTGGCGATATTGAATACTCCGAATCTGATGGTGGCTTTCAAAGTTGTTTAAATTTTTTTCAACCTGAAAACCCACGGTATGATGATAATGGTATGGATTGAGCCAACAGATGGCGCCACTTAAATTAAGAGTAAGCAAAACAAGTTTAAAAAGCGCAACAATATTTCTGGATATTTTCAATATCTACACCGGGTTTTTTCTGCTTCTTTTAAAGAATGAAACAATTTGTTGAAAGTTCTCCGCACAGGAGACACAAGAAATACCTAAGCAAAAACAAAAAAAATAAGAATAATAAAAATAAAATCCCGTGCGAGACCAAAAAGGCACCTATCTCAGCATGTGCAGCGACATCCAAACAGGAAATAACGCTGCGATTATGATTCTATATTAACGAACTTAAATAACGTAACTTTAAATTAAAAATACCAAAAAGGCTTGAAACATGCACATACGTATTTCAAACACAGGATAAAACAGTCACCTAATCATAGACGGGTTTTTTTTATTTTTTTTTATTCAATATTCTACCGCGGACATGACGTGGCAGTCCGCGCTCTTTTTTATTGTGTTTATATGTTGTTTGTTTTTTTTTCGTAATAATTACAATTGTTTGACTCCTACGTATCTTTATGTTATTAACTATTTTGTTAATTTATTTCTATTGATACACTGCTTATGTTATGTTATTACTATATCTATTGGTACACTTTCTGGGAAGATGCATGGCAGTGCGAGCAGACCAGCCCCGGCCGACGGTTCCGGTTATAGAACCCCGTCGTTAGGACGTTAAAAGGCTCTTTTTTAACCATCGCCCTCTTAGCTAGGCGGCCTGCGGCGTCATCGGCGTCGTCGGTGTAATAGACGCAACTGACTGTATGTCTGGACACCGCCACTATCACGTGGGAGTTGCTGTCGTGGACCTGAAGCCTCCTGGACTTGGTGTTGATGATGATAACGTTGTCGTAGGTCGACCCCTGAGCCTCGTGTATGGTTAGCAGGCACGACCCCTCGCCGGACCCATATCCCTGGCTCGCAAGAGAGGCTTTCTCCCCCTGCGTTCGAACCAGGAACAGGGTGTTTTGGGCAGTACTCGGTATTTGCGCCCCTGTGTAACCTTTCACCTTCAGGGAGTGGACCCGCGACAGCGACATCATAAACGGGTTGGAGGACGATTTAATTTTCTCCTTTATTTTGTGGGGGTGAAGGTAGCACCTAATGGCAGAAATTGGCTGTAAGGTATTCATCCTATTAATGAAGCTGTCCATTCCAAGGGCGAAATATTCTGGATAGGATCAAAAAACATGAAATGAAACAAGTTAATATCACATTATCTTCTATATTTGTAACAATTTTTCTCCTATTATTACAAATATGCTTAACACAAATATTACACATTATACTATAGTTTCTATGGTCCTTAATAAAATATTTCAGGCTTATATTTTGCACGTCAATTATATTAACTTTTAACTTATCGATTATTGCATCGAGCACAAAGTAATTTATTATTGCACCGAGTGCCTGATTTAGAGCCCGAGCGTTAGCGAGGGCTCTAATCTAACAGGCACGAGGGCAATATAAATTACTTAAGGCGAGGTGCATAATCTGCTTTTCTTTCAACTATTACCTATAGGAATAGTAGATAAAAGAAACTCATATCAAACAGTTAAAATAGAAGTTTAATTATTGAAATTAAAAGATTTTATATAACACTGTCGGCTTCATTTATAATGTTTTCCGGAGTTAATGTGTCGCTAGATGATTCCATTTTAATTCGAAGCCGAAGCACTCAAAATCAGATAGTATCACACTTTATCGTTTCCAAAAATATTGTCAAGCAAAATTAACAAAGTGCCCGCCAAATCACTTTTTTAAATTTCTTTCATTTTTAAATCAGAGTTAGCAGCAATATTTGTTTTAAATTTGGAACAAATAGGATAGAAACGAATAATAATACGTACGTAAAAAAAAAGTATTGATATCGGCTGGCTGAATAGAACTAATCCATTGAGATTGGCACCTTTTGGTGCGATTAAAAAATAAACTGTGCAATAATGAAATTTCATACATTTTTATTGCTCTAGAGCATTAAAGACTCGCTTTGTACTGAGTTTTTAGTGTGATTGTGATGAAATTAAAGCATAGTTGGAAGAAAAATAAATCAAGAACCTTATTCATTGACACATACATAAGTTTGTACAAAGCATCGATTTAAGGTTCAACTAGTCGACGGCACGAACTATTTTGTGCGCGAGTTGCGAATGCATGCCATCTCATCCGACAACACGTGCAAATGAGATAGATGCTGTTATTAGCAGCACGAAGCTAGTTCGCGTACGAATTAGCACTTTTGCAAATTTGTATCGAAATGGATGATGATTTAGGACGAAAACGAGAGCGCGAAATTTTATAAACAGATGTTTGGGAGTATATATATCATGAAAAACTACCAAATGTATATTTTTGAAAATAAAATTATTTGCATTGTTGAATTACTAATCTATCCCTGTATGGAGGCCGTAATTTTCCTTCTTGTTATGGTATTTATTTCCGCCCAAAGATGCGTTAAAATTAGTGTTGAAGTATGGAACTTTTCATAAAGGGATAGATAATGATGAGACAAATTGATATTTTTTTTTATTTTGAACGTACTTCGTAAAACAGTGGAGTAATCGCTAAACTACATTTGTATGGAATAATGATCGACTAGAGTAACCTTAAATGTAGGCACGCAATAGATTTGGCGATACGAACACTCACTCTTTTCTTACTGAACTGTACTGCAATCTGTACACTATGTTGAACGAAACGATAATTGCCATGAATTTAATGGCGCTTACGACGTTTTGATCGCGACTAAACTAAACTCTGTAAGCAATCTAGCGCTGCATGTTTTAATAGTTTGATTAGACGACATAAATATTTTAGCGCTGCAGCGAACTTTAGTTCTAACTCACCAGCAATAGATTTTTTTTCATGAATGTTCTTCTGGTGTCTATCGGTAGAATGTATGTCAATAGATCTTTGTGTATCTGAATTGGCTGCAAGACCCTGCGCAGTAGCTATTTTTTGTCAATGTTGAAGGTGAAGATAGCATAGTATAACTGTCTCTTTCACTCGCTTACGTTTGTCGCATCGTCCTATCTCGCTTACACTATTCAGTATACTCGATGACAAACTGTTTCTGCGCAATGGTTGGCAGCGCCAACTTAATAGACACAAATATCCGCTGTGACTATTATATCTTGGTGGCACAGCCCAGTTTTATACGATAGGCAGGTTCTCGAATTTTCTGTGTGACACAGCACTGTGATGCTATCTATAGGTACCTAAATTATAAAATATACACGTTTTCTACGAATAACGTCTTTTCTCAATATTGCACGCGTAAAACTTGAATCAAGGTCAAGCACACAGAAGATGTTCTGTGACGAAAATTGTAAACAAAATCTTGAAACGAGGGCACTGACAGCCTTCAGAAACTAAACCCAACAATGGCTTGTCTTTGATCTGTAATTGAAAACAAAAACTCACGGATACCGCGCGGTTTCATCAAATTCTTTCAGAAATAATGTGCCCACATTTCAGAACAAATGCCACTGATTCTGCCATTGGCGTGGCCATTTACTGGGCCCAAACTATTTGAAGAGTTTCCACCGACTCGAAATGAAGAAGAGGAACAAACTTAAGGCTTTGCCACACTGGATGCGTTCTGCGTCCTGCGGTCCGGTCAACTCGGACAAAGGGTGCAGGAAGTATTCAAGAGACCGGACCGCAGGACGCAGAACGCAACCAGTCTTCGACGTCTTCGCCTTTGTATCCAGCAATTCAGTGTCTTTAAGTCCATACCGAACCGGCTGAAAAATAGGCACCAATCATCAGCAATTCTCAGCTAAGTGTCGAATTTGGCAAATAAACTACTAAGATGTTACAATGATGTTCGGAGACGTAAGGGATCGGTCAGTGTGGCGACACTTAGGGTAGACCTATGTTCAGCAGTGATACAGATAATATAATACTAGAAGAAGAATACAGATGCCTCATTCCATACAAAGAAACCGTGCTGACGTAACTAGCGTTTTTCGTTTGATTAAACCGATTATTTTTTGTACATCGTTCGCGTTCGGTTCCGTTCCATGGCGATAGATAGATGGTGTTAGTAGCGTCTTGCAAGTAAAATGGTTTACTCGGCGCATGAATATTTTTTTATGTAAAGTAATTTTTTTTTTCACAGTATTTTTTTGCACGTTTTTACAGTTTCATTGCACCAATACAAATTTAAACAATCGAGTGGAATGCCTCAGACATTTAAAACCGCGCCATCTATTGTCATCAATTTTAAATGATCCGTTCAAATAATCTTTGAAATGTGAATTAAGACCCCAATATATTATAGTTTTGTTATAAAGGAGAGATGATTAAACAAGAACGTAGAATTTTTATGTTCAATTTCAGAAAATGTTAATTTTACAGACAATTCAATAATCACAAGGCGCATGCCACGCCATCTAGTGAGAATTATTTGAACCAAATTTTCTTTCTTAGCGCTGGGTCTCCGTGGCGCTGATGTTACAAAGATTTTTTTTTGTCGGTAACACAGATACAAAAACAATATTGATCACTGGCAACACTTTCAAGTAGCGTGGTACTGGTGTATGTAGTGTTGCGCTCGCGTCTCCTCCGCGGTGTAGGCGAGTGCGGGGTGTGCGGGGGGCAGCCTCATCTCAGCGGCTACAGCCTCCAGCCTCGCAGCCCGGAGCTTTAGCGAACTTTCTCTAGCTTTACTCTCGCGTTCCGCGGCATCGGCTTGTAATAGATCTTCTATTCGTTTTCTTTTTAACTGTAAGTCAATACAAATATAAGTAAATAGGTATTTTTCAATGACATTTGGTCATTTCTGAGGTAGCTGTGCGGTGCGGGAGGGGTGTAGTTAGCCGTGTTGGGTGTGATAAATCCGTGCACTATGTATATTGCCCGCGGGCATTAAGAATCCAGTCAAGTTTAATCGGGCAATGTAATGAATAATCATTAAAAAAACACATCTTTCTATTCATCACCATCGTTTCAGCCACAAGACGTCCACTGTTGGACATGAGCTACCCCCAGGCGTGCATCCAGCGCATTCCCATAACCTTAACCAGATCATCGGTCCACCTAGTGGGAAGCCTTCCAACGTATTGTCTTCCGGTTCGCGGTCGCTATTCCAGAACTTTTCGGCCCCATCGGCCATCCGTTCTGCGACCAATGTGCCCTGCCCACCGCCACTTATGTTTCGCAATTCTGCGGGCTATGTCGGTAACTTTGGTTCTCCTGCGGATATTCTCATTTCTGATGCGATCACGTAAGGAAACTCCGAGCATAGCCCACTCCATTGCCCTTTGTGTGACTTTAAGCTTTCTGATAAGGCCCATTATCAGTGACCACGTTTTGGTCCCAAAAGGTAATTAATTACTGGCAACACACACTGGTCATAGACTTTTGTCTTGAGACACTGCGGTAAATTGGACAAAAAGATACCGAACCACTTCACGAACGCCGCCCAGCCGAGTCGCATTCGACTCGGCATCTTTTTATTACCCGGCCCAATAAGTGATGGGCATTATTCAGAAAGCCCGGTCAATTTAATTATTTCAATAGTTTTGTACATATTGCCTACTCTTGTTGGGCATTTTTCAAATTGCCTGGGCATTATGAATAATGCCGTATTAATCATTTAGTCCATAATATGTACACAGCATTATACTACAAAACAATGTGCAGTAAAAAATATGTGTACCATGGTATATGTGTGACCTTCAAGCCCGCTGATTGAAGTCAATACACCCTTCACACCGCGTGGCTATCTGAGGCACCGTCACATATAATCGGTAAGCCTCTCAATTTTAAATAATATTAGAAAAAGCAATCCCTTTTTTACAGTCCGTTCAAACTATTGCTAATGTTTTTTCTAATTGAGTAAAGTTAGATTATAAAATTTATCTACTTCGGTTTCGTTATATTCGAATTACAAAATTCACAGCGGTTTCATTATGATACCCATAACGACATCGGGTTGCATTATGCGAATCGTCATAAATTCTAAAACACAAGCAAAGACATTCTGAACATACAGCCAGGTACCTATAATATTACTTCGAAATCGAAACAATGTTAACTGATGTTTTTAAAAATGGAACAAGTTTAGAACAAAAGTATCGTATACTATTTGGCTGTTGTGGCTACAAGATCTTTGCCTTATACCTAATAAAGAATAAATTAAAAAAATAAAGTGGACGCGCGAAAAATTATCTGAGTGAAATTTTATTAAAAATGTCTTCAACATCAAGTGAAAAGTGTGAAAATACTCCACCAGATATAACAAATAGAGCAGTTGCGGCTACAAATAATTTACATCAGAAAAATCAAGACATGTAAGAGAAATTAAATATTTAAACACACTTCCTGAAATAATTATTTGCCTATATCTGTGTTTTATTCCTTCCTTCGTAGATAAAATCTTGTATGCAACTGTACGTTATTGGTCTTTTAATAACTCGTGCCCACCTATTTCGAAAAATGGCACTCGTATTAAAAGACCGTCCATAACGTAACAGTTGCATAAATAGCTATAATGACATCGTTACCTTTTCGGTTTCCAATTTGTACTTCAATAATTCTATTTTTAATCTTACAACTTCTTTATTTTCTAGCTGACTAATTGGACCTAAAATAGAAGTATTTGTTAGTATGGAAATATCAAGAGACAAAAAGGCACTATATAAGGGCCTCCGCAGAACAGCAACCGAATTGCGTGAGAGAATTCGGCAAAGGAAACAGTTTGGAACCTTCAAAGAGTTAGAATCATTTCTTTCAACTTTTTCGGTATTGCGAAACTAATTTGGAAAGAGTACGATCATCCTCCTGATGATTTATTTCCAAATACACTTACAACGAATGGTCTTCTTAATGCTTTTAATTAAAAATGTATAATGGTTCCTTATAACTAAAAACATTATAAAATTAATTTTCAAACATTATTCTTTACAATCAATTCAATGATAGGTTGAGGAATGAGGTAATAAGACAACGTTGTGGTTTAAAAGAAGTTGTAGTGACTAAAATTGAAAAGAGTATGTTAAGATGGTTTGGCAATGTTGAGAGGATGAATGAATGGCGACTAACGAAATGTATTTACAAGGCAGACGTGAATGGAAACGCCGGGAGGGGACGCCCTAGAAAGACATACATAGACCTTATAGGTGATGTTCTTCAAAAAGGCCAGGTGCGCAGTACTCATAACCGGCGTGTGTGTATGACTAGATGTATGAATGTGAGTGCAGCAAAAGAAGTATTTAAGGATCGTAGCAGGTGGCGTTCTGTAGTTTCTGTCTACCCCCATGGGAAAAAGGCGGGAGTTTATGTATGTATGTATCAATTCTACGTCAAAATATTGGTCATAGAAAGATTCATCTCCTTTCCTTTTCAGAGTGTAATATGCAATACGTAAAGTCGTTTTTGAGAAGGTTCCAAACTGTTTCCTTTGCCGTATTCACTTACGCAATTCGGCTGCAGTTTAGCATTGAAATCTTGCATCTAGTTTTACCTAAATCACTATTCAGAACAGTGCTCAAAGGATCCATGCTGTTGTTTATATCACTATTAGATTTATTATCAGGATCTATGTATTCGCCATCACTGTCGTTGTCAGCGTCCATACTGCTGTGGCACTCGAATAATGGCTCCGATTTGATTTTCTGGAAAAGGAAAAATAAAATGGATTACTTATCCATTCATACTCCAATTTTAAGCTTGAAAACGCGAGTGAATTCACTGCCGTCGCCGGTTTGCTTGTCGGCAGTGGCTGCCACCCCGTACAATATGGAACTAGCTTGTCAATAAAAACCGGCCAAGTCCGAGTCGGACTCGCGCACGTAGGGTTCCGTACCATTATCGCAAAAAACGGCTCAAAAATCACGTTTTTTGTATGGGAGCCCTACTTAAATATTAACTTTATTCTGTTTTTAGTATTTGTTGTTATAGCGGCAACAGAAATACATCATCTGTCAAAATTTCAACTGTCTAGCTATCACGGTTCATGAGATACAGCCTGGTAACAGACAGACAGACAGACAGAAGGACCGCGGAGTCTCAGTAATAGGGTCCCGTTTTTACCCTTTGGGTACGGAACCCTAAAAATGAAAAAACCGACTTCTAAAGAAAAACACTGCAAAGCGAAAAATAACTTTGTTTCCCGAAGTCTGTGTCCTTGATACCTATTGTTTTTTAACAAACTTCCCAAAAAGGTTTCTCAATTCGACCGTATATATGTTCTTTTTATGTGTCTGTGTTCGCGGATAACTCCGTCGTTTATGGACTGATTTTGATGATTCTTTTTTTGTTGGAAAGGAGATATCCCAAGGGTGGTACCACGATAACCAGGATCTGATGATGGCATCCCAGAAAATCGAGGGATCTCCTCAAATATTACAGGCACAGGATATTGGTATTTTTTATCAACGATGCAATCATTTACAACCAGAAAGTGTCATTTGGTGAAATGGAACTGATGATGAAGACCACAGATGGCCACTGGAACTGCTTAATGCTAAGTATGTCACGGGTATAAGATATAACGAACAGCTTACCAACTATGATGAAGCAAATACTTATAAATAAATGGTACTGATCAAAATGATAACATCGCGGCATCGAACTGATCTGATGATGAAGCCAGAATACAGGCATTGGAACGCAAAAGAAACAATGGATGTCGCGGGCGAAGCTGCTGGCAGAAGCTGGTCAGTTTAAATATTAAAAAAAAAGCGGTCCCACAGTTAAAAGTTTTGGTTTGATCCATTGTGTAAAGGAGCGTCCTCACTGAGAGCATTTAATTGTAATGAGCATTCGAGGTCGAATGTTCGACTGGTGTGGACGTTGAGCCGGGCGTTACAAAGCTTACACGCAAGCGCGAACTTCAGCCGGTGTGGACGACGCAGCGACCACACAGCCCCTAGACGCCTCATAACAGGCGAGCGATGTCTGTCAACGCCTAAAAATATCATATACAGGTAATGCAGGTCGCCACTCGACAATTTCAAATTAGTAGCGACCACTTCTGAGACCCGTAAACAGTTCCGCGTCAGTCAATAAAAAAATGATATAATAAATATTATAATGGCCTCTTGTACAATACGTTGGTATGGTAACAACAGCCAGACTTCGAGTTTCCGGCAAAATATCATAACATTTCATTGATAAGTTAATAGTTACATATAAACTTAATTAGATTTATTTTCTGATATTATTTATCGGAGTTCATATTATACTGGTCACGTTTGTAGGTGGAAACGCCCACTGCATGTGTGCGTCTCTTTCTTTTTAAAGTATTTTATTCGCTATCTCTTCTCCTCTATAATTTCGTAAACACAACTAGTGATGCACCATATCCTATGACCAAATCTGTTATCGATAGAAATTGAAACCTTACAAATGAAGACATTAAATTGAATAGTTTGTTAAGTGTGAAACGATTTTTTGATTACGTTTTTTACTAATATTTAATATTACTATATTTAAGAACCAACAACCAAAAAAAGTATGTTTCCTTTAGAATTTTGTTTTTTTTTTTAGTTTAAGCATTTTATTTTATTACTAAAATGTTTAAAACGCCGTATAATTAATAATAAAAAGGTAATATTAATAAAAAAAAATTAGTACTAATATTATTTATCTAAAAATATCGATACCTGCCTGGTTTTATTTGTACCTGTCCCATCCTTAATGAGAAATATGACCTTGGTAAAGGACCAATCAGAGCGCAGTACCCCGTGCCTCAAACCTCAGCTAGTTGACAGAATTGTTTTGATGTATTAGATCAAGCATTAGGCGTCTAGTGGTTATATGGTCGATGGGACGACGCAACGATTTTCGCGGAAACGGCTCGCATTCGAATGTTCTCGCAAATAAAACGCTCGAAAGCGAGTATACTCAGATGATGAAATGAATGAGAATGTATGTAGGAATAATACTGGCCACTTGTAAAGCAAGGAACAGTTTCTTAATCTTAAGTGTTTGTGACCTTCGAGGTCAATAAAAAAAAACAAAAATGCTGCAGCCACAAACGCTCTATCCGACATTTTGAAATTAATGACGTTAAATTAGATCGTATTCCAATGCTCCAAGCTCGCAGGGGAATGTTCGACTCGAACGTTCATAGTTTTACTCGAAAGTGAATGCTGGGCTCGCTGAGAAGCATTTGTTGTTCGCCTACGATTGCTTGTTTACAAATGCTCACGAACGAATGCTCCCAGTGAGGACGCTCCTTATTGTGCAATTGTAGCGTCCCCAGATGTAACTTGTTGGAGTAGTGTCAAGGTGCTGATAGACTTGAACATTCGCTATACCTATTCGCTACCTAAACGAGGGTGATAATGTTAATATTAACAAGATAATATAGAATACTTACACTGCCGGAATCTTCTAGCTTTTGGTGTTTATTGTTAAAATGCTTAAAATATTTTTTAACATTATTACTCTTTACCAATTTTCTCATATTTGAAAACTTCGTGCGTAATACTTTAGTGGTACGTTTTTGTGGACTTAGTTTATTGTATGAACTTGATATCTGAAAAATTAATAATTATTATTCTTTTTTTTTCATCATCATCATCGTCAGGCTTTTAATGTTCCCACTGCTGGGACACAAGCCACCTCTCATAGTAATACATTTTTTTACTGCCCAATCTTATATATAAAATTCTCGTGTCACAATGTTCGTTCCTGTACTCCTCCGAAACGGCTTGACCGATTCTCATGAAGTTTTGTGAGCATATTGAGTAGGTCTGAGAATCGGCCAACATCTATTTTTAGTTAGGGTAGGTAGGGTAGGGTAGGGTAGGTGGGGTAGGGTAGGTAGGGTAGGGTAGGTAGGGTAGGTAGGATAGGGTAGGTGGGGTAGGGTAGGTAGGGTAGGGTAGGTAGGGTAGGGTAGGTAGGGTAGGGTAGGTAAGGTAGGGTAGGTAGGGTAGTTAGGGTAGGTAGGGTAGGTAGGGTAGGGTAGGTAAGGTAGGGTAAGTAGGGTAGGTAGGGTAGGTAGGGTAGGTAGGGTAGGTAGGGTAGGTAGGGTAGGTAGGGTAGGTAGGGTAGGTAGGGTAGGTAGGGTAGGTAGGGTAGGTAGGGTAGGTAGGGTAGGTAGGGTAGGTAGGGTAGGTAGGGTAGGTAGGGTAGGTAGGGTAGGTAGGGTAGGTAGGGTAGGTAGGGTAGGTAGGGTAGGTAGGGTAGGTAGGGTAGGTAGGGTAGGTAGGGTAGGTAGGGTAGGTAGGGTAGGTAGGGTAGGTAGGGTAGGTAGGGTAGGTAGGGTAGGTAGGGTAGGTAGGGTAGGTAGGGTAGGTAGGGTAGGTAGGGTAGGTAGGGTAGGTAGGGTAGGTAGGGTAGGTAGGGTAGGTAGGGTAGGTAGGGTAGGTAGGGTAGGTAGGGTAGGTAGGGTAGGTAGGGTAGGTAGGGTAGGTAGGGTAGGTAGGGTAGGTAGGGTAGGTAGGGTAGGTAGGGTAGGTAGGGTAGGTAGGGTAGGTAGGGTAGGTAGGGTAGGTAGGGTAGGTAGGGTAGGTAGGGTAGGTAGGGTAGGTAGGGTAGGTAGGGTAGGTAGGGTAGGTAGGGTAGGTAGGGTAAATAGGGTAGGTAGGGTAGGGTAGGGTAGGGTTGGGTTGGGTAGGTAGGATAGGGTAGGGTAGGTAGGGTAGGGTACGGTAGGTAGGGTAGGGTACGGTAGGTAGGGTAGATAAATGTTTGGTGTTTTTATGGCAAAAAAAGGTTTGCCGGGTCAGCTAGTAATTAATGTATATTTTCACGGGCACCCAACGCGAAGAAAGAAAATATGGTTATAATAAATTGCACTAGATGGCATGATAAGCTTCGATTCGTTATTGAGTTTGATTTTCTAGAGACGATCATAAAAAAAATATGTTCTTGTTTAATTAACTCTCATAAGCACAAAATTAAGGAATATTGGGGACTGCGGTCTTAGTTCACATTTCAAAGATTATTTGAATGGATCATTTAAAATTGATTCCAATATATGGCGCGTTTTTAAATTTCTGAGGCATCAACTAGGTTTAAAAAAAAAAACTAACACAACTAGTACAATGAAACTGTAAAACGTGCAAAAAAATACTATAAAACAAATCGTCGCTGTATTTAAAAAAAGTATTCACGAACCGAGTATACCCTTTTACTTGCAAGTCACTGCTAACACCATCTATATCCGTGGTACCGAAGCGAACGCAATCGATGTTCTTAGATAAAATACCAGTTTAATCAGACGAAAAACGCTAGTTACGTCGGCACGGTTTCTTTGTATGGGATGATGTATCTGTATGCTAGTATTATATAATCTGTGGTATTGTCAAGGCATGATAAAATATACTTTTGAAAAAACTTTTTTGGCCTTACCCTTTCCCAAGCCCGATTTTTCATTTTAATAAAACTAGATGTGTTTGTCTTAGAAAATATTATGTTTTTCTCTTGTCGTACACATTGTAGCAGTAAATTGCATTCATTTACCGAAAAATTCATTGACCGGTTCATATACCTGGAAAAGAATTATAATTTTTTAAATTGACCAATTTCACCAAAGTAAGAACATTATTATTTAAATAAAATTTGTAAATGTTGCATGGTCTTGAAAACCATTAAAAGGGAAAAAATAAATACCTTTCGTTTTCTTTACCACCATCTGAAAATAGAGGTTTTTTTTAGAATCAATGCTTTTCTTGTGTTTTTGCGCAAAATATTTTTATTCAGTGCCAATATGGGACCTCTTTGCAGAATATGCCCAACCTCCTTGTCTGCCCTTTGTGACAAGTCACCTGCACCTTTCAGAATTAATGCTTTTAATACACTATCTATACATTGCGCAAACACCAAGTTAGCAATATATTTTTATTCAGTGCCAATGTGGGGCCCCTTTGCAGGATATACCCCACCTCCTTGTCTGCCCTTCATGCCCTGTCGCATGAACCTTTTAGAATCAATGCTTTTAATACACTATCTCTACATTGCGCAAACACCAAGTTAGCAATATATTTTTATTCAGTGCCAATGTGGGGCCCCTTTGCAGGATATACCCCGCCTCCTTGTCTGCCTTTCATGCCCTGTCACATGAATCTTTTAGAATCAATGCTTTTAATACACTATCTATACATTTCGCAAAAACCAAGTTAGCAATATATTTTTATTCAGTGCCAATGTGGGGCCCCTTTGCAGGATATACCCCACCTCCTTGTCTGCCTTTCATGCCCTGTCACATGAATCTTTTAGAATCAATGCTTTTAATACACTATCTCTACATTGCGCAAACACCAAGTTAGCAATATATTTTTATTCAGTGCCAATGTGGGGCCCCTTTGCAGGATATACCCCGCCTCCTTGTCTGCCTTTCATGCCCTGTCACATGAATCTTTTAGAATCAATGCTTTTTATACACTATCTATACATTGCGCAAAAACCAAGTTAGCAATATATTTTCATTCAGCGCCAGTCTGGGGCCCCTTTGCAAGATATGCCCCACCTCCTTGTTTGCCCTTCATGCCCAGCCGCCTGAACTTAAACGTCGCGAATGACAGAGCTGTCCAGTTAGCTACATACTGGTCGGTCAAAATTTGAATAGTTGACACATGACTTAATTGACACGAAAAGATGAAGAAGATTTTTTAAAATTACTGAAGCATTCAGTATAATGGAAAAAAATAACATTATTATAGACAGTATAACTTTTTTCTTAATGTCCCTCGGTATTCATCGCATTTTCGAATACTAACGAATGCTAATTTCCATGTCCATCAATTATTAGATTTATCGTGTATAATAATTTGAATTCAGAACTAAGTACTTGTTTGTTGTTTTGTTTTGATTTCCGTGTGACCTATATAGAGCTGTAAAACTATTTCTTGCCCGCGACTTTACCAGGTTTCCTCCCATTTTTTAAATAAATTACATTAAGTGAAAAGAGTATTAACAAATCTATATACTTCCAAGTTGATTGAGAGCGTCCGGTCTGCACCAAGTGCAAAGGGCAACTGATATAAATCCGACAACTGACGAAACACGAAGTTTGCCGAGGGATATTAAGAAAATAGTTGTACTGTAGTTAGTTAGGGCTGGTTTTTCAATACTCAGGCAACTTTTGTCTGAAGACTAGATACAACCCTTTGACAATATTTTATACCTTAATTTATACCTTAGGTAAAGTAATCTGACGATTGAAAATTGACCCTTATTCAATTTATTTTATTTCAATAATTAAGTATAGGCACTTCATAATGTACAAACCCATGGAAGAATCATTAGAATCCTTGTCTTCATTAGCATCCCAGTGTCCTTCAGTAGAATCCTTGTGATTTTCTGTTTCTGTAATGAAAAGATTTATAGCAAATTAACTAAGGAAATATTTATAAATTCTCGAAAACCTTCTTACATTACTGTTCAGGCAAGCTTTTCAATCCATTGAATGCCAACTACGCAATATTACGTAGCTGGTAATAATGGTATATGCCAACTACGTTTTATTACGCAGGTATTCCTATAGATTACATGGCAATCTGTGTTATTTCGCCTCCTTGAATGGATGTTTTTATACTCTTTGGTTTCTCAAATAAAACACAACATAAAAAGTAGTAGGTACCTAACTTTATTATATCCAAATATCTTAAATCATAAAATTGCAAGGGCACTTTTCACTTTGTTGGGGGTAGATAGATAACGAAATTAAACACGTATGTTACAGGGAATGATTTGCTTATTTATTCGTAAAAGATCCTTTCTTACATCCTATTTTGGAACATTCAGAACGTGCAGGCCACAATATTATTACGATATTTTACTGACCAATGCGAGAACACTGATTTCCTAAACTTAAAACAAATCTGTAACAATGATCTACGCACACGCATCCCGCGCGTGCGAGTGCGCGACGTATAGCGCCGTCTGTACGCACACTATAAATATTACCGGCACTGGCCTCACTGGCACACTGGCGCATCTCTTCAGTACACTAGTACAGTACCATAGACTACTATTATATACTAGAGTAACTAGAGAGTAGAGACAGTACGTATTTGGTTCCGAGGCTGGCATGTCGTTTGTTCGGTTGTTCGTGCTGCGAGTGTTTACATGTGCCGTACGTATGTAGATATGGGAGTTCTACAAGGGTTAAAAGTTATTGTCTAAGGCTTGGCACGCACTGCGATATTTATTCGCGCGTTTTTTTTTCCGGCTATGGAATTGTATGAAGCTGCACGCATTGCGGTAAAATATCGCGCGGAAATAATACCGCAAGAAAGCCGTATTTTGCCACAGAATCCACCACACCGCGGCGCGGATTTAATTCGCGCGAACTTTTTGAACTCTATGAACAGGCAGGAAGATACAAAAATCGCGCGGCATTTTATCCGCAGTACGTGTTATATATAAGAATTACTTATGAAGAAGGTAGGTACTCGTAAATTAGTAAGTTGTACACACAATTTTTTTTTACAGTTTCGTGAGTAAAAGGAAAAAGTGAGTGTGAGTGTGTATATCGATTCTTGAAGGCAATTGAATAGCAATTACACATTCTACCATTTATAAGTACTGTGATGTTTCGGCAATACAGAGTAAGTATCCCAGTTATCTTTATACTTAGAAAATTATTAAATAATGACAATTGTTCCAGATTTAAATTAAATTGGTGTGGTAATAAATATAACCCATATTTAAAACCTAGAAAAATCTTTATAATGTGGTGCTTTATGGTTTTTTTTTTGTTTAAGGACTGTATCTCTTGAATGTCATTGGGTAATTTATTATACCTACAACTCTGCTCCTTCGTATAGTATATTTTTCTTCCATAATTAGTTCGTGGCGGTCTTAAGCAAATGTTGTTTTTCCGTCTAGTAACTACTACGTTTTTGTGATTGCCCTTTAGTTGTAAATGTTATTTTAGAGCGTATATTTTTATTTAATAGCTTATATACTAATATGCATGTGTTATATTGATATCTGTGATAGTGTCATCAATTTAGTTCCCTTATTTTGTTTTTTCAATTTAGTTCCCTTAAATCGTAATTTGGGGGGGGGTACTTCATTTAAACAGATTTTTCATACAAACTTTCAACCCCCTTTTTAACCCCTTAGGGTAATTGCCAAAAATCCTTTCTTAGTGCTCACTTGAGGAATCATATCACTCAATCATATCACTTGAGGAACCTTTCCGCAAAATTTCATTCTTCTAGGCCTAGCAGTTTTGGCTGTGCGTTGATCAATCAGTCAGTCAGTTTCTTCTTTTATATATATAGATAATATAGTTCTCGCCAAACTTCTTAGCTGCCTTGAAGTTGGCTACAATAGCTGCGCAGTAGTAACTCTCATACAAAAACAGCACTGTTTCGTGCCTTGCGCTTTGGAAAGCCAACTACAGGGCGGCCCAGAAGTTTGGCGAGCACTATACCAGTCTGCAACTGTCCCACTGAAGGGTAAAAGCCTCATCTCAAACCAGAAAGCATGAGCATTGATCATCATCCGTGAAGGAAAAAATCGTGAGGAAACCTGGACTTATAGTGAGTTTATTATAAGATTGTGCTCCATTGGTGTAATTGCTGTAAGGCTTTCCAGTGCGAGGATAAACTAATAAATAAATAAATATCATGCTTGTTCAAAACAGGTTGCCGATTTCAAAATTATACTAACTATAAGTCCAATATAATTAAATAAATGAAATTAAAAACTAGTTACCATTAAGGTCTCCATCAGACTCTAACACTGGCTCGCGATCGGCATCAGCGCTGTTCTCCACCTCGCACATCATAGTCACCATCTGGCTTGTCATCTCGTCACACTCACTGTACCTCGGATCTAACAAGTTCTTAGAAATGCTCCTTGCCTTCTTCTTCATATTATCCCATTTAATTTTCAAACACTCTGCACTCCTCTTATGCCTGAAACCGTGTCTATTGAACATTTTAGCTATTTTTATCCATGCAACCTCTTTAGCATGACTGGCAGCAGCAGTAGTTGATTTGTTCAACACTATTGTTTTGTATTTCTCAATTATATTCAACAACGCCTTTATTTCCTCCGGGCTAAATGTAGGACTTCTGTGCCGACTGTAAATTAGGTGAGGAAAGATTAGCTCATAATATATTTATTAAATCTACATTTTGATGTATTGTATAGTAATAATAACATTGAGAACTTGAAGAATAGCAATCGGCTAAGCTTTTATTTTAAGCCTGTTTATAAAAGCTTGTGGTTTAATTTAACAGATGAATCCAACAACATTGTTTGGGTAAATTTTACCCCTTTTTTATTTACTTACAAGAAAGCAGAGCCTGTAGGTTCTTCCTGATCATCATCTTCCATTATTTTGAGTTTTGTAATGTTGAAGTCTAATACTCCTTAATTTATTTATCAAATACGAAATTATTATTTATGTACGGACAAAAAAAAAACAATCAAGACGCAAGAATCGAATTATTCGAACTCGTATTGTTTTGACTTTTAGTCTACGGTTGGATTGGACACTTCTTTGACAAGTTTGACAATTTTGACCAAAACATCGACATAAACCAAAGACACAATCATAGACTGACACAAACTCGCTTAGTCGCTTGCCATGGATAATTTTTGGAAGTTTTCTTTTAATATTTTATTCTCTGGACAAGAGGCTTTCTATCTATCTAGCAAAAGTTGCAGTACTCGGTCAAATAGCCTATAAAAATTTTTGGACGAATAAATTAGTGTCACAATTTGTAGGTTATATTGGAAGAAAAAATTATTTTGGCGAAAAACAAGGTTAAAAAGTAAGAAAAATTAAATTTTCTAGATATTATTGAGCAATTTTTACATGTCATAGATATACGAATTTCGTAGTAGTAGTAAGATTTTCTACCAAGAATTAATCTATTACACACTACAGCAACCAAAATGGCGCTGTAAAAATTACGAGCAATAAACATAGTTCACGTTAAAAATCTGACACGCTTCTTACGACTGATAATTTTAAGTAAACAGATAGTGGTTGTTCTGGTAAAGTGGATGCATTCATCTCGTGTTTATAATTATTAACCTATGCTTAGTAAGATATGAAGGACGTGATATTTATTATTTTAACCTCTTTAGGTAGCGTAATTGTAGTTCTTGCGTTTGCGTTATTTTGTAAGTAGCCCAATATGCTTTTAATTTCAATATGTTACTAACTAATTATCGTAAAAATACGATGATGCGTGCGTTACTCAGTTCTGTCGTGTATGACATTGTTATTGTTCTTTGTTCCAGGTTGGTACATTGTGTGGAAGTGTTGTTTGTCGAAGTTCCGATTTGTCCGTGAGCTGCTAGGTGGTATGTCAGATAGCCCCCCAGCATCTGAGATCAGGAAGCCAAGTAAAAGTAAGAAGATTCGTAGGGAATAATTCAAAAAGTAAGTAATTACTTGTATGTTTGATATAAACCCTAAACATGACAATGTTTACAACAAGAACAAAGAAAATCTGAATGGATACATGTATTTTTTCATTTCAATGAAGAATACTATTCTTGTTCTTACATATTAGGTTCCTAAAATATTCATTATAGTATTCACAGCAGATAGTTGTGTCTCTGAAGTTGGCTCTATGAACATAAGAAACAGTTTGAAACATGAGTGAAAGAGGTAGTTATACAATGCTATCTTCTTCTTCAACATTAATACAAAAATAGGAACTGTGCAGGGTCTTGCAGCCAACTTCAGAGATCCAAAGATCCACTGTGACGTGGATCGTTTGTTGTATGTAACGCCTAAATCACTGAACCGATTTTTATGTATTTTGGTACAGAGATAGATGGAAGCCTGGCATTGACTACTTATTTTTTCATAAAATTTCAAGAGAAGGACATTTCATTGGTATTTTTTATGTCATCCAATTGGTTTACTAACAAAGTTGGTAACAGGAGACATGAATCGTAAAGTTAAAAAAATCAAGGCTGGAATCGTGACTGGTAAAGCCTCTCAAACTACCGGGAATTGATTGTAGAAATCTATATAAACATGAGCAAAGCCGCAGGCAATAATTAGTCACTTTTTTATTTTTCATAAATTTTTACAGAACAGTCAAGATGAACATCCGGTGTGCTAGACCTAGCGACCTGATGAACATGCAGCACTGCAACCTGCTGTGCTTGCCAGAGAACTACCAAATGAAATACTATTTCTACCATGGGCTGTCATGGCCTCAGCTCAGCTATGTTGCTGAAGATGAGAAGGGACACATTGTTGGTAAGTTGTGGGCTTGATAAAACTGGCTCTGTATAGTACGATGAGTGTTCACCTCCCTGTCCTGGCCGAAGTACAAAGAATCTGTGGCTTATGCCCTGCAGTGGGAAAAATATTTGTTAAAATGAGTAACAGCAGCAATCAATGTTGTTAGTTAAAATTCATCAATTTTGCTATGCCCTACACAATTTGAATAAGGTTGTAAATCGTAATACTGTCCTTACTGCATATCATGCATATGTCTCCTCAACTCTTCGTTACGGCATAATATTTTGGGGCAACTCTACCAACAGAGAAATGGCATTTAAAGCCCAAAAACAATGTCTTCGAGCGATATGTTTGTTAAAAACCACCGAAAGTTGCAAACCATTTTTCGTTAGTTTAAAAATACTTACGCTTCCATCCCTCTATATTTATGAAACATCAATATTTATTAAGGAGAATCTGTCTAAATTTGAGAAACTTAATACTAGACGTCACCAAAGCATACTAAAGTCAAAAAAACACAGTACTGCACTTTTCTCGAAGAGTTGTCTTGGCATGGGTCCAAAGATTTATAATAAACTACCAAAAACCTTAAAAAGCATGACCAATATAAACCATTTTAAATCGCAATTAAAGAAATTATTGATTGAAAAGGCTTACTACTCTATCAATGAGTTTTTGGATGATAGAACCATAAAATAAAAAATATCCGATCCACTTGTTATTCTATCTTGTTTGTTTGGTTTGTCGTTTTATTTTTATTTTTCTTTTACACCTACTTTGTACGCCTTGCAAGGCAAAACATAGTGATACAACACAAATTTTATACCATGTACCATATTACCTATGTTAAACAAATAAAATACTTTGACTTTGACTTTGACTTTGACTTTAGTTTAAGTCTTAGCTTAATTAGTTTTGGACTTTAAAAGAGACTGACTTCTGAATTTGTTTCGGCCTTTTCTTCTCAGAGTAGTCAGATAGGAAACGCCGGCCTCATGTAGTTTTAAAAAATATGATTGATATGTAAAAGTGTTTGTATAAACCAACTTACAGAAATAAAATCATTTATCATAAGCTTTTCTACTTTTGTTCACATTGGCCACGATTCTTCATCATCATTAATAGGTCCAAATTCCCACACTTAATAGGTCCAAAAAACATTTCTCTATTAGACGATTAGACAGCGATAATTGAAATCATAATTATTGAGGTATTTCAATTATACCATGTTAAGGTTGAGGTTCTGAAGATGAAGCTAATATAGATTTTATTTACTCTAATTATATCCATGTCATTCAATTACAGGTTATGTATTAGCTAAAATGGAAGAAGATGGGGAGGACAATCGCCATGGACACATTACCTCACTAGCTGTGAAGAGGTCGCACCGTCGCTTAGGACTTGCACAGAAACTTATGAACCAGGCTTCACTTGCTATGGTGGAGTGTTTTCAGGTAATTGCCTAAACAATAAAGCATTTTTGCTGCTGATGTGTGTAGTGAATGAATATTTTAAATCTTCTTGGGATAAATATACTGATTCTCAAGCGCAGAGCCACCATTGTGGGCACGATGGGCACAACCCTAATAGTCTTGTGACGTCACACTTTCACGGTCTATTGAGGTACTTAGGCTAATGATGTTATATCCAGTGTCTTAATAAAACACCAAAATCTTGATCAGAGCATCATATATTTTGTGAACATCTCCTTTGTAGGAATGCACTGTAACAATCATGACCGAGTTCATACTCCAACTTTCAGGTGGCAGGTGACCACAACCTTTTTTGACGGGTTGGATCGGCGCCTTCAGATTCTGTGTGATTAATAACTATCTAACTAAATTTAATGTGATTCCAGGCTAAATATGTATCCCTACATGTAAGAAAAAGCAACAGAGCAGCACTCAACTTGTACACTAACAGTCTTGGCTTCAAAATACTCGAGATTGAGCCTAAGTACTATGCTGACGGTGAAGATGCGTACTCCATGATGCGTGACCTTAGCGCGTTTGCAGCAGAGAGCAAGACAGAACTCCCGCCCATAGAAAATTTGGAAATCAAATCTGAATCTGCAATCATATCGCAGTGCTAAAATACATATATTTATGTAAATAAAGCATTTAACAATTATTATAAAATGTCTTTTGTTGCTCATTTTCCATCATCAATTTCATAAAGTCGTTCATTTCATATCTCTTTCTAATCATGGAGGTACAGTATGATGAGAACTTGCAGTTCTGAAGAGGCAGTAATAATATTCAGGGAGGAGAGGGGATGGGAGTTACACAGTAAATAGCTGTACTGAATGATGGATTATGAAACACTGATGGATGATTTTCACCATTTTAACATCCACATGGCATTTTATTAATTATCTTTTTTCTTATACTTTTTAAAAATAAGCTGTTATAGAATATAGTTAAATAGTTCTTAAAAGGTTGTAAAATAAAATATTTTGTTCTATATATCTTTCTCCATCAATACAGTGCTGAATGACACTTGAGAACATAATTTTAGAACTATTTTAGAATTATCATAAAAATGGCATTGACACTAATGTATTGATACAATGAAATTTTTCTTATTTTTTTTAATCAATCTTTTTTCGTATTCTTCTCAGCACACTCTTTCATTTGATATCCGTATGTATGGCAGTGCACAAAAAATAACTAGTCCGCCCTCTTGGGCCGTCCGCCATAGTTGATTTAGAATGACGTCACTTAGCTAACCGTGCATTGTCATCCAAAACTAAACGTGTATGCAAAATTTCATCTTAATCGGTGGAGAATAACTGCTTAAAAAGCGAACTGAAAAGACGTAAACAAGAAGGAAATCATGCGGTGCAGTTGGAGGATAAACATTCGTGAGCTGGCTGGGAATGGTTGTATGCCTTCAAAAAAATACCAACTTTATGAAAGTTATGGGAACCACATTCAATTCAGTTGCAAAATTTTACCCGAACCAACTTACATACATACATTGCAAGTTAAACAAAAGCTTCTAAAACTCTGTGACTGAAGGTGCGAATTATCGGCCAAATGGGTCTATGAATTAACTTATTTTTTTTTAAAAAACCAAAAAATTAAGTTTTGTCTGTTTTTGTCAGCTAATCTTCGAAACAGCTAAACCTGGTACTGGTAGATAAGTGGCTGATGTTTTAAGGAGTATTTTAGGCATGAAAATAATTAAGGTACCACGTAACAAAAATAAAACTTGTTTTTTTTTTGTTATTTATTTATTTATTTATTCAGGACCTCCAACGAAAGATGTACACAAAAAATACAAAAGATCATCAATATGATGTAATGACAAGTGCACTCCCTCAATTATAGGAGGCCACAGCATGCATTTCGGATTATTGACTAATTAATTGTTGCGTCAGTACGTAGTCAACAGCTAGTATTTTAATTAAATAATTGATGTGAGAGAAATCTTTTACGCCAGTTTGAAGATCATTAACTCAAATAAAAGATGTCAGCCAACCAATCGAATTGCTAAGCTCTGCTCCGCTTTAATGGATAGGGATATGAAAACTAGTTTCAAAATTCACATATTACGCGGAGCGTGCCGCGGAGATAAGGAACAAAGCAGTGAGGCAGAGCAGAGGAGCGGAGCAGGGAAAGGGAGAGGAGAATCAAGTGTTACCGAGCTGCGCATATGAAAAACCAGTCCACTACTCTGCTCCGCATTTCTTTCTCTCTCTGCTCTGTTACCTAGCTCCACGTTTATGGACAGATACAGTCTGCAACTCTGCTACGCTCGAGTGGCCAGGCAGCCTTAAACTCCAAATTTATAGAAAAATAATTAATTTGCAGTTTTATTATTATAATTTATTCGTAATTACAGAACTAAATACTATTGTATAAGTAAGTACAAAAGATTATTCATCTTCATCAAAAAGGTGATCTAGTTTCAAATTCACCTTTGTGCCAGAATCTTCAGATTTCTGTGACTTATCTTTCTTTAGTACAGGTAAAGGGACTTTCTTTTCTTTTTTCTTTGTTACACCTACAACATATTCTGGCATAACAATTTTATTGCTTTTAAATACAGGTTTTTCTTCAGGTTTAGGTGCTCTTCTTAGTGCAGATGAAATGTGGAAAGTTGGTTTTTTGAAGACACCTTCATCTGGATCAGTTTCTGTTTCCATCATTGACTGAGCTGCATCTCTTTCCTCCATTTCACGAATGTGTGCTAATGCGGTAGCAGTGTTTGTGGAGTCAGACATTTGTTCTGGTGTGACATCAGCTAGAGAATAATATTTGTATTTCTGTGGGTTTTTAATATGGTCAGGAATACGTTTAGCCTTGAGGCATTCGAGGAGATTTGCTTCGGGTCTCTTGTAAATACTCTCTCTTCCTCTAAATTGTTTCATTTCGTGTTTCACTTTTTTGTATGTGTATTTGTCGATAGTGCCATAGTCTTGGGGAGCAGCTTTGTTTGTTTTAGAAAAACCGTATTGGTCTTCAGCATCTTTAAGCTGGTTGAATAGGCTTTTTTGTCTGTCTTGAAAAGATGACATCTTGGAGCGACTTGAAATCACTGTGATAAAAAACGGAATGATTGAATTACAGACAATATGCTCAGGAAATGTTTAAAACTTGTGGCTCGTAAGAGGTTTTGTTTGTTACTATGAATATTTTAAAATTGTAAAATTAGGCCGTTGATTTAACCACTACAACTGATATTTGAATATTATAAAGACTTAAGGTATTATTATAAATTTTACCTATTTTTATAATAAAATATTAGGTATGTACGCTAATAATATTTCTATGATTTGTTTGGAAATAAAAACTTATAACAATCTGACAGCATTGACATTGACAAATAAGTATTTTGACACTTGACGTTGATAGCTGTCATCTAGTTTTCTACAGATAAAACAACTATTCAGTAATCAATCGCCAAACGCCGCCCCGAAGTTGGCTTTTCGGTGCACTAGGCGCGGCGCGCGCGGTGCTGTTTTTGTATGAGATTTACTATTGTGCAGTCATTGTAGTCAACTTAAGGGCGGCAAAGAAGATATGCGACAACTGTAGTTGGTTTCAAGTTATATATTATAAGTTATATATTAAATCTTTGTATGCTATAGGACAATAAACCTGGGGTTTCATGTAATAATGTTTTTAATTTTAAACTAAGACCCATAATCCGTAATAATAAAGATGTCCGGCCTTTTTACCCCGAACTTTCTAAATGAAATGTCGACCCTCTTTCGAAATGAAATGTTTTTCAATGCGTATCATTGTGCCCCAGTAGCTGAGCTGGGACCTTACCTCTAGTGCTTGAGGTCGTGGGTTCAAATCCGGGCAAATACCAATGTGACCCACACACTATTCCGTTGTTGTTAAATTAGATATTTAACCTATGTTTACAATATTTGTAATTATGTGAGAACCATGTTCCTATATATCAAATGAATAAATTTACTTGTTAATGCTTTATACCTTTATGTTTTTTGTACCTATATGTAATGCTATTCTGGGTGCATCGTCCTCACGTACATGAATTAATGTATGTAAAGACAAAGATAATTTATTTCAACTAGGCCACCAAGCGCCACTTTTGAACGTTAATACATTAAAATTTAAAAGGAATAAAAATTGATTCTACCGTGCATTCGGAAAATAGCTTGTTATGGAGAAGAACTCACAAGAAACTCCAAACTTACTATTAAAAAAAAAAATGTTTTTTTACAATATTTAGGTACATAAGTACATACATTAATACATTCATATGTGTGAGGACAATGCACCCAGAATCACCACGCACACGCTTTGTACCTGTACTACGTACTATTAAAAGTACTCACACATGTACCGTGCAGTTACATAATAGGTAGAAAAACATTAGCATCCGAAGCAGTTAAGTTAAGACCAATCAAACATGACGCATGAATCTGCACCACCCAGCTCAACCATCATGAAGGGAACCGAATGATCCAACACACGCGCCACCATCAGAGAGACATTTGAGAGAGCATGACACACTCAACTGCCAGGGCACACATAACATAAGTCAAAGATCGACACAAAGGTACAGCAAATGGTAGATCTACATTTGGGTACATAGTACTCACACACGTGCTGCGCAGTTATACATTACTAAAATAAATTGAGTCTATATAATACAAATATATTCATACAGTCTTCAGCAGGTCCAACAATACTTCAAAACAATAATGTTCTGCATATCACTTGTTTTTGCGCCCTAGTATTTGTGGAGCAAGACTAGCACTGAGCCAAGCATTTCCAACTTATAATATGCCTGCCTGCCTGTAAATATTGTAAAACACTTTTTTTGATATTATGTGTGGTGTTTCTTGTCCTTTCTTCTTCATAATAAGCTACTTTGCCGAATGGACGGTAATTGAAGTTCAAAAGTTCCGCTTAGTGGCTTATTTGAAATAAATAATTTTGACTTTTTCAAAATTCATTTGTAACTTACTTGCCACACAGGTAACTACGATGCCAGTCAATTGCCGTTGGAATATGTTAAGAGAGCCAAGTAGGCCGAGTAAGATATCAAAATCGACGGTGTTGCAGCATTGCTGAAGTCTATAAGGAAAGAACCGTCAGATACTTACAATATGTCGTTCGTTGACTTTTCTTGTAACCTGGCAAATTAGTTTCAGGCTCTCTCTAATGTCTCTCTAATGGTAGCAGTGGTAGCACATGTGTTGGATCATTCGGTTCCCTTCAAGATGGTTGAGCTGAGTGCTGCCAATAATCCATGCGTCTTGTATCTCTGTGAACTGGCGCCATCAGTTGGGATTGGTCATAACTTAGCTTCCTCGGGCTGTTTTTACCCGACTGCCGAAGGAGAGGGAGCTGTTTACTTCAGGAGCTGTTTACTATCAGGAGCTGTTTACTATACGGACCTTGTGGAAACTAGAACAAATTTCCGTGCGTTCAAGCGCTTTTGCCATACCTATTATTGGAATCAAATATAACAGCTCACAATGTTAGGACCCATTAATATTAATGCTAATTTTTATCCGTGGTGCTAGGCAACTGGGCTTATCCCAGTTGTAAACGACCCTTTGTGCCTTTTGGTCTTGTTTGTTCTGTCTCCTACTTGATATGGAGGGAAGTGGAAATTTGTATTTTTCTTACTCCTCCATTTTCTTTTCTGATTAATTTCGTTGCGGGATCCAAGACAGTTAAATTCATTCTCCGGGACTTCGTCGAGCTTCATTGCCTCGGCGCTTTTCTGGTGGTCGCCACTGTTGATTCTGGCTTTCAGGAGTTGCAGTGGTTTGGGAATAGTGCGGTGGGATTGACCCAAAAAAAAAAAGACCAAACGCGTTAGCCGATTTTGATGCGTGTATTCTAGTAAGAGCGGGGCATCAGTACAAGGAATTACCAGACGTAGCAAAGCAGTCTGTAACAGGCGTGTTTGAAACTTGTGCAATAGAATTGACATCCTATTCAATTATTATTATATGTGTTTATAGAGTACCAAAATATAATTATTTGACATTTTATGCAAAACTTGACATTATATTGAAAAAAGTATGTTTATCAACGAATAAAAAAATTGTGTTATGTGGCGATCTGAACATTAATGTATTGTTAAGAAATAAGTTTACTTTAGAACTGGAACATTTCCTACTTAGTTATAACTTAACATTAGCTCTAAATCAGCCTACTAGGCTTCATAGTAACACGTGCATTGATAACTTTGCACATAATCTTCGTAAAGGATGGACAACTAAAATTATTGATCTTATTTTGTCAGATCACACAACAAAAATACTTAAAGTACCTATAAATAAAACTTGTCGCCTAAAATCTTGGAAATCAATTAAAAAAGACTACTCCAAAGAGAACCTTGAAAAATTCAAATCTTGCATACAAAAGTTATCCTTCAAAGAAGTATATGAAAGCAATGATGTTAATGTATCCTATAAAAGTTTTAATAATCTTTTCTCATTGTTTATAATAAGATAGATAAAATAATTACGATAAGCACTATTAAACAGGTCAAATGGATATCGCGTGGCATTAAAACCTGTAGTAAAAACCAAAGACGTTTGTTATGGGCTTACAGACTACACGCCACAAATAAAAATAAAAGTAACTTTAAAAGTTACAATAAACGGTACAAAAAAATTATTAAATTAACGCAAAAAGCGCAAAATGATTACTTCATTAGAAATTCACAAAACAAATCTAAAGCAACTTGGCAAATAGTTAATAGATCCAAAAATTATCTACCTAATGAACAAATAATGACAATAAAAAACAAAAACTTGAGTTATACAAATCCGAATGACATAGTAAATGCATTTAATGATTATTTTATTGACGACATAGAAAGCAATACAATTAATGACATTCAATTAAATCATAAGCCCAGTAATTTGACAACGCAATCAATATTTGTGCAGCCTGTTCTATACTCAGATATTATTTCAGCCACAAAAACGCTTAAAAATACAAGTACTGTAGGGTTTGACGGTATATCCACAAAAGTAATTAAATTTGTTATAGAGATCATAGCACCTGTGCTAGCACACCTTATTAACTTAAGTATTACCGAAGGTATATATCCAGAAGACCTGAAAAAAGTTATAATAAAGCCGCTTCACAAAAAGGAAGACAAAATAGATATAAAAAATTACCGACCAATAGCCAAAATAAAAGTATTTTCAAAAAAATTTGAAAAAATCATTTATAACTCATTACACCAATATTTTACCAAATTTAACATTTTATGCAAAGAACAAAATGGTTTCCGAAAAAATAAGACACTGAACATGGCAATATTTGATTTTTTAAATAATGTGATGTCTGCAGTTGACGAAAAGACTCCCATCTGCGCTATTTACACAGACATGACCAAAGCCTTTGACTATGTGGATCACAAAATTCTATTAGATAAATTACACAGTTATGGCATCAGAGGTAACATTTTAAGATTACTGGAATCATATCTATGCAACAGATTGCAATGTTCTGAAATCACAAGAGTGTGCTCAGAGACAAAAGTAGAACGAACATATCTGTCAAAATTCAGGACTATAAAATATGGAGTGCCACAAGGAGGCGTGCTTGGGCCACCACTATTTCTCATTTACATTAATGATTTTCCACGAGTGACACAACAACAAATGATTTTGTTTGCAGATGATAGCACTGCCATAGTAAAATGCAAAAATTTAAATACCTATCAATTTGAAATTAACACTTACACTTACTGACATAATTAATGGGCTTAATATTAATAATTTATTAATTAACCTTAAGAAAACTAAAGTAATGCATTTTCACCAAAAAACAAATACACCGAAAATATGTGTTAACTATGACGATAACGAAATAGAAGAGGTAAAAGTAACAGTGTTTTTAGGTATCCATATTGACAACCATCTTAATTGGAAAGCACATATAGAACAATTATGTAAAAAAATAAATAAATCTGCCTATGCGCTCTTCCAATTATCGAAAAAAGTAAACAGAGATGCGTTACTGGTTGCCTATCACGGTCTAGTAGCTTCGATTTTACGATTCGGAATAATATTTTGGGGCAATTCTTCAGACAAATTACTAATATTTAAGGCACAAAAAAGATGTATCAGAGCCATGTGTGGTCTGAAAACAGATGATAGCTGTGCACCTTACTTTAAATCCTTAAAAATACTTACATTGCCGGCGTTATACATATTAGAAATTAGTATTTTCGTCAAAACAAATCCAAACTATTATATACTATTTTTTAATAAATTGACATATTTTATTGAATTTAACTTGTACTAAATCAAATTTGAACACCATATTTGTACGCCTCCTGGCATAACATAGCGCTCCATTTCATGTAAACTAAGATCTGTATTTATAAACACCTATGTTAACAAATAAATGATTGATTGATTGATTGATGATTCTTACGTCAATCGATTCGTCTTAATCTTGCGAGTACTACATTCAAATTGGAAAATAGAAAAATGGCGGATTTTGGGCGCCATATTGTGGGGTCCCAATGTTATATCAAATACCTATATGTAGTTGTATCACAATAAAGGGTTTGAAGAGGTGATTTAAAAATATATAACACTTATATGTTTAAATGTGCCTAATGCGAAAAAAAAATTACTAAAAAGTTATATACAAAAAAAAGAAACTGCTTAAAAAGCGAACTAAAAAAACGTAAACAAGAAGAAAATCATGCTGTGCATCATTCTCACATAATTATGTGTACTGTTTTCCAACAAGAATGATGTAACCAAAAACTTGTAATTAAAACTCTTGGAAAAGACTGTCCGTGGAGTTTCTTGCACACGTGCGTAATAACATTACGCACTAATGCGTAATATAATTATCCCTACAAAGTCAAAGTAGTACCTTTGTGCAAGTTTTATGCAAGTAAACAGAGCAATTTCAATTAAACCGGGTAATACAGTTTTTTTTTTGTAACAACAAAGAGGTTTCAGGCCGCTGAAAATCCATATGTATTTTTGGAATAAATAAATGTGTACGTCCTTAATTAAGTCAAACAAACATTTATTATTATCAAATTATTCATAATTCACAATAATTTGTTATATATTAGCATTTTATCACTTAAATTATAATTTTGAACTAGGTTGTATGCCTGACATTAGGCGCATTCATTTTTCACATTACCTGCTCGACAATGTCCAATTACGTATAACATGCAATCTCAACGTAAATTAAAGCATTACCTCCCAAGGGAGTGAAGTGATTCGAGTTTGGCATTTCAAATTCGTGAGGAAACTAGTGGTTTTTTTTTGTGTAAAATGATGCCTACCTATAAAGATAGCATTGTAAAGAGGTTTGTTCAAAACTTGAACTGCCACCATACGCAGAACTCGAAAAAAAAGGCGCGATTTCAAAGAATGTGAAACAAATAAGTTTATCTGTGATTTTCAGTGCAGTTATCACCAAAGACCTTATACGTTTTTCTTACTACTAGACTGTGTACCAAAATTTATTGTTTAGCTAAAATGAAATCTATCATCATACACCTAGATTAGTTATTTCCTTATAAGCGGTAGCTAACCAAAAGCGGTCCTGGCGAGAGGGTTTCCGCTGGTAGTGTGTCCTTGTCTGACTTCTTGCTAGCTCAACTAATCATTGGGTTTGGTAGAAATGGTAGAAAATTTTATATTTTGCTTTTTATTTTATACCAAAACGAACAATTCATAGACTTTGACACGTATTTAAATATTTCTAGAAACTTATTTAAATATTTCTACAGTTCCTATATTTAATCAATTGGTTGTATTTAAAAAAAATATTCATTAATACTGAGTAAGAGTAGTACTTTTAAATATTTGGGCCTGGTAATATTAAATGTAAGGTGACGGTTTGCGGAATTTTCGGCGGACTTTTTTCACAGAACAATAATTTTGTTCGAGTAAAATTCAGCGGCTGTTAATATTATATGCAAATTGATTCCTAGTGGAATACAATTGGTGTAGTTTTATTACTCAACTGTCTACGCAACTGGACAATATGAGAAATCATAGAGATCCTTTGAGGTATATTTAGCTGCCGGTATTTCAAAGCACCGTCTGAAGAAGGTCATCTAACGCCTCTCCTTCATGAGCTTGAGAGTAGGATCAGAGAGCTTTTTGTTCCTATCTATACGATTGGTCTTGAAGAATGAGACTAGAGGAGACTTGGGATTTGAGGATTATTGAGTCCTCCCCCTTTCTTCGAACTTCAGATAACCCTTTAATACTCCATCGTAAACTGCTCAATTCCTCTTCGTGTTCGGTGATTTTTTCGTCGATCCAGAGTGTGCGCGTGTTGTACGTTGCCAGGTCCAGTCGTCGGTATTTGTTGGGGTAGATGGATCTCCTCTGGGATTCTTAGCACCCCTTGCCATACCGTAACCTCGAGCGCTACCGTAGTGGAGGGCACAGGTTGCCGGGCAATAGGGGCTACGTTTTATTTGTGCTATTCATGGGGTGTACTTTGCAGGCTGGTTGGCGATCGCAGTATGGTTGTTACAAATGCACAGAGAAAGCTGCTGCCCATTCTCTGGTTTTTTCCTTAGTCACCTCTTACGACACCCACGGGCAAACATGGGATGATGAAATTATTTACGCCCGACACCATACGGTTAGTGATGTAGATACCAAAAAATATAAACACTCATTTTTTTTATTAACTATAAATTCGGTAGGTTTAGGTAGCGCAGTTAGGTAGCATAAATATATTGGGATACTTAAACTACCGTTTTTACAATCAATTTGTACCGTGTTCTGTTTTGTCATGGTCACCTCATTAGAAAGAGACACACTACCAACGGGAACCTTCTCACGTGGACCGGTATTTGCGCCATAGTGCACAGTCTAGTAGTAAGAAGTATAAGGTCTTTGGTTATCACAGAGAAACATATACACAGTCAGTTATTGCAATATTCGTGTTGACAAAAAATGTCGAGCGATAGTGATTCTACTTCAGAGTTTATCAAAACAGGCGCTTTTGGGATTATTAATAAATCTAGGTACTACCGCAAAAATCAAAACACAGATACGAAAAATGCCTATAACGATTTTGTTCAATGTAGAACAACAAAAGTAGGAGTTAAGACTGTGTCAGAAATTCAGAATTCGTCCTTTTAGTTTATTTCCAAACATTTAGCAGAAAATTCAATGCTCAGATCTATAATAAGCATTAAACACGATATTTAAATTAATACATACAGCAGCTTTTTATTGTCTCATAGAAGGTGTAAAAAGTAGAGTATGTTCCTCCGGGATAAAGCCTGACTTCGTCTTACACAGCTTGAACCCCTCGCTTCACTGTACGTCTGTACCTCGTAACGCTCAGGGTTCAATATGCCACCCGGGACGCAAGACACAGCTCTATCCCCTTGGTGCATAATCTACTATTAAAAATGTCATGTTTTAGTGCAGAAGATGAACAATTGATAGAATTAACCCCGCCAGAAATACTAAATGAAGCACAAAATGAAAACGATAGCCTTATCCCCGCAAAAACTAGAGAGATCTAGAGAAAAGTACTTAGCTGCTTACGATAGTTTCCTACAATGGAACAGCAAAAAAACGCAGTCATTTTCTGAAAATGTGGTTTTGACTATTTCTCTGAACTCGCCAATTATACAAGTCCAGCTCCCTGTGTTACATCTATTCCATGTTAAGAAGCATGGTTAAGCTCAAACTGGTGTTGATACCAAAACATACTGTAACCTGATGGCATTTTTGAAGAGACGCTTGGACTGACATATTGGTCGGCAATCTAAAGTTTTGTCACCAGCCGACGTTGAAAAGTTTTATATAGTGGCTCCGGATAGCCAGTACCTAGCAATAAGGGTACGTTGAATATTATTTATCTAAACGTATCTATATAATTGCGTAACCTTAGCATAACTTCTTAGAACTAATTAATTGATTTCTTTGCAGGTTGCCTTAATATTCGGTGTTACTGGTGCGTGTAGACGATAAGACCTATATAATATTACAACAAAATATGTAGAAACCCACGGAAAAATGCTTCTCGTCAAAATTACCCAGACCAAAACAAAGATTCCAAGATCCATCGAAGACCAATATTTTACAATCCACAGAACTTTTCGTGAAATAGTGAAACAATATCAAGCTGTCCGTTCAACAAACACAAAGAAGGTCATTCTTTTTCCAAAACTTTCAATTGGAAAATGTACTGCACAAACAATTGGTATTAACAATTTTGGTAATATGCCAAGGGAAATTGCGAAGTGTTTAGGTTTGCCAGAGGCCGATTTTCGGCTACAATGTTGGCTGATTTTGGGGCCGATAAGATATATTACTTTAAAGCGACATTGCGGATCATATATACATACTTTATAGAAGACTATTCATAACACGGCGAAAATCAGTGACAAAATAACGGGGCAGATAGCCTGACTTTTAAATCTCTTTGATTCAATAATAAACAAACAAATATTGATTGTTTAAATGCAAAAAAATATATATATTGTAGTTCACTAAATGTACTTTTCATTTCTGTGATTCAAAACATGATATCGAAAACTTCGCTCGATCAAAATAAATCAGAAAAGGACTCCAAAACGATGCTTTTTTAATCATTTTTTTCAAGATTTTATGAAAGATTCACTACCTAAAACACATATCTAAAAAAAGTGTACAACCTTTAGAACTTTATTCTCAGGATAGAATTTGTAAAATAGTTTAATTATATTAATAATATAATTATATAATACAAAGCGGTCGCCGTACGGCTTTTCAGCAGTGCTGCCAACTTAGCGCTTTCAGCGCCAGATCTAGCGCTTTTTTTGTTCAAGAGCGCGATCTAGCGCTTTTTGAAACTTTGGACTTTCTTTTAAAAAAAGTAAGTTCACAAACTATCAACATCTAAACGACGTGTTGAGGCAAATTTCATCCACAGATAAATATAAATTCAAGTCCAAAACTGATCAAGACCAACCTGACCATCCTTATAATTCGGCGGTAGAAGCAATTGTAGTAGAATCAGACGATGGTGAATTAATTTATTTCCTGTATATTAAGAAATAATTATATTAACACGTTATTATTTTATTACTAAACAAGTAGGCACTATGTATTATTAAAAAAAGACGTCTAAACGTCCTTGTCTCAAATTATTGGGCGTTTTGCTTGAATTAAGCGTTTTTTTTTACAGCGTCGGACAATTTAGCGCTTTCTAGCGCGTTTTTAAAGAGCTAACAGCGCGTTTTTGCTTGGAAGAGTTGGGAGCACTGCTCTTCAGACTCTTCAGTCGCCTGCGAGGCCTTGGTTCGGCAGGACCTATGTTGATTTTGTTCGTGCTCGACTGCCCGCTAATCTATCGACCGATTTATTATGAGACCACAGTGTAACAAAATCAGTAGGCTAGGAAAGTTTTTTTAACAGACTTCAAAGAAGACCGAAATATTGGTCATGGGTGTATTTTTTTTTTTTTTTGGGTTATTACTCAAAATAAAATAATGTTTGCGAATATCAGTCAAAATAAAAATTAAAAATGGCGCCGACCGAAATTTTTAAACTTTCGTCATGGGTGTCATTTTCATATCTTGCCATTTTGGATTTTGATTTAGACGGCAGATTCGTATTTAGCGACCCCAAAAACTATGACAATAACAGCCATGACGAAAATTAAGTATAGATATTTCGGTCAGTGCCAAATTGGTTTTTTAATTTTGGCCCCATATTAGCATTTAGCGCCCCGAAAAACCATGAAAATGACACCCATGACGAAAGTTACAAAAATTCGGTCAGCGCCATCTTGGCATTACATTTTGACCCCAAATTCACATTTAGCGCCCCGAGAACCATGAAAACGACTGCCATGGCGAATATTTAAAAAAAATCGAACGGCGCCATCTTGGAATTTAATTTTGACCCCAACTTCGCATTTAGAGACCCCGAAAACCACGAAAATGACATCCTTGACGAAAGTTTCAAAAACTTTGGTCGGCGCCATCTTCGATTTTCATTTCGTCTTCATATTTGTAAAAAAAACTACCCAAAAACCATGAAAATGACACTCAAGACGATAGTTTCGGCAATTTCGGTCGCCGTCATCTTGGATTTTGATCAAATTAAAAAAAAAACAACCTAAAACAATCGAATGTTTGTAAGCCCCAGTAGAAATAAAATTTCTGATGAATGTGTCTATTTAGTCCGTCCGTTTATGTTTTCAAAAATATAGATAGACAGTCAAATAATTGAATAAAATTTAGGGCATTTTTCAATCTAAAACAAAACACTTAAAATTTTTGTTATTACTACGCATTGTAATACAACAAACGGTTTGGCATCAACTCTCTTATTTTATTAACTTTTAAAAACTATAGTAAAATAATCCTTCTCTACACACCTTTATTGTGACAATTTTGTCGGCTGCACGTACACGCGAGCGCGCCGCTCCCGCGGTAACAGTGGCGCGTTAAATACCTACTTCGCCGGGAAAAGCAAGCCTTAATTTAGAGCCAAAGGCAAAAAAGTTTTGCCCCCAACCACAACCATGTGAGTACTATCTCGTAGCATGAGTTATTTGGTGCCTACTGCTTCCAGTAATTTCTATGATTTGCCTTTGTCGCCGAATTTTACACAAGAAGAAAACGAACCTACTAAAGAAGTGGCAAGCACCAATGTAACACAAACGTGAAATTGCCATCCAAATCAATCCAATATCGCTTTGAAAATTGTACGTTCACCAATTGTTTTATTAATTAAACGATATAAGCAATCCCTATGTGTTTGTTTTTTCCTCGCAAAGTTGAAAAACGTCGTATGAAACTGGTGAGCTCTGCTCATTATACACTCGGCTGAATTACGCAACCCACAGCCTCGTGTGTAATGAGCAACTTAGCTCACTTGTCTCTTATTATACCTACTAATGGTTTAGTTGAAACTAAGTATTTTGATTTTATCATTAATTGTATGCCAGTGCCGAATTATTAAGGTAAATGTACCTACACTGATTTCTGATTTTTTTATTAATTATCATTATTGTCTGGCAGGATTATTTCAAAGTCGCGATGTATATTTTTTTCCGGTTCCGTTAAAGAAACCCTTATAGTTTCGCCATGTCCGTCTGCCCGTCCATCTGTCCGCAGCTTAGCTCAGAGAAGTACTAGATAGCTATAATTAGGCATAGGCCGACAAAGTGGTAAAATATTGAGTTTGGTAAGACTCGGTAAGACGCAGGGGCGTAGCTACCGCCGTATCAATTAAACAGGGATCATGGGGCCACGGGGGCCCCCGACGTGCGTAAGCAAAAATTAATAAAAACTTCCCAATTTTTTTTATCGCCTTTCGAACTTTTCCCTTTTGGTCCATAGAAACTTTTGAAAAACTAAAATCATCATCAGCTATAAATGATTTAATAAATCAGTTTGCCGAAAAAAAAAGGTAAGGAGAGTGCATATTTAATTTGAATTGTTTTTTCTTTTGTGAGAAATCTTCACCCACTTTAATTGTTTGACTATGAAAATGTTTATTTAATTTGCGCCTTAGATGAGATTTACGCACTGTTTTTTTTTGTTGATATGCAATGTGTTTTTTGTTTGTTTGCTCATCTTACTTTAATTACAATAAGACTGCTCCAATATTGACTAATGTAAAAAACCCGGCCAAGTGCGAGCCAGACTCGCGCACGAAGGGTTCCGTACCATTATAGCAAAAAACGGCATAAAAATCACGTTTTTTGTATGGGAGCCCCCCTAAAATATATATTTTATTCTGTTTTTAGTATTTGCTGTTATAGCGGCAACAGAAATGCATCCTCCTTGAAAATTTCAACTCTCTATCTATCACGGTTCTTGAGATACAGCCTGGTGACAGACAGACATACAGACGGACCGCGAAGTCTTAGTAATAGGGTCCCGTTTTTACCCTTTGGGTACGGAACCCTAAAAAACTGCTGCATTTTTGTGCACTGAAACCAGTGGGTACAGGTTAATTCAAACTTTCTGGCGGGTAATGCCGCGCTGTACTCCGCCCTGCACCCTTGTTGTCTCCGCATTGTTGCATTGTCCTAGCCGCAACTAAGTTTGAATCGAACTGTACTTGTAAATATAGGCTATTTTACAATGCAGGCCATAAGAATCTAGTTTTCTAAGAATAACTTCGACAGTGGTTTGCACAAAATTTATAATATTTTGTGGTGTTCAGTTAAATTCACTGATCGACCCTATTGGTTGTGAAGTACATAAAATAATGTTTTGTGACTACTGAAATCTAATGAATCTCATTCTTGAATCTCTGTAATATTTTAATTTATACTTCGACTCTTAATTTGTGTTATGACTGAATATGTTTTTAAATCTGTATCGAGATTATTTCTGGGTTTTTAACGTAGTGTTGTTTAAAAGTTGATTCAATAGTGCAACTTGCATCATTCTTTATTTATTTGACCGATTGGCTATTTATGACAGATATTTACATAATAATTTGATATTTGAATAGACTAGTATTGAGATTTAATTTTGAACATATTTTTTGATTAAGGAAGCTTTTCCAAATCCAGTTACACAGGTAGGTATAATATTTTGATTAACTTTAATATTGAAGAAAAACTTTTCCGTCCCTCCTATTTTTGGTGCTCAATTTTTAAACTTTAAGATCTGATATAAAATAAAACATAAATTTAGAAAAGTAACATGCCATATATTTTATATAAAAATTTACATAAATTTTTCGTGTTTATTAAATAGAAAAATAATAATAATGTCATATAAATTAAACGTAATGTTAAAACTATTCTAGGTTTAAGTAAAAATAATAAATTGCTACATTTCATTTGTGCGTTTAACAGGTAAATAAAAAATATGTTAATAAAATAGAGCAATCTATTTTAATTCACAATATAAGTAAGCGTATATCACCGTCTTAGATTTAAGAAAAACTATGAACACTGACATTGGCCGTTAGCTTGGATAAAAAGCAATGAAAAAATAGTTTTGACCAAAACAACAATAATGTTTGTAATTTTAAAGTTTCATTATGGTCTTTAGGCACTAAAATTCATATCAATAAAATCTTATAAAATAAATGTTTATCATAAGTTCTTTTTCGCTCATTCCAAGCTTTAAGCCTTGACCAGTCTATATCATGGAAAAATTGTAAGACAGAAAAGCAACTAGCTTTTAAAAGAAATGCTATCTGACCGACACACGATGTTAAATTGTCAAACAACATTATCTAAGTAAAAATATAGCGAAATATGTTAGTCTATAAGTCGAAAATGTATGACGATGACAATAAAATCTGCCATCGCAGATAACGTGCATAATTACTAATGATTAAAAACGCACCCAAACAAATTTTTATACGGGGCCCCGCCAAGGCACGCTACGCCACTGGTAAGACGTCCCGGTTGGCGTAGTGGTTGAGAGATCAGCTGCTGCGCATAATGCTCATATCTCCTAATCTCCGAAGAAGGTTTTCAACGAGATTGGGGAGGAGTACAAAATATTCCAATGGGTCGAAGTGTCCGAGTTATTTCTCGGCCACTCCACAAGATAAGATAAGTGGTAAAATAAAATTCGACTTGTTGATTGTAGGCACAACCGAGTTTTGTTTATCTAGGTAAATTTGGATTGAAGATAAAACTCCGTAATTGAAAGGATTATGGAGAGACGTTACTCATCGCAACTCAATGCCGACAAAAATGATATGAATCACCCCTATGATCCCGCTGATGGTCGTGGTAGGTCAAAAACTAGGTAATATCTAAAAATAAGTATTATAACAAGGAGTATGCTGTGTGGAACCATATCATGACTAACAAAGGCCACCTACTCTCTTTGGGTGAAGAAGAGCGTGGTCGTAAAAATGCATTGACGCAAGTTGGCTCAAACATAACTTAGCGGATTATATGCAAAAAAATGTGCATTTAATGATTATTCCAATTATGAAACATGAACTACATAATACATATCTCAGTACTTTCGTGTAGTAAGAAGCCTGGAAATTTGACCAGCAGTTTTGCTAACGAGTACCTATCGTGCTATCCAAATTGGGTTGCAGAGGTCACTTAGGTCAGATACACAGTTGCTTCACGTAAAATCGTGACAAGGTGGAAATTTGTTGGACTTATTATACAGGGTGTTTGGTGCATCGTGTGCCAAATTGAAATGGTCGACTGAAGGGGTCACCTGCTAGCCTTTCAGACCCCTTAACACCCCTCATGCCCTGTAGATTTTGTTTATCGACTTTTTATTGTTTTACTAAAAAAATAACCAAATTTTACATTCAAATACAAATTAAAAAAAAAATATAAGGCGTAGACACTGAATTTTAATTTTATTTCGATGTGTATTGTTTAAGAGTACTTTTAAATAAAAAATTAGTGACATTAGTCACCACCTAGTTTTTTTTTAATTCACTCGCAAAGGTAAAACTTAAATTAAAGCTGTACATGTTACAGCTATATAAACAGCTGTAACATGTACAGCTTAGGTGACTCGATTCACAATTTTAGCGAATTCACAAAGTTGTTAAAAGATTTTTATGGCATGTGGCACATCCACAGAACAGAAAAAACGCCTTCTCTGTTCTGTGGGCACATCATTAGCAAGAGGATAGACTGGAGAATTAATGTGGCGTTCTAGAGACCAAACGCGTTGGCCGATTTTGATTATTCCTACGTCAATCGATTCGTCTTAACCCTGCGAGTGTCACTTTAGATTGGAAAATAAATTAATTTGAAAAAATAAAAAAACCCGACTGTTTAAAAGCGAACTAACTTTTTTTATTTATAAGTGTTTAGTTTTTTTTTTAGAATTAATTACATATAAACATATAAGTGTCATATATTTTAAATCACCTCTTAAAACCCTTTATTTTGATACCCCACACGATGGGTTAAGAAGAAAAAAAAATTTGGTGCTTCACATTAAGGCGCCCAAAATCGGCCATTTTTTTATTTCCAATTTTAATGTAGCCAGTGACACTCGCAAGGTTAAGACGAATCGATTGACATACGAATCATCAAAATCGTCTTACGCGTTTGGTCTCTGGAACGCCACATAGGAACAAACATACATACATACATAGACTGATAAACACATTACCCTCCTTCGGCAGTCAGGTAAAAAATGGCGGCTTTTGGGCGCCATAATGTGGGGCAATTTTTTTTCTTCAAATCCCATCGTGTGGGGTAATAAAATAAAGGGTTTTAAGAGGTGATTTCAAAAATATATATACTTATATGTTTAAATGTACCTAATTCTCAAAAAAAGTAACTAAAAAGTTATAAATAAAAAAAAAGTTAATAAAAAAAATAAAAAAAACCCGACTGCTTAAAAAGCGAACTAAAAGGACGTAAACAAGAAGTTTTTTTTATTTTTTTTATTAATTGGTTCAATGTATTACCTACCTAATTTCAAAAGGAGTCCTTGGCCAATTTACCTAAGTATTTCGTTTATTTTTCAGATACGCAGACGGCTACAGAGGATTACACTAAAACAATAATGTTTACCGAGTATTTACAGCCGCAGTAACCACAGATTAGATAGAGCTCTAAGTAAATATTATTTTACATACAGTGCAATTGCTTCATTTGTTTATTTAATTTATAAGAACGAATAGCCCGTTGTCATAGGCTATAAAAAAATTCAAAAAAATTAGAGATCCTTATGAAAATTGCAATAATGTATCCCAAGGTAGGAAAATGTTAGGCAGGGTAGCCAGGGTAGGCAGGGTTGGCAGGGTAGGCTGGGTAGGCAGGGCAGGCAGGGTAGACAGGGAAGACAGGATAGGCAGGTTAGAAAGAGTTGGTAGGGTAGGCAGGGAAGGCAGGGGAGGCAAGGTAGGCATAGTAGGCAGGGTAGGCAGTGTAGGCAGGGTAGGCATGGTAAGCAGAGTAGGCAGGGTAGGCAGGGTAGGCAGGTTAGGGAGGATAGGCAGGGTAAGCAGGGTAGGCAAGGTTGGCTGGATAGGCAGGGAAGGCAGGGTAGGCAGGCTAGGCAGGGTTGGCAGGGTAAGCAGGCTAGGCAGGGTAGGCATGGCAGTCAGGGTTAGCAGGGTAGCCAGGGTAGGCAGGGTAGGCAGGGTAAGGAGTGTAGGCAGGGTAGGCAGGGAAGACAGGGTAGGCAGGTTAGAAAGGGTTGGTAGGGTAGGCAGGGAAGGCAGGGGAGGCAAGGTAGGCATAGTAGGCAGGGTAGGCAGGATAGGCAGGGTAGGCAGGGTAGGCAGGATAGGAAGGTAAGGCAGGGCAGGCAGAGTAGGCATGGTAGGCAGGGTTAGCAGGATAGGCAGGGTTGGCAGGATAGGCAGGGTTGGCAGGATAGGCAGGGAAGGCAGGGAAGGCAGGGTAGGCAGGCTAGGCAGGGTTGGCAGGGTAGGCAGGCTAGGCAGGGTAGGCATGGCAGTCAGGGTTAGCAGGGTAGGCAGGGTTGGCAGGGAAAGCAGGATTGGCAGGGAAGGCAGGGTAGGCAGGATAGGCAGGATTGGCAGGATTGGCAGGGAAGGCAGGGTAGGCATGGTTGGCAGGGTAGGCAGGGTAGGTAGGTAGATAGCCAGATGACGGGAGCGAAACCCCAGGGGTCAGCTAGTAATATTATAAAGCTAAAGAGTTTGTTTGTTTGAACTCGCTAATCTCAGGAACTGCTGGTTCGAATTAAAAAATCTTTTTGTGTTGGATAGTCCATTTATCTAGGAAGGTTATAGGGTATTTAACATCACGCTACGACCAATAGGAGCGGAGCATCAATGAAAAATGTTCTAAAAACGGGGCCAATTTATTCTTTTTGTGAGCTTCCGTTGCGTGTGCTGCGTAAACGGTTAAGTTACGCAAATATCATGTATGATGGAATTGTTCCTCTTTAAAAGTTCTAAAAAAAAGTCCGCGACAGTATATGTCTATCTTTTAAGATTGCCTCACTATAACCTTTTTTATGGTAATCAAATTTGTACATTTGCGAAGGAGTTTTATCAACATCTATACTAATATTATAAAGCTGAAGAGTTTATAGGCTAGGTAGGTATTGGTAGGTAGGTTGAAAGCCAGATGAGAGGCGCGAAGCCGCGGGGATCAGCTAGTGTATCAATAAACATGAGCATACTTAATAACTAGGTACTTCAAAACTTTTTCAGATTTAGGTTTAGGTCATTTTTAGAACGCACAAAAGATTTTAAAAACATAATGACAAACCGTCGCAAAGCTAAAGAGACACAATTCAGTGAAGCTAGCTTTTTAAATCTTCACATGCGCAGGCGCATAATATCTCAATACCTCCATGACGAAACACTTCATACACATCACGTTCAATGAAACAAGCCTACTTGTAACATTTATATAAATTGTTGTTTACTTTGTCAATTATTTACGTCTAACAGTATTTCTTATTGTAAACACCGGAACAACCTTTGACAAACCGGAATTAGTTAGCGGTCAAATTATTGGAAACATATTGAAAAATGTTAATGTAAATTTGGTCATAAAAGAGACTAATAAGCGTTGAGATTAGAACCTCGGGCACAATGTGAACGTCCGACAATGTTATTGTTATAATTTTAAATTGCGCGTGAGTCAGACGGCGCACGCTGCGCACGCGCTTGTCTTGGAGTACTACAACCGGCGCCGTAGTTAGAGTATGTATTGAGGAGGCGAATTTAGTTTGTAAAGTTTTGTACGGTTGGCAAAACTGTAAGGTGTTGCTCGGTATCGTTAAGATTTACCGTGACTGAACTAGTCTTCTAAAATAAAAGTTTCTTGGGTTCCGTACCCAAAGGGTAAAAATCCGGCCAAGTGCGAGTCGGGCTCGCGCACGAAGTGTTCCGTACCATTATCGCAAAAATCGGCAAAAAAAACACGATTGTTGTATCATCCCTTAATGGCACCCAGATGATAACTCTCTGAATTTTTTAGCAGAAAACTACATGACAATCTAAATACTACTAAAATTTATTCACATACCTTGGCCTCGGTTCTATCGTAACTTACTATATGTACTTTTTAACTACGTGCTCCAAAATCATGGTATTTTTTGTCAAACAAACGACTTCTATTCAGAATGTAACAGAAGCATTTTTCTATTGGAATAGCCACCACAGCTATGGGGTCTTTACAAAACAAGGAAGCCATTTGTAACTATTAGTTTGGTCTTTCTTAGAAATATTGTTATTATATGAAGCAAGGTCATGTTTACACTGTATGGTTACGGTGATCGCTTTTGTAGTGCATGTTTGATTGTTTTACTAATTGACCTCGTTTGTTTTCAGGGTTCCGTAGTCAACAAAGAACCCTTATAGTTTCGCCATGTCCGTCTGTCCATCCACAGCTTAATTAGTACTAGAAGAAAGCTATAATTTGGCATGGATATACATATTAATCATGCCGATAAAGTGGTAAAATTAAATCAGGAAACAATTTTTTTTTAGGTTACCTCCTGTACACGTAAAGTGGGAATTTATTTATTAAAACTTTATGCATAAGTACAAAGGCGGACTTAATGCCTTAGGCAGGAAAATGCCTTAAGCAGCGAATGTTTATTTTCTCTCGTCTATCCCATGGTGGGAATTACCGGCCAGGCCATTCAAAAACATTACGGGTCTGTCAAAACCATTTGTCGAGTCAGGGATTCGTTTGCGTATATTAAGGTTTTAATTGCAAATTTTTGTTAGAGTCAAGTGTCCCCCCCTGCCAGCTAAATGGTTGCTTTTGGCTATGTGAAAAAATTCACGGCAGTAGTATATATAACTATCACAGCTAAGTAGGCTTTCAAAGTTTACGAGTAATATTCGACCAATTTATAAAAATACTTGGAAAAGTAACAATTTTTTAACAATTCTTTAATTTTTTTACTGTTACGCTCGCTTTTGACCACTATCTCACTTAATGGGCGATGACGTGGTCGAAGATGGAGCTAGCTTGCCTAATAGTAACCTATTCACTCTTAAGCCGGTTGCAGTCCAAGAGCTAACCTAAGTTAGTTTAGCTAAGCTCGCATAGCTGACGCAGTTTTTCATACTTGTGTACGTAGTTTGCATAGTTTTCAGTCTGCACACAAGTATGAAAAACTGCGTCAGCTATGCGAGCTAAGCTAAACTAACTTAGCTTACCTCTTGGTCTGCAACCGGGTTTAATGCCCCAGATTATCATCATTTCAGCCGAAACACGTCTGCTCGTGCTGGACATAAGCCTACCTCTAAGACAAAGTCACCGCACTGGTCGGTCCTGGGCGTCTCGCATCCATCAAATTCCCGTAGATTGAACCAGGTCATCGGTCCACCTAGAGAGAGGCCTTCGAACGTGTTCGCGATTGCCACTACAGCACTAGGATAGGATAGGAAAGATGGACCCGTTTTTTCGCACTAGGCTCCCATTTGGTCCGTTGTACGTGCCGGCCTCCTCTCTGTGAGGTCATGTGGTCGTATGTCTTCGAATTTTTGGTTCTAAGAAATGCCGGTTTCCTCACGATGTTTTCCTTCACCGTTTTGAGAGCAGGGTGATGTAATAATTTACACAAAGTAAAACGCCTGCCTGTGTTCGAAGTTCGAACATACTGCAGAACTATTTAGCCTCATCAACCATCCGTTCAGCGAGCAATGTATCCATACAACCCACTGCCACTTTGCCCCAAATTATAACATTGCGATTTCATCTCCTGGCGGGTTTGTCACTTCATGGTATGTAAGTATCTACACAGAGATTGGGGTTCCCTACCTACCCCTCACGCGTTAAACGGTGCTTTTTACAAATGCGGATAATCAACTAAAGAAACCAATGAAGGTGACTGCTTAACTCTTTTCATGCCGTTTTAACGAAAAAAAATCCCGCTTCTAAAGTCCGAAGTCGTCAACACATCGTGGTTTAAGTCAATGGTCATTTTTTTATGTCTCTACCTTTGAGATATAAAAAATGCATGGCTGTCATTAATTGGGTTGTTGAATTTAAAAAAAAATACGATTTTTAAAATTTATTTTGAAACTTTACATATCATAAATTATATTGTCGTTGCAAAAATCATTTAATTTTTTTTTTAATTTATTATAAGCAATTGAAAATCAAAAAAAAAAAAACAAAAAAACCACCTGTCTACGAACGGGCCATGATTGGTCGCCATGTTGGTGACGTCATACCTTTCAAGGAATTTTGTACTACAGTGTGAACTACACGTGAATTAGAAATTGGTACATTTAGAAACAGAATTGTCATAACGTAATCGTTTTCACATATGGGTAGGTGATATTGGTGTAAAATAAAAAGTAAACAAACACTATTGGCGCGAAACTTCGACTTTGGATATCAAAAATCTTCATTAGATACCACTAAGTATGATACAACCCGAAATCTGTGCAGCCTTTATTTATATTTGTTTGTTGCACAAAATCCTTAAAATGTTCGGTAATTACCATTATTTAAATATCTCTTAATAATATTAAACACTATTATCTAAATTATATATTTACAAACACTAAAAAACTTTGTAGAACAAAAACGTATGAAAATATTAACTTGGTAGATTTTTTTACACTAATTCTTCAGTAAATATCTCTTATCTGCGTTGACCAATTTTCACAATTCAAACAGAAATATTAGTTTTACGCCTATATCTATCATTAAAGAAAAAAATTATGAATATATCTCCATTAACAAAAAAACATGTTTTCAAGTTACGTAATTATACAACAATGTCAACTTTGCACGAAAATTACCATAAAAATGTACTAATCTCAGTATGTAATGATCAAAGTAATATATTAATACGAATTTAATACTAAATTAGAACAAGATAAAATAATAATTAACACATTCTATTTGGAATCTAGTAAGACATAGAACATTTCTCAAAACTTTAGTAGGTATAGATTGCTAGGTACTTGGCTATTGCTCGATTCACATATAATGGGGATTTTTATAGTATTTGTACATAATGGTATGAAGCAAGCACGATAACATTTAAGGATCAATATTTTTGATCAATATATTTGATTTTTAACAATATATTGACGATAATAACAAGATTGAATCGGTTAGAAGTCAAAACACCGTATCAGCTATGTGCTACAATGAGCAAAAATTAACGTTGTGACGTCACACGGGCTCGGGTTTGTTCGGGTACTGTCGAAGTGTTTCCGGTACTGGATTAAAGAAAAACTTTTCAATTTGATATTACTTTGTAATTACAGCGAATAAAAAAAAACTAAAAATAGTTTTGTATGTAAACTTATGTATGATCTTTCCATATTAAACAAAAAAAAAAATTGGTTCAACAAACCAATTCCAATAGTACCATTTTTTATATAATTTTGAATAGTATTGAATTAAACAGGATCACAATAAATTGTGGAATAGGCCTATCGGGGAAACCACGTTAAAAAAAAACTTTTTTACAAAAAATACAACCGACTTCCAAATAAAAACACTACAAAGTGAAAAAAATCTTAAATTTCGGAAGTCGGTGTTCCTGTTTTGGGATCTCCGTTTTTTGACACCGACTTTCGAAAATGAAGTTATTTTTTGTGTTGTTTTTTTTTTATTTGGAAGTCGGTTGTATTTTTTGTTAAAAAGTTTTTTTATTTTTCACTTTTTAGTTCTGGGTACATAACGGACTAATAATTCTCCAAAGTGTAGCCAGAATAGATTAACTCAGAAACAAGAAGCTTAAACAAAAACGGTGGAATTAGAGTATACCAGGGTGAACTGTTCACACCTGCCTATCCCTTAAGAGCGTGCTAGTGTGATATTATGTTATGAAATAATGTTAACAATAAACAGACATCCGATTGCAGCTATCCTGAGTGATTTGCCGTCTGTTTGAGTTTGAGTTCTGATGTATATCTCCAAAGTTCTTCATCAGATCTTGATCAAAATATCTCTTATCTGCGTTGACCAATTTTCACAATTCAAACAGAAATATTAGTTTTACGCCTATATCTATCATTAAAGAAAAAAATTATGAATATATCTCCATTAACAAAAAAACATGTTTTCAAGTTACGTAATTATACAACAATGTCAACTTTGCACGAAAATTACCATAAAAATGTACTAATCTCAGTATGTAATGATCAAAGTAATATATTAATACGAATTTAATACTAAATTAGAACAAGATAAAATAATAATTAACACATTCTATTTGGAATCTAGTAAGACATAGAACATTTCTCAAAACTTTAGTAGGTATAGATTGCTAGGTACTTGGCTATTGCTCGATTCACATATAATGGGGATTTTTATAGTATTTGTACATAATGGTATGAAGCAAGCACGATAACATTTAAGGATCAATATTTTTGATCAATATATTTGATTTTTAACAATATATTGACGATAATAACAAGATTGAATCGGTTAGAAGTCAAAACACCGTATCAGCTATGTGCTACAATGAGCAAAAATTAACGTTGTGACGTCACACGGGCTCGGGTTTGTTCGGGTACTGTCGAAGTGTTTCCGGTACTGGATTAAAGAAAAACTTTTCAATTTGATATTACTTTGTAATTACAGCGAATAAAAAAAAACTAAAAATAGTTTTGTATGTAAACTTATGTATGATCTTTCCATATTAAACAAAAAAAAAAATTGGTTCAACAAACCAATTCCAATAGTACCATTTTTTATATAATTTTGAATAGTATTGAATTAAACAGGATCACAATAAATTGTGGAATAGGCCTATCGGGGAAACCACGTTAAAAAAAAACTTTTTTACAAAAAATACAACCGACTTCCAAATAAAAACACTACAAAGTGAAAAAAATCTTAAATTTCGGAAGTCGGTGTTCCTGTTTTGGGATCTCCGTTTTTTGACACCGACTTTCGAAAATGAAGTTATTTTTTGTTTTGTTTTTTTTTTATTTGGAAGTCGGTTGTATTTTTTGTTAAAAAGTTTTTTTATTTTTCACTTTTTAGTTCTGGGTACATAACGGACTAATAATTCTCCAAAGTGAAGCCAGAATAGATTAACTCAGAAACAAGAAGCTTAAACAAAAACGGTGGAATTAGAGTATACCAGGGTGAACTGTTCACACCTGCCTATCCCTTAAGAGCGTGCTAGTGTGATATTATGTTATGAAATAATGTTAACAATAAACAGACATCCGATTGCAGCTATCCTGAGTGATTTGCCGTCTGTTTGAGTTTGAGTTCTGATGTATATCTCCAAAGTTCTTCATCAGATCTTGATCAAATCTAAACGGGACCACATCACAAGCACCAGCTTTCAAATAAAAAAATAATCATCAAAATCGGTTCACCCAGTAACAAGTTCTGAGGTATGACACATAAAAAACAAAAAATACAGTCGAATTGAAAACCTCCTCCTTTTTTGCGAAGTCGGTTAAAAAAACGCGCCAGGTATACTACCTCCCAGGTGGCGTGGAAACGTGTGTATCTTATGAAGAATACAACCTTTTCAACTTTTTCAACCATTATCTATATATATAAAAGAAGAAACTGACTGACTGACTGACTGACTGACTGATTGACTGATCGATCAACGCACAGCCTAAACCGCTACGCCTAGAAGAATGAAATTTGGCAGAAAGGTTCCTCATATCGCGTAAGTGAGCACTAAGAAAGGATTTTTGGAAATTCTACCCCAAAGGGGGTAAAAAGGGGGCTGAAAGTTTGGATGTAATTTCTACAGTTTTTAAGTTAGGCACGTGAAATTTTAGATTTACGCTCTTGGTTGATAAAAATAATTAATGTATTTATTAGTTTTTGGATATTCGACCCATAAGTGGGTAAAAAGGGGGTTGAAAATTTGTATGAAGTTTTTACAGTTTGCAAATTGGACACATTAAATTTTACATTACGCTCTTGGTAGATAAAAATAATTAATGTCTTTATTGGTTTTTCTAAATTCCAACCCTAAGGGGGTAAAAAGGGGGTTGAAAGTATGTATGTAATTTCTACAGTTTGTAAGATGAACACTTGAAATTTTAGAATTATGCTCTTGGTTGATATAAAGAATTAATTCATATATTGGTTTTTGGAAATTCTACCAGTGAGGGGGTAAAAAGGGGGTTGAAAGTTTGTATGTTTTTTTTACAGTTTGTAAGTTGGGCACGTGAAATTTTAGAATTACGCTTTTGGTTTCTAAAAAGAATTAATGTATTTGTTGGTTTAAAGAAATTCGACCACTAAGGGGGTAAAAAGAGGGTTGAAAGTTCATATGTAATTTCTTCAGTTTGTAAGTTAGACACGTGAAATTTTAGATTTACGCTTTTGGTTCATAAAAAAAAAATATTTATTGGATTTTGGTAATTCGTCCCCTAAGGGGGTAAAAAGGGGGTTGAAAGTTAGTATGCAATTTCTACGGTTTGAAAGTTGGACACGTGATATTTTAGATTTAATCTCTAGGTAGATAAAACAAAACCATGCATTAATTATTTTTTGGAAATTCTACCTCTATGGGGATAAAATAGGGGTTGTAACGTTATATGAAATTTCATCGGTTTGGAAGGTTAAACATCTAAAATTGTAGGTTTTCGCTCCTGATTTATTAAAAAACAATGAGTGTAATTATTTCCGGAAATTCCACCCCTAACGGGGCTAAAAAGGGGGTTGAAAGTTTGTATGTAATTTCTATAGTTTGTAAGTTGGGGTTGGAGTTGATAAAAAGAATTCATGTAATTATTAGGTTTTAGAAATTCTACCCCTAAGGAGAATAAAGTAGGGGTTGAAACTTTATATGAAATTTCTTCGGTTTGGAAGTTAAAATATCTGAAATATTTGGTTTACGCTCTTGATTAAAAAAAAATTGATTGCCGGAAATTCTACCCCTAATAGAGGTTAAAGATGGCAATTTGTTGGGCTTATATGTTTGAAACTTGGCATCAATACTAACAGCAAATATTTTATACTTTTTTTATTGATTTTAAAGTAAAGGTTGTCATTACAAGTTTTTCAAAACTACTCCTACAATACGATTTAAGGGATGTTAAAGTTTATACGGAAAATCTCATTTCTTGGATTAATAAACTTGAGACAAACACTAACGTAAGTAAATAATAAAGGATATCATTAATAGTTTTTCGAAACTACCCCTAAAATATGATTAGGTGGGTATTGAAGATCTTGGTTTAATAAACTTGAAATTTTGCACAAATACTAACCTTAATAAATAATGTGGGTTGCTATTAGTTATTCGTTTTTCAGAACTATCCCCAAAATACTATTTAGGGGGCGATCAAGATTTTTGAAGTATTTAATTACACATAGCTTCTTTTAATGATGTACGTGAGCACTAAGGAAGGAGTTTTGGAAATTCAACCTTTAAAGAGACATTTAATTGTATAAAAACTTTTTTACAAAAATATATTACTGACCTCCAACTAAAAACACTACAAAGTGAAAAATAAATCTATTTTTCGAAGTTGGTGTCTTTGGTAGGTACCAATTTTTTTCGTTACTGACTTCGAAAAAGAAAGTTATTTTTCACTTTGTAGTGTTTTTAGTTGGATGTCGGTAGTATTTTTTTGAAAAATAGATTTTTTGTTTTTCACTTTTTTTAGGTGGACCTAATAGGCAATTTGCCTTTAGTAAGGTACTTAATTATTTTTTGTGTATGTTCACCGATATCTCCGTCAAACAGCACTGTTCAAACGGTCCAGCTCGATAGTTCCAAATCGACGAAGAGGTCATCTTAGTGCCGTAAGATTCTTCAAAAAACCGTTGACACACCTAAAACATCTTCTGGGGGTAATTCTGAAAAACTAATGATGGCAATTTATTATTGCCCAAGGAATAAGATTTTTAACCGACTTTCCAAAAAGGAGGAGGTTCTTTGTTCTCTAAATCCTAACATAAACCGTAGATATCTACGATAGCCCATTTATTATTGATTTAACAGTAGCTTATTTTTGATCGCCTTCACTAACTGCACATAATTTAGTTGAATAAAATACAAAATCATGCGAACGAAGTCGCGGGCGGAGTGCTAGTATCTCATAAACGGTGACGTTTAGGAGAAAAATGTTTAAACATTTATATAGATATTTGTTAATCTACATTTTTTGTCTGACCTATTTTTATCATAAAACTTACCGTTCGGCTAATAAACTCAAAAAAACCCATATTTATAAACTATGACCTTGAATAAAAATTTTTGCAAGTGTGGGGTCGATTTTTACATTTCATTTCTAATGGTGTTCCGAACATTCGAACCAATTTTCAGTTCTATGCGAATTAATGCAATTTGATACGTCTAATTTGACCGGACTATTAGTAAAAAACTTTAAAAATAAATATTAAAACGACTTCCAATTACAATAACTTTCTTTTCGGAAGTCGGTGTCAAAACCCGAAAAAAAAATTGGTAAGTACCAAAAACGCCGACTGCCGAAAAGAAAGTTATTTTCGCTTTATAGTGTCTGGAATTCGATTTACTTTTTTTTTTTTAATGTTTTTTTTATTTTTCTCTATTTGGTTTTGATAGCTTAAATTATATGTAGTCAGATCTGATGATCAAATTTAAATGGGACCATATGAGAAGCAGCAGCTTTCTAATAAAATTAGTTCACCTAGTAAAAAGTTCTGAGGAAACACACACTTAAAAAAAAATACAATCGAATTGAGAACCGCCTCCTTTTTGAAGCCGGTTAAAAACATAAATATTTGCAGTTGCAGCGCGCGATCAGGTGGTTTGCAGGTAAAACATCATGATGTCTTCAAAAAGCTCACGTAGAGCTTACCGTCATTTAGTCAATAACGTCTGGTTACTATGTACTAGTAAGTTGAACAGCTACTGTTTGTTGTGAAGTATGCGCCGCGCATGCGCGCTGCCGGGCGGCGGCTGGTCAGCGCTCGCAACTCGCCCACCGAACACTTATCATTGGAGGTTCGGCGTGAGCGCGCCTCTCTCGTCCGCGCAAAAATCTGCAGCTAATATTAGCATGAGACACCGCGGGCACAACATACATTCTTACTGTTCGCTTTGCTCGCTCCGCTGAACGATTCTCGCTCCTCGATCGCCGCGCTCACCGGGCGAGGCCGCGCAGGGCGGGCGGCGCGCGCCTGTGCGCCCTGGGCACCCTGCCACAATACAACACCCACCGCACGCACAACAGGACGTGCTCCCAAGTGTCCACAACACAAATACATCAATTCATTTAATATTTCATCCATCAAGCCATAATAAGCTCGTATACAGTGAAGTGCAAACATTGAACTAAGGTGTTGGGGCGGAGAAGTTTTCCATCGGGACTTGTGATTCACCTCTGAAATGTGACCAGTTTGCTGCTTTTTGCACATCACAACAGGTAATAAAGATTGTTTTGTTTTGTTTTAAGCAGTACTGACATTTGTTTGGTGGTAAAATGCCTGAAAATCATCCTGTAATTGAAAATTATGTAAAAAGTGAGCGTGTAATGGCGAGGATATCCAATATGTTTCGTGTTTGTTGTAAAAATACCTGAGTTAATCTGCGTCAAGGTGTGTACGATTATTTAATTATATATGTGAACACCTAATTACACATAGACGTAGATTTTATGAAATAGTTCATCAAGTGTCGTGCTTCTTATTATCATTGGTACACACTTGTTGAAGCTTACTTTGTACCCGTGTTGTGTGCTACGTATATCAATGTTTTGCGATTGTGATATTTGGTTCGATATAAACTACCTAAGTAGGTACGTACGTTAATATCTAAAACCATGCTACATAGTCATGCAGAGAAGTACTTTGATACTGAAAATGCCCGTAATTAGGGTTCCGTAGGCAAATGGCAAAAAACGGAACCCTTATGGATTCGTCATGTCTGTCTGTCTGTCCGTCCGTATGTCACGGCCCTTTTTTTCCGAAACTATAAGAGCTATGCTGTTGAAACTTGGTAAGTAGATGTATTCTGTGAACCGCATTAAGATTTTCACACAAAAATAGAAGTCAAAAGTCAAAGCCATTTATTTGCATTAAATGCGGTACAAAAGATGGTATAAATAAGTTATTAGCACAATGACACATTTCGCCATAAGTTGGCATGTTAAGATATTTGTTAAGGTGCTTACAATATGCAGATCTCTAATAATCTAATTTTAATTTCTAAACTGAATAGTTTGCGCGAGAGACACTTTCACAGTGGTCAAAAATGTGTCCCCCCCCCATGTAACTTCTAAAATAAGAAAATGATAAAACTAAAAAAAATATATGATGTACATTATTAGTAAACTTCCACCGAAAATTGGTTTGAACGAGATCTATTAAGTAGTTTTTTTTTAATACGTCATAAATCGTAAACCGCAATTTACCAAGTATGGAACCCTTCGTGCGCGAGTCCGACTCGCACTTGGCCGGTTTTCTATTTATTTTTTTATTTCTTTGTGATATTAATATCTACACACAAAGAAAAAGTTTGAAATCATCAATATAAAGCACACACCACATTTAACGCAACACTCACTGATAACCTGAATCACGTTAGTTTGGCAACTCAACATCTGGGAACTCCATTGAAAAACTCAATTTCCCACTCATTGAATAAAGACAAACCAGTTTATTAATACCCAGTTCATTAGAACTTACGATTATTCATTATTTTTGTACGATTACTCTTATTGGCACATCTCCAAAACGCGAAGCATTTGAATCATACTTCAAGTATCAACATTCATTGAAACGTTCCAAGAATTTGTAATAACCTGTAGATGTGGCAGAATGCAGTCGTTTATGAAGGGAATGGTCGATATTATACGTGCGAGGACTCGAGATTTAATATGCGAAGAAATACGTGTAAAATTGGTACAGCCCCGGATCTAAGGGGGGCAAACCGGGGCACTTGCCCCGGGCGGCAGTTTCATGAAGGCGCCAAATCCATGAGACAAGAATTCGAAATATCGAACAAATGAAGCCTCTTTTCCTACAATCTCATAGGTTTTTATCAAGTAATCGAATCTTAATATAGCGTGTCCCAATGTTAGTATAGCTTTAAGAATTTTTTGCACATTACCAACAAAATCTGCAGGCTGTGAGCGAAGCAATAATTAAAACTATTAAAAAGTAAAAAGATTAAATTTATTTTAATTATATTATACTAGCTGTCCCACGCGGCTTCGCTCCCGTCAACTGGCTACCTACCTACCCATCAACCCTACCTACTCTACATACATGATTGTTGTGTAATTAAACCGTTTACGCAGCGCACGCAACGGAAGCTCTCAAAAAGGAATAATTTTGCCCGTTTTTGCAACATTTTTCATTTATGCTCTGCTCCTGTTGGTCGTAGCGTGATGTTATATAGCCTATAACCTTTCTCAATAAATGGACTATCCAACACAAAAAGAATTTTTCAATTCCAACCAGTAGTTTCTGAGATTAGCGCGTTCAAACAAACAAACAAACAAACAAACAAACAAACTCTTCAGCTTTATAATATTAGTATAGATTATTTTAACAAATGGTCACAAAAATGCTACTCATTGGCAATTTTAACACGTTTTTTAAACACTGAAGGGAGGGGGCGCCACTATCAAGGTTATGCCCCGGTTCGAAAAAATCGTAGATCCGGGGCTGAATTGGTATCATCAAACGGTTACTACAAAGAATATTTAGAACCTTTGAGTATGTTCTCAACAGTCGAGAAGAGCGTCTAGTTTTTAGCCCAAAGAAATTTTCCATTGGTATCTAATGAACTACAATTCCTTACCTACAAATTAATATTGTCTGTTAAAAACATTAGGTACATAGCATAAACAAATAATATACAAGCGGGATAAAAAAAGGGGACAGGAAGAACTTAAATGGGCATCAATTAAATCTTCAGTTCTGTTTAAATGGGTCTGAATATTTTCAACTGCCAGTGATACCCAAACATGTCACTTAGGAAACGGTTTGGTCGTGGTAATCTTAATAGGATATTCGGTTATCCCTTGAAATAGTCTCTAAGACAGTGTCACGGTAGATAGATAGATAGATGATACATCATTTATTTAATGCACACAAAAAACACAGCACATCTCACAAAATCCTAATTCAATTATTACTATTTACTTGTAGATATGTATAAAAACAAGGTGTCAACGAAAAAAAAATAAAAAAATACCCGACTGCTTAAAAAGCGAACTAAAACGACGTAAACAAAAATAAATCATGCTGTGCAGTCGGAGCCTTCGGAAGATACATTCGTGAGCTGGCTGACCAAACCCAGATGTATCCTCCGACTGCACAGCATTAATTTTTTCTTGATTACGTCTTTTTAGTTCGCTTTTTAAGCAGTCGGGTTTTTTGATTTTTTTAATTAACTTTTTTTATTTACAACTTTTTAGTTATTTTTTTTTACAATTAGGCACATTTAAACATATAAGTGTTATATATTTTTGAAATTACCTCTTAAAACCCTTTATTTTGATACCCCACACGATGGGTCCGGAAGGAAAAAAAAATCCTTCCCCCACAAAACGGCGCCCAAAAGCCGCATTTTTTTTCTTTTCCAATTTTACTTACTTACTTCTTTTTACTTACTTTTTGATCCCCCTTTCAGGTACACTGTCTCGGCTCTGTACTGCCTAGATTAAACGCTATGCGTAAACTTTCAAACTACCGGTTTGGCACAGTATCAATTTGACTGTTCACTCGTTACACCTGACCACTGTATTTGTAAATCTCCTGACAAGTATACTGGCTTAGCACAATATCAATTTGATTATTCACTTTTTACACCTGACCACTGTATTTGTAATTCTCCTGACAAGTACCCTGGCCGGGCACAATATCAACTTGATTATTCACTTTTTACACCTGATCACTGTATTTGTAATTCTCCTGACAAGTACCCTGGCCGGGCACAATATCAACTTGATTATTCACTCGTAACACCTGACCACTGTATTTGTATTTATCTTAACAAATACTTGGCTTGGCACAGTATCAACTTGATTATTCACTTGTAACGACTTAGTGTACTTGCCAGGAGAAATACAGTGGTCAGGCACTGTATTTCTCCTGGCAAGTGCACTAAGTCGTTTTGGTTACCTATACGAAACGAGCTACAGACAACTGTCTTGGCACAGTATCCACTAGATTACTTGTTTTATTACACCTAACAAGCGCCCATTTTTCGGCCAGTTTTGGTACACTAAGTGATAATTTCTCAATAGTAAGATAATGTTAAATCTGAAAAATACATATATTTTCTATATTAGAAAAGTCATTTTATTCTTCAGATAACAGTTATCTGAAGATTAAAAAAACGACCTTTAGTTGTCTCACTCAATTATTGTAACAAGTGACGGTCAAATCACTGTCTTCGTAAAAAAACCGGCCAAGTGCGAGTCGGACTCGCGCACGAATGGTTCCGTACTTGGTAAATTGCGGTTTACGATTTATGAAGTATTAAAAAAAAAACTACTTATTAGATCTCGTTCAAACCAATTTTCGGTGGCAGTTTACATGGTACATCATATATTTTTTTAGTTTTATCATTCTCTGATTTTAGAAGTTACAGTGGGGGGGAAACATTTTACCACTTTGGAAGTGTCTCTCGCGCAAACTATTCAGTTTAGAAAAAAAATATATTGTAACCTCAATATCATTTTTGAAGACCTATCCATAGATACCCCACACGTATGGGTTTGATTAAAAAAGAAATTGAGTTTCAGTTCTAAGTATGGGGAAACCCAATTTTTTTTTGTATTTTTGTGTGAAAATCTTAATGCGGTTCACAGAATACTTCTACTTACCAAGTTTCAAAAGCATAGTTCTTATTGTTTCGGAAAAAAGTGGCTGTGACATACGGACGGACAGACAGACAGACATGACGAATCCATAAGGTTTCCGTTTTATGCCATTTGGCTACAGAACCCTAAAAATACTATTATAACTTACTAGTAGCTTACACTGTCTCACTACGGTCATGGTTTACACGTATCCAGTACAGTCGTATGACAGTGGTGACCGCTATCATCACGCGGACTATTCAATATTTTAAACAAAGGACGTACGGCAAATTTCTCTAATAAAATATAGGGCTGATACAATATAATAAATTAATTAGAGGTAAAATAAGAAATGATTAAGTATGATTACAAAGATCCGTATTTTTGACAGACTTCAACAATCAACTGTTATTTAAACTTATCTGCCAAAAAATAAAAAAAAAGGTTGTCTTGTCTGTAAAAGATTGCCCTGTGCGATAAGACCGCCCATTGTACACTGCTTGAAAATGTTTGTTCTGTATGTGATTTTTATGGTGTACAATAAAGAATATAATAAATACATTAAATAACAGCATGATAAATGTAATGAAACTTCTGTACCCACTTTATACATGCATGATGTACCAAACAATAAAAATTCAATTTGTAAAACCCCCGACATAAAAACCTCTAAAAAGTAAAAAATAAGCCTCGTACTCTCGTCGGGGAACCGACAACGTTTACAGCAGTTAATTTTATTTACTTAGCGGTTCCCCGACGCGAGTACGAGGCTTATTTTTTACTTTTTAGTGGTTTTTATGTCGGGGTTTTTATTTATTTCATACTTTTAAACCTAGTAGTAGACACGCTTAAATCGACAATCTAACGAAACCGGTAATTATGACATGATATTTTGCGAAAAAGCCCAGATTCCAAAGTAAAATGCGAATTACTTTTGAACGATTGAACCGATTTCAATCAACATAGCTAAAAACACTCTCAACAAAGTCACCTTTCAAACAAAAAAAAGTAAATTAACATCGGTTCATCCGTTTAGGAGCTATGATGCTACAGATAGACACACAGATACACAGCAACACACGTCAAACTTATAACACCCCTCTTCTTCCGTCGGGGGTTAATAAATAAATAAAAATAAATGTGTATTTAAAGTGGATTCAGTCAAACAGAAAGTTTCAGATCAATCAAACGCGAGAACTCCGTTCGATTCAGTAAATATGAGTCTTTCAGGCGTACTTAGTAATGAACTATAAAAAGTCTGCGTCGCTCTACTGGGTGTCTCCCAGTAGAGCGACGCAGACTTTGCTCGGGACTGTTGCGACTTTAAGCTGCTCGTAATTAAGCAAACTGATGAAGCTTTTACTTTGAAATTTGTTTTACTAACAAAAATAGGAATATCTTTCCGTACCTTAATAGGTAAGCATTTTCTTGTTCTTGTTTTTCGCCCTATTATTAAGTACTATGAAGTAGGGAGAAAAACAAGAACAAGAAAATGTTTTCCAAGCTGTTTTATTACAGAATGAAATGAGCATTAAAATATAAATTATATAATTGGTTCATTAGCCTACCTATCTATACTATGTACTATAATAATATATACTAATATTATACAGAGGAAAGATTTGTATTTTTGTACGTGACGAATAAACTTAAAAACTACTGGACCGATTTCGAAAATTCTTTCACCGTTGGGAAGCTACACTATCACCGGGTGACATAGGCTACTTTTTAGCCCTGTATTCCCACGGGAACGGGAACTACGCGGGTGAAACCGTGAGGCTTCCGTTAGTATAAAATATTTTACGTCGGTAAAGCAAAAGCGGGTTTGACTTAGCAGTGGAACGATGACATAGGTATGGGTATGTATATACATTTTATGAAATAACTATCCCCATAGCTATGTAGACCCCTAACTATATGGGGTAAGTGTTATACTAATATTACACTTAGGTATTGGGCTCACTCCTAGGCAAAAACCTGCCTTTTTAAATTACTATACTCTGATTTTTTATTTCGTATACTCAACTGACATTTGGAGATTGTCACTTTATCGTTAAATAAAAATAGTGCCGTAACCTGACTATCCTGAGTGATCGAAAGTTGATCGAAAATGGAAATATTTCACGGCAAAAAAAATACATCCTTACATAGTATAAAAGAAAGTCGCTTCGCGCTGCCTGCCCCTATGTATCTTTAAAACTACGCAACTGATTTTGATGCGGTTTTTTTAATAGATAGAGTGATTCAAGAGGAAGATTTATATGTAATACACGCGAGCGAAGCCGCTGGTAGAAGCTAGTTTGTTATAAAACTAGCGGCCCTTATTTAGTTACTACTCATTTATGTCAGACTTCATTTTATCAATCGCATTTATTAACCCCCGACGGAAAAAGAGGGCTGTATCTGTGTGTCTGTCTGTGGCATCATAGCACCTCAACGGATGAACCGATTTTGATTTAGTTTTTTTTTTGTTTGAAAGGTGATTGTATCGAGAGTGTTTTTAGCTATGTTTGAATAAAATCGGTTCAGCCGTTCAAAAGTTATGCGCGTTTTACTTGTTGAATCGGGATGTTTTCGCAAGATAAATGTGTCGGGGGTTTTTTAAATTGTGAAATTTTACTTGTTTTAGCATGTTTGTTCGTGTTTGACTGTACAAATGTTTTAATTCTAATAAACAATTTATCAGTTATTATTATTAGTTCATTGCCTTTTCCATAAACCATTGATACGATGTACATAGTACCTATCTAAGTAAGTAAAAAATACAATATAGAATAGCGGAAAACCACAACAAAATCGGTTTATTGACTTCCAACCCGTCAGCCTGCACCATGGAACCGACACAACCTTGCTATGTTTCGCACTATTAATATAATTAGTGCGGTTTGTACAACGATTATAACATAACAACATTATGACTAAGCTTACTTTGGCATGACATTGATATCAGGAAAAATAAAGCGCAATACACGGTTAGGTATTTAAGTTACATGCCTACTGGCTTATCTTGCACAGAGACCAAGCGATTGAACTTTTGGGACAGACACTGCTAGTCAAAACTTTCCAAACAGTTCCATCGTACTAGTGTGTGTCACTGTTTTTAACCCCCGACGGAAAAAGAGGGGTGTTGTAAGTTTGACGTGTGTTGCTGTGTATCTGTCTGTGGCATCATAGCGCCTAAACGGATGCACCGATTTTGATTTAGTTTTTTTTGTTTGAAATGTGATTTTGTCCAGAGTGTTATTAGCTATGTTTGAATAAAATCGGTTCAGCCGTTCAATAGTTATAGGCGTTTTAATGTTTGAATCGGGATGTTTTCGCAAGATAAATGTGTCGGGGGTTTTTTAAATATAGAAATTTTACTTTTCTTATAGAAAATATTCCATTCCATAAGATGTCCTTGTACCTTTGTGAATGAAGTTGTAATAGTAAATTATGCACCAAGAGGATAAAGCAGTGTCTTACGTCACGGGTGGTATATTGAACCCTAAGCGTAACGAGGGACAGTGAAGCGAGGGGTTCAAGTTGCCTAAGACGAAGACAGGCTTTGTCCCAGAGGAGTATTACTCTTCTTTTCACACCTTCTGCGAGCCAATAAAAAGATTTGAATGTTGTGTTGATGCTTATTGCGGATCTGAGCATTTAATAAATGCACCATAGGCTGCTTGACTTTCGAGTTTCTGCTAAATGTTGGAAATAAACTAAAAGGACGGATTCCGTTAATTTAATATAATGTTATTTATTTTCTTTGTTTAAAAACTGCCGCGCGTACGCCCCTTGTTACCTCGCGCCCCTGGGCACGTGCCTAGTTTGCCGTAGGGATAATCCGCCCCTGGGCAGAGATCACGAAAATTCCTGGAAAATCTTTTTCAGTTTTCTATTGCGTATGTTAATGATTCCATTCATTCTACACTAACTATGAATGGAATATTATAATTCTCGTAGATTATCCATTCATGGTCTAAGACCGAATCAATTATTTTCCGTGATGTAAACAATTAGCTGAATATTTTAAGTGTACATGTACTTAATTCAATGAATATGTATCGATGACTGTACCAGACTGTGCGGCGGTTGGTCGAGCTAGTTCAACACGTCATCATGGACGAATTTATGGTACTTTGCCATGGAATTTTTTTATTCACTTTTATGTGAAGTCTATCCAGAAAAGTTTCCTTTCAAGTAAATGTGATGATTTGTTTATGGGTTTATAAGCCTAGCACTCCTAAAACCCCTCTTAGTATGTTGTTGAATGTCTTATTGTAACGGTGGTGGAGTGTCTTGTGCTGTGAAAATTGAGTGAGTAGAAATGTTGTTTCTTTCTAAGTGATTGTTGTGTAGGACTTAAGGTTAAACTAGTCGACGGCACGAACTATTTTGTGCGCGAGGTTAAAATGCATGCTATCTCATCCCACAACACGTGCGAAATATATAGATGCTGTGATGAGCAGTAAGAAGCTAGTTCGCGTACGAATTAGCACTTCTGCAATCTTTTATCGAAATGGATGATGATTTAGGACGAAAACGAGCGCGCGAAATTTTATAAACAGACCTTTGGGAGTCTAGATTTCATGAAAAAACTACTGAATGTATCTGATCAAAATAAAATTATTTGGATTGTTGAATTACTAATCTATCCCTGTATAGAGGCCGTTTTTTAATTTTCCTTCTTCTTATGGTATTTATTTGCACCCAAAGATACGTTAAAATTAGTGTTGAAATATGGAACTTTCGACGCTCATAACTTTCAAATGTTATATTTTTTTATTTTTTCGGTTTCATACAGGGCTAGATAATGATGAGACAAATTGATATCTTTTTTTATTTTGAAAGTTCATCGTCAAACAGTGGAGTAATCTCTAGACTACGTTTGTATGGAAGAATTTTTGACTTGTTTACCCTTAAAATGTTAGGTCTAGTAAGTGTTGTGAAAAGGATGGTCTGTCTAACTTATGTGCTTATTATTCGTGTTGTAATGCTCGCTGGTTGAGACTTAAGGAGTAACTTTATACATAAAAGTAACTTAAGAGGTCTAAGTTTATTTCTTGTCTGTTTTATAAGGACGAAAAGTTAATATATCGTTGTGAAAAGGTACTGAATTGAATGCCATTATGTTATATGATTTGAAGTATGTTTTATCTGTAATACGGGCCTTAAATCTGAATTATATATAAAAGTATCGGACTTTTGAACATTAGGCTAACAGACAGATATAATTCGAATACAATCATATCTAAATTCCATTTGCATTGACATTGACATTTAAACAAGCCCATTTTACAGCCCGTTCAACTGATTTTGACTTCTATTGCGTTGGTGATACGACAAATGGTAGCTGTAGTAAACAGTTGGTTTTGGCAACAGGTTTATGGTTTTTATGTCGTCCTTATGCTTACGGGATAGAACTCAAAATCGGTTGAACGGACTTTAAAAAGGGTTGTAAAGATTTCTAATGTTATTTCAAATGGAGTATAATTTGTAAGAGTAAGCTTACGAAATGACTCAGTATTAGATTCTATTAAAAAAGCTCGTGTTACAGAGGCTTCATTGATTTAATTAATTTCTATACTTAGATGTTATTTTCTTAGTCTACATCTTACTATAATAATATAAAAAATGCCAAATTTTGGATGTATGTTTGTTACTCAGTCACGCCAGAACGGCTGAACGAATCTGGATGACATTTGGCACAGACATAAATTATAGTCTTGAATAGAACATAGGCTACTTTTAACACTTATGACGCGGGCGAAGTCGCTGGAAGAAGCTAGTTTATGAATATAAATAAAAAATAAGTAGATATATTTAATTTAAATGCCTTACCTTTGAAAATACGCAATCGTTTTCCTGAAAATTGATAAAAAACATCGGAACTTCTGTAAGACTTGGAAGGCGAAGCTTTGACGTCAAGATACATAAGTTACTTATAATATGCTTGTGCTCTCGTTTGCAGAATATCAAAGTATATAAAAAAATGTGTCCTCAAGCCAATAAATATAAAACTGGCCGCATTGTATCGTTAGGTACGTTCTTCTAAAAAATACAGAATGTTCATTCGGAAGTCCGCATTACTTAGCAAATTAGCACGTGACTTATTAGGCATTTGATATTGAAACTGAATTATTCCTGTTCACACCGGTACATAAGCACCTATATACTAGTTACCGTGACTCATACATACGGTAATGTTTACAGATGAGGCGTGAATCAGTTCCGTTCAGATCTGTATCACTCAGAATATTGACCTTCCCATTTTATCGCTATTTTTACGCCCAAGTAGATCTAGTAAATTTAAAAAACCGGCCAAGTGCGAGTCGTATTCGCGCACCGAGGGATCCTTACACACCTCAGCTTAAAGCTATTATAGACCTGAGTATTTGATATGAATTTCAATTTAATACCTCTACGCGTTCATGAGGAAAGGAGTAGTAAGTTATTTTTTTTTAAATATAATTTAACAAAAAATTTACGGTTTTCGCAATTTTTCCTTTATCTGTGCTATAAGACGTTGCTTAGAACCAAATTTCAAGATTTTGAGTTCACGGGAAGTACCCTGTAGGTTTTGATTCCCTTGCGAGTGTCGAAAATTTGCGAAAATTTGCGGCATAAACGGCTGTATCTTTTGATTGCGTTGGCTTAGAAGTTTGATATTTACACAGCTAAACCTGAGTATTTGATATAATTTCAGCTTGATACCTCCACGCGTTCCTGAGAAAAATGGTCTTGACAGACAGACAACAAAGTGATCCTATAAGGGTTCCGTTTTATCCTTTCGAGGTACGGAACCCTGAAAAGAGCTATAAATCGGAGTTACGGTCACATGACGCGAATATCAACTAAGTCGTACCGAATGTTTTCAATAAACAAAGAAAATGACTAAGTTATATGACACATCGTTTTAAAAGTAAGTAAATTTCGTTTATGACGGGCCGTTAGTATCTTCGGCTTCAGCTGGGTTATCTGAATATGGCCATCGGTAATATATTTCGTGTTTATGAGACGTGTAAACATATATTTGAATATTACGTGGCATGAGTAACTACTTACAATAATAAATAGTGAGTTTAGAAACCATTTTACTTGATTCAAACTAAAGGATTACTTTTTTCGATTATGTAATATGTAGGTCGTGCAAAACACTAGATCTTTTTTGTGTTTAGTTAATAATAATAATAATATCGTTTATTTATAACATAAGGCATATTTTACAGTATCTTAAAATATAAAATAAGACAGTTTCTTATTTGCCTGAAATAGGTTGAACCTGTGTTTCAGGATATAAAGTACTAAAAACTTATAATAATAATAAATTAACAAAGGGTATGGTATATGAATACTTAAATTAAAGACACAGCAAAACTATTATTTTGTTACAGTCAGGAGATCTTCTGTCTCTCCGTAAGATATGCTAAGTAGATGTTCAAGAATAGTCTTTTTACAGCTAAAATAATTTAATTTATATATACTTAATTTTCTATTTAATCTATTGTACAGAAATGGGCATAAGAATGTAAAGAATTTATTTACAAAGACATATTTTGAGGATGCATTAGAAACGCGGACAAAGTCATTTCGTCTCTTATTATTTATGGATTTGGCGTTATAGGAAAGCATGGTGTGTTGTTTTAATACTGAGTGCATAATGAAAAGCTGGCGAACAGTCATCACGTTGCAGGATTTGTAAAGTAGTAGTTGTCTGAATATAGTTGAAAAACAGCAAATATTATCTTTAAAAAAGTTGTTTTTTGGGTCTCGTATTATTGGTAAAAACGGGACCTTATTACTAAGACTCCAAGATCTGTCTGTCTGTCTGTCCGTCTGTCACCAGGCTGTATCACATGAACCGTGATAGCTAGACAGTTGAAATTTTCACAGATGATGTATTTCTGTTGCCGCTAAAACAACAAACACTAAAAACAGAATAAAATAAAAATTTAAGTGGGGCTCGCATACAACAAACGTGTTTTTCTGCCGTTTTTTGCGATAATGGTACGGAACCATTCGTGCGCGAGTCCGACTCGCACTTGGCCACTTTCTTTCTTAAATTTATGTTCAACTTTATCCTCTAAACCTTTATGGAACTCCATAATATAGTCAGAGGCTAGCATTATATTATCTGTAGTCAGAGCTATTTCATTCCGAGACTAGGTCACAGACTAGGCAAAACCTAATAGCAACTAAATAAGAAATTGTCCTTGCTTCTTAATTTAATTATTACAGAATGAGCACTAAACAAAACAAAACCTAATTTAACATTTTATTTGATTGAGCCAACTCTTATTTCATAATATCAATAACATTGTGTCATTTTCCCTTTGAGTCAGTTGGTAAATAATGGTTTCATTTATATTGCGGTTGGTAGATAACATGTTACAATAATAACAGTGTGTTGCAGTTAAATGTTATATTCATCCCTGTTCACATAAGGTCTAAAATCGAAATGAATAGTCATATAACAACAACATTGCTGGAGAGTTGTAATGTTCCAAATTCAAAAAACGCTCCTGCAATGGATTTGATCAACATTGCTGGAGCGTTGTAATGTTCCAAATTCAAAAAACGATCCTGCAATGGATTTGGTCAACATTGCTGGAGCGTTGTAATGTTCCAAATTAAAAAACGCTCCAGCAATGGATTTGATTTTCTTTGTCCGTAAATTCTGTACCGAGTGTTTTTTTTTTTTTCAAAAATAATGACAATATTTCCATGCATGTTTGAGAAAAAGATATTAAATAAGTTAAAATAGACAGTGATTGAACTCCAATGAAATCGTAATGAATAACTTCTTAGTAGGCTAATGAATGGAATACCTACCGCTAATGCCAGATCTATACTGTTGCCAAATTTCCCGATACGATGACGCAGGGTTTTCAGAGACCATATACACTTGACCCAGTTGGCTGTAAGTAGGGCAACCCCGGCTGCCGGGGCCGGCCGTAGCGCCGGTCCAACCCGGCTCCTGTACCCACGCATAACTATCTACAGTATCATAAAATGGCTTAAAATATATCAATATGTCCCTTGTTTACTTACAAATAAGGAAATCTCGTTACGAAGCACGAGGATATTAGATTTCGCAAGAGCAAGCTTGAGAGAGGCTTCTTCAATAAGAGGCTTGGGAGGGCTTCTGCTTTCAGAATTTTCTTTGGCCACGTTGCAAGTGCGACTTTTTCTAGTAATTGTATGACTTCTTTGATTAAAACTTTACCCCGTTTTTTGTTTAATTGGAAATGCTCCTTAGAGTGATTAACTGCGACCTCTAAGGCTTCAGTATTGTCGGCAAAATCGACGGAAATACCTTCCTCTTCCGTCTAAATTGTTACATATTTATGGTGCGTGAAAAATTGTTTGTGTACATAGAGTTCCAAATACGGTTAGTGTTAAAACTATGTTAACTAACCGTTACGCGTGGCGGTTAGGTAACTATTGTATTACGTATTTACTTGTATCTACCACGTTCCGTTAGTTGCAGCGTTTGTGGCGAAGAAAATGTATCAAATGATATCAGTTAAATGCGCGGAAAAGTGGTCAGCGGACAACGGAAGCGGCTTTGCATTTGCATTATACCTTGTTGACGTAAATGCTTGCATAGAAAATGAAATACAGAATTCAAATTTATTTATTTCGGATAATTTAGTCCTTACAGTTGGTTAAATAAAAATAAAAATACAATATCATAAAATATAAAAACACATTCAAATTACCCGCTTAATAAAGGCTCTCCATAGCGGAGCAGATCCTATCAGTTAAAGTCATCAGAATGTCGTTGCAGCCGTCACGCATTCTGCAGATCAGGGATACAGTTTTCTTGCGGAATAATAATATAATAATAATATTTTTTAATATAATGTATCCAAATTGTAAGCGTTACAACCATACTGCGTAGAAAAACATAAATTATGGCTTTAATGATAACATTAACCATGGGGAACCTCTGCAGTCGAACTAATTAAAAACCTGAAATTAAAAAATTAAAATAGATAATATTGGCTGTAATGTTCAGTACACATTCGAACTAGAAGTCATTAAATCTAAAGTGATTTAAAACAATAAACTTAAAGAATATGACATTAGACAGACATAATTCATTGTAATCTTTATGTATTCTTCTTATTTCGACTCCACTTTGAGGCTGTACAAAAGATTACTTAGCACGACGTGTTGGCAGGTCTAATCTATATTTTCAATGTCAAACTTCGTAAAAATGTGTTATTATGAAACTCAGAACCGTATGAATAAACAACATTCGGTCATTCTGAAAATAATGTTGTTTGCTTGGCTTTGTGCAGCTAACTTGTCAATATTGTAAGAACTGTATCTAATAAATGACCTTTATGTGGATATTTAAATAAACAAAACCACGAATTAACAAGTTTACAGGGTAACGTAATATAAAAATCATATAGTTCTTTGTGAACATAGCCTTCTTAGTTTTTAAACGAAACCACAGATAATATAACGTCGTTGATATTGCAATACGTTCTATGTCAGATTATGCAGATTTTTCAAGAGTTAAGACATTTTAGTTTCGTAACAATTACTTATAGTGATTATATTTTTGAACTGCATTTTCAATAAAGATGTTTTTCATCATATTTGACAACAAAATAGTAATAATAGTATTTCAGTTCAGAGATTCAGTGACATAGAACCTATTTAGTCTAATAATTTTCGACATAGGACATTTTTGTAATAAATATATCCGAAAGTTTTTTAGTCAAAATTAATACATTTCTACTAGAATCAAAACGTATAAATTTTCTATTTTGTAAACATCTTCCCAATATTTATAAAGGTTGTAAGTGAAGAAAAAGCCGGCATAGAAGTTATTGCAATACCAAAATGATAGTGTTTTTTTGTGAGTTTCTGGCGGGATCTTTTCGAGTGAAGTTTAGCGACTATTAATATTATTTGCAAATTGATTCCTAGTGGATATTGTGATATAAAATTGATGTATTATGTGTCTCAACTGTCTACGCAACTGGACAATATGTGAAATCATTGACAGAAGTGATCTCGGGATAGTGGAGCGGCGAATTTTATTGTACTATTGACTACCTCCGCAAAGCTTACTTACAAATACACCAAGAAACATTAGAATCTGTTACATCCGCAGTCTAATGCATTATAATGCATACTAAAGAATGTTTAAACTCATCTAAGTATCCGACTGAAAGACTTGTATCTGCGGTCATGAATAATAACTAAAAAGAAAAATGTGTTTTTGTCGAATCGAATTAAATCGAATCCAGCGATCTGATTGGCTGTTGACATAGAACGTTTTACGGATGCGTTCAGAATTAAAATGTTAAGACATTCTGCAGAAAAAAAAAACATACAAATTTGACATATAACGTATTGCAATATCAACGACAATAAGTAATACTAGCATATCGGAACTAAAATCTCCGGGGTGCAATCCAGCTCAGAAGGCTCACTGGCAATGTAATAGAATATTTAATTTCTCATATAGCTTGGTTCTGAACATGTGTGGCGTGTGTTTAGAGCGGATACATCTCTTGAGACCTAATCTCGTTACTGCTGCATGCAGCTCGAGCCACGCAGGCATTAATTTTATTACGTGCGCCTCTGTTTTATATCTAGGAAGGCTTATTGTTCTGGTTTTTGTATATCGATGCTGTATACACTAAATTGATTATCGGCTTATTATAGAATAAGCTTACCTATTATGGAATGCAACTTGTACGAATTTAGGTTTTTCAAGTAGATATCATCACAGATTCAGATTAATTTATTTGCAAAAACATGTGTAGATAATATACAATTATACATGGTATGATTATAGGTGTTACAAAGTGTTTTAATGGCTCAACATGTTTGACCATGGCTGGAGTACAAATTAGGTCGAAGATAATAAAAAATATAAAACAAAAATACAAAGAATAACACTATAAATAAATTAACAATAATAATATTAATTTAAAACAACAGGTGAATAGTCATGCGATTCAAAATAAATAGAATAGATTTAGTCAGTTGGTATCTGCAGAGCGATTTATTATTTAGAAATTCATTAACATTATATTAGGCTTTTTCTGTCAGTATCCTTTTTCTTTTTAACCCCCGACGGAAAAAGAGGGGTGTTATAAGTTTGACGTGTGTTGCTGTGTATCTGTGTGTCTGCTGTGTCATCATAGCACCTCAACGGATGAACCGATTTTGATTTAGTTTTTTTTTGTTTGAAAGGTGATTGTGTCCAGAGTGTTCTTAGCTATGTTTGAATAAAATCGGTTCAGCCGTTAGAAAGTTATGGGCGTTTTACTGTTTTAATCGGGATGTTATCGCAAGATAAATGTGTCGGGCGTTTTTTAAATTTTGAAATTTTACTTGTTATTCTTAAATTTGTCTGTATCTAATTTCTTAACACAGTTAGGGAAATTATTATAAATTATTGGCGCTCTACATACAACGCTTTTATACAGTAGTGCTGTCTTAGCTGGCTGTACACGAATTTTAGTATCACACCTCATTATTCCTCATACAGTCAGGTCTCATTGAGGTACCAGACCTAAATTTTGTAAAATAATTAACTAACTGAATGAACTGGTAAAGGTTGCGGGCATCCGCTGAATGCGAGACGCACGGGACCGATCAATGTGGCGACGTTTAGGGAAAACCTATGTCCAGCAGTGGACGTCTTACGGCTGATGTGATGATGTGAATGACTGAAATCTCTTATAAGTGGCAAGATAATGCCACATCACTGATGTAAACTATTAGCTACAAATTGTAGTGAACATATGAGATTCTACCCAGTTAATTCAAACAGAACATGCAACTGAAAGCTCTAGGAATTAAAAGCTTTTGACTTGGCAATCACATACATACCGGGTTTATTTAAAATTTAACGTTTCGGTCTGGGAAGCAGAGTACATAAACATTTTAAATAAACGTAGTTACATACAGGCTTTCGTGGAAACACCAGCTTTAAGCCCGTCGCGTTAATTTTTGATACGGGTTCGTTAATCCGGTATAAGCCTATATTATTTACAGTGTGGTTTAAAAGTGGATCGTGGATCAAACGCAACAAGGGGTTAGATGGGGTCATCAGCTGCAAAAAACGTTTCTACCGGAGGTCCTTAAGGTCAACCCTTGCAGAGTTTATTTTCAAATAGGCCTAACCGAGTTTTAAGGTTGGATTATCTTTGGTCTTGCTACGAATAATCGTCCTCGATAGATATCAAAGCCACGCTTAGCCATGTGTAATATCTTTTTAGAACCCCTATTAAATGCGCCAAAACTTGTAATACAGTATCACTTTTCGGTAGAGTATTTTTTTTCACAGTGGGGTCCGAAGTAAATAAAAAGTTTTGAATTGAGTTTTTTTTTTTCGTAAAACTTAATATTACCTTCAACACACCCAATAAACAACCATAAATAGCATGTCTGACGCAAGGACTCATCAGTACCAATCTAGTGAAAATTGTAAAAAAGATACAGCAAGTAGATTTTTTCGAATTTTATTAAGAATTAGTAAAAAAAAAATTTTACTCATAAAACACAAAATAAATTATAACTCTGGAGGAGTTGACCTCCCGTACAATTTTTTTTTTGCATTTCATGGCCCCATCTAACCCCTAGTTGCGTTTGGTCCACGACTTTTTGGCCACCCTGTATATACTTATATTAAATTAATAATAATGTGGAACTAGTTGGCGCAGTGGTTGAGCGATTGACTGCTGCGCTGCGTGTCGCGGGTTCGATTCCCGCATGGAACAAATATTTGTATGAACTACAGATAGTTGTTCCGGCTCTAGGTGTTGTGTATGTGAGTTTATATGTTTGTAAACGCACCCACGGTACAGGAAGAAATTCCTAGTGTGGGGAAACGTTTTCCTTAAAAAAAAAAAATTGTGATAACAAAATCAAGATTAATTCCACTATTTTCAGATTCTTTTAAAATGGAAAATGTATTAAAAAAAACATTAGTAGTGGAACATGGAACTGTTAATGGTACTAGTGGCAACGAAGCACCCTCGCTTAAAAATAAATTCAGGAGCTTTTTCAGTTTTAATAGTATATATATATACTCAGCAGATTTCTTGGTTGTAAATTTCACGATGTTTGTCCAATCTAGAATTTGTGTTTCGGCATATATTACTCAGCTTCAATTAAGCAGAGTATTATTATTAGGTATTTAAATGATATTTATCTTAAGTTGTTCAAATATATTACACGCCATGATAGAATGGTGTGTGTGTTCTTGTATATATAGGTACTTTATGTTCTCAGCTGTGTAACTATGTACAATCGTGTAATATTGGTTTTCTTAATCCTTACCACGGATTATAATGTTTGTATGTAAATTGGGGACAATGTGTGCGCTTGCGCGCTTGGTCTCCGGCCGGAATCCGCGCCATGTTTGCACATGCGCGCTATACGGTGCGCGTGCGCCCTTAGTCGATTCACTGCACATCCATTTCCGCATGTCGCAGCCGCGTTCTATTTCAGAGATACTCCTGCTCCAATCTGCCATGTTTCTTCTTATGTGCCTTTTACTGAAGATTGACATATATATTTAGCACAGCTTGAATCGTAAAATTTTGTTGTCAAGATTTTCTGTTAGATGCAATGAGAGATTTTAACTGCTAAAGAAATACCGTCAACCCTAAATATAGGTACCTAAATAAGATTTCATATTGACAAGTAAAATTTAAAAAGCCGCCGACACATTTTTATTTCATGCTACATAATTTATCTCGTACGAGTACATAGTAGGTAAGCTTCGATTGGCGAACTTCGAACACGTAATTATGACACGATATCTTGCGAGAACACCCCGATTCAAACAGTAAAGCGCCCATAACTTTTGAACGGCTGAACCGATTTTATTCAAACATAGCTAAGAACACTCTCGATTATGTCATCTTTTAAACAAAAAAAAAAACTAAATTAAAATCGGTTCACCCGTTTAGTAGCTATGATGCCACAGACGTCGCACACAGATACACACGTCAAACTTCTAACACCCCTCTTTTTTCGGCGGGGGTTAAAAATAGCGTTTACTAGCGGACGCCTCGCGGTTTCACCCGCGTAGTTCCCGTTCCCGTGGGAATACAGGGATAAAAAGTAGCCTATGTCACCCGGGGATAGAGTAGCTTCCCAACGGTGAAAGAATTTTTGAAATCGGTCCAGTAGTTTTGGAGCCTATTCGGTACAAACAAACAAACAAACAAAAAAATCTTTCCTCTTTATAATATTGGTATAGATAGATATAGTAAAGTAATATAGTATAGATAACTAAACTTACATTAACATCTCATCTCACATTTTCCTTCTAATCCACCTATTTTGGGATTCTGGAAATATCGCCCTAATATTCAGCTCTGCAAACACTAAATAATCCAATTAGAACGATTAAAAGAGCATATCCTACCGATGAATTACAAAGATAATCATAAGATGGTTTAATTGGTAAGCCTTGGCTTCGAAGCAAGGCCACCACTCACTAAGTTACCGCTGCCAAGTCAAGTTAAGCAACACTTAGGATCCACGCATGGCGGGTGCTGAGGGCGCCACCCGACCGTAACAATCAAAATAAACTCCATTTAATACATGTATGAAATATCTCTGAAATGCATTCTGCAAAAACAGTATTGTGTAAAGCGAATATGGAGTGGGTTATGATCAAACTAGCTATCCCACGCGGCTTCGCTCCCGTCAACTGGCTACCTACCTACCCATCTACCCTACCTACCCTACATACATGATTGTTGCGAAACTTAAACCATTTACGGAGCGCACGCAACGGAAGCTCTCAAAAAGGAAAAAATTATCCCGTTTTTGCAACATTTTTCATTTATGCTCCGCTCCTATTGGTCGTAGCGTGATGTTATATAGCCTATAACCTTCCTCGATAAAAATGTACTATCCAACACAAAAAGAATTTTCAATTCCAACCCCTAGTTCCTGAGATTAGCGCGTTCAAACATATAAACTCTTCGGCTTTATAATATTTTAATGATCAAACTAGCTTCTGCCAACGGCTTCGCCTGCGTATATTATACATATGAACCTTCCTCTTGAATCACTCTATCTATGAAAAAAATACCGCATCAGAATGCGTTGCGTAGTTTTAAAGGTCTAAGCATACATAGGGACAGACAGCGGAAAGCGACTTTGTTTTATACTATGTAAGAATAAACCTAGTACAAAGATTTAAAGTTAATTACGATCCTAATTAAGTTTCTCAATTAAAAACACAAGAACAAAGGCTTTTTCTATAAGCATCTTATCAAGAAACCTGCCTTTGATAATCCTCCTTGCTTACCAGCAGCTGTAGTCTATTTCATTTGAAGTACACAGAAGGTAATATGGATTTCAAGTTCGCAACTTCGCAAGCAAACTTAATTACAGCTACATGATTTTCTGAGCGAATATTCTAACAAGCTGCCGCTTATGATATAACTTGTTTAGTGCCTTGAGCGAGCATGAATATTACGAACAAAACAGTGCAGTATTCTTCACAAAAGCTACCTGGAAACATAAAATGTGGATTACGGAAAATATGTTAGCTCTTTTGTAAATGGAAATCGGAACAAAGTGGGTTTCATTGTTCGACTACGAACGAAAATGGATCTTCTAATCTGATAGAATACACTCAATCATATGCGTAGATCGTTGCTAACATTATTCTGAAAGTGTACCTAATAATAAATGAATATCAGAGTAAGTACATGGCAAATGTAATCAAGAGCAATATGTACGAGACTGTCAGTTATTATGGCGACCTAGAACTCAAACTAGGCAGTGTCCTTTCACAACGAACATAATTATTAAGACGACAACTAACGCCAACGACCTTGAGGGAACAAAACGCGCACTCGTTTCACACCCGCACGACCTAAGATTTAGCAGTTTTTTGTACTTTCCTTATTATTCTATAACTTAAAAAAAGCCTCAGATCAAAATGTAGGTAGATAATTAAATTGTCTTTGAGATGGTGTATCATTTCAGCCGAAAGTCGTCCACTGCTGGACATAGGCCTCCCCCAGGCGTCGCCACATTGACCGTGCGTCTCGCATCCAGCGCCTTCCCGCAACCTTAACCAGGTTATCAGTCCACCTAGTGAGAGGCCTTCCAACGTACCGTCTTCCGGTTCGCGGTCGCCATTCCAGAACTTTTCGGCCCCATCGGCCATCCGTTCTGCGAGCAATGTGCCCTGCCCACTGCCACTTAAGTTTGGCAATTCTTCGGGCTATGTCGGTAACTTTGGTTCTCCTGCGGATATCATCATTTCTGACGTGATCACGCAAGGAAATTCCGAGCATAGCCCTCTCCATTGCCCTTTTGGTGACTTTGAGCTTTCTGATAAGGCCCATTGTGAGCGACCACGTCTCGGTCCCATAGATGATCACTGGCAACACACATTGGTCATAGACTTTTGTCTTGAGACACTGCTGTAAATTGGACGAGAAGATACCACGCAACTTCCCGAACGCCTCGCAGCCGAGTCGGATTCGACGGTTGATCTCTTTCTCGAAATTGGACCTACCCTACTGGACCGTTTGTCCCAGGTAGACATAATCGTCTACAACTTCGAGAGTAGAGTTTCCGACCTTGATAGGAGATGGTGTCAATTTCATTAAAATACGCCCAGCGGTTTTGTCGCGATTTTCGTGTTTTTGTCCGTGTTAGACATACGAGTAACTTTACAAATTAATTACACTATGTTATATGAATAAAACTGAACATTTTCTTAGATCAAATTGTTAAGGAAATGGACTAATATAACATATATTTTTTCCAAAAAATTACGACTCGCCGATAAGAAGTGATTCTCATTTTAAAATCAGCTACTCAAGGGAATCGGCGCCTTAAACTTGTGTGTACAAAAAACGTGGAAAAATACACCTGTTATTAGTTTACCGACGGCCAACATACCTTCCTACCTATTGTGCTTTCGTAACATTGCTCCAATGGATTACTGTCTCTAAATATAGGGCTTTTCAGCCGGCGCGGCTATGCGAATGTATATGGGTTACTGGGGGCATCACAAATAACCGCGCTCTATCGTAAAATTGTCGCTACGTTTCGACATTAGCTGCATTATATATGTTTCTGGCGAAGTAGGAAGTTGATCCACGGGATGCGTTGCACAACTTTACAGAATTGGAGTAGGCAACATAGTTTAGTCGTCTGTTTCATATTATTATGTTTGGGGGATAAAGATGCAGTTAGAGACAAGATTATAGTACATTATGAAATTAGTGAGGTAACTTGATAATTACAGCCGAGGCGATATTGCAAGAAAGCAGAGGCTGTAATTATCAAAGCGCACGTATGTCATACGACGTTTTATAACATATTTGCTAGGAAATAAATAAAGCTCGGACTTTCTTAAACGAATAAATCTTACTTACTTACGTATTTCAAAAATTTTTACATGTTCACAAATTAGCGATGCACGCGCATCAGTACCCAAAGGGTAAAAACGGGACCCTATTACTGAGACTCCGCGGTCCGTCAGCCTGTCTGTCTGTCTGTCTGACACCAGGCTGCATCTCATGAACCGTGATAGCTAGACAGTTGACATTTTCACAGATGATGTATTTCTGTTGCCGCTATAACAACAAATACTAAAAACAGAATAAAATTAATATTTAAGTAGGGCTCCCATACAACAAACGTGATTTTAGTGCCGTTTTTTGCGATAATGGTTCGGAACCCTACGTGCACGAGTCCGACTCGCACTTGACCGGTTTTTTTTTAAGGCAAAGGCACAAAAACAGCCAGCATTACTAATAAAGTAAATTTATATTTTTGTGTTTTGTTACATATAAATGGTTGTAATTTATGGTCAGAATTAATTAAATTAAAGAATTAAATGTTTATTTATTAAATTTTATGTATCAAAGTTAATTTTATTCATAAAATGTTAACCACTTTTATATAGATACAAAAACTCTTTGCTAAGATTTAAAAAGGGACCGTTCGTTTTAGACGGAGCATCTTGATAAACCGTGCGTTTACATTACAATAACGCACAAGTACGTAATGAGATACATTACGATATTGAAATCGGTGAAATATAAGACCCTTTACGAGCAAATGTATTATAAACATTTTTGTTTACATAAATCTCGGAGCTGTGAATGTCCGCTTAGTTCCAAATTCCTACAGTTTTAATTGACTTCTAGATTGACCTGAAATCCAGGATGTTATCTATACTCAATGGTGTTAATTCGAAAAGAGATGTGTTTGCATCAGTAGATTAGTAGCAATAGATAGATCACGTTTTGATCGTCAGACAGTTACATTAACAACAGTTTGATAAGATTGTTTATCCCATTAATGTTGAAATAAAGGACCACATTACCTACTTAATAATAGGTAATTGTGTCATCGGCACCAATATTTTCGATATCGTAAAAGGTCAAAGAACCTCTGCTCATTTAGATCAAGGGTGCAACATTGTCCACAATTTCTGTGGTGCTAAACTGTGTTTATTTATCGAAGCACTTGCGAGAATCTCGATCGTCTTCAGAAGCGTTTCAATGTGTATTTTTGTTTACGCGTCGGGAATGCTGCGAGGTGACGCACGCTCACTTGCGTTTCGCAAAACGGACGCGCGTTTCTACTACATGAATTTACTGAGACGAGCCAATTGTTCCGAACTAAAATCAATACCAGTTACTTAATCTGTTACTAAAATTAACAGAAGCCAATTAAGGTAAATAAATTGGCGCGTGGCTCGCCCACTAATTGGTGGATAGCTGCCAGCTTCCGATCAATCCCGACAGATATTAAGTTTCATACTGACAGTCAATCAATTTATCGGGAATCGAAACCCTTGTTTATTCATCCAATTAGAAACGGTAATTTAGTTTATCTAACACTAGCTGTCCCACGCGGTTTCGCTTCCGTCAACTGGCTACCTACCTACCCTACCCTGCCTACCCTACATACATGAATGTTGCGTAACTTTAACAGCTTACGCAGCGCACGCAACCGAAGCTCTCAACAAGGAATAATTTTGCCCGTTTTTGCAACATTTTTCATTTATGCTCCGCTCCTATTGGTCGTAGCGTGATGTTATATAGCCTGTAACCTTCCTCGATAAATGGACTATCCAACACAAAAATATTTTTTCAATTCCAAACCAAATTCCTGAGATTAGCGCGTTCGAACAATCGTTCTTCAGCTTTATGATATTAGTATAGATTCCATACTTCTCACCACCTCTCACTCCTCAAAACTCATGTTGTTTGCAAAATAACTCGTATTATTTTTATGTAATTAATTATTATCTGTAGTCTAAAGGTTATCGCTTATGTTGTCGGTTTTAGAAACGGGAAATTACCTACCAACATCTTATTCTACATATTACTTAATTAACCCCCGACGGAAAAAGAGGGGTGTTATAAGTTTGACGTGTGTTGCTGTGTATCTGTGTGTCTGTCTGTGGCATCATAACGCCTCAACGGATGAACCGATTTTGATTTAGTTTTTTTGTTTGAAAGGTGATTGTATCGAGAGTGTTCTTAGCTATGTTTGAATAAAATCGGTTCAGCCGTTCAAAAGTTATGCGCGTTTTACTGTTTAGATCGTGATGTTCTTGCAAGATAAATGTGTCGGGGGTTTTTTTAATTTTGGAATTTACTTGTTTATTTAATTATTTTTCTAAATTGGACCCGCAAGTGATGATTGGGGATTCCGTTGGGATATAGTATCTGAACACTTAAAGAGTTGAAGAGTACTGAAAGGGAATACTTATCGTGGAAATGAAAATGAAGCCTATAGAAAGACATAATGGACTTATTAGCGAAGCAGCGGAGTGCGATGACATACCGTCACCCTTCCCGCTAACTGTCTTAACCAGCATTTGCTGTTTTTCCAGGGCAAGCGTTTTTCTGTCGGGAGATTCAATCATATTTGTTCAGTTACTAGCTTCAAAAAGCAGAATAGCTCCCATCAAGAACATGACTATTCCACGCCTCGAATTGTCTGGCGCGTTATTAGGATCGCGATTGTACACAAAAGTTTTGAGTTCACTCACCTTATCAATCACTAAATGTCGTTTTTGGAGTGATTCAACCATCGTTTTGTGCTGGCTTAGGTCAAAATCGAATCTATTGAAACCTTTTGTTCGCAATCGAGTTAGTGAAATCCAGGACACGACTGCAGGGCACACTTGGGGTTATGTCGATACTAAACAAAATCCAGCAGATATTATTTCGCGTGGTTTGAAGGCAGATCTCATCTCTGATTGTACTTTATGGTGGTCTGGGCCAACATTCTTAACTCAAGAAGAATCTCATTGGCCAAAAATGCCTAATGATATTAAACAAGATTTTTCAGAAATCGTAGTCAACAATCAACCTCAAGTTAGTTATCATACACAAGTAAATAACGACTCAATCGCAAATCAAATTCACAAACATTCAGATATGAGTCGTTTACAGAGAATATTAGCTTATATGTATAGATTTATTCATAATTGCAAAACTAAAACCAACAAACAACAAGGACATTTACAACCATTAGAGCTTTCAAAATCATTAACTACAATTATTAAACATGCTCAACTTGAAATGTTTCCCAATGAGCATCATCTGCTTCAATCACAAAAATCATTACCGGGCAAAAATAGATTGATAGCATTCAGCCCATTCATTGATAATGATGGTGTAATTCGCGTGGGCGGCAGACTTGACAATGCTCCTTATGATTATAATGTAAAGCATCCCATCTTATTATGCAGCAAACATCATTTTACAAAATGTCTGTTTCAGAAGGAGCATGTCAAGCTTCTGCATGCGGGGCCACAACTTTTACTTGCCAACATACGGCAAGCCTACTGGCCGCTGGGTGGTAGGAATTTGTCTAAAACTACTGTCAAACAATGCGTTAAATGTTTTAGGTACAAATGTCAAACCGTGCAACCTATTATGGGTCAACTACCTAGTACAAGAACTGTCTTAGAATTCCCCTTTTTACATTGTAATGTAGACTATGCTGGGCCAATACTCTTGGCTGATCGCAAGGGAAGAGGATGTAAGCTTACAAAAGCCTACATATGCATTTTCATATGCCAAGCAGTTAAATGTATCCATATCGAACTCGTTACAGAACTCACGAAGGAGGCTTACATGGCAGCGCTAAATAGATTTGTGTCTCGTCGCGGCAAGCCTAAAAGTATCTTGTCTGATAACGCCACTAACTTCGTAGGTACATGCAATGAGCTACAACGTTTCATACAAGAATCTGACATCTCATACGACATCGCTCAAAAGGGTATCGAATTCTCCTTCGTCCCTCCATATACTCCCCATTTCAACGGCTTAGCTGAGGCAGCCGTCCGCTCGACAAAACATCACCTGAAAAGGTTACTTCAGATTACACATTTCACTTATGAGGAAATGTCAACTTGTTTGGCTCAGATAGAAGCTATCTTAAACTCTCGCCCTCTTACCCCGATGTCCTCTGATCCTCTAGACTTGACGGCCCTAACTCCTGCTCACCTTTTAATTGGACGGTCACTCATGTCTGTTCCACACCCACAGATAGATGATGATGTGAACATCGGCAGCATACGGCAGCGGTTCGAAAGAGTGGAGCACATACGCCAACATTTTTGGAATCGTTTTCATATAGAATATGTGTCTCTCCTACAAAGCAAAACGAAATGGACCCAAGCCACGCCGCAGCAGCTGTCCATCGGCAGTCTAGTCCTTGTGAAGGACAAGGGCCAGCCTCCACTACTTTGGCCTCTGGGACGGGTCACGAAGGTGATACCTGGCGGTGATGAAGCAACAAGAGTCGCCGAGGTCAAGACCAGCAGAGGCTCGATTCTGCGGGCATTCAACAACATATGCCCACTCCCACTTTGATGTCCACCTGCCTGCCATCAACCCGGGGAGGCTGTTGGAACACCGACCAGCGGGGAACGGCGCGGCGCGCGGGGAGCGCCCCCGCCTCTTATCCCGCGACACTTACCACCAGAGCGCGCCCCAATCGCACGCGCACCTCTCAAGAATCAGTACATATTTTCAATGTTATAATACCTACCTACATCTATTGTGTTGTAACTAAAATTAAACCAGCGTTTACAGTCCGCTCTCGTATTTTATTTAGTCCATCAAGCACAGGATCCCAAACAATATTACTGTAGCTGTGTCAGTTGTTGCTTTATTAATGAATTAATAATTTACTTATATTGCTTGTGGCTTACTCTTTAAATTAGTAACAGCCCAAATTCCCTAAGGTATCTATTTATATATTTATACTCCTTTGAAGCAGATGCGTCACTTTGTGAGAACTTTGTTTTACAACTTATGTGTCTGTTACGACGTGACTTTTTGGTATAAAAATATTAATAAAACTCTATTTATTTCGTATATATTTATTTAAAGTTGTAAAAATTTTGTTTAATATTTTTTTTTTACCATTTTAAATGATCGTAGAAGAGAGTAATAAGATCAATCTTATGAGCCTTAATCTTCTTTAAAGTAATTCTGAAATACAATCACAGTCTTTGCAAACAATATTGGTCTCTAATTAGACTAATTTTACCCAAGGTTTAAGTGTACAATTATACAGTATACAATAATACAGTAACTACAGTCAATCAGTCTATTGAACCTAGGAACTCGAAATCAGGTTAATAATTGTGTTATACAAAGTCTTAATATTAAAGAATGAGCTAAATTATAAAAACAACTATCTTGTAAAAGCAATGATAAATTAGTACCTAATCAAAAAGGTATAATAAAGGTTTCTTAATTAATGATAAAGTGATGTATATTTAACTATTTCATTTACTTTTTGTTCTATGTATTCAGATATGTCTTTTTCAGTATAAAAAGCGGCAACTTAATGACTGGGGTGTCCCCTATATTGTTAGCGACAACAAGTAATTATGTTTTGCCATCGCAGTTTTGGGTGGTGTTTGGTTGAGAAGTCCTAATTCCTCTTTCAACAAAGGAGTGACCTGCCTCCTAAGAGAAAGAGAGCGTGGAATCATTTCTGTGTGGCTACTCATAAAAATCTTTTGAGGTTCAGCCTTCTTTACAGAAAATTCCATAATTTCTGTCCAGTTCAAGCATCGGCCCAAGATCGGCCGGTTTCTTTTTTTAATCATGGAAATCGGAGTATGAAGAGAGAAGTAAGAACATTGAATTCGTACGGTTTTTTTTTCGTGCCAGTCTAAAAATTGGTGGCAGCTGGCTCGGAATAAAATGTGACTTAATCCTATGGCAATAAGCTTCTTAATCTAGAGAAAACTATTTGCTCTAAGCGACGTACGTGAAAAATAATGTGTAAATATTGCAGACAAAAATTCTAAGTGCCCTATGTTCATACGTCAGTTAGTAAGAATATTTTTACCCTCCTTTTGCACATACGCAAAACAAAATACGCGATTATCTTCGTAATGGTATTAGAGCGAACTTGTTCGTTACAATGATATGAACACGTAGGTATTGTCAGTGCAGATACGACTGTTTGTGAGATACGTCAGCTAGCGGGGAGGGTGTACAAGAGCGGCACTGCATTTTTAACCGACTTCCCAAAAAGGAGGAGGTTCTATGTTCGACTTCAAGTTTGTTTTTTTTTTTTTTTTGTGTATGTTCACCGATTACTCCGTCAATTGTGGACCGATTTTGAAAATTCTTTTTTTGTTTGAAAAAGTATGTTCCGAAATTGGTCCCATTTTAGTTTGGTGAAGATCTGATGAAGAACTTCGGAGATATACAACAGAACTCTTCAATAAATAACGGCAAATCTCTCGGGATTGCTGCAATCGCATGTATGTTTGTTGTTTATAACATTTCATAACATAACATCACGCCAGTTCGCTCTTAAGGGGTAAGCAGACCTCTCATTTCACCGGTTATGTTCAAGTTTCATGAAATCTATTCTGGCGAAATAGTTCCCTTACTAACTTGCCTATTAGGTACGTACAACTAAAAAGTGAAAAATAAAAAAACTTTTTGCAAAAAAATACTACCGACTTCCAAATACAGAACAACAAAGTGAAAAATAACTTAATTTTTTGAAGTCGGTGTCCATAACGCAAAACAATGGTACCTACGAAAGACACCGACTTCAAAAAATTAAGTTATTTTTCACTTTGTAGTTCTGTATTTGGAAGTCGGTAGTATTTTTTTGCAAAAAGTTTTTTTTTAATGATAACGATGCAAATCCTTTACCATATAATTAATTCTTGAATAGGTACATACTAGCTTTAAATTCAAATAGCTTCTTCTTCTTTGTCCAATCCTCTTCCCAGTTCAGCTGGGGTCGGGTCTCCTTGTACGTCTGCGCCAGCTCTGTTCTGGGTTGTCTGAGTGCTCAGGTTCTCCTTCAGGACCTCTTTCTGCATGTTTGAACCACCAGGTGGTGGGTGGTCTTCCCCTTCCTTGCGGTCGATCGGGGATTAGGGCCTTTTTGATAGGGTTGTCATCTCCACGTCTCAGGATGTGGCCGTACCAACGCAATTTGCTTTCTTTGACCTTCTCGCTAATCGGTGCTACTTTGAACGAACCCCTTGACATACTCGTTTCGCACTTTGTCCAGACGGGTCATACTAGCTTTAAATATCGTCCAAATAACGGATTTTAACACTGACAAAGCCGTTGAGGTGTAATTGATAAACAAACATTTAAACATCCTAACAAACACACTTTCACATTCAAAATATTAGCAGGATGGGATAGGAAGTAGATTGAAGATATCGTGGCGAATCTGTGGAATAAAGCGGACATTTAAAGAAATATCTTTATCATGCTTATTATTGAAACTAAAGGTCAAAATTCAGAATAAATTAGTCTGTTTATCTTTCAGGCGCATACTCCAGAGACTCAACTGCCCTTGGTCGTTTATTTAACACATGAAGATGATTCGTAACACAAACTAAGTAATAACGAATCTTTATAAGGTGCTGATATGTTCATACATGATATAATAAGAGGCATTAGCAGCACGTTAACTAGCGCTACTTAGCGTCTTGCACAAGGAAGGACTTTGAAGAACATAATAAAAATAACAATACGTTCAACTTATTGCGGTCTATTGATTGCTTAGTCATTTACCACAGTGAATGCGTTACTGTTATTTATAAATTAAATATACCTAGACACATTAGGTACTATGTTATATGTTTACTATTTATCTTTCAAAATTAAAAGCACAAGAACTTTGTTCTAATGAAAGTATTTCTTTAATTCCAGGTAGTGCAATCCAAAGAGAATCACAATGACGGTGGTGACGAATCCAGCGCGGACCAGCTCGGACGACGAGATCGAGTCTGGGCGCTTCATCGAGCCGGGGCTCATTAGCGAGCCGGAGTACGACCCAAACGCGGTGGACGAGGAGCGGCTCTATGACGACGAGAAGCAGTCCGACATCGTGTTCGTGGCCGGCATCAACGGCGACACGTGGCGCTACCCCGGCCACCGCCGCGTGCTGGCCGCCACCAGCCCAGTGTTCGCCGCGCTGCTGGCCTGCAAGACCGACGTCATCGTCGTCGACTACATTGACCGCCGCGGCTTCGAGCAGCTGCTCCGCTACCACTACTGCGAGCCCACCCAGCTCAACTCCGTGGGCACGGCGCGCTGCGCACTCGACGCCGCCTACAAGTTCCTGTGCTCGCCGCTGGCGGAGCGATGCGCGCGTCGCCTAGACGAAATGTTGGATGCCGGTGTCGCGCTGGAGATCCTGCGTGACTTAAGATTCCTCTGCGCCAGGCTGCCCGGCGCGGCTTCCGCACCGCCTCTGCCCGCTCTAACAGATGACACGGCAGCTCGCTCGCTAGCACAGTGCTCGCGCTGGTGCGACTCTCTGGCGCACAACGCTCTGTTGGTCCTCGACGAAGACGCGGACACTGCCCTGACTGATGAACGTCTAGAAGAGCTAACATATGAAGACTTATCGCTTATAGTAAAACGAGACACTTTGCGTGTGTCGAGTGAGATCGTGCTGGCAGAGGCTCTGTCGCGGTGGGCCACGGCGGCCTGCAAGCGCACTAAACGGGAGCTGACGCCGGCCAACAAGCGTGCGGCGCTGGGTGAACTGGCGTACTGCCCGCGCTACTTACTGCTGGCGGGCGAGGAGCTGGAGCGCGCGCTGGGCCTGGAGCTACTGGAGCCCATGGAACGCGCGTTGGTGACGGCGCGCGCCCGCAAGCTGTCGGCGCCGGTGCCGGTGGGCGCGGAGCAGGAAGCGCTGCTACGGCGATGGGCGCGGCCGCGGCCCGCCGAGCCCGCCGCGCTGCCCGTGCACCTGAGCGCGCGCTCGGAACCGCCCGTGGAGGAGCCGCAGCCTAGCAAGCTGTGCGCGCGCCGCCCCAAGCGTCCTAAGCAGCCCAGCTTCGCGCCAGAAGACAAACGCAAGAAGAAAGGATGCTGCGCATGTTTCGGAGAAGGGCTTTTGCGAGCTTTCATTTGTCTGTTCGACTGAGACAGGGAGCCGACCTATGTGTAAGGTGGTCGCGTCGTATTAAGTACGACAAGTGTGGACAAAAATGACATTACAATTTAAATAAGACTTTCGACTGAGTGTTAAGTACTGATGTGACAAAAACTCTTAAATACTTAACTTTAACTACTTATAAAAACTCATCTCAATCTTTCCTCTCCATCTGACATCCTTTTACATGTCCAAACAACGTGAATAAAAGTCAAAACTATGCAAAGTATAAGTACCTACATGTTACAAATAATTCTTCAAATAATCACTTACAAAAATAATGACTTTGGTCATCTTTGAATAGATTTGGAGAGGTTTAGAAAATAAAGAATGCCATCTTTTGTATTTTTTTACAAATCCATTATAACAATTCGTAATGAATGTGACTATTTAGTATTTTTAGCATTTGGTACTTATTATTTAAAGTTACTATTAAGGTAATGCCTTTGTTTCTGCAGCTGAAATATTAGAAGTTTTAAATAACAATAATGATGTCCATTTTTTAAGTCTGTGTTCATTTTTAAGTTTAGTATTTTATGAATAGTTTGCTTGTCTATGGCGCGGGAAGAATTCTTCGTTAGCGAATGGGTAGAACGAATGTATTAAATTTAAACGCAATACTGCGTCTTCATGTAGAAGAATATGTGTATGTTGTGATATTTAATCTTTAATTTTGATTATTGAAACGTGTTAATTTTACTAGATGACATATCAAATTGTTTAACAATTTGCATTTACGAACATTTGATGAAATGAATTGGTGCACAAATTGTCATTGTTAAGTTACATTTCGATTAGTTGTTATTAACTTTGTTGCATTTATTGACAATTGTGTGCAAGATATTTTGAGAGGTTATCTAACTATAATATCAGCTAGTGATGCTGAAATTGACTGCTGACAATAATATAAATTGTAGCTATACTTTTGAAATCCAAAGAATTTATGGTACCGATTAAACGGGGTTACATTGAGATCTGGGGTACCATAGATATAATATATTTCTATGGAGGTAACTTTGATGACAACTTTTTTTTTTTGGATTTTAAAGCTAACTCCGTGAAAACGGAACGCACCTTAATTTCCTTTTTTAAATTTGCAACGCTGACATGTCAGCCATGTTTTGCACCAACCTCAGCGCAAGAATAAGTTTACTTGCAAAAAAAATATTTTGAATTGTACTGTGTGAATTCATTAAAAATACATTTTAAATTGGGGTTATTTTATATTGCAATGAAAAAACAATGGGGTATCAAATAAACCCCATTTTCATTTTAGCGTTCATAGCTCCTTTTTTTAATTTCTACCAAACTATGGAATTAAAAAAAAATGTATTAGGGAATATAATTTTTTTTTTTTTTTTTTTTTTTTTTTTTTTTTTTAATAAAAACGTTGCCCCACACTAGGAATTTCTTCCTGTATCGTGGGTGCGTTTACAAACATATAAACTCACTTACATAAACACCCAGAGCCGGAACAACTTTCTAATTTCTTTTGTGAAGTCGCCAACACTGCATTTTATTCATATTTTTCAAAATATAATTGAACTAGTCATGCCAATTTTAATTTCAAAATTAATCAATTTAACCTCGTTTTACGGTACCAAAATATAGGTTAATACCGCTAAAAAAACGGTGTTATTGTAGATAACCTCTTTCTTAATTGAGTAGCTTTGCTTAGTTAAATTTAGATGAATTGTTTAGTATAATTCTTCCATAATTTAGTAAAATAGTTACCTAAATATTCACTAGTCGTATACCAAGTACATTACAAGTATTTTATGTGTATAGGAATTTGTTTGAAACAAACGTTCGCAGAACGAATTACTTTTGTAATGTAGCTTCAAATTGTAATCAATTTTAAATTGTGCCATATTGGATGTGGTTTTATAAAATAGAAATGTTTTTGGTGTTTTTGATCATTCTTGAATTATAGAGAGTCACTCTCAATACATTTTATCTTTAGCAAAATAAAAATAAAAGCTTTTTATGTAATTAAATTACTTATTCAATGTATTTCTGTGACGTTTTAAACGAATATTAATGTGAAATGAGATTATAATGGAGATTTTTTCGCAAATGTAATAAATTAATTTATTGTAATCAAGAACAATGCGTTCGGCTCAGAGCTGTCAATCAAGGAAACCATCTTGAGACAAATATATGATGTTAAAAATATTAAACGCATTTTTATTGACTTTCAAACTTAGAAAGCAGAGAACCAAACAAAATTTGGAGAGTTAAACAAAGTAAACCTACATAACTTATTCAGGAAAAACTCATTAGGTTAGGTTAGGTTATCTGTGGTAATACCACAGATAATATAATACTAGCATACAGATGCCTCATCCCATACAAAGAAACCGTGCCGACGTAACTAGCGCTTTTCGTCTGATTATTTTTTGTAAATCGATCGCGTTCGGTTCAGTTCCACGGATATAGATGGTGATCTATCTATCGCCGTGGAACGGCCCTATCAACACTAGTGAACACGATATAAATTCTTCGTCAGATATCAAAAAAATTAAAGCCGTTATAGATATTACACAGGGTGAATAGGAATGCAGGGGTGAATAGCGACAAAACTTTGATTAGGATTTTAACTGCGATTTTTTTTTAAATAATTATTTATTATATTGGAGGACCAACCAAAAACGAGAAGTCGTGGCACAGCGATATCGGCCGCAACTTACAATTTGTAGGTCGTGGGTTCGAAACCGGCGCTTTATATTGTTTAAGTTATTTAAACACCTCTTTCGCAGTTTCATATATAAAAAAGTAAACCCATTTTCATTTTAGCGTTCATAGGCTTCTTTTTTAGGGTTCCGTACCCAAAGGGTAAAAACGGGACACACTTGGCCGGTTTTTTATTTCTCCCAAAATATGGAATTAAAAAAAAATGTATTAGGGAATATAATTTCTTTTGTGAAGTCGCCAACACTGCATTTTATTCATATTTTTCAAAATATATTTGAACTAGTCATGTCAATTTTAAATTCAAAATTAATCAATTTAACCTACTCGTTTTACGGTACCAAAATATAGGTTAATACCGCTAAAAAAACGGTGTTATTGTAGATAACCTCTTTCTTAATTGAGTAGCTTTGCTTAGTTAAAATATATTGGAGGACCAACCAAAAACGAGAAGTGGTGGCACAGCGATATCGGCCGCAACTTACAATTTGTAGGTCGTGGGTTCGAATCCCGGCGCTTTATTTTGTGTAAGTTATTTAAACACCGCTGTTCTGAAAATGGTGAAGGAAAACATCGTGAGGAAACCGGCATGTCCTAGAACCAAAAAATCGAAGACATGTGACATCCACCAACCCACACTGGGCCCGCGTGAAGGATTACTGTCCATGTCTCACAGAGAGGAGACCTGTGTACCAGCAGTGAGAACATTAATAGGCTGATGACCTACTAAAATGCTCCAAACAATTTTATATACAACTAGAGGACGCCTCGCGGCTTTCACCCGCGTAGTTCCCGTTCCCGTGGGAATACAGGGATAAAAAGTAGCCTATATCACCCGGGGATAGAGTAGCTTCCCAACGGTGAAAGAATTTTTGAAATCGGTCCAGTAGTTTTGGAGCCTATTCGGTACAAACAAACAAACAAACAAAAAATCTTTCCTTTTTATAATATTGGTATAGATGTATACTGTTTCATTAAAAAGCGAAAAGAATTGCGATCGATTGCGTGAATGAAGTGGAAATTCCTTTCAAAGTTTGTTTCTATTCAACCCTTTTTTTACCCGACTGCCGAAGGAGGGTAATGTGTTTATCAGTCTATGTATGTATGTAAGTATGTTTGTATGGTTGTTCCTATGTGGCGTTCTAGAGACCAAACGGGTTAGCCGATTTTGATGATTCATACGTCAATCGATTCGTCTTTACCCTGGGGGACACAGATAACGTGGACAACGGGAATACATCTCACTGACTACATCAAAATTGGAAAATAGAAAAATGGCGGATTTTGGGCGCCATATTGTGGAGGACAAAATTTTTCTTTTCTTCCAAACTCATTGTGTGGGGTATCAAAATAAAGGGTTTTAAGAGGTGATTTCAAAAATATATAACACTTATATGTATAAAAGTAAAAAAATAAAATAAAATGTTATACATAAAAAAGTTAATTCCAAAAATCAAAAAACCCGACTGCTTAAAAAGAGAACTGAAAGCAAGCCGTAAACAAGAAGAAAATCATGCTGTGCAGTCGGAGGATACATCTGGTTTTGGTCAGCCAGCTCGCAAATACGTATCCTCCGACAGAATTAACTTTATTTTTGCATTTCCAAGTGCTCATGCATACTGCACTATGTGTGTATAGCGCAGTTATGTGGGACTTCATCCCACTAAAACTCCACGGTGTCCTCCTGTGCCGCTTATGGCGGGAACACGGGCACACGTTAACACGCACCGCGAACTCGTCGTGACTGTCCGTCACCGGACCTTCCTCTGGGGAGTACCCCCCATCACCGGCGCACCAGAACACACTGTATGCCGTGACCACCCCAGGAACCAAACCAGCACATGGGCGCCAGACGGCCCTGTGTATGTCAGTCTTGGTCCCCTTGTGACGGCTCAAGGTCAATGGCCCCGCCACCTACCATTTTTCGGCCGAGGGGATTCGGAGAACGGTCACTCTTCCTCCCCTGCGGTCCTACCGCGTCCGCCATCAGACGGTGGCGACCCCGTCCTGGCCGCGGAAGGTAGAGAGAGCGGTGTACCGCACTCCACTCCCGCCGCGGCCCCCAACCCTCGGCCGCGTTTTTTGGGGTAAGGAAGGCCCCATACTACATTGCAGCCCGCCTCAATTGCGATGTCACCCAGGCGGCACTGCAACCTACTTGTTGGCCGCTACGTCGTCGGCTTGTCGGCAAAAGCCCTGACGAGCGGCCCCTCCTCGGGTTACTCTTCACTTCACCGTGGGTGACCAAGCCACGGCTACTGAGACCCCCCGCCTCGACAATGCGGGAACCCACCGGTGCGATCGTATTCACCCCGTTTGACGGATGTGCTAATTTAAGCCTCAGCAAATCTATATGAAAGGCAAAAATGTCTAGGAAGAGTTGACACCAAGAGGGCATGGTGATCACCATAGTTTGTATCACAATTTACGATATAATTACACCAACACAGAACTGAACTGCAGTTGAAACTGGAGTTTACAATCTATCAAATATTATTTCATATTTATCAAAAAGTTCAGAATTTCTAGTTTAACTTAATTGTTCATCTGAATTTATACAGCCCGTCTGAAACTAGAGCTCTTAAGCTGTTCTAGTTGTATCTGAAGATAATGAGTTAGATTTGAAAACATAACACATTAGTAGATCGTTTGGACATTCATCGATAACAGAACAATTGTATAGATTATTGCACTCCAACAAATGCATTGTAATTGTAACTAGCGGATAGCCGGCGTGTGCTATTACGCTAAAAAAAGAAATACATTTTATTAATTTTTTGGATAAAAAGGAAATTTTGTTAATTTTTAGGGTACCGTACCTCAAGGGTAAAAGAAAAGGAGCCCTTATAAGATCACTCTCTTGGCCGTCTGTCCGTGTGTCACCACCGATTTTCTCAGGAACGGATGGAGCTAGCAAGTTGAAATTTATACCAGATACTGTGGTCGATAGACCCTATTGTATTTATTCAGCTATTGTATGTATTCAGGTCCTTGATTTTATATAGTATAAAATCAAGGACCTGAGTCAACACGATAAAAAGATATGGGGAAATTTAGATTTTCGCGAAAACTTTTAAGTACCAAAATTTACCTTAATTTTCAACTATTTTTATTTTTCGGCATTTTCCCTTTACTTGTGACCTTGTTTTTAACCCAAAATTTACAATTTTAGGTCAACCGCAAGTACCCTATAGGATTTGGGTCGAAAACCTATATGGTAGTTACCGTTGACCTATTATTGAATCACGAAATTTGGCAAAAAGTAAGGTCACAAATAAAAGGAAAATCCGAAAAAAATCTAAAAACGTTGAAAATTTTAGTAAATTTTGAGCTTGGTTCACACAAACAGTTAAAACTTAGCCACCAAAAAATATTATACCAATTTTATTACGGGTAGGTACGGAACCCTCGACGCACGAGTTCGACTCGCACTTGACCGGTTTTTTTGTGTTCTAATACCATCTTCGCTTTATTTCCTTTCTAATGAAACCGCTTTGTGGCACATCAGTTGGATGTTTGATGGTTCCAAAGTCTACAACGGACACAGATAGAAACAATTTTTGTGTTTTATATATTAGGTGTTAAATAGTACGATACGTCATGTTACTAGAAAGCTATGCTATATGCGTTACTACTGAATCAGAATCTTCCTTTTCCTCAACGATGGGTTCTTGGAACGTGGTCATGTGGGATTGTGTGCTAAACATGTCAGCACGATAATTATAGTCTTCTAACCTGTCCACTCTCTCCATCAAGTTCACAAGCGTAAAGCTCACATCATGTAAACTTTTATGAAGATCAGTCACCGTCTTCTGCAACTCCACCATCGAGTTGATTTTATCATCAAGTTTACTGAACTTTCCTAGAATAGCTTCTCGTGCTTTGAGCGTATTTTCTTCTTCTTTATTGACTCTGGTGAGGATCGCCTTGCTAAGTTCTTTGAATTTCCTCTCGAAGGCGTTGTCTTCTTTGATGTCTCGTCTCTTTCGTTCTCCGGTGTTGGTCGACAGAGTCCGGTACTTGTAGCCGGAGGAGCGAGCTGTGTAGCAGCGTTTGGGAAATATTAAGTCAGACATTAAAATAAAATATTTATAGCATTTTCATATCATGAAAATATTTTAAGGATTTTTTGTTTCATACACTTTTTAATTTCTATTTATAAAGATGATTTTGCTTGAGTGCGTATTTGACACTATTCTTGACATGGAAGCACATGGACATAAGGAAGGCTTAATACCATAGATAATACCATAGGATTAATGCAGTAGAAATGCGCTCCTTGCGAAGTATGTGTGGGGTTATTTTAAATGAAAGGTTGAGGAATGAGGTAATAAGACAACGTTGTGGTTTAAAAGAAGATGTAGTGACTAAAATTGAAAAGAGTATGTTAAGATGGTTTGGCCATGTTGATAGGATGAATGAAAGGCGACTAACGAAATGTATTTACAAGGCAGACTTGAATGGAAACGCCGGGAGGGGACGCCCTAGAAAGACACACATAGACCTTATAGGTGATGTTGCCTTACAGGTGCACAGTACTCATAACCGGCGTGTGTGTATGACTAGATCTATGAATGTGAGTGAAGCAAAAGAAGTAGGTAAGGATCGTAGCAGGTGGCGTTCTGTAGTTTCTGCCTACCCCCCTGGGAAAAAGGCGTGAGTTTATGTATGTATGTATGTAATACCATAGAAAAAAATACTCTAGTGAGCTAAATACATACCTGAGATAAAGCTGGTTTCGATAAGGTTCAAAAATATGTTTGTCGAGGTAATCTCTGTGAAGTGTTGCAGGCGCCATCTGGCGTTTATTTAAAGCACTAGCTAAGAAAACACACTACCGTCTACCATTCCCTTGTTTCGGTGACGTCGCGCGTCGGTTAAATGCTGTTTGGTTCAACGCTAAGCCAATAGATGGCGTACAGAGGCACATTCATTCGAAACTTGATCCAACAGGTGGCCTGAAAATGGGACATGTTTCCACAATAACAGTTCGGATTTTTTGGTATCTGCTGTTTCACTTGTTTATTATTGTTGATGTTGTAAAAAAAAATATAAAAAAATCAAAAATCTCGACTGCTTAGAAAGCGAACTAAAAAGACATAAACAAGAAGAAAATCATGCTGTGCAGTTGGAGGTCTACAGGATACATATTCGCGAGCTGGCTGACCACTACCAGATGTACTCTATTTTCATTTATAACATTTTTGTTATTTTTTTTAGAATTAGGTACATTAAAAACATACAAATGTTATATATTTTTGAAATCACCTCTCAAAACCCTTGATACCCCCGCGATGGGTTTGGAAGAAAAAAAAAGTTTGGGCCCCCAGAATATGGCGCGCAAAAGCCGCCATTTTTGTATTTGCTAATTTGAATGTAGCCAGTGATACTCGCAGGATTATGACGAATTGATTGACGTAAGAATCAACAAAAAATCGGCCAATGCGTTTGGTCTCTAGAACGCCACATAGGAACAAACATACATACATAGAATGATCAACACATTACCCTCCTTCGGCAATCTGGTAAAAACAACGAACATACCAACAGAATAATATTTAGATAGGTAGAAAATGTATGCTATTTGCTGAAAATATTGCATGCTACCTACTTTTCATAGTGAAACATACCACAAAGCATTACTTAAGTACTAACGTATTATATTTGTAACAATGCTCTAAATTAAATCTTTGTTAAGCATTCATATTCGCAGTTCTATAGAACTCTGCATGAAGAAAAAAAAATGGTTGGACAAGGTAATGTGGCATTTTGAATTGAACAAACAATGAAACGGTCATTTTGAAAAGAATCTATTCATAGTCCACTCGAAACGTCATATAAAAACATGGTTAAAAACAATAATTCAGTTTGGTGTAAGGCTCACAATGGGGTGCAAAAACGATGAAGGTGATTTTTTCAAGGCATTGTGTAGACACGAACAAAAAAAGGGCCCAACAGGTTGGGAGTGTATTATTCTTAGATAAATTCATTTTTGATGAAGTGCAAAAGTTGGTGTTGGTCTTTTAACAGTATTTCGGTAAAATTTGTGATTTGTGCACAATGTGGACACAATCGTGCGTGAAGGGTTCGGCACACACATGGGCCCAATATGTCCATTGTGCTTTGTGAGTGCGACTAATGAATGTCCGTGGGAGAACTCGCTTCTCGCACTAGTTTTTGTGACAAAATATGGAGTTCACATACACGATGATTTGGCTAAAAATATTTTCATACTGGATGTTACGCTATCTTATGTAATTTTTAGTAATTGAGTCAACCTGTTGTAAAATTTATCCTATTTAAATAGTACACATAGTGGTGCCCCTAGTCAACGGCACGAACTATTTTGTGCGCGGGGTTAAAATGCATGCTGTCTCATCCGACAACATGTGCGAAAGAAATTGATGCTGTGATGAGAAGTAAGAAGCTAGTTCTCGTACGAATAAATAAGCACTTTTGCAAATTTGTAACGAAATGGATGATGTTTTAGAACGAAAAAAAGCGTGCGAAATTTTATGAACAGGCCTTTGGGAGTCTAGATATCATGAAAAAACTACTAAATGTATATTTTCAAAATAAAATTATTTGCATTGTTGAATTACTAATCTATTCCTATATGGAGGCCGTTTTGCTATTTTTCTACTTCTTATGGTATTTATTTTCGCCCAAAGATGCGTTAAAATTAGTGTTGAAATATGGAACTTTCGACGCTCATAACTTTCAGATATTTTATTTTTTTACTTTTTTGTTTCCATACAGGGCTAGATACTGATGAGACAAAATGATATCATTTTTTATTTTGAACGTACACCGTCAAACAGTGGAGTAATCGCCAGACTACGTTTGTATGGAAGATTTTTTGACTAGTGTAGCCTTAAAGGCAAAGTTAACAAAATCCCAAAAACGTTATTAAAATTTCACAAAGGAAAATGTACGTATATTAAAATACACGGAGTTATAATTAAATGTCAAGCTGGACGTGTACTGTTGGGAGAGAGCGTGTCTTCACACTCTGTATTCATACAATAAGTACCAATTGTAACTGTTGGATAGCAATTATCCTTGTCTATTTGTAGGGCACACCCACACTGCGTGTATTGTCGGCGACAGCGAATTTAACGGGCCGTCGGATGCTGGGCACGCCAGGTACCTACCTGGGTACCGACGATCATAATAGAACAGTCGAATAGCGCCGTTCTCAAGCACTCGACTTAATGTGTACTACACAATGACACTTACAACTAAGCGCCACCTCATACAAAATTGACAATTTTTTTCTCGTCTAACGTAGTTTCGTAGTAAAACTGACAGGTCTCGGTGACGCCAAGGATGCAGGTAGTATTTTTTTTTGTCCGAGGGTCTTTCCCAAATGTAGATTTGGGTAGATACGCCTCAGGTAGGTAAGGTATGATTGATTTGTGTAAATGATACGTTTAAATTTATAATACTGATGAAATGCAATTCATGTCAACATTCACATGGTGTATTACTGGCTTTACTTGACTTAATAGTTATCTTGAAAACGTAAGTTTATTAATGTATGCTTTTTCAAGGTTACGCATCGTTTGACGAGGTTGGTCCGTGGATGGCTGACCATTTAAACATACCGAGATTCCTCAGTGCATCGGAAAGCACGTAAAGCCGTTGGTCCCGGCTGTCATTTGAAGATCTTCGACAGTCGTTACGGGAAGTCAGAAGCTTGAGATCTGACACCAGTCTTGCCAAGGGGTATCGTGTTACCCAGTAACTGAGTTGTAGAGGTCAGATAGGCAGTCGCTCCATGTAAAACACTGGTACTCAGCTGAATCCGGTAAGACTGGAAGCCGACCCCAACGTAATTGGGAAAAGGTTAGGCAGATATTAATGAATGTTTTTGCAATTTAAAGAGCCTAAGTGAAATCAGAAGAAGGTAGGACACACTATCTATATGAATAGTAAAGATGTACGGTTAGCTAGCAATTAATTACAGTATTATAAGTAGGTAAATTTCAAAGAGTTAATAAATTCGTTTTCTTACTCGGGGAAGTCCGTTTCTCGGCATAGCGGCCATTTTAAATTATCTTAATTCTATGTTCATTGAATAAAATATTATGTAATTCGGTTCTGAATACTCAGTTGACTTGCAATCTTAAGTTTTGACCAGATTCAGCATTAATCGTGACGATTAGCATCTATTAACATTTGTTAAGTATCTAAGGCTATCTTAAGTAGATATTTAAATATGTAATAAAACACAAGGTTCATGTTCATCTCGTCCTATTTAACACGATTTAGGAATAATTGTGCGATTTTCACGACTGGGGGCCTCGTTAAAGGATTTTTTAGTTAGCCATATTGGTTGGTTTTATAACCTTAAATTCGCATTATACATAGCTTTGAATTTATTTAACACTTGCCGTGTGGCTTCACGTGCATGACATTTTAAGATAAGTGTCATGAGATGTTATGTATCATTTGGTAAGTTATTTTATTGGCATTTCAAATGCGTTATGCCGTTTTTGTATCCGTGGTGCTAGGCAACTGGGCTTATCCCAGTTGTAAATGATCCTTTGTGCCTATTGGCCTTGCTTGATCTGTCTCCTGCTTGATATGGATGGAGTGAAGTGGATTTGTATTTTTTCCTTTTTTGGATCCAAGACGGTTAAATTCATTCTCCGGGACTTTGTCGAGCTTTTTTGCCTCGGCGCTGTTCTAGTGGTCGCCACTATTGATTCTGGCTTTCAGGAGTTGCAGTGGGTTGGGAATAGTTCGGTGGGATTGTCCCAAAAAACAAAACAAACCGTTTTGGAGAAATTCAGCTATAAACAAGTCTCAACTGTCTCGTTGAGGCCAACAAGACAGTTTGTAACTGAGATTTTCACTAAACTAGTGGTCGGTACAGCTGAGCTTGAGGTCCTGGGTTCAATACCCAGGAAGGGTAAACAGTTATTGGGTGTCTTCCATCTGGAGATACTCAGTAGCAGCCCAGCAGGTATTACGTATCTTGCAAGAGCAAAACTATAGCGATTTTTGCGCAAGAATTACTCTTCAATACAGAAGTTTCAGAGTTTTTGGTGTTTTTTTTTTTAGAAATAAATGCATTTGACAAACAGCGAGCGATTAGCAAACCATTGTACAGGACAAACTATATCTATACTGAAGGAAAAGAACAGTGGCGGCCCAGTGGTAACGGCCACGACTTACAAGTTATAGGTCGTGTGTTCGAACTTAGACAGGCGCTTTACTTTGTGTAAATTATTACATCACCCTTGCTCTCAAAACGAAGGAAAACATCGTGAGGAAACCGGCATGTCTTAGAACCAAAAATTCGAAGACATGTGACATCCACCAACATGCACTGGGCCCGCGTGGTGGATTACGGCCCATTCCATTTTTATACTTGATTTTTGTTGGTATTATATAAATGTAGTATGTAAGTGTGAACATTTGTGAAGAGTGAAATAAAGGATTTATTTATAATCCATCCTAACCTAATTAACTCTCACAAAGAGAAGGCCTGCACGTATAACGGACCAAATACGAGTCTAAGTGCGGTTAAGGGATCCATCTATCCTATCCTACTGTGGGTAATAGGGTAGTTGACAAAAATACCTATTTAGTCTGTCAGTTAGATAATCTAAAAATATTGGACACGTGCGTTATAATATCGTGTGACATCACGGTGTGCTACACTTTATACTAAGTGACGTCACAAGACCCCACTCCTGAACTATGAAGAGAAAGAAAAAAAAAAGAAATGAATCTTTGTCAATTTTTGTATTTTTTGTTAAAGCAAAAAATACGTGTCCAATATTTTTTGATAGTTTTACTCACGGGCTAAAATAATATTATTTTTCTACCCAGGAACACCCCTATTCCGATTTTTATGACAAAAGCGTTTCATCTTGCGATTATTGCTTATTGCTGTTTCTTACGTAATAAGCAATAAGCCTGCGAAATCTGGACCCGCGACCGGTTGATGGCCCCTATTAAATGGGACTGTGAAATTTGGGTGTACTATATTTCAACTCTGCTTAACCCGTCGGGCAAATCAGGCGTGATACTATGTTGATGATGGACGAAAGATTTCCACTGCTGGACAAAGGCCTGCCCCAAGCGTCGCCACATTAATCGGTCCCATGCGTCTCGCATCCAGCGGATCCCCACAACCTTCACCATGTCATCAGTCCACCAGGTAGGAGGCCTTCCAACGCAACGTCTTCTGGTTCACGGTCGCTACTCCAGAACCTTTCTGCCCCATCAGCCATCCGTTCTACAAGCAATGTGCCCTGCCCACTGCCACTTAAGTTCTACGATATGACTTACAAACAGACAAATCGACGACATTTCTAAGTTTCGCGTTTGTTAGTAATAAATCGTGTAAGAAGATGTCACATAATACCCAAAAGGAATTTAAGAGGCACATTCCTATGGCCGGTCGTGTCTAGTGTCTGCCTCTACTAAACATTCCGAGATAGTAATTCGACACCACTTTGCCGCAGAATAAAAAAAAATGTAAATAATGTTGATGGTGCGCTCCGGGAGTTAACTTTTTGTGATGCGCGTTTAGGGTTACCAGTACCATCTGAATACTGCCAACAAAAAGTTTTTAATTTACTGACCAGTTTCTTAACATTTGTTGTATAGTTATTTTGCAGCTAAAATATTATTACAGGCAGAGAAAAGGCATCTGCTTTTGACCTTTTGAATGGGCATGAAAAAAAAGGGTGTTAAAATTAACTCTTTCTACCCGACTGCCGAAGGAGGGTAATGTCATCAGTCTATGTATGTATGTATGTATGTTTGTTCCTATGTGGCGTTCTAGAGACCAAACGCGTTGACCGATTTTGATGATTCCTACGTATTTCGATTCGTCTTAACCCTGCGAGTGTCACTGGCTACATTAAAATTGGAAAAGAAAAATGGCGGATTTTGGGCGCCATTTTGTCGGAGGATTTTTTTTTTCTTCCAAACCCATCGTGTGGGGTATCAAAGTAAAGGGTTTTAAAAGGTGATTTCAAAAATATATACAACACTTATATGTTTAAAAAAAAACACAAAAAAGTTGTAAAAAAGAGTCAAAAATCCTGACTTAAAAAGCGAACTTAAAACATATGGTTTTGGTCAGCCAGCTCACGAATATGTATCCTCCGACTGCACAGCATGATTTTCTTCTTGTTTACGTCTTTTAAGTTCGCTTTTGAAGCAGTCGGGTTTTTTTTTTTATTAACTTTTTTTATTCAATAAAGTGATTGGAAAAGAGGTAGATATCCATATGTAGGTACCTAAGGTACAAAATCACAATAAACATTTACGCAGTCAGTCCTGTCATAAAAATCATAAAAAAATTGCGTAGCAGGACCTACGACATACATCGTAGACCTTAGCTACGAAAGGTCTACGATTTACGTAACCCTTGTCCTTAGTGCTACGAAACTTTAGTCTACGAATTTTTACTAATAAATATTTCTGTCCATAAATGTTTTTACTTGAAAATGGGTTATTTTAAAGCAGTAGCAACACCGGTGTTGGCCATGTCTGCGTTGATCGGTTTTATTGGCGTCAGTGCTCGGGGGCCACGTTCAGCCATAGACAGTTCTTTTTTACTTTTTATTGTTACATTGTCCGACACTAGGGCTCCAGATTAAAACGAATCGATGTGACTAATCAAAACACTCCAGAATTAGAATGCATGCCTTATTTATTTTTTCGTTATGTTTGTTATTTTCTCATTAACTTTCTATAACCGATTTATTTTACTTTCGAAACTGAATAGGCCTTCTAGATTTCTAGATGCTTGTTAACATTTGTTAACTTTTTATCTCGTTTTACTTTTAATATTTTGTTTATATAATATACTAGCTGCCCCACGCGGTTTCGCTCCCATCAACTTGCTACCTACCTACCCTACATATATGATTGTTGCGTAATGCAGCGCACGCAACGGAAGCTCTCAAAAAGGAATAATATTGTCCGTTTTTGCTACATTTTCCATGTATGCTCCGCTCCTATTGGTCGTAGCGTGATGTTATATAGCCTATAACCTCCCTCGATAAATGGGCTATCCAATACATAAATATTTTTCAATTCCAACTAGTAGTTCCCGAGATTAGCGCATTCAAACAAATAAATTAGTATAAATATATTTTTTTTTAATTTCTTACGACTTATTGTCGGGCCTACGTTGTCCTCCCATATCTAAGTACAAATGCTGTAACATGGAAATATTGTAAAACCAAACCATTTTTTAAAAAGAATAACCGTGGAGTTTCTTGCCGGTTCTTCTCCATAGGAAACGACCAACCCGAACCGTGCACCTTCTGTCGATGTTTTATAAGTGCCCATGTAGGCCTATGTGAAATAAAACAATTTGATTTTGATAATGAATCTCAAGTTGTTTGATCCCTCGAATGGCAACTTGTTATGCTGATTTTATAAATTGTTAGTTGAATTATTCACTTGTTTCAGAAAATGTTTACAAGAGTTTCTCAAAACAAAGGCAGGCTTATATATCCACTCTTATATAGGTCCTTATATGTTTTTGTTTACTTCAAAATGTCTCCAGTAAGTGCTAAAAGGTTTTACATTCTACGAGGTGTCGTGTAAGCGTGTGTATGGCTCCTCGGCGGGTAAACAATGGCGTCGGACGGCGCGGCGGCGCCAGCGCTTACCGCACATCAATGGGAACATCGTCCTCCAGATAAACGAACACAAAATGTGCATAATTCAGAGTGTATATTTGTTTTTGTGTGAGCGCTGCCAAGATCGTCCAAGAATTCACTGAGATAAGTGTAAGTGGGGGAGTGTTGTCGGGGACAATGCGCGATGTTAATTCCTGCCGTAAAAGCTCTAATTGGTCGTTTTTCACCGGCAGAGGACGGCGGGCACGACGGCGAGGCTGAGCAAAAAGTGGAGCCGGCGCGGAATGCGCGCGGTTGAATAACCAGCCGTCTGCCGGACGACGACGACGTTACTAGCTATAAACAAAGAGCCTGTTGCGTAAAAATACGTTATCCCGAGCGTTGAGCGTTGAGCTGAGCGTATGGTACGACGTGATTTATTCCCGCCGCCGCGCCGGCCGTCGAGCAGTCGTAGTCGCCGGTCGCCGCCGCGCCGGACCGCGCAGGCGCACTTTCAACTCCGAGTGGGCTTATTTACGTTGGCGCTCGTTTATTTTTTTCTCGGATTATCGGAGCTGCGCCAAGAATGTCGAAATCATTCAGGCCAGTAAGTGGGCAGAGGAATTCGCCATTCATATTGCCGTTGCTTTTAGAATAACAAATATATCTCGGAACAGACGTTTCAGAGCTCTGAATTATAATCGTCAGCAGGTAATGAGATCAAAACTTGGTTTCGAAAAAATAAGAGCAGCAGGAGATTTATATTATTCAACGGACCGTTTAATCGTGTTTAATCTTGAAGTGTAAAAATAAACAGCGGCTCACGAACACCGGAAACGAAACATTCTTTTGCATCATTATACATATCTACTTATTGAGCTAATATACGAGACATCACATGAGGGCTAACCAGCTCACATTTATATTAAACATTGTATATTCATACAGAACCATTATTTAATTTCAGCTTGTTGTTTCATCGCTTGTGTTTTTCCTGGAAAGCCATAAAATGAAACACTGTACGTTATTAAATAAAGTTATTTATTGTTTTAACGTTATACGTAATTAATAATTACGAAATAAAAATCTTAATAGCCGTATTCTTGTTTACAATTACAACACTGACTTATGGAGTTTTATAGTAAACATTCTGCCTCTAATAAGGATTGCTACATTATGTAATAATCATAAAGGCTCATAATATTTATTATATTTTACGTAAACTGGCTTTAGAGTAAAATATTGATATTCCTGTGTAGATAGAAAAAGCTAGAATGGTGTTCAAAATAGGTGTGGTCTTAATAAGTAAGCTATCTCTGCACACAAAATAGGTGTGGTCTAAATAAGCAAGCTATCTCTGCACACAAAACAGATGTGGTCTAAATAAGCAAGCTATCTCTGCACACAAAACAGGTGTGGTCTAAATAAGCAAGCTATCTCTGCACACAAAATAGGTGTGGTCTAAATAAGCAAAATAGGTGTGGTCTGCAAGGTATCTCTGCACACAAAAAGACATCATGGCGTATTTTTTTAATATTTTTTTCTCTTTATTTGTTTGTGATAAAGACAGAAGTCACCGATGAAGAACTGTTATTAGATGACATAATTTTTTAGCACCCACTGAAGTTGGTAGGGATAAAATTGATTGTATGAATACCACATTAAGCCTATTTAAGTCTAATTCTCTCAAAAGTGACTCTCTCTCACACTTGTTGGCACTTGTGAGAGAAAAATAAGCTATATAGGTTGGTCTAAATAAGCAGAATAGGTGTGGTCTAAATAAGCAGAATAGGTGTGGTCTAAATAAGCAAGCTATCTCTGCACACAAAATGACATCATGGCGTATTTCCTCATTCACATCGGGTAGTTTCCCCATCATCGCTATATTTAAACAAAATGAATTGACCACAAACAAAACAAATGTGTTCGCGGTTAGATTGATAAGGTATTAACTATGAAGAGTATGAGGACATTCGGAGTGAGCGTGATTGCACGTCTCATTAAGCATTCGTCAATGATGTATTATCTCTGTGAATTGGTAGATACTAGCGGGTATATAGGTACTTACTTACACAATATTAAATAGGTGTGCCATAAATTTGTAAGTGGGTATTGTTCGTCGTTGTTTATAGTACAAATACCTGCGTGTATTGTGGCGGGAGCGGCGGGCGCGGCGGCTGCGCGGGCGCACGCTTAGGGTCATTATCCTGCGTCGCCTGCCATAGCGGCTACAGTAAAATTGTAGTATTTACGTTTGCCCTACACAATGGTGTGTTTACAACTTATTCGAGTAAATCATTGGAGCTTAACTTACCGGGAATTGATTACGCGGCGGCCTTGTTATTATTATTCACTTTGTTGTACCTACATCGGCTTCATGACGCTGGTTCGGTTGCTCTCGTGAATCATGTTCCTTACTTGCAAATGAAATAATTTGGTTTTAGCCATGAGACATGAACATAATGATGTTTAGGTGATTGCGTAAGTAAAGAATTAATCATTCCCTACCATTATTCTCAGGCATGCAGGGTTTTCCGATCTGAAATCATCATCAGCTGCCTAGCCTTTTCCCAACTATATTGGGGTCGGCTTCCAGTCTTACCGGATTCAGCTAAGTACCAGTGTTTTACATGGAGCGACTGTCTATCTGACCTCTACAACCCAGTAACTGGGTAACACGGTACCTTGGCAAGACTGGTGTCAGATCTCAAGCTTCTGACTACCCGTAACGACTGTCAAAGATCTTCAAATGACAGCCGGGACCAACGGCTTAACGTGCTTTCCGAGGCACGGAGGAAACTCGGTATGTTGAAATGGTCACCCATCCACGGACCGACCTCGTCAAGCGTTGCTTAACCTTGATGATCGATCCGTGCGGCTGTTATTATTTAGCCACGAGCTCCTCAATTTTCCGATTATCTTCCGATTTGAAATTTATAGAAAAATATTACGTCGACTCCTCCCAGTTACAGAAAAAAACGTATCCGTAATGTAGAGTCGTAGAAGACGAGTGTTTATGCTTATAAAGTTGTTCGGAGAACATCTTTCACCGTTTCAAGATAACTACACAAAGAGACCGACCCAATCTCAGCAGATCAGGCGTCGCGTAATAAATAACCGAATACAGGAAGCCCGAAGCACTTTAATCTCGATATTTCATCTTAGAAAATGGGTACCGCTACCGACAATGACGACAATCAAGCTATCTGAATGTGCTGGAGATAATTTTGTGCACATAATAGTAAGAAAACATTGTTGAAATTAATTGGCTTAGCCAAGGTTGCGGGGGTCGATGTCCTTGTCGCGGTGCGCGTACGCAGCGCGCCCGCTAGCCTCGCGCTAGTGACGCGCCGCGCGCCGCGCTGTATGTCGATACTAATACATCCACTGAATACGTCACTCGATAATTTGTCTTTTTTTTCTGCGAAGTCTAGAAAATATACGACGCATTGTGGGAAAAAAATAGTAGCTTGCCTTAAATGGTATTCACACAGAAATGCCTCAAGTTATTTGCTTGCAAACATTTTCATAACGTTTTGGACAAGGTTGAAAGTTTTTTTTACAATCTGTACGAAACTTCACATGATTGAGTGGCATGGCAATATTAAGTAATTTATCAGCTAATTAATCAATATATTTGCAGGTTGTAACTTCTCTCTTGACTCAAGAGAAGAAAGGTACACGCACTATGTACTTCCACAGAAGATATGTATGTGTCCCAGTAGTGGGACCATTCTAAAGGCTGATGATCAATGACTTCACCAACATTTGGCAACTTTCTGGACGGGAGAAAAGTCTGTCAAACATTATTTTATATGCATGTCCAAGCATCAAATTTATTCCTATTATAAATGCATGTTTATATAAATAAAACTTGTTTTTACAACGAATGAAGCATTACATCATTTATCAAACAAAAATACTACTCTGTTACAACGCTCTACTTTCTGAAATAAATTCGTACGGAGCTATTCTTGTCGCTTCCTGTTAACGTGAATGGAACTTTTCTCAGGAAAAGCAATATTAATTATTTTTGTAGCATCCTTTGCTCTAATTTTCAGGACGAAAATTAAATTATCGAAGTTGTTTAATTATTTTTTCTTTTCACTGACATAACTTCTTTATTTATGAACTGATAAAAAAGATTTATTTACATAGATAAAAGTATATACAGTATATAAAATACTTAAATAACTAAGACTGCAAACATATACACTATAACCAAAACTACTCACTAACTAAAACTAAAAATATACTTAACTAAAATATGGCGTCGAAAAACTCCTCCACATCGTTGCCCACTGGTAATGTACCCAAAAGGCTGGCAGCATTGCCACGTTGTATGGCAATGCTTATTCTTTGACCAAGGTAAAAGCCATGCCCTTGGGTCACGCGAAGTGTCAACTAGGCGTTTGGAAAGATCTTTAAACAAAGCGTGAGCACTCGGACGCCACGGACCAAGAGTTTCAAACCCAAAAAGCTCGAAAATATAACTACCGATGAGGTTATTATATTTCATTTTGATTGATTTTTTAGGATAAGTTTAGGTTATATTTTCCTTTGAAATATCCTGACTAGCTTCACAGAATCCATCGTCTAGCCTGTTTTTTATCTCTAGAAGTGAATACTACATTCCAAATATCGACACTCGGTCCACAGTTCTCCGAAAAGCCTTAACGTTCCAAACGTACAAAACCACGAAACTTGTTTACGTGCCTTGACTTACAAAAATATTCGTAGCCTTTACGTTGCCGCGTTGGTGCCAATTATAATCGCCCCAAATTAGCATTAGTAGTTTTAATGGATATTTCCATTAAATGGATGATAGTGAACGGCGTTGGCGCTACGGCTCCCGTGCTACGCGGCCCCGCTTGTGCCGCGCTGCGCCCGCGCCGCCGCCGTCGCAATAATTGTCAGCAATCATTTGTTTATTGGCGCTTAAGTTTCATCATTTCGCACTACACTCATTAACGATGCTATTTTAAGAAAGCCCGAGTGTTAGCGAGTCCCACATCGGGGCTACGCTATTATTGATATAAATGTGAGTTCACTAAAATTAGGATGTTTGATAAACACTGACCTCTTTCCTTGTTTCCTTTGTAAGAGTTACTTTGTAAATGTATGATGAAATCGCACGTTGTATTTCGTTTATTTTTGTGTTTAATCTTTTGATTTGTATCTTACGTTGCAAAGACATGATTCATCAGGATGAAGTCAGGAGCCTTTCTCAGAAAGTAGACTAGAATGCTGGTAGTTAGTCATCGAGCAAATGATATAATAAAAAAGCTTTTTACAAAAAAATACTACCGACTTCCAAATTAACAAAACTACAAAGGAAGTCGGTGTATTTGGTACCAATTTTTTTTTTTTTTACTTTTTACAAAAAATACAACCAACTTCTAAATAAAAACACTACAAAGTGAAAAATAACTTCAATTTCGGAAGTCGGTGTCAAAAAACAAAGTAACGGAAACAGGAACACTGACTTCCGAAATTGAAGTTATTTTTCACTTGGTAGTTTTGTTATTTGGAAGTCGGTAGTATTATTTTGTAAAATGCTTTTTTATTTTTCACTTTTTAGTTGTACCTACTTAATAGGCAAGTAGTTACAAAGGTTCCTATAATGCCAGAATAGATTACCCGAATATCATGAAACTGAACATAACCGGTGAAATGAGACTGTACCAAGGTGAACTGTACACATCTGCGTACCCCTTTAGAGCGTACTGACCTGATGTTATGTTATTAAATGGTATAAACAATAAACAGACATGCAATTGCAGCAATCCCGAGAGATTTGCCGTTAATTATTGAAGAATTCTGTTATATATCTCCGAAGTTCTTCACTAAATTAAAATGGGACCAATTTCGGAACATACTCCTTCAAACAGAAAAAAATAATTTTCAAAATCGGTCCACAATTGACGGAGATATCGGTGAACAAATAAAAAAGAACATACATCATGTCGAACATAGAACCCTCTCCTTTTTGGTAAGTTAATCAAATACTTATAACCAGTTTTCAAATATTTAATTACAAACAAAACTATTAAGTCACAGATTGACTAATAAAATATTAGATAGCTACAAGCGGTGATAGAAATAGATTGGTTTTGCAAAAAATAGAAACTGTCTTATTACGTGAATATTGCTAAAGTGGTGACGTAACACCCAGCTATCAATTTGGATGGACTGAGTCTGACTAGTGTTGTACACCTACTTTTGTTTACCTAGGCTATTAGGTGCGCTAAGATTTTGTTTGTTGCCGGGTGACCGTTCGCCGACAGCCGACGACCCGGAAGTAGCGCTATTTAATAGAAAACAAATTGTAGAGTAGCTGCTGCATTGTTCAATAACGTTATTGTTATCTATTGGTGTGAAATTGCAAACTACGTTTAGTTTTGTTTGTATGTTTTTTTTATCAATAAAACTTTTTACAAAAAATACAACCGACTTCTATAAATAAAAACACTACAAAGTGAAAAATTGCTTCAATTTCGGAAGTCAGTGTTCCTGTTTTCGTTTCTTTGGTTTTTTGACACCGGCTTCCGAAATTGAAGTTATTTTTCACTTTGTAGTGTTTTTATTTAGAAGTCGGTTGTATTTTTTAACCGACTTCGCATAAAAGGAGGAGGTTTTCAATTCGACTGTATTTTTCTGTGTGTTACCTCAGAACTTTTTACTGGGTAAAACCGATTTTGATAATTCTGTTTTTATTTGGTAGCTGGTGCTTGTCATTTGGTCCCATTTAAATTTCATCAAGATCTGATGAAGAACTTCGGAGATATACATCAGAACTCTTCAATAAATGACGGCAAATCACTCAGGATAGCTGCAATCGGATGTCTGTTTATTGTTTACATCATATCATAACAACATCACACTATCACGCTCTAAAGGGTTACGCAGGTTGAATAGTTCACCCTGGTATACTCTAATTCCAAAGTTGCATGTTTCTGGGTTAATCTATTCTGGCTTCAATTTGGAGAATTGGTCCATTATGAACCACAAATAAAAAGTGCAAAATAAAAAAACTTTTCAACGAACAAAAATACAACCGACTTCCAAATAAAAAAAAAAAACTTCATTGAAGTTATGTTTCACTAGTGTTTTTATTTGGAAGTCGGTTGTATTTTTTGTAAAAAGTTTTATTGATAAAAAACATACAAACAAAAACTTTTTAACAAAAAATACAACCAATTTCCAAATAAAAACAATACATAGTGAAAAAAAACTTCAATTACGGAAGTCAGTGTTCCTGTTTTCGTTTCTTCGTTTTATGACACCGACTTCCGAAATTGAAGTTATTTTTCACTTTGTAGTGTTTTTATTTAGAAGTCGGTTGTATTTTTAGTAAAAAGTTTTTATTTCTATTCTTTAGTTGTGGGTCATAATACCAGTTCTATAGGCCCAAAGTGAAGCCAGAATATATTAACCCAATAACATGAAACTTAAACAAAACCGGTGGAATGAGAGTATACCATGGTGAAGTGTTCTCACCTGCGTACCCCTTTAGAGCGTACCAGAGTGATGTTATGTTATGAAATAGACATGCGATTACAGCTATCCCGAATGATTTGCCGTCATTTATTGAAGAGTTGTCATTTATATCTCCGAAGTTCAGAAAATTAAATGTGACCACATGACAAGCACCAGCTTTCAAATACAAAAAGGTCAAATCGAAATCGGTTCTCTCAGTAAAAAGTTCTGAGGTAACACATTAAAAAAAAAACAGTCGAATTGATAACCTCCTCTTTTTTGGGAAGTCGGTTAAAAACGGGCTGAAAATATTAGTTTATCGGTAGTCTCTTCCAAAATCCTCAAAGTTTCGCCGTATCACGTAACATCCTTGCAGTTCTTTGTTCTCACTTAACCAACGTCCTATAACTGTGAGGTGTCCAAAAGCTAGTTCTATCGTTAATCTGTCTCTCTATTTTAAATTCAACCGTTTAGTCTCAATTTGGTATGAGCGCGGTGCACGAAATTGGCCACAGTGTTGCGTGTTCAGTGCACGTGATTCTCTCAATTCGCGTGGGCAGTCGCAGAACAAGGACTACACTTGTGTGTTGTGATGTGACCCATTAAATGAACAAACACAGCTAACCTGTTCGTGCCGATATTCGTAGCACTCGTCGCCGCGCCGACCAGTATCGGCGCAAGCGCAACACACGCAAACAACCAACGATGCCCAGCATAACCCCTTTTATCTTTCCATATAGGGACCCGGCCGAACTTTTTCTAAGAATCATCTATATTCACTCTTATTTTTTAGTCTCTATCTTTGATAAATTGCTGTTATTTTGAAACTTATAACGTATATTCAAGTTTTAATTGGGAAGCAACGAACATTTGGCAGAGGGATTTTAAGTAGGTAATGGGATTTATCGTGTTTTAATGTTACAGGTTTCGTATATATCTTTAAAGTGACTTAAATTCAGCTTTTATCGCACTCACTGAGAGTTCAAAGAATTTTAGTAATGCCCTTATATGGCGATTCTCACGCGGATTGCGTGGGCGCACGTCGCGTGATCGCGCATGTGGGGCTTCCCGACAAGCTCACGGGAATCGCCTGGTCGGTGCTAATTACGACAATACAATATGCCTATATACTACACTACAATACTATATGCTTTTGTTAACTACCTCATAAACTGATCCTATTGTAAGCTCAGGTCAAATAAAAAGTCAAGATGAAAAGTTGCAAACAAAAAAGTGACGCCAGTTCAAACTATGCCTTGCTGTACAAATACACAATTACACGCACTCACGTACAACGAAATTACGCCTTAGTTTGTTATTCGAGCTCACAGATCAAATAATAAAGCTCAACTGACAAGCTAAGGGGTAGATTCGTTGTACGTGTGCGCGTGTAATTTTGTATTTATACGGCAAGGCATAGTTTGAAACGGCTTCACTTTGTTGTTTGCAACGTTCCATCTTGACTTTTTATTTGATCTGAGATTGTAAGCCGCATCTATCGACAATCATTCAAGTGAGATTGATTTAGATAAATTATTATTATTACTAAACTGTTAGTTGTAGCAAATCACATGATAGATCTTAAAGGAAGTAGATATGATACGAATTTATGGTCTCGTAGCCACGCAACGAAATAGAATTTATAATGTACATACATGTACAGATAATAGTGCTAAGCTGCTCGGTATTTGCTACATTGCTCGGCTAAAACCATAAATAGAAGTTGTTTTGTCATCACATAATAAAACAAGCCAAGGATTGCAGACGACAAAAAAAAAGAATGGCGTTTGTGCCCGGCGGCGTGCTCAGTACTGCTTTTATTACTTTACGAACGACGCGTTTTCTTTTTAAATTTCAATGAAAAATCATACGCACACGCACTGCCATTAAAAAACTTGCATTCCACCTTACCATTAAAGATGTGTGTTCCCAGAAAATGAGCGCCTGGAATGCAGCTGTGCAAACTACTTCATTAGGGGACCGCGGGCATTGAAATAAACCATCCATCGTCATTATATTTTAAACACAAGAAATAACGATTTACGAACAAGGATGTAATCTCTTGAATCTGTTGCTCATAGATTTAATAGTCTTTGTTTTTGCGGTGCGGTTTCACGTGATGAAATTCGCCGCAAGGAAAAACCTGGTGCCACAGATAGTACGCGAGAAATACACGGGTCGTTCAACGAAATAAAGGCCTCTTCCTGCATGAAAATACATGTAGTTCAAAGGACTGCATATTCAGTTAGAACTGCACGGACAGCCAGGACGGTAAAAGCTTTGAAATGAGCCTTTGTATTTACAGACTTCACAATGATTAACAGTCCCATCCATTGGAATACCTTAGCATTTACTTATTTAATTTCGGCTTTGCTGAATCTGAGTAAGAGTTAAGATTGTTTGGTACTAAAACTTTGCATAACTAAGGGCCGAATTTTCAGTAGTCTGATATCTGCTAACTGAGGAATAAAAATGGCCGTTTGACAGCTGTCAAACCGACATTTTTTTCCTCATTTAAAAGTTATCAGACTGATGAAAAATCGGGCCTTAGTTACAGAACTATTCCCTATCTTATTTGTTACTTCTTAGGTTCCGTTTCGTCTTAGTTTAGATTTGCGAGTTGAAAAACGATCGTTACTACGACGAACCCATTTTGTCGTCATTTTCTAGTCCGACATGTTTGTATGCGTCATACATTTGGGTTAGTTGAGGTCTGTAGCAGCCGCAGGAATGTGCTTCGTGACCGATCAGCTCGTCAGACTTCCCACGAATCGAGACCTCAACGAAATATTTTTATTTTCGCCTCCGCAGTATCGCCGCATCTCACGTTACAACCAATCCAAGATTAGGTTAGGTTCAGAGGTCAGACACACCCAGGAACGAGTCGCGACTTGTCTGATACAATCCAGTACGTACGAGTACATACTTAGCATAGTATTCATATCACACACTTTGTTAACTGATAAAAATGTTACGCGCTGAACCAAGTTGATATTCACTTGTGCAGCTCGCACGTATAGCAATTTTGTTGTTTCGCACGAAAAGCTTCATTAAAATAATGCTCACGTATTGACACTGGTTTGATGGATTCGATTTGAATCACTCATTCATTACCACTGCTAGCATAAAATGCACGTCTTTACCCCTGCAGATGCCTATTATGTAAGCCCACACAACGATACTTATGTAATGATATTGAATCAATTACGACGAGTATGGTGGATAGTACCGCGAAAAGCAAAAAGTAATGGCCGCGAATAATTCATGGAGTGTGCGCTCAGCTTTACATTGAATGCTTTCAAATCGCACAAACAATCGAGTGTACGCATCGAATTCCTTTTTCAAATATTTCTTTTTCTCATTTCGCCGTTTCCTTTTCTGGCTTAGTGCCACATGTTTTATTGATGGCCAGTTCATTGATATGGCGAGCTCGTTCAGGCGGTGGGTGAGTGGCCACTTATATGAGCCATAAAAGGCCTAGCCTTGGCCATATGGGGAAGCCGTCACACAGCGAATGCATTCATGCGCGCGCGCATATCAGATCGACGGGTTACAAAACAAAGTGACGGGCGAATTTGTTATACGAGATTGTACCTACGTGATCCCTTGTGGCATTGTTTGTGAGCATTTTCAAACCACAGGAAAATTCTTTGAAAAACTGAGCGCTGCTAAAGAAGGCCATGATGTGGAAAAAGGTAAATGTTGAAGCATCTTACTTTAATGAATACTTTGGCGTTTAAATCTGTGTGCCGAGGTATTTACTGGCATCAATCAGTTCTGAATTTTCTACTGCTCCCTATTGTAGGTAATCTTTACGGTTCATTGATTTGTGAAATATAGGTAGGTATTATTTTCAGGGCTTGATATTAAAATGGAGTCGGTAAGCACGAGGATAATAGCTATGGGTTCGCAAAGTTGTCTGCTTGAGTTATTAATTTATTCTAGCTATTTTATAATACTGTAATCTCAACGAACTTTGAACCCTTTAATGACTTTAATAAATGACTATTTGCATGATGTCGAAGTGTTTAGTTATTTGAATATTGTTATTAATAACTATTTTATTGTATGAGAAATTCAGTAGGTGTCCTAAAAATCCTCATTTTTTCCAAAAAGTTCTACTGATTTAAGTAAATTTTCTAAAACATGATGAAAGATTGTCATTATTTTCGAAAACAGAACACGCGAAGTATCGAATTTACGGACAAAGAAAATCATATCCATTTGCAGGAGCGTTTTTTGAATTTGGTACATTACAACGCTCCAGCAATGTTGATCAAAACCATTGCAGGAGCATTTTTTGAATGTGGTACATTACAACGCTCCAGCAATGTTGTTGTAACTTTTAATAAATTAAATGCATTCTTTTGAGAAAAGCACTATATATGCCTCGGCGAAAATGGCAATTGCCTGTATTAGTGAAGTCCTCGCCTACAGCTCGTCCTTCAATCTCATACTCGACCTGCAATTGCCTATTTACCAGCCTTTGCAATAATGTACTATTTCTCTAAATCGAAGTCTTTAATATTTGAGACTACCCAACCGTTTTGGTCAAACTGTCCGCAATATAGAACAGCTAAAAATGGAAAACGTGATCAATATTCCTACAATGCGGTTTCTCTTAGACCGCTGCTAGTTTTGGCCTATCCCGAAATGGGTATTGTACACATTATCCATATTAATATTGAAGGTAAACTTGAAAGTAAGTCACAGCTTTCACTGCTAAACACGATAGTGATCTTTTTGGCACGTGACTACTTGAGTAACTTGGTTGGTACTTGCAGAAGGACATAAGGTAAGTAATGTGACAGAGGTAAGGTTGCATGAGTTGTGAACTGGCACAAAATACTTCTGCTTTTGAACCTATCATCATCATTTCAGCCGAAGACGTCCACTGCTGGACATAGGCCTCCCCCAGGCGTCGCCACATTGACCGATCCCGTGCGTCTCGCATCCAGCGCCTTCCCGCAACCTTAACCAGGTCATCAGTCAACCTATAACCTTTGAACCTACTCCTAAAAAAAAACAAAATACTCGACTTCTTAAAAAGCGAACTAAAAAGACGTACACAAGAAGAAATTCATGCTGTGCAGTCGGAGGATACATGTTCGAGAGCTGGCTGACCAAAACCAGATGTATCCTCCGACTGCACAGCATGAATTTCTTCTTGTTTACGTCTTTTTAGTTCGCTTTTTAAGCAGTCGGGATTTTTGTTTTTTTTTAATTAACATTTTGGTTATTATTTTTTTAGAATTAAGTACATTGAAACATATAAGTGTTTATAGATTATTGAAATCACCTCTTAAAACCCTTTATTTTGATACCCCACACGATGGGTTTGGGAAAAATAAACTTGTGCTACACAATATGGCGCCCAAAATCCACCATTTTTTTAATTTCCAATTTTAATGTAGCCAGTGACACTCACAGCTTTGAGACGAAACACATTATCCTCCTTCGGCAGTCGGGTAAAAAGAAATCCCAACTTATAGACGGAATTAATTACAAAGTGTGACGTTTCTCACATCCTGGATTATTTACTGGTTAAACTACAGGTCTGCAAATGAAACACTTCTGTCCATTTTTTCTACTCTTTGATCCCGTGATAGATTCTTTTGTGACTGCGGACATGGAACCTATACGAGTACTCACTTCCTATGTAGAGGAAATAATTTATTGTTTCCAGCAGTTTCTGTTGGAGCTCAGTGGCGAAGATATAGTGAAGTGCAAAATATAGGTGTAACTGTAGAGGCAGTGCTGCTTTTATATAAAAGGACGATAATTGATAATATAGACACAGGCCTGTGACACACAGGCCTGTGAGAGGGGATGGGCCGTAATCCACCACGCGGGCCAATGCGGTTTAGGACATGGCGGTTTCCTCACGATGTTTTTCTTCACCGTTTTTTAGAGCAGTGGTCATAATATAATTTAAACAAAGTAAAGCGCCTATCTGGGTTTGAACCCACGACCTACAACTAAGAAAGTCTCAGCCGTTACCACTGGGCCACCACTGCTCTATTTTACCATAACTTATCATGAAATAGAAAACTATGTCGAAGTTTTTTCTTTGTTGTTGTCTTGCCAAAAGTTATGCTTGCGAAAAACGATAGTATTTTACAACGAAAGTCTCACAAATCCAGTGGCGTAGCGTGCCTTGGCGGGGCCCCGTATAAAAATTTGTTCGGGGGCCCTTATGAAAGGTAAAGATTTCTCACAAAAGAAAAAATATGTTTGCATAAAATTAAAAGAAATATTTATTCATATAATTATCTATCTGTCACTTTTTCCAAAATTTTTAACAACAAATCAAATTAAATATACACTCTCTTTGCCTTTTTTTCCGGCAAACTGATTTAGTAAACCATTTATAGCTGATGATGACTTTAGTTTTTCTAAAGTTTCTGCCTCTATGGACAATAGCGACAGGTATGACAGGCAAAAAAAAATTGGGAAGTTTTTATAAATTTTTGCTTACGCACGTCGGGGGGCCCTGTGGCCCGGGGGCCCCGTATAATTGATACGGCAGATACGGCGGTAGCTACGCCCCTGCACAAATCTCAACAAGCTTAACGAAGGATCAATAAATGTGTCAGCCACACTTCTACTTAACCCAGTCCATATATACCTGCGTGCATTACAACAATAATTAGAACCGGGAAACCTACATTGTCTACAGCAATTGGGGTTCCAACGTATCTCTTTCTACTTACGCCAATGTTTCAGTAGTTCCACTTTCGCACATCGATATTTCTTTCAGCACCCAGTTTACGTATTCAGAATTTATAGAAGCCTGGATAGGTACTAGGTGTTTATGTATTACGAACGATTCCCAAATGGTGCTTAACAATTTACATAACATGTAAATGTGTGTTGTGTGTAAGCAAACAGTCGAGATGGCTGGCTGGCCTGTACGCCTGTACGTACGGTTGTAGTGATGGTGTACACTAGACGAAATAGTATATGCGCTGCACGTGTCGCTCAGCTGATAGAGCGAGAGGAACGAGGGGAAGACACCCTCCGCCCGCCTCCACGCCCGTTCCGCTTCGAGGGATGGGAACAGATATTGTTATTTCACTTTATCGATAAAACGACGGCAATTTTTGAGTTTGTTTCTTAATAGAGATCATTTTCTGCGTTATTGAAAAGGAATATCACAAAACCAACAAAAATAAACAATGTTACTGCCATGCTATTATCTCTTCACCACCCTTGGTTGACTGGTAGAGAATGCCCAAGGCATTAAGGGCCTACATACCCTTTAGTGCCGTAAGACGGTAACTTTCTAAAGCATACTCCTTAGTAACGTATGCTAGTATTATATTATCTGTGGTAACGGCTAGGTTAAAAGGATTAAAAAAAAATTTTTTATTGATTCATGTACATAATTTCGAACACGAGGTTTTTCGTGTAACTAATAGATTTGCTTGAAAAAAAAAATTGACCACACGATATTTTTTCGCAACTTTTGTAAACTCCTCCAAAACGACTTGGATGTACTTTTGTACCTTTTGTGCATTAAGTCTAAATAAATAAATAAATATCAGAGTAATATAGTACCCAACAACAGATAAGTTCTTCATCAGAAAGCATGAAACAGTTTAACAGATGTCAAGCTCTCTACTTAATGTCCTCATTAAGATGGAACATCACTATCTATTGACACCTAACGTGTCACTTATAAATTTGTATGTCTTAATTATGACAAAACATAGCGCACTTCCTATTTTATGTAAACAGTTATGTAAACACCTCATCATCATCATATCAGCCGAAAGACGTCCACTGCTGGACATAGGCCTCCCCCAAGCGTCGCCACATTGACCGGTCCCGTGCGTCCCGCATCCAGCGGATCCCCGCAACCTTCACCAGGTCATCGGTCCACCTGGTGGGAGGCCTTCCAACGCAACGTCTTCCGGTTCGCGGTCGCCACTCCAGAACCTTTCTGCCCTATCGGCCATACGTTCTGCGAGCAATGTGCCCTGCCCACTGCAACTTAAGTTTGGCAATTCTTCAGGCTATGTCCGTAACCCTGGTTCTCTTGCGGATCTCTACATTTCTGATTCGATCACGCAAGGAAACTCCGAGCATAGCCCTCTCCATTGCCCTTTGGGTGACTGTAAGCTTTCTGATGAGGCCCATTGTGAGCGACCACGTCTCAGAGCCATAGGTCATAACTGGCAACACACACTGGTCATAGACTTTCGTCTTGAGACACTGTGGTAAGTTGGACGTGAAGATACCGCGCAACTTATCGAACGCTGCCCAGCCGAGTCGTATTCGACGGTTGACCTCTTTCTCGAAGTTGGCCCTACCCAACTGAATCGTTTGTCCCAGGTAGACATAGTCATCCACAACTTCGAGTGTAGAGTCTCCGACCCTGATAGGAGTGGGTGTAACATGGGCATTCAGCATCACCTTGGTTTTGTCCATGTTCATCCTAAGACACACTCTTTCGGAAGCTCTACTGAGGTCATCAAGCATTGTATTGAGGTCCTCCAACACACACACCTATGTTTCACAAATAAAGTAATTGATTGATTCACATATTAGTCTAGTGTGGAGACTCTGTTTCTGCAGAAGACTTATTTAAAGTTTGGGACTTCTGTATCCCAGTTTTGTAATAAGTATTATAACCACGAGGGTTTCCAAAGTTGGTCTGTCTGGTACCAATTTTGGACAAGCCCTTGCTACCTCAAATACCTGCTCTTCAGGAAAATTCTGTATCTGTGACAATTAATGACTCTATCCATTGTTCTGTATACCGCTCTCTTGAATGGCAATTCAGATGACCTTATTAGGACGCTGCCTTTCTTGTTTATAGAAGAGGCAAATTTAAGTACCTACAAACACCTATTTATTTTCTTTATAACGTTTACACGATATTATTTGCAAATTAATCCTAGAATCTAGACACAAAGTCAACGAAAATATGAGTCACAAGAAATCTTATAAAGCCAACTGTTTTATTTACATAAAAATGTTACTCATTCAACGTGATTATTGCATAAGCCACCTTAGCACACAAATAAACTTATAATACCTACTAAGAAAAGATCAAATGTTTATCATACTTGTGTATATAACATTTTATATTAGAAGAATGCCGTTAAATCGTCAAGGCAAGCTGTAGAAGCTGTGTTATGTGTTTATGTCTCGTGGACATCGATAGTAGGCTGTTGTAGGGCCGGGGCACCGCCCTACTGACGCACGTGTCTCGCGGCCAAGGCTGCGTCGTGAAAGCTCTGCTCTGTGTGTACAACACCCACGCTCACACACACAGCACGCGGCACCTCCACAACACACACAGCGCCGCGCCTGTCTGCACACAGCCTTTACCCGCTCTGTTGCCAGGCTTCGCAGCTTCGTACTGTCATACACTCATTGTATACCCACTATCACACACACGCCTCTGTGTGAGTCAACACAGATTGTTTACATGTGTGTTTGTGCTTCGAGCTTCGTAACTTGTTTGGACGAATTCTTAGAATCACACTAATGCCAGTGCGGTTTATCTGGCTTGGATTTCGTTGATCGTTCTTCCTTGTTATACTGACTGGACAACGTAGGTAAAACACATTAGTAGTGGTGTGAAAAACATTCCGCGGCTGCTGATAGCTATTGAGGTAGTTGGACGCAGACAAAAAAGTCACTGTGCGTATTATATTACACATATTAATAATAAGGCACTCCTGAAAGTTTTTTAATTACGCATGGGTACAATGTGAATAGAAATTACAATTCTGTAATAAAAGTTCCAGCCCTGAAGTTGAAACAAAAAGTAAAAAAAAGAGTTTTTACAAAATAAAGAGTATAATAATAGCATTTTCGCAGTTGCCGTTTGTTTTTTTTTTTTCTTGTGAAAAGATAAAGCTTTTTAATTAACGAGTAGGAAACGGGCGAGTTTAGATAAGTATAATAATAGAATGCTACGAACTTGTTTTGACTTGTTCGTAATACAATGATCTCATATTTCCACATCTATGCCTACTGCCTACATCCCACATTCAGTTCGGTCAATAACTACTCGATAAGAACTGCCGTAGTAACTTGTACAGCTAGTAAAATTAGTCATTGACATTTAAAATTAATAAATCATTTTCATACCTAAATCGTGCACGGTTCTCCGGTAAACAACTTGGGAAAATAACACTTAAAATTACAAAGGCATAACGTAAACAGCACCTGACATTGTTTATTCACGAAGATGGAAACATTCACACCTTTTTTCGTCACTCATACAAAATCCAAAAGTGTTAAGTACTTTTTCTCGTAGCACTTAACTTACAACCCAAAGTTAAAATTCAATCTCCGTAATAGTACCTACAGTCTCTATCAAAAATGAGATCAAAAACCTCCGGCTCTTAAAAGCATTTCACTCAGGGCTTAGGAAATGCAGTCTCTTGTCAGTTTGGTCGCAGGACCGGTGTTAGTTGGTCCGCCCTGGTACTTGCGTGCTTCCCTTAGCTAGGTACGTCCGACGGAGTGGTGATGAACGGGGTCTGGGGGCTCATGTTGAGTGGTTCTGTCGGGGAGGGTTGCGGGGCTGCCGGGCGGTGTGCGCGCGTGCCCTTGCGCGCCTGCATCTGGGTTACCGGGGCGCCGTTGCATCCAGCCCCTGACGAGATATCGCGACCTGACCTATTTTTCGACGAGGTATGCAAATAAACCCTGTTTACTCATTGGAACATAATATTTACCATCCACTAGATTTCTTTTCATCGTAATTTTATTGATAAACGAAGTTTTACCAGGTTTTTACATAATTTTCATGTTTATTCTGTAAGCTTAACACTTTTCAGAAAATTTTATGATGACGTTTAAATAAGAAAGTTCTTGTTTTATTTTCGTGGAAATAGGTGCAAATTGTTTTCAATTTTATTTCGTTTCCATTAGAATTGCCACGATCAAATATCTGAAATATACTTTAAGTATGTACCTACTATGTGTAGTATACCATCTTTTATAGATATGTAAATGCTTTGCTAAAATATGGTGAATAATTTTATTTGGTTACTAATGTTGAGCTTTGCAGATCAGATGCTTACTATACGGCTTATCAAATGCCAATATTCAGTGCTTCCCTACACTGTTCATAAAATCTAAACCATCTAACCATAACAACTATTTCATCATTAAATGACAACAAACAACTACAACCTTTTAAACATAGGTACTTACATTGGTAGGTCTAAAAGATCGCGCAATATTTTCCTTAAACAAGTAAAACTTCAAAATTTAAGAAACCCCCGACACATTTTTATTTCATGCTACATAATTTATTTAGCACATATTAGATACGCTTCGATCGGCAATCTATTGAACACGTAATTATGACACGATGTCTTGCAAAAACACCCCGATTCAAACAGTAAAACGCCCATAACTTTTGAACGGCTGAACCGATTTTATTCAAACATAGCTAAGAACACTCTCGATTAAGACACCTTTAAAAAAAAAAAAAAACAAAATCAAAATCGGTTTACCCGTTTGGATGCTATGATGCCACAGACAGACACACAGCAACACACGTCAAACTTATAATACCCCTCTTTTTCCGGTGGGGGTTAAAAATAGATATATTTTAACGAAAATATTCTGCGAACTTTTAGACCTCCCCTCGTATTTTAGTCAATGTAACGTCCAAAGTCGCTAACATCTTTTTACACCGTTTTGTAGACGTTTAGTACCCTTACTTATACAGCACAAAACACGGTGCAACTCTCAACAATACTCATTCAAAGTGATAAACAAAAGAATATTATTTTTCTCAATCGTCCTAATGACCCAATTCCAGGCTATGAATGATACCCGGCGGGCTGGAGGGGGCACCACCCCGCGCCGCATGCCTACCGGGAGACGACACGCCTCGGGAATGTGCCCCTGAAACCGCATGCTTCATTATTTCATCGTATATTTAGCCAGAAAACTACTCCACGTTCCCAGCTCATTATGGTTCATATAAAACCCTGAATTTCAGACGCTTATTTGGTATCCAAGCAATCACTTATTAATGTTACACTAGTCGAAAATTCTTCCATACAAACGTAGTCTGGCGATTACTCCACTGTTTGACGATGTCCGTTCAAAATAAAAAATGATTTCAATTTGTCTCATTATTATCTAGCCCTGTATGGAAACAGAAAAGTAAAAAAAAAAAAAAAAGTTATGAGCGTCGAAAGTTCCATAATTCAACACTAATTTTAACGCATCTTTGGGCGGAAATAAACACCATAAGAAGAAGGAAAATTACAAAATGGCCTCCATACATTGATAGAATAGTAATTCAACAATGCAAATAATTTTATTTTGAAAATATACATTTAGAAGTAGAAGTTTTTTCATGATATCTACATATAAATAAATATAAACTCCCAAAGGTCAGTTCATAAAATTTCGCGCGCTCGTTTTCTTCCTAAATCATCATCCATTTCGCTACAAATTTGCAAAAGTGCTAATTCGTACGAGCACTAGCTTCTTACTGCTCATCACAGCATCGATCTCTTTCGCACGTGTTGTCGGATGAGACAGCATGCATTTTAACCCCGCGCACAAAATAGTTCGTGCCGTTGACTAGGGGAACCTTAAGAAAGGATTTGCCCGGTATCTTGTCTCTGAAACTCTCAAGACGTAATTGGGATAACAGTGTGGTTTTCGCCTCCTACGTTGAAATCGATAGTGATAATTATTTGTTTGAGGAGGAGTATTATTAAAGCGGAGTGTTTGTGGCTAACGATCCATTAGTCGTGATGGACAACCTTATGCAGGACTGTCAAAACTCACTCGGCCTGCGAACATTTCGGCGAATTGCCGATTGACTGCTGTCTGCCGTGACACTTACCATCCCTATAATAGCACAACTTATTTATTTATAACTCCCTTTGTCATTTGAGTTGTTACTGGCAACCACTAAAAGCACATAAGTCGACTTCTGAAAATGTTAGGTACTGCACTTAGTTGCGAAAAGTTCCAAGAATTTTCAGCGCTTCTGAAACGGCTTGTATTCTGAAATAGACGGGAGTTCATATAATAGGTATAGTGTCCGACGGAAACTGGTTTTTAAGACCGAAACCGCAACCGAAACTTCCTTACTAGGATCATGTTTTGAGGGAAACAAAGAAAACGTTATTATAATCAGTCAGTTTTATTTTTTATCTTTAAATCATATAGCTATGCAGTCTTCGACATTTTCACGTATTGGTATGATAATCAACATAACAATAACTAACTTAAGAAAAATACTCGCTTGGATGCAATTTAACGCCTCGAACATGGCCGATCACAGCGCGAGAATACCCGAATGTAGTTTCGGTTTCGGTCGTAGTTTCGGCAGGTTTGCCACCGAAACCGAAACTCGTTTTTTTGCTAAAACTTTACCGAAATCGAACTATCGGTTGGTAACTAATTAAGTATTTACTTTCGTATTTCTATCGGTTTGCTATAGGAAGAAATAAATGATTTCTAGGAAATAAATCGTACTGACTTTACAGTTATTAGAAAAACTATTATAACAGGAAATCCTTTTGATACCGTGCTTATTGAATTATTAGACGTAGTACCTTCTGTAATATGTACTTAGTCCTATTAAAATATGTTTAGATCTTTCGAGTGGTTTGCAAATAATGCCAAAGCGTTAACAAATTCAAAAGTTATTATTAATCTTTTTATGAAATGCTTTTCAATCTTTTTATCAATGATATTCAATTATTAACTATTATATTCATTTTTTTATCAAATGTTTATAGTAATTTTATATATAATCCATAATTAAATAAGTTATATGTTTGTTTTAATAATTTATCAGTCATACCTACATCTAATTTAATGAATTTATCTAAAATCAAATTTGTATAAGTTGTGTTCACCTGTAAGTGACATGTTTGCACGGAATTATGTTTTATGTATAATTATGTGTAAGTTTTTCTGTAAACATGTAGTTGGTGTTCCTATCAATAAATAAATAATAAATAAATAAATTCAACCAGTATTTTGTGCTAGCACTGGCTAGTAGACAAATCTGTTCCTAACTATACCTACTCAGCTTAGTAATATGTAAAATAAATGAATAAATGTATCCTTACTATTAATAATTTATCTCCCGACCTAACCTTTAGCAGAATAAATCCTTAGAGAATATTAAATGAAAGCCGAAGGTTTAAATGTAACTATTAATATGATTAGGTACATCTTCACAGCTTCAGTTTACTTCAATATACAAATTAATGTTCTTAGATAAGGCTTATGCCCCATTTATATATCAGAGAATCCTATTAGGTACCTATTAGGCTTTTAAATATAGGAATAGTTAGGTGATACTAAATCGGTTGTTAGGTTTCGTCTTACCAATGAAAGAAAACTAAGTATTAAACGGGGTAGGTACAGAAATAGACGCAAAGAGCGAGAGAAGGAGAGGATTAAAAAATACCGGCCAAGTGCGATTAGGACTCGCGCACCGAGGGTTTCGTACAAACCTCAGCTTAAAGGTATTATAGACCTGAGTATTTGATATGAATTTCAATTTAATACCTCTACGCGTTCGTGAGGAAAGGGGTAGTAAGTTTAAAGTTATTAAAAATATTTTTATTATATGATGTTACTAAAAATGTACGGATTTCGCAATTTTTCCTTTATCTTTGCTATAAGACGTTGCTTCGTACCAAATTCAAGATTCTGAGTTCACGGGAAGGAGTGCGAGTGTCGAAAATTTGCGAAAATTTGCGGCTTGGCTTAGAAGTTTGATTTCATCACAGCTTTGAGGGACAGTAGACTTGAGTATTTGATATAAATTTCAGATTGATACCTCCATGCGTTCCTGAGAAGAAGGGTCTTGACAGAAAGACAGACGGACGGACGGACAACAAAGTGATCCTATAAGGGTTCCGTTTTTTCCTTTCGAGGTATGGAACACTAAAAATCAACATCATATAATTGTAGATACTTAATTGCACATGAGTTGCAACATACGATACAAACTTGCAGTAATGACAACAATTTGCGAAACCACTCGGTACATTTTAACTATTCAGCCAGTGGCAGTTTGCTACCTACGCAACCATTTTTATCAATCATCACACGCTGCAAACATTTTCCTCTGAATATATACAAGAATTGTACAAAATATAAACATTTTATTAACAGAAAATATACAGACAATTAGTGCAGCAGTGTTAATTTAGTACAAGATCTTACCAATCAATTGTGAATAGACTGATTTACTGTTTCTAAAATTCAACAATTCAATTAATTAATAACTGTGCACTTGCGACTTATTTGTCAACGTCGAGGGGTTATCAGAGATGCAACTTAAACGCTGAAGGAATTTTAATCACTCGAATTAGTAAGTAGGTACCTACAATTACTTACTACATCTTGATTATCCTCGATAATAATTACGTTTATCACACGACCGATAGACATTTTGATAAAGAAACAAACAAGTTGGTGAGAAAAAACAGTAGGTTTTGGTTATCATTTTTCCTCAAGCAAGAATTTCAGCATAATGATAAAAATATGCCGATAAACCTTGGATATCTTCCTAACAAAATTGCTAGATTAGTTGATGGCGGCTGCCTCGTTTTATCAGGCATTATTGCCGTCTGAATCACAACATATGTAGATACAGGTTGGTACGGAATAAACTTATAAATACGTCCACCAATACTGCTGAGCGTGCCCGCCTGCTGGCTGTGGGAGACTGGGAGTCGGGCCTCTGGCTACAGGCATTACCGGATCGCTACATGTCTGCGTTTGGGTGCTCACTGCTCCTAGCGGAGCTCCACATCGTTGTCAATGTGGTGAAGCAGTCGACCGCCTCGGTCACCATGGCCTATCCTGCAGTAGGAGCGCTGCACGCCAGCATTAATGACATCATACGTCAGGCTCTTGTCACCGCCGGGGTGTCAGCAGTTTTAGAACCCAATGGCATGGCACGCGACGATGGGAAGAGACCAGACGGGATGACCATTATGCCTTGGAAGGTGGGTATGGCCTTTGGTGTGGGATGCAACATGTGTCGACACCCTTGCGCCATCCCATCTTCTTAGCACGGCGGGCTGTGCTGTGGCGGCTGCTGCTGGTGCAGAAAACCTCAAACGGCGCAAATACAACAACCTTATTGGAAGTTATATGTTTGAGCCGTTTGGGGTTGAAACATTAGGTCCATGGGGTCCGAGTGCGCATCGAGTTTTTCGAGAAATTAGCAAGAAGCTCGTCGACTTTTCACGTGACTAGAGGGCTGGCATTTTCTTCGACCAGAGAATCAGCATTGTCATTCAACGTGGCAATGCTGCCAGCGTTCTGGTCACGTTTCCCATTGACATCAATGTGGACGAATTTTTTGATGCACAATGAGCTCTTTTCCGTCTCCCCTTTGTATTTGTATATAGGTATTTTTTTTTGAATACTCAATTGTATGTTTCAATAAATAATATTATGTGCAGATTGTACATATTTGTAGATACATAAATATAGGTACGAACACGACTAATCTTCGAGTAATAAATAAGAGGCGAACAAAAAGAAAGTTCATTTGAAACTGTTATATATTTATAGCAGGGCTGCATGGATCGCTTGGTGCAATCAAACGTTTGGCATCGCCGGTGGCTGGCCACAGACATTAGTGCGTGTCACTAAAACGCGATAATAGCACGATTAATTGTCGCCCGAGTTCAACCACTTAATAAGAAACTACAGAAGGACTCCTTCAAAACTATAAAATAAACATCTTCTTCTTGGCGAGTAGATGGTTAGTTTTCGTATATTTTCGCCCCATTTATATTAGAATAAGTGAGATTCATGAGGTCCTCAAATGTGCAGGTTTATGGACACTTAAAACAAACTGCATTTATGTAAGAAATTGTACAATAGACTAGGCGAAATAGACTAGGCGAAATAGACTAGGAGAAATAGACTAGGCGAAATAGACTAGGCGATATAGACTAGGCGAAATAGACTAGGTGAAATAGACTAGGCGAAATAGACTAGGCGAAATAGACTAGGCGAAATAGACTAGGCGAAATAGACTAGGCGAAATAGACTAGGCGAAATAGACTAGGCGAAATAGACTAGGCGAAATAGACTAGGCGAAATAGACTAGGCGAAATAGGGATGTTTCCTGGGTAAAAAATGATAATTCTATTTGTATATTTTTTTGTGGTGTACAATGTGACACAAAAGTGGCACATTTGTTGGATCATTCGGTTCCCTTCATGATGGTTGAGCTGAGTGGTGCCGATCCATGTGTCATGTTCGTGAACGGGCGCCATCAGTTGGTATTGGTCATATCTTAGCTGCCTCCGTCTGTGTTTAAATAACTATTTATTGTATTTTTAATTGTTTGTTTTACTCTAGACGCTTTTAAGTGCGTTTTTTTACATCGTTCTCACATATATGTATTTTTCCTACAAGATTATTGTAACCAAATACTTGTAAACAAACACATTTTTTTTTTTAAAAGATTAAGTGTGGAGTTTCTTGTCCGTTCTTCTCCATAACAAGCTACATTTCCGAATGGACGGTAGAATCAATTATTATTACATAATTTTTTTTTTTGACGTTCGAAAATGCCGCTTAATGGCCTAATTGAATAAAGAAATTTTGATCTGATTTGAGTATATAATAAATAAATAAATAAACTGAACATTTTTACTTTTCACTGCTACAACCAGCCTTATTTTTCTTCACTCTAGTTGTTATGTTTTCTAATTACGCACTAGTCTTTGATTGTGTTCGGGAAACCGTGGTGGTTCTCTTCTTTAGGTTTTCAGATAATGGTTCAGAGGATGGTGACTTTTCTGAACTCCCCGGAGTATTGCCTTCATTGTTGGAACTTCTGTATAACATCCTTGTTGATTGGTACCACAATCTGCGCGCTGATGCCACTGCCGTGACATTTGCGCGGATCATTCGCACGCAGAACAATGGCGATCATATTGTAGTCTTCGTATTTACCTACATATTTATATAAATAAGTCTTATTTAACTGTTCACATTCTGACTCATACAATCAGTTCAAAAAATTTTGACGTTACTTCATTAAATTAACATAAGTAGATACCTAATTCTACAAAAAAGTGCAATATTTATGGTAATTAAGTCATTTTAAAACACGGATTCAGTCAAATTTTGCCTACAGTTCATACAACAATCAATCTGCCTAGCCTTTGCCCAACTATATTGGGGTTGGGCTTCCTTATTACCGGATTTAGCTGAGTACCAGTGTTTTACATGGAGCGACTGCCTATTTGACCTCTACAACCCAGTAACTGGGTAACACGGTACCCCTTGGCAAGACTGTATAGATCTCAGGCTTCTGACTACTCGTAACGACTGTCAAAGATCTTCAAATGACAGCCGGGACCAACGGCTTAACGTGCTTTCCGAGGCACGGAGGAAACTCGGTATGTTGAAATGGTCATCTCATACACGGACATACAACAATATCGTGTATTTTATCACTTAGTACCTAGTTTCACTCTCAGACAGATAATGTTGCTAATGCTGGGCTGTTCACTCAAATAAATGACCATCGTTTGATTAACGAGTCTTAGAAATTCTCGGAAATATTTCAGCGCTGGGATGGTTTGGGAACTTGCTGCCTATTGTATTATTTTATGATACTCTTCATACCTAACAGCTTGTACACAAACAATGGGTACCTACTGTTACTTTTAGGGTTCCGTACCTCGAAAGGAAAAAACGGAACCCTTTAGGATCACTTTGTTGTCCGTCTGTCTGTCAAGACCCTTTTTCTCAGGAACGCGTGGAGGTATCAAGCTGAAATTTATATCGAATTCTCAGGTCTACTGTCCCTTAAAGCTGTGAAAAAAATCAGACTTCGAAGCCAACACAATCAAAAGATACAGCCGTTTATGCCGCAAATTTTCGACACTCGCAAGGGAATCAAAACGTATGTACATGATGCTTCCCGTGAACTCAGAATTTTGAAATTTGGTACGAAGCAACGTCTTATAGCACATATAAAGGAATAATTGCGAAAACCGTAAATTTTCAGTTATATCATATAATAAAAATATTTTTAATAATTTTAAACTTACTACCCCTTTCCTCATGAACGCGTAGAGGTATTAAATTGAAATTCATATCTAATACTCAGGTCTATAATACCTTTAAGCTGAGGTTTGTACGGAACTCTCGGTGCGAGAGTCCGACTCGCATTTGGCTGTTTTTTTCAGAATATCCTTTCTTTGATGAATTTATTATTCTTGTTATAAAACATTCACATCTTAAAATAAGCTTAACAAAGTCAAAACCCGAGTACAATGTGACAATCTAAAGTTAGCGTGTGTTCACATCGTAGTGGCTGTGGCTGGCCTGCGCGGGCGCTGCTCTTTCGTTTGAACGTAGGTACACTAGCTGTAATTAAAATAACTGGTAATGAGTTGCGCATTCTTAGTCGTGGACACGACACAGATGTATTGCCAGTGCTCGTACATTCCCAGCCACCGCCGGTGTCACGAATCAGCCGTTTGTTAACACGATCAGGATATACGATGGGTGGTCCACACTCAGCTAGATATTGAACTGGAAACACGGCGAGATCGTTCCTAATGAGCTAGCACGTCGCTTTGAACTCGTACAATCGGCCAAAGCTATATCTGATCACCGTAAGGACTATTTCTGCTTGCAGGGCTCGCCCGCTAAATTAACGCCGAATTATATTCATCAACCAATAGCATCGCAGCAACGGGTGACTGTATCTCTAGTACCTGTCAGCCCCTTGTTTTTGTAATAAAAAAAGAAACAGAAAAACAAACAAGTCATTTGGCTATGGTCGGCGCAAAATGGGCGGGATGCAACTGTGGTCATCTTGTGCACGGGTTTTTTTTTTTAAAGTGATCAGATATAGCTTTGGCCCATAGTACCTATTTCAGTCAAAGAACAATGTTGCTTTGTCGTTCTGGGAAAAATAAATCTTCACACGCTTGGCGCGTCGCTGTGTTTACTATGAAAACTTGCGGCTCGTGTTTCTTTCTTTACAACACGTATAGGTTTTGCAGTATTGCTATTGTTACATATTTCAGTTGACATTATAGATCGTCTTCACGTTCTCACTTTACAGTTTTAACAACACACACTAACTGCTAGCTGCAGCTACTAGCTAACTATTCTTCGCTTATGTATCGAACGCTCGTTACTCTAGGTGAGTATAGTTTTTGGCACATTGCAAAAGAAGTAGCCAATAAAGTTTACGTTAGCCCCGATTGTAAGGCCTTGATAAAAAATCAAACGCTAATATTGTACAGTCTAACAAATAATGAAACTGAAATGTTTATCTAACGGCTTCGTTCAACGCGTCGTTAAAAGTATATCGCGGCACGCACCAGACTGTAGTGCAAATGTAATGGTAGCAATTTATATGGCAAACAAATAGAAACTAGACGGTGATGCGTAGGTTTGCTCGGAAATAGACTAGCGGCCGCCCAGACTGACTGAACCGAGAACCTAATGGCGTAGCGTGGCGGACTGGCGGCCGACTAGGCGAACCTGCCACCGCGCCACCTACCGCTTGATTAATTATGTCATAACATGTAATGGCTGCATGAATATTTGCGCTACCTACATTAATCTGCACTGAATATGTCCAAATTTCAGGTTACAACGAAACTAATGTTCTATTTAGAAACTTCAAGGAAACTAAATCATTAAAACCGTGTACAGCTCAATACCATCTTCAAACATAAGTACATAATAGAGGCTGTACCGGTAGACCGTTATCATGGAATCTACTAGGGATGCCTGGGGAGTAGGTTAGAATTGGGGGTTCTGAATCACGTCTATAGAATTTGGGGTTCTGTATCATGGCTTTTAGAATTGGAGGTTCTGTATCACGGTTCGAGCGCAGTGAGAACAGGTGATTCAGAACCACCAATTCTAACCTACTCTGGTGGCCTTGTCCTTGAATAACCACTGAAGTTTTTCCGCCCACATGTGCCACGACAACTATTGGATATTATTACTCGCGCAAATTTATAAAGGAGGTATATACGGTTCATAATGTGAGACCTGTCTAATGAGGCCAGTCTAATTTAAACAAGCTTGGTAATTAAGTAGAAATAAAGTACCTGGCTGAATATTTTTAAAGTTTTTTGTGGGATCGTTCATTATTCGAAGGTAAGTCGATAGAGCCCTTGCTCTACCTACATAACTCTACGAATTTGATCCTAATCCGTATGTTAAAAGAGATTAAAACCGAATAATTTAACCTGATCTGCAACTTAGCTACTTATATTATTTGCAAGACAGATATATTTTACACTAGCCGACGCCTCGCGGTTTCACCCGCGTAGTGCCCGTTCCCGTGGGAATACAGGGATAAAAAAGTTAATTAAAAAAAAAAACCGACTGCTTAAAAAGCGAACTAAAAAGACGTAAACAAGAAGAAAATCATGCTGTGCAGTCGGAGGATACATCTGGTTTTGGTCAGCCAGCTCGCGAACATTGTATCCTCCGAGTCAATTTAGTTCGCTTTTTAAGCAGTCGGGTTTTTTGTAATTAACTTTTTTATTTATAACTTTTTAGTTATTTTTTTATTAGAATTAGGTAGATACATTTTATATGTTTTATAAGTGTTATATATTTTTGTAATCACCTCTTAAAATCCTTTATTTGATACCCCACACGATGGGTACGGAAGAAAAAAAAATTGTCCCCCACAATATGGCGCCCAAAAACCGCCATTTTTCTTTTTTTCAATTTTAGTGTAGCCAGTGACACTTGAAGTATGAATCATCAAAATCTGCCAACGCGTTTGGCCTCTAGAACGCCACATTGGAACAAACATACATACATAGACTGATAAACACATTACCCTCCTTCGGCAGTCGGGTAAAAATACAAAATCTTTCCTCTTTATAATATTAGTATATATATAGATGAGTTTCGTCATGCTTTAAGAATTTAAAGCAGTACTTAGACAGCTTGCAGTCACAATAGCTGAAGGTAGTAAGCTATAGCCATGTATAGCCAACAAGCGATCATTATTCTCTTCAGAATTTTACAACTTAATTATCAGCACTCTCATTGCATACAAGTTGTTTCTGCAAATGGCTGCGAGGCATGCGTTGGCACACACCTTGAATTCCTTTCCATAAAATAAAAGAGGCGTGACATTCAGATTATTTCAGGTATTTTTCCTCGACTATGTAGTGGTTAGTAGGTAGGTGAAGTTTTAAAATTAACTTTTGGAGATTTGGATGTGAATTCGGCTATTTAGCTTCGTTCGGAGTTCGAATGCCGTTGTGGGTTTGGGGGGTATTGGCAATTGCTCTTTTGGTAACGTTACTTTCTTTCTTTTAAAAACCTGTTTAAAAACCCACCTTCCTTTCTCTCTAATGCTTTTCTATTTAGATCTAATCTCTTTCATCTTTATTCAACTTCAACCCTTTAGCTTTTTTTTTCGCTCTCTTTCTATGAATTCCATGTCATATTATGTATGTATATGTAGATATAAGTTTATGTATAGTATTTATTATGGTTATATAATTATATATATATTTATGTTTTAATGTAATAGCACCGCAGACTACCCCCTTTTTTAGGGTTCCGTACCCAAAGGGTAAAAACGGGACCTTATTACTATGACTCCGCAGTCCGTCTGTCTGTCACCAGGCTTTATCTCATGAATCGTGATAGCTAGGCAGTTGAAATTTTCACAGATGATGTATTTCTGTCGCAGCTATAACAACAAATACTAAAAACAGAATAATCCCATACAACAAACGTGATTTTTTTGCCGTTTTTTGCGATAACGGTACGGAACCCTTCGTGCGCGAGTACGACTCGCACTTGGCCGGTTTTTTTATCTCTATTTCTATGAATTTTATGTCATATCATGTATGTATGTGTAGATATAAGTTTATTTATAGAATTTATTATAATTACATAATTTTGTATATATTTATGTTTTAATGTAATAGCAGTACACCGCAGACTACCCCCTTTTTATTCTAAGTTTTTTCAGTCCATCCAAAGGTTGTCTGTTAGATATCGCTGTCAGCGATAAGACCGCCTTTGTACCCGTTTTTATTGTTAATTTGTATAAATAATTTTTATGGTGTTCTATTAGATACTGTTTTTGTTTATGACTATTAGGCAGGTACTGAATAGATTCGACCCCAATGGACCCAATATTAACCGGCAGAAGACGTGTTTACAACAGAATTCCTCTATCTACCTGAATCGTGTACGTTTAGGAATGATAAAATTGAGTAGTCAGCTTCCATCAGGCAGGGAATGCCAGTTATAAAGGTGCATATTATGCATTCGGTGTTCATATTTGCATGCTGCCGGTGCCGACACCGCGGCGCATATAATTCGCCATAACGTCTGGCGGGCAACGGATAGGAATAGTCCAAATGGCACTCTATAATAAACCCAAATGTATTTTACACTACGTTGTAAATTAATGCTTAAGACTAACGAACTAAGAATTATGCTGTTACGTGTCTATGATTACGCTGAGAAAGCACGTTCCTATCTGCTATCATGCTTATTCATGGTCGTTTCCCGGTTTGAGGTGAACTAAAGGCTAAGAAGTCCTTTTTTTTATTCTTGGTAGGCTCGCGCTTGACCACTATCTCACCTGATGGTAAGCGATGATGTGTTTGACGGTGTAACACGCTTGCCTAGAAGTAACCTATTCACTCTTGACTTAAAAACCCCGAGGTTGTAGCTATCTGGTAACACAGACTCCGGCAGGGAATTCTACTCCTTAGCTGTACGCATAATGAAAGTATTTCCAAAACGTTTAGTGCGTTTGGGTGGGATGTCCACCATGTAGCGATGGCGCATCGCCGTACGTCTTGTAGTCTGATGATGAAACGGGCTTGGCGGAATCAGATCATGCAATTCCATCGCACACTCCCCGAAATGTAACTGATAAAAAACCGACAAGCTGGCAACTCGACGACGATGTCCAAGGCTTTAGAGCTTTGATTCGACCAGTGCCTCATTGCCGATGAGCCTCTTGGCCCGTTTTTCGATCGACTCTAGCGCATCAAGCTGGTATTTGGCAGATCCGTCCCAGAGATCAGAACAGTATTCCATGCAAGAGTTTGCCAGATACTCTGTTCAAAATCCCCTTCCAGTTTCCCCACAAGTAAATACAAAACATGTGAGCTTGCACTCAAAGTATTTTCCGATATTTACTCACGTCGTTGAGAAGTAGGTAGTACCTTATGAGTGTTACGTACTTAAACTTTATTTTTGCAGTATTTCAAGAGATTTTCCAGTAAAAATATCCAATGAAATCTTATTTTGAAACAAGCTTTTTTCGTATTCTTCGGCACAAACCCTTTCATTTGTTACCCATATCAGAGCAGTTCACAAAAAATAACTATTCTGCCATCTTGGGCCATCCGCCATATTGAATTTGGAATGACGTCATTTAGCTAGCCATGCATTGTCATCCAAACTAAACGTATATGCAAAATTGCATCTTAATCGGTTGAGGATAACTGCTTTGATAACCCATTTGCAAGATTTGACCCGAACACACAACATTGCAAGTTAAATAAAAAAACTGGCCAAGTGCGAGTCGGACTCGTGCAGGAAGGGTTCCATACTATTATCGCAAAAAACGGCAAAAAATCCGTTTGTTGTATCGGAGCCCCACTTAAATATCTCTATTCTTCATTTATTATTCTGTATAACCTATACTACAATAAAAAGATTTGATTTGATTTTGATTTGTTTTAGTATTTGTTGTTATAGCGGCAACAGAAATACATCATCTGTGAAAATTTCAACTGTCTAGCTATCACGGTTCATAAGATACAGCCTCGTGACAGACGGACGGACAGACAGACAGACGGATCGTGGAGTCTTAGTAATAGAGTCCCGTTTTTACCATTTGGGTAAGGAACCCTAAAAAACAAAACTTGTAAAATGCAAGCTCCTTTGCATCTCCAAGTGCTCGCTTTTACTTTTGCTACAAAACAAAAACTGTGCAATGGGTTTTAATTTGTTAAGCACACACGTATGTCTATCGTTTTGTCGACGTTTAGACCTCGTACTCCATGTGCCAATACGTCTCCCTCTTTGGGTAGCACCATATATTGATAAGTTTGACTTATAATAATGGCTGTGCCAAGATAGTAAGAACGATTTTTGTTCATGTGTTTTTCACGCTTCGTTTTACTCTATGTAGGTTTAGGAAAAGAATTTTCTTTATTTTATTATACTAAAACTCATCATCATCCTTTTAATGTTCCCACTGCTGGGAGACAGAACTCCTCGCTGTGAGAGAGAGAATGGGCCTTAATCCACCACGCGGGCCCAGTGCGGGTTGGTGGATGTTAAATGTCTTCGATTTTTTGGGAAATGACATGTGAAGAATGATTCTAGGACATGGCGGTTTCCTTACGATGTTTTCCTTCACCGTTGTTAGAGCAGTGGTGATGTTATAATTTACTTACACAAAGTAAAGCGCCTGCCTGGGTTCGAACCCGACACGTAAGTCGGAGCCGCTACCACTGGACCACCACTGCTCTAAAATAAAACTATTGCAAAGAAAATATAACCTCAGATAAACAAAAGAAACAAAGAATGCTTATTTTCGGAGTCCTGCCTATTTCATATTGAAACACACATAAATATTTAGTTTACAATACGCTCGAAGTATCCGAGTTGTTCTCGTAAGTCAAGATTGTGAGATGATATAGTTTTAATAAAGAGGGCCATATATATATGTTCAATCAGAACTTCCAACTCCGAAATTGAGATCTCCTGATTCACGGAATTGTAAAGATTCCATCAGTCCACTACATTTGGGAAGTCGGTTTTCCACGAACCGACCATTGGTTAGTTTTATTCAGTTCACATAGGTACTGACCTATTTGTAACGAATTCAATTAAAAACATCCCTATCCCCTGCCTAGGCTTTGCCTACCCTTTACCTAAATGAGTTAGCATCGGCTTCTAGATTTTCGGTTAACCTGCTGAATACGACGTTTCATAAAATATCTTTGTTTTCATCAAAAGATTCCATATCAGTCAACCAATTATCTTGGACTCTGTAAGAAGTATTATCTGCTACCACTGGTAGAACGACGTAAGATTGCTGACTGTTTATTCTTGCTGAAAATTCTCAATAACAACATTGATAACCTCGAGTTATTGTCAAAATTTTATTTCAATGTGCCATGTAAAACATTTCGGTTTAATCCACCCATATGTGTACCTCATACTTCTTCTAATTATAGGCAGAACAGTTATATAGTGCGCGCAAGCAGAAATTTCAATGATATATGCAAGGAGTATGATTTGGATCCATTCACAATCAGTGTGAATTCGGCCAGAAGGTGCTTAAGCCTCAAATTTTTCAAGTAGCAGTAGGTTATATTGTTTGTTTCTGTTTTCATTAATTTATTATTTTCTTCCGCATCAGTCATATAATTGCAAACTAAGTATTTGCTTGTTACTTTAATTAAAGCGGTGAGTTTTTGTTTTTGTGCTCACACCATAAATTATTATTATTTTGTCTATACGTGAGGATTTGTAATTGGCTTTCTGTTGACTATGGTTTTCTTTTTTGTCTGTATTTATTAGCTGTAAGTCCTCCATGTACTAAAATAAATAAATATCAATATTGTATAGGGAGCAACTGCCCGTTTTTAACCCCCGACGGAAAAAGAGGGGTGTTATAAGTTTGACGTGTTTTATACACACACACATACTAGATACACAGATACACATCTGTGTATCTGTGTATCTAGCTTGTTTATATAGCCACGAGTCCTTGCCAGGACTGCAGTAACATCCACGATTGTATAATAACCTTAAGAGGTAAGAAGAGTATTCTATGGGCCCAAGTAGTGACGAAATGCCATAACTTCCTGCCAAATGAAGTTGGGGTCTGACATTTAAATGGGCAATTCTAGATACCTTTAGAAACTCTTCACCTGAATTTGTAATTGATGTCAATTACTAAGCTTGCAGTTAGACAGTTGTTGACTATAACAAAGAGACGATAAGGTCTTTCTATTTTCTTGTAAGAGACCAAAATAAAACAATTTAAGGTTGCCCTAGTCGATTATTCTTCCATACAAACGTAGTCTGGCGATTACACCACTGTTAGACGATGTACTCGTACGTTCAAAATAAAAACAATATATCAATTTGTCTTATCATTATCTAGCCCTGTATGGAAACAAAAAGGTAAAAACATATATGTAGGCACTTCTAACGATTTCGTTCTGACGAGAGCTATGGTTTGGAACGACTTTGACAGATGTCAACTTGACGTAACACTAGGCACTAGTTTTTGGCGCGAACGAGAGAGATCGGTCAAGGATCGAGGGGTTGAGTTTTTAATTGGTGGTAAAACTAGACTGGGAGAAATATAGTAAGAGTTACCGTTTGTTCGTGTATATCAAATTACGTGCTATAGTGAATTGTCGGGTACGTTATTCTCCAATACATAAAGTGATCAGTTACATTGTGACCCTACATACAAGCGAAGAAGTTGGTTTGTCTAACTCGTATTAGCTTGAAAAGAACCTATGCAATAATGGCTTTTCCTGACAATTACACAGTCTTCCCTACATATATTTGAAAGTTATGTGCGTCGAGAGTTCCATATTTCAACACTAATTTTAAAGCATCTTTGGGCGCCAACAAGTACCATAAGAAGAATGAAAATTGCAAAACATTCGCTATACAGGGTTAGATTAGTATGTTAGCAATGCAAATAATTTTATTTTGAACAGACACATTTGATGACATTCTTCCTGTTATCCTTCACATCCTCAACTTCTCTGTTTCCAGTGGTGTCTTTCCTCAAGCCTGGAAAGATGCCCATGTTATTCCTCTACCCAAAAAATCTCATCCTGCATCTTTCTCTGACTATCGTCCCATTTCTATTCTTCCTTTCCTATCCAAAGTCCTTGAAAAACTTGTCCACCATCAACTCAGCTCGTTCCTTTCCAAACACAAGCTGCTAAATTCTTTCCAATCTGGTTTTCGTCCGGGACACAGCACTACCTCAGCACTTGTGCATATTACGGACGACATAAGGTCAGGCATGGAAATGGGAAAGTTAACTGTACTTGTTCTACTTGACTTCAGCAATGCCTTCAATACGGTTGACTTCGACATTTTGCTGGGCGTCCTATGCTCTTTTGGCATATCTCCTTCGGTAATTGACTGGTTTCATAGTTACCTGTTTGGCCGCCGGCAGCGTATTTGCATTGAGGAATCTTTCTCTTCTTGGTGTCACACCTCTGCCGGTGTGCCGCAGGGTGGCGTTTTATCTCCTCTACTTTTCGCAATCTTTATTAATGCTATCACTCAACGGCTATCTTCTTTCTACCACCTTTATGCTGATGATCTCCAAATTTATACTCAAGCCCCTCTCGGCGAGTTATCAGACGCTATTGAGGCTATTAATACGGACCTGGCTCGAATTGGTGACTGGAGCACTGAGTTTGGCCTGAAGATCAATCCGACGAAAACTCAAGTGGCTGTTGTGGGAAGTTCCCGAACGGTCTCTAGGATTGATTGGGCGACACTTCCCCAGGTTTCTTTCAACAACACCATTGTTCCTATAGCTGAAACTGTGAAGGACCTGGGGATTTACATCGACAGCGCCCTTTCCTGGACTAAACAACTGCAAGAGGTCAGTCGTAAACTGTTTGCTTCTGCGGGTTCCCTGAGACGCCTTCGTAACTTTCTTCCCATCACCACTAAAATTGCGTTAGCACAATCTCTTCTTCTCCCTATCCTGGACTATGCTGATGCCAGCTATCTCGATCTCACCCAAGACCAATTGGACAAGCTTGAGCGACTTCAAAATCTCTGTATCAGGTTCATATTTGGCTTGCGCAAGTATGACCATGTTTCTGAATTTCGAACCAAGCTCAAATGGCTTCCTATTCGCCTTCGCCGGAATGCCCACATCCTTTCATTACTATATAATGTGCTCTTTAATTCTTCTAGTCCTTTATATCTTAAAGAACGCTTTCAGTTCCTCTGTGACACACATTCTCGGTCCTTGAGATCATCGGAGAACCTAAAATTAAGCATTCGTATGCATTCCACATCCTTCTTCGACAAATCTTTTACGGTTCAAGCAGCTCGTTTGTGGAATGCATTACCTATTGAGGTAAGGCGTGCGCAAACATTACCTTCATTTAAAAAAATGGTGAAGGAGCATTTCCTTTCTCTGTAACTATTCTTCTCCTTTCTCTGTTCTATATTTGATATTTATTAGTATATTATTTTATTTGTATGTATGTATTTTATGTTATAACTAAGTAATATTATTTAGTATAGTTTTTGTACACTGACAGCCCTATGTCTATCTTCTCTCGTTCAGTCCATCCAAAGGTTGTCTGTAAGAGATTGCCCTGTGCGATAAGACCGCCCATTGTACACTTATCTTTATAAATGTTTTGTCCTGTAATTATTTCAGTGGTGTACAATAAAGTATATAATAAATAAATAAATAAATAAATAAATTTAGTTGTTTTTTCATGATATCTATATTCCCATAGGTCTGTTTATATAATTTCGGGCACTCATTTTCGTCCTAAATCATCATCCATTTCGCTACAAATTTGCAAAAGCGTGTATTCGTACGCGAACTAGCTTCTTAATGCTCATCACAACATCTACCCCTTTCGCACGTATTGTCGGATGAGATAGCATGCATTTTAACCCCGCGCACAAAATTGTTCGTGCCGTCGACTAGGGCAACCTTAAGGCTGCCTCATAATTTGAGAGTGGTAGGTATACCTGCAGTTGTTAGTGAGGCGTGGGCAGGCAGACGTCTGCGGCCCCGACACGAGCTTGAGTTTAACGAGTCAACAAACTACTCGCGAATATAAGTCACTAACTTCTCCCAGCGGCTTCGCCTGCGTAAAAGTCCGAAACTATCCCAAGAAAACGGGCAAAAGTATACTTTGTAGTTGTACTCATACAGAACATGGTCTAGCCGTGAGACAAGTGTGATATGTGGTCGCAGATATCCGAATGCATTTCCAAATAAAAAGTCATAATTCGAGGTTTGGCTCTCGCATATTTCCTCCTCCAATATTGCACCAATTTAAAAGATATGCCATGAACTGCAAAAGAAAGACTCGACTTATGACTTTTTACTTTGGCAATTCAGTCGGATGTCTGCGACCGCATTTCCTATTAACCCTCAGTTTCCCACCTTAAAATTATCGGAGAATTAATGTGACAAATTGTCAAACACGCGTTATCTTCTGTGATTGGCTGTCGAAAATTCATTCAACCAATCACAGCAGATAACGCGTGCTTGACAATTTGTCACATTAATTCTCCGATAATTTTAAGGTGGGAAACTGAGGGTAAGACGTCAAAAGGTAACATGCAGACATGCAGATTTACTTTTGTGAGTTATGGCAGTATAGATTGAGAACAAAATATAGACTATCTTTTTCGCACTGGTATTTTGCATCTTTCTGGGATAAAAACACTGAGCTATTGTGCAGCTTTGTATCAGCGAAAGGATTATCGGCTCTAATCGGATCATGCCCCACAGATCACCTTTTCTAAAAGAACAATTTTATCTTTAAAAAATATTAGTTTAGATGTTCGACACAATGTTGTTTTCTTCAATCTTTTCAGTTTCTTCAAATTCAAGAGTAGGTAATTGAGTCCGTATTTAGATTTTTGGGAATTGGAGTTGTTTGTAGTGGCATATTATATCTTGTTGTTGTATTGATTTCTCTGTTTACTAGTAGGTACACAATTTGTTGTGAGACGGCTGTTATATTAACATGATTCTCTTGATCTTATCCCTGTTTTGGGTTCGGCACAACATGTTTTCTCCTTCCATACTTATCCATTACCTAATCGTCATTTCAATAGTCATCCACACATCATTTCCACACAGTCCATCCATATTTGCTTTGGACGGAATGATTCAGTACGCAATTCAGCATAAGGCTGAATCTGTTTGAATGCATCCTGAATTACATACATACATAAACTCACGCCTTTTTCCCATGGGGGTAGGCAGAAAAAAGTATGTTAAGATGGTTTGGCCATGTTGAGAGGATGAATTGCGACTAACGAAATGTATTTACAAGGCAGACGTGAATGGAAACGCCGGGAGGGGACGCCCTAGAAAGACATACATAGACCTTATAGGTGATGTTCTTCAAAAAGGCCAGGTGCGCAGTACTGATAACCGGCGTGTGTGTATGACTAGATGTATGAATGTGGGTGAAGCAAAAGATGTATGTAAGGATCGTAGCAGGTGGCGTTCTATAGTTCTATCCTGAATTATTGAGCATATATTTGCTTTAGCTAAACTACATTGCAGACATGTATAAAAATTCTCATTGATAATCATTAAAAGGATCAAAATGTCGTTGAGAACTGCGTTCTGATCGATGGGTTTGATAAGTAAAGTAATATAGATCACATGCGCCGCTATGCGCAGGCGCACCTGCTCGTGTCACGCTTGGCGCAACGTTGTACTTGCTACCGACATTGTCCCCACAAAGAACACGCACTAAATATCCAAGCATAATATACTAGCTTTTTAACGTGGCTTCGATCATGTGGCCTATCCTACAGAAACCGAGAATTTTGCCGGGATAAAATTAGCCAATGAAAACTGTCTTTATATGCTTTTTATGTAATAAATTCAATATTTTCATTGATAACACATTTTACACACAAACGAATTTACCTATTTATTATATTATTATATACTAATAATATTATAAAGAGGTAAAATTTGTGAGATAATCTCTGGATCTACTGAACCGATTTAGATGAAATTTGGCATGGAGATAGATTGAGACCCTGAGAGGACAGGAGGATAAGTTGTATTCCCTTGAGATGATAAATCACTTTTTACGCGGGCGAAGCCACGGGCAGAATCTAGTACCTAATAGATTGAGTTTAGTTAGATTATTCGTTTTCGAACTAACCACAATCATGGTGACGGTATAAGTACCTATTTAATTACAGATAAAAAAACGATCTAAGTATTATTCCCATTATTATTCTTCAAAAGGGCATTTCCTTACCTTGTTTTCCTTCTTCACCAGTCAGTGTCAGTCAGTGGAAAAACTATAAATTACTTTTACATTTTATATATCAAACGAATCGTGCCCATTATATTAATCAAACCACAGATAATAAGAAAGTAAATCTAAACAATTTTCAACCTATATTCGTTGGAAAATATTATTAACACATGTGGTTTATAATTGCAAAAAAAAACATTTTCCACAGCTTTTCTCTTTACTAATCAAAGCGCTGAATAAGGCTTTAGACAGACGGACTGCATTTCAACTGCACTCCGACTGCAAATTTGCAGTTTGAATGCAGTTAGTACGACTGCAATAAAACTGCTACCAACAACCCTACCTATACTAAGTTTATTTTGTACGTAGTTGGCTTTAAGTTCAATTTTAACATTTAAAACCAATTAACAAATGGGAATTTGTGCTTTATTCACCCCGAACCCGATACAACGTTACATTGCGTTCAACGTTGCAGATCCACAACTGCACACCGACTGCAATCGGACTGCATGGTTGGTTTACAGTTTTATTGCAGTCGTACTGTCTGTTTTTAAGAGATTGCCCTGTGCGATAAGACCGCCCATTGAACACTTATCTTTATAAATATTTTGTCCTGTAATTATTTAAGTGGTGTACAATAAAGTATAATAGTACATTATGGTACAAGTGTGTTATGTTGGTGATTACCGCTGAGGCGCCATTGAGACCCGAGCCGTTAGGTGAGGGTCGAGGACGGTAATCATCAATACACACGTGTATCATACGACGTTTTTCAACACACTTGTGAAGAAAATAATACAAAAAAATCATTTCCAACAGTGAAAACGAGTTGTGAAATTTTTTTCACAATGGCGGGCAAAATTAATCAGTTTTCCTATGCGCGCGCATCTAACAATGGCGATCGGCCACAGATTAAAAATAATGAGTTATCTTTTTTTTTGGCTTTTCGCGGATAGCGTTTTAGCCACGTACAAAATGGGGAATTTCAAGTTTTATTTATTACAGACAAAAACAAAAGTTATATTTAAGTGAAAGTTTTATTTATTAAACACGTACAAGTTTAAATTATCTATTTAAATACGAAGTTGCATGAAATGTGTTGCATTTGTACTACTGAGCACGATCTTTTTTGTATCGAAACTTTTTTAAGAACAAAGCAACTCAACCGATAAATTTAAAAAAAAAAACTCTTTATCTCACTTGTGAATAATAGTAATGAAAAAGTCACAGTTTGATAACAGGTGTCATTATGTGCCTAATTGCGGTGAAATTAGAGCCACTTTATGAGCAAGTGTGTTGAAAAATAAATAAATACTAACTGCTACTAGAAGTATGTAAGGATCGTAGCAGGTGGCGTTCTGTAGTTTCTGCCTACTCCCATGGGAAAAAGGCGGGGGTTTATGTATGTATGTAAATACTAACTACATTCAAACCGCAAATTTGCAGTCGGAGTGCAGTTGAAATGCAGTCCGTCTGTCTAGAGTCTTACAAGGAGTTAGTTGATTATGAGTGCGGTTGTTGATACTGTTTTATCTTTGCATTATCTTTCCATCATATAACAGTTTAAAGGTTTTAGTTGTGAAGCCAAAAGTTGGAAGTATATATTTTTGTTGCATTAGGAATTGGACGCCAAAAAATAATGTCTATTTTATTTCAAATACATCAGCTTTTGCGTAATAAATGATTAGTAAAAAATATCTCAAACTCTACTGAAGTTCTACTTCACTAGAAAAAGTTGTAAGTTTTGTTGAGCTTTCTTTTCAGTAACACGGTTTTAAGAAAATACAACTCAAATTCGACTTCCCTGAATGGAAATGCTTTAAAGGAATCATTGGAAAAATGAAGGGCCTTTTAAGAAGTGATAACAAAAATCTATAACACTTATATGTTAACAAGTAATTCGAAAAAAACATTATAACTAAAAAGTTATAAATAGAAAAATATAACTACAACAACAACAAGTAACAATAACAACAACAAATGCAATATAACTGCAAGTACTATGTATTAAAATATACATTAAATATTATGAGGTTCTGCCAGCGGTGACATACTAAGTTTTGGTAGGTTTCTCTATATTTTTTGTTTATCCCCGCCTGCAGCACCTCATAATATTTAATATATATTTTAATAGCATTTGTTTTTATTATTTTTAGTTAATTATTATTTAGCAGACGGGTTTTTTTTTTGTTTTTATTATAATTTGTGTTTTAGCCATCGCTAATTTTCCATCTTTCTTGGTAAGTTCACAGCATTATATTTCAATTTAATACTAAACATACAAAAGATCATTATTTTCTTTTAGATACAGCACAACTTGTACAAGTACCACAAAGTTGAACATGCATTAAAAGGTTTCCATCAGCGGTGGGATGAAAAAACGCGTTTGATTGTGCTCTGCGCCTGAGCGTGGCCAATCGATCGATGCCCTTACAGAAGAGTTCAACGCGATGGTTACTTACAAGTTACAACCTACAACCTACGAGCCTCGTTGTGTAGGTACTCCGACTGCATTTTTATCAAGGGTTCTTTTTTTGACCGACTTCAAAAAAAGGAGGAGGTTCTCAATTCGTCGGAATCTTTTTTTTTTTTTTTTTTTTATGTATGTTCCCCGATTACTCAAAGACGCCTGGATCGATTTCAAAAAATCTTATTTTGTTTTGAAGGGTATACTTCCTAGTTGGTCCCATAGTCATCAGGTCAGGATCTGATGATGGGATCCTAGAGAAATCGAGGGAAATCCTCAAATATTATAGGCATTTATATCGTGATTTTGGTATTTTTACCAACAATGCAATCACTTGCACTCAGAAAGTATAATTTGGTGAAGTGGAACTGATGAAGAAAACCACAGATGGCCACTGAAACTCCTTAATGCTAAGTATGTCACGGGTATAAAATATCTTGTATAGTTAACCGACTATGATTAAGCAAATGCTTATAAATGAATGATACTGATGAAAATGGTACCATTGAACTGTTCTGATGATGAAGCCGGAAGGTAGGCACTGGAACTCTGAAATAAAATCTAGTCCTATCCTAGTCGTGCTTGGGCTTATTGGAATCGTCATGAGATGTACTTTGGCCATAAATGATTATCATGTTAATTGGAGATACCTACCAAAACTAAAAAGCGAAAAATAAAAAACTTTTTAACAAAAAATCAAACCGACTTCCAGAACAAAAAACTACAAACCAAAAAATAACTTTCTTTTCCGAAGTCGGTGTCGAAAAACTGAAAAAAAATGGGTACAAAAGACACCGACTTCGGAAAAGAAAGTTATTTTTTGGTTTGTAGTTTTTTGTTCTGGAAGTCGGTTTGATTTTTTGTTAAAAAGTTTTCAAATTAAGATAATTTAAGTTTTTTTTTAGTTTTTGTTTGGCTTTTGTTTTTACTGTCATTCGGAATGTGTTTGAAACGTAGAAAAGATAGACGAAAGATATTCTGAGATTAAATACTAATTAATTAGTTGTTTACAAATCACCGTGTTATTTCGACCCCAGCAGACCTATCTATGTTTTTAGGGTTCCGTAGCCAAAGGGTAAAAACGGGACCCTATTACTGAGACTCCGCGGTCCGTCTATCTGTCTGTCTGTCACCAGGCTGTATCCCGTGAACCGTGATAGCTAGAAAGCTGAAATTTTCACAGATGGTGTATTTGTCGCCGTTATAACAACAAATATTAAAAACAGAATAAAATAAATATTTGAGTAGGGCTCCCATACAACAAACGTGATTTTATTGCCGTTTTTTGTGATAATGGTACGGAACCCTTCGTGCGCGAGTCCGACTCGCACTTGGCCGGTTTTTTGAATCTAGATATTTAGTTGGTAAAGTATTTATCATTTGATAGTAAGTTGTCGATTCCAAATACTTTTTAACATTCTCATGTTACATTATTTTGACCTCATCTCAACCGACTGGTCTTATTTTGGCCTCTTGCCAGAATTTCAGTTTTAGTGTCATATCTTGATTAACAAGATTACTTCAACAATTTGTTGGTGCTGGCTACTATGTTGAAACTGTTCGGTGATAAAAATTCAACATATTTCTCAGACAATGAGCCATGTCTGACCATTTGTCGTAAGAGGCCCGACCATTATTGTGATATAAGTCTTTTTAAGGCTTATCTGAAGCACCGTTTCTCGAACACAATGGGAATAGCCAGGATTATTTCCAAGGGTTCTGCTACCGACAATTGTACTTACAAGCTAAATGTTTTGTTTGTCCTTTTTTGTAGTAACTGCATAACTACAAGTACTCGTTTGTATTCTTTCTAGTTTTTAATTGATATTGCTTTTGTCATTGTTAAGTTGAAAATTGTCGTAATAGACGTCGTCATATAGATGCGTCTCTGACAACAGACAATGATTAATTCATCCTTTTTACGTAATATACAATATATTACGTAAAAAGGATGTCCATAACGCAAAAAAATGGTACCTACGGAAGACACCGACTTAAAAAAATCAAGTTATTTTACTCTTTGTAGTTTTGTATTTGGAAGTCGGTTGTATTTTTTTGCAAAAAAGTTTTTTTATTTTTCACTTTTTAGTTGTGCCTACCTAATAAACATAGTAAGGTAACTTTAACGCCAAAATAGATTTCATGAAACTTGAACATAACCGGTGTAATGAGAGATCTGCGTACCCCTTAAGAGCGTACTGGCGTGATGTTATGTTATGAAATGGTATAAACAATAAACAGACATGCGATTGCAGCAATCCCGAGAGCTTTACCAATATTTATTGAAGAGTTCTGTTGTATATCTCCGAAGTTTAAATTAAAATGGGACCAATTTTCAGCATCGGTCCACAATTGACGGAGATATCGGTAAACATAAACAAAAAAAAAAAAAAAACAAACATAATGTCGAACATAGAACCTCCTCCTTTTTGGGAAGTCGGTTAAAAATGAGAGGAAAAGACGTTTGAATGACGTACTTTATAATCAACTGGTCCATTAGAGCCTCCAAATCAACTCAAGTTGTGGGTAATTCTTACTGATGATGGGAACCTGGACAGCTCTCTCACCACAGTACTTGCTATATTACTAGCTTACTATAATATGTTTGACTAATGTAGAGTTCTTAATCCACCAGTACTTTGTGTATAAATAAAAAGTAGAAAGGTCCCAAACGTAGGCATCAAGAGTTCGAGGCATGCCGTGACGTCAGCGGCATAGAATTATAGAACCGGTTCCAGAACATTTCCACTGGAGATGTGTGGGAAATACCTGTTGTAGAGAGTACAGCAATTATATGCAGCACAGAACACTGTCGCCAGTGCACACTAGCGCTCCATGCTGGAACTACTGGCAGGACAGGAAACCGTTCAATGAGCGAACTTGCCACGGAAGTAAACTTTCATATTATGTTGAAACGAACACTCGTCCGACAACTCTACATAACAGCATCTCACGAGCTGATTGATAACTTACGAGGCGTTCAACAATTTCATTGCATCATGGGTTTACGTGGCGGAGCGCGACGGCCGGCGGCTGCCGACAACATTCGGTGGCAACGGCCAGCGCTCGCACAAGAATTCATTTCGCCCGAGAAGTGTTCGGTTTCAGTCTGGCACGACGAGCGCTCATATTGCATTTAGTATTTATTTATGTATCGGTGGAGCGCAGGTTCTATCGGTGGCGGCGCCGCGGGCGGCGAGCCCGGGCGCGCGGCCGGGGGGGCATACTTACTACGTGATTAATCCGCGCCCCCCGCGCCGCCGGGCGCTCCGTACTCGCGCCGGGTTTCCTCGTCCCCGCGCCTCACGGCCACTCACTACGCACGGCGCTCCGCGTAGTGCCGCCGCCAGTCGCAGCGCGACCCGCGCCGACGTCGCACCTCGTTCCGTGATCGTAGTCAGATCGACCCATGATATCATTCATGCTAATCTCCGCCCGTTGATTTTCCTGCCGAGTGACCGCAGTGAAACCGGCGCGCCATACCGCGAGTGCTGAATGTTCGTGGACGTTACGCCCGTGTACTTTTCCATCGGAATCCGAGCGTACGAAACCAGTTCGGAGTGGCGGACGACGGCGCCTTCCCTCGGATGAGATCTCCGACCGGCGAACGTTGCTGTGACCCGCGGCCTGCGATGCTGCGCCCGTGACCGTCTTGCGACAGTGCCACGAAACGTAAGGATCTGTTAGTTGATTTGGCGACTCGCGTGCACGGGCCGCCTTCCTATTTGCATGGCGCATACGAGTGGATTTTATTTTCGTCTGGGGGCCGGTGTGTGCGTGCGCGCGGGTGTGTGCGGCGGCGGGTGAGCGCGCCAGTGTGCGTGTTCCGCGTCAGCCGCTGCTCCCTGCGGCCGCTTTATTTAGGTTGAATCCGAGCGTGTCGGCAGCTCGGTCTGGCGCCTGCCCGCTGTGTCCACCGTGCCCACTGTACCCAGTGCCGACACCTCTATCGCTAACTGTGTCGTTCGCTACATTCAAGCATCCCTCCCCTATTCACTCTTTCCCCTCCGTACCGTAAGTCAACCTTGAAAACACTTTTATTATCCAGTAAGGAAGATCTCTATTCTTGACAATGTTACAAACATAAGGCAGTCTACCAAATGGCTCCAGTTGACTTTCAACATGATCATTATTTTGTGATAAAACACCGGTAGCATTTTGGACCAAAAACGAGTTTTCGTATCTGGCAACTCGTGGCGTGAAAATAAGTAAACCGGTCTTATTTATTATGTCACTATGTTGGCAACATTATCATTTTCCACTATTCACTGCATGTCAATGATCTTAGAACAATGCTACGGAGTATCTGTACAAGTGCAATTTTGACACTTTGTACTCTGACATTGCATTTTTATTTTCCTGCCTATTAATTATGGTGAAACCGCTTAACATACTGGTTTGTATTCAGTAGTATCAGCTAATTAGCTTATGTTGAGTGTCTCTTTATTGTTATGTATATTGACAATATGTCCTACTATCTCAACATGACCTTTTAGACCGGTCGTCACAACGTCTCACGCTTGATTTTGTTTAGCATTTTTAAAGGACACTAAAATGTAAATGAATGTATAATAAAGACTGTTCGAAAAACCTCGCTTTATATCTTAAAAATATACGTTTTGATGTGAAGTTTCGAGCTCAATAAAGTATTTATTGCAAAGTAAACCCCAATTGAATACAGTCAATTGTTACTCATAAGAATAAACGTATGTTATTTTATGAAAGACTAGAGGACGCCTCGCGGTTTCACACGCGTAGTTCCCGTTCCCGTGGGCATACAGGGATAAAAAGTAGCCTATGTCACCCGGGGATAGAGCAGCTTCGCAACGGTGAAAGAATTTTTGAAATCGGTCCAGTAGTTTTGGAGCCTATTCGGTACAAACAAACAAAAAAATCTTTCCTCTTTATAATATTGGTATAGATTTGCCAGCTCGGCTTACTTGTTGAACCATCTGCGAATATATTTCTAAGAAAAAATAATAGCTTGTATACTAGCTTATACAACTAATTATCTTGCACAGTGTAACCGCAAACATATATTGTAATTGCGAGAATTACATTACAAATCTAGTAATTAACGCAAGTAATTGATAGTGATACAAATAAGGCATTGTATTGATTGTACCTATAGCCATGCTTCGTAGAATTATCGTTAAATAATTATTGTGACAATATGATAATATGTTCTTATCAGCTTACTACACTACAATGCACCATTTTGAATAATTGATGAGTTAAAATTAGAACATGTAGGAAAAGTACAAGTGGCCAGTTGGGTCGTGCGATAACCTCTGGCCTGGCTGTGGAGACTGTACATGCAATACTATGTACTACCGCTTATTAATACATCTTTGTTGATAGATAAACGTGGCTCACTAATTAAAATCTAAAAGCCGGCCAAGTGTGTGTCGGGCTTCGCACATAGAGGGTTCCGTACCAAACCAATTTGGTTGTTACAGGTAAAAAGAGGGCATTTCAAAGAAGAAATCGGGTTTTATCAATATATTGGTATTTGTTAGTAAAATATACGTAATAGAGGACGCCTCGCGGTATCACCCGCGTAGTTCCCGTTCCCGTGGGAATACAGGGATAAAAAGTAGCCTATGTCACCCGGGGATAGAGTAGCTTCCCAACGGTGAAAGAATTTTTGAAATCGGTCCAGTAGTTTTGGAGCCTATTCGGTACAAACAAACAAACAAACAAAAAAATCTTTCCTCTTTATAATATTGGTATAGATAATAAACATTATCACTAAATTTCAAGTTCATAGGTCAATGGGAAGTTCAAAAATTCTGCGGAATAAAATTTTGTAAAATAAAAAACCGGCCAAGTGCGAGACGGACTCGCGCACGAAGGGTTCCGTACCGTTATCGCAAAAAAACAGACAATAAAATCACGTTTGTTGTATGAGAGCCCCACTTAAATATTTATTTTATTCTTTTTTTAGTATTTATTGTTGTAGCGGCAACAGAAATACATCATCTGTGAAAATTCAACTTTCTAGCAATCACGGTTCATGAGATACAGACGGGTGACAGACAGACAGACAGACGGACCGCGGAGTCTTAGTAATAGGATCCCGTTTTTACCCTTTGGGTACGGAACCCTAAAAACTGAGTTTGGTAGCTTCTCAGTCCTTTATTTTCCAATATTTTGAAAACAAAAAATACAGTATTTATCCACTCAACGAGATCAGATATGGGGTATGTCAAAACATTTTTTTCACGCCCCCCTTTAGCTGTATGGTAGCCCCCTTAAAAACATAAAGAATATATGTTTTGACATTTTGCATGGTTGCATCTTGTTGACCTAATCAACAAGATGCTTATGCTGTGAAAATTTGAAGACTGTAGCTCCAACCGTTTGCCGTAAAATCCGTGTGACAGACGACGGACAGACGGACATGTGACTGACAGCATTAGGGCTCCGTTTGGACCCTTCGCGTACGGAACCCTAGAAACCACGTTATCTACTATGCAAGGTAGTCTGAGGTACACCCAGCGGTCACGGGGTGGGAGTCCAACTCGATCCCCGTCCACTTTCCCACGAATAGAAGACAGGTGCACTACGGCAGAGTGCAATATCGAAAAAAAATCTTATTGAAACGAACGGAACAAAACTTGATGGGCTTTAGATGACAGGTTTTTCGATAATTCTGTTTGCCCTTGTTCTTAGTATAAGCAACGTAAACTTAAGACACCAAATACGTCAAACAAAACATTTAAATGCACTGGAACATAATCAAAATAATAATATACGATATGCAATGTATACACTTTTCCGTGATGACGCAAAACGGTCGTAAATCGCGGATAATATCGGAAAATCCTTAGATAAAACTCGCTGGACTGCTCACACGTGACATTCTCTGAGATATCGCATTCGAAACACGTCAATATGATAGCTAGACAAGCAGTCCCGAATCAAACAAACACGCGTATGCTAATGCGATAGTTTTTTTTTTATTGGTCCAGCCCTACCCACTTTTGAAAGCCAGAATCAGCAGTGGTGATCACAAGAAAAGCGCCGAAGCAATGAAGCTCGGCGAAGTCCCGGAGGATGAATTTAACTGTCTTGGATCCCGCAACGAAATTAATCAGAAAATAATAAAGGAGGAGTAGGAAAAATATAAAAAATCCACTTCCCTCCATATCAAGCAGAAGACATAACAAAAAAGGGTCAATAGGCACACATAGCGTTAGTTTTATTAGAAAGCGAGGCCGTTTTACAAACCAAAATCCTCTTGAAAGGACCAAAACGAATGTATACAAAATTAGCGACCCACCCTGTCTTGGCACGTGACAAGTTATATACAAAAACTTTCCTCGTTTTTCACTCTTTATATTGGTGAAAATACGTTCAGTTGTTTTTGAGTTTATCGCGGACAGACGCGGTGGAGGACTTTGTATTACAATATGTATTGATACGTGAGTGGCGTGCTCAAAAAGGAAATTCTTAGAATGGCAATGTTAGATAGCACCTTGGTTCTTTGATCGAAACACATGGTCAGGTACATACAAAACCAAGTCAACTGACAATAGATTAGACTAGATAACTTTGCTATAGGTATACAGAAGCAGTGGTGAAGCAGTGGTGGCCCAGGCAGGCGCTTTACTTTGTGTACATTATTTCTCAAAACGGTGAAGGAAAACATCGTGAGGAAACCGGCATGTCCTGGAACCAAAAATTCGAAGATATGTGACATCCAAAAACCCGCACTAGGCCCGGTGGTGGGTTACAGCCCATTCCCTCTCACAGAGAGGAGGCAGTGGGAACATTAATAGGCTGATGGTGATGATGATGCAAAGGCAATGATTTTAAAAAGCTTCGACACAAAGATTTTGTCATATAAACCTAGATATATAGTACAAAGGTACCCTTAGAATTGTATTTAAATTATCACAAATTTTCTTTGTTATAAAGCGTATCCATAAACCGCATTTAACAAAGATGGCGTAGAAGCCTGCTACTAGCTCTATAAACTAACTTCTTGTCTGAACTAGCCGAGTTTACCCTTTCCTCGTATTATTTATTTATAGAACTTGCTTTCAAAAGACCTGCTAGTTTATATACTTGCTTATGTCCTATGGCACATTACATGATTTACTCGATCTTAATGTTCAATTTCTAGGCCTAAATGTAAACGAATCTATTTTATGATTAAAAGCGATTAAGGTTGCGCATTAAAGTCGCCCTTCACTAATACTCCAGAGAAACGTCTGAAAAGTTAATGTATGACTTAACTTTGTATTAAGTAAAACCCATACTTTTTAACTTTTACAGAATTTTGAGTGGGTGCCGCCGGGGACGGAAGATTTTACTCCATTTTGCTAATGCGTAATCTGTTTTTTTTTTTCTAAATATGGGCACTTTAGGAAACAATTGAAAGTTTATTCAGAAGGGTGCCGCTTGGTCCCTTCTCAGGTACACAGACAGTTAAACGGATTCACTTGAACAAATCAGGTACAAAACGGGTTTTATGAAACGTATTTTAAAACCAGAATGATATGTTTCGAAATGTTCTATATATCTTGATTTTAATCATTGACTAATTGCCAATTATTTTCATTAATATCATTGTTAGTAAGCATTTTAGTATTACGTTATCCTTTGTGTTTGTTATTAGTTACGGCCAAGGCTCAGACTTCAATAAAAAAACTCTTAAGTAACTTAAAAGCAGTCCCTTGCTGGACATACGATTTGAACAAAGCCAAAATGTCACAAAAAATCTTTAACACTGCCATTTGGGCGCCACATGATACAGTTTGGGTTTCTCAGAAATCCGTTGTTTCACCTTCTTGTACCAAAACCAAAACTGACCAATTTTATTGTCCTTGAACCTAAATTTTCACGAATCACAAATACAAAACATTTAGAAACGCAACATGGTACTTCGACATCTTTTTGTTGTCTCTACATTTGCATAATAGCCGTACTTTTAAGAAGTAGACAAGCCAAGATTTGCTTAATTAATCTTTTCTATATTTCCTTTTACAAAATAAATTAGTAAGTAGCTTAATAAATAAGAAGATACGCCTCGTTACTACACCCAGGTGTTATAAACCTAAAATAAATTCACAAACTTTTATCAGCAATATTATCTGTTTCAAAATGAAATATCAGTCATAATGAAAGGATAAAACGTAGAATATTTAAAATGAACGATTGTTTGAGTAATTGTTACCAACAAACACTGCGCTTGCAGTTTTGTCTTCGAAAAACCAGATATATATGCAGATAATAATTGATCACGAGTAACCCTATTCACTACAAAAACTAACTAACATACATACATACCAACTAATATACATACTTTGACCCACCTTCTGTGTTTATTCTATTTTGTTTGTTATTTTTATATTATTTTATTATTTAAGTATTTTCCGTTTCCGTAAGTGTGTCCGTGGCATCAACAGTGGGTCCTATCAGAATATCAGCGCGGCGTTATTTTCTTTTTTGGATATCGCTGCACATGCTGAGATAGGAGCCTTTTTGGTCTCGCACGGGGTTTTTTTTTTATTATTGTTTAAATTTATGCATATTTCTCGTGTCTCCTGTGCGGGTCACAAATAAATATTTTTTCTTTCTTTCTTTCAATATACAGTTAATCGATTTCGTATCAGAAATTATTACACATATTAGCCTGTCATACTTATCTACAACTTGTTATTATTCTTATTATGTGCTGTATTATGGCGCACATATCTCTCAGTAGCTGATTTTAAATTGAGAATCACGTCTAAACGGCTAGTCATAATTTATTGGAAAAATATATGTTACATTAGATTATTTTCTTAATAATTACATTTAAGAAAATTTTGAGTTTCATTCTTATAACATAGTGTAATTAATTTGTAAAGTTAAGTCTAAAACGGACACAAAAACGATGACCGCACAGAAACCGCAGAGCGCATTTTAATGAAATTGATACCATCTCAAAGACAATTTAATTATCTACATTTTGAACTAAGGCTTTTTTTAAAGTCATAGAATAATAAGGAAAGTATTAAGAAAATACTGCATTTTGAGTCGCGCGGGTGTGAAAATGTGCGCGTTTTGTTCCCTCAAGGTCGTTGTCTTAAATAACTAACAGTAATTCTCCTCCGGTAAGGGTGCATGATACCTATTAAATGAACGAGGACTCATTTGTCAGATAACAAGCGGCGGTTGCAAAGAAAACAAAGAGATATCATAGCTTGTCACAGATAATGTTACATACGCACACATGGACACAAGTAGTGGGTAGGTGCGCCTGTGTGCGTTATCACTACAGCCAGCTACCGAGCCCGCCTACGTAGCCATATCTGACCGTATCAGCTGTATTAGCCACGATAATACCTCGCATACCTGTATCCGTATGCATACACGTTTTATTTTTGTACATAGCCACATGTATGTATATAAATAGTTAGCAGACATGAATGAACGCTACGTTTCAAGTACACATAAAATTAGTTGGTAAATAATGCGCTGCTGGAACCGAATCAAGTTCGAAGTTCATTTGATTGGTTCGCCAATTAGTTTGTACATAAAACGAAAACTAATCTTGTTTTAAATGGTGTGGTTAGATGAACCTTATTCAAAGGAAAATCTTTATTGCTTTCCATTTTATAGATAGATTGACAGTTAGACCTGTTCGTTTCGCTGGTTCATTGGTGACGTCGAACTGGCGGATGCCAAGCTTCACAGCTTGGCTCATCTCCGCAACTTTGCCTGCTTGTCGGTCTTCTAACAGACTGTACTTCCGTGAGTGTGCTCAAGAAACTCAAGACCTCACCACGACCTCATCCCACCAGCCCTCTTCTTCCATCGGAAATCTAGACGCACTGCAAGTTACCATCCTTACCTTGTTGCCATTCCACCAATTCGCACCAAGCGCTTCCAAACATCCTTCATAATGCGCACAGCGAATGAATGGAACTCACTGTCTGCCTCTGTGTTACCGAAAGCATACAACCCGAATCTCTTCAAAGTTAGAGTGAACAGGCTTCTTCTGGGTAAGTTCACTCCATCGTCAACTTTGTCTCTGTCACCCTCACCTCTGACCTAGACTACAGTCAAGAACAAACCCATAACAAAATTAAAAAAAAACACCATCTTTTGTTATCTTTCAATCTCTTTTATAGCCACGTTGGTAGATATGAATCTCTTTATCTATACCAATATTATAAAGAGGAAAGATTTTTTGTTTGTTTGTTTGTTTGTACTGAATAGGCTCCAAAACTACTGGACCGATTTCAAAAATTCTTTCACCGTTGGGCAGCTACTCTATCCCCGGGTGACATAGGCTACTTTTTAACCGACTTCAAAAAAAGGAGGAGGTTCTCAATTCGTCGGAATCTTTTTTTTTTTTTTTTTATGTATGTTCCCCGATTACTCAAAGACGCCTGGACCGATTTCAAAAATTCTTCTTTTGTTTGAAAGGGTATACTTCCTAGTTGGTCCCATAATCATCAAGTCAGGATCTGATGATGGAATCCTAGAGAAATCGAGGGAACTCCTCAAATGTTATAAGCAAACATATAGCGATTTTGGTATTTTCATCAACAATGCAATCATTTGCACTCAGAAAGTAACATTTGGTGAAGTGGAACTGATGAAGAAGACCACAGATGGCCACTGGAACTCCTAAATGCTAAATATGTCACGGGCATAAGATATCTCGAATAGTTAACCGACTATAATGAAGCAAATACTTATAAATAAATGTAACTGATGAAAATGGCACCATCGAACTGATCTGATGATGAAGCCGGCAGGTAGGCACTGGAACTCTTATATAAAACAATGTATCCTAGTCGTGTTTGGGCTTATTGGAATCGTCATGAGATGTACTTTGGCTATAAATGATAATCATGTTAATTGGAGGTACCTACCAAAACTAAAAAGAGAAAAATAAAAACTTTTTAACAAAAAATCAAACCGACTTCCAGAACAAAAAACTACAAAGCAAAAAATAAATTTCTTTTCCGAAGTCGGTGTCGAAAAACGGAAAACAATGGGTAGGTACAAAAGACACCGACTTCGGAAAAGAAATTTATTTTTTGCTTTGTAGTTTTTTGTTCTGGAAGTCGGTTTGATTTTTATCCCTGTATTCCCATGGGAACGGGAACTACGCGGGTGAAACCGCGAGGCGTTCTCTAGTCTGAAATATAGGTTAACTAGCTATTGCCCTCGACTTCATCTGCGTAGCATTACTACTTCAAATATCCTGTTTTTATACCGAGCGCATTAATCTCCATACAATCTTCTACTTAAGGATGGTTACCGAGATAAAAACTAACCTATATCCTGCTCAGGGTTTCAAACCATCTCCATACCAAATTTCATCTAAATCGGTTCAGCGGTATAAGCGTGAAAAGGTAACATACATACAGACAGACAGAGTTACTTTCGCATTTATAATATTAACATGGATACTTAAGTGAACTTCGCAGTACACATAACCGGTGTGCGTGTATGACTAGATGTATGAATGTGAGTGAAGCAAAAGATGTATGTAAGGATCGTAGCAGGTGGCGTTCTGTAGTTTCTGCCTCCCCATGGGAAAAAGGCGTGAGTTTATGTATGTATGAACTTCAAGATAAGTAGGAGTAATTAGTAAAGTCATCTGTAATTGGTTGGACGTTTTGAGTTCATCTTACATTCTTCATTTTAACCGACAAACCAAAAAGGAGGAGGTTCTCAATTCGGCTGTTTAAACTTTTTTTTTTCTGTATTTTCGGTCATAACTCCATAATATATTAACGGATTTGCATAATTATTTTTTTGTACGAAAGAATATTATTCCGAAATGGTCCCATTTAAAGGTAAAGAGATCCGATGAAGAATTTCGGAGATATACAACAGAACTCTTCAATAAATGACGACAAATCTCTCGGGATCGCTGCAATCGCATGTCTGTTTATTGTTTACACCAAAAAGTGAAAATAAAAAACATCTTTACGAAACTACTACACGAAAAAAACGTTTCTACAAAAAAATACAACAGACTTCCAAAAAATACACTATAAAGTGAAAAATGTATAGTGTTAATTTATTGTGTAGAGTTTTATTTTTCACTTTATAGTGTTTTTTTTGGAAGCCCGTTGTATTTTTTTGTTAAAAAGTTTTTTTCATCTCATTGATTCCCTTTTTTAAATTTTCTTAGACCATTATAATTAATATTAGGTCATTATAATAGCTAGTATACAATATAAGCAAATTAATACATGAGGTCACAATTAACCCGATAATTTTTATTCTGAAAATAATTGCAGGAACACGCACCTTCCTAAGCAATGATCATCTTTATTAAAAGACCCAAAGCCTGAAATTGCCTGCTTTTATTAAACACTAGCGGACGCATCGCGGTATCTCCCGCGTAGTTCCCGTTTCCGTGGGAATACAGGGATAAAAAGTAGCATATGTCACCCGGGGATAGTGTAGCTTCCCAACGGTGAAAGAATTTTTAAAATCGGTCCGGTAGTTTTTAAGTTTTTTCGTCATATACAAAATTTAAAAAAATAAAAATCTTACCTTTTTATAATATTAGTATAGATATAGAAGAAACTACAAATAGGCAGTTTATTTATGAATAACTCTGGCAATTCCCCAGGAGTAGGGCCTGATAATAAGTTGCTCAAAATATGAAGTACCTACAAAACAATGGTCGAGGAAATCTAAACAAACCGTAAATAGAGCGCTAGGGATTTCAGGCACGTGAATGTTACATAAATACAAACAACAATGAATATACAAAGTTCACAATATATATATTTAATAATATAGCAAGAATACAAGGAAGGATGTTCTGTTAATTCATGCAGAAAAATAAAATGGAATTATTTTCAAATATCATCTGGAAATGGAAGTCCAAGCAACATTGTACCTAATGTATTGTATTGTACGTCCAAGTGCGTATTTTGCGTGCCATACCTACTGTATCTTGTATATTATTAATAATGCCCTCAAATAGGGAATTAGTAATGAAATAGATGGCTTTATTAATGTAATAATATTATTAAATTAAAACTTGCATTTTGATTAAGTGTTTTTAATAATGAACTTATGTTATTTATTACTTACTCTTGGAATAAACATCTAATATATTATATGTATTATAAAATACATATTATTAACTTATTACAATTAATCTAGGTATTTACTAAATGTTAGTACTGGTAGAAATAAAAATTGTTTTTTTTTTTGTAAAATTATATTTTATTTTTATTATCAAATTCTTAATAGTATAAAACAAAGTCGCTTCCCGCTGTACAGACAGCCCTATGTATGCTTAGATATTTAAAACTACGCAACGGATTTTGATACGGTTTTTTTTGAATAGATAGAGTGATTCAAGAGGAAGGTTTATATGTATAATACACGCAGGCGAAGCCGCTGGCAGAAGCTAGTATATATATATAATATCTTTAAACGAGCAATTCTTGTAAGTTCGATTTATCGCCCCCGAAACCTCCTGCATATTAAATTTCATGAAAATAATTGGAGCCGTTTCCGAGATTCAAATTATATGTATACATATATACATGATTTACTCGTTTACGTTTTTAGATAGATTAGATAAATGCTAAAGTTCGGATGGATGTATGTTTGTAACTCAATCACGCCAAAACGGCTGAACAGATCTGGATGAAATTTGGCACAGAAATAGATTATAGTCTGGAATAGCACATAGGCTATTTTCTTTTATTATTTTCATCCCGGTATAATGTTCCCTTGGGATAAGAAAACACTTTTCACGCAGGCGAAGCCGCTGGCAGAAATTAGTTTATAGTAAAGAAGATGTAGTTACCGAGACGGTTTATTTACAGAGGAGTAAGTAACAGTAGGTTTAACTGACAAATACATAATACCAACAGTAGAGATGCAGTACCTATATTAATTTGAAATATTTTAGATATAAGTACTACATATTTATAATAACTTTGAAGCCATAGTATTTTTTAGTGCCGAGCCGATCTACTTTTTAGGGTTCCGTACCCAAAGGGTAAAAACGGGACCCTATTACTAATACTCCGCGATCCGTCTGTCTGTCTGTCACCCGGCTGTATCTCATGAACCGTGATAGCTAGACAGTTGAAATTTTCATAGATGATGTATTTCTGTTGCCGCTATAACAACAAATACTAAAAACAGAATAAAATAAATATTTAAGGGGCCATACAACAAACGTTAATTTTTTGCCGTTTTGTGCGATAATGGTACGGAACTCTTCGTGCGCGAGTCCGACTCGCACTTGGCCGGTTATTTGTTCTTTTAAAACCACAATATTTAAGTACCTGGGCGACCGAGCACTGCTCGGGTGAAAATAGATAACACGACGTTTTCTAAAAATGAAATCTAGCTAGATCCATTTAGCGCCCCCGAAAGGCCCTGCATACAAAATTTCATGAAAATCGTTGCAGACGTTTCCGAGATTCAAATTTATATTTATACAAGAATTGCTCCTTTAAAGATCGTACATAGTTAGGAGAACATGGGTACACAATTGGCGTAACTATATCATATAGGTGAGCAGTGAGAACTCATAATACCGATCATGTTATATTCGCGTTCTCACGAGCGTAAAAGAGGGTATCCTATTGCAATAAGTAAACAATCAAAGAGGTTAATTTCAGTGTTTCGTTACTGCAACAGTAGTCAGCTTCACATCTTTGTTATCATATCGGTGATATACGACCCCACGCGAACATGGTACACTCAATAACTAATCCAATATCTGAATTAAGAATTGGAGTTTAGTATTTGTCAGCAGGCTTTAAATTAGGGTTTGCCATATTCTTAAGGTTAAACTAGTCGACGGCACGAACTATTTTGTGCGCGAGGTTAAAATGCATGCTAACTCATCCCACAACACGTGCGAAATATATAGATGCTGTGATGAGCAGTAAGAAGCTAGTTCGCGTACGAATTAGCACTTCTGCAATCTTTTATCGAAATGGATGATGATTTAGGACGAAAACGAGCGCGCGAAATTTTATAAACAGACCTTTGGGAGTCTACATTTCATGAAAAAACTACTGAATGTATCTGATCAAAATAAAATTATTTGGATTGTTGAATTACTAATCTATCCCTGTATGGAGGCCGTTTTTTAATTTTCCTTCTTCTTATGGTATTTATTTGCGCCCAAAGATACGTTAAAATTAGTGTTGAAATATGGAACTTTCGACGCTCATAACTTTCAAATACTTTATTTTTTTATTTTTTCGTTTCCATACAGGGCTAGATAATGATGAGACAAATTGATATCTTTTTTTATTTTGAAAGTACATCGTCAAACAGCGGAGTAATCTCTAGACTACGTTTGTATGGAAGAATATTTGACTTGTTTACCCTTAACTTTAAATTCTCGATTCAGAAACTTTCATACCTCCTTAATTCTTTATTGTACACAAGAAAATTACATATACAACATGAGTGATTATAAAGTTGATGTACAAAGGCGAGCTTAACTCTAAGAAGAGTTTTCTACCAGCAAACCTTAAGACTGATAGAGAGAGATTACAAAAGGAAGAAGAGAAGTAGTCCAGTGTACAATTTTAGAATACTATAAAATAAATCATACATATATACATATACTAATATTATGTCATTCCAAAAGAAAATGATCCTTGATTTTCCTCCTGAAGACAAAAGGGGTTGTCGCGTAGGGAATGTAGTAGAGAGTTCCAGAGACGCACTGCAGTAACAGAGAAGGAGCTATCATAGCGGCTGGAAGTGTGACGTGGGGTACGAAGGAGAAGAGAAGTGGAAGTGCGACAGGGTTTACACCTCGGGACAAAGTACTCAAAGCGTTGACGAAGGTATTGAGGAGAATTAGGATAGTATAGAGGAGAGATAGGATATGGGTATCTCGACGACGGCGAATCGGCAGACACTTCACCTACCTCTTGTATTTTCAATATAGATCTTGATATCTTAGAAATTTAAATTATTAACAAATATGTCTGTTTGCTGTTTACTTAATTAGCCGACACTGCGAGGGGCAACAATCAATCTGCCTAGCCTTTTCCCAATTATGTTGGGGTCGGCTTCCAGTCTAACCGGATTCAGCTGAGTACCAGTGTTTTACATGACGCGAATGCCTATCTGACCTCCACAACCCAGTAACTGGGTAACACGATACCCCTTGGCTAGACTGGTGTCAGATCTCAAGCTTTTGACTACTCGTAACGACTGTCAAAGATCTTCAAATGACAGCCGAGACCAACGGCTTAACGTGCTTTGTTGCAATGGTCACCCATCCATGGACCGACCTCGTCAAGCGTTGCTTAACCTGGAATATCGACCCGTGCGGCTTTTATTATTTAGCCACGGAGCAATATAAAAGGAAAATAATATTAAGAGAATCCTTACAACACTTTTCTTTCATTACCAAAGCTTTTCACGAAACAGACGGTGTAGCGAATTTTTGTAAGCTATTTACCTTTAACATAAATTAAAAGTTTCAAAGTTATTATTAATTTCTTTTTCAAATAAGGACGGCAGATTTTTAATAATTAATATTAAGATGAAGGTGGAATTATTGGAATTATTTACCTTACGATATTGAATTGATATTATTTTTTATCAAACATAAATATAGGTAGATTATTAATTACTATCTGACCCCCGGGGCTTCGCTCCTGTCAACTGGCTACCTACCTACCTACCCAGCCTGCCCAACATACCTACAATTTTTTATCTATCATCAATAGTTTTCTCAGCGCACGCCATAGAGTGAATTTTATAGGCAACCTTTTGCTACCTTGGGTTACATTATAGCAATTTGCATAAGAATCTCTACTTTTTTGAAAATATATTATAGCCTATGACACTCAGGAATAATGTAGCTTTCTAATAGTGAAAGAATTTTCAAAATCGGTTCAGTAGATCCAGAGATTATCCCTTACAACGTCACAAACTTTACCTCTTTATAATATTTAGTATAGGTTTAAGAATATAATATCCGCTTAGCGATTCGACGAAAGTCAGACTGGCCAGATAATTTAATAAATGGTGACCAATCAGGGTATAGATACGGAAAATGTCATTCAAATATCAACACACGAAGTTATTATCGTGTAAATGAACGTAAGTTTTAATTATATTCACAAAAGGTAGTAGGATAAGTATTCGTTACAGGAAAATTTGCATACTTCATAGTATTGTCACGAGGCAATTCTGAATGGAGACAGCCACAGATATTTGTTTAACAAAAAGCTGAACGACCACTTTTAATGCCGAGCTATTTCTGGTTCGACTGAAACAATTAAAATCGTGAAACAATTTGCATTTAAATTATATGCATTACAAACATACATTGTTGCAAGGTAAACAATGATAATATTAAGGGTGTTGTTTGTCAACACGGCCCTTGCACAGTTGATGTTTAGTTGTACTGTTACCTTCGTCTCGGCCGATGTATAGAAACATCTGCTGCAAACAATGCCGGAACTATTTAACCGACTTACCAAAAAGGAGTTGGTTCTATGTTTGACATATTATGTATGTTTTTTTTTAAACTGACTTTCCTAAAAGGAGGAGGTTCTTTGTTCGACTTTATGTATGTTCACCGATAACTCCATCAATTGTGGACCGATTTTGGAAATACATTTTTTGTTTGAAAGAGTATGTTCCGAAATTGATGCCATTTTAATTTGGTGAAGATCTGATGATGAACTTCGGAGATATACAACAGAACTCTTCAATGTATAACGGCAAACGTCTCGGGATTGCTGCAATCGCATGTCTGTTTATTGTTTATACCATTTCATAACTTAACATCACGCCATTACGCTCTAAAGAGGTACGCAGATGTGTACAGTTCACCTTGGTACACTCTCATACCACTGGTTATGTACAGTTTCATGATATTCGGGTAATCTATTCTGACATTATAGGTACCTTACTTGACACAAAAAAATACTACCGACATCCAAATAAGAAAACTACAAAGTGCAAAATAACTTTATTTTTGGAAGTCGGTGTCCATAATGCAAAAAATGGTACCTACCAAAGACACCGACTTCCAAAAATAAAGTTATTTTTCACTTTGTAGTTTTCTTATTTGTAAGTCGGTAGTATTTTTTTGTAGAAATGTTTTTTTTTATTCCTTTCATTAATCGAAGATGCACAATAAAAGGTGATAGACCTTATGTGTGGCACAACGCAGCGAGTCCAAGTACCTCTTTATCTGTTGACTGTTAGTTGACGTGTTTTTTAATCTTTGTCATTAATATACAAAAGTTTAAGTAATTATGTGATACGTGTTATGTATGACACGATAACGAAACAACATAAAGTACTTATCATCAATTAAAGACAACAATTTACTTGTGGACAATCCAACTTGAGTTTATTCATAAATATTATAAGTTTATTTTGATCTGGTATTTCCCGAGACGATTGACAAGGATATAACGACATGGTAACTAACTGTGTACACATCAATTGTTACTTACCAAAAAGCCCACGTAACGTTAATTTGACGGAACATAATAATACTTACTTATTTGTTTTCCTAACGATAAATTGTAATTAGTTTTGGTGAATCCATGACATTGATTGGTTAATATGTGGGTGCGCTAGACTCTAACAAGAGCAAACGGTGAATTTATTCTGAAACCAAGTGTCAGTAATATGTCGTCCTATGTTTAGACTGGACATTCTCGGAAACTGTGCAGAATGTGTATCGACAGATTTATAAAGAGACTCATCTTGTTACCAATATCAATTTGCCTAGCCTTTTCCCAACTATATTGGGGTCGGCTTCCAGTCTTAACGGATTCAGCTGAGTATCAGTGTTTTACATGGAGCGACTGCCTATCTGACCTCTACAACCCAGTAACTGGGTAACACGGTACCCCTTTGCAAGACTGGTGTCAGATCTCAAGCTTCTGACTACTCGTAACGACTGTCAAAGATCTTCAAATGACAGCCGGGACCAACGGCTTAACGTGCTTTCCGAGGCACGGAGGAAACTCGGTATGTTGAAAAGGTCACCCATCCACGGACCGATCTTGTCTAGCGTTGCTTAACCTTGATGATCGACCCGTGCGGCTGTTGTGATTTAGCCACGAGCTCCTCTTGTTACCATGTCAACAATTCAACATCCACACGAGGCAGAACATTTTGCCCTCTTTGTTTAATTTTAGTTTTGTTTTGACGGCACCGGTGATGTGGGATATTGCATGGATATTACCAGTGCAAATGCATTATCCGCAATGACATACATTTTAGATCACTATATGTAATAGCCGGAGCTAGAGCCAGCACAATAGTCCTGATATTATACACGGTTAAATGTGTACTCACATGTTTACTGTATAAAAGAAAGAAAGAAAGAAAAATTGTTTATTTGCGCCAGGCACGACGCATACCATAAAAATAACAAAAAAAAACTTAAATACAATAATTACAAAGTATGCGTCACAACTACGCAAAATTGTCATCGCTCAGCATAATGCATAGGTATAGGTAGGTAATGTATAGGTCTCCATAATTTCATCGAATGTGAGTTACAGACGTTACAGTAGATTTATTCGTATTACTTGTTCGTTAAGGTGCCCCTAGTCAACGGCACGAACTATTTTGTGCGCGTGGTTAAAATGCATGCTGTCTCATCCGACAACACGTGCGAAAGAGATTGATGCTGTGATGAGCAGTAAGAAGCTAGTCCTCGTACGAATTAGCACTTTTGCATATTTGTAGCGAAATGGATGATGATTTAGGACGAAAAAGAGCACGGAAATTTTATGAACAGACTTTTGGGAGTCTAGATATCATGAAAAAACTACTAAATGTATATTTTCAAAATGAAATTATTTGCATTGTTGAATTAATAATCTATTGATGTATGGAGGCCGTTTTGCAATTTTCCTTCTTCTTTTTGTATTTATTTCCGCCCAAACATGCGTTAAAATTTGTGATGAAATATGGAACTTTCGACGCTCATAACTTTCAAATATTGTATTTTTTTACTTTTCTGTTTCCATACAGGGCTAGATAATGATGAGACAAATTGATATCATTTTTTATTTTGAACGTACATCGCGAAACAGTGGAGTAATCTCTAGACTACGTTTGTATGGAACTTTTTTTGACTAGTGCAACCTTAAGATCCTTGATATATTCGAAACGCACTTGATCGGCGTTGTTACCGGCCTCATTGTGACACTAGTCCTGTCTAAAAATACTACGAACCTCTTTTTGCTTAAATATTTTAACATCGACCTCTCCATGTTTCTCCATGTTGGAGCGTTGCCTAAGGCTGTATTTTCAGGTACAAGTTACGAACGGTAACCTTTCAGGTATTTTCTTGAAGTGCGTGGGTACTCGTTCAAGAAAATCTTAGTCTTGGAAAACGGGTCTGTCTAAATTTATATTTCGTGGCATTGCTAACCGAACGATTTAGTATACGTAAAATCATATACTTGCTACGTGTCTATAACACTGTCGTATATACAGGGTGGAATTTTGTAATGGCACCTGAAGGGAAAGTACTCTTAATACTGTAGATAGAAAATTTTACTCAAAGAAACCATTCCTTTATTTTTGAAAAGAAAGAAAACTGCATTCAGGGATTTTCGAAAATTCGATTGCCACAACCGGGAACCGAATCGACTGAAATCTTTAAAAATTACACCTTTTAATGCATAGATCGTTAGGGTCAATTATAAAGATGAAAACTGTCTAACAAACTTGATAAATTGAATGAAAGGAAAACCACGAAATCTTAAATTATTTTAAATATTTACAAAAAACTAATTAATTAGTTGCTCGAAATGGGTTCCATTTTCTTGGATACACAAATTTATTCTTCTAACAAATTCATTTCTAGAAACCTTTAATAACATGTTGTGGTGAATATTTTACATCGTATTCTGAACTTCAACTCGTTTCAATTCGCATTTAATTAAAATTTTATTTTTTACATATCCCTACAATAATTCTCGATCGAAGAAGAAGAAGATCTTTGAGAAAAAGTGCTTTCACTTGTCCCATTGAATTTATAAGGTCCAGATTTCATGGTTTTCCTTTCATTTAACTTATCAAGTTTTTTCGTTTCATCCTTATACTTGACCCTAACGATAGATGCAATAAAAGTACAGGATGTAATTTTTAAAGTTTTCAGTCGATTCGATTCTCGGGTGTGGCAAGCGAATTATCGAAAAACCTTGAAAGCAGTTTTCTTTATTTTCAAAAATAAAGAAATGTTTTCTATGAGTAAAATTTTCTATCTACAGTATTAAGGTTACACTAGTCGAAAATTCTTCCATACAAATTACTCCACTGTTTGACGAGGTACGTTCAAAATAATAAATTATATCAATTTGTCTCATCAGTATCTAGTCCTATATGGAAACAAAAATGTAAAAAAAATATATATTTGAAGGTTATGAGCGTCGAAAGTTCCATATTTCAACACAAATTTTAACGCATCTTTGGGCGGAAATAAATACCATAAGAAGAAGGAAAATTTCAAAAAACGGCTTCCATACAGTGATAGATTAGTAATTCAACAATGCAAATAATTTTATTTCGAAAATATACATTTAGTCGTTTTTTCATGATATCTAAACTCCCAAAGGCCTGTTTATAAAATTTCGTGCGCTCGTTTTCGTCCTAAATCATCATACATTTCGATACAAATTTGTTAAAGTGCTAATTCGTACGAGAACTAGCTTCTTACTGCTCATCACCTCTAGATAGACCTTATGTGTGGCACAACGCAGCGAGCCCAAGTACCTCTTTATCTGTTGACTGTTAGTTGACGTGTTTTTGAATCTTTGTCATTAATCTACAAAAGTTTAAGTAATTTTGTGATACGTGTTATGTATGACATGATAACGAAACAACATAAAGTACTTATCATCAATTAAAGACAACAATTTACTTGTGGACAATCCAACTTGAGTTTATTCATAAATATTATAAGTTTATTTTGAACTGGTATTTCCCGAGACGATTGACAAGGATATAACGACATGGTAACTAACTGAGTACACATCAATTGTTACTTACCAAAAAGCCCACGTAACGTTAATTTGACGGAACATAATAATACTTACTTATTTGTTTTCCTAACGATAAATTGTAATTAGTTTTGGTGAATCCATGACATTGATTGGTTAATATGTGGGTGCGCTAGACTCTAACAAGAGCAAACGGTGAATTTAGTCTGAAACCAAGTGTCAGTAATATGTCGTCTTATGTTTAGACTGGACATTCTCGGAAACTGTGCAGAATGTGTATCGACAGATTTCTAAAGAGACTCATCTTGTCACCAATATCAATTTGCCTAGCCTTTTCCCAACTATATTGGGGTCGGCTTACAGTCTAACCGGATTCAGCTTAGCAGTACCAGTGTTTTACATGGAGCGACTGCCTATCTGACCTCCACAACCCATTATCCGGGTAACACGGTACCCCTTTGCAAGACTGGTGTCAGATCTCAAGCTACTGACTACCCGTAACGACTGTCAAAGATCTTCAAATGACAGCCGGGACCAACGGCTTAACGTGCTTTCCGAGGCACGGAGGAAACTCGGTATGTTGAAAAGGTCACCGATCCACGGACCGATCTTGTCTAGCGTTGCTTAACCTTGATGATCGACCCGTGCGGCTGTTGTGATTTAGCCACGAGCTCCTCTTGTTACCATGTCAACAATTCAACATCCACACGAGGCAGAACATTTTGCCCTCTTTGTCTAATTTTAGTTTTGTTTTGACGGCACCGGTGATGTGGGATATTGCATGGATATTACCAGTGCAAATGCATTATCCGCAATGATATACATTTTAGATCACTATATGTAATAGCCGGAGCTAGAGTCAGCACAATAGTCCTGATATTATACACGGATAAATGTATACTCACATGTTTATGGAAAGGTCTCTATAATTTCATCGAATGTGAGTTACAGACGTTACAGTAGATTTATTCGTATTACTTGTTCGTTAAGGTGCCCCTAGTCAACGGCACGAATTATTTTGTGCGCGTGGTTAAAATGCATGCTGTCTCATCCGACAACAAGTGCGAAAGAGATTGATGCTGTGATGAGCAGTAAGAAGCTAGTTCTCGTACGAATGAGCACTTTTGCATATTTGTAGCGAAATGGATGATGATTTAGGACGAAAAAGAGCACGCGAAATTTTATGAACAGACCTTTGGGAGTCTAGATATCATGAAAAAACTACTAAATGTATATTTTCAAAATGAAATTCTTTGCATTGTTGAATTAATAATCTATTGATGTATGGAGGCCGTTTTGCAATTTTCCTTCTTCTTTTTGTATTTATTTCCGCCCAAACATGCGTTAAAATTTGTGATGAAATATGGAACTTTCGACGCTCATAACTTTCAAATATTGTATTTTTTTACTTTTCTGTTTCCATACAGGGCTAGATAATGATGAGACAAATTGATATCATTTTTTATTTTGAACGTACATCGCGAAACAGTGGAGTAATCTCTAGACTACGTTTGTATGGAACTTTTTTTGACTAGTGCAACCTTAAGATCCTTGATATATTCGAAACGCACTTGATCGGCGTTGTTACCGGCCTCATTGTGACACTAGTCCTGTCTAAAAATACTACGAACCTCTTTTTGCTTAAATATTTTAACATCGACCTCTCCATGTTTCTCCATGTTGGAGCGTTGCCTAAGGCTGTATTTTCAGGTACAAGTTACGAACGGTAACCTTTCAGGTATTTTCTTGAAGTGCGTGGGTACTCGTTCAAGAAAATCTTAGTCTTGGAAAACGGGTCTGTCTAAATTTATATTTCGTGGCATTGCTAACCGAACGATTTAGTATACGTAAAATCATATACTTGCTACGTGTCTATAACACTGTCGTATATACAGGGTGGAATTTTGTAATGGCACCTGAAGGGAAAGTACTCTTAATACTGTAGATAGAAAATTTTACTCAAAGAAACCATTCCTTTATTTTTGAAAAGAAAGAAAACTGCATTCAGGGATTTTCGAAAATTCGATTGCCACAACCGGGAACCGAATCGACTGAAATCTTTAAAAATTACACCTTTTAATGCATAGATCGTTAGGGTCAATTATAAAGATGAAAACTGTCTAACAAACTTGATAAATTGAATGAAAGGAAAACCACGAAATCTTAAATTATTTTAAATATTTACAAAAAACTAATTAATTAGTTGCTCGAAATGGGTTCCATTTTCTTGGATACACAAATTTATTCTTCTAACAAATTCATTTCTAGAAACCTTTAATAACATGTTGTGGTGAATATTTTACATCGTATTCTGAACTTCAACTCGTTTCAATTCGCATTTAATTAAAATTTTATTTTTTACATATCCCTACAATAATTCTCGATCGAAGAAGAAGAAGATCTTTGAGAAAAAGTGCTTTCACTTGTCCCATTGAATTTATAAGGTCCAGATTTCATGGTTTTCCTTTCATTTAACTTATCAAGTTTTTTCGTTTCATCCTTATACTTGACCCTAACGATAGATGCAATAAAAGTACAGGATGTAATTTTTAAAGTTTTCAGTCGATTCGATTCTCGGGTGTGGCAAGCGAATTATCGAAAAACCTTGAAAGCAGTTTTCTTTATTTTCAAAAATAAAGAAATGTTTTCTATGAGTAAAATTTTCTATCTACAGTATTAAGGTTACACTAGTCGAAAATTCTTCCATACAAATTACTCCACTGTTTGACGAGGTACGTTCAAAATAATAAATTATATCAATTTGTCTCATCAGTATCTAGTCCTATATGGAAACAAAAATGTAAAAAAAATATATATTTGAAGGTTATGAGCGTCGAAAGTTCCATATTTCAACACAAATTTTAACGCATCTTTGGGCGGAAATAAATACCATAAGAAGAAGGAAAATTTCAAAACGGCTTCCATACAGTGATAGATTAGTAATTCAACAATGCAAATAATTTTATTTCGAAAATATACATTTAGTCGTTTTTTCATGATATCTAAACTCCCAAAGGCCTGTTTATAAAATTTCGTGCGCTCGTTTTCGTCCTAAATCATCATACATTTCGATACAAATTTGTTAAAGTGCTAATTCGTACGAGAACTAGCTTCTTACTGCTCATCACCTCTAGATAGACCTTATGTGTGGCACAACGCAGCGAGTCCAAGTACCTCTTTATCTGTTGACTGTTAGTTGACGTGTTTTTGAATCTTTGTCATTAATCTACAAAAGTTTAAGTAATTTTGTGATACGTGTTATGTATGACATGATAACGAAACAACATAAAGTACTTATCATCAATTAAAGACAACAATTTACTTGTGGACAATCCAACTTGAGTTTATTCATAAATATTATAAGTTTATTTTGAACTGGTATTTCCCGAGACGATTGACAAGGATATAACGACATGGTAACTAACTGAGTACACATCAATTGTTACTTACCAAAAAGCCCACGTAACGTTAATTTGACGGAACATAATAATACTTACTTATTTGTTTTCCTAACGATAAATTGTAATTAGTTTTGGTGAATCCATGACATTGATTGGTTAATATGTGGGTGCGCTAGACTCTAACAAGAGCAAACGGTGAATTTAGTCTGAAACCAAGTGTCAGTAATATGTCGTCTTATGTTTAGACTGGACATTCTCGGAAACTGTGCAGAATGTGTATCGACAGATTTCTAAAGAGACTCATCTTGTCACCAATATCAATTTGCCTAGCCTTTTCCCAACTATATTGGGGTCGGCTTACAGTCTAACCGGATTCAGCTTAGCAGTACCAGTGTTTTACATGGAGCGACTGCCTATCTGACCTCCACAACCCATTATCCGGGTAACACGGTACCCCTTTGCAAGACTGGTGTCAGATCTCAAGCTACTGACTACCCGTAACGACTGTCAAAGATCTTCAAATGACAGCCGGGACCAACGGCTTAACGTGCTTTCCGAGGCACGGAGGAAACTCGGTATGTTGAAAAGGTCACCGATCCACGGACCGATCTTGTCTAGCGTTGCTTAACCTTGATGATCGACCCGTGCGGCTGTTGTGATTTAGCCACGAGCTCCTCTTGTTACCATGTCAACAATTCAACATCCACACGAGGCAGAACATTTTGCCCTCTTTGTCTAATTTTAGTTTTGTTTTGACGGCACCGGTGATGTGGGATATTGCATGGATATTACCAGTGCAAATGCATTATCCGCAATGATATACATTTTAGATCACTATATGTAATAGCCGGAGCTAGAGTCAGCACAATAGTCCTGATATTATACACGGATAAATGTATACTCACATGTTTATGGAAAGGTCTCTATAATTTCATCGAATGTGAGTTACAGACGTTACAGTAGATTTATTCGTATTACTTGTTCGTTAAGGTGCCCCTAGTCAACGGCACGAATTATTTTGTGCGCGTGGTTAAAATGCATGCTGTCTCATCCGACAACAAGTGCGAAAGAGATTGATGCTGTGATGAGCAGTAAGAAGCTAGTTCTCGTACGAATGAGCACTTTTGCATATTTGTAGCGAAATGGATGATGATTTAGGACGAAAAAGAGCACGCGAAATTTTATGAACAGACCTTTGGGAGTCTAGATATCATGAAAAAACTACTAAATGTATATTTTCAAAATGAAATTCTTTGCATTGTTGAATTACTAATCTATTCCTGTATGGAGGCCGTTTTGCAATTTTTCTTCTTCTTTTGGTATTTATTTCCGCCCAAACATGCGTTAAAATTTGTGTTGAAATATGGAACTTTCGACGCTCATGACTTTCAATACATTTCGATACAAATTTGTTAAAGTGCTAATTCGTACGAGAACTAGCTTCTTACTGCTCATCAAAGCATCAATCTCTTTCGCACGTGTTGTCGGATGAGACAGCATGCATTTTAACCCCGCGCACAAAATAGTTCGTGCCGTTGACTAGGGGAACCTTAAGACTACTTTCCCTTCAGGTGGCATTACAAAATTCCATCCTGTATGTTGATATACTATATATTAACAGTCTATTATTCCTCAGTGATAAAAACTGAGAATAAGAGTGATTAGAATTAAGTAACTGGTTACATTCACAGCCCGGTCTAATCAATGGGTCGGTAGCGCCTGCGCAGCAGTTACGTCACCGCTTTCGCGGCTACACTGTAGTAAGATGTTGCGAAATACGCCACTTATGCAAGAAGTACGATACGCAAATACGCCAACTGAGCGATTGTTGCATGCACCGTGTTAATATGTTAATGCATTGCAGCTGTGCACTCATGCTAGGTACATATCGGACGAAGAGTTGTTCGCGTACTGATTTGTTCCATGGTCTTATCAATTGTTGAAGAAATGTCCCGGCGGCCATTAAAGACAGCATTATTATTATCAGAATTCAAAAGAAATAGTAAGAAAGAATGAGTACGTAATAGTAATATGAATAAAATACCCAGGACTATTAAATGATAAATGATTTTATTTCTGTAAGTTGGTTTGTACAAACACTTTTACATGTCGATCACATTTTTTTAAACTAGATGAGGTCGGCGTTTCCTATCTGACTACTCTGAGAAAAAAGGCCGAAACAAACTCAGAGGTCACAGTCTCTTTTAAACTCCAGACAAAATCTTGGTTAGATCATATGAAGACCATGTAGACTGATGTCTGAAATGGTCTTTTGAGGAAAGAACCAGCCAGATTGAGTGGACCTGTCCAGTCAATGCACGCATTTGTTTATAACCGAGCAGCTCAACTCAGAATTTAAGGAGCTCAACGATTCAACGAACAATACCAAAGAAAGGACATTCGGGTAGGCCGCATAAACTACTCAAACTGCCAGACCATTTTTAAAAACTAAGATAAACTAAAACAAAAAAATAATGATCCACATAGTTTTCACATTCACAATAATTAAAATAAAATAATATAATACTTGAAAAAGTAAATATTCTTGTCATTGCAAGAAAACGAAAAAAGAAAGAATAACATAATACACGGTGCAAAATAGAAAAACTATAGATGTTTCACATCAAAAAAAAACAAAATTAATTGAAGCAGCTTAATCCCAAGCCTTTTTGATTCATTTGCATAATACTATGAGTAAAATCACACAGAAAGTGTAAACGGAAAACTAAATTCGCAAGATAATGAATATTCAGGTGTAACAGTACCTACCATTTTGTAGATAACAACTATAGACAGCTTCTGAATCTGTTGAACTCGGCCTTCACGATTTCAGAGGCTTTCATAATTGTACCAGGTTTAGCAATATCCTTTCCGAACAAAATTCTCAATAGCAGTTCGTTAATAAACCGTATCGTGTATTTATCGAAGATTTCGATTAGGTACAATTTTATTAGAGCGAAGAATTATCTTTTGCTCAGTATTTACATAGATTACTTCAAAATCTAACAATATGTACGCAAACATTTTACTATCAGAAGATTTTTGTACATGTGATTAATTAGCACCGGCAATTTCTTAGTTTTTCTGCGCATATATGGCATATATAAACTCTACCAAACAAAATAACCAGATTATGTTAGTACCTAATTAGTAAGTATTGTTGATCGGTGTAGATTAACTAATATGAAATATAACTTGACAATGTTTCCGTGTTCATATTATCAAATATAAGAGATTCTTAGACTAGGTATTATATATCTCCGTGTCCATATTAAAACTCGCTTATATAAAGTTGTTTTCTGATACCAAGATATAATCTAAGATCTTGTTGTGCACTTAAATGACAACTTAACGGAAACATAGGTAAGTACTGATAGATTATCAGTACAAAATGTATTATAAATACATGTAGTTACCTCTCTTTTTGTCCATAGGATCATAACTCTGCATGAAAATATCATTATATACGGAGGAAAATTACTGTCCCGTGGTAAACAAGTTTTGCTTTTAACAGTATCTAAGATGGAATTAAACAAGAAAGGAGATACCCCATCGGTTCTCATTTGTGGAAAGATAGTAACTGTAATGAACAGTATATTAGACAAGACACATGCAATCATGTGTATCCTTATTATGAAAGGTAAATGAGTTTCTAACGATATGTTACGACACCAGCGTAATGGATTCAACTCCGACCTTAGAAAGGCATTTTGCATAACGAGTAAAAAACCGCAGTCTCCATGATTAAACATGCGCACTTATCTTATTTGTGATTTGAATGTCACTCACGTTTTTGATGTTTTCATTGATATCGAAAACTGTATTAATCTCTTCTGCTATAAAGCCTCCTTCCTTCCTTTGAATATCTGGTCCTCTTTCAGACTTATTTTTTTTTGCAATGATATCTTAGCACTACCGACCAAATCTTTTTAGATCAGAATTAATTTGCTTTGGATCCAATCCGGTGATCCAACTTAGCAACAGTCTCAAAAAATTCTAGGAATGGCAGATTGAGGCAAATAGTTGCCGGCTGCAAGTTCCGAGAACCATGACACAGAGACTCACATTGTTAACTGTGTTGGCTTTTCCACATTTTAATTCATTAGTTTACAGAAGATCTATCTTACTTAGATGGGTTTGGAGTGAAATATATTGGAGGCCAATGCGGGAATTGTTCCTTTAGATGTTTCATTACCTTGTTCTTAATTTTATAGTTTGGATTGGCTTGTTACTATCATTTACCATTATACCTGTGTCTTTGAATAGAAAACTTAGGCTGCGGAGTATGAAAGTGTTATGACAATTTACAATACACCTTGTCATTCCTATTTATTCGCCTCAATGTTTTTATTTTCTTCTTTGACATAAAATGTATCGTCGGAGAAAAATGTGAATGCCTTTATTATCGGTATAGATTATGAAATGAATTTACATAAATACCTATACCTGCATTATTTATCAGTGATATCAATGATGGTTCTGATAGCATAAGTGTAAATTTCCGCGATAGTCGCACATTTTTATCGATTTTTATGCAGATATATATAGTATTCTCGTATTCTGTGCGTGTGAATACGTGAAACAGAGCCATATCGTATTAACAGTGAGTAGAATGCCACGACTTACATCTTCTGACTTGTTGCTTGCTTGAATATTGTACCAATGCTGTCCCTTGTACCGTATCCCTCACAGCTTAAGTTCTTTTGGTTGTTTGCTCCTATTCAAATGAACTCTTATCTATTTATCAACTAAAATAAGTTTGTATATTGTTATCTCTCTCACTGTCATAACATTAGCGTGTAAAAGCAAATAAGTGAATGTAATGCTATTTGCTGAATTTGACAGAACCATCAGTATAATCAATTCTTATTCTCAGAATGTGTGAGTTTTAAATCGGCTTTTTTTCGTGTAGAACGTGACAGGCAGTCAGCTATATGTACAATATAGCTTATGTATGCATGCGAGGCTGTGTTCACGGTTAGTTAGACGCGCACGGTGGCGCGGTGGCTCGGTGGCGGGCGCGATGTGGCCGGTGCGATAGGCAGCGGCCTTGCGGGGCCGCGAGTGGTGCCGCAGCCTCGCACGTGTACGTGTGCATGACGTCATCCGCACGCACCGCAACACACGTTCAAGTTCAATGTTGCCTATTAATTTTACCGTGCCTTACCACCAACTAGCACTAACAATATTCGTCAAATGTAATAGAGCGCTCGACAAGGACGTCTACAACACTCCACCTATTGATAAACCCTACCTCTAATTAGGCGTTTAGAAAGGTGAAAACTGAACTCGCAGCACGCATATTTAGTACGCTGTGAATCGTTCGTTTCCTGAGCTGACTTTCGTCGTGTTTACACAACATTACGCTCCTGAATCTCAGTATTGGCGATTCTGGCTAACGTTTTGAAAACAGCGAATCGCATCTTCCTCGGTCCATTGACAGAGGGTTCTTCCTCGAAGAACGCGTGCGCGAGTGTCAACAAGCGCATAACGGTCGCCGGAGGTGGTGTTTTGTGGCGTGTGCCTCCATTGTGACGTCAGCATACATCCGCGTGCGTCGCTCTCACTTCCAAATATTTATTATTTACTCTTCCAATTGACGACGCACCTTGTTTCTATGTCGACCTCGGTCACGACGACGTTTCTGTTGATAATTTGAATTAAAAACTTTTTGTTGGCTAATTGATTCTATTCGTAGCGCCCGTAAAAAGTGATAAAAGTAGTATTTCTTGTTTACTGGGTGATTCTTCATCCGTGTTACTTGTCAATGTTATCTGCTAGTTAATCGTTTTACAAGTACCATCGCAACTAAAGCGCTTGTTTTATTTTTTGTCAGCAAGGTGCGATTATAGGCAATTAGTCAGAAACTCAGAACACGAACCGATATCTTGCTCAAAATAGACTTGTTCTAGTGCAGAGTGTGGTCGGGTCGCTTTTTTGTTATTCTCAATGTGTGAATAAATTCGCGAGTGTGTACGTGACTGGCGGTATCGGCACAAGTTATCGGCGAAATATTTAATTAGGTATATAATATCTGTAAACCGCACTCGGTCAAGGGAAAATCTAGAGCAGCATAGTTACACAGCAGAGATACATTCACAATAGAACTCTTCAACAGTAGAGATGTGATGAAACTCTGTCAACAATGTTAAAGCGAAGCAAATTAAAAGGAAAAAAAGTATACATTTCTACCAAGGCAAAACTCTGTGACTGTGATATAGGCAGACAGGTTATTGCAATAAGACCTAGAGAATAGATTAAAATGAACAATGCTGCTATTCATCATGATGAGATTCGCAGAACTTGAAATACTTATTAATTCGAAGACTAACTCAAGTAGCGCAGCCTTCGTTCTCAGAAGAGTTTAAAGTTCGCAACACTGCAGTAGCTAGGCCATCGATATATAAAAACAAAGATGCTTAGCTAAAATATTCGTTGTCGTCAAACCCTGGCGGGTCACATGATCTTAAGACGGGTCACTTAATAGCACTCGTTCAGTTGGCAACAACCGACTACAGTCTGGTCCTTCGAGCCGGATAAAGAACGAAAAATCCGCAGCAACCAGGCCCACTACAGTCGGTCTTCAGCTCCACAAGAGGTAACAACAGTAAGAAATAAAATTGAAGATACGAATCAAGACAGTATTTTCATTCCTCAACAAGACCTCAACAAACAAACCAAAATACAGTCCACTTCAAGACTAACTCAAGTAGCGCAGCCTTCGTTCTCAGAAGAGTTTAAAGTTCGCAACACTGCAGTAGCTAGGTCATCGATATATAAAAACAAAGGTGCTCAACTAAAATATTCGTTGTCGTCGAAGAACCCAGGCGGGTCACATGATCTTAAGACGGGTCACTTGATAGCACTCGTTCAGTTGGCAACAACAGCTGTTACAGGAATTATCTTATCTGACCCAATGCCGGTTAAACAAACATTCAAGTGATATGAAGCACTGTGGCCGAATTCACTCGAATTAACCCGGGAAGTGCATAAACATACCACAGATAACAAGGTAATATTCGGTGGGCATACACTGTTTGTTTTTCAATCAACTTTAAGTACCTTGATATAGTAAATGGGAAAATATCGGAACATCAAATCACTGATATATTACTGATATAACGTTACCAAGGGGCCAAGGACCTCCTAAGTTTGGAATTTTCCAGAATATGCGCCAAGTAAATGTTTACAATTTTGTGGCGACATATTTTACTTATTCTTGTATTGTGTTGGCAACAAAAGTCCGTACACGTGCCCCCACAAGATCTATTTTAATAGCCGAACTTATAAACATTGATAACAGTATTTGTTTTCGCTACAGATAAATTGGTAACTGTTGAAAAACAGAGTGATTCGTTACATCACCTTAACACATTTAAATATTATTATGTACACTTTGTTTAAAAATAAATGTAAGGGCATGTTATTCTTTTAAATACGGAATCAATCAAATGTAACTTTCATTTAACCTTGGCTCGTCTTTGAGCTGGAGTATTGAAAGCTTACACCGACATGTTTCTGATATGCGCGTGACCTCGTAGGCACTATGTAAATTTGTTAAAAGGAACCCGGGCGCTAAAACTCCTACGACCTAACTCTTTCATAGAAATGATTTATTAATTCCAAATAATAAGTTTGATGTAGGTACTAAATTATCGAGTTTTAATAAAGAAGTGCTAAGACCACGAATAGATCTCGCGTAAAATTAAGCCTACAAGCGAAACCTAATCGATATCAAGTTCTTGGAAAATTTCTCCAACGTAGAACTGAACGTAAGAAGTTGAAAGTCCATTTGAGACACGTGTCTAATAGGTCGGCTATTCTGTTTACGTCAACAATCCTTGTTACCAAGTCAACCTCATTCAACCATTGCATTTTGCAAGCACAAACAAAACCACAAAATGCATAATAGCACAATAATAAAACATTACGTAATGCGGTATCCGATGAATAGACTTACTCATAAGTTCCGTTCGCTAATCACAAATGGCAACTATGTTCGGTGCGTACACCCAGACTTTTATGGCGACAAGGCCATTGTGGTTGAATTTGGCATTTGATAATCACTTCGGTTCCTATCGCCGTCGAATCGGCCGATCAATGGTTGTGGCGCGACCGCAGTCACTACTGCTTAGCATACAATTGATGGTAATTCCTCCTGGCAGGTTAGTCACGCGGCCACTAAGATCTGCTCTTTATATTCAAGGGGCGACGGCGTTAGCCTACGCGTGTAACAATCACGAATGGAATCTAAATAGAGAAGCAATAACTGTTCACACGAGGTCAGCATCGATATGTTTGCAAATATATTGCGAAATAGGACACGCAAACAATTTATAAGGCTAGTCATTTATCAACTTACTTTCTCCTCAGGTCCAAGCGCGATAGCGAGTCGTAAGTGTATATCATGCATATATTTAGGTGTTAAATATGTTTGATTATTATAGCAAACATAAAACAAAGGTTTTAATTAACACAACAATCTGCGTGATAGATAACTGTGTGACCTTTGGAGAATTAACAATAATTGTTATTATGATGGCACAATGTTTGCATACACGACTAATAAATATATCGGAGTCTTAGATAGAGGCATGTGCTGCAATTATTTAGTTATGTTTGAGGAAAGACGGGGGTAGTGCGGCGTCCCCTGGACGGCTGCCGCAAGGGAAAGCACTTGGCACTTTGGCGCAAACACTGTCTATTGAGCATTGACGCGACGCTTTGATTGATGTCCGCTATTCTCGGATAAGCGTGCTTATTATCCGAAAGTGTTTGGCAGCCGGACACGATATTTGCGACATTGTGGGTGGAAATACGAACGCTGGTAAATTAACGATCGCGATTCTAAGTGTTTTCTGTATATTGTAACTGTTTTTCATGATTGAAGAAAAGTTACAGGCCCCAAAGTTTTGGATCATACCTATCCTTTATGATACTGAATTGTATATATAGTAGGCTCTAACTGGTATAGCTTCTTAGTTCTAACTGATTCTTAACTGTTTTCTCCTAAGCGAGTGCCAAAACGGATAACACAAGAGAATCGTGAGTATACTCAGTACGGAAAATTGTTACGTCAGTGTACCTAATGCTATGAGTAATAACTTTATCTGCTATCATATCTTTGATAGTTCCTTTATATATCTACCGGTAGGTAGGTTCAATCTGCCTAGCCTTTTCTCAACTTTGTTGGGTCGGCTTCCAGTCTAACCGGATTCAGTTGAGTACCAGTGTTTTACATGGAGCGACTGCCTATCTGATCTCCACAACCCAGTAACTGGGTAACACGGTACCCCTTGGCTAGACTGGTGTCAAATCTCAAGCTTCTGACTACCCGTAACGACTGTCAAAGATCTTCAAATGACAGCCGGGACCAACGGCTTAACGTGCTTTCCGAGGCACGGAGGAATCTCGGTATGTTGCAATGGTCACCCATCCAGGGACCGACCTCGTCAAGCGTTGCTTTACCTTGAAGATCGACCCCTGCGTCTGGTATTATTTAAACACGAGCTCCTCGATCGATCGGTAGGTAGGTACTTACCAATCCAAAATAATCTTCGCAACATTTCCTACCAACTTACCCATTATTACGTTCATTATAATTATCAGCAGCAAATAGTTTCCTTTTTCACATTATTAGTAACCATTTACTAATCCTGTAAAAATCTATTAATACTTATTTAATATCACAAAAGAGGAAAACGTTTGTTTGTTAGGTATTAACTTAAACGGTTTATCCCCAAATATAACAGTTTAATCGCTTGATTTCCTTTTAAACATGGCCCCAATTAACCTACAGGGATAATATTTACTGATAAATACCATACAATTTATGTGTTGATCACAAATTAATAGTCTAACGGCGGTTAAAGGCAAAATTTTAATGCATAGAGAATAGAAGTACCTAGAAGTACCTAATTAGACCTTTCATTAATAAATATCTGGTCAGAATTGTAACTAACGCTATCATTTTTTAGGGTGCCGTACCTCGAAAGGAAAAAACCGAACCCATATAGGATCACCGTTCTCCGTCGTCCGACCGTCCGTCTGTCTGTCTGTCAAGACTCTTTTTATCAGGAACGCATGGAGGTATCAAGCTTAAATTTTTATCAAATACTGAGGTCTACTGTCCCTTAAAGCTGTAAAAAAATCAAACTTCTAAGCCTACGCAATCAAAAGATACAGCCGTTTATGCCGCAAATTTTTGACACTCGCAATGGAATCAAAACCTACAGGGTACTTCCCGTGAACTCAGAATCTTGAAATTTGGTACGAAGCAACGTCTTATAGCACAGATAAAGGAAAAATTGCGAAAACCGTATTTTTTTTGTTACATCAATATAATAAATATATTTTTAATAATTTTAAACTTACTGCCCCTTTTCTTATGAACGCGTAGAGGTATTAAATTGAAATTCATATCGAATACTCAGGTCTATATTACCTTTAAGCTGAGGTTTGTACGGAACTCTCGGTGCGAGAGTCCGACTCTCGCACTTGGCCGGTTTTTTTCTAATCAATTCAACTTCAGTCATTCACTGAAAATGTGATACCTATTTATATACTTACCTAGTATTCGATACAATATTCAATGGGTTCAGATAACTCAATCGCAACCGATAGCAATATCTATCAGAACGACTTGAATAATGAAACAAATACTAAGCCTAATAAAAAAACTTTTTACAAAAAAATACTACTGACTTCCAAATACAAAACTACAAAGTGAAAAATAACTTAATTTTTTGAAGTCGGTGTCCATAACGCAAGAAAATTGTACCTACGAAAGACACCGACTTCAAAAAATTAAGTTATTTTTCACTTTGTTGTTTTGTATTTGGAAGTGGGTAGTATATTTTGCAAAAAGTTTTTTTATTTTTCACTTTTTAGTTGTACGTACCTAATAGGCAAGTTAGTAAGGGAACTATTTCGCCAGAATAGATTTCATGTAACTTGAACATAACCGGTGAAATGAGAGATCTGCCTTTAAGAGCGAACTGGCGTGATGTTATGTTATGAAATGTTATAAACAACAAACAGACATGCGATTGCAGCAATACCGAGAGATTTGCCGTTATTTATTGAAGAGTTCTGTTGTATATCTCCGAAGTTCTTCATCAGATCTTCACCAAATTAAAATGGGACCAATTTCGGAACATACTTTTTCAAACAAAAAAAGAATTTTTCAAAATCGGTCCACAATTGACGGAGTAATCGGTGAAAATACAAAAAAAAAATAACAAACATAAAGTCGAACATAGAACCTCCTCCTTTTTGGGAAGTCGGATGATAAAAATGGAAAAGGGGTAATAAGAATTTCTACAAACTAACCGATTCGAGCTATTGGAAACTCATTAATGTGAAGTAGATAACATTTATTTGAAAATTATCTAGCGGGTTTGTGAGGTTATCATCATCATGATCATCCACAGCCCGACTTCGCCCACTGCTGAGCATAGGCCTCTCTCTTCTTGTACCAATCACCACGTTCCTGTGTTAACCTCCTCCCCATCCATGTGAGGGTATATTTAAATCGAAATGAATAGTTCTCGTGAAGCCGTAGTTACCAGTTACCACGTGGTTATATCATATCCTGTCCACGTGGCAATCGTCATGCCAATCTGAGGACGTGAGTGTTGCGGCCTACTACTGTAGATATCCGCCATAGTGCTATAACACCTACAACCGTTCTATCAACCGGTCGAGGAGACGGGAGAGCGCCGATTGCGTCACTCACACCCCGATGATTGATTACACCAGATTTTAACGCCGAATAGCTAGTGAAATTAATCAACTTTATTTTAATCGAACAGCAATTCGTGGCCTTTACATTGCCCTCTACTAACGACACTATTCCAATTTAATCTGCGGCTCGCGGTTCCAACTAACACGACTATGTGGACGACCTTTGCATATGCGCGTTTTCAACTAACACACGACTAATTCGACTATGTGGACGACCTTTGTCAATGTATTGCTTCAAAATCGTTCAACACCAGATAAGATAAAACTTCGATCATAAAACGCGTGACTAAAAATGTTATATAATTAGATACAACATTTCAGTATTAACCAAACAAAATATTTTATCATTCATAAACAAGTTACATTACAATTAATTAATTATCGTTATTTTCTGTGAAGTGGCGAAATATTTTCATAATAAATCAATATTACGCTTTTGTGAATTTGCTCATTACTCAAATATTTGAGTCGACAGCGAGCGTTCCAGCCAGGTCGCCGGCTCTGATTCAGAAATTCATTTCATGACAGTGCTCATTGTATTTATCAAGATATTAATCAGTAGACAACTGTACTTATCTAATAAAATTTCCTTTGTGTGAGAATCCATCAAGCTTGCCTAAAGAAGTAATTAGTCTTATTCTGTTTCTGAATTCTCACGTCAATGTCCGCCGCTAAAGTGGCTCTACAAGTATTTTTACTTTTGTCGTAACATATAAAAGCTATTCCGAGTGGCCGTGTCGGTAGGCTGTGAACCGTACAAGATTTTCACGGTTCAGCCGCTTCATTTTCACCGTTATAAAGGATCAATGGTAATTTTTAGTCGAGGTAGGGTAGGTAGCGCTTACCGCTGTTGAAAATTATCATCTGCTAACGCTCTGGTGCTCGGGTCCTGGGCCAAATATAGAAACTTTAATTAGATACAATATTTTAATTGAAAAAGATTAACCTAGCATAATATCGCACAAATTATGTAAGTCTTGAAACTTGAAAAAAAAAGTAAGAAAATAAATAAAAAAAAAAACAAAGTAAATCTCGTAAGAAAAATTCGAAATTGTAGAGCTATGCAACAGTCTATAGAGCAGGTACAAAATTTTCCGATAAAGCCAAATCTCAACACTGCGATTGGATTGGAAACTAAGCTAGTTAAAAAAATCCGATATAAATGGCGGGGAAACAGGGAAGAGGGATTAAAATTAGAAGTGACCTGGATTTCAAAAGGCTATTCCGTGTATCTATCTAATGCAGCCTAAAATAAAGTCCATTTAGCGATGGCCGAGCGTGGGTGGAGCTGACAACCGCCACACATCCGCACGTTTCCAACAATGTTTTGATTCTCCCAAAAATTCCACGAACACATATTTTACTAATGCACATTTTCAGGTATCAAATTATTTCTATTCCTCCTGTGACTACATTTTTCTGCTTAACCCAGTTACGTGGGTATTTTATATATATTTCGACTATTTATTTTGCTATATCATTGTAAACAAATTTTATCTTTCTCCAAACACGTAAATCTATACTAATATTATAAAGCTGAAGAGTTTGTTTGAACGCGCTAATCTTAGAAACTACTGGTTGGAATTTAAAAAATATTTTTGTGTTGGATAGTCCATTTATCGAGGAAGGTTATAGGCTATATAACATCACGCTACGACCAATAGGAGCGGAGCATAAATTAAAAATGTTGCAAAAACGGGAAAAAATTATCCTTTTTGAGGGCTTCCGTTGCGTGTGCTGCGTAAACTGTTTAAGTTACGCAACAATTATGTATGTAGGGTAGGTAGGATAGATGGGTAGGTAGCCAGTTGACGGGAGCGAAGCCGCGTGGGACAGCTATTATTAAAAAAAGGTTTATATTCGTTGGAACAGGTAAAGGTCAAAGAATTTGTTCTGATATTATGAAACAGGTTTAAGTCTACGTCCAGTGTAGGTTTAATCCTTGACATTAACGTTTTAGTTAAAGCTAGTTATATTTTTTCGTTTGTGATAGTTAGGTCTTACACATAATTATGATATTAATTAATTTGATGAAAGGTTAAACGTGGCTAATAATAATGGTAATATATTCCGAAGAAACAAGTCAAATAATAAAACTAAACGATGTTGATTTAGAAATTAAGCCTTTCTTGTACATGAAAGAAAGCAACTAAATAATAACAGCCGCACTGGTCGATCATCAAGGTTAAGCAACGCTTGACGAGGTCGGTCCGTGGATGGGTGACCATTTCAACATACCGAGTTGCCTCCGTGCCTCGGAAAGCACGTTAAGCCGTTGGTCCCGGCTGTCATTTGAAGATCTTTGACAGTCGTTACGGGTAGTCAGAAGCTTGAGATCTGACATCAGTCTAGCCAAGGGGAACCGCTGTTACCCAGTTACTAGGTTGTGGAGGTCAGATAGGCAGTCGCTCCGTGTAAAACACTGGTACTCAGCTGAATCCGGTTAGACTGGAAGCCGAACCCAACATAGTTGGGAAAAGGCTAGGCAGATTACAATCAATCAATACATGCTAGAAAGATGAAAAATGGCTGTAAAACGCTTTGCCTTCTACTCTTTGTTTGCAAAACAAAACGTTCTTTCTACACACGGGTCGAAAAACCGGCGACCAACATACGACAGGTTATAAATATGCTGTGCTTCGATGTCAATTTTAGCTCTAGCTAACTGCCAGCATTTTAGTTAAATTGTTATCAATAAGTCCACAACAAAATTAAGTCAATATTTTACGAGTAAATTACTCAGAAACGGGTTATTGAACAAAAGTGTACACTGACCATGTCATTATTTGAATATCAGCCATGCTTCACATGATATATACAAACATAAACGCGTATTTTTACATCCTAAAGTTAGTACGCTTGATGGCAAAGTTGTAACTATGTTTATAAAATAATTACAATGTAATTCATTGACGAATTCTATAGTGTCACAGTATCAATGCAATGAAACAGTAAGAAAATTTTAATACCTAGTTACAACGGTCGTTGAACTCGCTAATTAATGCTAATGCAGCAATTAGATTCGATATTTACGCCAAATAGTTTCTTTGAATTTTAAACGACCTATGAAACAATGCAAGCTACTTTCTTGCTGAAGAACTCATCAAACAAAACCCACAAACTTTAAATTCTGGAGTATTTTTTCGTGTTCTATTTTTGCGTGGCCAATATTCTAAGCTGTTTTCGACATCTCTCCTATCTCGACAACATGCAAGATAATTGAAACTGGCTTTACAAATACAAATTAATCAGCGCTAGTTTTTCATACAATTCGCTTGGCGTATTGATGGCGCCTGTGCACACAGCACACAGGTGGCGCACACACGAACACCACTTTGTCGGTGTGAAGCCGCGTGGGCGACGGTGGCCGCAACTTAACTATAATGGACACTCACAGGGTTGCCAGAGGTTAAAATTCTTCAACTTCCGTCTCTATCACATTGAGGAAAACATTGGCAATGTTCTCGTCATCATCTCTTACATTTCCGAACCATGCTGATTAAATAATACTGACTGAAACGAAAATAGACTCAATGATAAAATCGTATTTTTGAATGTTACTTCCATCGCATAATAAACGATATTTACGTTGTTACACACGATTTATCTGGCAACCCTGACGTGTATGTAAATAGAAGTCTGTCGGTGTTATGTCGCGAGTCGCGAGTGTAGGCGGGGTTGTTTGCCTCGGCTCTCCTATTGCGACTTGCGTGATACACTCAATAAAACTGTTGTTGGACTCCAAATTGGTCGTTTAAGCGAACACACCGCCTCTTAGTAGGTTCGACGCAAACCATGGCCATCAGAACCGGCAATTACGCGGGATAATTTAGTTCACCACCTTGTCATTATTAAAACCAGTGAGCTCGTACACCACAGGTTGTAATTCACTTGTGATTGCCTTTTATATGGCAAAATGGCTGTTCTTTGAAAACAAACGTGAATTTACGATTACATAAAGTTTATTTTGTACAACAGCTAGCATTGCCCACGAAGTAATAAAATTAATAATACATTGACCTGCAGTTTTTTGCCTCAATTTTGTTACATACACAAGTACCTACACACTCGTGCGATACTGCTAACGAAACTCGAAATAACTGTCCTTAAAACACCGGAGCCGGTTTCTCGATACGAATCAAAATGCATGTTAATATTATAATTAGCAATACTGCAATGCAATTAACACGTCAGTTGCGTTTTTACCGCAAACAAGTACTTAAGCTAAGTAATATTGTGGAAACTCTTTACGTAACAGGCGTCGCGTGACTAGTGCGGTTCATTCAGCCTCGCCAGTCTAGCAGTCGCTACAGAACCTGAACATCACGTACCTATACTTTTATTCATTGTTCCTCTTTACTGCCACACTACTGATTCAAACTCAATATCACACTCCTCGGAGTTATATAGGTAATGCTAGTGTAAAGAAGTTTTCAAAATAACGCAGTACCTCTTCCTGAAAGTAGCAATGAATCTTTCACCTCATTTTGTTCAGGAATTTGACATTGCGACGGAAACGAAGTTTTCACTTCACTGCCGCCGCGGCATTCTGTATAATAATTTTCACACGTTCGTATAAATATTTTAGTAATTTTCAAGAAACGGTTCTCTCACATAGAACATAGTTCATAACGATGCTCATCTATTAAACATATAAAAAAACTTTTTGCAAAAAAAATACTACCGACTTCCAAGTCGGTGTCTTTCGGAGGTACAATTTTTTTGCGTTATGGACACCGACTTCAAAAAATTTCGTTATTTTCACTTTGTAGTTTTGTATTTGGAAGTCGGTAGTATTTTTTTGCAAAAAGTTTTTTTTATTTTTCACTTTTTAGTTGTACGTACCTAATAGGCAAGTTACTAGGTAGTAAGGGAACTATTTCGCCAGAATAGATTTCTTGAAACTTGAACATAACCGGTGAAATGAGAGAGCTGCTTACCCCTTAAGAGCGAACTGGCGTGATGTTATGTTATGAAATGTTATAAACAACAAACAGACATGCGATTGCAGCAATCCCGAGAGATTGCCGTTATTTATTGAAGAGTTCTGTTGTATATCTCCGAAGTTCTTCATTATATCTTCACCAAATTAAAATGGGACCATTTTCGGCACATACTTTTTCAAACAAAAAAATAATTTTCAAAATCGGTCCACAATTGACGGAGATATCGGTGAACATAAACAAAAAAAAAAAAACAATCATGAAGTCGAACATAGAACCTCCTCCTTTTTGGGAAGTCCGTTAAAAATGGAAGAGGGGCGCGTGCAAAAATATACTTTGTTTGTCTGTAATGAAATCATTCTAAGTACTCACTTTTTATATCAATTTGCACATGCAAATGTGGTGGTGAGTGATCTGAATTAATGTGTTTTTCTTGAGTTAAACAACATAAACGTTGTAATGTAAATATTTAAGACTTTGCCCGCTACACTACTACATTGTAACAGAAATACTGCGTTTACAAATTAATTTTTGAGCACAAATCTATCGTCCCGGTGCAACTTAAAGATCTACGTAAAAAATAAAATAACACTTTTTGTCGACGTAATAGCCACTTTATTTTATGGATAAGATAGATACGCTTTAAGCCGTGAAATCATTGAAAGATCCTTTGAAATTGAACTCAGAACTCGACTAGCAACCGGTCTGACTTAATTTAGGTGTATTTAATGTACAATAGCCACATTGACGTCAATCATGTCTAATGGATGCTAATACCACACATAATTCTCAATATGTTACGTAAAGCAGTGACTGATAAAGAAGTTACCTCTCACTTCAGTTAAAGAGGAGAGTAAACGTAATTCACGTTTTGTTTGTCAATAGAACGCACATGTATCGAGCGTGCAATTGCACCACAATACACGTTATCATAGGAAATATTAATTGGACAGATAAGAATGATACTTAACATGTATGACCAGTAGAAAAGTACCAGAGAGTAGAATTTGAACAGACCTTATCATTCATAAATGCCGCTTGCCACCTATCAGATAAACCGCAGACGCGTGGTCCCCCAAACACACACTTCAGACGCCAAGCCGAAGAGGCATAAATTATTAAATCTGTAGAATTTTGGTATCTACTTCTGAACCAAGGGCCAACAAAGATGGTCTCGCTAGTTTAGATTAGACACCAGAAAAGTAACCAAAGAAACTCGTAAAAAATTAACGGACCTAAGATCTGACCTTACGAGTTTAGGTTGTAGTGTCGTGGTTGCCCCCGCAAAATGTTCAAATCCGGACAAGTATCAATGTGACCTTTTCAAATTCATATATACTATCTAAGTTTATCTTGAACATCACAGGCAACGGTGAAAGAAAACATCGTGAGGAAACCTGGACTTATATATTTAATCTAAGTCTGAAATACCCAAGTCAGAGAACTGTGGGCTTCCCAAAGGCGGCTTGATTAACTCTGACATTCGAAGTGGCCACATCCTCACACGAAAAGAAGATGAAGAGAACGAGGTAACTGAAGAGATCGACTGAATTGATCCTTACAAATGGTAGCCTTGCAGGATAACTGATGCAATTGAAGTGGCCGTTAATACATAAATAAAGCGATGCATTATGCACTGATCAAATTGTTCTGAATGGAAACAAGGGTATCTAAAAGAGAATGCAAAAGAAGAAGCTTAAAGACACCAATAAATATCCAGCACTTAAATTTGGATGAATGAAGACAAAGCTTTTACCTTCTGGCAAAGTATCAGATTGTTGACGCAATACTTTTATCGAACGAATGCGTGAAACTGAAATCCATACCCCAGATTAGAACTTAGAACCATCCATCTCATCATTCCACTGTCTCAAGTAGAAACTGGAGACACTAATCTCAATTGCTCGTTCCGGATAAACGCAATTCAAGATTCGTTCGCAACAATACGTGGACTCGATATAATTAACTGTTCATTCTTGGGTTCACACCGCGCCAAGTAATGCTTATCGTAACTACATGTGTACGTAATTACCGATAACATGTAACGTTTGCATTTCGACTCGCTACGTTGCTTTGGGTTGGGTTATTTTCTATTCAAGGATAATAGGGTCACCTAAGAGCTGCAGACTTCATAGTAAACTCCGTAACTAATGGACAAGCTCAAGCAAAATTAATGTTTTCTTTAATCCTTGCTTGTTGTTCGGATAATTAAATTGGTTCGAGTAAACATTTTGTTTAATCACTTTTTAACCGACTTACCAAAAAGAAGGGGGTTCTATGTTCGAAATTTAAGTATATTTTTTTTTTTATCTATTTTCACCGATATCTCCGTCATTTGTGGACCGTTCGTTCGGAAATTGGTCCCATTTTAAATTGGTGAAGATCTGATGAAGAACTTCGGTAATATAAAACAGAACTCTTCAATTAATAACGGCATATCTCTCGGGATTGCTGCAATCGCATGTCTGTTTATTGTTTATACCATTTCATAACATAACACCACGCCAGTACGCTCTAAAGGGGTACGCAGATCTCTCATTTCACCGGTTATGTTCATGTTATTGGGGTAATCTATTCTGGCATTATAGGTACTTACTAAACAACTTGCCTATTAGGTAGGTACAACTAAAAAGGGAAAAATAAAAACCTTCGACACCGACTTCCAAAAGTAAAGTTATTTTTCATTTTGTAGTTTTTTATTTGGAAGTCGGTACTTCGGTAGTATTTTTTTGCAAAAAGTTTTTTTATAGACTAGAGAGATTATCCCAGCTGTAGCTATGGTATGGACTTAATGACGTATAAATCCCAGATATTTAGGGCAGCAGACATTACGTAAGCAAAACACACGTCTGGCAGCATTGGCAGCCCTAGATATAATGTCTGCGACAGCTGGCCGGAACAGGTGGAATACATATCATATTAAAGCATTCCCGCCGATTGGACATTGCTCCTGTACAATTAATTTAATAACGAATGTAAATACGTCTGCTGTGACACAACATAATCATGAAACAGATGATCTGTAACTACTGCTATTAATTTGAATGATACGTTGTACTGCTCGTTTCTATTTTTGATTAGGATTTGTATTTCATTTCATTCAAATAAAATTACTTCCTAAATCATTTTGTTATAGTACAATATGATATAAGTGCGGTGAGTTAAAAATAAATCTTACTTAGGTACGTATTTCAAGATTTCTTACTTGTTCAAAAAATAGCAATAGCTAAAAACAGCCAGTATTACTAATAAAGTAAATTAATATTTTTGTGTTTTGTTACAGATAAATATGGTTGTAATTTATGGTCAAATTTTATTAAATTAAAGAATTAAATGTTTATTTGTTATATTTTATCTCCCAAAGTTAATTTTATTCATAAAATGTTGACCACTTTTCTGACATAAAAACTCTTTACTATGATTTAAAAAAGTACCGTTCATTTTAGACGGAGCATCTTGATAAACCGTGCGTTTTATATTACAATAACGCACAAGTACGTAATAAGATACATTACGACACTGAAATAGGTGAAATAAGAGACCCTTTACGAGCAAATGTGTTATAAGCCTATATTACAATATTTGTAAAGTTAATAAATAATTGTTGTGCTTAAATAAATATGGCCTGTTGTAGGTGTAGCCTGATCACTCCTATTATAATTGTTGTGCTTAAATAAATATGGCCTGTTGTAGGTGTAGCCTGATCACTACTATTATAATTGTTGTGCTTAAATAAATATGGCCTGTTGTAGGTGTAGCCTGATCACTCCTGTTATAAACCAGAAGTCAACACAGCATCCCTTCAGTTCTTATTAAGAACAACACACTTCTGTTTATTTTATTGAACATTTAGATTCAGGACTTCCTAAAGTTTGACTAAAACTTACTCAGAATAAACAGATGTTTGATAAACATCCCAGCGAGTCGAATCAAGCGTAAAGTCAAAATAATCCGACCATTTGTAAGTTTCAGTGGGGCGGCGTGCGTGACGGTGGGTAAGAGGGAGTGTTAGGGGGGGTGAGGGGGTAGCCGCGGGGGAGAGGGAGGGTGGTATGGCGGGCGCTGTAAGACGCGGCGTGAATGGCGGCGGCAAGGTCAGGGGCGTCGGAAGTGGGTTACGGGCGGCGCCCTATCGACCGCCCGCCGCCGCCCGCCCTGCCACCAGCCACCCGCCACGCCGCCTAATAACGCCATGGTGTTATTATGCTACTTTATAGACGATACTCTCGTAACTTTTCGCGTATTTATAAATTCTCGTAAAAATCTCGGAGTGGTTCGCTACTGTTTCTCTTTTGACGTTAAAGACGTAGGTAGCTTTATAACCTCACAACTCGATAAACCTTTTTTTTACTCTGTTTTAAACATCCATTCTATTAACAAATTCATAACATGCAATTATGGGGAAACCGAATCACAGATCAATGCCATCGTGGTATGCCTGTCATACAAACAGAAGTCTTAAAATAAGGCGCAATCTCGCTCTATTTACGACTGTTCAAACAAAAAAGTAAATAAGCGGTTGTCAAATATTTTAACAAATAATAATTAGTTGAGCGTTACGGCGGCCATGTTGAGAGCGCGTGATGTAAGCGCTTCCGGCGAGATCGCTCGCGAATTTGGCTCGCCATTCATACGAGGTTTTTTACCGCGCGGCCGCCGAACTCGCGGCCTTGCTGCCTGCGCCTACGCCGATACGATCACACCGACAGACAGCGCGCCACAAACACACAGAATTAGAACATTCTTAATATTTATTTATACTACCATTCCATTTTGTCCCAATGATCAAATCTATTTTATGTTTTTTGGAATCTGAAACTACATATTTAAAGGTCGCCGACGTACACATACCTACCTACTGTTTGATTAATCACCGTTCACTGGATTTAAAGGTGAGAAGCAAATCTCGTCTTTTTAAGTGTTTTATTAATGACTTTTATCATTGACAACGTGACCTTAAATATTGGATGTGTAGCATCGAACAACATCAACATCGTGATATATCTATATATGGTGTAATTAGCCGCCTATCTATCACTGTACCGACCGATCTAGTAATCAGTGGCAGCTTTCTGTTAAAAACAAGAATAAAAATAGCTATCGAGAGTTAGGTCGCGCTGCGGCGCATCGTGCCGAGTTGCCGACACTCAACCGTGGCTGAGAGCTAGCTAATTGACTTAAATTTTTAAAGCCTTAGTCACGACACCATCTCTCATTGTTTTTATGAGTCACAGTCGCAAACAATGTATGCGATCTTGTTTCCTCATTCGCGAAATTTAACTTCAAACACAAACGCTATTTCTGTGTGAGTAAAAAACTGCACGCTTTTGGCTATTACGTAATAAAATTAACTATGTTTGTAATTTTGCACACATTACATGCGTTGTGTTGTTGACTGGATCAGCAGAGAATGCGATACGAAGCAATACCTTTACTGTTTCTTGATTTTCCATGAAGACAGATAAGGAAAAATTAAGTAGCTGTGGACAGATACCTATCTCTGCGATGTTTCCTTTACGTCATTGCAATATCTTTCAAAATGAGCAATATTTTCCCTGAGGCATGACTAGCTTCTTCAGACTGCCTGAAACAGTTTTACGCGGCCAGCAAGGTCACGTAAGGTTCGTGACTAAGTCTAGAAAGCCCGGGCTTGTGTAATGTTTCGCTACCTATCGAGTTTCACATCTTTTGACGGCTTTTATCGAGAATTATGTAACGCTACTGAGATTGCAGCTGAAAATAGGTACGTGGTGCGTTTAGAACTGTGATTTCATTAAGAAAAATGTTTTTGTTTTCTCATCATCATCATTGTAGCCAAAGACGTCCACTGCTGGATATAGGCCTCCACCAAGCGTCGCCACACTGATCGGTCTTGACCAAATCGTCTCGATCGTTTTCCGGAACGCGGTCGCTACTCCAGAACTTTTCGGCCCCAAAGGCCATCCGTTCTGCGTGCAATGTGCCCTGCCCACTGCCACTTAGGTAAGTTTGGCAATTCTTCGGGCTATGTCTCACAATAGGCCTCATCAGAAGGCTTAAAAAGAGAGAGAGAATCAGAAATGAAGACATCTGCAAGAGAACCAAGGTTTTGTTTAGTGAGGAAGCAAAATGGCCTATCAGCAAGTTACTACTGAAAAAAATTCTCTTCACTTTAACTTTTTTTTCTAAAACGAAGTGTGCGTGACAGCACGTTCCATGGAGTTCTTCGCTAACAAGTTTTTGTCAACTAAACGATGTAGGCCGTGCGCTAGTCATCCCCCACAGCGAGAGGAGTGCTAACTGGAAAAGAGCTTATTGTTTGCGCAGGTGCGTCGGCGCATTCTTTGTTCTTCAAATTATCGCCTGCAGTACTAACACGCACAGGAATGCTGACGACCCTCTTGACTTCCACTTCTTTCTTACAAGTACTTATTATTGGATATGTTACTTTATGAATAATAAAGACAACATGTAAAAAAAGTTAATTAAAAAAAAAACCGACTGCTTGAAAAGCGAACTAAAAAGACGTAAACAAGATGAAAAACATGCTGTGCAGTCGGAGGATACATATTCGCGATCTGGCTGACCAAAACCAGATGTACTTTTTAGTTCGCTTTTTAAGCAGTCGGGTTTTTTGTTTTATTGTATTAACTTTTATTTATAACTTTTTTTTAGATATGGTTACATTTAAACATATAAGTGTTACATATTTTTGAAATCACCTCTTAAAACCCTTTATTTTGATACCCCACACGATAGGTTTGGAAAAAAAAACAATATGGCGCCCAAAATCCGCCATTTTTCTATTTTCCAATTTTAATGTAGCCAGTGACACTCGCAGTGTTAAGACGAATCGATTGACGTAAGAATCATCAAAATCAGCCAACGCGTTTGGTCTCTAGAACGCCACATAGGAACAAACATACATACATACATTGATAAACACATTACCCTCCTTCGGCAGTCAGGTAAAAAGATTACGCTATTCGTGTATTCAAATTAAATATACTTTACCGTCCACGTATTGATTGACTGACAATTCAAAGCTGCAATAACAATCCATCAGAATACCCACTTATTCAAATGTTTATCTTAATATTCCAAGAGATTTACGTTACGAACGTCGGCTGATTACATTAACGTTAAGGTAACGTATATTTTAACGTTACGAAACAAATGGCCGTAGTGTAGAGAAATCAAACAAAGTAGAAAAATATTTACTCGTGTACACGTGTTTCATGTAAGAGTGATAAGTACCCAAACAGTCGAGAAACCGTTGTATCGGTTGAGATAACCTTGTGCTAACGTATGTATGGCTACTGAATTTAGTAACAATTTATCTACAATGCATTGTTGTTTAGTGCTTCGTTTTGAGGACTATAGAGACCTAATTTGCTTAATAAAATACTCTTTTATTCCGTACGCAAAATACGCGCTTAGACGTGGAGTTGCGGACACCAGCCCGTCTTAATCTAATCTAATCTAAATCTACTCTTTTTTTTGTTGTTTTTTTATAGTTCAATTTTTTTACCGCGTTTTTCCGCTTCTAGATTGAAATTGATATGATTTTCAGACGATTCTTAAACACAGTTGAAGACTAAGTGCTAAACTAGGTAAATTTAAGCTTAAGTCACATAACTGCGGTACGTTTTTCATACTGGTGTGCAAACCGCAAACTATGTAACAATTTTGAAAAAATATCTCAATTATGCGAATTAAGCTAAACTAATTTAAAGATAACTGTCTAACCTTACCTACCTAACCCTACCTACTTTACCCTACCTACCTAGAAAAAAATTTTTTTTTTTTGAGTCCTGTTAAAGCCTATGTCTCTCCCCAGTATGCCATTTATCTCCTTGCCAAATTTCATTGAAATCCGTTCAGTGGTGTAGGCGTAAAAAGGTAACTTACAGACAGACAGACAGACAGAGTTTACCTTCGAATGTCTAATATTAGTATGGATAACCGGAATCAAATCGCCGTTTGTCAGTTTACTTATTTTACAAGTAAAATTTCAATATTTAAAAAAAACCCCGACACATTTATCTTGCGAATACATCCCGATTCAAACAGTAAAACGCCCATAACTTTTGAACGGCTCAACCGATTTTATTCAAACATAGTTAAGAACACTCTCGACACAATCACCTTTCAAACAAAAAAAAAAACTAAATCGAAATCGGTTCATCCGTTGAGGCGTTATGATGCCACAGACAGACACACAGATACACAGCAACACACGTCAAACTTATAAGACCCCTCTTTTCCGTCGGGAGTTAAAAATGATATTTCTATTACAAGTCTACACTGAATCAGCCCATTGAAGATAGCAAATAAAGAAATCAAAGATGAAAAGGTATTGGAAACAAAGACGTTTCTTTTGTTTCCAAGAACTAGACAGCCAGCTCAAAGGTCGCTCGTCTCAATATAGATTTTTGGTTTAACAATATTATTTAAGCAACCTTTCCGCGCCCACGCCAGGCTAAATTTATCATAGGCAGCCATAATAATATGTTACAGTAATGTGCAAGTTAGTGGTATGAAGCAACAATAATTTAGATTAGATTAGATTAAGACGGGCTGGTGTCCGCAACTCCACGTCTAAGCGCGTATTTTGCGTACGGGTGGGATTCGTCTTCCTCACTCAATCCAACCCAGCTCCTCGAGGAAAGCCAGCAGCGCCTTGGTGTTGCCAACCATCCCCTGCACGGTACCTGGGTCACCGAGGAATTTGGCCCTAACAAAATAATAATTTATCACGAGTGGCGTTTATTCCTCGCCCGTCCAGTTGGAGCAACTCCGTATAACGCGTAGTGGCGACGATAAAGCAACAAAGATCGTTTCATGTGTATGGTAGACCGTACCCTAAAAATAGAACAAAAGCCGTGTTTATACGACAGACTACTCCACGTCATGTGGCGTGCACACTGAATTACTAACTTTTATGTACGTGAATAAAATCTATTTATAATGTTGACGTCGGCCGCTCCACATTATTATCTTGTCGCGATACTAAACACTCGATCTAACGCAGATGCTGGACGTTAACTGCTCGCTGTGAAGACAGGGCTTCTTGCTGTGATCTAGTTTGTTATTAATCAGTATTTGTAGTAATATGTGTTCCATAATATGTTTTGTGTGATCTTTGGCAATTACAACACACTCCACATTTAATCGATATCAACACGCGAATGTATTAAATTGAGCGCCATCTTTTGCCAATTTTGTTGTTAACGAAGACTATAAACAAGGCTAATAGAATGATTTCCTTGTTTCCAGCCCGTCCGATGATCTCAGCGAGCCTCCCCAGCGAGGCGCTGGCCCAGCTGGGGCAGCTCGGGCAGCTGAACCTGTACCCACCACCGCCGGCCGGCATGACGCCCGAGTTCCTGGCGCCGCCGCCGCGGCCGTACGCGCGGTATGCGCCGCGGCGGCCGCGCGACCCCATGCCAGCGCCGCCAGCGCCCTCCTCGCCATTCCCCCCGGTGCCCGGCGCCTACGCGCCTTTCCTGCCGCACCCGGCGTCGTACGCGTCTTACCTGTACCGCACGCGTGCGCCACCTCAGCCGCCACCGTCCAACTATCCGCTGCGGCCGCGCGCCACCTCCGGCTTCGTGCCGCCGGCGCCCGCGCCGCACTCTCCGCCCGTGTCTGCACCCGCGCCGCAACCTCCACCCAGAGAGGTAATATTCAAACTTCATTTATGTCTGCCATTGAACTAAGCATGGGGGAAGCAAATTCAAAAGCACCAGCAAAAGTCTTCCACAAAAAGCAAATGAAAGCATGCAGTAGCCGAAAAAATGCAAAAGCACCAGCAAAAGTCTTCCACAAAAAATAAAGAAAACATGCAGTAGCCGCAAAAATTCAAAAGCACCAGCAAAAGTCTTCCACAAAAAGCAAATGAAAGCATGGCTAGTGAATTGTTCCAATTTTAAAAGTACCTTTATCCTATGCAGTTCTTGACCTAATCAATTCCTTAAATGATTCCAGGAGCCCCCAACATCACCGGAGCGAGGCGCGCCGGCGCCGTACTTCTGCCGCGGCGCGCTGATCCGGCTAGAGGACGGCTCGCTGCGGCGCGTGGAGGAGATGCGCACGGAGGACTTCGTGATGAGCGCCGACCGCAGCGGCGACCTGGCGCTCACGCAGTGCACGCTGCTGCGGCTGGACGAGCGCGGCGACCGGCTCGCGCTCACGCTTACCTACGATAGGAACCGCTCACAGGTACTAACCGTACATGATTTTTCTTACTCCTCCGCTGTTCTTTCCAAATGAATTACGTTGCGGGATCCATGTCAGTTGAATCGTTCCTGCGAGACTCGTCGGCCATCTTTGACTCAGCGCTGTTCTGGTGATTCACACAGGTGATTGAGATAGAGAATAGTGAGGCGGTCTTTAGTATTGTCTAGGATTCTTTAGGAAACTTTGAAGCTTAGACAGCCTCACTGTTTACGGCCATTTTACGACTGGAACCCAGAGCGGAATCACAAGCCTTTTCTGGTTGACCAAGCGCGTGTGAAGCTCTCAATTAATTTGACCGGTAACGCAGTTCAGGCTATGGAAAACCATTTTAGCAGGCAGCAAAGAAAAAACAACAGAAACTGCGTGAAACTTAGCGCAGAGCAGCACATTTTAAATCAAGCAGGGCTAGACTATCGCACATCGGTGAAGCCTATAAAAATAACAAAGAAACAATGTAATGAATCAAACCCTTGCTTATTCCAGGTGGAGCTGGAATCCACGGTGGAGCACCCATTCTTCGTGTACGGGCGCGGCTGGGCGTCGTGCAAGCCCGAGCGCACTCTGGTGCAGTACGGCCTACGCGTGCAGCGACTGCAGGTGGGCGACGTGTGCGTGTCACTGGTGCCGCGCCGGCACGCGCCCCCTGCCGCACCCTCGCATGCGCCCCCCGCGCCCCCCCAGACGCACCCCGAGAACCTCAGCGTAAAGGAAGACGCGCGCAAACGGCGCTGGTCCGCCTCAGACGTCTGTGAAGACAACCCCCCTCCTCAGAAAAAACGCTGAAACGAAGCTCACCTTCGTATTCACACATTCGGAGGACTGGAGGGACCGTCTTGATGGTGTTGTGATCGTTGCAACTCGCTACTCGTCTCCGAGTTTCGTTGTTCTGTGTGCCGAACCTACTGAACTGTTAGTGAACGGATGGACAAGTGTTAAAAAAGGATTACTTCTTCGGAAGGAACGTTGTAGATAGATATTAAACGGCCCCAGTGAGTTCGGTTGCATGTTGCGGCATGCACTATTGTTAATTTGCGCGATTTCTGCAGCGATCGGCAGTCCACAATAGTAAGCTTATGAAATTCTATTGGGGAACTCTAGGTGCTTTTTTACTGTCGGGTGCTTCTGTACGATGTTGTAAATATGTAAGTAACTTAGGTCGAAGTTGAACGATAAGCTCCATGACTAACCTAAAGTGTCACAAAGGGAAGGGACCGGGCGCACAAAGCCGCGTTCGCTTCTCACTCATCTATGGTACACGAATGATATATTACAATATACGGCATACAAAGTAAAACGCTTTAGACATACTTACACGAAACCTTTAAACAATATTATAATTTTATATTCCACAACCATGGAGTTAAATTTTAAAATAATGAGCACAAAAATAACAATGTGTAAGTTTGTACCAGATCTTAAAGTAGGTTAGATATTGTGATAACCAATGAGATTTTACCGCCAGTCTAACGACACGTGGCAGTGCGTATATAAACAAAAAAAAAAAAAACAAAGGTACAATGAATGTTAGATTGTAGCTATTAGTAAATGGGCTGACGTGTGCTTAAATCTCGACTGATTTCTTTCTAGACGAATATTCTGAATGATTAAGAGTCCAAGCAACAAGTTTCACGAGGTAAAAAACAGAAATCAGCTACTTTTTCAGTGCAACTTTCTCAATAACTACACGATATATGAAAAAAAATTTAATGCAATTTTTTGCTTCACATAGTTATCTAGTAAATGTACATTACATATTTTTGATAGTTGCTCAAATTACATTAGAAAAAATAAATTCCTAAAACACGTTTTTACGAAATCCGAAACACCAGGCTTTTCAGCTGACTGGTGGCGAATAATAATCTGCAAAAAATGGTATGGACTGGGCATATAGTATACTAGTAAGCCATCAATTTTGTTTTTCAAAGTTTATTGTATTTGTACTTAAAAAAAAATGTTGTCCACGCGGAAAAACGCAATTTTATCATGTGCGAAAGCGTTGTCTACGCGTAAGAATATGTTAAATATAAAAATAACTGGTATATAATTTGAAATTTGAGGTGTTTATCAATCGAATCCAATTTTTATATTATATTTTTGGGTACTTATTCTATTGTAATACATTGTCCAAATAATGCCTTATAAAACGTTGCGCTCGCGCGAGGCGGCGAGGCATTCAGTCTCGCTCAAGGGCTTGTAGACGACGGACCTGTATCGTTTTTATTATTATCATTATTTTTTTATCATATATATTGTAGTTATTGAGAAATTTTCGCTGAAAAAGTAGCTGTTTTCTATATTTGGCTCGTGAAACTTGTAGGGGCTCTTAAGTTTGTGAAGGACGCAGTCATGTCAGAGTTCCATTCTCCTCCGATGGTTGTGACTGCAGACATATCCATGACTAATTGTCGTGTCGCGCCCACATGTGGGCACGCGATCGCTTCGCTGAACTGTTCAGAGGCCTTAGTGCGAGTTTTTATTCACGCTCACTCGTGATATCGTAAACGATCTCTTTATGTCAAAATGTATACAAAAAAGTGGTTTCTCCTTACCGTCACCAGACGGCGCTTATCCAGTTTCGATACAAATTGATGTTTACGTTAACACGATTGAGCGTGAGTAAAAACTCGCACTAACGCCTCTGGTAAACTCTTCTGACAAATAATTTGATCTAATAATATAAATGTTGATAATTGATAGGTATATATTGTAAAATATAAAATGAAATATGTATAATAATCATGGTTAATGTGTCATCTATTCAACTTTTGACGTCCATGTGTGATACACATAACTTTTCTATGAGAAGAAGTATACATAATAAAACACACAGTCTGTGATATTTTGTAGTTATTGGTCAGAGTAGGTATGAAGCTTGAATAAAAGAAATATATGTTAGAAAAATAAGTGCGTTATTGGTAAGAGAATGTTGTTGTATACTCAAAAATAAAACGCTGGAAAACTAAAAACGGAAAACAAACAACAAGTAGCGTCTGTGATTGATATACATATATCGTTATGTTATAACGACAAATGCATGGCCATATCAAAATCAAATTAATTTAATATAAATACTAAGTCAAGATAATTTTCGATTTTGCTTGAAATTCAAATCCATATTTATATTGCTTGCATAATAAGTTTATCTCGAACAATTATGTTGTCAGATGTAAACGAGTCATGGATGTTCTATCGCACTAGGCAGAATGCTTACTCCAAGTTTTTTAACGCACTCACTCGTGATAACGTTAATTATATCTTATGTCAAAATGTATACAAAACAAGAGGTTTCTCCTAATCGTCACCAGACGGCGCATAACCAGTTTCAATACAAATTGACGATAACGTTAACGCGATTGAGTGTGAGTAAAAACTCGCACCTATGTGCTTATTCCGAGTATTTTAACGCACTCACTGGTGATAACGTAAACTATATCTTATTTCAAAATGTATACAAAAAAAGAGGTTTCTCCTTATCGTCACCAGACGGCGCTTATCCAGTTTCAATACAAATTGATGTTTACGTTAACGCGATTGAGCGTGAGTAAAAACGCACTAAGGCCTCTGATAGACGAGTGACGTCACCGGCCGGCACCGGTGATAGGTGAATGATAGGAATACGGACAGTAACAGTAGACTTGCAAGGGTTGGTTTCATTGTACCGCATGCTACGTGCTATTAATCATTATTGTGTTAAACAATAAACGACGACCATAGAATACGGACACCTCATTGACGACGGATGGTGTTGTACAAAAGTTAATAATTTGTTGTATAATGTATGTAATTCTAGTTTTATCGTCTTTATATTAATATTTGTAATTGTAATGAAAGATCTCATTTTATTAATCGGTATTTTCTAACAAGGCGCTTTCATTAGATCATGACTAAGCCTACCTCACAAAATAAGACCAGTGTCTCGCGGCGACGGCGTGACGCCCGCGCGAGCGGTCGCATACAAGTCTAAACAAGATCTCAATTTGATGAAAATAAACTTTTGAAAAGACTGGGACGCTTTACTGAATGTTGTGGGATAGTAGTTTCTTTGAAGATATTACTTAAATTATGAGATAGGAGCATTTATTTGTGGGCGCGAGCTCGTTCCGTCGTTTAATTACGAAGCTCCGCTATCAAACGCCGGACAATCATTTAGTACAAAATTTGTTATTACAAAAAGTATTATTTCCCAAAATCCAAATTCAGAAAGTATTAATTTAATTTCGAAAAGGTGCTATAATTATTTTTGTGGACATAATCCAGGCACAATCATGATTGATATTATAGAGAAAATTTTGTTAAGGGGACACTTTGTCGTAATATTTGCCAATACATAGTATAAATTGGTACAATCGATGTTCTTCCGCGCCTCCTAGTAGATTTAGTGAGTCAATTATACGTTAAAATATCGTTGTGTAGGTACATATTCAGTCAGCACTTGTTACTTGATTATATGCTACATTATTAAGGTGTATAATACTTACCATCAACTTATGTGCATCAATGTTTGTTGTATAATGTATTAATTAGACAATATGCAAATGCTGTTTGCAATGCGTTTGATTCCGTCAGAGATATTCGGTATACGTAAACTAGGGGCTGACATTACTAAAAGAGCGACCTCACTGGGAGCATTCTTTCGTGAGCATTCGTAAACAAGCAATCGTAGGCGAGCCCAGCATTCACTTTCGAGCAAAACTATGAACGCTCGAGTCGAACATTCCCTTGCGAGCTTGGAGCATTCGACTGCGATCTCGTTAAATGTAATTAATTCGATAATACGATTGACTAATAAGTCACAAACACTTTCAGATCAAGGAACTTTTCCTTGCTTTACAAGAGGCCAGTAATATTCCCACATACATACTCATTGAATTCATTATCTGAGTACTCGCTTTCGAGCGTTTTATTTGCGTGAACATTCGAATGCGAGCCGTTTCCGCGAAAATCGTTGCAACGTCCACAACGGCCGAAGTGTGTAAGCTTTGTAACGCTCGGCTCAACGTCCACACCACTCGAATATACGACGTCGAATGCTCATTACACGTGAATGCTCTCAGTGAGGACGTTCCTTAAAATGAATGATTGTTTACAAATAAGCTAACAAAACTTATATCTATTCCATTAAAATGCCTTCCAGTAAGAGTTTTTACAAATCAAAGTCGTTTACAGACTCGCATGCAATTGAGGATGGATGTCGATGATCGAATTCTATTGTCTATAGAAATATATTGTCTATGCCATTCGCTAAAACATCGACATCGATCCAAAAGTCACAGAAAATGCCAAAAGACTGAAATCAGCTTATAATTGTTAACTAATTTGTAAACAATCTTCACTTTTGTTATGGCAATTTCTTCAGTTTACAAACTTTTATAAATATCTAGATATCACCTCCTGTTTCTTCCAAGACTTTACTGAATTTTATGTGTGCGAGACGCGTCTCTATTATTGTGATTGAACGATATTTAGGTGTTACAAAATATAGTGACAATAGATAATAAATGTATGGAGAGATTCATAATAATTATTATGTTCATTTTGACGTCAAACAAGGCCAGTAATGGTTCACATAGACAGTAATGTAGATAGTGCCCTCACTAACGAACATATTGACACAAATGATTGTGCCATCCTTAACAGATTTTCAATATTTTAGTAATCCACTGTTATAACATGATTGGAGTTGTTCTCCAAACATTTCAATTTCAAAATATACAAAGCTTTATCCTATCGTGGAAAGTAATACAATAGGGATGCTTCGTGGGTAGAAAAATGATAATTAGTCCGTCAGTGAGAATATCAAATAATATTGGGCACATATTTTTTGCTTTACCAAATCAATAAAAAAATTCAAAGATACTAATACAACTTGTGACGTCACTTGTCAGTATAAAGTGTACTAGCGGCGTGACGTCATACTATATTTCAACGCATCGTATTGTCGTCACTTCATATTTACGTGTCAAAAGAAAAAATACGTGTCCAATATTTTTTATTAATCTATTTGACGGACAAAAAACAAATTTTCAGCAACTACCCTATTGGGCACATAAATATAGATATCCTTGGAACTTCCAGAACCAAATTTGTACCTAGTATTGTACACTTTCCAATGTAATAGCGTACTGTAGTGGACAGGAAATGTTGTGTCATTTAAATTAATAGATAAATAACTATAAAAAATTGTTATTATATGACAGATATCGCAAAAATATATATGTATATTTTATTGTATAGCGGAATGACGACTATTCAGATTTATTGTAAATGGAAAAATGTTATAGATCGAAATATGTTAAATAAGTTAACTGTTTGTAAAAAGAAGAGAAAATATGTATAATTGAATATTTGCTATATGTTGTTTTATTTCACCCGCTTCATCAATTGGGGCTACCGCGTTTGAATTTGCCGCTAGTGGCGCTGGTGTAGAACGAGGTCTTTAAAATGTGAAATATCATTGATTTTTGGCTTTTAGCGCAAGTATATTTACTATTTTTTTATTATTATTGTGAATATTTTCCAAATTTGACAGATTAAGATGGGTACGGGTTTCACCAACCACTGCTTTAATAGAGCTTCAGGTTTCTGAAAATTGAAGCCTTCTTTTTTCGAAAAAAAACGGGCTGCACAAAACTATAAACTCGATTTTATATCAAAAATCAAATCAAATCAAAATCATGTTTATATTTCTTCCACAAATAACACTTATCAACTAAAAACTGAACGGAAAAATAATAATATGCTACATAGTTACGAGGTGCATTCAATAAGCACCTAGCCTCATCGCCAGAGGGCGCTGTAGTTTCAAAAGAGTTTTACCACAGTGTAGCACATTCTTTTTTCAAATTTTCATTCCAATCCCTTCATTTGTTTTAATTTGATAACTTATGGAAGCGAACGTGTCGATCGGTTTTACAAAAATGGAAAAAGAGCAATATCGTTCGGTGATTCGATTCCTATTTTTGGAAGGGAAAACGCGCATCGAAATCAAAGAGCGCTTGGTTGCTGTGTACGGTGACTCTTCTCCATCGATGGCCACCGTCAAGAATTGGTTCAACGAGTTTGCACGTAGCCGTACAGCCGTCCAGGTGCACCGAAAACAGCTGCTACGGAGGAAAACATTAAAAAAATCCATGATTTCGTATTGGCAGATCGCCGATTGAAGGTTCGGGAGCTAGCTGAGACTGTAGGCATTTCAGAAGGAACAGTGCATCATATTCTTCACGAGGAACTCGGCATGAGAAAGCTGTCGGCGCGACGGGTGCCGCGTTTACTCACACCAGAAAACAAGCGCAACCGTGAGACCACATCGGAGACGTGTTTGGCGCTGTTTCCTGAATCCAGCGGAGTTTTTGCGTCGTTTTGTGACCGTCGATGAAACCTGGATCCACTGGTACACACCAGAGACCAAGGAGCAATCAAAACAATGGATCCAGACCGGGGAACGTGCTCCAAAGAAGGCAAAAACTGTAAAATCGGCCGGAAAAGTTATGGCCACCGTTTTCTGGGATTCACAAGGTGTGATCTACATCGATTACCTCGAGAAGGGTAAAACAATTACAGGGCTTTACTATGCCGATTTATTGGGCCGATTCGATGCCGATTTATTGGGCCGATTCGACGCCGAATTAAAGAAAAAACGACCCCATCTGGCGAAGAAAAAAGTGCTGTTTCACCACGACAACGCACCGGTTCACACGTCTGCCGCTGCCATGGCCAAATTGGTCGAATTACGCTACGAATTGCTGCCCCATCCACCGTATTCTCCTGATTTGGCCCCTTGTGATTTCTTTCTGTTTCCTAATCTGAAAAAATCACTCGCCGGGAATAGATATGGATCGAATGAGGAGGTCATCGCCGCCACGGAGGCCTATTTTGCAGAGTTTGACAAAAATTATTTTTCCGACGGGTTAAAAAAGTTAGAGCATCGCTGGGCTAAGTGTATCGAACTAAAAGGAGACTATGTTGAAAAATAAATTGCCACTTTTCCAAAATTTTCGTTTTCTTTTTGTAGGCTAAGTATTTATTGAATGACCCTCGTATTTTCGGGAGACTGGTGCCTGAGCTAAGCCGTAACCTGTATTTCAGGACACCAGAGAATATCCCCTATAGGAAAAAAATTATATTATAACTAGAGGACGCCTCGCGGTTTCACCCGCGTAGTTCCCGTTCCCGTGGGAATACAGGGATAAAAAGTAGCCTGTCATTCGGGGATAGAGTAGCTTCCCAACGGTGAAATATTTTTTTAAATCGGTCCAGTAGTTTTGGAGCCTATACGGTACAAACAAACAAAAAAATCTTTCCTCTTTATAATATTGGTATAGATTATACATATCGTCAGATAGTTAATATTAGTTTACATTTAGATTTATTGTAATTGAAAATACCTAATTCTTTATTTAATTTATTATAGAGTTCGGGTCCTCAGAAAGTATTTTTTTTTTGGGCAAAGCCCGTTTTACATTTAATGGTGCTACATATGTCGTACTGCCTCCTAGTAGTTAGTTAATTTAGACAGAATAAAAGAGGGTGAATCTGAATGTTGGCGAAGAATAGTAAAAAGGATGTAAAGCTGTCTAACAGTTAAGACCTCAGCTTCCTGATATAGTTATCCTCATAGCATTTTCTGTGATCTCACAAAAGCGTTCGACTGTGTCGACCACAACACACTGATCTGTAAATTACACCACTACGGAATTCGAGGAAAATCTGCTGATCTTGTGCTTTCCTATTTATCAAACAGACAGCAAAAAGTTAATGTTAATGGGGCGACGTCCTCCGGGTCTCTAGTCAAGATGGGCGTGCCCCAAGGTTCAATTCTCGTCCCTTTCCTTTTTCTTGTTTACATTAATGATCTCCCTTTTATGATGGCCAAATTATCGGATATAATTCCATTTGCTGATGATACTTCGCTAACTTGTCAACAAAAGTCTAATTATTCTCTTAAAATGATTTGCAACTAAAAATCTTTTACTGATTGCGAAAAAAACAAAATGTTTAAAGTTCTCTTTACCAAATGTGCCACAACGTGACCTAAACTTAAATCTTGACGGCTAAGTGCGCATGTAGGCCCATGTGAAATAAAAAAAATGATTCTGATTTTAGTGTGGCAGTGGGGTAGAGTCGTGGTTTAGAAAGGCCAACTTTCAGAATCAGCCCTTGGGCTATTTCCAACATTTTAGTTTTGACGGCACCTCTCCAAGTTGTTACACAATATATCAGGATAGATTGAACAAGGGCAATGTATACTATTTTTAGTGTTTTACCACTTGCTACATGTCTGAGTTGTTTAAAAATATAAATAAGTTTTCGTACTCTTTTAGATAAGTTGTGAATGTGTTCGTCAAAGGACAATCTTTTATCAATGATTACACCTAAGTAACGAATACTTTGTGGTTGTATAGTTGAACAGCTACATTGATTCAAAGGAGGAAATTAACACTGATGAACATAAATGGGAGGCTTGTCTTCTAAGAAGGTTTCTGCGCTCCTGATTGCAAAAGATATGTATTTTGTTTTATCTGCGTCAAGTATAGTAAGTTATCTGCGTTAAGTGTGAGCGAGTTTGCAGCGAGCCAGTGGCAGACCGTGTTCAGACCTTTTTGAGCTTACGAATATACCTCCTCCCAAGAATTGCCCATATATATAATCGCATTTCTACGGCATCAGAAATTATTTTAATTCAAACTTACCTTCCGTGCCTGTTATAACAACATTTAACAGCTATATTTAAGGTTACACTAGTCGAAAATTCTTCTATACAAACGTAGTCTAGCGATTACTCTACTGTTTGACGATGTACGTCCAAAACTAAAAATGATATCAATTTTTCTCATCATTATCTAGCCCTGTATGGAAACAAAAAAGTAAAATAAATATATACTTGAAAGTTATGAGCGTCGAAAGTTCCATACTTGAACACTAATTTTAACGCATCTTTGGGCGGAAATAAATACCACAAGAAGAATGAAAATTGCAAAACAGCCTCCATACAGGGAAAGATTAGTAATTCAACAAAGCATATAATTTAATTTTGAAAATATACATTTAATCGTTTTTTCATGATATCTAGTCTCCCAACGGTCTGTTCCTAAAATTTCGCGCGCTCGTTTTCGTTCTAAATCATCATCCATTTCGAAAAAAAATTGTTAAAGTGCTAATTCGTACGAGAACTAGCTTGTTACTGCTCATCACAGCATGAATATCTTTCGCACGTGTTGTCGGATGAGACAGCATGCATTTTAACCACGCGCACAAAATAGTTCGTGCCGTTGACTAAAGGAACCTTAAGGACCTCATTCGCCAGTGGCGCCAACTGGTGGGCACAAAAACTGAAGGCCTCATTGACTTTTGATTAATTAGCCAATCAAGATAAACGAAGATAGAAATAGACACTACGGCAAAAAAAAACGATTCAAGTAGTAAGGCTCAACTGCATCCAAGACACAAAACTAAAAAAAGTATAATATTCTACATCCGGTTTCTGAAAGGCTAAACAGCAAAAAAATTGCTTACAGATAGTTACACATGTCTTGAAATTTGTTTGGTAGTTATTAGAGTCTGTGCAGAAAGAGAACCATCATAATATTTGAGGGCGCAGCTGTTCAGTTACCGTGTCTGTTATGTTGACAACGCTGTTACGTCATTATAGTGCGAATGTAACATCTTGATATTTTGAAAGTAAGTTAGAAATATTAATATGATTTTTTTTAGGGTTCCGTACCTCGAAAGGTAAAAAAGGAACCCTTATAAGATCACTGTCTTGTCTGTCTGTCCGTGTGTCACCACCGACTTTCTCGGCACACGAGTTCGACTCGCACTTGACCGGTTTTTTGTAATATTAATAGTGTTTTATAAAAATCATAATGTTAGTTACATTTTACGCCACGACGGTTCTCTTTTCGCACAGACTATTAGTCAATAACAGTAGTTGTTTACAAAAGTGTGACAATCTGTCCGCAATTTTTGTATTGATTGGTTTTTCAGAACCTAGGTGATTACATCTACAGTATTCATGCTAAAATTCTACAGACAACTAGCTCACTATTCTACTGATTAATTAACTAAATCATACCTCCCAAATAGGATGGCAACACCCATTATAGACACCAGAGACAAAAAAAAAACAAATTACAAAATCGACTTATAAATTTTATTCAAAGCATATAATAGAATCACAACTTGGAATACATACTAACACACTGGTATTTGAGAGCTACTGAGATAGTTCATATATCTGAATTGAGATCAAGCTTCACCTTCTCGCCTGGCTTGAAGGCTGGCATGCCGAGGTATGGGCACGTTGCGCAGCGGAACGCGTCGCCGAGGTAACACTGTAACGAGAAACATGGTTCATTGAATATTATAGTTTTAAATTTATGATAATATAGACAAATGCCTGTTTATTAGGTTGTGGGGGTCAAATGGCAGTATCACAGGGTCTCATTGCTAAGAAAGAAAATTTGGTTCAAATAAATCTCACTAGATGGCGCGACATGTACACACAATTCAATAGAATTGTGTAAAATTAATATTTTCTTAAGAATTGTATGTTCTTGTTTAATCTACTCTCCAAGTACAAAATCATGGAATATTGGGCTCTTAATTCACATTTCAAAGTCTATTCGAACTGATCATTTAAAATTGATGCCAATACTTGGCGCATTTTTAAATTTCTGAAGCATTCCATTCGATTGTTAAAATTTGCATTGTAACACATTTTGGAACAAAAAAAACTGTAAAAACGTGCAAAAAAATACTATAAAACGAACCTTTACTGTATTTAGAGAAAAAAATATTCACGAACCTAGTAAACCCTTTAACTTGCAAGTCGTTGCAAACGAGCGCGAGTGGGGGTAGTTTCGCGCATAATGCGCGAACTTACCCCCACTACGCAGTGGTCACAGCGGGATCTTTGTGTTTCTGAAGTTGGCTCTGTCAACCATTGCGCAAGAAACAGTTTGTCATCGAGTATACTGCATAGAGTAAGCGAGATAGGATGATGCGACAAACGTAAGCGAATGAAAGAGGCAGTTACACAATGCTATCTTCACCTTCAACATTGACACAATAAAAAGCTTTTTGCAAAAAAATACTACCGACTTCCAAATACAAAACTACAAAGTGAAAAATAACTTAATTTTTTGAAGTCGGTGTCTTTCATAGGTACCATTTTTTTGCGTTATGGACACCGACTTCAAAAAATTAAGTTATTTTTCACTTAGTGGTTTTGTATTTGGAAGTCGGTAGTATTTTTTTGCAAAAAGCTTTTTATTTTTCACTTTTTAGTTGTACGCACCTAATAGACAAGTTAGTAAGGGAACTATTTCGCCAGAATAGATTTCATGAAACTTGAACATAACCGGTGAAATGAGAGGTCTGCTTACCCCTTAAGAGCGAACTGGCGTGATGTTATGTTATGAAATGTTATAAACAACAAACAGACATGCGATTGCAGCAATCCTGAGAGATTTGCCGTTATTTATTGAAGAGTTCTGTTGTATATCTCCGAAGTTCTTCATCAGATCTTCACCAAATTAAAATGAGACCTATTTCGGAACATACGTTTTCAAACAAAAAAAGAATTTTCAAAATCGGTCCACAATTGACGGAGTAATCGGTGAACATACACAAAAAAAAACAAACTTGAAGTCGAACATAGAACCTTTTTGGGAAGTCGGTTAAAAATAGCTACTGCGCAGGGTCTTGCAGCCAATTCAGAGACACAAAGATCCGTTGTGAGTATTATACATGCCGGGGACTATCCCCCGGTTTCTCAAAACTCGATTATCGGGCTGTTGACGCAATCGACGAATAATTGCCGGTTATCTGCTGTGATTGGTTGAATGAATTTTTAACAACCAATCACAGCAGATAACGCGTGCTTGACAATGTGTCACATTAATTCTGCGATATTTTAGCGGTGAGAAACCCGCAGCCTAATTGCGCAAGTGAATTTAGCAAGGCAAATGATTTGACAGCCATCATTCGACCAATCACATAGACGGAAATCCACATCGCGTTTTTCATCACTCTCGCCTTAATCTTTTACTTTATATGGTTCCGTACCCAAAGGGTAAAAACCGGACCCTATTGCTAAGAATCCACGGTCCGTCTGTATCTCATGAACCGTGATAGCTAGACAGTTGAGATTTTCACAGATGATGTATTTCTGTTGCCGCTATAACAACAAATACTAAAAACCGAATAAAATAAATATTTAAGTAGGGCTCCCATACAACAAACACGATTTTTTTGCGATAATTGTACGAAACCCTTCGTGCACGAGTCCGACTCGCACTTCGCCGTTTTATTCTTTGAAGTTCAACATGTTTTAACTAGAGTACAGTAAACTCATAGAAAACCGTTAACTTTGTTTACACATTCCACACGCATTTAGGTACCTAGTTAATGCACCAGTGGGCCGCTTGCATGATGATTATGCAAATCATAACGATGCATATCGCACCTAGATATTATGTACAGGTGAGGGACGACGCCACTTTTTATTTATTCGAGTTTTGAGCAATTAGCCACACGATAGTGGACTCTAATGCATCAGCATTAATGAGTATTTTAGCCAGTGTACAGTTAGCATACATTTTTCTGCATGCAACAGCTTGCCTTTTACGAGGCTCGTCAATGATGATTTGCGAAATTACAAGTCACCAAAATTGCCAAACCTTGTTTCAAAATTTTAAAAACCCCCGTCACATTTTTATTTCATGCTACATAATTTATCTAGTACATAGTAGATACCCTTCGATCGGCAATCTATTGAACACGTAATTATGACACGATATCTTGCGAAAACACCCCGATTCCAACAGCAAAACGCCCATAACTGTTGAACGGCTGAACCGATTTTATTCAAACATAGCTAAGAAGAATATTCTCAACAAAATCACCTATCAAACAAAACAAAAACTAAACCAAAATCGGTTCATCCGTTTAGGCGCTATGATGCCACATACAGACACACAGATACCCTTATTTTTCCGTCGGGGGTTAAAAAGTTGCGATTATGACGGATTCTAGTGACGTAAAAATATTGTGGTACTATAAATTTCAGTCCACCTGTATCTAAAATCTATACCAATATTATAAAGAGGAAAGATTTTTTTGTTTGTTTGATTGTTTGTTTGTTTGCACCGAATAAGCTCCAAAACTACTGGACCGATTTCAAAAATTCTTTCACCGTTGGGAAGCTACTCTATCTCCGGGTGACATAGGCTACTTTTTATCCCTGTATTCCCACGGGAACGGGAACTACTCGGGTGAAACCGCGAGGCGTCCTCTAGTTCTAAATATAATAACGGAACCGACAAGAACAGCCATTGGAAGCCAATGGCGTTTCTAGTTAGTTCTTATCATTATAAGTCAATAATGATAATAACTTTATAATCTTCCCTGTATGACTCAGAAACGATGAGTTCAAATAAACAGTTCAAGTGAGTACATGCTTCGTCTCACGTACTCACTCGATGTTTTGGAATTCCCGAGCTAATTCTGTAGGCGAGCTAATTGGAATAATGTTTCAATTTAGGGCATTCTCCTTAAGTAAATATGCATTTGGATAGCGCAAGACACTTGAAATCGCTTCAGCTTTCATCGTCGAAATTATTCAACAATATGTATTGCCCGTTGAGTCAATATTATTATTGTCTAAATGGAGACGTGTTTTGCACACAGAGAAAAGCAAAATAGAAGGAAAATAAATAACAATTTATTTATTTTTCTCCGTCAGAATCTTGTTCTTTGGTAACTCGGGTTTCTGATTCGCCCTCACGCATGACCGACATTTTTTTTTTTTTTTTTCAATATTCTCGCGTTTGGCCACTATCTCGCCTGATGGTAAGCGATGATGTGGTCTACGGTGAAGCACACTTGCCTAGAAGTGACCTATTCGCTCTTGACTTAAAGGTTTGTAGCTATAAGGAAATAAAGACCCCGCCAGGGAATTCCACTCCTTAGCTGTGTGCACAATGAAAGCATTAGCAATACGCTTAGTGCGTATGGGTGGGAAGTCCACTATGTACCGATAGCGCATGGCCGTACGTCTTGTAGTCCGATGATGGAAAGGCGAGGCGGAATCAAATTGTGCAGTTCCGTCGCACACTCCCCGAAATGTAACCGACTAGCTGACCCTCGGGGCTTCGCTCCCGTCAACTGGCTACCTATCTACCTACCCTGCATACCCTGCCTAACCGGCCTACCCTGCTTACCCTGGCTTGCCTGCTTACCCTGGCTATCCTGCCCCTACCCTACCTACCCACCTACTAAGTTTTATCTATAATCAATAGTTTTCTCAGCGCAAGCCGAATAATGTATTTTACAGGCAACATTTTGCTACCCTGGCTACCCAGTCTACACTGCGTACCCAATCTACCCTGGCTAACATGGCTACCCTGCCCCTACCCTACCTACCTACCTACAAATTTTTATCTATCATCAATAGTTTTCTCAGCGCACGCCAAATAATGTATTTTACAGGCAACATTTTGCTACCTTGGGTTACATTATTGCAATTTTCATAAGCATCTCTATTTTTTTTGAAATTATATTATACTAGCTTTTGCCCGCGACTTCGTTCGCGTGGAATAGTGACTTCCGGCAGATTTTTGGTTTTACCCACATGAATTGATGCCGACTCTTGACCAATAGATGGCGCTGTATGTCCGGAATAAATTTTATTTTATATTTTACTTTTTGTAATAAAAACTATCCTATGTCCATTCTCAAGTTCCAAACTATGTCTGTACCAAATTTCACACAAATCGGTTCAGTAATTTAGGCGTGAAGCAAAGACAGACACACAGACAGACAGACAGAGTTACTTTCGCATTTATAATATTAGTTTGGATTAGCCTATGACACTCAGGAATAATGTAGCTTTCTACTGGTGAAGGAATTTAAAAAATCGGCTCAGTAGATCCAGAGATTACCCCTTACAACGTCACAAACCCACATACTCGCAAACTTTACATACATACATAAACTCACGCCTTTTTCCCATGGGGGTAGGCAGAAACTACAGAACGCCACCTCCTACGATCCTTACATACATCTTTTGCTTCACTCACATTCATGAATCTAGTCATACACACACGCCGGTTATGAGTACTGCGCACCTGGCCTTTTTGAAGAACAAAAACTTTACCTCTTTATAAAATTAGTATAGATAAAATACCGACAGGCTGGCAACTCGGCGTCGATGTTCAAGGCTCTGGAGCTTAGACGCGACCAGTGCATCGTTACCAATAAGCCTCTTGGCCCGTCTGTCAATCGACTCAAATGCATCAAGCTGGTATTTGGCAGATCTGTCCTAGAGGTGAGAGCAGTACTCCAAGCATGACCGAACTTGCGCTTTATACAAGTTGAGCAGCTGTTCAGGCGTGAAGTACCGTCTCACCTTTGCAAGAATCACCAACTTTTTTGCAGCCAATTGAGCTTTCGCCTCAATGAATGGACCGAAATTGAGGGTCGACGTCAACGACTGTCTCCGGAATTGATTAGTTTCAGAGGCTCAGTAGTAAAGTAGTGTTTTAATTTTATTTATGACATTTGAGTAATTTTTTATTTTAAATTTGGTATATTTAAACATATGAGTGTTTTATATTTTTGAAATCACCCCTTAAAACCCTTTATTTTGACACCACACACAATGGTTCTGGAAGAAAAAAAATATTGGTCCCCCACAATATGGCGCCCAAAATCCGCCATTTTTCTATTTTCCAATTGTAATGTAGCCAGTGACACTCGCAGGGTTAAGATGAATCGATTGACGTAAGAATCATCCAAATCGGCCAACGCGTTTGGTCTCTAGAACGCCACATAGGAACAAACATACATACATAGACTGATTGATAAACACATTACCCTCCTTCGGCAGTCGGGTAAAAAGGGTTCGAGCGTCTTACGTAACCTCCTCTTAAGGCAGCTTTTCCACTAGTGATGTGCTATACAGCTATGCTGCGAGGACATGAAAGTTAAGCTAAGAAACTATGTGACCATTTCCACTAATGCTAAGTTTTGTAGCGGAGTGAGCTAGCTGTTCGAGGAAGGATTTATAGGGAAGACACGGGGAGCGGCTACTGTAGGTAATCTGCTCTGCATGTAGCTACACCACTGGCTAATCCGAGCACCCGTCCATAGCACGCGTCCTTCTATATAAAAAACATGGCTCAGTTGAACCCTTTTCCACCAGTGCTATATATGTCACGGGGTCCCAACGCTAACAAAGACAAATAAATTGTTCCAAATAAATGTTACTAGATGGCGCGATATGCATCGAATTGTTTTTGAATTGTGTGTAAAATTAATATATTAAGAATTTATCATAAAAATTGTATGTTCTCTCCAATTCCCCTAAGCACAAAATTATGGAATATTGGCCTCATTTAAAATTGATGCCAAAAGATGGCGCGGTTTTAAATTCCTGAGGCAGGCCACTAGATTTTTTTAATTTGTACAATGTAACACATTTTGGTACAATGAAAGATAATATAATACTAGCATTCAGATGCCTCATCCCATACAAAGAAACTGTGCCGACGTAACTAGCGTATTTCGTCTGATTAAATTGATTATTTTTTGTACATCGATCGCGTTCGGTTCCGTTCCACGAGGATAGATAGATGGTGTTAGCAGAAACTTGCAAGTAAAAGTGTTTACTCAGTTCGTGATGTTTTTTTCTTTATATGCAGTGACTATTTGTTTTACAGTATTTTTTGCACGTTTTTACAGTTGCATTGCACCAAAATGTTTTACAATACAAATTTAAACAATCGAGTGGAATGCCTTCGACATTTAAAACCACGCCATCTATTGGCATCAATTTTAAATTATCCGCTCAAATAATCATTGAAACCTGAATTAAGAGCTCAATATTCCATAATTTTGTGGTTATGACTCAAAAGAACATACAATTTATATGTTCAATTTCAGAAAATGATAATATTACACACAATTCAATAACAAATCGGTGTATATTGCGCCATCTAGTGAGATTTATTTGAACTTTATTTCTTAGCGCTGGGACCCCATTCTTATACAAACATAGTTAAACAAACAAACAATTTGATATTTATATATCATGATTTTAGATAAAATACTCACGCTTCCACAGGAAGATTTCGGTGTCTCCTTGACCTCTCCCTTCAGTTCCTCAGCTAGACCACACGAACAGTCAGCGCACGCTTTTCTTTTGCCAGTCGTTGAACAAACTGAAAACATTCAAAACAAAATCTATTAATTAAAAAAAAAACTAAAGCTTATGCTAAACGCAAATACATTTTTTACAAGCTTTTATTTAACTTGCAATTTATGTATGTAAATAAGTAAGTGTGTTCGGGTCAAATCTTGCAACTGGATTTTAAAGCAGTTATACTCCACCTTAAATGAAATTTTGCACGTTTAGTTTGCATGACAATGCTTGTATAGCTAAGTGACGTCATTCCAAATCCAATATGGCGGACAGGCCAAGATGGCGGACTAGTTATGTTTGCTGAGTAGAATACGAAAACAGCTTGTTTAATTAATTCAAAAAATCAAAACACCCGACTGCTTAAAAAGCGAACTAAAAACTGATTTTTTGAATAAATTTTTTTATTTAACACTTTTTAGTTAACATTTTATTCGAATAAGGTAAATTTAAACATATAATTATTATATATTTTTTAAATTGCCTTTTAAAACCCTTTAATTTGATACCCCACACGATGGGATAGGATGGAAAAAAAAAATTGGGCCCCCACAATATGACGCCCAAAAGCCGTCATTTTTTCTATTTTTCAATTTTAATGTAGCCAGTGACACTTGCAGGGTTAAGACGCAACGAATGACGTACGAATCATCAAAATCGGCCAACGCGTTTGGTCTCTGGAACGCCACATAGGAACAAACATACATACATACTTACATACATACATACATAGACTAATAAACACTTTACCCTGCTTCGGCAGTCGGGTAAAAAAAATAATTTTCATAAATATTTTTTTACGTTTATCCTCGCACTGGAACGCCTTGCAGCAAGTATACCAATGGAGCACCATCTTATAATAACCTCACTATAAGTCTAGGTTTCCTAACGATGTTTTCCTTCACCGTTGTAAGCGATGTGCAAGATAAACTTAAAGAGTAGGTACATGACTTGAAAAAGTCACATTGGTACTTGGCCCGGTTTCGAACACACGACCTCAGGCACGAGAGACGAGGTCTTAGCCACTGGGCCACCACGACAGGGGGCTAGATTACAATATTATTGTAATATTTTTACGTTCAAAAGTTACATTTATCAGCATGAAAAGAAAGTTCTTTACGCGCCATGTCCAAGTTTGGTGAAAATCTTTAGAAGATCTGCCGCGAAATACACAAAAAACAAATTTTCGATTTACCATCAAAGTAGTTACCTACTCGACCAATCAGCGCAAAGTAGTCATAATTCGGGATTTCGGGCGCAGAGCTAGTCTATGACAAAACGTTACCGTAACGAGGCCTGTTTGGCTATTTCGATTTGATTTCCCTTGAAATTAGGTACTTTGCTAAGAATAGTGGTCGCCCATTGGTAACGGCCGTGACTTACAAGTTGTAGGGCGTGGTTTCGAACCCAGGCAGGCGCTTTACTTTGTGTAAATAATTTCATCAACACTGCTCTCAAAAACGGTGAAGGAAAACATCGTGAGGAAACCGGCATGTGTTAGAACCAAAAATTCGAAGTCATGTGACATCCGCCAACATGCACTGGACCCGCGTGGTGGATTACGGCTCATTCCCTCTCACAGACCGGAGCCCTGCACGCACAACGGACCAAAAGCGTGTCGTAGTGCGGAAAAAGAGGTCCATTTATCCTAGGTGCCTCGCTACGATGATTTCACAAAACATATTACAAGTAAACATATAAATAAGATGATTCAGTTACAAAAAACCGGCCAAGTGCGAATCGGACTCGCGTACGTAGGGTTCCGTACCATTATAGCAAAAAACGGCATAAAAATCACGTTTTTTGCATGGGAGCCCACCTTAAATATTTATTTTATTCTGTTTTTAGTATTTGTTGTTATAGCGGCAACAGAAATACATCATCTGTGACAATTTCAACTGCCTAGCTATCACGGTTCATGAGATACAGCCTGGTGACAGACAGACAGACGGACGGACAGAGGAGTCTTAGTAATAGGGTCCCGTTTTTACCCTTTGGGTACGGATCCCTAAAAACAAGAATTTCTTTATTCTTATGATCAAGATTACGTTAATTTAAACATTCAAGTAATTAAATTAAAATATTAGCAAATGAATGACATCTCTGTGTCCTTTATAAAATTAATTGTGTGCACTATACCTACGTAAAAACGCACACACAAAAATAAACCTGTTCTACAACTTGTACCTACAAAGCCATTGACCTTGCGTGAATGAGCCGCGTCATTGGAAATTGTAGCGACTCACAACACAAAACCTCAACCAAGTCATAGCTGACTGTAGGTGAGCCAATAAATGCGGGCTCGGAACACGAAACCTCAACACACGACGTTGTTTTGTTATCAAGATAATGCGCAATGTGGACAACAACTGATAAATGCTTCCTTATCATCAAACTTATTATTTTATATGGAATAATTGATGTTCTTACTGTTACAAGGCATATTTTGATGGCGATTGTGCAATGACTTCTATAACAAGTAAAATTTCACAATTTAAAAACCCCCGACACACTTATCTTGCGAAAATACCCCGATTCAAACAGTAAAACGCCCATAACTTTTGAACGATTGAACCGATTTTATTCAAACATAGCTAAGAACACTCAACAAAATCACCTTTCAAACAAAAAAAACTACAAAATCAGTTCATCCGTTTAGGAGCTATGATGCCACAGACCGACACACAGATACACGTCAAACTATAACACCCCGCTTTTTCCAGTGGGGATTAAAAATGAGGACAGTCAAATCTAGAACTGATAATAATAAACAGAAAAAGATTATGTTTTATTTGTGTAAATACTTCAAATTATACCTTTCAACGAGCTCTGGTCCGGTTTCTTCAGATCACTTTCATCTAGAAGCTGGTTGTCATCAATGATGTCGTCATCATTGGCGCCTGTCCATGCTTCTTCAACTGTATCTTCTAGTTTCCACACAGTTGGCTTGCCATTCAGTTTTAGAGATGCTTTGGAACCAACCTGGGAACATATACAAACTCAAAAATAATAACAGTTATGTTTTACAATTTTAGTTCAAAATGCACTAAATATTGATGGTGCCGTTGCAAGTTAATTTTTACGATATACTTAGTTAGGGCAAATGTGAGCAATATCACTGTCCAATGGGCATCGGCTCACAACTGCCACTACCACAGTACGTACATGACATATAATGTACGACAGTCACATATAAGAACACTTACAGCATGTTTGATTAACATGCTATCTTCACTCTTATTAGAATTTTTGACAGTTGACGAAAGACCAAACTGTCAACATTATCGTTATTAAACATTTGTGTTCTGGCTTTTGTAAAAACCATTTTTTTTTTTGTAAGTAATACATAATATATCACAGGAATTTAACACGATGATTTCGATTGTTTATTTACCTATTTCACCTGATGTTTCAGCCATGTTGCAACAACCGTGGTCCGTAAATAAATAATAAAAACTCATCATGATATATTGTTTCTCAATTATGAAACACAAACATTTTAAAGTTAAATAGTACAAAATTTTAAATATTTAGTATGATATTATAACGTGAAACTCACCTCAAATTTAGGTTTCTCAGCTAAATATAAATTATCCGAAGACTTTGTGACATTAACAAATCCATTTATTTTGAGTGTGCTGGTCAGGTCTGTTGTATCTTTCAGAATTAGTTTACCACTGGGCTTGAGGAGTTTCACAATGATTGCCAAGATACTGTCAGTGTGCTTCACAGTGTGTGGGGCCAACCAATTTGACAATACAGCGTCATATGATGATCCAGGACGGGATGCTAGAAAAAACAAAAAAGAAATTTGATGGAAAGGTTAAAAATTATGTTTTAGTTGTTTCCAGAGAATTTTGGGAGCAAATAATTCACATTGACGTTTTGTTTGAATATAACTTATTGAAGTATGAAATAATAAAAAAAATAGATGAAGAATCTCTTACATTCGGTAATCATTTCAGAGTTTTCTAACGCAACTGATCCATTTCCAATTACTGCTTTAATTTCCTCCACTAAACTATTAATGCTGTTCTGGTTATCGTTGTTCCAAATTATTAGCACGTTATCACCAGAGTGCACGTTTTCCATTTTTATAAGTTTTGTTTTAGCTGCGTGTTGCGAAAATACGAATAAAAAAAAACGCGATGGCTTTATAACATCACTAACTTACGACACAATAATAAAATACTTTTTATTAAACAATAAGACTTTTTTTGCCTTTCCTCAATATAAAACGATATTCACACTTCACAGATAAACGAATACTGAATTACTGACCGACCGAATGCAACGTTTATAACATTACAGAGCTTCACTAAATATATCCAATGTCGAAAGTTGAAATTATCAATCAAGCAAGAGCAAGGTGTCATGCATGACATGACATTTGAGAAAATCTGATTACAGATAAAATATACCAATGGGACACTCCGTTTCAGGCACAAACATTTACTTATAATTTTAAAAGGATTTAAAACATTGTTTTTCTTACATAAACCTAGGTTCAGAACCTTAATTGGACCATATTTTAAAGCAAAATATAACTTATATATTGTTCAATCAAAGCAATAGTTTTTCAAAGAACACATAAAACCAATGCTAGCTTAGTGTTCTTCGTAGAAGGGAGCGTTGCAGTTTTTTATGAATAAAATCGATTCTTTATTCATAACCTAAATGTCGTCAATTGTTTTGTTAAATGTTTTTATATAGAAATCATGTTTTATGAAGCATTTCTAGCCGGTATATGGGCTTCAGCTGGTAGCACATTGGGAAAATTATCAGGAACAGCCAGTGTCGTAGTAAGTATAAATATTTATTCTTTTGTGAAAGTTTGGTAGTGCGATAAGATTAGCTAGGTGCTTAAATTACGTAGGCACTCTGAATAGGTACCATATGGAAACAAAATCTTGATAATTTATTGAGTTCAGTGTTTTGTTTTGTTATTCGTAAGTAGGTACCTCAGCAAGTGTACTACATTTTACGGTGAATTCATTCAATTTTAGAAAGAGAGAACAAATGGCTTTATTTTCTGCATGTAACGCTAGATGGCGCGATATAACAAAACACATATTATCTCGATAGTGGGTTGGAGATAAGCAGAACACGAAGCTATGTTTTCTTAAAGTACCTCTTCATTAATTAAATAATATTTTCTCTAAATGCCTGATAATTGAAATATTTTGATTATTTTAACTGAAGGCCTTTATCTATTTAATCTTTTTAGTGGAGTGGTGCAAACGTTGCCAAGAATGGGTTTACTGCTATCGAAGATCTGGAGCTTGTTCGGTAATGAGGAACACAAACTGCTGATAGTGGGTTTGGACAATGCTGGCAAGACGACAATCCTATACCAGTTGCTGCTAGGAGAGACTGTTCACACCAGACCAACCATAGGCTCGAATGTGGAAGAGTTTGTATGGAAGAGCTTACGGTTTGTGATGTGGGACCTGGGTGGACAGCAAAGTCTGAGGTCAGCATGGAACACTTACTTCACGAACAGTGAGTTCGTGATAATGGTAGTGGACTCAACGGACCGGCAGCGATTAAGCTTGTGTCGCGATGAGCTCCATCAGATGTTGAAGCATGAGGAGCTCAGTAAAGCGTGCTTGCTGGTGTACGCGAACAAACAGGACGTGAAAGGCTCTATGACGGCCGCGGAGATATCGGAGCAGTTGCAGCTGACGTCGATAAAGCAGCATCCGTGGCACATACAGGCGTGCTGCGGCCTCACTGGTGAAGGACTACACTTAGGTTTAGAGTGGATTGCTAGCAGAATAAAGAAAAAATGACACGAACCGACCTTGAGCGTCGACCCGTAATTTATTAAATAGGTGGAATGGTGGCTAGTTATTGTAAAAGGTCTTCCACTCAGGTGGGAATTTATCATACGAAATTGTTTGATTCCTAAAGGAAACCACCGTTTTACCCTGTGTCTCAGTGTGAGGCGAAATTCTAACAGGAAACAGTCAAATATTGGACACTGGACTGAATTATACCTCTAGCAATTTCAGACGATTCAGGGCCGATTTCACCAATGAAACAGTTTTAATAGTTCAACTAAACTCAGTTAATGCGAATACAGTGTTCTGATTGGTAGTTTCTCAGCGGTCTCAACCTATCAGAACGCAGTTTTTGCATGAACTGAGTTTAGTTGACTAATCGCGATTAGTTACATTGATGAAATCGGCCCTAATTCCTGGTTTTTCAGGACGTTTTAAACCGCAATTTTTCATATTTATGTTAACCTCAACCCTGACAATAAAAAAGTAAGCTGCTTCGCAATTATTGACCCTAGACTTTACCTATACTTTTCAGATTATTTCCTGTTAGGTACCTACCTAATTTAGTGTACGAGTAAGAAGTATATACGAAGGTATATACTTCTTATTCGTACTTATGATAAATCGCATCTGTGCGGAAGTCTTAAATGTAACATAATTTAATTATAAATAACTAAGTTTTAAATCATTACGTTTGCATAAATTTTGCTAGATAAGGTTAAACAAATACTATCAGGATCTACGTCCGTTGTTTTGCATTAATTGCCTATTATAATAAACATGTTTCTAAGAGTAATCTTGGTTTATTATTCAGCAGACACCTACCTAATACAACCAGTTTATAGTGGGGGATAAGTAGGTAGAAGTACTGATTTGCATTTCATTTGCAAGGGGATTGCCAGCAAAGCAGTTAACTTAAAGCCGGCTCCACACGCTTGGCGAACAATGGCAAACAGCAAACACGAACATGTGGATGGGTGTTTGTTTGTGTTTGCCTGTTTTTGTTTGTGTTCGGTTTTTGTGCACAAATCAAAGTGTGTTTGACAAACATGTTGGCGTTGTATCCAAACGCTTGTTCAGTTCAGTAGTACGCGCGAGTTTGCGGGCGGCGGACGGAGTTAATAGTGGTGGATAGATCTACGAATCGTGCCATTTTGTGTATCCTAAGCTAAATTGTAAGGAAAAATGTCTGATTGGTCTGAGGAGGTTAACCCGAAAGTAATCGCTGCCACAACAAGCTCGTCGTCTGCCATGTTTGCCAATCCGGAATATACTAGCACATTCGCCAAGCCTGTGGATGCCGTGATTGTGGTCAGTGTTTGGCACGTGTTTGGTGTTTGCCACTGTTTGTGGCATACACCAAGCGTGTGGAGGCGGAGCAAGATTTACAAATTATGCAATCTTGTCCTATAGCAGCTGAACACATGCGGAACCTGATAAAATTAAATAATAAGTACAAAGTCTCATAATTAATATAAGAACTTGTCTATGGAATTAATCATTTATGATCGTTCACTATCCAAGTAGATATGACAGCGATAGCGGGCTTACTGAGATACCTATAGTTCTCGCCAAACATCTTGGCCGCCCTGAAGTTGGATACATGTTGATACTGAATGTGTCATGCTCTCTCAAATGTCTCTCTGATGGTGGCGTGTGTGTTGGATCATTCGGTTCCCTTCATGATGGTTGAGCTGGGTGGTGCCGATTCATGCGTCATGTTCGTGAACGGGCGCCGTCAGTTGGGATTGGTCTTAACTTAACTGCTTCGGATGCTAGTGTTTTTCTAGTGCTTATTATGTAACTGCACAGTACATGTGTGAGTACTTTTAATACTTTGTACCTGTACGTAGTATAGTATGTAGTGATTCTGGGTGCATTGTCCTCACACATATAAATTTATTAATGTATGTACTTATGTACCTAAATATTGTAAAAAAAACTTTTTTTTTTTTAAAAGAGTAAGTATGGAGTTTCTTGTGCGTTCTTCTCCATAACAAGCTACTTTCCGAATGCACGGTAGAATTAATTTTTATTCCTTGTAAATTTTAATGTAACTAACGTTCAAAAGTGCCGCTTTGTGGCCTAGTTGAAATAAAATATCTTTGTCTTTGTCTTTGAAACAAAACAAGAAGATCTAGCCAAGTTATTTTGATCGACTCCATTTTACTGTTTACCAAGTCACACACATGGTACTGCATCATTACTGCTAAAACGCTGGATCGATAGTTTTACGCTAATAAATATACCGTAGGCGTCACCACCTCTGCCTCTAATGACTCATGCATACATCAGTGATCCTTTACCGGCTGATGACCGAGCGAATAATTTGTCGTGATTTCAGTCCATTTACCTTCCTATAGTCGTCCCTGACGATAAGTTTGAGCAGTCAGTGTGCTTATTCAAAGTTTTTTAACGTACTCAATCGTGGTAACGTAAACGATCTCTTATGTCAAAATGTATACAAAAAAAACCGGCCAAGTGCGAGTCGGACTCGCGCACGAAGGGTTCCGTACAATTATCGCAAAAAAACGCCAAATAAACACGTTTGTTGTACGGGGCCCCCCCTTAAATATTTATTTTATACTGTTTTTAGTATTTGTTGTTATAGCGGCAACAGAAATACAACATCTGTGAAAATTTCAACTGTCTAGCTATCGCGGTTCATGAGATACAGCCTGGTGACAGACAGACAGACGGACCGCGGAGACTTAGTAATAGGGTCCCGTTTTTAACCGACTTTCCAAAAAGGAGGAGGTTATATGTTCGACTTCAAGTTTGTTTTTTTTTTTTTTTTTTGTGAATTTTCACCGATTACTCCGTCAATTGTGGACCGATTTTGAAAATTCTTTTTTTGTTTGAAAAAGTATGTTTCGAAATTGGTCCCATTTTAATTTGGTGAAGATCTGATGAAGAACTTCGGAGATATACAACAGAACTCTTCAATAAATAACGGCAAATCTCTCGGGATTTCTGCAATTGCATGTCTGTTTGTTGTTTATAACATTTCATATCATAACATCACGCCAGTTCGCTCTTAAGGGGTAAGCAGATCTCTCATTTCACCGGTTATGTTCAAGTTTCATGAAATCTATTCTGGCGAAATAGTTCCCTTACTAACTTGCCTATTAGGTACGTAAAACTAAAAAGTGAAAAATAAAAAAACTTTTTGCAAAAAAATACTACCGACTTCCAAATACAAAACTACAAAGTGAAAAATAAATTAATTTTTTGAAGTCGGTGTCCATAACGCAAAAAATGGTACCTACGAAAGACACCGACTTCAAAAAATTAAGTTATTTTTCACTTTGTAGTTTTGTATTTGGAAGTCGGTAGTATTTTTTTGCAAAAAGTTTTTTTATTACCCTTTGGGTACGGAACCCTAAAAAAAAATTCTCCTTACCGTCCCCAGATGGCGCTTAACTAATTTCAATACAAATTGACGTTTACGTTAACGCGATTGAGCGTGAGTAAAAACTCGCACTAAGGCCTCTGATGTTGCTGCAAATAATTGTAGGATGAAATCGAAAGCCTGAATCACTGGTTCTACCCCTATACAACGCTATCCTGAATAACTGTGCTGTAAAACCGTGTTTGTTACTAACGAATAGATAATATGAAATCACACCGGCACACCGTCAACCGCGTAACGTTTTGGAACAACACACTTACTAAAGACCAGTTAGATTTGATGTACCAACCTTATAGCGAGTAGGGATATTTCCTGGACAGTTTTTTTTATTATCTTAAATCTTGCAATCAGTCCTTTTGACTATGAGCAGATGTGTTGAGCGGCTATTATTCATGAGGAGATGTACCCCACTGGGAACATCCTCCATATAGGGATATTGGCTTAGTCGACGCCGCCGAGATCCAAGGTTCTGCGCCGTTTCAGGCGATTTAGACAGTCAGGTAATGTGAGCTGGACAGCGAGCTGGTTAGGATGGTTGTCCAGTCTTGTTTTGTATTTGGGCAGAAAAATGATAATTCTATTTAGTTCATCAGTGAGATTATCAAATAATTTTGGACACGTATTTTTTGCTTTACTAAATCAATAAAAAAATATAAAGTTAAAGCGCATAAAAGTTCAGGAGTGGGGGCTTGTGACATCACTAAGGCAGTATAAAGTGTACCAGCGGCGTGACGTCACACGATATTTCAACGCAATATATCTTCGTCACTCGTCACTATATATTTATGTGTCAAAAGAAAAAAAATACGTGTCCAATATTGTTAACCCCCGCCGGAAAAAGAGGGGTGTTATAAGTTTGAGGTGTGTTGCTGTGTATCTGTGTGTCTCTCTGTGGCATCATAGCTCCTAAACGGGTGAACCGATTTTGTTTTTAGCTATGTTTGAATAAAATCGGTTCAGCCATTCAAAAGTTATGGGCGTTTTAGTGTTTAAATCGGGGTGATTTCGTAAAATAAATGTGTCGGGGGTTTTTTAAATTTTGAAATTTTACTTGTTTATAATCTACCTGAAGGAAGAAAAAAAAAAACTGTAAACTACCCTATTGTGAGTTACCGATACGGACTTCAATTTTTTTTCCCGCAACGCAACCAAGGCAATTACCTAAAGCTGCGTCTACGCTAGACGAGCCGAGCATAAATACGAACCGTCAAAACACCGAAAAATAAAAAACGATCCACAAAAAATGTAGCGATGTAATGTGTGTGTATGACGTGTATCTGTAATGTGTGTTGTAATGTTAATGTGCTGCGGACAAAACGCCGCGAACGGCTCCGCTCCGCTCCGCTTTCGGCTCTTCTAGCGTAGAAGCAGCTTAAACGTTAAAAACAAAAGCTATACTTACCTACCAAGGTACTGATCTTCTATTCTCCCGTATCAACAGGGCGATAGTTACATCATATGGGGTGCCCTACTACTGACCATGGTGCTGGCAAATACCTGGGGCTGCAGACATTACCTCCGATCTCTAGACGCAGCTACAAACTCAGCAGCACCTACCGTCGTTTCAGCGGCCTCCAGCTATGTGCTATCGGTAAGTAAAATCCAAATATATTTCCAGTACTGGACATATCTTTAAGCTTTGTACGCTGGTACGAGGTGGCGCAAGAAAAGAGAGTCTAAATTGCTTTGGGGAAGGAATAAATTGCATTGGTAATACTTTCATTGTGCGCACAGCTAAGTACTGGAATTCCCTTCCGGAGTCTTTGTTCCCTGATAGCTACAACCTTGGGGTCTTTAAGTCAAGTGAATAGGTTAGTTCTAGGCAAGCGTGCTTCACCGTAGACCACATCATCGCTTACCATCAGGCGAGATAGTGGTCAAACGCGAGACTATAGATTATAAATAAAAAAACTTTTTGCAAAAAAATACTACCGACTTCCAAATAAAAACTACAAATTTATATTTTTTTGCAAAAAGTTTTTTTATTTTTCACTTTTTAGATGTACGTACCTAACAGGCAAGTTAGTAAGGGAACTATTTCGCCAGAATAGATTTCATGAAACTTGAACATAACCGGTGAAATGAGAGGTCTGCTTACCCCTTAAGAGCGAACTGGCGTGATGTTATGTTATGAAATGTTATAAACAACAAACAGACATGCGATTGCAGCAATCCCGAGAGATTTGCCGTTATTTATTGAAGAGTTCTGTTGTATATCTCCGAAGTTCTTCATCAGATCTTCACCAAATTAAAATGGGACCAATTTCGGAACATACTTTTTCAAACAAAAAAAGAATTTTAAAAATCGGTCCACAATTGACGAAGTAATCGGTGAAAAAAAAAAAAAAAGAATAAAAAAACAAACTTGAAGTCTAACATAGAACCTTCTCCTTTTTGGGAAGTCGGTTAAAAACCCCCGACACATTTATCTTGCGAAAACATCACGATCTAAACAGTAAAAACGTGCATTACTTTTGAACGGCTGAACCGATTTTATTCAAACATAGCTAAGAACACTCTCAATATAATCACCAACAAAAAAAAACCGGCCAAGTGCGAGTCGGACTCGCGCACGAAGGGTTCCGTACCATTATCGCAAAATACGGCAAAAAAAAAACACTTTTTTTGTATGGGAGCCCCCCTTAAATATTAATTTTATCCTGTTTTTAGTATTTGTTGTTATAGTGGCAACAGACATACATCATCTGTGAAAATTTCAACTGTCTAGCTATCACGGTTGATGAGATACAGCCTGGTGACAGACAGACAGACAGACAGACGGACCGCGGAGTCTCAGTAATAGGGTCCCGTTTTTACCCTTTGGGTACGGAACCCTAAAAACTAAATCAAAATCGGTTCATCCGTTGAGGCGCTATGATGCCACAGACAGACACACAGATACACAGCAACACACCTCAAACTTATAACACCCCTCTTTTTCCGTCGGGGGTTAAAAAAGGGGTTAGCCTAGCCGAGGGATATTCTACTCAAAGAAAACATAAGACGGGGTAGATCACAACTGTAACGTAGGATTAGGCATGTCATCATACACGGAATAATTCTGTCAGATCAGTTGCTGGAAAAGCAGAATCTTTGAAAGGAATCGCAGAAAACACTTGGATGGTTTTAAACTTAGGACCAAGAAAGAAGATCTGCTGCTATATGTAGGCAGATAAGGCAGAAAAAAGCCACGCGCAGTTATAGGGTTCCGTAGTTGCATAATAATGCGGACTACGAGTAAGAAGAGGGTTTTTTGTTGCTACCTGAACATTAAAACGGTTTAGCGGCTCACAAAGTCTAGAAACGGTTTGTACATAAAAAAACTTTTTGCAAAAAAATACTACCGACTTCCAAATACAAAACTACAAAGTGAAAAGTAACTTAATTTTTTGAAGTCGGTGTCTTTCGTAGGTATCATTTTTTGCGTTATGGACACCGACTTCAAAAAATTAAGTTATTTTTCACTTTGTAGTTTTGTATTTGGAAGTCGGTAGTATCTTTTTGCAAAAAGTTTTTTTATTTTTCACTTTTTAGTTGTACGTATAGGCAAGTTAGTAAGGGAACTATTTCGCCAGAATAGATTTCATGAAACTTGAACATAACCGGTGAAATGAGAGGTCTGCTTACCCCTTAAGAGCGAACTGGCGTGATGTTATGTTATGAAATGTTATAAACAACAAACAGACATGCGATTGCAGCAATCCCGAGAGATTTGCCGTTATTTATTGAAGAGTTCTGTTGTATATCTCCGAAGTTCCTCATCATATCTTCACCAAATTAAAATGGGACCAATTTCGGAACATACTTTTTCAAACTAAAAAAGAATTTACAAAATCGGTCCACAATTGACGGAGTAATCGGTGAACATAAACAAAAAAAAAAAAACAACTTGAAGTCGAACATAGAACCTCCTCCTTTTTGGGAAGTCGGTTAAAAATGTTTACTGTTCCATACAAGTACATTTTATAAGTTGGTCGACTATTACTCGTAAACTTGTAAAGCCTAGGGATCCCCTTTTTTCGCATAATGTTCTTTTCCCTAATATACTTTGGCATAACTGTTTTGGCATAATTTGTTTTGCCACAATAATTATTTGCCATATTTTTGTTTGGCATACAGTTTTTTTTTGAGACTAATTTGTTTTGGCATAATTTTAATTCGCATAATGTTACTAGCCCTAATGACTATTAGCATAATAGTATTAAGGCATAAAAATTAATAGGAAAAACGGAGGGGGCGGACACTTGACTCTTGACAAAAATTTGCAATTTAAAGCTTAATTTTACGCAAACGGAACTCTAAATTGAAAAATGGTTTTAACAGACCCGTAATATTTTTGAATGGCCTATACAACGATACCCCGCACCATGGAAACCCCCACTTTACGTCTATAGGACCCACAGGAAAAAAAGTCGTGATTTTGTTTGACCACTTTGTCGGAATTACTAATATGTATATCCATGCCAAATTATAGCTTTCTAGTATATCCCTCGCCAAACTTATTGACCGCCCTGAATTTGGTTTACCGGATGCGCGAGGCACGAAACGGTGCTGTTTTTGTATGAGACTTTCTACTGCGCAGCCATTGTAGCCAACTTCAGGGCGGCCAAGAAGTTTGTAAGAGTATCTGAGCTAAGTTGCGGACGGACAGACGGACATAGCGAAACTATAAGGGTTCCTTGTTGATTTCGGAACCCTAAAAAAGTGTATCTACATATTCTACATCTAGTGTAGTAACCATCATCATCATCATCATCTTCCTGCCCTTGTCCCATGTCACTTGGGGTCGGCGCAACACGTTTTCCTCTTCCATACCGTCCTGTCCCCAGTCACGCTATCACTGACTCCCTTTTCTTTCATATCACTCCTCACACAGTCCATCCATCTTTTCTTTGGCCGTCCCCTCCCTCTCCATCCATCCACATTTATATTCATAACTCTCTTAGTAACATGCGCTTCATCCCTCCTCATCAGATGGCCATACCAGGACAAACGGTTTCCTTTCAACTTTTCTGTCACTGTCGCCACTTTCAAACTTCCTCTAATATACTCATTTCTCACTTAATCCATTCTCCTCACTCCGCACATCCATCTCAGCATTCTCATCTCTGCAACATGCAATCTCTTTTCATCCATCTTTTTCACAGCCCAACATTCTGATCTATACAGTACGACAGGTCTAATCACGGACTCGTAAATTTTCCCCTTTAACTTGAGGGGCATCCGTGGGTCGCAAGTTGTTCCTAGTCTATCCTAGTAGATCTAGTGTAGTAACCAATTAACAAAATAATACACGTAGGTAATTATGTAACACTGGGCTAAAATTCTGTTTGTATAACCATAAATAGATTATCTAGGTACCTACCTATCTGCGACAAAAGCTAGGGAGCTCACATATCCACATGCTCTCAACATCGAAATTGAACATGTTACGTGACCAGAGTACTACGTCGCTCCAATCGCCCCAATGTTCAGTCAATCAGAAAAAACTGTCACAGCCAATGCTCCTTCCAAAAAGCCGGGTCTGTGCGTGGCCTTTGCTAGTCGTTAATTTTGTTAAAAGTTTCGTAGAACCTGTCGAACATAGTTAATGCTGTTTTTGTCTGTTGCGAAGTGAAGCTAGAAAACGTAAAAATAAGACTAAACTTTTTTAATTTCGACTCTTTTCTACCTTATTGTAATAACAGTAGCTGTCCATTAAATTTATAATTACTCTATTTATAACCCCCGACGGAAAAAGAGGGGTGTTATAAGTTTGACGTGTGTTGCTGTGTATCGGTGTGTCTGTCTGTGGCATCATAGCGCCTAAACGGATGAACCGATTTTGATTTAGTTTTTTTTTTGTTTCAAAGTTGATTTTGTCGAGAGTGTTCGTTGCTATATTTGAATAAAATCGGTTTAGCCGTTCAAAAGTTATGGGCGTTTTACTGTTTGAATCGGGGTGTTTTCGTAAGACCGTGTCATAATTACGTGTTCAATAGATTGCCGATCGAAGCGTATCTACTATGTACTAGATAAATTATGTAGCATGATATAAAAAAGGGGCGAGGGTTTTAAAATTTTGAAATGTTTCTTGCTTTGACCGCGATTGGCCAGTAGCACAAAATAGGCCGCTTACGTACTTTGTGCCATTAGGTAGAAATGAGTACTTAATCGTAACATGAAATGAAAAATAAATTTACTTTTTATAACATCTATTCAAAAAGAGCTAGTTTATTCCTCGTAAACAGGGGCCAAAATAGCTCATTAATCCCTCAGGGACCAAAATAGATTTGAATTTGGAATCAGCAATGAGGTGAATCACAAACCATGCAGGAACAATGTATTGAATATGTGACTGGCTGAAAAACTGAGAGTCCTCCAAATAAAAAAAAGTTGATGAAAAATAAACAACGCGCGAAATTAAATGCATTCTGCCTTCGTTCGTAGTTGTTTCAAATTCAGACTTTAGAATGAAAAAAAACTTTTTGCAAAAAAATACTACCGACTTCCAAATACAAAACTACAAAGTGAAAATAACTTAATTTTTTGAAGTCGGTGTCTTTCGTAGGTACCATTTTTTTGAGTTAAAATATACTTATAAATAAATAAACGTAACGTTCTTGTTCATAAGTTGCACTTACTTATTTTCTCATAGAGGGTGATAAAAAGCAGAGTGTCCACCTCCGGAGCAACTATTGTCAGCTCGAGTGACGTACTTTGAATCCCTCGCTGCGCTCGGGATTCTACTCTAGAATCTTTCGCTCCGCTCTGGATTCAAAAAAACACTCTCGCCTTTAAAATAGTTGTTTGCTCCCTAGGTAAACAATCTACTATTAGGTTTCGATTGCAAATAAAAAAGATCACCTATCTTAAGCTTAGAAACTTATAAGGTCAATTCTGAAAATGTGTAAATCTAACGATTTCAATGGAAAGGGAATTATTAACAGCCTTTAAAATTGCGAAATTACAATATCTTTTGTCCCAATGTTTTGTGCGAACTCTTCTAAATTATTCTATGGTGCTAATCTATAAAGTTCTAAGAACGAGTCTATGTTTAGAGACATGCGTCAAAAAACGGGTAAAAAACCGGCCAAGTGCGAGTCGGACTCGCGCAAGAAGGGTTCCGTAACACTATCGCAAAAACGGCATAAAAATCATGTTTGTTGTATGGGAGCCCCATTTGAATATTAATTTTATTCACTTTTTAGTATTTGATGTTATAGCGGCAATATAAATACATCATCTGTGAAAATTTCAACTGCCTAGCAATCACGGTTCATGATATACAGCCTGGTGACAGACAGACGGATTGCGGAGTCTTAATAATGGGGTCCCGTTTTTATCCTTTGGGTACGAAACCCTAAAAAATGAGTAGGCTTAGTCAATAATTTGCTTCAAAATATTGTGTAACTGAAAATTTCATAACAGTAAAACTCAATTACACGGCCGCTGAGTTCTCAACCGACATTGGCTCATAAAGAGACATCATAACTTTAAGTATAAATGTGCCTATAAATTATTTTTTGTTTTACAGGGTGTTATAGGCATAACGCTGTTTGAAGAAGCTTCGTCCGTGAGATGGTGGGCTGGCGCTATGTTGATCGTGTTCGGCTTAGCGTTGGTGGCGCAGCCTAGGAACAAGAATAAGGAAGAATGAAGCCTATCATGATTATAATTATGTACACAATAGGGATTAAAATATCTTAAAAAACTTTTTGCAAAAAAATATTACCGACTTCCAAATACAAAACTACAAAGTGAAAAATAACTTAATTTTTTGAAGTCGGTGTCTTTCGTAGGTACCATTTTTTTGCGTTTTGGACACCGACTTCAAAAAATTAAGTTATTTTTCACTTTGTAGTTTTGTATTTGGAAGTCGGTAATATTTTTTGCAAAATGTTTTTTTATTTTTCACTTTTTAGTTGCACGTACCTAATAGGCAAGTTAGTAAGGGAACTATTTCGACAGAATAGATTTCATGAAACTTGAACATAACCGGTGAAAGGAGAGATCTGCTTACCCCTTAAGAGCGAACTGGCGTGATGTTATGTTATGAAATGTTATAAACAACAAACAGACATGCGATTGCAGCAATCCCGAGAGATTTGCCGTTATTTATTGAAGAGTTCTGTTGTATATCTCCGAAGTTCTTCATCAGATCTTCACAAAATTAAAATGGGACCAATTTCGGAACATACTTTTTCAAACAAAAAAAGAATTTTCAAAATCGGTCCACAATTGGCGAAGATATCGGTGAACATACAAAAAAAAAAAAAAAAAGACCTGAAGTCGAACATAGAACCTCCTCCTTTTTGGGAAGTCGGTTAAAAAAAGGGTCGTGTGTTGATGACGCTTTCCCTTCAAATCTTCTGTAAATTCAGTGACACTATTTGAAGAAAACATTCCGCTAATATATTAACTAGAGTACAATTTTTTTTTGTAATATAGTGTATGCTTCAGTATTACAAGAAACTACCTACATAATTAAAATAAATTAATATTATTTTAAAAATAAGTGTTTTATTTATTGCTGGTACCTTAATTTCACAGGTAGGTAGGTACACCACATTGTGAACGAGTGTTTTTTAAAATACCCTTATTTTCTCTCAAATTGTTGAAGTAAAATTTTGAGGCAACCAACAAGTTCAATCAATCAATTAATCAATATCTTTATTGTGAATCATAGGTAGGTACATAATACAGGTCTTAAATAATTAAATTGTTATCAGATATTTCCCACTCTTCGGGCATAGGTACAATAGTTATATAGCAATTAAATAAAATTTACATTATTGTTACAAAAGATTAAAATTACACATAAAATATAAAAAAAGGCAAAATAAAACGGAATGAATTTATTTATTATTCTTTAATGTACACCACAAAAATATATATACAGGACAAAAAATCATAAAAACAAGTGTACATTGGGCGGTCTTATCGCACAGGGCAATCTCTTACAGACATAGAATTTAGGTAGATCCACATCAGTGGGCCACTGAACGCATCATGACTGAGCGGGACTGTATTTGAGCAGTGATTTGTCTGATAGGAAGTCTTTTATAGTGTAGTCTTGTATACTAACAGATCATGGAGATTCTTTTTATTTTTTTCTTTTCCGTAATTACCCTAATAATAATCCCTACTAAACCTTGTCACCGAAAACATAACACATCACATCTTGCACACAATCACAATACACACACCCACACACACTCGCAAACACACACACACACGCTAACCACACACTCTTTTGTCTCTGATGCTAAATTAAACAATGTATGTATTTAATTGTTATTTTGATTTAATTTCTTATTTTGATTTAATTTAATTTCTTATTTTTATTTAATTTAATTTCTTATTTTTATTTAATTTAATTTATTATTTAATTTAATTTCTAATTTTATTTGTGAATTATGCTTGTTAAGTTAACCTAAACTAACGCTTGCTCTACCTGCAATTTGTTAAAAGTTTAAATTATTGTATATGGACTTGTACCACTGTCCTTAATACGAGTTATTTTATAACTTAGCAAGGGTGCTGGTTGCAACACCTATCTGTTTGGTTAACTAATTGTAACCCTCAAATGACTTAATTGATTTATGTTAACATGCTATTCATGATTTGAATAAATTTATTATTATTTATTATTATTATAGGCCCCGGAATATTGTTAAAGATACCTGAAGCTGTACAAAATATACATTCATAGATGAGTCCTGCTAGCTACTGTGCGCAATTTGTCCTTACGTCGTATACGCGTGTAGTAATTAAACATGTCAATATTATTTTTGACAAATACTGCGACCTCAAATAAGACAAGTTGTATAGTAGGTACCAACAATTCTAATTAAGTATCACAAAGCGCTAAACAAAATCTGATAACCGAAAAAGTGCTTACTTAATTCAGCAAAGGAAATTGAATCAAAGAACAAGTACAGTAAGATTCGATTTCGATACAAAACAATCTAAAACGGGAATATTTATAATTCCAAACCGGAATTAATTTCACAGAGGGACCAATTCAGAAAACTTACAAAAAACCAGTCTGCCCTCAATTTGACCGAGTTTGCGAACATACCTACATTTTTTTTTTTTCAAATTTTTCCGCGACTGACCATACCTACCTAGTACCTACATGTATTGGACAGCAAGTATTTTTATCATATTCAGAATTTAACATATAGTAAATTTTATCGTATTCACCTACTTTCACTCCCTGAAAGATTGCCAAAAAATTGAGAGTCACCTACAAATGTAGGAAGATTCAGATTCGATACATACAAAATCTACAAGTTAATTTTAAAAACCCCGACATATGTTTATTTCATACATTAATAAAATAAAGAAATCTTTTTTTTCTTCATAATTTATCTAGTAGTAGAAACGCTACAGTCGACATTCTATTGACCATGTAATTATGACACGATATCTTGCGGAAGCAGCCCGTTTCAAATAGTAAAACGCCAATAATTTTTGAACGGCTGAACCGAGTTTTCATCAAACTAAACATAGCTAAGAACACTCTCTATAAAGTCACCATACAAAAAAAAACGAAATCAAAATCGGTTGATCCGTTTAGGAGCTATGATGCCACAGACAGATACACAAATAAACATAGGTATTCACAAATACACAGGTACACACACCAAACTTATAACACCCCTCTTTACCGTCGGGTGTTAAAAACTGAAATACTTATTCACAACTTCGAAAAGGAATTAATCAAAAGATTTTACTTAAAAATACTAGTAACGAATGGTCTTATTCAATTGGTTATTATGTTGTGTGCTCCATTAAAAATGTGTCCCGGAGTATCCTCATCCAACGGCAGCACACTTGATTATCGATATTAATTGCGTTATTATTAATTATGTTAATAACGCAGCTATATCGGTCGTCAAGTGTGCTGCAGATAGGGGACAAACGATCGTAAATATCGATAGCTACCTATTAAGACGACGACTGTCGCCAACGACCTTGATCGAACAAAACGCGCACGCGTTTCAAACCCGCGCGACCTAAAATTTAATAGCTTTGTACCTTCCTTATTATTCTATGACTTTAAAAAAAAGCCTGTGATCAAAATGTAGGTAATCAAATTGTTTTTGAGATGGTAACAATTTCATTAATAAATAATAAACAAAAGAAAAATTATTTATCTCGACATCAAAATACAGTGACTATCATAATACGTAACCTTTTATGGAGAAGGGTGTCTGAGATAGGTAAGGCCCTGTTTTACAGATCACCCATTTTACATAAAGTAATAATTAACCATGAAATAATTTGTGTGTAGTCTTTACAAAACCGAAATTTATGATTAAAGAATAATACAATTAAATTAAATTCAATAAAAATTAAATTTAAAGAGAATCAAAATCAAGGATAAATTATATAAAAATACGCCAGGCGGTTTTGGTGCGGTGGCCTTTTTTTTTGTCCGTGTTAGTCATAACTCTATAAATTATTTACACAATATGATACGAATAAAACTCAAAATATTCTTACATCACATAATTAATAAAATGGTCTCATGTAACATATATTTTTCCAAAAAAATACGACAAGCCGTTTAGACACGATTCATATTTTAAAATCAGCTACTAAGGGGTATCTGCGCCTTAAGGTAACTTTCGATATTTGCGACGATTGTTTATCGAGTACTACAGACTGACTTCCGTTCCGTTGGCAAGATTTCAAGGGTTGAAAATACTCATGAATATGAAAAACTTTTACTATGGGATCAAACCTGAAATCTAAATTTTCGTGGGGTCGTCGTAAAAATTACAATATTTAAAATTTTCAGTGCGGCCATAAACTAATAAATAAATATATATAATATGAATCTCGGAAACGGCTCCAACGATTTTTACGAAATTTTGCATGCAGGGGGTTTCGGGGGCGATACATCGAGCTAGCTACATTTCATTTTTGGAAAACGTCGTTTTCTCTATTTTCACCAGAGCAGAGCTCGGTCGCCCAGGTTCTGGATATTATACACGAGCAATAAATAATCAGGTTCTCGAAAACGGCTCTAACGATTTCGATAAAATTTGCAATACAGGGGTTTTCGGGGGCGAAAAATCGATTTGGCTAGGCGAAGGAAACGAATTTTCCCGGTTATGAACCGGGAAAATTCGTTTCCTTCGCACAAAGATTACTAGTAAAAAATATTTTGTCTATTTTCATCTGAGCCAGAGCTCGGTCGCCCAGGTACTATAAATTAATCAAAGAAATTCTTATTCTATTCTTATTATTGTGAGTGGCAAGTCGCTCGGGTGTTCCGGCGTGATCCTCGCTCATCTACACGGCACTTGACGACCGATATAGCTGCGGTATTAATATCTATTGATATTAGTAATTGTTTCTTAAATCTAAACTTATACTAAGGATTAAATAGTAGTGCGCATAACACTGCGGGCTGGTTATGGAGATCAAGGTTCAGTTTTATCCCTAAGATTACGAGCAGAAGCTCACTTTATCCTTTTCTACCTGATGCCACCCAACAACTTGCAGATTGTGTTTGTTTTTTTAGGGTTCCGTAGCCAAATGGCAAAACACGGAACCCTTATGGATTCATCAAGTCTGTCTGTCTGTCCGTATTTTACAGCCACTTTTTTTCCGGGACTATAAGAACTATGCTGTTGAAACATGGTAAGTAGATGTATTCTGTGAACCGCATTAAGATTTTCACACAAAAATAGAAAAAAACAATAAATTTTGGAGGTTCCCCATACTTAGAACTGAAACTCAATTTTTTTTTCATCTAACCCTTACGTGTGGGGTATCTATGGATAGGTCTTCAAAAATGATATTGAGGTTTCTATTTTTTTTTTCTAATCTGAATAGTTTGCGCGAGAGGCACTTCCAAAGTGGTAAAATATGTCCCCAACCCTACCCCCTGTAACTTCTAAAATAAGAGAATGATAAAACTAAAAAAAATATATGATATACATTACCATATAAACTTGCACCGAAAATTGGTTTGAACGAGATATAGTAAGTAGTTTTTTTTAATACGTCATAAATCGTAAACCGCAATTTACCAAGTACGGAACCCTTCGTGCGCGAGTCCGACTTGCACTTGGCCGCTTTTTTATTATTAATGTTAATAGGCTCGTTTTGAAGGTCAGCGATAATGTGGTCGACGGTGAACGGCACGCTTGCCTAGAAGTAACTAATATTCACTCTTGAATTAGAGACCCCTAGTTTGCAAGCTATCAAGAAACATTGACTCCGTCAGGGAATCAAATCACCGCTATCTGCATTCTAGCTAACAAATACAAATCTGACTTATTCACTTCATTCCATGCCATGCCCATCAGCCTTAAAATCTCTCGTAAATGGACTTACAAATCTGTATTTAGTATTCTTTTAAAACCAGATTAGTTCTAAATCCAAGATCAAAACTCACACTAAAGACATCGACATAAATGAATCGACAAGCAGCCGTCCCTCCAGGGTTTTATAGACGCAGTGTCGCCGCCGACCGGGTAGGCAACCGACGGCAGTGGCGCGCCGGCAGTCGAGCACGCCGCACGCGTCCCGCACGACGCGCTCCGCCGCACACGCTAACACGATCGATAACACAAAGACGCGACTACAAAAAAGGAAAAAAAACAAACGCTTAACCAGCCAGTGCTCCCCAAACATCATGTCAAACTTTTTTATGTAACCAATTTTAGATGGCAACATCGATAGCGCGTGGCGCACCGGCGTCAACAATGTAGTCATAGTGACGCGAACGTGTTGACAGTTTGACAGAACATGACGCTAAAATACCACCGTTGATTTTTAAATAAACATGTTTACAAAACGTTGTGTGTTGCTTGTTATGTATTGTTAAGATGACGACAATAATTTTGTTGGTTTGAATAGTTTGTATAGAAATATACGAAAATGGGAAATGGAATGAACAAGGTAATTTTTTTTGTTAATATTTTAGCTTATTTTTACCTCATACAAATTAATATTGTACGAGGAATGTGCAAGCGGCAATTGTTACGTAACGGTCTCGTAGCAGCTCGTAGCGGCTCGTAGCGCCCGCGTAGAGGCCGTAGCGGGATGCAGGCTACGCGGCTACGGCGACGCTCGTAGAGGCTTTTATTTTCCCGAAGGGATGATAGAACTTTTTACTTGTAAACTTGGCGACGATTATTACTTTTAAATTAAGCCCCTGTTTTTAGTATAATTTCAACACTGTTTTTATTTACTTACTTATTCAAATAAACGTATATTATTTATTGCCATGCAATAGCATGATATCTTTTATAAATAAAATCGGAGGAATATTTTATATGCTCTAATCAAATCAAATTTAAATCATTTATTTGTAAAACATAGGTAATAATTACATGCAAGATCTTAAAAATTAGGTAGAGCGCTATGTTTTGCCAATTGACATACAAATTATAAAAAATTATTACGATTATATGAATGGGTACTGTTAAATTAAAATATAAATTTACAAATTATATTGTATAATTATTTACGTATTTGAGTACCTGCTCGTATAAACACATGCATGCAAGTAAAATCTTATTATTCATAATCAATTTCGTTTCATGTCAAAATCAAAATCAATTTTTTTTATTTCACATAGGCCTACATGGGCACTTATAAAACGTCGACAAAAGATGCATGCATGTTCGGCTTGGTCGTTTCCTATGGAGAAGAACCGGCAAGAAACTCCACGGTTACTCTTTTAAAATGGTTTGGTTTTACAATATTTCCATGTTACAGCATTAGTACTTAGATATGGAGGGACAACGTAGGCCCGACTTATGACAATAAGTCGTAAGAAACTAAAAAAATAAAATAAAAAGATTATATATTATATAAAAAAAGTTAACAAATGTTAACTAGCATCTAGAAGGCCTACAATGTTCACACATACACAAAACAATCGGTAAAAGAATCTATACAAAGGTAAAAAAATAAAATAAAATAAGTAGGTATAACAAGACTGAATTTAAAATGTGGCACAAATGTTGTTATCAGTGCTGTAACTATTCTTAGCAAAGGGTTATAAAGATGATTGAAAACCATTGTAAAAAGTCTAATTAAAAGAAGGAAAGAAAAAATGAGATTGAGAATAGTTAGAGACATCCACATATTTGTGCCGTTTACAAGTTACCAGGGAAGCTGCATGCGCAGAAGGAGCTAAGGCCAAATGTCTTCAACGTAGTCCTTGATTTTATAACATGCTTTTTTAATAAGGTCAAAATTTAAAGTCTCTGTAGAATTAGCAGTATAAGTAGTTTTTTTTATTAACTACTTCGATTATAATTTTTAAATAAATATTATATAGTAAAGTTTTTTTATCTAAGAAGAATTAAAAAATTGTAACCTTTTTTTTCATATTTTATAAAAACACAACTAGGCCATGTACATTTTAATTGTTGTAAATACACACACTAAACAACCTTATTTTTTTACATTGGAAGAAAACAATTAAACTATTATTAAACAAAACTATCTATACTGATCTATACTTAATATTATAAAGAGGAAAAATTGTTTGTTTTCAATTTTTTTCCAATTTTCTATTTTCCAATTTTAATACAAATCGATTGACGTTAGAATCATCAAAATCGCTCAACGCTTTTGGTTTCTAGAACGGCACATAGGAACAAACATACATGCTTAGACTGATAAACATATTGCCCTCCTTTGGTAGTCGGGTAAAAAGTTCAAATACTTTTGACCTAAAATTCTGTGAACCTTAATTCATTTTAAGTATTCGCGTTTGGCAATTTACTCTAAACCCACCTCAATACATATAAAACAGTACTTAAATCGGAAGTGATTTCTCTAGCTAACTACATTGACCGTCCAGTTTGATGACCTATGAGCCTACACACCTTATTCAATTCCCTTCATGAAAAGTCATTGAACCAACCCACTACCCAGTGCTCACGTAATCAAATACAATTGCACTAAAATAGGTCTTATTGCCCAATATCCATCGTTTAACGAGCTAAGTTATGACTTTTGAGTCTGTTGCCAATTTTATGACTTGTCCCTGGAAACGTAAACATGTCTATGGCAAGGTACGTCAAATGTTATGACCTAAGCTGCCATGGTATTGGCCCATCAATCATTCGATGGTATTCCAATTTTGAAACATTGATTCTTGTGAGACAATATTGTTTGATGTCAAATATTATCCTGTTTTGTTGGGTTGGGAAGATATTGACAACTTAATCGGTATGTTTGGGTGATGGATTAGAGATCGCATTTTTATGTAATTTAAAACTTTATGAAGTACCAGAAAAGAAGAGTCTGCCAATTTATTTGGGTGTAACATGAGTGGTCTTTCATGAGCCACCCATATATTTTTGTTTTAAGTATCAAGCTTAAATTCTACGATTTTTTGAATTTTACGTAATACTTATTTTATTAATCAAACCGCCAAACTTTTTTCAATTATGTTGTGGTCCAGTCTACCCAGATGTAGCTGAGTTCCAGAATTTAACATGAACAGACTGCTTCTGATGATCATGAATCATGAAGATCTGACCTTCACCCTATAACTGGTTAACATGGTAGCCCTTGGCAAGACTGGTGTCGAATATTCTGGTTTCTGGCTGTAGTGTATCTATCTTACTCGTACGTTCGCTTAGTCATCCCCACTTTTCTCCAACACAGACATACGCAAACTCGTGCGCACCGCGTCATTATTACGAGAGCCGCTGGCGAATGTAGACGTGTTGAAGTGTGGTCATTTAGTGCGTGTACAAGCCAGTGAATTGCCTCACAACACTACACTGACTATATGTACCTAGATTAGATTACATTAAGACGGGCTGGTGTCCGCAACTTGTACCTAACGACTATAAAATATCAACAAAAGAAAGTCGAAACCAACCGCTTCACATGCGTTCCGAGGCACGGAGGCCTCTCGATATGTTTTAGTTGGTCATCCATCCACGAACCGACCTCGGCAAGTATTGCTTAACCTTAAAGATCGAACCGTGCGGCTGTTATTACTTAGCTACAAGTAATATTATAAATAGAATTAATTTAAACACGTTATAATACTTTTTATCAGCCTTTATGATCTTGTTCTTAATTATATTACCGAACTAAAATGAAACCTCAACATTAAGTTATAATAATTAAAAGTTATTGTTCCATGGAGTTGAAACTTTGTAGACTTAATTAAGTCTAATGACAAGTATAATATTTAATATAAGCTTTCTGTAAACGATTAAGGGACTTTCAATTGAGGGACCACATTAAATCGATTGTAACTTTTGAATGGCTTCTTTTACAAACTAGAGGTTGAATTTACAATCGCTTCAAGTACTTTTACTAACGCTAGAATGGGTCTAAATTTCAAATTCCATTGTGGTAGTCACTCAAGGTGAACTTATGCTGATCGGTTGAGGGACCACCTTCCGCATGCAAGTTCTTTTTATTTCGTGAACAGGAAGGGTTGATATTTAATAAATTAGTTTTACAAATATTTTACTAAGAGTAGTCATTTGTAGCAGTAGTAAATTTTAACTAGGTTGTGAGATATGTATGCCTGTCAGTCATGACTGAGGGACCACCTTTAACCGATTGTAAAATTTGAGTGGCTACTTTTACAAACTAGAGGCTGAATTTACAATCGTTTCAGAACTTTTACTAAAGGCTGACGCATTCAAAGCTTAAAATTCAAATGCGCTTTACTATTTGTAAATTAATTACATCATCACTGCTCTCAAAACGGTGAAGGAAAACATCGTGAGGAAACCAGCGTTTCTTAGACCCAAAAATTCGAAGACGTGTAGTGACATCCACCAATCCGCATTGGGTCCGCCTGGTATATAATAGCCCATACTCCCTCCTCCTGGAAGCCTGCGTCCTAGCATTAGGAATATTAAAAGGTTGATGATGATGATAATAGGATAGACTACATTCCAGTTTAGCGCACGGTTGGCGCAGTGGTTGAGCGATTGACTGCCACGCTGCGTGTCGCGGGTTCGATTCCCGTACGGAACATATATTTGTATGACTTTCAGATAGCTGTTCCGGCTCTGGGGAACTCTCATTATACACTCACATACACAACAGTGTATGTGAGTGTATAATGTTTGTAAACGCACCCACGATACAGGAAGAAGGAGAAGGAGTTCCTAGTGTGAGGCAACGTTCTTTGTAAAAGATAAAGAGTTTCTTTCACCTGATTTGTCAAAACACAAAGCTTATATTAAATATTATACTTGCCATTAGACTTAATTAAGTCTACAAAGTTCCAACTCCATGGTACAATAACTTTTAATTATTATAACTTAATGTTGAGGTTTCATTTTAGTTCGGTAATATAATTAAGAACAAGATCATAAAGGCTGATAAAAGGTATTATGACGTGTTTAAATTAATGTTACATATAATATTACTTGTAGGTAAGTAATAACAGCCGCGCGGTTCGATCTTTAAGGTTAAGCAATACTTGCCGAGGTCAGTTCGTGGATGGGTGACCATCTAAAACATATCGAGAGTCCTCCGTGCCTCGAAAAGCACGTGAAGCGGTTGGTTTCGACTCTCTTTTGTTGATCTTTTATAGTCGTTAGGTACATATAGTCAGTGTAGTGTTGTGAGGCAATTCACTGGCTCGTACACGCACTAAATGACCACACTTCAACACGTCTACATTCGCCAGCGGCTCTCGTAAAAATGACGGGGTGCGCACGAGTTTGTGTATGCCTGTGTGGGAGAAAAGTGGGGATGACTAAGCGAACGTGCGAGTAAGATAGATACACTACAGCCAGAAACCAGAATATTCGACACCAGTCTTGCCAAGGGCTACCATGTTAACCAGTTATAGGGTGAAGGTCAGATCTTCATGATTCATGATCATCAGAAGCAGTCTGTTCATGTTCAATTCTGGAACTCAGCTGCATCTGGGTAGACTGGACCACAAAATAATTGAAAAAGGTTTGGCGGTTTGATTAATACAATAAGTATTACGTAAAATTCAAAAACACGTAGAATTTAAGCTTGATACTTAAAACAAAAATATATGGATGGCACATGAAAGACCACTCATGTTACACCCAAATAAATTGGCAGACCCTTCTTTTCTGGTACTTCATAAAGTTTTAAATTACATAAAAATGCGATCTCTAATCTATCAGCCAAACATACCGATTAAGTTGTCAATATCTGCCCAACCCAACAAAACAGGATAATATTTGACATCAAACAATATTGTCTCACAAGAATCAATGTTTCAAAATTGGAATACCATCGAGTGATTGATGGGCCAATAGCATGGCAGCTTAGGTCATAACATTTGACGTACCTTGCCATAGACATGTTTACGTTTCCAGGGACAAGTCATAAAATTGGCAATGGACTCAAAAGTATTGGGCAATAAGACCTATTTTAGTGCAATTGTATTTGATTACGTGAGCACTGAGTAGTGGGTTGCTTCAATGACTTTTCATGAAGGGAATTGATTAAGGTGTGAAGGCTCATAGGTCATCAAACTGGTCGGTCAATGTAGTTGGCTAGGGGAATTACTTCCGATTTAAGTACTGTTTTATATGTATCGAGGTAGGTTTATTAGAGTAAATTGCCAACCGAGCTTAAAAAAGTAAAGTTATTTGCTAGTTACGCGAATACTTAAAAATAAATAAGGTTCACAGAATTTTAGGTCATAAGTATTTGAACTTTTTAACTACTTGCTGTAGAAACTCTATAAAGAAGAATTATGATCGTAGTCGGCAAACGCTTTTTAGAAGTCCTTAGTTTATCAAATAATAGTCAGTACTTAGAACGAAGAGGTCAACCGTCGAATCCGACTCGGCTGGGCATCGTTCGAGAAATTGCGCGGTATCTTCTCGTTCAACTTACCACAGTGTGTCAAGACAAAAGTCTTGAGACACTGTGATGAGATATGGCTCTGAGACGTGGTCGCTTACAATGGGCCTCATCAGAAAGCTTACAGTCACCCAAATGGAGAGGGCTATGTTCGGAGTTTCCTTGCGTGATCGAATCAGAAATGTAGAGATCCGCAAGAGAACCAGGGTTACCGACATAGCCCGAAAAATTGCCAAACATAAGTGGCAGTGAGCAGGGCACATTGCTCACAGAACGGATGGCCGATGGGGCAGAAATGTTCTGGAGTGGCGACCGTGAACCGGAACACGTTGCGTTGGAAGGCCTCCCACCAGGTAGACCGATGACCTGGTGTAGGTTGCGGGGATCCGCTGGATGCGAGACGCACGGGACCGATCAATCAATTATATCATTCATCGAACGATTATATCATTCGACGGCTGGTCAACCAGTGGCTGATCAATTTGTAGACATTGAATACTTAGATCTACACATCAAATACGAATGCTATTCGTATTTTAAGTATAGATCTAAATCGTTATGGATGGCGGCTCCGAAATCAAAGCGCTCACCCTACCGAGATCCCCAAACCACTTAACTATCCAAAAGCTCTTTATTTGCGGATAAACCAAATACATCTTGTTTCAAAGTTAACCGAGATACAGCCAAAGTTGAATCACTTAGGAATCCGGTATTAAACTATTTATTTTACGTCGTGTAATCGATTCATTCGGGATCTTGACACGGAGGTCAAGACTTACCACCGCTAAAGTGCAATCGTGCAATGTTTAGACGAAAGAACCATACTATGCTTGTATAATATTAACTGTGACCATACTAAGTGTTATGCATACTCCATAGTTTTACTTTACGTGCCTTTCAAAAGAAGCCATCGCTTTGTATTTAAGTTATGGTACTAAAATAAGCGAATTCAGAAAAAAGTTAATTAAAAAATACGAAAAACCCGACTGGTTAAAAAGCGAACTAAAAAGACGTAGTTAAGAAGAAAATCATGCTTTGCAGTCGGAGGAGACATGTTCGCGAGCTGGCTGACCAAAACGAGATGTAAAAAAAAATTTGGTGCCCCGCAATATAGCGCCCAAAATTAGCCATTATTTTATTTTCCAATTGTAATGTAGCCAGTGACACTCGCAGTGTTAAGACGAATCGATTGACGTAAGAATCATCAAAATCGGCCAACGCGTTTGGTCCCTAGAACGCCACATAGGAACAAACATCGATTCGTCTTAACCCTGCGAGTGTCACTGGCTACATTACAATTGGAAAATAAAATAATGGCGGATTTTGGACGCCATATTGTGGGGGACCAATTTATTTTATTCTTCCAAACCCATCGTGTGGGGTATCAAAATAAAGGGTTTTAAGAAGTGATTTCAAAAATATATAACATATGTTTAAATGTACCTAAATCAAAAAACAAATGCTGTGCAGTCGGAGGATACATGTGGTTTTGGTCAGCCAGCTCGCTAATATGTATCCTCCGACTGCACAGCATTATTTTCTTCTTGTTTACGTCTTTTTGGTTAGCTTCCTGAGCAAGGGTTTTTTGAATTAAGTATTTTTATTTTATAATTTGAAGGCCTATAAGATGTGAAATTCATATCATTATTAAGATCGCGCCTGCGTTTCCTGAAGGCTTCGGTGGTGGTGTGTTAGGTACAGCCACACTTTCCCAATTATTTTTAAATCTCTTATAATTGGGGGCAAAACTATTGCCATCAAACGAGCACAAATAGGGATGTTTCATGGGTAGAAAAAATACTGGCTAGAAAAAGATAACTCTATTTAGTCCGTCAAAGAGAATATAACACTATATTGGACCCGTATTTTTTGCTTAACAAATAAATAAAAACTGACAAAGATAAAGCGCATCAAAGTTCTGGAGTGGCGGCTTGTGACGTCATTTTGTCAGTATAAAGTGTAGGGCACCATGACGTCACATGATATTTCAACCCACTGTAATGTCGTAATTTTTTGTTTACGTGGCTAAAGAAAAATATGTGTCCAATATTTTCAGGTTATCTAACTGATGGACTAAATAGTTATTTTGTGTCAACTACCCTATTAATGAAATAATGACGAACTTACTAATATCACATACAAACATTCATAAACCAATGTCTTTTTCCCAAGGGCGTTGGCGGAAACCGCAGACAGAACGCCACCTGCTACGATTCCTTCATATTTTCATAAACATATTTCATTTTAAATGTAATTCACACACATTGTTACTAGTAAACGTTGAGATGGCAATAAGGTACTAACATTGTATTTGTCATCCAAACCAAAAGTGTATGAAAATTTTCAGCTCAATCGGTTGGTGATACCGGTGATAGTTTTCAAATACAGTTGTGAGATTTGACGCAAATATATTAAACAACTAACAAGGCGGAAAATAATTCTTCATGATTCTGGCCTCCTGGTAGTTTAAATGCTTATACATGTTCAGCATTTAAAAAACACAAAAGGGATGTGGGGCCAGTTTACCATTATACATTTTTAAAAGGGACAATTGGGCCCTGGTCCCAGTTTCATAGTGGGCCAAACGACCGCTAACCCAACAAGGCATGTTATAAGAGCTTGTAACAAGTAAAATTTCAAAATTAAAAAAAAAACTCCGACACATTTTTATTTCATGCTACCTTTATCTAGTACAAAGTAGATACGCTTCGATCGGCAATCTATTGCACACGTAATTATGACACGATATCTTGCGAAAACACCCCGGTTCAAACAGTAAAACGCCCATATCTTTTGAACGGCTGAACCGATTTTATTCAAACATAGCTAAGAACACTCTCGACAAAATCATCTTTCAGAAAAAAAACCTAAATCAAAATAGGTTCATCCGTTTAGGTGCTATAATGCCACAGACACACACACAGATACACAGCAACACACGTCATACTTATAACACCCCTCTTTCTCGGTCGGGGGTTAAAAATGACTGCACCTTATCGAAGCATAGACGCACAACGAGCAGAAAAATTGTAAGAAAACAACTTATTCGAACAAAGTTTTGTCCTTAATGGGTACGAGGACAGATGCTATCCTCATGGGTTCTGTACCCATTAGAATAGATCCTATAATAACATGTTTATTTCATTTTACGGTCTCGGCGGCTCTGTTCCAAATTCCAATCTCAGAAGATTTAGCCGGAGATCCTATACAGTCCCATGTCATATGGAGCAAGCCAGACGTCATTTGTCGGAAATAATTCCAATTTGGGGCCGCCGCTGCGATTTCTTGTGCCAGACAAAGTAGATTACGGCTTGTATTTTGTCTGTCCTGGGACTTAGAGTATTGAATCTAGGAATTTAGCAGCTTTTATTCAATAACTTTTGACATAATGCGTCACCAACCACACAGACACTTTGTATACTTAGTTAGTAATGAGACAAGAAAGGTAGCCATTCGCTCCTTTTCTTCAGATTGTAATAAAATTATATTCCCACACTTGTGATGGGCAAACTTGTGCTGATCTAAAACCTCAGGTATAGAAAACACCACTATACTTAGAAAACAACGTAAATATTACCTACGTGAATAAAATTAATAAGTCATCAGATTTCTAAGAACTGAATCAAATGGTTATTAAATTATGTTATTCTTCGATTTCATTCAAAACTAGTGCTGCCCTAAAACCTCAGGTTCCTTGAGTTAATTAAATGAAATTTAACTGTTTTACTTATTTTGTATACTTATAATCGTGTAAATTAATAAGCGTGAAGTGAATTCTAGCATTTTTTCAGTAAGTAATCAGAAAAAAATCGTTTCAGCAATTCGCGCCATTAGAAAATCAATTTTACAATAATCCACAATAATAAATATTTTTATTTTGTTAATTTCAAAATTTAAATTTAGAACGTAAAACATTATGCCAGGATCAATGATATTTAAATAAATAGATACGTTATACACTCACAAAACAATTGAAAAAATTGTTCCGCACACACACTTTTCATTCATCTGACATTTCACTACAAGTCGAAAGGAATGACTTGATTAAAACCAACAAGAAAAAAAGAGACAGCTAGTGTTTGTTACTTGCGTGTGAATGTAAAATTATTCTGACCACCAATCTTGTTATCTTTTTCTAACCTCCAAATATCAGAATATTAGGAAAAAAAATGGAATAAATTAGTGAATTGAGGCGTATTGCGTACTTACACATGGTATGAGATCCCTTCTGTTTTATGTACTTTGATATCATAATTGATACAATTTCTAAATACACACGATGGCATTTTTTTATTTTGTTTTTGTTTCAATAAAGATAAAATTTAATAAAACCACTTTCTTGTTTCATGATCATTGTTCATTGAATTAGAAAAATCTAAAGTGCCCGTTTTTATTGCAAGAGAGTTTATTGCCTACTTAAATAAAATAAATAACTCATCAGATTTCTAAGTACTGAACCAAATGGTAATGAAATTATGTTATTCTACGTTTTTATTCCACGTACCTACTAATCGCCGCAATTTAATGAAGAAAATATATATATATTTTTTTGATTACTTCAAAAGAAGATAAATAGTGCTGTAGGTCTGTCATTAAAATAGACAAAGACAAGACAACTTAACGATGTTCTGCGGTTTTTTGATGGCGGCTTCGAACTTCAAGACTTGAGTTATCTTAGTAAATTTAGGGCAATTACAAAAGTTAGGAGTGTCGTAAAAAAATGCTAAAACAAAATTTTTTGCTTAATCCAAACTTCGTGGGCGAAACACGAGAACAATGGTCGATGAGAAAATTCGACACGAGGAAAATATTAGCAAACAAGTACATGTGATAATGTAATAGTACATTTCGTGTTGAGCATAAAAAGTCGAGATTTTAACACGAGCGATGTAGCAAATAAGTTCCAACAACAATTTATTAGAAACGACTATATGCATACAATCAACGCGCGCTTTTTTCGAGTAACAGGTTCAGTATCATTCTGCCGGATGGGGCGGTGGAAAAAGCGCGCCGTTGCCTCAAAAGATAAAAATATAAAGGTCCTTGAAGAAAATATTTGAAAACCGACGAAGGTATAAACGACTCAACTAAATCTATGTATGTAGGTTGTATAGAACTGACACGTTTTCTAGGAACGTAACCTGTTCAGGTGTAAAGAATCACCTATCTATATCTACTGTGGCTCTAAAGGTATTCTATTTCCAATGCCGTAAACCATCCGTAAACGCATCAAGGGAATGAACCTTGGAAAAACTATTTTTCTACCATTTTCATCTTCGAAGCACTTGGGCTCTTTGGGCATGTATTAGTATAAGAAAATGTAAACTTTATGTTTGCTCCAAATGGTTTTTAACCCCCGACGGAAAAAGAGGGGTGTTATAAGTTTGAGGTGTGTTACTGTGTATCTGTGTATCTGTGTATCTGTGTGTGTGTGTGTATCTGTGTATCTGTGTGTCTGTCTGTGGCATCATAGCGCCTCAACGGATGAACCGATTTTGATTTAGTTTTTTTTGTTTGAAAGGTGTTTGTATCGAGAGTGTTCTTAGCTATGTTTGAATAAAATCGGTTCAGCCGTTCAAAAGTAATGCGCGTTTTACTGTTTAGATCGTGATGTTTTCGCAAGATAAATGTGTCGGGGGTTTTTTAAATTTTGAAATTTTACTTGTTAAGGTCTTGGTAAATAAGTTCTTATAGAGTATGTTAGTACTTTTTTACTATAAATATATTTGATGCTGATTTTGAATATTAAATACATATAATATGTTTTTGTAGAGGTACTAAAGAGCCAATAGTAATGCTGATGAACCGTATCATATTTAATTGTACACCAAGATAAAACAATACAAAAAGAAACATTAAAATTAAAACAAACATACAACAGGCGGCCTTATCGCGTTCTGCGTTATCTTCCAGGGAACCTTGAATGTATGAAGAGATAGCCTGGACATCGACATGGGCTTGCACTTGGTGCAAATTTTAAATCACTACTACTATTATTACTAAGTACAATTAGGTACCAAAACAAACTAATAAAATAGATACATAAATAAATACATACATCTAAATATAAAACAAGAAATATTTAATCAATATAGCTTAAACAAGGACAGGATCACAGAGACAGGTCATGTTCTATTTCAACACACTTGCTCATAAAGTAGCTCTAATTTCACCGCAATTAGGCACATAATGACACCTGTAATCAAATTGTGATTTTTTCATAGCTGTTATACACAAGTGAGTTATAGAGTCTTTTTTTTATTTATTGGTTAAGTTGCTTTGTTCTTAAAAAAGTTTCGATACAAAAAAGATCGTGCTCAATTGTGCAAATAAATTAATGTAACTACCTATTGCTTGCTCATTTCATGCAACTTCGTATTTAAATAGATAATTTCGAACTTGTACGTGTCTAATAAATAAAACTTTCACTCAATATTACTTTTGTTTTTCTCTGTAATAAAGAAAACTTGAAATTCCCCAATTTGTACGTGGCTAAAACGATATCCGCGAAAAGCCAAAAAAAAGAAACCTCATTATTTTAGTCTATGGCCGACCGCCATTGTTAGATGCGCGCGCATAGGAAAACTGATTAATTTTGCTCGCCATTGCGAGAAATTTTTCACAATTCGTTTTAACTGTTGAAAATTATTTTTTAGTAAATTTTTTTCACAAGTGTGATGTAAAACGTCGTATGATACACGTTTGTATTGATGATTACCGACCTCTTAAGACCCTCACTTAACGGCTCGGGTCTCCATGGTGCCTCAGCGGTAATCACCAGCATTACACACTTGTACCATAATGTACTATTTTTTTAAAGACAGGCAACAACTGAGCACGTTTTATTGGGTCAGGCAATGCATTCCACAAACGGGCAGCCTGGACAGTGAATGATTTATCCAAGAATGTAGTGGAATGCATAGGCATTTTAAGTCGCAAGTACATATCACAAGTATTTCTTGAAGAAATCGAGACGTTCAACTTCAAGTGATTGATTCGAAAACTCGTGATTTGTGACCCATATTACTTACGCATAAGACAGTGAGTTCCCTGTAGGGTTTCGCGATAAAGATCACCCGTAATTAAGGTGTCATAGCGATAATCCAAAACACAGAATAATAAATATACCAACTTCTTCTTCTTCTTTTCGTTTCGATGGCACATTTAATTAGATTGTCTGGGCCCAGTAGGTGGCCACGCTTATTGCAGCGTCAGAAGCACCGTACAGGTCTTCCAGGGTGCAAGTGAATGGACAGCCAGGACACTCCAGCAAGTGGGACATAGTCTGTACAGGGGCACCACACTTGCACCGGGTGTTGGACGAATCTATAATCCCCCATTTTTCTAAATTATATTTGCAGCGGCCTACTTGGGTACGTAGCCGATTCAATGCCTTCCATACAGGCCACTGCAATTCATGACCAAGCGGCAGATGTTCCTTGGGCTCAACAAAGTCATGGGGTGGTGGGCACTTCTCCACCCACAACTTTCTCCTCTCCTCAGGCGGCCTGTCCTGGATTGCCTGTGTAGTTCGCAGGAAACTCCTTCGACTTTTCAGTCTACCCGCAGTTGGTGAATAGTCGTAGAGGGGATGTCGGGAATCGGATTCCTGGTGCTTTTTTTCCAACGCGCATGCGACATCCCTTCGTACGGAAGGTGGTGCTATGCCTGCTAGTGGGTAGAGCTTATTAAGCGGAGTTGGTTTTAAGCAGCCCGATATTATCCGACATGTCTCATTTAGGGCAATGTCTACTTGCTTAGCGTGAGTGGATCGGTGCCACACTGGGCACGCAAACTCGCCAGCAGAGAAGCATAGAGACATACCAGTTGTGCGGAGAACATCGGGTGCCGCTCCCCAGTTGGTGGAAATAAGGCGACGGAGCAAGCTATTACGGTTCCCGACCTTCTGCTTTGTTACGTAGCAGTGTGACTTATATGTTAAGGCCCTATCCAACGTCACACCCAGGTATTTGGGGTTCGAGCAGTGTTTGACCCTAGTTCCTCGCCACGAGATGGCGAGTGTCCGATTTGCATGCAAGTTGCGAAGGTGGAATGCGCACGACTGAGTCTTGGATGGGTTGGGCCGCAGAGCATTGCGGTCATAGTATTCTCCCAGTAAGTTGAGTGCGATTGTCAGTATGTGCTCCACGGCTTCGAAAGTTGCTGCTTGCGTTGCTAAGGCCAAGTCATCCGCATAAAGGAACCGCTCCCACCAACTACCAATATACCAACTACCTAGAGATTAACCCTGAGGCGGGCAAACCTTTTAAGCCTAGAACACTGAATTTTTGACGACGGTTCCCATTCACTACGGACTGAGATAACGCGAGTTTTGATGACGCAGGCAGTGTAGCCCGCTGAGAATTAACTTTCTAAACAGCATTTATTTTTAACCTCAGCTAGCTTGACCTTTAAAATAGATGCTGTTTTTTATAGGGATCCTGGGAAGTGACCTATATTTAGCTAGAATAGCACTCAAGCGGAGAGCTATGTTTTATATAGCATATTAATAAGTAGGTTGATACAAGATACTAAAATAGCAAATAAAAATGAAGGCTACCTACACATAACATAATGTCGGAGGTCTATTGCAGATGCAGCTTTGGCAACTTGCCATATTAGTTAGCTGACTCGCTATCTCTGAAACCTACTACCAGGCTACTAGGTTACCACAGACTAAACATTTGCTCCACATTACATTTGCTTACATTGGCTCCTATTTGTTTGTAAGTTTATAACCACAAGAGGTTTCGTTTAATAAAATGCTCATTGAGTAGGTATTCCACAGAAACCGTGCATGTTTTAGGGTTAAAAATCATATTTTACCAAGGCATTTTACAAAGGTTAGCCGACATTTTACAAAAAGGTATAGTCATCGGCACGTAACTTGGCAAGAGTCGTTAGATTAGACAAGTCGTTTTTAAGTTCTCTTTGGTTACCAAGCCGGCCGCTGGGGAACGTTTAGCACTGTTCCGAGCGCGCGATTGGTTGGTCAGTTGACACAAGGATCGACTAACCAATCGCGTCGCATCCTCTTCCCATTTGGTCTTTATGGTGGTTGGTCAGTTTGCGCACTATGCGCGAACTTACCCCCACTACGCCAAAACCTTGCCAACTTACGTGCCGATAACTATAATGTGCAAAAATATACAATAGACTTCATAAAAAAATACTACAAAGTGAAAAATAATTTCAGTAGTCGGTATACACCGACTTCCAAAATTGAAGTTGTTTTTCACTTTAAAGGTACCTACCGTTTTTAATAGGTACCTTACTATAGAACTTTTTTTAAAGTCGGTTGTTATTAATTAAAATTTTGGAAGTCTATGTTTATACAGGTATACACCGAAATTTAAGTGTTTTCATTTTAAATTCTGGTACTCAGCTGCATCTGGGTAGACTGGATCACAACATCATGGAGAAAAAGTTAGGCGGTATGATTGATATAATAAGTAAAATTCAAAAGCTTAATTTTTAAAACAATAAAAAATTGGGTGGCTCATGAAAGACCACTCATGTTACACCCAAATAAATTGGCAGACCCGTCTTTTCTGTTACTTAATATATTTCAAATTACATAAAAGTGCTTTCTCTAATCCATCAGCCGAATTACCGATTAAGTTGTCAATTTCTTCCCAACCCACCAAAACAGGATAATATTTGACATCAAACAATATTGTCTCACAAGAATCAATGTTTCAAAATTGGAATACCATCGAATGATTGATGGACCAATAGCATGACAGCTTAGGTCATAACATTTGACGTACCTTGCCATAGACATGTTTACGTTTCCAGGGACAAGTCATAAAATTGGCAACAGACTCAAAAGTCATAACATCGCTCGTAAAATAATGGATATTGGGCAATAAGACCTATTTTAGTTCAATTGTATTTGATTACGTGAGCACTGGGTAGTGGGTTGGTTCAATGACTTTTCATGAAGGGAATTGATTAAGGTGTGAAGGCTCATAGGTCATCAAACTGGTCGGTCAATGTAGTTGGCTAGGGGAATTACTTCCGATTTAAGTACTGTTTTATATGTATCGAGGTATATTTGCCAACCGGGCTTAACAAAGAAAAGTTATTTGCTAGTTACGCGAACACTTAAAAAGAAATAAGGTTCGCAGAATTTTAGGTCAAAAGTATTTGAACTTTTTACCTGACTGCCGAAGGAAGAGACTGAGTCTATGAATGTATGTTTGTTCCTATGTGGCGTTCTAAAAACCAAAAGCGTTGGCCGATTTTGATGATTCTAACGTCAATCGATTCGTCTTAACCTTGCGAGTGGAAAATAGAAAATGGCTGATTTTGGGCGCCGTATTGTGGGGCCCAACCAAAAAAACCTGAACCTTTTTAGTTCGTTTCTTAAGCAGTCGGGTTTTTGATTTTTTAAATTAACTTTTGTTTTTTAACAACTTTAAAAAAAACATCTCTTTCATGATCATAGTCTTTAGTTTGCCATAGAATAGTTTTAAGTACTTAGAATGATTTTATCATTCGACGGCTGGTCAACCAGTGGCTGATCAATATGAAGACATTGAATACTATACATTAAATACAAAGGCTTTTCCTATTTGATGATTAGATCTAAATCCTATAGAAGGCGGGCTCCGAAATCAAAGCGCTCACCCTACCGATGTCCCCAAACTACTTAACTATCCAAAAGCTCTTTATTTGCGGATAAACCAAATACATCTTGTTTCAAAGTTAACCGAGATACAGCCAAAGTTGAATCGCTTAGGAATCCGGTATTCAACTGTTTATTTTACGTCGTGTAATCGATTCATTCGGGTTCTGGACACGGAGGTGCCTTGCCGGAGGAACTTGCCGCCTCTAAAGTGCAGTCGTGCAATGTTACGACGAAATAACCATAGAATAGAATAAAAGAATAGAATAAAAAACATTTATTCGACATAGACACAACACGACAACAACAATCACAAAGTAACAGAGAAGAATAGTAAAAAAAGTACAAACAATTGCGCCGGGCTTGCCCAAACCGAAAGGGTTACCAACTCAGCATTTGCTGGGCGTCAGACATCCAGCGCTGATTTTCAGTTGGCACCCCGCTAATGACACACAGACGTGGGTAATGTCATTAAGTGAATATATGTGCTTAACTTATAAATTAACAAAAAATATGTAAAATAAATAAAAAATGTATAATATAATATAAAGTATATAAAGTGCTACAATATGATGGATAAAATTGTCTCAAAACCCCAAATGACGAAGTGTGGCATAGACGCAACCGACCTATCACATCCAGCCAATCTCTTCCCGACTCTTTACCTAGAAATAGGCACACCATTTGATGGATTAAATGAAATTTTAAATAAACGTTGAAATTATTCATATTAAATAATAAATATTGGATTAAAATAAGTTAATGTTATGAATACTCAATGGTTTAACTCTACGTGCCTTTTAAAAGACGCCATCGCATTGTATTTTAGTTATGGTACTAAAACATCTTTTTAAGCAAATTCAAAAAGGAGGAGGTTATCAATTCCACTGTTTTGTTTTTTGTTTTTATGTATGTCACCCAATGATATTCAAATAAACAGATATGTTATGAGCGTGCGCATTGTGAAGACTCGAATAAGTCACAATTGTAAACTTTAGTCTTTAGTTTATGTCACGCATGGCGAAGAACGATACGCTTTGTTGAAACAAAAACAAAATAAAAAAATGCCACCGTGTGTATTTAGAAATTGTTCCAATTATGATACCAAAGTACATAAAACAGAAGGGATCTCATACCATATGTAAGTACGCAATACGCCTCAATTTACTAACTTATTTTTTTTTTTCCTAATATTCTGATATTTGGAGGTTAGAAAAAGATAACAACATTGGTGGTCAGAATAATGTTTGTTTACATTCACACGTAGGAAGACAACCTAAGCGATGGGAAGACGATATTAAGAAAACAGCTGGTCCAGAATGGATACGAACAGCACAAGATAGGAACAAGTGGAGAGCCTTAGAGGAGGCCTTTGTCGAAAGACAAGCTGTTAATAGAGAAGACAAACATTTTAGATTTTAGTTAAGTTTATATTTTTCGAGTTTTTATTTTAAATTTTATTGTTAAATTAGCTATAACAGCAATAAAGGCTTATATTATTATTATATTATTACATTCACACGCAAATGACAAACACTAGCTGTCTCTTTTTTTCTTGTTGGTTTTATCAAGCCATTCCTTTCGACTTGTATTGAAATGTCAGATGAATGAAAAGTATGTGTGCGGAACACTTTTTTCAATTGTTTTGTGAGTGTATAACGAATCTGTTTATTTGAATATCATTGATGTCACCTCAAATCATTTTAATTGGTGAACCAATTTTGATGATTCTCTTTTTATTTGAAAGCTGGTGCTTCTCATGTGGTTCCAATTTAAAATTTGAAAATCCGATGAAGAACTTTGGAGATATACAATGGAAATTTTCTATAAAGAACGGCGGATCTCTCGGGATTGCTACAATCGCATGTCTGTTTATTGTCTACGCCATTTCATAACGTTGCATCACGCAGGTACGCTCTAAAGGGGTACGCAGATGTTCACCCACACCCAGTGACAGTTCACCCTGGTGCACTCTAATTTCACCGGTTATGTTCAAGTTTTATGTTATTCTGGTAATCTATTCTGGCATAACTTTGTGCACTATACCTTACTATAGACCTTGCACACTAATTTTAAAAATATATTTTTATAATTTTGAAGTCAGTTGTATATTTTTATAAACCTTTTTTAAATTGAATTTATTTTATCTCTTTGCAGTGTTTTTGTGGCATTCGGTTGTATTTTTTTACGTGGCTGGAAAAATTAGTGTCCAATATTTTCAGTTTATCTAACTGACGGACTAAATAGTTATTTTTTGTCAACTACCCTATTAGTGAAATCATAACGAACATACTAATATCACCTACAAACATTCATAAACTTATGTCTTTTGCCCAAGGGCGTAGGCAGAAACCGCAGACATATCGCCACCTGCGAGTGCTGACTCGTAGTCACACCAGGTTATCACACCAAACACGGGATCTGTATGTTTTGTTCGTTTCTTCAGCGATAAAATAGATGATAGCTATTCGCTTCGCAGTGGCTATTCCAAATGAGCATTTTATTAAACAAAGCCTCTTGTGGTTATAAACTTACAAACAAATAGGTGCATTACACGAATGGTTAATCTGTGGTAACCTAGTAGCCTGGTAGTAGGGTTCAGAGATAGCGAGTCAGCTAACTAATATGGCAAGTTGCCAAAGCTGCATCTGCAATAGACCTCCGACATTATGTTATGTGTAGGTAGCCTTCATTTTTATTTGCTATTTTAGTATCTTGTATCAACCTACTTATTAAATTGCTATTTATAACATAGCTCTCCGCATGAGTGCTGTTCTAGCTAAATATAGACCACTAGCGGACGCCTCGCGGTTTCACCCACGTAGTTCTCGTGGGAATACAGGGATAAAAAGTAGATTATGTCATCCGGGGATGATGTGGCTTCCCAACGGAGAATATTTTTTTGAAATCGGTCCAGTAGTTTTTAAGTTTATTTGTTACATACAAAAATACAAATCTTTTCTCTTTATAATATTAAATAAAGTATAGATTGCCAAGCATCCCTATGACAAACCGGACAAGTGCGAGTCGGACTTGCGCACGAAGGGTTCCGTACTTACTAGATCTCGTTCGAACCAATTTTCGGTGGCAGTTTACATGGTAATGTACATCATATATTTTTTTAGTTTTATCATTCTCTTATTTTAGAAGTTACAGGGGGACGACACACATTTTACCACTTTGGAAGTGTCTCTCGCGCATGCTATTCTGTTTAGAAAAAATATATTAGAAACCTCAATATCATTTTCGAAGACCTATCCATAAATACCCCACACGTATGGGTTTGATGAAAAAAAAATTGAGTTTCCGTTCTAAGTATGTGGAAACCCCATTTTTTTTGGTTTTTTTCTATTTTTGTCTGAAAATCTTAATGCGGTTCACAAAATACATCTTCTTATTAAGTTTCAACAGTATAGTTCTTATAGTTTCGTAAAAAAGTGGCTGACATACGGACGGACAGACAGACAGACATGACGAATCCATAAGGGTTCCGTTTTTTTGCTATTTGACTACGGAACCCTACAAACAGCATCTATTTTAAAGGTCAAGCTTGAGAGTTGAGGTTAAAAATAAATGCTGTTTAGAAAGTTAATTCTCAGCGGGCTACACTGCCTGCGTCATCAAAACTGGCGTTATCTCAGTCCGTAGTGAATGGGAACCTTCGTCAAAAATTCAGTGTTCTAGGCTTAAAAGGTTTGCCTGCCTAAGGGTTAATCTCTAGGCAGTTGGTATTTAGAATTCTGTGTTTTGGATTAACGCTATGACACCTTAATTACGGGTGATCTTTATCGTGATTCCCTACAGGGAACCTACTGTCTTATGCGTAAGCAAACAAGGGTCACAAATCACGAGTTTTCGAATCAATCACTTGAAGTTAAACGTCTCGAATTCTTCAAGAAACATTATGTATGATACGGGTCATCAGTACATATAACTATTCGCTCTTTATTACCTCTATATGTATTCTTTATTTATGTATTATTTATTGTACACCAGAAAATACAGTAACAAAAGAAACTTAAAACTAAAAATATACAAAGGGCGGCCTTATCGCATTCCGCGATCTCTTCCAGGCAACCTGGAATGGACAGTGATTGCCTGGACATGATATGGGGTGTAACAATACCAACAATGAATATAATGATACAATAATACCTAATAAATACACAAATAGATATATATATGCCATATAATAAATACATACATATTTAATATATAAGACGTGAAAATAAATGACGTATGACAATCATAGACAAAGTCTGTCAAAAAACTAAGAGTACGATTACAGCGATAAGTAATATTCCTTGACGAGTCTTTTGAACACAAGCAACGACTGAGCACTCTATAAAACATTATCATATGTATTTATTTCCAATATCAACACCAATTATTATTTATAGTAAAATAAAAACTTTTTAACAATAAATCAAACCGACTTCCAAAACAAAACACTACAAAGCGTAAACTAACTTTCTTTCCGTATCGTAGTGTTTTGTTTTGGAAGTCGGTTTGTGTTTTTGTTAAAAAGTTTTATATTTTCCCCTTTTTAGTTTTGGTAGGTACCTCCAATTAACATGAAAATCATTTATAGACAAAGTACGAATATCATGACGATTCCAATAAGCCCAAAAACGACTGGGATGCATTGTTTTATTTTGGAGTTCTAGTGGCCATTGTGGTATTCTTCATCAGTTCCACTTCACCAAATAATACTTTCTGAGTGCAAATGCTTGCACTATTGATGATAATACCAAAATCGTATATGTATGCCTATAATATTTGAGGAGTTCCCTCGATTTCTCTAGGATTCCATCATCAGATCCTGGTTTCCCTATCATGGTACCACCCTTGGGATATTTATCAGAAGTTATCCGCGAAAAAAAAATGCGGTCGAATTGAGAAACCTCCTTCTTTTTGGGCAGTCGGTTAAAAAGTACTAACATACTCTATAAGGACGTATGTACCAAGAACTTAAAATACCTTTTGGAACAAACATAAAGTTTACATTTTCTTCTACTAATATACACAGGAGCCCAAGTGCTTCGGAGATGAAAAACGTGGAAAAATAGTTTTTCAAAGGTTCAGTCTCTTGATGTGTTTACGGATGGTTTACAATATTGGAAATAATAATAATAATAATAACACCACAAACCATTTTAGAAAATACCACACATAAGCTCTACTATGATCGCGCCATTCTCACCGACAAGACCATTCATTATAATAGACCGGACATAACCTTGCAAGATAAAGTAAAAAAAGTAACTTACCTGATAGACATCGCAGTCCCCAATACGCACAACATACAGAAGACAATCACTGAAAAAATTAGTAAATACGCAGAACTCAAGGACGAAATAGAATATGGCGGCAAGAAAAAGTTTATGTGGTCCCCATAGTCCTTTCAACAACAGGCGTAATCCCGAACCACCTTCTTCATAGTCTGAAGTTACTTGATCTAAACGAAAATCTTTATATCAACCTTCAAAAAGCTGCCATCTTAAACACATGTCGAATTGTCAGGAAGTTCTTGCAAATTGACGAAACCGAAATAGGTCCATATCATTCATCCTCAACATAACACACCACACCCTGCATTTACTTGGTCTCGGCCCGTAAATGTAGCTTAAGCCAGCCTAAGAGCTGAGAATTTGAAACCCTTGAAAATAATAATAATAATAATATCGTTTATTTATAATATAAGGCATATTTTACAGTAAAATATCTTAAAATATAAAAGAAGACAGTTTCTTATTTGCCTGAACTAGGTTGAACCTGTGTTTCAGGATATAAAGTACTAAAAACTTATAATAATAATAAATTAACAAAGGGTATGGTAAATGAATACTTAAATTAAAGACACAGCAAAACTATTATTTTGTTACTGTCAGGAGATCTTCTGTCTCTTCGTAAGATATGCTAAGTAGATGTTCAAGAATAGTCTTTTTACAGCTAAAATAGTTTAATTTATACATACTTAATTTTCTATTTAATCTATTGTACAGAAATGGGCCTAAGAATGTAAAGAATCTATTTACAAAGACATATTTTGAGGATGCATTAGAAACGCAGACAATGTCATTTCGTCTCTTATTATTTATGGATTTGGCGTTATAGGAAAGCATGGTGTGTTGTTTTAATACTGAGTGCATAATGAAAAGCTGGCGAACAGTCATCACGTTGCAGGATTTGTAAAGCAGATCAGTGGGGTAGAGAAAAGGGTGGAAATTGGCTACTTTTAAAATAGCTCTCTGAGCCCTTTCAAGAGGCAGTAGATGCGTTTTTGGTGCTCCACCCCATGAGGTGATACAGTATTGGATTACAGATTGACCTAGGGCCAAATAGACTTGTTTGACCAATTTTGAATCTGCAATCGTTCTCAACTTTTTAAAAACATAAATTAATTTGCGCACTCTATTAACTAGGCTATCAATATGAGGTCTAAAGGAGAGTGATTCATCTATAATAACCCCGAGATATTTTATGGTGCCTGTTTTGAGGATAAAAGGACAATTACACATGCTGACTGGGTGGAATCCACATTTATGGGCATACAGTTGAGAGTTAGTAATGTTAAATTGAGGCTTGCGCATGGAGAAATGAATATATTTTGTCTTGTCAGCATTTAGTGTTAGTAAATTGCTTTGCAGCCAATTAGTCACAGTATTAAAACCTTGTTGAGCGTATTCGTACAATTCGTTACTGGTTTTCGCGGTAAAAATTAACGCCGTGTCGTCGGCATATGATATGAGTTTGCCTTGTTTAATATTTAAATTACACAGATCGTTAATGTAAATCAGGAATAGGGTTGGGCCCAGAATGCTTCCCTGAGGAACACCATAACCAGTACCCTTTTGCTCATCGCTAATAATATCGCCTATTTTAACATATTGAGATCGATCGTCTAAGTAGTCAGCAAAAAGTTTCAGCGGTGTTCCCCTAATTCCTAAAGCCTCTAATTTTTTTAGAAGCACAGGAACGGACACCGTATCGAAGGCTTTGGCTAGATCAAGGAAAACCCCCAGGGTCTAGTTTCTTCTGCGGTATAATCAATCAGACTATGCACCGCATCGGCTGTGGATAATTTGACTCTGAACCCAAATTGCGCAGATGATAATAAATTGTTTTTTTCTAGATAATTAACTAGTCTATTGTTTACAATTTTCTCTAGTATTTTAGATATTGAAGGGAGTAAAGATATCGGTCTATAATTATTTACAAATTTTTTGTTTCCAGATTTAAAGATAGGGATTACAACTGCTTTTTTCAGACATCTAGGGAAAATACCTTCAGATAAACAAATACGAAATATATGCGTTAAGGGAGGTACTAGGATATGCTTAAAGGTTTTAAGGATCTTATTGCTTATTTTATCCCATCCAACTGCACAGTCATCTTTTAGACCAGATATGATTCGGGTTATTTCGTCTTCGTCAGTATCCAGCAAGCCTAAAGATTTTAAAGCACATCTATTATTTTGGGAAGATGGTGGCAAACAGTAATGTTTTGGAATCTGTTCGGCAAGAGTTTTACCAATATTTACAAAAAAGTTATTAACGTGGTTGGCTGACAAGAGAGGTGATGGATTAGAAAGCAGCAAGCTCGAATTTGAATCACACTGTTTTGTCCTATAGGTGACGTTCTTAATATGTTTCCAAAGTTGTTTACTATTGTTTCCTGCTCTATTTAATTCATTTTTATCATAATTAATTTTTAAGTTCTTTAGGAGGTTGTTGCAAAAATTTCTGTATCTCTTATAGGTTATTTTAATGATTAGATTATCAGGGTTACACCTAGATCTCTGATGGAGTTTGTCTCTGTGTCTTATACACCGAATTAGGCCAGGAGTCATCCAAGGCTTGATGCTACGAAGTTTTTTGTTTACTATAATAGAAGTCGTATTACGTAATATTGCTAATTGAACATGTTTTATTAAGTACGATAAAGCAAAATTAGCGTCAGCAGTATTGTAAACTGAGTTAAAGTCAAGATTGCATAAATCACATTCGAGCCTGTTTGTGTTTAATTGCGTTTTCGTCTGGGGACGATTTAGCTTAGGCAGCGTTAAGTTTAGGGTTAGTAGAACAGCGTGATGGTCTGTAATAGTTGAGTTAGTAACAAGCGTAGCATATGATAAGTTGGATTTGATCATCATATGATCCAGACAGGAACCGCTCTGATGAGTAGGCAATGTGTGTGCAGGAAGAAAACCATGGTATGAGCAGATATTAAGGTAATCTTGGGTCCCAGTGTCGCAGTTTACAGCGTTAAGGTTTATATTTATATCACCTGTTAATATAACATTCTTAAAAGAGCTTAATGCTTCAAAGATCTGGTTTAAGGATGCGTGAAAAGAGTCGAAGTTTCTAGCAGAAGGGGACCTATATATAGTGATTATTGCTGCACTTGTACCAATTTTGATAACCAAACAATTACCCACACAGTCCTGAAGAATTGGTTCTTCAATTGTGACCATTAATGATTCCTTATAATAAACAACCACACCATCGTTTTGATTGTTGTTTACTGCAGTATTCATTAAGTTGTATCCCGGCATTTCTGGGAGGTGTTCCTGGCGATTAGATAGCCAGCACTCGGTTAGTACCATTATGTCACAATCAAAGTTAAGTCTATGGAGAAAAACGTTAAAGCTATCTATGTTCTTATAAATACTGCGAATGTTCTGAGTTAGTATGGTTAGTGAGTTTTGATATTCAGAAAGAAATTGCCTGCAGTCCTCAACCTCGCATGACTTTGCATCGGTACGAAATGTATTATCTATATCGGTCAATAAGGTATTACCCATAGTATAAGAAAAATATAAACAATAAAAATAAGTCTTAGATATATTTGAATATGTGGCGCTCTTAGGCGCCTTCATAATCAATCGAGTTAATGTACCTGTTTTCGGCAGATTTTTTAGCAGGACACTCTTGTTCTCCCGTTTTATGGCTGGCTGGTTTTTTGAAGCGCAGACATGTTGCACATTTTTGCGCTTCGGTTTTCTTTGTGCAGTCGTGGATAGTGTGTCCTTCTTCACCGCAATGTCCACATGTGGGGGCAGCAACTTTACATGTCTTGGTCGCATGACCGTACTGCTGGCACTTGTAACATCTCGTTACCAGTGTGAAGTCTCGTACCGGGCAGGAAGTCCAATTGATGAACAATCTGTCTTGTGTGATGAGAGCCTTGCGGATGGTCGCAGGAACTTCTAAGATGTAATTACAGTTCTCAACATCCTTTCTACCAGATTTGTGGCTCAGTTTGATTAAGGTCAAAAAGGTATCTCTGGAGATAGTTGGCAGTTTGTCGGCTAAGTTTTGATCGTAAATGGATTTATATACCTCATTTTCTGCCATTGATGCTGGAACTCCTATCACTATTATGCGGGGTTTGCGCTTTTTCGGTTGATCGACGGTAAGCCCTGAGGAAGCAGTTTGAACTGATTGCCTCAACTTATCTAGGTCCTCTTTCGTCTCCGTGCTAATTATGAGTCCTCCTTTCCCTATCTTGCGTACGCCTCTCACTTTCAGCTTCATTTCGCCTGGGCATATAATTTTTTGGACTATGTTCTTCGTTTCATCGCTGGTCTTTGAACTGTCGGTGGGATAAATCGCCACGGAGCTAAAAGTATTAGGACGAACGAAGTTGTTAGACCCCTTCTTCACCATGTCTGCAAAAGTTGATGCAGCTGTTTCCTGCCGCTTTGCACAGGATTCCTTAAAATTTCGGTTCATCTCCATTACACACTCCTTTAGGTCCGTTACGCAGTCTCTTTCTTCGGTCAATATTTTAAGGGAGTTATGGGACCTAAGGGCATTTTGTTTAAGCGACTGGTATTGAACAGCCAGTTGCGAGACTCCATATCCAACCTTTCGGCACAAATTGGTTATTTTTAGCTTCTGATCTGAGTTAAGCTTTCCTTCAGAAGCAATAGCACATACCTCACCCAAGTGTTGTTCAATGGAACCCATCCAGTTCTGTATCTCCGCAGTTGAGACTACCTCAACTTCTTCCTTAGCTTGAACACGTCGCGGTTGTTGGGGCTGGGTCGGTGTAGGTGTTGAAGGAGGGCTGCGCCGCATCATCGAACTCCGATTAAAGGGGCTGCCTTCCATCTTTCAGATTATAATAATATATAAACAAGTCAGTCCATTTTTCCACTTATTAGCACTTCCAAAGAGCGTCAGTATTACACGTCAATATACTAAAACTAGGTCACTATTTATGCTAAAACGTTAATTTATATTATTTTTAATGCATTGATGAGCACGTCTGTATGCGACAAGTGCGCAAAGTATAAAAAAGAAATAGAAAAGCTTTAGAGCTACGGTAGATATAGATAGGTGATTCTTTACACCTGAACAGGTTACGAACCTAGAACGTGTCAGTTCTATACAACATACATACATTAGTTTAGTTGAGTCGTTTATACCTTCGTCGGTATTCAAATATTGTCTTCAAGGACCTTTATATTTTTTACCTTTTGAGGTAACGGTGATGTGTAGACTATTTCATAGAATAGAAATCATATTTAATTCCTTTAAAACCAGTTCGTTGTACTGGGACTGGGAGAGATAAGGCCGCCCGCGCCCGTTGTATCTTTTTTAGTTTCCTTTTGTATTTTATAATTTAGTGTACAATAAAGTACAAATAAATAAACAAAAGTCTAATTTGCATAAACCTTTTCATCCATGTCTGATTGGCATACAATATTTTTTTTAATTGGACATACATGAAATCTGATTTATTTAATTGCTAACCACTCGTTTGTAATTAGCAAATGATCTTCATTTTTAGGGTTCCGTACCCAAAGGGTAAAAACGGGGCTCTATTACTAAGACTCCACGGTCCGTCTGTCTGTCTGTCTGTCACCAGGCTGTCTCTCATGAACCGTGATAGCTAGACAGTTGAAATTTTGACAGATGATGTATTTCTGTTGCCGCTATAACAACAAATACTAAAAACAGAATAAAATAAATATTTAAGTTAGACTCCCATACAACAAACGTGATTTTTGCGCCGTTTTTTTGCGATAATGGTACGGAACCCTTCGAGCACGAGTCCGACTCGCCCTTAGCCGGTTTTTTATCACATTCAAGAAATTAATTCAATAACTTGTGAACAGATTTAAAGGTGCTGAACTTGACTTTATATTATCATATGTACTTGTTTGCTAAAATTTTCCTCGTATCGAATTTTCTCATCGACCTTTGTTCTCGTCTTTCGCCCGCGAAGTTTGGATTAAGCAAAAATGTTTGCTTTTAGCATTTTATACGACACTCCTAACTCCTGTAATTGCCTTAACTTTCCTAAGATAACTCAGTCTTGAAGTTTGAAGCCGCCATCAAAATACCGCAGAACATCGTTAAGTTGGCTTGTCTTTGTCTATGTTAATGACAGACCTACCATTTATCTACTTTTAAAGTAACCTAAAAATATTTCTACTTTTTCGTCATTAAATTACGGTGATTAAAAGGTACGTGGAATAAAATCGTAGAATAATATATTATTTCATTACCATTTGGTTCAGTTCTTAGAAATCTGATGACTTATTTATTTTATTCAAGTAGGTAATATTTTTTTTCTACGTATAGTTGGCTGTACCTGAGGTTTTAGGGCAGCACTAGTTTGCCCGTCACTAGTGTGTGAATATATTTTATTACAATCTGAAGAAAGGGAGCCTTTCTAGTCTCATTACTTACTAAGTACACAAAGTATCTGTGTGATTAGTGACGCATTATGTCAAAAGTTATTAAATACAAGCTGCTAAATTCCTAGATCCAATACTGTTAAGTCCCAGGACAGACAAAATACAAGCCGTAATCTACTTTGTCTGGCACAAGAAATCGCAGCGGCGGCCCCAAATTGGAATTATGTCCGACAAATGACGTCTGGCTTGCTCCATATGACATGGGACTGTATAGAATCTCCGGCTAAATCTTCTGAGATTGGAACAGAGCCGTCAAGACCGTAAAATAAAATAAATGTGATATTATAGGATCTATCCTAATGGGTATAGAACCCATGAGGATAGCATCTGCCCTCGTACCCATTAAGGTTGCCCTAGTCGATAATTGTTCCATACACACGTAGTGTGGCGATTACTCTACTGTTTGACGGTGTATGTTCAAAATAAATAAGTGATATCAATTTGTCTCATCATTATTACTTGTTTTTTTTTTTCAATTTCCTTCTTTGATTAATGATGATTGTTTGATGACAAATACTTGGTTAGCTAAAACCTTATTGCCATCTTAACGTTTATTAGTAACAACATTGTTGTGTGAATAACATCTAAAATGAAATATGTTTATGAAAATATGAAGGAACCTTAAATATCTGTAAGGATCGTAGCAGGTGGAGTGGTGTGACAAACGAGAAAAAAAAATCCTGTTTGTCACACTGGTGTGATAGATAACCTGGTGTGACTACGAGTCAGCACTCAAACATTTTTACAAAAAAAATACTAGCGACTACCAAATAAAAAAATACTAAGTGTAAAATAACTTTCTTTTTGGATGTTGGTGTCTTTCGTAGGTACCATTTGTTTTGCGTTATGGACACCGACTTCCAAAAAGAAAGGTTTAGGCTATTTTTCACTTTGTAGTTTTTTTATTTGGAAGTCGGTAGTATTTTTTGTAAAACTGGCAATAATGCCAGAATAGATTACCCGAATATCATGAAACTTGAACATAACCGGTGAAATGAGAGTGTACCAAGGTGAACTGTACACAACTGTGTACCCCTTTAGAGCGTACTGGCGTGATGTTATGTTATGTAATGGTATAAACAATGAATGTAAAAATGGTTCTGTCTCCTGCTTGATATGCAGGGAAGTGAAAATTTGTATAATATTATTTTCTGATTAGTTTCGTTGCCGGATCCAAGATAGTTAAATTCATTCTCCGGGACTTCGTTGAGCTTCATTGCCTCGGTGCTTCGTTGATTCTGGCTTTCAGGAGTTGCAGTGGTTTGGAAATAGTGCGGTGGGATTGTACCAAAAAAAAAACAATAAACAGACATGCGATTGCAGTAATCCCGAAAGATTTGCCGTTATTTATTGAAGAGTTCTGTTGTATATCTTCATAGGTCTTCGTCAGAGCTTCACCAAATTAAAATGGGACCAATTACGAAACATACCCTTTTAAACAAAAAAAGAATTTTCAAAGTCGGTCCACAATTGACGGAGATATCGGAGAAGATAAAAAAAAAACGAACATAATATCGAACATGGTACCTCCTTCTATTTAGTAAAAGATTGAAAGATAGAAAGATTTGGATAAAATGTACGATAAGTTAAAGTTAAGCTTGTGTTATATTTTTATGACTCGCAACAAGATTCAACCACACTGTAATAACAATAAAATATGGGCACTAGAACGTTTTTAATAAAACGATTAACACAGATTTGAGTGCCAGTAATTAGACACTTAATATCATAATGTATTGACGAAACCAAGGTTAGGTTACCTAATCATCTAAGTTCCAGACTTGAATTAGTAATATTGACTCGATTAGCGGAGCGGTAGCGGCGAAGTAACTATTTAGTAATCTGTGGTAGCGGTACCAACATCATCACACATCACATCATCAGCCTATTAATGTTCCCACTGCTGGGACACAGGCCTCCTCTCTGTGAGAGGGGATGGGCCATAATCCACCACGCGGGCCCAGTGCGGGTTGGTGGAAGTCACATGTCTTCGAATTTTTGGTTCTAGGACATGCCGGTTTCCTCACGATGTTTTCCTTCACCGTTTTTGAGAGCAATGGTGATGAAATAAAAGCGGTACCAACGCCACTTACGAACTAATGACATGACGTCACACAAATCCTGCATCGCGCAAGCAACGTTTTCGGCGCGATTTGAACACATACAACAGTCCGACAATAGCCGTTGGGCAGTTGCCTGGACCAGACACAGCACCAGTCTGGTCGGAGAATCCTCCCTTTTTCTATAAAGGTTTGCGGGACTTTACACCCTGTTCCGCATACCTCGCAAAGACACTCTGTACCTACGATAGAATACGGTGTAGCGTGTTACTTACACAGTAATTGGGTATTGGAGGTCAGATATGCAGTCGCTCCATGTAAAATACTGGCATCCAGCTGCATACGGTCCGACTGGTCGTAAAATCTCCACAGATGATGGATGTAACAGAATAGCATATCAGCCTATACCTAATGTTTCCACTAATGAGGCACAGGCATTCTCTCTGTGAGAGAGAGTGGGCTGTAATCCACCACGTGGACCCAGTGCGTATTGGCAGATTTCACATGTCTTCAAATCGTTGGTTCTGAGCCAGCTATGGGGTTTTTTGCTCTATATTTTCCTTCAAGCTAGTTTGAGAGCAGTGTTGATGAAATTATTTTACCATTCAGCCGAACGACGTCCACCTGTGGATATAGGCCTCCCCGAAGCGTCGCCACACTGATCGGTCCTGTGCTTTTCACATCCACCAGACTCCCGCAGTCTTGACCAGGTCGTCACTCCACCTAGAGGCAGGCCTTCCAACGCTGCGTTTGCCGGTACGCGGTTGCCACTCCAGAACGCCATCCGTTCTGCGTGCAATGTGCCCTGCCCACTGCCACTTAAGTTCGGCAATTGTTCGGGCTATGGCGGTAACCTTAGTTCTCTTGCGGATGTCTTCATTTCTGATTCGGTCACGCAAGGAAACTCCGAGCATAGCTCTCTCCATTGCCCTTTAGGTGACTTTAGCCTTCTGATGAGGCCTATTATGAGAAATTATTTATACACAAATTTATTATTATTTAAAGTAAAAGCCGCTGTTCAAACCCACCACTAACACTAACTTATGCAGCTCGTAATTCGGGATCATCTCAGTGGGTCACCGCTACCCTTAAGAAAAACGCGCGTCAATCAATATGTGACAGATGTTACAGCTCTGTTGCGTGTTTGGACTACATAATGTGCTGACACTCATAATCTTGAAGCTTGCGTGTACCTATATCAACACTTGAAGCTATTCATATATGCCCATAACTTTCATAGTTAATGTCTGCTCACTACTGCAATATCTTGATGTCATGCAAATTTTTCATACCTACAGATAAAACAGGTATAGTCCCCGGCATGTAACTTGGCAAGGTTTTGGCGTAGAGGGGCTAAGTTCGCGCATAGTGCGTCAACTGATCAATCACCGAGTGGTCTTTGCTAAGAATAGTTACAGCACTGATAACAACATTTGTGCCACATGTTAAATTTAGTCTTGTTATACTTATTTTTATTTTTTTTATTTTTGTATAGATTCTTTTACCGATTGTTTTGTGAATGTGTGAACATTGTAGGCCTTCTTGATGCTAGTTAACATTTGTTAACTTTTTTATTTAATATATAATCTTTTTATTTTAATTTTTTTAGTTTCTTACAACTTATTGTCTTATGATGCTAGTTAACATTTGTTAACTTTTTTATTTAATATATAATCTTTTTATTTTATTTTTTTAGTTTCTTACGACTTATTGTCATAAGTCGGGCCTGCGTTGTCCCCCCATATCTAAGTACTAATGCTGTAACATGGAAATATTGTAAAACCAAACCATTTTTAAAAGAGTAACCATGGAGTTTCTTGCCGGTTCTTCTCCATAGGAAACGACCAACCCGAACCGTGCACCTTTTGTCGACGTTTTATAAGTGCCCATGTAGGCCTATGTGAAATAAAAAAATTGATTTTGATTTTTGACCGTATAGTGAACGTAACGTGGACGCGACGTGATTGGTCAATCGAGCCTTGTGTCAACTGACCAACCAATCGCGCGTTCGCAACGGTGCTAAACGTTCCCCCCGTCCCGCTTGGTAACCAAATAGACCAAAAAAAAACACTTGCCAAGTTACGTACTGACAAATATACACCATAATTATTCAGGTTACTTTTATAAACGGACTGGAAAAACAATACCTACTTTGTCTGGCTGCAAAGAAAAACAGAATACAAGTAAAATTTCAAAATTTAAAAAACCCCCGACACATTTTTTATTTCATGCTACATAATTTATCTAGTACTAGCTGACCCTCGGGGCTTCGCTCCCGTCAACTGGCTACCTATCTACCTAGCCTGCTTACCCTGCATACCCTGCCTACTAATTTTCATAAGGATCTCTATTTTTTTTTAAATTATATTATAGCCACATTGTATTATACATTACATTGTATTATACACTCAGGAATAATGTAGCTTTCTACTGGTGAAAGAATTTTCAAAATTTTGTAGGTCCAGAGATTACCCCTTACAACGTCACAAACTCACAAACTTTACCTCTTTATAATATTAGTAATAGATAGATGTACAGTTATAGTAGACACGCTTCGATCGGCAATCTATTGAATACGTAATTATGACACGATATCTTGCGAAAACACCCCGATTCAAACAGTAAAATGCCCATAACTTTTGAACGGCTGAACCGATTTTATTCAAACATAGCTAAGAACACTCTCGATTAAATCACCTTTTAAACAAAAAAAACTAAATCTAAATCGGTTCACCCGTTTGGACGCTATGATGCCACAGACAGACACAAAGATACACAGATATACAGATACGCAATTTCCAATCTCTGCAAATAAAACCGGCAGACACAGACTACACAAACAATTATTCTAGGTCGCCATCAAAACCGTAATTTCGTGTCCCTTCAGACAAATATAGGATAGCTGAAACGGCTGTTTTCCTAGTGCGGTGACCGGCATTGTGAGGCAACCCCAATCTTTCTACCTGTTTACGAAAACGATGCTATATTTAATTCGGAACGCGTTGCCCGCTGTTCCATACAACAAACAACCTTTTACGTAAACGAAATACTTTTTAACCACAAAAGATACGATACAATCACTTCTGGTATCTTTTTACGAGTACAATCACAATAGGAAAGAGGTTTGGGGCTCTTTACATTAAGTAGATACCGATCGATGAAAACGGTAGTAAATACTTGCAAGGTGTAGGTAAGACTGCAGCCTTGTGAACTCTTGTGAATTATTGAATCATATATTGAAATGACTTTTAAAGTATTTCAAGAGCACGAGATCCTACGATCAGGGGCGGCCTTAACCGCTGCGAGGCTCCGGGCGGGTGGCAGATATTTGCGAGGCCCTTCTCCTTTTTTATTGTATGAGTTGAAGTGATGATATACGAGAAATGGTTAACTTGGCACTTAATATTATTAATACTTTAACCATGTAATATACTTTTATAAGATCACTTTTTATTCCCAAAAAGAAGACCTGTCTTTTACAATGACACAATCATAGATGAAAGAAATCAAAATAAACCAGCGTTCTAAAATTGAATATCCGGTGAACTAAGAATTGACAGTGTTGACCTCTGATAAAATAAAGTTAGTTTTTTTAATTCTTTTTCTAACACTATGAAATACTTATACGACTAACTTTATTTTATTGTTACGAATAACTGTTTGCTAAGGAAAAATTGTAGGTAATCGTTTTGGGTTGTAGCGCGAGGCCCCTGCAAGACCGGCCCTGGGCGATTGTCCTGTTCGCCACCTCCTAAAGCCGCCACTGCCTACGATACTTGGTACAAGGCACCAAATAGGAATAAAAAGGTAGGTACTCTGCGGCCATTACAGAGGTCATCGTAAAAACTCTAGTCTCGTTTCTTTTTTATTAGGTAAATTGATATTTAATATTCCAAAAAAATATCGAATATCAACATTCTAAAAAAGTTGAGTGCTTTTATAATAAGCTGCTCCACAGTAAATAATTCAAAAATGTCTATGTTTACAGAAAACGTTTGTGAAGTGTGTCTGCAAACATTTTTTTGTAAATACGGGCTCATTCAAAAATATTCGTCGCATTCAATGCTGTCGCTATTTTGACGAATTTCAAAGCATTTCGCAACGCTCGCAAAATGTTGGCGCATTTCAAAACAAACAGAAAAAAATAAAGCTTAAACATAACCGCCGCGCCGCAGTAAAAAAAAGTCTCGAGTTCAAAATTGAAGGCAGTAAAATGTTTTCAGCACATGTGGGACGGAATAAAACTCTTACCAATTTTTTAATATTAAATGCGGCACTTATTTAGTTGTACGTTGTACGGGAAAATCTGACAAGCAGTCAACTAAGGTTTCTGGGTCTTGGAAATCAGATAAGGTAGTCGCTGCATGTAAAATACATACTGGTTCTGATCTGCATCCTGCTAGTCGGGCAACAATGGAATGTTGGGGACATTGCATGGTTGGGATTAGGCAGATATATTGACAATTGACATACTTCGTTTGTTCACTAGGCACCGCACGACACGATTTGCGGTCACGATTTTAAACACATGACACACTGCACACAGTCTGTCATCCGTTCATTTGTTCACTTAACACGTTTTGAAACGACACTGCAATGCACTTGTATTGTCCTATAAGCGCGTGAGTGACGACCCACGCGTGAGCCGTGCGGTGTAGTGGTGGGCGTTGCGACGACGAACCGTTTCTAAAGACCGTTTTTTGTTCTGCGACGGTGCAACCGTTTTACGTCCTGGGATAAAGCAGTCTTCGTTGCACAAACCTGTCTTCTAATAACTTCGTGCGATTTTTTATTTTACGCCTCAAAAAATACAGTCGAGATTCGAAAGCGAAATGATTCAACTACGACACACGTCGGTCGTCGCAGACGTCGCGTCGTCCTTTATCAAAAATCAAAATAGTTCTTGCGACGGTGAAACAGTTTTTAAGTCCGTCTTCGTTGCACAAACCAGTCTTCGAATAAATTTGAGCGATTTTGTATTTTACGGCTAAGAAAATACAGTCGAAAGTGAATTGATTCAACTACACACAAACGTCGTCGACTCGTCGCGAATGTCGCGTATCGTTCCACGTTCGTTCCGTCCTCCAAGTTTCGTTCACCAAGACGTCTTCAAACCAGTTGCGACGAAGACCGTTTTCAGCAACCGTTTTCGTCGTCGGGAAAACGATTGCGTTTCGTCCGTCAAAAATACGACAACGACCCACCACTAGTGCGGTGCGGTGTGTCGAGTCGTCAACAAGCTCATACTTGTTTTGTACAGCCGCTAAATCGTCACTGCAAATAAGTCGCGACGACATGGCGGCAACGACGACATAGCCGAAGAACCGTTTGTAATTCATGTCGATGTAGTGCGGTGTCGTGCAATGAACAAATGGTCCATACAAATATAAGGAGCTCTGAATCGTGACCACATTTTGTCGTGTCGTGTGCCGCGTCGTGAAAAACGGCCTTAGATTTACATTTGTAGTGACTTGCACCAAGTTTAACTTTCACAATGTCGATTGTGAAGAAGTCGCCAAACCATATTTTTCTCGTAAACTTACTTTCAGTTACACTGCCCCACAAAACCCCGCTTTCCATTTCGTTGTCCGTGAACCAGTGTCTAAGGATGAGAGACAGCGTATGCAAGCCTTGCCAAGTGGTTCAAGGACAGTTAACTGAGCGCTGTCGTGCACTGCGACCGTTAGGGGAAATCGGACACGACTTCGTCATCCCCCCGGAACGTTTTATAAGACGAACTTAGTGCAGGAATAAGATCGTATTGTTGTACCAGTTATAATAGATTTAGGATCAACAAACTTTTTCATTCGTGCCCCGTATAATATCTAAGGGAGAAGATTTACACACCAGAAAGTAAAGGAAAAACAAAATACAAAAAGGTTCTTAGCGAAAGTTGGAGGAGGGTTAAAGCGCGATTACTTTTTTGCCTTTCAACAATAATTCTCTGGCGTTGGCGTGTAGTCAATAAGTGATTGATTTCTCCTGTATTTTATATAGAAACTTCCAAGGGAAACAATGTGATATTTCATATTTAAAACATCGTGAAGTCACATTTGTGCTGCTTTTTATGGTTGGTTAGCAAAAAAAAACTGTGGGTAAGACCGTCTGGTTTGAACGAGTGTCGACTCGACATACGGTGCCACACGCCATGTTCAGTCACGCGAATTGAACAAGTTTTCATCTGCGCAAAATTTCTTGGAACACAGTAATGCAAATACATAGCTTCAATGCTTGAGAAACTAAAGTTAAGTTGAAGGCAACAACCAATGATTAGTGAGTGAGTGCTTCTTAGTTTTTCTTAGAAGAAAAAATATAAAGAATTAAATTGCCCCATCATCTTCCTGCCCTTATTCATGTTGTTACTTGGGGTCGGCGCAAAAAGATTTCTTCACGCTATCACTGACTCCCTTTTCTTTCATTTCTTTCATATCACTCCTCATACAGTCATTAAATAAATTGCCTCGTGTTTGTACTTTAGTAAGGAAATACTACATGGTGGACATCCCACCCATACGCACTAAACTTTTTGAAAATACTTTCATTGTGCGCACAGCTAAGGAGTGGAATTCCCTGCCGGAGTCTGTTTCCCGATAGCTATAGCCTCGGGGTTTTTAAGTCAAGAGTGAATAGGTTTCTTCTAGGCAAACGTGTTACACCGTCGATCACATCGTCGCTTGCCATCAGGTGAGATGGTGGTCAAGCGCGAGCCTATAAATAGTAAAAAAAAACTACGAAGGAATAACTTTCGTTTTATATTCACCGAACTTCTGCGAATCATTTTTTCTAGGAACATCATAAAACAGAAAAACTGCGCTCACAGAAATTGAAAGGTTGCTTTTCGGGCAACGATCTAAAAATATTCAAGAGGTTTTTAAACTAGAAATTCCCAACCAATACCTTTATGGAGGGTCCAAGTGCCCCTGAGGGACTCTAAAGTAAAGGAGCTGTGCGAAACACTCCGGGAGGTCAGAGTACGATGACTTCCCAACTTGGTTCCTAAACCCCGTAAGAGCCCTATTCTAAACAAGTATATTCTAGCACAAAATCCTTACATTTTTGCAAGTAATCCCACTTCTGATGAAAAAACAACAAACCTCGTTTTGCATAATCAAAACCTTTTGGTATTAAAGTACACTAATTGCTGTTTCACAAAGTTAGGTATGAATAGGAAATAATTATAACGTTTGCGACGAAAGCAAAATTAATTCCTACATACGGCAACTTTAACTAATGTTAGTTTAAAGCTTTGACAGCTAATTTTGTACTTATCAAACTAAGTTTAATTTCCTGCCGATCGATGATTATCTTTATTTTATAATTATGTTGGTATACTTGTAATTAGAGTTACAAAAAAACGGTTTTTTTTTCTGCGAAGAAAAAAAACGTTTTAAAAAAACAGTTTTTTTTCTGAAGCAGTTTTTTTTTCAAGAGTACGAAATTAAAAATATGGTAAGGCGGTTATCGTATATGATTTGATATTACATTTTTTTTGTTTAATAAGAAAATACCGTTTGTTTTATGTTAAATAGTACATACATGTCTTAAAATAATTGGCAACTCCCACAGAAGTTTACCATTTACGGACGGGGATTTTCCTAATTACAAAGAAAAGATGATTCTGATGAAGTTCATAATAATAGGTACCCATAGATTTAAGCATAATTTGACTTTTTAGTTAGTACAAAACAACCAAATCTAATATTCCACTTTTTCTGAAAAAAAAATACCAAATTTAGAAAAAAAACGACGGTACCAAGTTTTTTTTTACAAGATTATCGAAAAAACATTTGTTTTTTTTTCAATTTACCCACATCTCTACTTGTAATACGACTTCCATACACTTCTTTAGTACAAATAAAATAAGCTGTTTTTTATGTTAAAAATGAAACATTATTATAACATTGTAGGTACCTAAAGGCAAATAGCGTGTTCCTTCTTTGTGACACATTATCAGCAGTAATAATAAAAATAATTCACATTGTATCATTTGACTCATAATACTGACCTTGGTAGCCTAGTAACAAACACACATCATTAATTTATTTTTGCTTGGCGTTTACAGAGGGATTCTGTTTCATACATTATGAACTTAATGAGACGGACAAAGTACCGTCATATTTTGTAGGGATTTTAGTGGTGCCTCGAGGCTCTCGACTTCATAATAATATATCTAGCTGTAATTCGTGCTTGCTATGTTCTTGGTTGTACTTAACTAAATAGATAGTACACAACATCATAATTTATACGTTTTGTATTATATTGTAAAAAAAAGTTGACTAAAAATCAAAAACCCCGACTGCTTATAAAGCGAACCAAAAAGCCGTAAACAAGAAGAAAATCATGCTGTGCAGTCAGAGGATACATGTTCGCGAGCTGGCTGACCAAAACCAGATGTATGCGCCGACTGCACAGCATGATTTTCTTTCACACTGCACAGCATGGTTCGCTTTTTAAGCAGTCGGGGTTTTCGATTTTTTAATAAACTTTATTTATTTATAACTTTTTAGTAAATTTTTGTTTAGAATTGTTGTGTTCTATATTTTTGACAACACCTCATAAAACCCTTTATTTTGATACCCCACATGATGGGTTTGGAAGAAAAAACATTTGGTTCCCCAGAATACCGCGCCCAATAGCGCCGTTTTTTTATTTTTCAAATTTACTGTATTTGATGACACTCGCAGAGTTAAGTCGAATCGATTGACGTAAGAATCATCAAAATCGGCCAACGCGTTTGGTCTCTAGAACGCCACATAGGAACAAACATACGTACATAGACTGATAAACACATTACCCTCCTTCGGCTGCGGGTAAAAAGGTCTCACTATAGGCACAGATAATATAATACAAGCATACAGATGCCTCATCCCATACAAAGAAACCGTGCAGAAGTAACTAGCGTTTTTCATCTGATTATACCGATTATTTATTGTAAATCGATCGCGTTCGGTTTCATTCTACGACGATAGATAGATCACCATCTATCACCTTCATACAAAAAAATAATCAATACAGTACGTCGGCACGGTTTCTTTGTATGGGATGAGACACCACTGCTATTGGTAAACATGGTCTCATTAATTATAGGAAAATTATATCAGGAACATTAATATAATTAATCTTGAGTATTGAGTCACCGGCTAAACGAGGCTTCGCCCATCGCTTATTAAATTTCAGCGACCACACAGCCCCAGTGGCTATGTGGTCGATGTTAAATTTAAATGCCAAAAATATCTTCATGAATCTCTAAAGGAGCGTCCTCACTGAGAGCACTCACTTGTAATGAGCATTCGACGTCGAATATTCGAGTGGTGTGGACGTTGAGCCGAGCGTTACAAAGCTTGCACGCAAGCGCGAACTTCTGCCGGTGTGGACGTCGCAACGATTTTCGCCGAAACGGCTCGCATCCGAATGTTCACGCAAATAAAACGCTCGAAAGCGAGCACTCAGATAATGAAATGAATGAGTATGTATGTAGGAACATTACTGGCCACTTGTAAAGCAAGGAACAGTTCTTGATTTTAAGTGTTCGAGGTAAAAAAAAAGCTGCTTCCACGACCGCTCTACCTGACATTTTGAAATGGATGACATTTAACGATATCGGATTCGAATGCTCCAAGCTTGCAAGGCAATGTTCGACTCGAACGTTCATAGTTTTGCTCGAAATTGAATGCTGGACTCGCTGGGAAGTATTTGTTGCTCGCCTACGATTGCTCGTTTACAAATGCTCGCGAAACAATGCTCCCAGTGAGGACGCTCCTTAAGGTAAACAAAGCCAAAGGTTCATTTCGGTATCATATACCCGTAAGTATTTTGTACCCATAACTCTGTATATTTTGGCTCCCCTGCATGCCTGCAGCATTCCTGTTTAATAAAGTCAGCCAGCTGTCACTCGGGCTATGAATCGCGATGCGGCAGACATATTGCCTACCTGTTCGCTTTGTTGACTCCAGTCGAGCCGTAAGCCGACGCATCTGCGCATAGAACCGTAACATTTTCTGAATAACAGTTTTCTCGGCTTTTATGCTTCAGCTTTTATATTTGAGATAGGTTGTGCCCGGTTGCATTCACGGGAAAAAAATACCCAAATCAGTAGCGAGGAAAACACACGTTATAACCTAGCCACTTTGTGTAAGAAGAGTTTTTTAGGGTTCCGTACCTCAAAAAGTAAATAAAAAACTTTTTTGCAAAAAAATACTACCGACATCCAAATACAAAACTACAAAGTGAAAAATAACTTTATTTTTTGAAGTCGGTGTCTTTCGAAGGTAACAATTTTTTTGCGTTATGGACACCGACTTCAAAAAATAAAGTTATTTTTCACTTTGTAGTTTTGTATTTGGAAGTCGGTAGTATTTTTTTGCAAAAAAGTTTTTTATTTTACACTTTTTAGTTGTACCTACCTAATAGGCAAGTTAGTAAGGTAACTATAACGCCAGAATAGATTTCATGAAACTTGAACATAACCGGTGAAATGAGAGATCTGCGTACCCCTTAAGAGCGTACTGGCGTGATGATATGTTATGAAATGGTATAAACAATAAACAGACATGCGATTGCAGCAATCCCGAGAGATTTGCCTTTATTTATTGAAGAGTTCTGTTGTATATCTCCGAAGTTCTTCATCAGATCTTCACCAAATTAAAATGGGACCAATTTCGGAACATACAATAATTAAAATTATTAATACAAACAAAAAATATTTTTTAGAATCGGTCCACAATTGACGGAGATATCGGTGAACATACACAAAAAAAAAAGAAATACATAATGTCGAACATAGAACCTCCTCCTTTTTGGGAAGTCGGTTAAAAAGGAACCCTTATAAGATCACTCTCTTGTCCGTCTGTCCGTGTGTCACCACCGATTGTCTCAGGAACAGGGAGGACCTAGCAAGTTTATACCAGATATTGAGGTCTATAGTCCCTATTAGGTGTATAAAAATCAAGCTCCTGAGTCAACACGATAAAAAGATATGAGCAAATTTATATTTTCGCGAAAACTTGTAAGTACCAAAATTTACCTTATTTTTTTATATTTTTTTCGGCATTTTCCCTTTACTTGTGCTGTAAGACCTTGCTTTTAACCAAAATTGACAATCCTAGGTTAACCGGAAGTACTAACTCTTTTTCGACCTAAAACCTACAGGGAAAAAGAATAATTTCACTGAGCACAAGCTATATATGGTAGTTATGTTGGTGAATGTAGCTGTTTGTACGGAACCCTCGGTGCGCGAGTCCGACTCGCACTTGACCGGTTTTTTTTTACATAAATTTCACTGTTTCTTAAGTTTGTTTCACTATTCAAGTAAAGCCACAGCATACTATTTATCTGTTAAATTGAAAAGTCGAACAGAAATTGTAACAAAATAATCTGTCTCAAATAGCTGAAGCATAACTGATCTTGAGATGGCGTAACAGGCCGTGAAGGATAATCCAACATTTACATTATGAAACAAAATCGTTTGCCAAATCTAGTCTAACACAAAATATAGGAAGTCTCTTTACATTAAGTAGATACCGATCGATGAAAACGGTAGTAAATACTTGCAGGTGTAGGTAATACTGCAGCCTTGTGACCTCTTGTGAATTATTGAATCTTCTATTAAAATAACATTTGCAGTTTTTGAATATCACGGGGTCCTACGATACTTGGTACAAGGCACCAGATAGGAATAAATTAAGTAGGTAGGTACTCTGCGGCCATTAAAGAGGTCATCGTAAAAACTCTGGTCGCGCATTTCTATCTAGGTAAATTGATATTTAATATTCCAATAAAATATCGAATACCAACTTACTGAAAACGCTGAGTGCTATTATAATAAACCGCAATCCACAGTAAATAATTCAATTTTTTTTTACAGAAAACGTTTGTGAAGTGTGTCTGCAAACATTTTTTTTGCAAATACATGCTCATTCAAAAATGTTCGTCGCATTCAACGCTGTCGCTATTTTGACGAATTTCAAAGCATTTCGCGACGCTCGCAAAATGTTGGCGCATTGAAAAACAAGCGGAAAAAATAAAGCTGCCCACATAACCGCAGTAAAAAAAGTCTCGAGTTCAAAATTGAAGGCTGTAAAATGTTTTCAGCACATGTAGGACGGAAAAAAAACTCTTACCACCTACATTTTTATTTTAAGTGCGGTACTTATTTAGTTGTACGGAGAAATCTGACAAGTAGTCTTGCTAAGGCGTATCATGTTACCCAGTTACTGGGTTTTGGAAGTCAGATAAGAAGTCGCTTCATGTAAATTACATACTGGTTCTCAGCTGCATCCTGTTAGTAGGGCAGTTGACCCCAACATTCTTGGGAATAGGCAGATAGATTGACAATTGACATACTTAGGCCGTTTGTTCACGAGGCACCGCACGACACAATTTGCGGTCACAATTTTTAACACACGACACACTATAACGGTCTGTCGTCCGTTCCTTTGTTCACTAGACACGATTCTGCTACGACACTGTAATGCACTTGTATTGTTCTATAAGCGCGTGAGTGACAAACCACGCGTGAGCCGTTTGGTGCGGTGTGTCGTGTCGTCAAATCATCACCGCAAAAAAGTCACCACGAAATAGCAGGAAAACCGTTTGTAAATCGTGTCACGTGTAGTGCGGTGTCGTGCAATGAACAAACGGTCCATACAAATATATGGAGCTCTGAATCGTTAGCACATTTTGTCGTGTCATGTATCGCGTCGTGAGCAAACGGCCTTAGTTGTACACTTGTACCAAGTTTAACTTTCACAATGTCTTTTGCGAAGAAGTCGCCATACCATATTTTGCTCCTAAACTTACTTTAAATTACACTGCCCCACAAAACCCGCTTTCCATTTCGTTGTCCGTGGACCAGTACCTAAGGATGAGAGCCTTGCCAAGTAGTTCAAGGAAAGTTAACTGAGCACTGTCGTGCACTGCGACCGTTTGGGGAAATCGGACACGACTTCGACTTCTCCCTGGAACGTTTTATAAGACGAATTTAGTCCAGGAATAACGATCGTATTGTTGTCCCAGTTATAATAGATTTAGGATCAACAAACTTTTTCATTCGTGCCCCGTATAATATATAAGGGAGAAGATTTACACACCAGAAAGTAAAGGAAAAACAAAATACAAAAAGGTTCTTAGCGAAAGATGGAGGAGGGTAAAAGCGCGATTACTTTTTTGCCTTTCAACAATAATTTTCTGGCGTTGGCGTTTAGCCAATAAGTCATTGATTCCTCCTATATTTTATATAGAAACTTCCAAGGGAAACAATGTGATATTTCATATTTAAAATATCGTGAAGTCACATTTGTGCTGCTTTTTATGGTTGGTTAGCAAAGTCAAACTGTGAGTAAGACCGTCTGGTTTGAACGAGTGTCGACTCGACATACGGTGCCACACGCCATGTTCAGTCACGCGAATTGAACAAGTTTTCATCTGCGCAAAATTTCTTGGAACATAGTGATGGAAATAGATAGCTTTAATGCTTGAGAAACTAAAGTTAAGTTGAAGGCAACAACCAATGATTAGTGAGTGAGTGCTTCCTAGTTTTTCTTAGAAGAAAAAAGTATAAATAAATAAATTGCACTATCATCTTCCTTCCCTTATCGTATGTTACTTGTGGTCGGCGCAACACGTTTTCTTCTTCCATACCGTCCTGTCCCCCGTCACGCTGTCACTGACTCCCTTTTCTTTCATATCACTCCTCACACAGTCAATAATTAAATTGCCCCGTGTCTGTACTTTAGTAAGGAAATACTGCAAACGAGAAACCTTCGTTTTATATTCACCGAACTTCTACGAATCAATATTTCGAGCAACATCGTAAAACAGAAAACTGCGTTCACAGAAATTTAAAGGTTGCTCTTTGGGCAATGATCTAAAATTATTATTTAAACTAGGAATACCCAACCAATACATTTATGGAGGGTCCAATTGCCCCTGAGGGACTCTAAAGTAAAGGAGCTGTGCGGAACTCTCCGGGAGGTCAAAGTACGATGACTTCCCAACTTGGTCCCTAAACCCCATAAGAGCCCTATTCTAAACAAGTACATTCTAGCACAAAATCCTTACATTTTTGCAAGTAATCCCACTTCTGATGAAAACACAACAAACCTCGTTTTGCATAATCAAAACCTTTTGGTATTAAAACAAACTAATTGCTGTTTCACAAAGTTAGGTATGAGTAGGAAATAATTATAACGTTTGCGACGGAAGCAAAATTAATTCCTACATACGGCAACTTTAATTAATGTTAGTTTAAAGCTTTGACAGCTAATTTTGTACTTATCAAACTAAGTTTAATTTCCTGCCGATCGATGATTATCTTTATTTCATAATTATGTTGGTATACCTGTAATTAGAGTTGTAAACAACTGTATTTTTTTCCGAGACAAAAAAAAACGTTTACAAAAACATGAAAGAAAAACAGTTCTTTTTTCTGGAGTAGTTTTTTTTTTCAAGAGTACGAAAATAAAAATATGGTAAGGCGGTTATCCTATATGAGTTGATATTACATTTTTTTGTTTAATAAGACAATACCATTTGTTTTATGTTAAATAATACATACATGTCTTAAAATAATTGGCAACACCCACTGAAGTTTACCATTTACGGACGGGGATTTTCCTAATTACAAAGAAAAGATGATTCTGATTGTAACAACATAAGTATTTTCTAAGTTCATAATAATAGGTACCCATAGATTTAAACATAATTTAACTTTAATCAGAACAAAACAACCAAATTTAATACCTCATTTTTTCTTTTTTTTCAAGATTATGAAAAAAACATTTGTTTCTTTTTCAATTTACCTACATCTCTACTTGCAATACGACTTCCATACACTTCTTTAGTACAAATAAAATTTATCAAGCTGTTTTATATTAAAATGAAACATAATTAAAACATTGTAGGTACCTAAAGGCAAATGCGTGTTCCTTTGTAACACATTATCAGCAGTAATAATACAAGTACGATTTCAAAATATAAAAATACCCCCGACGTTTTTATTTCATGCTACATAATTTATCTAGTACATAGTAGATACGCTTCGATCGGCAATCTATTGAACACGTAATTATGACACGATATCTTGCGAAAACACTCCGATTCAAACAGTAAAACGCCCATAACTTTTGAACGGCTGAAGCGATTTTATTCAAACATAGTTAAGAACACTCTCGACAAAATCAACTTCCAAACAAAAAAAAATAAGTCAAAATCGGTTCATCCATTTAGGACCTATAATGCCACTGACAGACACACAGATACACAGCAACACACGTCAAACTTATAACACGCCTCTTTTTCCGTCGGGGGTCAAAAAATTTTTCACTTTGTATCATTTGACTCAATATACTGGCCTTGGTAGCCTAGTAACAAACACACATCATTAATTTATTTTTGCTTGGCGTTTACAGAGGGATTCTGTTTCATACATTATGAAATTAATGAGACGGACAAAGTACCGTCATATTATGTAGAGATTTTAGCGGTGCCTCGAGGCTCTCGACTTCATAATAATATATCTAGCTGTAATTCGTGCTTGCTATGTTCTTGGTTGTATTTACCTACATACATGTACACAACATCATAATTTATACGTTTTGTATTATATTGTAAAAAAAAGTTGACTAAAAAATCAGAAGCAGTCGGGCTGCTTAAAAAGCGACCAAAAAGCCGTAAACAAGAAGAAAATCATGCTGTGCAGTCGGAGGATACATGTTCGCGAGCTGGCTGACCAAAACCAGATGTATCCTCCGACTGCACAGCATGATTTTCTTCTTGTTTACGGCTTTTGGTTCGCTTTTTAAGCAGTCGGGGTTTTTGATTTTATTACTTTTTTTATTTACAACTTTCTTTTCGTATTACTTTTATACACATAGGCGGTATAAGTACTTTTGTAATCTATACTAATATTATAAAGCTGAAGAGTTTACTAATATTATAAAGCTGAAGAGTTTGTTTGTTTGTTTGTTTGTTTGTTTGTTTGAACGCGCTAATCTCAGAAACTACTGGTTGGAATTGAAAAATTCTTTTTGTGTTGGATAGTCCATTTATTGAGGAAGGTTATAGGCTATATAACATCACGCTACGACCAACAGGAGCAGAGCATAAATGAAAAATGTTGCAAAAACGGGCAAAATTATTCCTTATTGAGAGCTTCCGTTGCGTGCGCTGCGTAAACGGTTTAATTACACAACAATCATGTATGTAGAGTAGGTAGGGTTGATGGGTAGGTAGGTAGCCAATTGACGGGAGCGAAGCCGCGTGGGACAGCTAGTCATCTCTAAAAACCCTTTATTTTGATACCCCACTCAATGGGTTTCGAAGAAAAATAATTGCATCCCTCCCCTACAATATGGCACCTAAAATCCGCCATGTAATTTTTTTTAACGGCTGTTATCTAGGAACACTTGGGTGGCCAAGACCTATCTAACGATGTATTAATTATAAAAATCCGTCGAGTGGTTTGAAAGATACGAGGTAATAAAGAATATTACATACATACAAACATACGTACATACAAGGTAGGCGCATAACCCCTGCCCTTGCAGCCGGATAAAAATATCACTGTTTCGTAAGTTTGTTTCACTGTTCAAGTAAAGCCACAGCATACTATTTATCTGTTAAATTTAAAAGTCGAACAGAAATTGTAACAAAAAAATCTGCCAGACAGCTGAAGCGTAACTGATCTTGAGATGGCGTAACAGGCCGTGAAGAAAAATCCAAAATAGAATTTACATTATGAAACAAAATAGAAAAAATAAAGTTTGCCAAATCTAGTCTAACACAAAATATAGGAAGTTCTTTACATTAAGTAGATACCGATCGATGAAATCGGTAGTAAATACTTGCAAGGTGTAGGTAATACTGCAGCCTTGTAAACTCTTGTGAATTATTGAATCTTCTATTAAAATAACATTTGCAGTTTTTTAATTTCACGGGGTCCTACGATACTTGGTACAAGGCACCACACAGGAATAAAATAAGTAGGTAGGTACTCTGCGGCCATTACAGAGGTCATCGTGAAAACTCTAGTCTCATTTCTTTCTAGGTAAATTGATATTTAATATTCCAATAAAATATCGAATATCAACTTACTGAAAACGCAGAGTGCTTTTATAATAAGCCGCAATCCACAGTAAATAATGCAAAAAATGTCTATGTTTACAGAAAACGTTTGTGAATTGTGTCTACAAATATTTTTTTTGTACATACGGGCTCATTCAAAAATGGTCGTCAAACGCTGTCGCTATTTTGACGAAATTCAAAGCATTTCGCGACGCCCGCAAAATGTTGGCGCATTAAAAAACAATCGGAAAAAATTAAGCTGCCCACATAACCGCAGTGAAAAAAGTCTCGACTTCAAAATTGCAGGCAGTAAAATGTTTTCAGCACATGTGGGGCGGAATAAAACTCTTACCAATTTTTTAATATTAAATGCGGTACTTATTTAGTTGTACGTTGTGCGGGAAAATCTGTCAAGCAGTCTTAAGCAGTCAAACTAAGGTCTTGGAGGTCAGATAAGGTAGTCGCTGCATGTAAAATACATACTGGATCTGATCTGCATCCTGTTAGTCGGGCAACAATGCAATGTTGGGGACATTGCATTGTTGGGATTAGGCAGATAGATTGACAATTGACATACTTCGTTTGTTCACTAGGCACCGCACGACACGATTTGCGGTCACGATTTTAAACACATGACACACTGCACACAGTCTGTCATCCGTTCATTTGTTCACTTAACACGTTTTGAAACGACACTGCAATGCACTTGTATTGTCCTATAAGCGCGTGAGTGACGACCCACGCGTGAGCCGTGCGGTGTAGTGGTGGGCGTTGCGACGACGAACCGTTTCTAAAGACCGTTTTTTGTTCTGCGACGGTGCAACCGTTTTACGTCCTGGGATAAAGCAGTCTTCGTTGCACAAACCTGTCTTCTAATAACTTCGTGCGATTTTTTATTTTACGCCTCAAAAAATACAGTCGAGATTCGAAAGCGAAATGATTCAACTACGACACACGTCGGTCGTCGCAGACGTCGCGTCGTCCTTTATCAAAAATCAAAATAGTTCTTGCGACGGTGAAACAGTTTTTAAGTCCGTCTTCGTTGCACAAACCAGTCTTCGAATAAATTTGAGCGATTTTGTATTTTACGGCTAAGAAAATACAGTCGAAAGTGAATTGATTCAACTACACACAAACGTCGTCGACTCGTCGCGAATGTCGCGTATCGTTCCACGTTCGTTCCGTCCTCCAAGTTTCGTTCACCAAGACGTCTTCAAACCAGTTGCGACGAAGACCGTTTTCAGCAACCGTTTTCGTCGTCGGGAAAACGATTGCGTTTCGTCCGTCAAAAATACGACAACGACCCACCACTAGTGCGGTGCGGTGTGTCGAGTCGTCAACAAGCTCATACTTGTTTTGTACAGCCGCTAAATCGTCACTGCAAATAAGTCGCGACGACATGGCGGCAACGACGACATAGCCGAAGAACCGTTTGTAATTCGTGTCGATGTAGTGCGGTGTCGTGCAATGAACAAATGGTCCATACAAATATAAGGAGCTCTGAATCGTGACCACATTTTGTCGTGTCGTGTGCCGCGTCGTGAAAAACGGCCTTAGATTTACATTTGTAGTGACTTGTACCAAGTTTAACTTTCACAATGTCGATTGCGAAGAAGTCACCAAACCATATGTTTCTCGTAAACTTACTTTCAGTTACACTGCCCCACAAAATCCCGCTTTCCATTTCGTTGTCCGTGAACCAGTATTTAAGGATAGACAGCGTATGCAAGCCTTGCCAAGTTGTTCAAGGAAAGTTAACTGAGCGCTGTCGTGCACTGCGACCGTTTGGGGAAATCGGACACGACTTTGACTTCTCCCTGGAACGTTTTATAAGACGAACTCAGTGCAAGAATAACGATCGTATTGTTGTCCCAGTTATAATAGACTAGCTGAACCTCGCGGTTTCACTCGCATCTTTGATTACTACTCCGCTCCTATTAGTCATAGCGTGATGTTTTATAGCCTATAACCTTCCTCAATAATCGGGCTATCGAATAGTGAAATAATTTTTAAAATCGGTCCAGTAGATCCTGAGATTAGCGCGTTCAAACAAACAAACAAACTCTTCAGCTTTATAATATTAGTATAGATTTAGGGTCAACAAACTTTTTCATTCGTGCCCCGTATAATATCTAAGGGAGAAGATTTACACACCAGAAAGTAAAGGAAAAACAAAATACAAAAAGGTTCTTAGCGAAAGTTGGAGGAGAGTAAAAGCGCGATTACTTTTTTGCCTTTCAACAATAATTCTCTGGCGTTGGCGTTTACCCAATAAGTGATTGATTCCTCCTATATTTTATATAGAAACTTCCAAGGGAAACAATGTGATGTTTCATATTTAAAACTATGTGAAGTTACATTTGTGCTGCTTTTTATGGTTGGTTAGCAAAGTCAAACTGTGAGTAAGACCGTCTGGTTTGAACGAGTGTCGACTCGACATACGGTGCCACACGCCATGTTCAGTCACGCGAATCGAACAAGTTTTTATCTGCGCAAAATTTCTTGGGACATAGTGATGCAAATACATAGCTTCAATGCTTGAGAAACTAAAGTTAAGTTGAAGGCAACAACCAATGATTAGTGAGTGAGTGCTTCCTAGTTTTTCTTAGAAGAAAAAATATAAAGAATTAAATTGCCCCATCATCTTCCTGCCCTTATTCATGTTGTTACTTGGGGTCGGCGCAAAAAGATTTCTTCACGCTATCACTGACTCCCTTTTCTTTCATTTCTTTCATATCACTCCTCATACAGTCATTAAATAAATTGCCTCGTGTTTGTACTTTAGTAAGGAAATACTACATGGTGGACATCCCACCCATACGCACTAAACGTTTTGAAAATACTTTCATTGTGCGCACAGCTAAGGAGTGGAATTCCCTGCCGGAGTCTGTTTCCCGATAGCTAAAGCCTCGGGGTTTTTAAGTCAAGAGTGAATAGGTTTCTTCTAGGCAAACGTGTTACACCGTCGATCACATCGTCGCTTGCCATCAGGTGAGATGGTGGTCAAGCGCGAGCCTATAAATAGTAAAAAAAAACTACGAAGGAATAACTTTCGTTTTATATTCACCGAACTTCTGCGAATCATTTTTTCTAGGAACATCATAAAACAGAAAAACTGCGCTCACAGAAATTGAAAGGTTGCTTTTCGGGCAACGATCTAAAAATATTCAAGAGGTTTTTAAACTAGAAATTCCCAACCAATACCTTTATGGAGGGTCCAAGTGCCCCTGAGGGACTCTAAAGTAAAGGAGCTGTGCGAAACACTCCGGGAGGTCAGAGTACGATGACTTCCCAACTTGGTTCCTAAACCCCGTAAGAGCCCTATTCTAAACAAGTATATTCTAGCACAAAATCCTTACATTTTTGCAAGTAATCCCACTTCTGATGAAAAAACAACAAACCTCGTTTTGCATAATCAAAACCTTTTGGTATTAAAGTACACTAATTGCTGTTTCACAAAGTTAGGTATGAATAGGAAATAATTATAACGTTTGCGACGAAAGCAAAATTAATTCCTACATACGGCAACTTTAACTAATGTTAGTTTAAAGCTTTGACAGCTAATTTTGTACTTATCAAACTAAGTTTAATTTCCTGCCGATCGATGATTATCTTTATTTTATAATTATGTTGGTATACTTGTAATTAGAGTTATAAAAAAACGGTTTTTTTTTCTGCGAAGAAAAAAAACGTTTTAAAAAAACAGTTTTTTTTCTGAAGCAGTTTTTTTTTCAAGAGTACGAAATTAAAAATATGGTAAGGCGGTTATCGTATATGATTTGATATTACATTTTTTTTGTTTAATAAGAAAATACCGTTTGTTTTATGTTAAATAGTACATACATGTCTTAAAATAATTGGCAACTCCCACAGAAGTTTACCATTTACGGACGGGGATTTTCCTAATTACAAAGAAAAGATGATTCTGATGAAGTTCATAATAATAGGTACCCATAGATTTAAGCATAATTTGACTTTTTAGTTAGTACAAAACAACCAAATTTAATATTCCACTTTTTCTGAAAAAAAAATACCAAATTTAGAAAAAAAACGACGGTGCCAAGTTTTTTTTTACAAGATTATCGAAAAAACATTTGTTTTTTTTTCAATTTACCCACATCTCTACTTGTAATACGACTTCCATACACTTCTTTAGTACAAATAAAATAAGCTGTTTTTTATGTTAAAAATGAAACATTATTATAACATTGTAGGTACCTAAAGGCAAATAGCGTGTTCCTTTGTGACACATTATCAGCAGTAATAATAAAAATAATTCACATTGTATCATTTGACTCATAATACTGACCTTGGTAGCCTAGTAACAAACACACATCATTAATTTATTTTTGCTTGGCGTTTACAGAGGGATTCTGTTTCATACATTATGAACTTAATGAGACGGACAAAGTACCGTCATATTTTGTAGGGATTTTAGTGGTGCCTCGAGGCTCTCGACTTCATAATAATATATCTAGCTGTAATTCGTGCTTGCTATGTTCTTGGTTGTACTTAACTAAATAGATAGTACACAACATCATAATTTATACGTTTTGTATTATATTGTAAAAAAAAGTTGACTAAAAATCAAAAACCCCGACTGCTTATAAAGCGAACCAAAAAGCCGTAAACAAGAAGAAAATCATGCTGTGCAGTCAGAGGATACATGTTCGCGAGCTGGCTGACCAAAACCAGATGTATGCGCCGACTGCACAGCATGATTTTCTTTCACACTGCACAGCATGGTTCGCTTTTTAAGCAGTCGGGGTTTTCGATTTTTTAATCAACTTTATTTATTTATAACTTTTTAGTAAATTTTTGTTTAGAATTGTTGTGTTCTATATTTTTGACAACACCTCATAAAACCCTTTATTTTGATACCCCACATGATGGGTTTGGAAGAAAAAACATTTGGTTCCCCAGAATACCGCGCCCAATAGCGCCGTTTTTTTATTTTTCAAATTTACTGTATTTGATGACACTCGCAGAGTTAAGTCGAATCGATTGACGTAAGAATCATCAAAATCGGCCAACGCGTTTGGTCTCTAGAACGCCACATAGGAACAAACATACGTATATAGACTGATAAACACATTACCCTCCTTCGGCTGCGGGTAAAAAGGTCTCACTATAGGCACAGATAATATAATACAAGCATACAGATGCCTCATCCCATACAAAGAAACCGTGCAGAAGTAACTAGCGTTTTTCATCTGATTATACCGATTATTTATTGTAAATCGATCGCGTTCGGTTTCATTCTACGACGATAGATAGATCACCATCTATCACCTTCATACAAAAAAATAATCAATACAGTACGTCGGCACGGTTTCTTTGTATGGGATGAGACACCACTGCTATTGGTAAACATGGTCTCATTAATTATAGGAAAATTATATCAGGAACATTAATATAATTAATCTTGAGTATTGAGTCACCGGCTAAACGAGGCTTCGCCCATCGCTTATTAAATTTCAGCGACCACACAGCCCCAGTGGCTATGTGGTCGATGTTAAATTTAAATGCCAAAAATATCTTCATGAATCTCTAAAGGAGCGTCCTCACTGAGAGCACTCACTTGTAATGAGCATTCGACGTCGAATATTCGAGTGGTGTGGACGTTGAGCCGAGCGTTACAAAGCTTGCACGCAAGCGCGAACTTCTGCCGGTGTGGACGTCGCAACGATTTTCGCCGAAACGGCTCGCATCCGAATGTTCACGCAAATAAAACGCTCGAAAGCGAGCACTCAGATAATGAAATGAATGAGTATGTATGTAGGAACATTACTGGCCACTTGTAAAGCAAGGAACAGTTCTTGATTTTAAGTGTTCGAGGTAAAAAAAAAGCTGCTTCCACGACCGCTCTACCTGACATTTTGAAATGGATGACATTTAACGATATCGGATTCGAATGCTCCAAGCTTGCAAGGCAATGTTCGACTCGAACGTTCATAGTTTTGCTCGAAATTGAATGCTGGACTCGCTGGGAAGTATTTGTTGCTCGCCTACGATTGCTCGTTTACAAATGCTCGCGAAACAATGCTCCCAGTGAGGACGCTCCTTAAGGTAAACAAAGCCAAAGGTTCATTTCGGTATCATATACCCGTAAGTATTTTGTACCCATAACTCTGTATATTTTGGCTCCCCTGCATGCCTGCAGCATTCCTGTTTAATAAAGTCAGCCAGCTGTCACTCGGGCTATGAATCGCGATGCGGCAGACATATTGCCTACCTGTTCGCTTTGTTGACTCCAGTCGAGCCGTAAGCCGACGCATCTGCGCATAGAACCGTAACATTTTCTGAATAACAGTTTTCTCGGCTTTTATGCTTCAGCTTTTATATTTGAGATAGGTTGTGCCCGGTTGCATTCACGGGAAAAAAATACCCAAATCAGTAGCGAGGAAAACACACGTTATAACCTAGCCACTTTGTGTAAGAAGAGTTTTTTAGGGTTCCGTACCTCAAAAAGTAAATAAAAAACTTTTTTGCAAAAAAATACTACCGACATCCAAATACAAAACTACAAAGTGAAAAATAACTTTATTTTTTGAAGTCGGTGTCTTTCGAAGGTAACAATTTTTTTGCGTTATGGACACCGACTTCAAAAAATAAAGTTATTTTTCACTTTGTAGTTTTGTATTTGGAAGTCGGTAGTATTTTTTTGCAAAAAAGTTTTTTATTTTACACTTTTTAGTTGTACCTACCTAATAGGCAAGTTAGTAAGGTAACTATAACGCCAGAATAGATTTCATGAAACTTGAACATAACCGGTGAAATGAGAGATCTGCGTACCCCTTAAGAGCGTACTGGCGTGATGATATGTTATGAAATGGTATAAACAATAAACAGACATGCGATTGCAGCAATCCCGAGAGATTTGCCTTTATTTATTGAAGAGTTCTGTTGTATATCTCCGAAGTTCTTCATCAGATCTTCACCAAATTAAAATGGGACCAATTTCGGAACATACAATAATTAAAATTATTAATACAAACAAAAAATATTTTTTAGAATCGGTCCACAATTGACGGAGATATCGGTGAACATACACAAAAAAAAAAGAAATACATAATGTCGAACATAGAACCTCCTCCTTTTTGGGAAGTCGGTTAAAAAGGAACCCTTATAAGATCACTCTCTTGTCCGTCTCTCCGTGTGTCACCACCGATTGTCTCAGGAACAGGGAGGACCTAGCAAGTTTATACCAGATATTGAGGTCTATAGTCCCTATTAGGTGTATAAAAATCAAGCTCCTGAGTCAACACGATAAAAAGATATGAGCAAATTTATATTTTCGCGAAAACTTGTAAGTACCAAAATTTACCTTATTTTTTTATTTTATTTTTCGGCATTTTCCCTTTACTTGTGCTGTAAGACCTTGCTTTTAACCAAAATTGACAATCCTAGGTTAACCGGAAGTACTAACTCTTTTTCGACCTAAAACCTACAGGGAAAAAGAATAATTTCACTGAGCACAAGCTATATATGGTAGTTATGTTGGTGAATGTAGCTGTTTGTACGGAACCCTCGGTGCGCGAGTCCGACTCGCACTTGACCGGTTTTTTTTTACATAAATTTCACTGTTTCTTAAGTTTGTTTCACTATTCAAGTAAAGCCACAGCATACTATTTATCTGTTAAATTGAAAAGTCGAACAGAAATTGTAACAAAATAATCTGTCTCAAATAGCTGAAGCATAACTGATCTTGAGATGGCGTAACAGGCCGTGAAGCATAATCAAACATTTACATTATGAAACAAAATCGTTTGCCAAATCTAGTCTAACACAAAATATAGGAAGTCTCTTTACATTAAGTAGATACCGATCGATGAAAACGGTAGTAAATACTTGCAGGTGTATGTAATACTGCAGCCTTGTGACCTCTTGTGAATTATTGAATCTTCTATTAAAATAACATTTGCAGTTTTTGAATATCACGGGGTCCTACGATACTTGGTACAAGGCACCAGACAGGAATAAAATAAGTAGGTAGGTATTCTGCGGCCATTACAGAGGTCATCGTAAAAACTCTACTCTCATTTCTTTCTAGGTAAATTGATATTTAATATTCCAATAAAATATCGAATATCAATTTAACTTACTGAAAACGCAGAGTGCTTTTATAATAAGCCGCAATCCACAGTAAATAATGCAAAAAATGTCTATGTTTACAGAAAACGTTTGTGAATTGTGTCTACAAATATTTTTTTTGTACATACGGGCTCATTCAAAAATGGTCGTCAAACGCTGTCGCTATTTTGACGAAATTCAAAGCATTTCGCGACGCCCGCAAAATGTTGGCGCATTGAAAAACAAACAGAAAAAATAAAGCTGCCCACATAACCGCAGTGAAAAAAATTCTCGACTTCAAAATTTAAGTCAGTAAAATGTTTTCAGCACATTTGGGGCGGCACAAAACTCTAACCAACTTTTTTATATTAAATTGGGCACTTTTTTAGTTGTACGGGCAAATCTGACCAGCAGTTTTGTTAAGGGGTATCGTGTTATCCAGTTACTGGGTCGTGGAGGTCAGATAAATAGTCGCTTCATGTAAAATACATACTGGTTCTCAGCTGCGTCCTGATACTAGGGCAGCCGATCCCAACATATTTGGGAATAGGCGGATAGATTAACGTTTATTCACGAGGCACCGCACGACACGATTTGCGGTCACAATTTTTAACACACGACACACTGTGACGGTCTGTCGTCCGTTCCTTTGTTCACTAAACACGATTCTGGAACGACACTGTAATGCACTTGTATTGTCCTATAAGCGCGTGAGTGACGAACCACGCGGGAGCCGTGCGGTGCGGTGTGTCGAGTCGTCAACAAGCTCATACTTGTTCTATACAGCCGCTAAATCGTCACTGCAAATAAGTCGCGACGACATGGCGGCAACGACGACATAGCCGAAGAACCGTTTGTAAATCGTGTCGATGTAGTGCGGTGTCGTGCAATGAACAAATGGTCCATACAAATATATGGAGCTCTGAATCGTGACCACATTTTGTCGTGTCGTGTGTCGCGTCGTGAAAAACGGCCTTAGTTGTACACTTGTAGTGACTTGCACCAAGTTTAACTTTCACAATGTCGATTGCGAAGAAGTCGCCAAACCATATTTTTCTCGTAAACTTACTTACAGTTACACTGCCCCACAAAATCCCGCTTTCCATTTCGTTGTCCGTGAACCAGTATCTAAGGATAGTCAGCGTATGCAAGCCTTGCCAAGTAGTTCAAGGAAAGTTAACTGAGCGCTGTCGGGCACTGCGACCGTTTGGGCAAATCGACGACTTCGATATCCCCCCGGAACGTTTTATATGACGAACTTAGTCCAGGAATAACGATCGTATTGTTGTCCCAGTTATAATAGATTTAGGATCAACAGACTTTTTCATTCGTGCCCCGTATAATATCTAAGGGAGAAGATTTACACACCAGAAAGTAAAGGAAAAACATAAAAAACTTTTTGCAAAAAAATACTACCGACTTCCAAATACAAACTACAAAGTGAAAAATAACTTAATTTTTTGAAGTCGGTGTCTTTCGTAGGTACCATTTTTTTGCGTTATGGACACCGACTTCAAAAAATTAAGTTGTTTTTCACTTTGTAGTTTGTATTTGGAAGTCGGTAGTATTTTTTTGCAAAAAGTTTTTTATTTTTCACTTTTTAGTTGTACCTACCTAATAGGCAAGTTAGTAAGGTAACTATAACGCCAGAATAGATTTCATGAAACTTGAACATAACCGGTGAAATGAGAGATCTGCGTACCCCTTAAGAGCGTACTGGCGTGATGATATGTTATGAAATGGTATAAACAATAAACAGACATGCGATTGCAGCAATCCCGAGAGATTTGCCGTTATTTATTGAAGAGTTCTGTTGTATTTCTCCGAAGTTCTTCATCAGATCTTCACCAAATTAAAATGGGACCAATTTCGGAAAATACTATTAAAAAAAAAAAAAATTTTAGAATCGGTCAACAATTGACGGAGATATCGGTGAACATACACAAAAAAAAAAAGAAAAACATAATGTCGAACATAGAACCTCCTCCTTTTTGGGAAGTCGGTTAAAAAGGAACCCTTAGAAGATCACTCTCTTGTCCGTCTGTCCGTGTGTCACCATCGATTGTCTCAGGAACAGGGTGGACCTAGCAAGTTTATACCAGATACTGAGGTCTATAGTCCCTATTAGGTGTATAAAAATCAAGCTCCTGAGTCAACACGATAAAAAGATATGAGCAAATTTATATTTTCACGAAAACTTGTAAGTACCAAAATTTACCTTATTTTTTTAATTTATTTTTTCGGCATTTGCCCTTTACTTTTGCTGTAAGACCTTGCTTTTAACCAAAATTGACAATCCTAGGTTAACCGGAAGTACTAACTCTTTTTCGACCTAAAACCTACAGGGAAAAAGAATAATTTCACTGAGCACAAGCTATATATGGTAGTTATGTTGGTGAATGTAGCTGTTTGTACGGAACCCTCGGTGCGCGAGTCCGACTCGCACTTGACCGGTTTTTTTTTACATAAATTTCACTGTTTCTTAAGTTTGTTTCACTATTCAAGTAAAGCCACAGCATACTATTTATCTGTTAAATTGAAAAGTCGAACAGAAATTGTAACAAAATAATCTGTCTCAAATAGCTGAAGCATAACTGATCTTGAGATGGCGTAACAGGCCGTGAAGCATAATCAAACATTTACATTATGAAACAAAATCGTTTGCCAAATCTAGTCTAACACAAAATATAGGAAGTCTCTTTACATTAAGTAGATACCGATCGATGAAAACGGTAGTAAATACTTGCAGGTGTAGATAATACTGCAGCCTTGTAACCTCTTGTGAGAATTTGAATCATCTATTAAAATAACATTTGCAGTGTTTGAATATCACGGGGTCCTACGATACTTGGTACAAGGCACCACACAGGAATAAAATAAGTAGGTAGGTACTCTGCGGCCATTACAGAGGTCATCGTAAAAACTCTACTCTCATTTCTTTCTAGGTAAATTGATATTTAATATTCCAATAAAATATCGAATATCAACTTACTGAAAACGCAGAGTGTTTTTATAATAAGCCGCAATCCACAGTAAATAATGCAAAAAATGTCTATGTTTACAGAAAACGTTTGTGAATTGTGTCTACAAATATTTTTTTTGTACATACGGGCTCATTCAAAAATGGTCGTCAAACGCTGTCGCTATTTTGACGAAATTCAAAGCATTTCGCGACGCCCGCAAAATGTTGGCGCATTGAAAAACAAACAGAAAAAATAAAGCTGCCCACATAACCGCAGTGAAAAAAATTCTCGACTTCAAAATTTAAGTCAGTAAAATGTTTTCAGCACATTTGGGGCGGCACAAAACTCTAACCAACTTTTTTATATTAAATTGGGCACTTTTTTAGTTGTACGGGCAAATCTGACCAGCAGTTTTGTTAAGGGGTATCGTGTTATCCAGTTACTGGGTCGTGGAGGTCAGATAAATAGTCGCTTCATGTAAAATACATACTGGTTCTCAGCTGCGTCCTGATACTAGGGCAGCCGATCCCAACATATTTGGGAATAGGCGGATAGATTAACGTTTATTCACGAGGCACCGCATGACACGATTTGCGGTCACAATTTTTAACACACGACACACTGTGACGGTCTGTCGTCCGTTCCTTTGTTCACTAAACACGATTCTGGAACGACACTGTAATGCACTTGTATTGTCCTATAAGCACGTGAGTGACGAACCACGCGGGAGCCGTGCGGTGCGGTGTGTCGAGTCGTCAACAAGCTCATACTTGTTCTATACAGCCGCTAAATCGTCACTGCAAATAAGTCGCGACGACATGGCGGCAACGACGACATAGCCGAAGAACCGTTTGTAAATCGTGTCGATGTAGTGCGGTGTCGTGCAATGAACAAATGGTCCATACAAATATATGGAGCTCTGAATCGTGACCACATTTTGTCGTGTCGTGTGTCGCGTCGTGAAAAACGGCCTTAGTTGTACACTTGTAGTGACTTGCACCAAGTTTAACTTTCACAATGTCGATTGTGAAGAAGTCGCCAAAACATATTTTCCTCGTAAACTTACTTTCAGTTACACTGCCCCACAAAATCCCGCTTTCCATTTCGTTGTCCGTGAACCAGTATCTAAGGATGAGAGACAGCGTATGCAAGCCTTGCCAAGTAGTTCAAGGAAAGTTAACTGAGCGCTGTCGTGCACTGCGACCGTTTGGGCAAATCGACGACTTCGACATCCCCCCGGAACGTTTTATAAGACGAACTTAGTGCAGGAATAACGATCGTATTGTTGACCCAGTTATAATAGATTTACCCTCAGTTTCCCACCTTAAAATTATCGGAGAATTAATGTGACAAATTGTCAAACACGCGTTATCTTCTGTCATTGGCTGTCGAAAATTCATTCAACCAATCACAGCAGATAACGCGTGCTTGACAATTTGTCACATTAATTCTCAGATAATTTTAAGGTGGGAAACTGAGGGTTAGGATCAACAAACTTTTTCATTCGTGCCCCGTATAATATCTAAGGGAGAAGATTTACACACCAGAAAGTAAAGGAAAAACAAAATACAAAAAGGTTCTTAGCGAAAGATGGAGGAGGGTAAAAGCGCGATTACTTTTTTGCCTTTCAACAATAACTTTCTGGCGTTGGCGTTTAGCCAATAAGTCATTGATTCCTCCTATATTTTATATAGAAACTTCCAAGGGAAACAATGTGATATTTCATATTTAAAACATCGTGAAGTCACATTTGTGCTGCTTTTTATGGTTGGTTAGCAAAGTCAAACTGTGAGTAAGATCGTCTGGTCTGAACTAGTGTCGACTCGACATACGGTGCCACACGCCATGTTCAGTCACGCGAATGGAACAAGTTTTCATCTGCGCAAAATTTCTTGGAACATAGTGATGGAAATAGATAGCTTTAATGCTTGAGAAACTAAAGTTAAGTTGAAGGCAACAACCAATGATTAGTGAGTGAGTGCTTCCTAGTTTTTCATAGAAGAAAAAAGTATAAATAAATAAATTGCACTATCATATTCCTTCCCTTATCGTATGTTACTTGGGGTCGGCGCAACACGTTTTCTTCTTCCATACCGTCCTGTCCTCCGTCACGCTATCACTGACTCCCTTTTCTTTCATATCACTCCTCACGCAGTCAATAATTAAATTGCCCCGTGTCTGTACTTTAGTAAGGAAATACTGCAAATGAGAAACCTTCGTTTTCTATTCACCGAACTTCTACGAATCAATATTTCGAGCAACATCATAAAACAGAAAAACTGCGTTCACAGAAATTGAAAGGTTGCTTTTCGGGCAACGATCTAAAAATATTCAAGAGGTTTTTAAACTAGAAATTCCCAACCAATACCTTTATGGAGGGTCCAAGTGCCCCTGAGGGACTCTAAAGTAAAGGAGCTGTGCGGAACACTCCGGGAGGTCTAAGTATGATGACTTTCTAACTTGGTCCCTAAACCCCATAAGAGCCCTATTCTAAACAAGTATATTCTAGCACAAAATCCTTACACTTTTGCAAGTAATCCCACTTCTGATGAAAACACAACAAACCTCGTTTTGCATAATCGAAACCTTTTGGTATTAAAACAAACTAATTGCTGTTTCACAAAGTTAGGTATGAGTAGGAAATAATAATACCATTTGCGACGAAAGCAAAATTAATTCCTACATACGGCAACTTTAATTAATGTTAGTTTAAAGCTTTGACAGGTAATTTTGTACTTATCAAACTTAGTTTAATTGCCTGCCGATCGATAATTATCTTTATTTCATAATTATGTTGGTAGACTTGTAATTAGAGTTATAAAAAAACGGTTTTTTTTTCTGCGAAGAAAATAAACGTTTTAAAAAAACATGAAAGAAAAACAGTTTTTTTTCTGAAGTAGTTTTTTTTTTCAAGAGTACGAAAATAAAAATATGGTAAGGCGGTTATCGTATATGAGTTGATATTACATTTTATTTGTTTAATAAGAAAATACCATTTGTTTTATGTAAAATAGTACATAGATGTCTTAAAATAATTGGCAAAACCCACTGAAGTTTTCCATTTACGGCCGGGGATTTTCCTAATCACAAAGAAAAGATGAAAAGATGATTCTGATTGTAAAAAATTAAGTATTTTCTAAGTTCATAATAATAGATACCCATAGATTTAAACATAATAAAATTTGACTTTAATTAGAACAAAACAACCAAATTTAATATTTGACTTTTTCTGATGAAAATCCAAATTTTGAAAAAAACGACGGTGTTTTTTTCTTTTTGCCTTCGTCTCTACTTGTAATACGACTTCCATACACTTCTTTAATACAAATGAAATTTATCAAGCTGTTTTATATTAAATTGAAAGATTATTAAAACATTGTAGGTAGCTAAATGCAAATATCGTGTTCCTTTGTAACACATTATCAGCAGTATTAATAAAATAATTCACATTGTATCATTTGACTCATAATACTGGCCTTGGTAGCCAAGTAACAAACACACATCATTAACTTATTTTTGCTTGGCGTTTACAGAGGGATTCTGTTTCATACATTATGAAATTAATGAGACGGACAAAGTACCGTCATATTTTGTAGAGATTTTAGCGGTGCCTCGAGGCTCTCGACTTCATAATAATATATCTAGCTGTAATTCGTGCTTGCTATGTTCTTGGTTGTATTTACCTACATATATAGTACACAACATCATAATTGAAACGTACGTAAACGTATACGTTTTGTATTATATTGTAAAATAAAGTTGATTAAAAAAATCAAAAACCCCGACTGCTTAAAAAGCGAACCAAAAAGCCATGTACAGTTCGCGAGCTGGCTGACCAAAACCAGATGTATCCTCCGACTGCACAGCATGATTTTCTTATTGTTTACGGCTTTTTGGTTCGGTTTCTAAGCAGTCGGGGTTTTTGATTTTTTTAACTAACCTTTTTTATTTATAACTTTTTAGTTAATTATTGTTTAGAATTGTTGTGTTATACATTTTTGAAATTTGATACCTTTTGATACCTTTATCTTGGACCCCACATGATAAGTTTGGAAGCTAAAAAAATTTGGTTCCCCACAATATCGCGCCCAAAAGTCGCCATTTTTTATTTTCAATTTTGCTGTAGCCAGTGACACTCGCAGAGTTAAGACGAATCGATTAACGTAAGAATCATCAAAATCGGCCAACGCGTTTGGTCTCTAGTACGCCACTTAGGAACAAACATACATACATACATAGATTGATAAACACATTACCCTCCTTCAGCTGTCGGGTAAGATGGTCTCACATAATATAGGCACAGATAATATAATACAAGCATACAGATGCCTCATCCCATACAAAGAAACCGTGCTGAAGTAAATAGCGTTTTTCATCTGATTATACCGATTTTTTATTGTAAATCGATCGCGTTCGGTTTCATTCCACGACGATAGATAGATCACCATCTATCACCATCATACAAAAATATAATCAGTACAGTACGTCGGCACGGTTTCTTTGTATGGGATGAGACACCACTGCTACTGGTAAACATGGTCTCATTAATTATAGGAAAATGATATCAGGAACATTAATATAATTAATCTTGAGTATTGGGTTACCGGCTAAACAAGGCTTCGCCCATCGCTTATTAAATTTCAGCGACCACACAGCTCCAGTGGCTATGTGGTCGATGTTAAATTTAAATGCCAAAAATATCTTCATGAATTTCTAAAGGAGCGTCCTCACTGAGAGCATTCATTTGTAGTGAGCATTCGACGTCGAATATTCGAGTGGTGTGGACTTTGTGCTGAGCGTTACAAATCTTGCACGCAAGCGCGAACTTCGGCCGGTGTGGACGTCGCAACGATTTTCGCCGAAATGGCTCGCATCCGAATGTTCACGCAAATAAAACGCTCGAAGCGAGCACTCAGATAATGAAATGAATGAGTATGTAGGTATGTAGGAATATTACTCGTCACTTGTAAGCAAGGAACAGTTCCTTAAATTGATCTTAAGTGTTCGGTCAATCGTATTATCGAATGAATGACATTTAACGAGATCGTATTCGAATGCTCCAAGCTCGAAAGGGAATGTTCGACTCGAACGTTGCTGGGCTCGCTGGGAAGCATTTGTTGCTCGCCTACGATTGCTTGTTTACAAATGCTCACGAAAGAATGCTCCCAGTGAGGACGCTCCTTAAGGTAGACAAAGCCAAAGGTTCATTTCGGTATCATATACCCGTAACCCTAGGTATTTTGTACCCATAACTCTGTATATTTTGGCTCCCCTGCATGCCTGCAGCATTCCTGTTTAATAAAGTCAGCCAGCTGTCACTCGGGTTATGAATCGCGATGCGGCAGACATATTGCCTAACTGTTCGCTTTGTTGACTCCAGTCGAGCCGTAAGCCGACGCATCTGCGCATAGAACCGTAACATTCTCTGAATATTTCTCGGCTTTTATGCTTCAGCTTTTATATTTGAGATAGGTTCTGTCTGTTTGCATTCACGGGAAAAAATACGCAAATCAGCTGCGAGGAAAACACACGTTATACCCTAGCCACTTTGTGTAAGAAGAGTTTTTTTGGGTTCTGTTCCTCAAAAGGTAAAAAAGGAACCCTTATAAGATCAATCTCTTGTCCGTCTGTTCGTGTGTCACTCTGATTTTCTCTGGAACGGGTGGACCTAGCAAGTTTATACCAGATACTGAGGTCTATATATAGTCCCTATTAGGTGTATAAAAATCAAGCTCCTGAGTCAACACGATAAAAAGATATGAGCAAATTTATATTTTCGCGAAAATTTGTAAGTACCAAAATTTACCTTATTTTTTTAATTTTTTGAATTTTCCATTTACTTGTGCTGTAAGACCTTGCTTTTAACCAAAATTTACAGTTCTAGGTCAACCGGAAGTACCCTATAGGTTTTAGGTCGAAAACCTATATATGGTAGTTATGTTGGTGAATTTGGTGTTGGTGAAGTAGCTGTTTGTACGGAACCCTCGGTGCGCGAGTGCGACTCGCACTTGACCGATTTTTCTTATACATACATTTCACTGTTTCTCAAGTTTGTTTCACTGTTCAAGTAAAGCCACAGTATACTTTTTACCTGTTAAATTGAAAAGTCGAACAGAAATAGTAACAAAATAATTTGTCTCAGATGGCTGAAGCGTAACTGACGTTGAGATGGCGTAACAGGCCGTGAAGAAGATTATTCTATAACAATATAACATAGAATTTACATTATGAAACAAAATTGTTTGCCAAATCTAGTCTAGCACAAAATATAGGAAGTTTCGTTTTAAGTACCCCTGCCCCCGATGGAAACCTCGGATGTAAAGGTCAAACCAGTCAAGAGACTTGGCCACAAGTCAACTGTTCTGAACTACTTACGCTAAGCCGTTAACGTTAAGTCTGGTATACACTTGTAACGTATCTAGTTTAGTATTCATTAGATTGGTCACGTCTCTCGTCCCTTAGGTAATTTAGCCCTATAAATTAACTACACTGTATTTTTTTATTTCCTAGACCAACCTGACAGCTGCCAATGACGTTATTTTTTTTTAATGTTGCAAGCGCGGAGCATAGTGTTGTAGGCAATGATATTCAAATAAACAGATATGTTATGAGCGTGCGCATTGTGAAGACTCGAATAGGTCACAATTGTGAACTTTAGTCTGTAGTTTATGTCACGCATGGCGAAGAACGATACGCTTTGTTGACACAAAAACAAAATAAAAAAATGCCAGCGTGTGTATTTAGAAATTGTACCAATTATGATACCAAAGTACATAAAACAGAAGGGATCTCATACCATATGTAAGTACGCAATATGCCTCAATTTACTAATTTAATTTTTTTTTTTCCTTATATTCTGATATTTGGAGGTTAGAAAAAGATAACAACATTGGTGGTCAGAATAATGTTTGTTTACATTCACACGCAAATTACGTAAACTGCAGACGGTGGATCGAAAAAAAACCAAAATGATTTTAAACTAATTTAATTAAAAAGAAATTATTACAATATAATTAGTGAAACCTATTCGATGCTAGAATATGGAATGACTATTTCCTTATTAAAAATAACTTAACGCTAATGTCGAATTTTGCTGCGTCGGCGGCTCGTGGCTGGATTGACGTCATCGGTGCAGTTTCTATGCGCTTGGCGTCAACACGGAGGAATTTGCATGTCAGCGCTATTGGTTAGGGATCCGTACTTAACACCTCCACCCGCAGAACAGCAACTATTTGATCATGTTGAGTGCAAATGTTGCTGGGACTTCATCTCGTTTACTGGTTTCTCTGGTTACATCTTCATATGTATGTATCTTAAGAGTTGGTTTCTTCTCATTATCGTCTGCTCCAAGGTTCCAGCATTTGTATCTGCGGCTTATAACCAAGATGATAAGTATGGTTGCGCATAGTGTGATGATGTAGAACGGTATGGTTGTATGATATAGGACAACCGACGGAGTCTTGTCAATCTGGATAGGGCTCTCCATCAATACTTTGTTCTGGATGCTGTGAAGTTTTTCTAAGTTGACTGACTTGAAGCCGATGATGTGAGTGGAATCAGCTGTCTGGTTCATGTCGTTGTATGGAATTTTTGATAACTTGAGTGGCTGTCCTTTTATCTCATTGTTGTCGTTAATGATAGTGAATTCTGGTGTTTCCAGATAGCAGTTCATGGGTATGGTGACGAGATAGCTTCCTTGTAGGATGTTGAAGTCTTTCCTGCTGCAGGCTAGCTGTACTTTGGTAGGTTGAGGCAGAGAGATAACGTAATGTTGATCATCCAGCTTTTCTACTGCTTGCTTGGAGAGTGAGATCTTGGTGAATTGGCAGGTGTCCCTTAGGGCTTGGTTGATGATGAGCTCTTGGATGCAATCAGGCTTCGTCCGGATCTGATGACTTGTCTTCTTTTCACAGAGATGAATGCTGCTGTACTTCGGGCATTCAGCCTCTATGTACACGAATGATTTCTCGTTTGTTGCTATGTAGGGAGAGGAAGGAATAAGGGCAAGTTGTTTCTTATTGGGTACAATGGATAGTCTATATAAATCATAAAGGTCTTTAGAGACTATGGGAAAACTGTATATTATTACTATTCTCTTCTCAATAAAGTAGGAACCTGGTTTTATTAGATTATAATATTCTCTTAACTCTAAGTTTAGGATTTGATCTTGGTTATATATGGATTTGAGCCTATCTATCATAGATTTTAAAACTTCTATATCAATCATAGAATGATGGGTGCTAGAAGCCCGTATAAAAGCCATTATGTTTTCTAACCTAATTATCTCTAACATTAAATCTTCTACATTGTTGGTTATAATTCCTAAAATTTGGGCAAACTTCGCGAATTTTATTAAGCTGTAATCTGTATAAGCACTCTTCTCAATAAGTAGTTCTAACGTTGAGTTAACTTTTTCTTGATTTTTTGTTATTTGGTCTAGGACGGTACCATGTTGGGACATCCATTCTTTACTAAGGCTGATGTGGTTGTTAAATTCTGATATTATTTTATTTTCATTATTTTGTAGAGTTTTAATAGCCTCATCATACTTCAAGGCATCTAGATAATCTAAGTTGCCCGTGACACTTTTTATAACGGACCCAAGGCTATCTACAAGACCTCTTTTGACTCTAACAGGTTCCAAAGATTTTGCTTGTTGTAGTACCTTACTAAGTTTGTTTGCAAGATATTCAATCTGATATTCATAAACCATATAAGTCTCGTTAGTGAGTTTAGTTCTAAAAGTCTTTAGTTGCATCTGTACGGAGTTAATTTTATCTTCGATGTCGGTTAATTGAATGTACTGTATGAATGAATGGTAATGTGTAGTTAGTCTGGTCGGTCCTAATCTGTATGGTAGGAGTCCCGGTCCATCGTCTAATGTCTCAAGTCTTATCTCTTGAGGGTGTGTCGCTTGGACTGTCAGTAGTATCAGGATTCTGTAACAATTGGCTTGATTTAGGGATACGTTTCAGCCGCGATTTGGCTACGGGGCCACGTTTTTTCGAAGTGTATATGTGTATAGGCAGGTCAGCGAGTACTGTATCCTGCGTATAACGTGGTGCAGCTTTTTGGCGACTGGAAAAGGGGTTTTTAATAAAAATTTGTTGCTGAGGGGTATATTCTACTTCGGGCTCCCGAGTTTTGTTTCTACTGTTAATTAAGGCTGTACGATTTGCAAGAGATGACTCGTTAATGATTTCATAAACTTGCTTCATCTGTTGTCTATGATTCTGCGCATATTGCTGTAGTATGTGTTTAGTCAGATCTATGTCGATTGGGTCTCTAGGGTCAAAATGTCCGGTCAATAGGTCAAAAGGTCTGCACTTGGTGAAACTATGGATGGAACTGTTGTATGCTATAATGGCGTATGGCATGAGATTAATTATCGGTTCCGTTCGATGTTACCATTGTCCTTTGGACTATGAGGTAGAATTTTGTGGTGAGTTATCTTATGCAACCGCACAAATTCAGAGAAAAGTTGGTTCGTGAATTCGGTGCCATTATCAGTAATGATAGTCATAGGTAGACCATGATGGGTACAGAAACGTAACAATGCATGAATAATGCTAATGGCGGTTCCGTCTCGCAAATGATATGCTTGGGCATATTTTGTGAAAACGTCCATGAACGTTATGTATTTTTCGTTCTGAACTGTAAACAGGTCCATGTGGATAATTTCAAGTGGTTTGGTAGCCGGAGGTACTATGTTGAATTGAGGTCTAATTGGGTTCCTGTCGTATTTAGCCTGACCGCAGATGGTACACTCGTTAATAAACTTGGTGATTTGTTCTTTCATCTTTGGCCAGTAATATTTCCGTGAAAGGGCTAGGTGACATTCATTTATACCACGGTGGTTCGTCTTCCCGTTATGGTAATGTCGGATAATGTCTTGTTGTCGGAGGTATTCTTTAACATTCTCGAGTTCTGTCTTGGCTAGTACTAGGTTGATTGAGGAACTTCTAAATTTGTCTTGTATGATGGGTATTATTTTGTACATGGCTAATGGTGGGTTTATCAAGATAGCTGTTTTGACTTTAGGGTTCACATATTCTTTGATAGCATTAATAGTATCACTCTCTAGGTTAGATTCTGAAATTTGGACTGCGATTCGCGTATGATTTTCAAAAGGTTTAGTTACTGTAGGTCGGCGTTTTATGTCGCCTACTATAGTAAAGTAAATCTGGCGATGAAATTTATTGAGAGGTTCATCTGTGATAGGAACTTCCAGTATAGGGTGCTCATTACTGGTATGGACAGTGTCAGTCGAGGAGTTCGTTGGTGGAAGTGGTGCCTCCGATGGGTTATTAATCATAGATCTGAGATCCTCAGTACTTCTGGTCAATGAGTTGGTGTCAGTCAAGGGGTCTGTTGGTTGAGGTAATGCCTCCAATGGGTTGTTGATCATTGATCTGAGATTTTTTATATTTTCGATCACTGAGTTTATCTCATCTGTTTCCTCATTATGTATTTCTACGCGAGAGAGAGCATCAGCGTTTGTATTAAATTTACCTTTCTTGTACACTACAGTAAAGTCGTATTCACTTAGTCTGAGTCGCCATCTGGTCAGTCGTGAGTTGGGCTCTCTCAAGTTCATCATCCATTGAAGGGGTTTGTGGTCAGTCAGTACTTTGAATTTTCTACCGAACAAGTAAGGTCTAAAGTACTTGGTAGCCCAAACTATGGCTAGCAACTCCTTCTCAATGGTGCTATAATTTAGCTCACTGTCATTAAGTGTGCGTGAAGCGTAACAGACAGGTTTGTCCGATCCTACAGGTCCCTGAGACAACACGGCTCCAATAGCGACATTCGAAGCGTCTGTTGTGAGATTGAATTCCTTTTTGAAGTCTGGGTATTGTAAAATAGGGTCATTGGTTAATAAGGTCTTACAAGTTTCAAAGGCATTGACATATTCGGGGCTAAGAGTAATTTTACTACCTTTCTTTAGGCATAGGGTAAGAGGTTTAGTGATTCGAGCAAAATCGGGGATAAATTTCCGGTAATAACCTAAAAGTCCTAAAAATTGTTTGATTTCTTTAGGGGTTTTTGGGATTGGATACTTTTGAACTGCAGAAATTTTGTCGGGGTTCGGTTTTATGCCGTCTCTACTAATAATGTGTCCTAGGTAAGCGGTTTCTAGTTTTAGAAATTCTGACTTGTCCATTTGAATTTTGAAGTTGGACTCCCTAAGTCTTTGGAAGACCTTTTCCAAATTATTCATATGCTCTTGAAGAGAGGTGCTGTAGACTATGATATCGTCGAGATAAACAAGGCAGATGTTGTTTTGAAGGCCTCTTAGAACATTGTCCATTACCCGTTGAAAGGTGGACGGTGAGTTTTTGAGTCCCATGGGCATTCGGAGGAATTCAAAATGCCCGTGTTCGACATTGAAGGCGGTTTTTGGGATGTCCTCCTGAGGGTCCATCTCCACTTGGTAAAAACCACTTGCCAAATCTAAGGTCGTAAAGTATTGGCACTTGCCTAATTTGTCGAGGACATCACTAATATTTGGTATGGGGTATTTGTCGTCTAACGTTTTTTCATTCAACTTCCGAAAATCGACTACGATACGCCATTTCTGTTTCCCTGAAGCGTCAGTTTTTTTGGGCACAACCCAAATGGGTGAGCTCCATGCAGAGTCGGAAGGTCTTATTATACCTTGGTCTAGCATTTTGGTGATTTGGTCCCTAACTTCTTCCCGATGAACGAAAGGGTATCTATAGCTCTTAGTATAAGCGGGAGTTTCATCCGTTGTTCTTATGCGATGTTTGATTTTGTTGGTGAATGTCAATGGTTCTCCATCGAGGTAAAATACATCTGCGTAGCGGGAGCAAAGTGTTAGGAGGTTAGCTCTTTCCTCTGCATTAAGGTGATCCGTACGCAAACGCGATAGTACGTCATCTACACGATTCGACTGATTCAGCTGTGTGCACTCAGCATTGAACAGTTCTCCACGAGTTGGCTGGTCTAATGAGAATATAATATCGTTAGGAGTTGGATTTTCTAACTCTACGTACCCACGGCTATTATTAACGGTGGTAAGGCACTCATGGATGATACAATTGCAGAGAACTTGTTCGTTTATTAAGACATCGCCATCCGGGGCGTTGATAGGTATTCTAATTAATTTAGAACTTTTCGCAGGGATAATATCCTCATACAGATTGACGTTGCGTGAATTATATACTTTAATTTGGTTCGTAGCAGACCGAGTTACTAATTGAAAGTCTTTTAGATCTATCTTAGCCTCCCATTTTGATAATAAGTCTAATCCTATTAGGCCATCAAAGTACTCGTGAAAACGGTAAATGAATAATTTTATACCTTCGGCCTCATTGAATTCGTTGAAGCACGGTAATGTTATAGAGTACTCGTTTCTGCTAACACCGTGTACGTTGGTGACTTCGAAAGGGTCATAGTTAAGAGGATAGTCGTAGAAGAACTTTTGCACAGCCTCGGGGCTTATGAATGATTGATTAGCGCCAGTGTCAATGAGAAATTTTAGAGGAGGGCAAGAAATTTCTATATAGGGTAACTGTCTTTGGGTCTGTAAATTAACGTCTATCTTTGCTCTTTGGATTTCTGGTCCAACTGAAAATTTTGGTCCTGGTTCTGATCAGCGTGGTTAGGGCCTGGCTGTGGCTCTGCCACACCTGCTATTTGATTACCGGCAGCTGAACTATAGTCAGTGTCAGTCATATTGGTGTTAAAGTCGTGGTCATAGAGAACATAACAGTCATTACCGTCTGTGTAATAGTCATATACTGGCTCATAGTAACAGTCAGCAGAATAATAGGAACTATCAGGCAAAGCAAGTTCACTCAAATTTAACTCACGCGTCTTAAAATAATTATTCGGGGGTGGATTCCCGTTTCGTTGCCAATCATGTCCTGGCATCAAAGGTAATGGTCTTGGGACAAAGTGTTGAACACCGCTCATAGGCCTCGGACCCGGATTATGTGGTGGATTATTCCTGGGTTGCATCTTAAAAACGTTACTTTGAGGTAATGGTGCACGGAACATTTGTTGAGTTCGAGTAGGCATACGGTTTTGATGCTGGTCAGGCGTATTGAATTTGAAAGCCTGAGGCTGAGGTTGATACCCGCGCTGTCCTACTGGAGCAGGCCAATTAGGTACTGGGGGTCGCGGAACATTAAACGCGTTAAACGGCATAGCAGGCAGAATAGAAGGTTTATATAGAACCTTTGGTGCGTTCTGAGCAGTTTGAGCCTTGGGGATATCGTTACGCTGCTGCAGGTATATTATATTTAGTTCTTCCTGCACGAACTCTAGAGCTTTCTCTATAGTTTCCGGACGCATGCACCTTATACGTGAGCCTAAAGGTTCTTTTAGCCCGCGTACGAAAGCCTGCATAGTGACTTTTTTATAAAGAGTCCGTTTCGCCTCGATAGTCGTTGATACAGTCTCATGTAACGTCACATAAGTCATAATAGTACTAAACAATGTTTGACATTTATCATAAAATTCCTGTGGGGTCTTGTTACCTTGCGTTGCCAACGAGAGGTCGTTGTATAAAGCTGTCTCGTCCCTCTGGTCTGAAAAGTTGTTTATAAGAGCTGATCTAATACCTGCCCAAGTTTCAGGAATTCCATTCGAGTTGATGGTGGATGCGGCAGTCCCTGTGATCTTGTTTAGGATGCCATTTAAAAGACATAAATTCCCTAGCTCACTGCCTACCTCGGGGCTTGCATATTGAGTAACTATTCGGTCACAGATGTGAATGAATCTAGTTAAAATGTTTGGGTTCCCGTCAAAATCGGGCACAAGGCGTAAGGCCTTGAAAATTACATCAGGGTCATAAGGCATTTTAATTTCAAATAAACTGTTTAAATCTAAATCTAATTCACTATCTAAATCTCTATTAATATCTACTACAAATCGGCGTGCCTGTCGTGATGCAGGTTCCCGAGGATGAGATATTTCGTGATGAAAAATCTTGGACATAAAAATAACTAGGAATAGATAGGAAGCAACACGAGAAAGATTCTGGTGCACTCACATGTGTTTCATCTCTGGTCTTCCTCCGTGAATCGATGGCTGGATTCTCCACGCGGCTCCGCAGCTTCCCGTAGATTCAGGATACTCGTGATGCGACTTGATAGTCACCGGATGACTCGCGATCGTGATGAACTGATTCTAACGCGATTCGCGAACCGGCCCGCGAGTATCCTACCGACTGCGCCAATTACGTAAACTGCAGACGGTGGATCGAAAAAAAACCAAAATGATTTTAAACTAATTTAATTAAAAAGAAATTATTACAATATAATTAGTGAAACCTATTCGATGCTAGAATATGGAATGACTATTTCCTTATTAAAAATAACTTAACGCTAATGTCGAATTTTGCTGCGTCGGCGGCTCGTGGCTGGATTGACGTCATCGGTGCAGTTTCTATGCGCTTGGCGTCAACACGGAGGAATTTGCATGTCAGCGCTATTGGTTAGGGATCCGTACTTAACACGCAAGTGACAAACACTAGCTGTTTTTTTTTTCTTGTTGGTTTTATCAAGCCATCCCTTTCGACTTGTATTGAAATGTCAGATGAATGAAAAGTGTGAGTGCGGAACACTTTTTTCAATTGTTTTGTGAGTATATAACGAATCTGTTTATTTGAATATCATTGGTTGTAGGTAAGGGTGATTCATCGAATCGATGTGACATGACTCCTCAATTTAATTGACCGACTTTCCAAAAAGGCGGACGTTCTATGTTCGAGATTATGTTTTTTTTTTGTGTATGGTCACCGATATCTCCGTCAATTGTGGACCGATTTTGAAAATTATTTTTTTGTTTGAAAAAGTATGTTCCGAAATTGGTCCCATTTTAATATGGTGAAGATCTGATGAAGAACTTCGGAGATATACAACAGAACTCTTCAATAAATAACGGCAAATCTCTCGGGATTGCTGCAATCGCATGTCTGTTTATTGTTTATAACATTTCATAACATGACATCACGCTACTACGCTCTTAAGTGGTATGCAGATCTCTCATTTCACCGGTTATGTTCAAGTTTCATGAAATCTATTCTGGCGTTATAGTTACCTTACTAACTAGCCTATTAGGTAGGTACAACTAAAAAATTTAAAAAAACTTTTTTGAAAAAAAATACTTCCGACTTCCAAATACAAAACTACAAAGTGAAAAATTACTTTATTTTTTGAAGTCGGTGTCCATAACGCAAAAAATGGTACCTACGAAAGACAGCGACTTCAAAAAAAAAAGTTATTTTTCACATTGTAGTTTTGTATTTGGAAGTCGTTACACTACCAAAAAAGCAAAAAGGTTTTTTTTATTTTACTAATTGGTGTAAACAAATGTTTTATGAATATAAACGTAATATATTTAAATATAACAGTCTTCATACACATAGTAAGCTTTTATTGTCTTAAATATGAAATCAACAATAAAATAAATGCGATTGATAAAATGAAGTCTGACATAAATGAGTAGAAACTAAATAAGGGCCGCACAGTTTCTTAAACACATGTAATTTTTCACCGTGAAATAGTTCCATTTTCGATCTACTTCGATTTTCGATAAACTTTCGATCATTCAGGATAGTCAGGATACGACACTATTTTTATATAACGATAAAGTGACAAGCCCCCAAATGTCAGTTTAGACTATGAAATTAAAAATCACAGTATAACTGCAATAATAGTTTATAATTTACACAAATAAAATTAGGTGTCTGTATTTAATATCAAAATAATAACGTTTTATTGAATGCATGTGGAAGTTTATACGGTACTTCTAACAGATACGCAATTATTAAATTTTTTGTCTGTCTGTCTATCAGTCTGTCTGTTTGTGCCGGGTAATCTCCGAAACGGCTGGACCGATTTGCGGAGCTTTCACTGGTAGATAGCTGATATTATAAGGAGTAACACACAGTTTTTAACTCGGAAAAAGAGGGAAAAAAAAACAATACAAATTTTACGAGTTTGACGCAGACGAAGTCGCGGGCAACAGCTTGTTCTAAATAATACTGTATTCATCATCAACATCTTTCTCTTGCCCTTGCTTTCTAAAGCATACTCTTTAGTAACGGCTACGTTAATAGATTCGATATATATATATGTATTATTGATTCATGTACATAATATGTGAATAGTTTTTTCGTAAGACTAATACATACATTTGCTTTAAAAAAATAATTAATAACACGATATGTTTTTTTGCTTCTTTTGCTTACTCCTCCAAAACTACTTGGATGTTTAAAAATATTTTTACACAGAAAAATTAATGGTTAGAATTTCTTCTTAACCTACATAGGATATTATAATACGTAAATCAAAAAAATATTTTGAAAACAAAACTCTCCAAAAGGAGGTTCAATATTGATATTCTGGCATCGATCAGGCGCACGGCCAGTACCGCGTTAACATTGGGAAATATATACGCCTTAATCATCGTCTTTTATTTATTTTTTTGGGACAATCCCACCGCACTATTCCCAAACCACTGCAACTCCTGAAAGCCAGAATCAACAGTGGCGACCACCAGAAAAGCGCCGAGGCAATGAAGCTCGACGAAGTCCCGGAGAATGAATTTAACTGTCTTGGATCCCGCAACGAAATTAATCAGAAAAGAAAATGGAGGAGTAAGAAAAATACAAATTTCCACTTCCCTCCATATCAAGCAGGAGACAGAACAAACAAGACCAATAGGCACAAAGGGTCGTTTACAACTGTTACACTGTTGTTTTACTGTTACTGTTTACTTAATCATCGTCTCATTAGTATCCTTTTTTACATCAACGTCATCAACTTTTACACCACATAGCATTTAAAAATTTGTATAAAAGGTAATAAAAAACTTTTTGCATAAAAATACTACCGACTTCCAAATACTAAACTACAAAGTGAAAAATAACTTAATTTTTTTAAGTCGGTGTCTTTCGTAGGTACCATTTTTTTGCGTTATGGACACCGACTTAAAAAAATTAAGTTATTTTTCACTTTGTAGTTTAGTATTTGGAAGTTGGTAGTATTTTTTTGCAAAAAGTTTTTTATTTTTCACTTTTTAGTTGTACGTACCTAATAGACATTTTAGGAAGGTAACTTTAACGCCAAAATAGATTTCATGAAACTTGAACATATCCGATGAAATGAGAGATCTGCGTACCCCTTAAGAGCGTACTGGCGTGATGTTATGTTATGAAATGGTATAAACAATAAACAGAAATGCGATTGCAGCAATCCCGAGAGATTTGCCGTTATTTATTGAAGAGTTCTGATGTATATCTCCGAAGTTCTTCATCAGATCTTCACTAAATTAAAATGGGACCAATTTCGGAACATACTTTTTCAAAAAAAAAAAGAATTTTCAAAATCGGTCCACAATTGACGGAGTAATCGGTGAACATGTCGAACATAGAACCTCCTCCTTTTTGGGAAGTCGGTTAAAAATTATCTACCCATACCATGCAGTAACCATATAATATATAATCGTAAAAATAATTCTGGCATATTATTAAACATTTTCGCTGCTATCGCCGCCTCAGTCTCAAGAGTGTTATGCAATAATATTTTATTACAGTTTTCATTTCAAAATGATCACAAACTAGAACATTATCTAGTCGTAACTGTACATAGTTTATCACTGCAAGTGCCTTGCGCAGCCAGCCATTTTGGCACAAATTCTAGTTTACGAGCCAATTAATTTGCCGCTCCAATACTTTGCAAGAAACAGAATTTTCAACCGACAGACTGATTTGATTGCGAGCCCGCTGTGCCCGATTATTTTCCGAATAACTGTACTTGTCACTGAATTTCGAAACCAGAATTATCCGGCTCAAGCCCACCGCTTTTTTCAATTGAATTTAAATATTTAGCGAATGTGCAATGATTTTTGAAACCCTATAAATACGAAGCGAAATGCATAAGTTTTGCTGGGCTTCTTTGGTAATCTTATTTATGACCGTACAATATTTTTAGGGTTCCGTAGCCAAATGGCATAAAACGGTACCCTTATGGATTCGTCATGTCTGTCTGTCTGTCTGTCCGTCCGTATGTCACAGCCACGTTTTTCCGAAACTATAAAAACTATGCTGTTGAAACTTGGTAAGTAGATGCATTCTGTGAACCGCATTAATAAAGATTTTCACACGAATAGTTTGCGCGAGAGACACTTCCAAAGTGGCAAAATGTGTGTGTGTGTTCCTGTAACTTCTAAAATAAGAGAAAGATAAAACTAAAAAAATATATGATGTACATTACCATGTATACTTCCATCGAAAATTAGTTTGAACGAGATCTAGTAAGTAGTTTTTTTAATACGTCATTAATCGTAAACCGCAATTTACCAAGTACGGAACCCTTCATGCGCAAGTCCGACTCGCATTTGGCCGGTTTTGTTTAAGTTAAGATAACTTTTTCTTACTCACCAGCCAGCTCAGGGGTAGATATTCTGGATGAGACAATTGCAGGGATGATTTCGCATGAGGGTCGACAGAAGTAAAAGTCTTTATATTTGGTCAACTATTTTATTAATAGGTACACAGGCATCACTACTGCATCACAATTTTAAAGGTATCCCACTTACTTGTAGATGGTATATAAACTACCCTTTAAACTTAGCATCAGATGTATGATGTCACAACCAGCATCGTTCCTGTGAAGATAGTATTGAGTATTTCACCAGCCGAAGTATCATGGGTGTCCGGAGCCTGTTGTTAAATGCTGTGTAGCTTTTCTTAATGCATGTGGTTGACCAAGTTTATTTTATTTAATGATTATATTAATTAATCCTAAGAAGCCCTGTCGATGGGAGAAAATGCGGTATTAGCATCATACAAGCACATGTCTCACAAGCATGAAAATATAGTTCAATTCCACGAATACTCACAGCGCTTGCTGGCACATAATAATTTTAAACTTAGGGCTGTTTCCCTGTCTCCTTCGAGTCATTTTAATTTATATTTGCCTTATTTAAATAGGATTTTATTTTCGACTCCTTCGGTATCCATTCTTAATGAAAAAGAAATGTCACTCTCGCCGGCCACAGACATTGAGCATTTTATTGACCCATAGAGATGTCATGTCTATATTTTCTTTAAGTAATAAAGTATACCAGAAATTAATAGCCTAGATATGTAGGAGATTGTGTGCTTGTTGAATTATATTAATACACACAATATCTAACAGGTTTTGTAAAGAATTTATAATAATTCCGCCCCGACCTTAACGCCATCTAGCACCAAAGTCGTGAATCTCTTACTAGCTTTCTCTCATAATTGTCATTTCTTCTAGTGCAACTCTGTCAGATGTCGCTGTAAGTCGTTACGGAAATATATTTGTTACAAACTCATTTATGAAGCGATTATAAATTCAGACGCACAATACTATTAAATATTTTGGTGTTTCCACATTCAAACGAAATACGCTCAGAATTTAAGAACTACCTCCGCATTTCATAAATTCCACAAATATATCCGTCACATAATCCTTTTAAATCATGTACAGCATCGCTCTACGGTTTGGGAAGCAAACTCCAGTATTCTGAAACCATTGAGAGCCTGAAGCATTCTAAACACGCCACGACATTTTGTAGCAAAAATAAGATTTACATCAAAGACGAAGTTTCCCAACTTCAGTGAAGTTATTTCTCGCCAATGTAGTCGAGTTGGCGGCTCAGTTGGCGAATTATTGTAATACAACGCTTTGAATATTCATTACTACGTTGTAATGAGCATACTGTGCCAATTCTCAACATTAAGTTGTTAGCTTGATGCCTAAGCTGTAAAATATAACTGAAACTGCCTATGAAATTCGACAATAATTTCAGCGTTACAACCTCTTTCAAAGGAATGCCCATTTTGTAAGGGAACTTGGGCCCCTTCGAAAAAATGGTTGTATATTTATGAATTTGATTGTATATTGTAGACAAAACACGTTGTATTCATAGTTGGAAAACATTTCTTATTTTTGTTTTGCGGGGTTCACGAGATATAACGATGTTTCTGTTCTTGAAATGAACCCTTATTACAATGTAATAAGGAGCATACAAATGTCCAAGTGAAGGAACCTGATCTGTTGTTGTCTGTACATATAAAGTAAAGGACACGGATGGATAATTACACAAAATATTAAGCCGATTTTTTCATAATATTGAAATCGCAGACACGATACCTCATAAGGGGCCTGTATATGGGTAATCTCCTTTACCGTAATCGTAAGTTTGAATCGTTCTTTACGATAGTATTTACCGTCATCAACCTACAGCTATAAATCTTTCCGTTAAAAAAAGTAATTAGGAATATTCACAGACAACAAATTCATTGGCTGTCTAATACCGGTCTGGAACACCCCAAGAAACTTCTGGGCTCTACTCGTACGTTCAAAGCACGGGAATGCATTTGGAACATGAGCAGGGGGCAAATCCGCTACCTGCTTGGGGCCTTTACGCGGACTTTACCACTTTGGAACCAACGACATGCTCATGAAGACGGGTCTAACCGCGACACCCATGTGCAGGTTATGTGGGGAACATATGGAACGCATGGAGCACCTTGTGTAGTTCTGGACACATGCGACGCACTGGCTGGTAAGCGAATGAGTCTCCTAGGGGTTGGATATCCAACACCAGAAGACTAGAGGCTCATATCTGATTGGGCGGGAGTAGGTTATCTAGGGGGTCACGGGGGTGCCCGAGTTATTTCTCGGCCCCTCCACAAGATAAGATAATTAGGAACATTATTCACACACACAATTAAAAAAAGGCCAGAAATGAAGCATCGCTTTTTTGGCTACGTGGCAGCCAAACGTTTCCGTCTATAGTACCTACTAACGCGGTCATAATCACGATGGCAATTAGGGTCGCTGTACACGGCGACGCACGGCCCGTGTTCGGTTAGAGCCGATAGCAACTATCCCATAATTGCATTGAATAGTCAGCGCTTACATAGACATTGACACGCTACGTCCTAATTATGGTTTCATGATTTTCACGACGCTACAGTGGAACACGCACGGAGTAATGAATTTATTAGAAGACTTTTCGTTTATTCGAAAGCTAAGGTAGTAGTTAAAGTAGGTATATCGACGAAATGTAAGATGATACTGGTATTATTCGACGAAGGCCGTACTCCATGACCTCTGGTTTTTGGGAAACCACTTGTCATACTGGTTTAGTGTTGTGTACGAACTTCTCATTTAATTCTGGTGTGATGATACTACTAAATAATGATGGATGTATTAAAACCATACTGACTTCTGCTGTCCTCTTAAAAGATTAATAGCTGATTGTTCACGACATGATTCGCGGTCACGATTTTAACACACGACACACTGCAGACGATCTGTCGTCCATTCCCCGGTAATACAGGGTGGGCCAGAAAGAAATGCGAATTTGAAAAAATGATTAAAAAAAAACTTAGTACAATTCACATACAAATTTTTATTTTTATAAAAATTTACATCTGGGAAATTCATTTCTTAAAAATAACGTCATCCAGGTGTGCACCATCCCGCTGCAAACATTCTTCGAATCTGAACCTCAAATTGGTAAAAACTCGCTGGCACATTGCACGGGGAATAGCTGCCATTTCTTCCCGGATATTGGTCTTCAACTGGTTAATCGTGGCTAGGTTATTGGAGTAGACTCTACTTTTTAGGTATCCCCACAAAAAAAAGTCCAGTGGCGTTAGATCCGGACTTCTAGGAGGCCATGCAATGTCACCTCGGCGCGATATCAGTTTCCCAGCAAACATCTCGTTTACGACCGCCAAAGAGGCATTAGCTGTATGGCATGTCGCGCCATCTTGTTGAAACCATGTCGCACGATTATAGGCTTCAAATTGTTGCAGTTGTGGAAAGAAAAAATCCTTTAACATGGCTATGTATCGGTCAGAATTTACAGTGACAGATTGGCCTTGTCGATTTTCGAAGAAGTAGGGTCCGATAATTCCGTGCGCTGACATGGCCGCCCAAACGGTTACTTTCGGCGAATGCAGAGGCTTTTGATGTTTTGCACGTGGGTTCTCTGCAGCCCAGTAACGGCAATTCTGTTTATTCACATGCCCATTTATGTGAAAATGAGCTTCGTCGGAGAACAAAATATTGTTGAAACTCCGAAAACGTTCCAACATTGTTTCAACAAAAGCTCGTCGTAAAATTGGATCATTTGGCTGTAATTCCTGCACAAGTTGAATTTTATACGGGTGCAATTTCAGATCTTTCAACAAAATGCGACGCAAAGATGTTCTGGATACCACAAGTTCGGCTGAACGCTTTCGAGTCGATAGAGCAGGATTACGTTGAACTGAAGCTCTAACTTGTTCAATTGTGTCTTCCGTTCTTGTTGACCTTGGGCGTCCCGCAGGCTTCTGTTTGAGAGTCGAACCAGTATCTTCGAACTTTCTGACCCACGATCGAATCACACTTTCTTTCGGACACTGATTTAGGTCATGTAATCCAAACTCACGCCGAAATAAACGCCGAACAATAACGCACGAATCGCGATTTTTGTAATAATGTTTAACGCAGAATGCACGTTGCGCTCCGGTGAAGTGATCCATCGCGACTAAATTTCCGGGAACCGAGCTACTTAACCCCACCACCCGCGCAGTCCCCTCTCTAAAGCTTCAAACGCAAGAGTGTTTTTAAAATCGTACGCCTTTCTGGCCCACCCTGTATTACCGTGTCCATTCGTTTGTTCACTAGACACGGTTCTGCAGTGCACTTGTATTATTCTATAAGCGCGTGAGTGACGAAACACGTGTGGGCCTTGCGGTGCGGTGTGTCGTGGCGTCAACAAGCTTATATTATTTATTATTAATCCATTTATTTCAGGCTACAGGGCCCATATAAAATAACTTAAACCTAAACATACATAAGAATGGTGTTAGTAACAATACAAACTTATACCTATGTTAGTAGCAATTTCAACAACTATTACAATTTCACAAGGATTAAATGATCATCAATGATCATTGCTTCAGCATTCCAGCTGCAATACTGGAGCAACGATTCATTTGAACACAGTCCAGCCTGTCAGCAATCATGGCCAGGATGCCGTTGGAGCTGGCCCGCACCCTGCGCACCAAGGTTGCACATCTTTTACGCATCAATGCATAAAAGCAATCAACGCGCATTTCCGCAAACATCCCTGATGCGCTACAGAAGCGAGGCAGCCCCACCAGCACCCTGAAGGCATTATTATACTGAACGCGAAGGGCGCTGTACGATTTTTGCGTGAAATGAACCCACAGGCTACAGGTGTAAAACGAGGTACAGAAGGCCCTAAACAGAGTCTTCTTAACCCCCGCAGAAGCACGTGAAAACCTGCGGGCAATCATATTCGCTCTGACCGACAGCGCCCTCCGCTCTCTCTCAATATCGTCATCGTCCCTGAGGCCAGCGGTCAATACGTGCCCAAGGTACTTAAAGGTCTGTACCCTCGACAAAGGTACACCATTAATTTTAACATCAGGTACCGTTTCTGGATATTTTCCAGCAGCCCCAAACACCATAACGACACTCTTCCGCACATTATACAAAAGGCCGTGGGCACTGGCGTAACTTTCACACAGACTCACCAACTTTCTAAGGCCACAGACTGAGGCACTGAGCAGCACCATGTCATCTGCGTAGCTAATGTTGTTGACGCATATGCCATCAATATAACATCCGACTCTGGTGCTGCTCAGCTCCACAATCAACTGGTCCATGTACAGGTTAAAGAGAGTGGGAGAACTTAGACCCCCCTGTCTCACACTACACTCCAAACCATATGAACTCGAATACGCCCCGTCCCACCTAACACTGTTGACCTGGTTCCCGTACCAAAATTTAAAAATATTAATTACTTATAGTCTTATATTCTTGTTGATATATTATATATATCAACAAGATTATATATAGGTTTGTACAGCCGCTATATCGTTACCGCAAAAAAGTCATGAAGACATAGCGGCATCGACGACATGGCCGAAAAGCTTTTTGTAAATCGTGTCGCGTGTACTGCGATGTCGTGCAATGAACAAACTGTCCATACAAATATAAGGAGCGCTGAATCGTGACCACATTTTGTCGTGTCGTGTACAAACGGCCTAAAAGAGTTGATTTTTCAGAAAAATTATAGATATTATCTGACTTTGGAAAAATATTTTCCTCTAAAATAATTAAATTTGGAATATGGTTTGTAGTTTTGGTCATAAAATACGGATTTCTATGGACGAATACATATGTAAACTTTGTTTTCATAGCTTGACGTTCTCGTTAAAATATCGTGAAAAGTTATAGTTCTACTAATTAGTTAATGCGACATTAGTTTTTAAAATATTCAAAGCTATTTAAAATGTACCTAGTCATTAAGGTCACACCTAATTATATAGGTGTAACCTAGTGCTAAGTAATGTTTTATAATTATTAAGTACAGGCAATTAAAGGTATGTATATACGTAGGTACACGTTACATGGAAGATTAAAAGGGTGGGGTGAGTATAAGATGATCATTTAATGCACATAATGGCATTATTATCCCTATTATATTAAAGACTAGCGGACGTCTAGAAAGAAAAAAAGAAAGAAAAAATATTTAATTGCCACAAAACGACATACAAACATTACATTTCAAGAACAAGAACAGTGGTAGTAGATTTTGAAAACTCAACCCTTAACGATAGTACGTCTCGCGGTTTCACCCGCGTACTTCCCGTTCCCGTGGGAATACAGGGACTAAAAGTAGCCTATGTCACCCGGGGATAGTGTAGCACCCCAATGGTGAAAGAATTTTTGAAATCGGTCCAGTAGTTTTTAAGTTTATTCGTTACATAGAAAAATACAAATTTTTCCTCCTTCTTTATAATATTATATAGTATAGTAGTATAGATATAAATATATTAAAATATATTTTCTTCCAACTATGCTTTAATTTCATCACAATCACACTAAAAACTCAGTACAAAGCGAGTCTTTAATGCTCTAGAGCAATAAAAATGTATGAAATTTCATTATTGCACAGTTTATTTATTAATCGCAAAAGGTGCCAATCTCAATGGATTAGCTCTATTCAGCCAGCCGATATCAATACTTTTTTTTTACGTACGTATTATTCGTTTCTATCCTACTTGTTCCAAATTTAAAAAAATGATTGCTGCTAACTCTGATTTAAAATGAAAAAAAATTAAAAAGTGATTTGCGGGAACTTTGTTAGTTTTGCTTGACAATATTTTTGGCAACGATAAAGTGTGATACTATCTGATTTTGAGTGCTTCGGCTTCGAATAAAAATGAAATCATCTAGCGACACATTAACTCCGGAAAACATTCTAAATGAAGCCGACAGTGTTATAGAAAATCTTTTAATTTTAATAATTAAACTTCTATTTTAACTGTTTGATATGAGTTTCTTTTATCTACTATTCCTATAGGTAATAGTTGAAAGAAAAGCAGATTATGCACCTCAGTTGTGCTCGTTGCAATAATCTACTATTAAAATACACCGTGCTACGGCGATAAGGTACCTCTAAAATACTCGAGATACCCAAAAATGTTTAACGTTATCATTTTTTTTTCGTAATTCACCCTATGTACTTGCGTTTCAAGCAGTTGCTCTCGACCTATTATGTATGACATGTGTTGATCTTACTCTTTGCTAGAAGTTTTATGTAGGTTAGTTCCTACTACTTTTTAAGCTATTGCATAGCTTCTTTCGCGGGCCTTGAGCGCGGGGACCGAATCCAGAAATTCCGTAACGAAAAAACCTCACGCTCCCCACTGTCCATCAATGTGGACCTTATGCTAATGAGAATAAGGGTCACTTTTGCTTGTCAAAGAAAAGCGACCTTATTTCAATGTGAATAAGGGTATTTTTGTTTTGTTTTTTAGACTTTTATTAATCGTAAATAAATGCGGGTTTGGCTCGCTACGTTTTCGAGTTTTTAACGTTTTTAATTTTTTTGACGCATTTTCCAGGACTGGATCTAGAATAAATGCTATGCAATAGCTTTACCGCGGCAGTCCCCGAGTGACACACGACTATTTTTTTTTTTTACTAGAACAGAAACACATCTACATAGCAAAGAGGTTTTTGTACTTCGAATTGATTCGAAATGTTCCATCCTATGATTGATTACCGAACAGATATGATTGTTAACAAAACCAATGTTGGCACTGTATGAAGTATTATGATGAGGGTTCCAACTTCCAACACGAAAATAAATATATACGTCGGTTGGTAAATACAATGTATATTTACATGAAACAGGATTGATTGAATACCTACCAGGCTTATTATGGAAATATGGACACTGGCGGATGGTGGACAGTGGTGGGTAGATTTGTACTTGTCCTGATTTAAAAGCGTAGTATTTTTAACCGACTTCCCAAAAAGGAGGTTCTATGTTCGACATTATGTTTTTATTTTTTTTTTGTTTTTTCACCGATATCTCCGTCATTTGTGGACCGATTTTGAAAATTCTTTTTTTGTTTGAAAAAGTATGTTTCAAAATTGGGCCCATTTTAATTTGGTGAAGATCTGATGAAGAACTTCGGCGATATACAACAGAACTCTTCAATAAATAATGGTAAATCTCTCGGGATTGCTGCAATCGCATGTCTGTTTATTGTTTATACAATTTCATAACATAACATCACGCCAGTACGCTCTTAAGGGGTACGCAGATCTCTCATTACACCAGTTATGTTCAAGTTTCATGAAATCTATTTTGGCGTTCAAATTACCTTACTAAATTGCCTATTAGGTAGGTACCACTAAAAAGTGAAAAATAAAAAACTTTTTTGCAAAAAAATACTACCGACTTCCAAATACAAAACTACAAAGAGTAAAATAACTTTATTTTTTGAAGTCGGTGTCCATAACGCAAAAAAATGGTACCTACGGAAGACACCGACTTCAAAAATAAAGTTATTTTACTCTTTGTAGTTTTGTATTTGGAAGTCGGTAGTATTTTTTTTCAAAAAAGTTTTTTTATACAGGTATTATTCGGTTTAGGACCTATATTCTGGTTTGGCAAGATTCTTGTTACGGAGGTTATAATATTCACAGCGGATTTTTTTATCTCTGAAGTTAGTTCTGTCAACTATTGCGCAAGAAACAGTTTAACTGCATAGAGTAAGCGAGATAGGATGATGCGACAAACGTAAGCGAGTAAAAGAGACAGTTATACAATGCTATCTTCACTTTCAATATTGACACAAAAATAGCTAACGCGCAGGCTCTACCAGCCAATTCAGAGACACAAAGATGGGCAAACATACTTTTGTTTGGGATAGGAAACGATTATTATCTCAAATTCAAGTAAATTCAAGGTTGCTAAATCTTCCGGTTTATTCTACTTAGGTATACATATATCGTCGTAATTAGATTAAAAAAGAACTAGAAAAAGAGTTAATTTGCGCTAGGACTCTCTAAAAATCTATGTACGTAAGAATTGAGTTGCCAAATAAAATGCGTTTATTTAATAAATTCACTCAGTTTTACTATTTTGTCCATATGCTACAAATTCGAACACACTTACTACTAAATGACGAAGAAATTTCGCATTTATTGAACTACTGCTTGCCAGGTATTGCTGACTTAAGAGGATACGCGGGCAGAGAGTTCCGACTCAATTAACTTAGTAAAAAGCTATAATTCCATCACCACTAAAAATGCGATAGCACAATCTCTTCTTCTCCCTATCCTGGATTATGCTGATGCCAGCTATCTTGATATCACCTAAGACCAATTGGATAAGCTTGAGCGACTTCAAAATCTCTGTATTAGATTTATATTTGGCTTGCGTAAATATGATCACGTTTCTGAATTTCGTACTAAGCTCAAATGGCTTCCTATTCGCCTTCGCCGGAATGCCCACATACTCTCTTTGCTATATAATGTGGTCTTTAATCCTTTTTATCTTAAAGAACGTTTTCAGTTCCTCTGTGACACCCATTCTAAGTCCTTGAGATCATCGGAGAATTTAAAATTGAGTGTTCGTATGATGCATTCCACTTCCTTCTTTGACAAATCTTTTACGATTCAAGCAGTTCGATTGTGGAATGTATTACCTATAGAAATAAGACGCGCTCAAACACTGCCAGCGTTTAAGAAAATGGTAAAGGAGCATTACCTTTCACTATAATGTTTTCCTTTCTCTGTCATATATTCAATATTTATTAGTATATTAGATATGTAGAATAGTATGTATGTATTTTATGTTATTATGTATAAGTAAGTTATATTATTTATCATCTATTGTACACTGACAGCCCTTAATTCTCCTGTCGTTCAGTCCATCCAAAGGTTGTCTGTAAGAGATTGCCCTGTGCGATAAGACCGCCCATTGTACACAGTGCTTGAAAATGTTTGTCCTGTATGTATTTTTTAATGGTGTACAATAAAGTATAATAAATAAATATAATTCTAAGTTTGGCTCTCGTCTGTTTCCTCCTCCAATTGGCCAAATTTAAAAGATTTGTAACAAATTCAATAAAAAACATATATTTTGTGCTTCTATGTTTTTCTTTTTTCATTTATTTGTACAATTTTCCTCTGTTAACAGCGATATTTTTAACATCTTTTGAAGGTTCTAAAGATAACGTAACATCAAAAAGGAATACATAGGGGCACAGTATATATCTTTATTTTCAGTTTATAGAATATCTTTTAAATTTGTCCATTATTGGAGAAAGAAATAGGCGAGAGCCAAACCTAGAATTATGACTTTTTACTTTGGAGAATACGTAGGATGTCTGCTATCGCATTGCCTCTTAAAACTATTTACGTATAGATATAGAGAGAGATTCACAGAACAACCAAAGTAAGCTGCTAAGACAAGTCACTGTATCGTTGTATTTTGTTGGCAGGTGCTCCCGGGTCTGTACGTGGGTAACTACCGGGATTCTAAGGACACTGTACAGCTGGACAAGAACAAGATCACACACATCCTCTCCATTCACGACGCCGCCAGAAGACTACACTCCGTAAGTCTTACCTACCACAAATGAACTTATGAGCACAAGCTTTATTGACGTCATCGAACCGAAGACCCTCAAAGGTCGAATGCAAACCAGGTGTGCGTAAACCATTGATAATAATAATAATTTCTTTTTCTCAAACATGCTTGGAAATTTGAGCATTATTTTGACAACCTTCTTCGACATAAATCGAAATTGCAGTACAGGCCAAATACATGTGAGCAGCGGCCGGCAAAAGTTGTATGAAAATCCATATCTGTCGTTTGTAGCGGCCAAATAAATTACATAGTAAATTCATATCTGTCGTGTAATTCAAAAATGGAACGATCTTTTACTTCGAAACATGGCCACCAAGGAGGTAACTTATCAAATGTTTTATTTAAATTTCGAACTGGCTTGCAAATAGAAAGCTGTTTACTGAAAAAAAAAAACAAACGAATACTTTTAAGGTTTAGCCCGCACTGCGATTTTTATTTGCGCGGATTTTTTTAGTATTATTCCCGCGTGATTTTTTTACCGCAATTCGTGCAGCTTCATACAATTCCATAGGCCGCAGAATGGGCGGAAAAAATCGCGCGATTAAAAATCGCAGTGCGTGCTAAGCCTAACGTGGGAATAATTATTGTTGTTTGTTGTTCGTCATTGATTTTGAAAAGTCATTGTGTTTGACAAAATGAATTCTAGGTACTACTTAGTTTTAATTTCCGCGCATTATTTGAGAAAAGCACTAAACAAGCCTTGGCCACAACTAGGCATTGATGGACTTACGTATGTGTGCCTCGGCTTCGCCTCGGCCCACATTTACACGTTCGTCCATCAATGCCTCTTTTGCTGGCCGCTGCAGTAATGTACTATTTCTCAATTATGCTTGGAAATTTGAGCATTATTTTGACAACCTTTTTCGAGATAAATCGCAAATGCTGTACTGGCCATATACATGCGAGCAGCGGCCGGCAAAAGTTGTATGAAAATCCATATCTGTCATGTTTAGCGGCCAAATAAATTACATAGAAAACTCATATATGTCGTGTAATTTAAAAATGGAACGATCTTTCACGCCGAAACATGGCAACCAAGGAGGTAACTTATCCAAGGATTTATTTAAATTTCGAACAGGCTTGAAGCAGTTTATAGAAAAAATAGGAAAAGGGGAATAATTATTGTTGTTCGTCATTGATTTCGAAATGTAATTGTATACTTTAATTTCCGCGCATTATTTGAGAAAAGTATTATACAAGCTTATTACGTCTACTAATTAGACGTTGTAGAATTTGTATCATCGTATGAGGTTGTTAACTTACCAAAGAAGACACTATCGTCCGCAATGATATTCAAATAAACAGATACGTTATACACTCACAAAACAATTGAAATAAGTGTTCCACACACACACTTTTCATTCATCTGACATTTCACTACAAGTCGAAAGGGATGGCTTGATAAAACCAACAAGAAAAAAAGAGACAGCTAGTGTTTGTCACTTGCGTGTGAATGTAAACAAACATTATTCTGACCACCAATGTTGTTATCTTTTTCTAACCTCCAAATATCAGAATATTAGGAAAAAATATTAAATAAATTAGTGAATTGAGGCGTATTGCGTACCATATGTAAGTAACATATGGTATGAGATCCCTTCTGTTTTATGTAATTTGGTATCATAATTGGTACAATTTCTAAATACACACGATGGCATTTTATATTTTGTATTTATTTCAACAAAGCCTATCGCTCTTCGCCATGCGTGACATAAACTAAAGACAAAGGTCACAATTGTGACCTCTTCGAGTCTTCACAATGCGCACGCTCATAACACAACTGTTTATTTGAATATCATTGATCGTCCGTTTGTTTATCACAATACCAAACCAAAGGATTTGGTTACTAATACGGAATAAATATTTTTGAATAAAAAATGAACACATTTCGCAGTAATTTACTGAGACAATTGTTAAACTATATACTTAGCTCAGATTCTTGTACATGCGGGTATGGAACCTAATACAGCTGGCAAAACGCGGGCTTTAAACCTTTGCAGTGGCCTTTGCCAATCCCTTCTAAGAAAAAAGTTAATTCAAAAAATCTAAAAGCCCGACTGCTTATGAAGCGAACTAAAAAAACGCACACAAGAAGAAAATCATGCTGAGCAGTCGGAGGATACATATTCTCGAGCTGCCTAACCAAAACCAGATGTCAAAAGCCCGTGTTTGAAAAAAAATATAGTTAAAAACTTTTTAGTTAGTACCGTTTTTTTTTCTAATTACGTACATTTAAAAATAATTATAAGTGTTATATATTTTTGAAATCAACTCTCAAAACCCTTTATTTTGATACCCCACACCAATGATATTCAAATAATATATATATTTATTTGAATATCATTGCCCCACACGATGGATTTGGAAGCAAAAATTTATTGGGCACCCACAATATGGCGCCCAAAAGCCGCCATTTTTATACTGTCCAATTTAAATGCAGCCAGTGACACTTGTAAGACGAATCGATTGACGTAAGAATCTTCAAAATTGGCCAACGCGTTTGGTCTCTAGAACACCGCATAGAAACAAACATACATACATAGACTGATAGACCCTACCTTTGCACTACATAGGTACCTACTGTAACTTTATACCTGTTGACAGACAAGCGACCTCGTAGGAGACAAGGGGCTTGACCCGTTCTGTTCGCCGACTTAGGAAGGGTGTCAATGTGTAAAGAACTCTGACCCATCCAACACTTGACCGCAATTACGTTGTTTAACCTCAGATCGATGTGTTGTACACTGTAGACGATTTACAACATGGAGCTTCTAGCTTATTTCAAGAGTTGATGTCTTTTTTTTTTAAACAAACTTAAGGTTGCCCTAGTCGACGGCATCGAACTATTTTGGACGTGGGGTTAAAATGCATTCTATCTCTTCCGACAACACGTGCGAAAGAGATTGATGCTGTGATGAACAGTAAGAAGCTGGTTCGCGTACGAATACACACTTTTGCATTTCGCTACAATGGATGATGATTTAGTACAGAAACGAGCGAGCGAAATGTTATAAACAGACCTTTGGGCGTATGGATAACATGAAAAAACTACTAAATGTAAAATAAAATTATTTGCATTGTTAAACAACTAATCTATCCCCGTATGGTGACTGTTTTGTAATTTTCCTTGTTCTTATGGTATTTAATTGCGCCCAAAGATGCGTTAAAATCAGTGTTGAAATATGGAACTTTCGACGCTAATAACTTTCAAATATTCTTTTTTTACTTTTTTGTTTCCATACAAGGCTAGATAATGATGAGACATATTGATATATTTTTTTATCTTGAATGTACGCTGTCAAACAGTGAAGTGATTGCCAGACTACGTTTGTATGGAAGAATGATCGACTAGTGCAACCTTAATGAGAACGGTTTGAAATAAGACTTTGAATTATTTAAAATAAAGAATAACTATCAAAACTCTGCCAAAGAAAACACTTTTTATTGTGTGAATAAACATATCGACCAAGCTATTACAATTTTATGGGCAGTAATGTGTGGTCGTATAGATTTATTCCAACAATAATTGCACCCCATATACAGTGAGAATGGAAGTTTTTATTGGTAGGTCTCATTCGAATGACGTCATTTAAAGGGCTTAACTTTTATCGCTGGCAATCAAAGCGTAAATTTTCTCGGCTAATAAAAATGCTGGCAGAAAAAAGTGAACGCGCGGAGTGCTGCAATTCATTTGAGATATTCACGCGATTTATATTCAATCCTCCGATATGTAGGTAGATGTCGTTATAACTCGAATAGATTATTCATAACCTGACCCAGTCCATGAAGATTCTCGCACACGGGAGGGTTTTGATTAGTTTACTCAAATTCATAAGACAATCTGCTCGACACGTAGAGAATTATAGCGTTTATCTTTACTAATATTATAAAGCTGAATTGTTTGTTTGTTTGAACGCGCTAATCTCAGGAACTACTGGTTGGAATTGAAACATTATTTTTGTGTTGGATAGTCCATTTATCGGGGAAGGTTATAGGCTATATAATATCACGCTACGACTAATAGGAGCGGAGCATGAAAAATGTTCTAAATACTGGGAAAATTTATTATTTTTGAGTGCTTCCGTTGCGTGCGCTGCGTAAACGATTTAAGTTACGCTAGGGTAGGGTAGGTAGGGTAGGTGGGTAGGTAGATAGGTAGGGTAGGTCGGTAGATAGGTAGCGTAGGTCGGTAGATAGGCTAGGGCAGGGATGGCGAACCTATGCACGCGTGCCTGTGGTGGCACATGACAAAATATTTCGGGCACGCTAAAATTAGGTTATTTAGAATCTAGGTAATTTGCAACAGCAGAAATGACACCAACTCATACAAAAATAATAATTAAATACAACATAAAACTGTAAATAAATATTAGAATTGCTGTAAGAATTTCTGGGTGCAAATAAAGAATGGATTAATTCATAACATAATTGTATTAATTCTGCGATAATTTAGAGCTGAGAAACTCGGGGTTAGAGTTTTATTTTTTGTCAATTAAGATAGTGAATTTTTTTTGGTGGCACTTCATTGTCACATAAAATAATTTAAATGGCACGTTTTCTAATAAAGGTTCGCCATCCCTGTATGTAGGATATGGTAGGTATGTAGGGTAGGGTAGGTATGTAGGGTAGGGTAGGTAGGTTGATCGGTAGGGCAGATGAGTAGGTTGGTACTACTTAATATTAATAGTTCATTCCTACGGTGAACAATTAAATTGTGTTCAAAGCCAAATATAATTCTTTTTGAGCCGCAAACCACTGTTGTTTAATCAAATAGATGAATGTTATTATTGTATTCTCGAATACGGATTTTATGAAACAATTTTCCGGGAGCTTTTTCCGTTTCATTTTCACTGTGTGAGGGATGACTAGTGTTTTTATTTCGGGTATTTTGCAAGTTTTCCGGTAATAATTTGTCAGTGTCGGTTCAATTTACTGGTACAATTTCTTACTATCTAGAGTAGACGTGAAAAATAAGAGGTGTAATCCTAAGTAGTTCGGTATACTAAAAAAAAACTTTTTGCAAAAAAATACTACCGACTTCCAAATACAAAACTACAAAGTGAGAAATAACTAAATTTTTTGAAGTCGGTGTCTTTCGTAGGTACCATTTTTTTGCGTTATGGACACCGACTTCAAAAAATTTAGTTATTTCTCACTTTGTAGTTTTGTATTTGGAAGTCGGTAGTATTTTTTTGCAAAAAGTTTTTTTTATTTTTCACTTTTTAGTTGTACGTACCTAATAGGCAAGTTAGTAAGGTAACTATTTCGCCAGAATAGATTTCATGAAACTTGAACATAACCTGTGAAATGAGAGATCTGCTTACCCCTTAAGAGCGAACTGGCGTGATGTTATGTTATGAAATGTTATAAACAACAAACAGGCATGCGATTGCAGCAATCCTGAGAGATTTGCCGTTATTTATTGAAGAGTTCTGTTGTATATCTCCGAAGTTCTTCATCAGATCTTCACCAAATTAAAATGGGACCAATTTCGGAACATACTTTTTCAAACAAAAAAAAGAATTTTCAAAATCGGTCCACAATTGACGGAGCAATCGGTGAACATACACAAAAAAAAAAAAAAAAACTAACATGAAGTCGGACATAGAACCTCCTCCTTTTTGGGAAGTCGGTTAAAAAGTAGCATGTAGATCCCTATTTTTTTTAGACAACTGAGACGAAAATATTGCCGCCATGAATAAATTCTGAAACCATTTCTTTAATCTTCAGTTTTTTAGATCTAGATCTAACTTTATTTTACTTTAAAATTGGAAAAAATATTGTGACTTGCGAACTTTTTCTTACTACCTATAAATAATACAAAACTATTTTTGTATTATTTCTGTTGGTGCTAGCTTCTGCTAGCGGCTTCGCCCACGTGAAAAGTGTTTTCTTATCCCAAGGGATGATTTTACCGGGATGAAAAGTGAAGAAATGCGCAAACATTACCTTCATTTAAAAAAATGGTGAAGGAGCATTTCCTTTCTCTGTAACTATTCTTCTCCTTTCTCTGTTCTATATTTGATATTTATTAGTATATTATTTTATTCGTATGTATGTATTTTATGTTATATCTAAGTAATATTATTTGGTATAGTTTTTGTACACTGACAGCCCTATTTCTATCTTCTCTCGTTCAGTCCATCCAAAGGTTGTCTGTAAGAGATTGCCCTGTGCGATAAGACCGCCCATTGTACACTTATCTTTATAAATGTTTTGTCCTGTAATTATTTCAGTGGTGTAAAATAAAGCATATAATAAATAAATAAATAAAAGTAACCTGTGTGCTATTCCAGACTATAATTTATTTATTTAGACTTCATGCACAAAGGTACAAAGGCGGACTTAATGCCTTAGGCATTCTCTACCAGTGAACCAAGGGTGGTGAAGAGATGACATGGCGGTGCATAGTTTAATAATAAAAAACTATTAGTTATTATGCTAAAATAGGTGAAATACACGTACATATATATTGAATATTATATATACCTATATAAATATACATATTATATATATTTATGGAGTAACAGAAAAGAAGAAAGTGAGATGACTCTGCTTATTTGTGTTGAAAATAAATCCGATACGTACCGACTGGTGGCCGTCCTGATCTCGGAAGGAAGCGCATTCCAAAAAAGAATGGACTGGTTATCAAAGGAAGAGTGAACGAAATCAGTAGTATGAGAAGAGAAGAGAAAGGACAGAGTAAGAGGAGATTATTGGAAGAACGCAGATTGCGAGCGTGTGAAGAACCTAGATATTGAAAGCCAGAGATAAGATAGGAAGGAGGCGTAGGCGAATTAATGAGAGAGAATAGCGTGGTCAAAGCGCGTAAGCTTCTTCTCTGGCGAATGGGCAACCATTTTAACTCGGACCTGAAGCTCGATACATGGTCATATTTCCGAAGATTATAAATAATCTATCTCTGTGTCAAATTTCATCCAGATCCGTTGAACCATTCTAGCGTGATTGAGTAATAAACATACATCCACACATCCATCCAAACTTTCACATTAATAGACTATTTTTCAAAACATTTTCGCTTTAAACTGAACACGCTTTTTGATTGATATTAAATTACCTAGCAAAAGTAATTAGCAAATAGCCAAACTGTGTTTTGTTACTAGTATACGTTCTCCGTCACAACATCCTACACGTCTTCTATATCCTCTACAAAATAAATCAGGCTTAAAATAAAATTCTGATGAAAAAGACACGGTAAACAGCAACGGATCAATACATTTGCAACTAACTGTACCCAGCTATAATTTGTTCCTATAATGAGGGTACCAGCAGGTGGGGTGAACACGTGGCGAGTTCCCACGTATCTATCTGTCATAACCTGTTGTGGTTCTATTCTACTTGGCCATCCACATACCTCCGCCTTTAACTATTCATCATAAATATAGCGGTAGCTATAAACGCCCAATCATTTACTCTAAAATTTTATATATTCTAGTCTACACTTAAATATCCTAAAATAACCATAATATATAATTATTAGAAGACAAGCAGCATGGAATTGGTACTTCCCCAAATTTATTAGGTCCTTACCTATGAAATTGGCGTTTTGTCGTACTGGCCACTTTGATCTCAAATATCTCCTCTTTGGTTTGGAATTCCAATTCTAAATTTATACAGTTATTTACTCATGCATGACCATGAGTAAATAACTACTGTTTGATATTTAATCCACTTGAAGCAAATTGGTAAGGTGAAAAAGCTTGAAAGGAAACCTCATGAATTGATTGCAGCAAACCGACAAACGCGCGTCGACTGCTGCGTAACATTACTCAACCGGCACAATAATGAAGGGCTTTTAAGTCAAATCGTTACCTGTGATGAAAAGTGGATCCTACACAATAATCGGACACGTTCTTCGCAATGGCTGAACCCTGGCGAATCAGCCAAATCCTGTCCCGAGTGAAAATCGACTCAAAAAAAAAATTACTTGTGAGCGTTTGGTGGACTAGTGCCGGTGTCGTTCACTACAGCTTTCTTAAATCTGGCCAGACGATTACGGCGGATGTCTATTGTCAGCAACTGCAAACCATGATGGAAAAGCTAGCTGCTAAACAGCCGAGGCAGGTCAATCGCTCTAGGCCACTGCTGCTTCAGGACAACGCTAGACCACACACTGCACAGCAGACGGCTACCAGATTAGAGAAGCTTCAATTGGAATGTCTAAGACATCCACCGTACTCCCCGGACCTTGCTCCAACAGATTACCATTTTTTTCGAAATTTGGATAACTTCTTGCAAGGGAAAAATTCCGATGGGGCAATCCAAAGCGCCTTCAAAGATTTTATTGATTCCCGTCCGATTGTTTTTTTTTGTAAAGGGATCAATGAACTACCTATGAGATGGCAAAAGGGTAATAGCAATGGTACATACTTTGATTAAATAAATATAATATATAATAAAATAAAACACTTTATGTTCCTCCCTTACAAAACGCCAATTTCATATGTAATGACCTAATATTTATAAATAATAGTAAGTAGTAAGTTTTTCTGACCTACCTACCTATCTGTATACCTATGAATAAAGTTTCATTAGAATCCATTTAATTTTTTTTATTCTTAAAGAGTGTCTAACATCCATTCTCACAATCACACAAGTTTGTTAGTTTGTTTGTTACTTCTTCACTCAGGAACAGCTGAACGGATCTGGATGAAATTTGGCACAGAGATAGATTATAGTCTGGAATGGCACATAGGCTATTAATCCCGGTATAACGTTCCTTTGAGATAATAAAACACGGATCACGCAGGCGAAGCCGCTGGCAGAAGCTAGTCTTTCATATTTATAATATTAGTTGGATAGTAGTATACAAGTAGAGATTTAGATTATCTATTCCATGGCAAAATTAACCATGTGTGCCACTGGGTCATTTCTGTGAGAAATATAAAAGATGACTAGGTACATAATTGTACAAGAAAGTGTAGCAGCTCTCACCGCAACATAATAGTTACCAATTTATCTCCGGGTATTGTTTACGACCATCTACTCACAAAATTGCTCCATTTATAAGGATTTCCTGTACCCCTACCTACTGGAGACGTCACATGCCGTTATGAAACAAACAAGGTACCTATAAATAAAATAATATCAAAGTAACATTATTTTTCACTTCTCGCGAAATTCTCTCAAGAATTAACCGAACCTTGGGGCGTAAAATAATAATAGCTAGTGCGGTGGATTTCGTATAAACTGTGTTAAAAATAAACTCAAACTCACCTTCCCCCGTGTGTATTGTGAGGACTCACCTACTTAGAGGCAACCTTCTTCATAAGACTGGCAACAGATAAATATTTAGTTTTGGAAGTTGTTTGAAATCGGAACGCAAGGAAATATTGAAGTTGTTTTTAGTTTAGCTTTGGTTGTCATGTCACTTCGGTACGTGCCCGCCGGAAGGCAGGCATGTTGTTGATAAAATATAACGTTTGAAAGTAATTTCTGATTATTATTTAAAGCCAATTATATTCAAATAAACAGATATGTTATGAACGCGCGCGTTGTGAAGACTCGAATAGGTCACAATTGTGACCTTTAGTCTTTAGTTTATGTCACGCATGGCGAAGAGCGATAGGCTTTGTTGAATCAAAAACGAAATAAAAAAATGCCATCGTGTGTATTTAGAAATTGTACCAATTATGATACCAAAGTACATAAAACAGAAGGGATCTCATACCTTAAATAAGTACGCAATACGCCTGAATTTACTAATTTATTTCATTTTTTTTCCTAATATTCTGATATTTGGAGGTTAGAAAAAGATAACAACATTGGTGGTCAGAATAATGTTTGTTTACATTCACACGCAAGTGACAAACACTAGCTGTCTCTTTTTTTCTTGTTGGTTTTATCTAGCCATCCCTTTCGCCTTGTAGTGAAATGTCAGATGAATGAAAAGTGTGTGTGCTCTCACAAAATAATTGAAAAAGTGTTCCACTTTTTCAATTATTTTGTGAGAGTATAACGTATCTATTTATTTGAATATCATTGTTTAAAGCTCTATGAGCTACCTCCTCACAGTACCTACTCAACTTTTCTATATGTTATAGCCAACGCTGTAGAATATTAAATTTAAAGAAGCTCAAATGATTATTTTCGAAGCTTCTTAGTGCAATCTTCCCGTATCCATTCTCTAAAAAAAAGGTGGTCTGATTCCCAGTAGTGGGAATATTCATTATTTATTGGATGATGTTTTTTAAGTATCTTATGCGTATATTTTATGATACGTGGAAGGGGCCTACGCATTATAGGACACTTAGAGACTTTTTTGTAAGGTTAGAATGTATCTCTGCTGGAAAAAGACGTTCCCTATATCTTTCCAGACCTTGGTTTTCTGCCTACATTTCGAACCAGCCTTGGCGTTGCTCGTCCAGCAGCATAATTGCGTAAGTGAATTCGGCAAAGAACACGTATAGGTAAGGGTGACGACACCTTTAAAATAATGACTTCCGAATTGCGTAATGCACTCGAAAGGAGATAGATCATGGAAAGGATATGTGAATTCAACTCAGAGTGGAAGACGTACCCTTTCTAAATTATTTACGCAATACCGAAAATATTTAAAGGAAATGTATCATATATAGTCTTTCATGGAGTTGTTCCCTTTGCCTTTATTAGGCTGCTGGTCATCTCACCACCGAAACCAGAGCCAACCTCGGAAAAATATTGGCACTAATATTAACAGAAAAACCATTTTAGTCTACATTAGTCCACGTAATCAAAACCGGGGGCAAGGCAAGTTAAAAATAAAACTTGTTTGCCTAGCGCCAAAGAGTTATCTATGACGTAGGTATTTCGAGCAAGTCTGCACACTAGCCTTTAAGAGAGCCCTTCCCGGTCCGTCTATCGTCAACGCGAGTATCTTCGAAAAGTTTTGTTTCATCCAACATAAATATGTTTGTAAAAGAGGCAAAGCGAAAAGAGAATGAGATAGTGAAAAATAGTGTTCGAAAATTTCATAAAACTTGTGCCAGTAAAAACGTGTTTTTGAATAAGCCTTACATGTTTGTGAAATAAATATTTGTCATTTTGAATCTCCATTACATGTGTTAGGTTTCTATCACGATATTTTTTCTTTTACAATTAATGAGTACATAATGAACGGCCAAAGTTCAGGTAAAATGTATGCTTTACAGCAGATTTTTATTGTTTTGCTTTCATAAAACCTAGATGTAGTGCTCAAGATTCCTATTAGTTCAAAAAGTTTAAAAATGTATGTGTCACAACGGCATAATCACGTACGAGCGTTTGTATGAAAATTAGTACTTAAGAGCGGCCAACCCGGCTGGCCGCTCTTAAGTACTAATTTTCTAGAAGTTTTCATTTCTGTATTTTCGTAAGATTTTCGTGTTTTGGTCCGTGTTAGACATAAGCTCAAAATTTTCTTTGATCAAATTATTAAGAAATGGTCTTATGTAACATATATCTTTCAAAAAAAATAAAACTAGCCATTTACACGTGATTCTCATTTTAAAATCAGCTGCTGAGGGGTTGTCTTAACTCCAAATACTCAATTCAGAAATCGGCCACAAGGCCATAAAGTTGCTAACACGACATTAAATAACAAATACATAAATGGCCGGGTTAGCTACTAACTCAGAGTTAGTAAGATAACCCAGGGTCGGAAGCGGGCCCAAGATAGCCTAGATAGACTGACCACTTCTAAAAGAAACAACAGAGATCTGTCTCTCTTGCAAAGGACTTAATTGCCTATTAAATGATTAATTTAAACTGTCTGCAAAATAATAATCTGAAAAGATTAGAATGCATTAATTTATTGTTGGAATGGCATTTTAGTTTACGCTAACATCTATGTGAATTTTTCAGATTGATATATGCAAGATTCTTACGTGCCTACAAGCAAAGAGGTTCTTAGGAAATATTGAAAACTTGACTCCTTTAAGTTTCAATGAATATTTATAGTAAACTAGTTGTGCACGCGGCTTCGCTCCCGCCAACCTACCTACCCTACACACTTACTTACCCTACCTATCTACCTACTTATCTACCTATCCTACCTACCTACCCTACATACCTACCATATCTACCTACCTTACCTACCTACCCTACCTAAATTTGAATATTTTTTTTTTGTGCCTTTCCTATTTTCGGGCGAACCAAACATAAAGAAATATTCAAATCTGTCAAGCCGTTTTTGAGTTTTAGCGAGACTAACGCTGATTAAGTACATAGAAAATAAAAAATAACCTAGTTTTGAATATATTTCATTGTTCTTTATATTTGCTACAAATAAATACACTTCGATTTCAACTTTAATACACCCGAAAATATACGCAGAAAAATCGTAAACTTATAAAAAGCTTACACAATAATACAATCCATAAAGAACCACATAATTCATGATTTCCGTCTCGCAGTCAAAGAGAAAGCGGTCGAGCTTAAATAACAAAATTGATAGAAAGAGACGCCGTTTTCACTCGGGTATTTTGTATATCTCTCGAGAAACTCCCCCATCCACGGGAAAAATTACGACTTATAGGATCTTATACCCTCCCCTTCTCACGTCGTATGCCTTTATACGGATTACGTTGGTCTTTTGTTATATTTTTATACCACTTTGTGGATGAAATGTGTGGTGTAATAACATAATTTGTGGTGTGATGTTCGTTTTATTTTTCACTCTTAGTCTCATGATTTTTCTTTAAGAATACCCGAAATACACCTATAACACACACGTAGTACCTACTAGTGTCTGACCAAAAGTTCGGTTTCGGTTTCGATGGAGTTACGGCAAAAAAAAAGAGTATCGGTTTCGGTCGTAGCTTCGGCAAGTTAAAATCAAAATCAAAATCAATTTTTTTTTATTTCACATAGGCCTACATGGGCACTTATAAAACGTCGACAAAAGGTGCACGGTTCGGGTTGGTCGTTTCCTATGGAGAAGAACCGGCAAGAAACTCCATGGTTACTCTTTTAAAAATGGTTTGCCGCCGAAACCGAAACTAAACCGAAACTGCATTCAGGCGGTTTCGCGCTGTGATCGGTCATGTTCGGCGCGTTAAATTCCATCCAAGCGAGTAAGCGACGAAGACATTTTGCCGCGTCCACGTGTCTAAATCATGACTGGCTTGTGTTTGCAGTTCGTTTTGTTTGTTGTGAGTTTTCGTGTGATTTATTTTGAATTCGGTAAGTTTTATTACGTGATATAAGCAAAAGAGTAGGTAGTAAACATCAAAAACTAATTCATTATAACAAACTAATACAGAGATTGTAGTAGAATCAAGTTTAACCTAACTATCTAAATATTTTTTGGTTGATTTAACTCTCTCGTTAATACTATACCGAAACAAATATTACTACGGTACTTGGTACTTACTATAGTTCAGTAGTGGTGATAATATTATGGATTCAGAGTTTCGAAATTCATTTGAATACTTATTCAAGTGGCAAGTATAGTATACTTACCTACGTCTCTAATTGATTTTTTATACAATAAAATAATATATAATAGATATTTTTATAAATCAATGAGAAATTCGGTTTCGGTTTCGGTCGTAAAAACCAGTTTCGGTCGGACACTATACCTAACTGAAAAAAAAACTCTTAAAAATCCCGTATTAGGACTAAGGACACCTTTATGCCCCTTGGCATACAAAATAGAGTGAGACATTATTAGATTGTAACCCTTTTACAGGTCACCTATTACTTTGTAGAAACACCACGTGTCGTTAGTACATAACCGTAAATATACACGTGCTTTTATTTTACCCATAGCGCCTTTATTACCCCATAACAGCCTGCGAATAGGGAAATACTCGTAGCCAACTGCTACGAAAAGAAAAATCTTCGTAGACAAATGCTACGAGGCTACGAATTACCGTAGTTAGTGCTACGCAATTCCGTAGACATGTCTATTCGTAGCAAGAAATAGATAAAACGCTATTGGTTGTAGTTTGCGTCCTTGACGTGAAAAAGTACCTACCCTGGTGACAAATAAGTTTTAACGGTGGGCATAACTGCAATGCCGCAGTACACAAATTATATTATCTCCAACAAGTCAATGTTCAAAATGGTTGGAGTGTAATATTTTTCAGAAGCTTCGCTGCTTGACTTCTTCCATTGTTGGAAGTTATGAAATACTTCCGTGAAGACTCAGCTGAATTCCATCCAGTATTTTTGCACAATATCCGAATGAGAATAAAGTTTTTCAGCATCAGTGTTGTGGTAAATATCGGTAGAATATCATAATACCTACAGTGCGATGAAAGTCTTCACTGTAACAAAAGTACTCAGACTCCTAATATTGGTTTAGGATCTTAAGAAAATAAAGGGCCGTAGTAAAGACGACAGGGCCAAGGGCTCTTCCAAGGTATGATCGTTGGATTAAGTTAGCTTAGTAATTATGTGTTGATTTAATTAGAAACAATCAAACCGACTAGAAGAAACATCTCACACTTTTCTTCTTCAACCAATGCTGATTCTAGGTCTCCTTCATTGCACGTCACTTTACGAGGCTCAGTCTAAACCTGAAGATCAGACTTTTTGAATTTCGTTATCAGCTATCAGTTGGACTTCAAACTCGCCTGAAAGAAAGCGAGGTCTACGATAAAACGAACGAACCGAAAATTGGCTGACTCTCACTTTAAGGTCTGGCGGGTTATAAGATGGAAGGCAACACTGACACACATGTAACATGGAAAATAATATGACTAAAGGTCTATCCATATCATGGCCGTGCCCGGGACGTGGACGGAACGTGCCCCGTCAGTGGCTCATAAAATATCGGTGTGTACATTTTATATGAACTCGTTCAAACACGTCCGTGCACGGGCCGTGCACGAGCCAGTGACGGAGCTTCAATGCCTGGGCCCGGCCCTGTCACGTCCCGGGCACGGCCCTGATATGTGTGGATAGACCTTAAGACTTTTAATCTCGGTAGTATGATTTCTTGGGATAATAGGGATATATTTACTATATATTTTTAGTCCATCAGTTAGGTTTCCAAAAAAAAATTGGTCACGTATTTTTTCTTTGGTACACTTTTTACATAAAAGTTACGTCACAAGTCCCCACACCCGAGCTTTGATGTTCTTTATCTTGGTGATTTTTTATTGATTTGAATAAGCAAAAAATACGTGTCCAATATTATTTGATAAACTCACAGAGGACTAAATAGAATTATCATTTTTACCCAAGAAACTTCCCTATTATGAAAAAAAAAACAAAGACATCTACACCTCAGTTCTCACGTAAAAGACATCTAAAAGACCTCGCCACGACACTTAGATCCTGGCGTCTAAAAGCAAAGCTGTGTCGTGGGCGAGTACCTGACAGACACACCTAATTATTCTGCCGAGCCACGACTCCGTAATTTACTCTACCGGTAATATCACCGCGTATCTAATCTTGCTTTTCGCTGGCAATCTTAAGTTTACTTAAGGGTTGAATAAACAATTATCTGTAGATGTTTGCGGGTTGTCTCTTCGAATAGAATTGAATATGCTCTTTTCAGGATTCACAGAATATTATTCTTGTTCGCTAGGGTTTCTACCTCCTGGAATTGAACCTTGGAATCAACAATCTGTCACCGGGTTTTTTTAATTACCGATATTTGCCCGGAAATAAATGTATTAAACTTTGTATATACAGTAGAGCTTACACTAAAAAGGCGCAGCTTACACTAAAAACGCAGTCACGGTGATTCCGTGACTGCGTTTTCGCTGGCAATCTTAAGTTTACGTTGTCTCTTCACGTGATCAGAAGGCTTGTCTATTTTTCGACCAAAGAATCAGTACCTCAATCATCGTCATTTAACGCTAGTAGCAATGCTTGAAAGCGTTGCGGATCAATTCTTTCATACTATCCTATATATGTTTGTGCATCATTATTATTAGCGTGTACTATGGAGGAACGTTCTTATAATTCTTTTCATTTCTATCTATTAAGGTTGCCCTAGTCAGACAAACGTAGTATGGCGATTACTCCACTGTTTGACGGAGTACTGTAAAAAAAAAAAAGAAAAACAAAAACAAAAACAATTTGTCTCATCATTATCTAGCCCTGTATGGAAACAAAAAAGTTAAAAAAAAAACTGTATTTGAAAGTTATGAGCGTCGAAAGCTCTATATTTCAACACTAATTTCAACGCATATTTGGGCCGAAATAAATACCTAAAAAAGAAGGGAAGTTGCAAAACAGTCGGTACAGGGATAGATAAGCAGTTAAAAATGCAAATAATTTTATTTTAAACAAAAATCATTCAGTAGTTTTTTCATGATACTCATACTCCCAAAGGTCTGTTTATAATATTTCGTGCGCTCCTTTTCTTTCTAAATCATCATTCATTTATTATTTTTATACCATCATGAGTCTGTATTCGTACGCGCACTAGCTTCTTACTGCTCATCATCTGTACGACCCGAACAGATGGAGCTCGCAGCTAGAACTACGGGTCCGGCTGTTTGGATAAGGGTACGCGGGGTCAAGTAGGCCCTCCACCATTGCAAGCGCAAAGGTGGAACCTGACATTGGGTTTGGACTCGCGGTGGTCTATGTGGTGGTTGCAGAGGAGTGGCATGTTGTCTGATCGGCTACATGTGGGTCGAGCGTCATTCCTCAGGCGCAACAAGTGTCTGATGTTACCGGCCTAAGGAAAAGGGCCACCTGGTGGTCAGACGCGGGGTTCGTGAGTAACCCTCAAGCAAGTGAGCTCCTGTGAGCGAGCTGCATCTCCGGCACTTTCCTGGATAGAAAGTAGAGGACTACCCGTTGGATTACTCTTCCGGCAACCCAGCTGTAGGCATTGGGTAGGTGCGTTGATTCGTATTCGAGAGGTGAGCGTGCTTGACAGCTCCGGGACCATTCTGGAGAAATGGTAGCCAGCTTCTCTGGCGTCCCTAGCGGGGATTGAATCCGCTAGCACCAACAAGGTGCGCTGGTGCCGGTGCTTGCACTAGTGCTGGCGTGCTGGGGTGCGTGTTGTGAGCGGCTTTACAGCTCCGGTACCATTCTGGATAAATGGTAGTGAGTAATCACGATGCGACTCACATTTTCTCTTGAGTACCAGGGGCGAGTACTCTTGGAGGCGTGACCTACCGAAGATGGTCCCAGACGCCTCGTAAGGGGTTGCCTGGTATAGTGTGCCGCCTTATATAACGTAAAGTTGGTGAAGGTGGCCGCTATAGAAAATCTCAGTAGTTTAAAGGGGCATGCTCATCACAGCATCTACCCCTTTCGTACGTGTTGTCGGATGAGATAGCATGCATTTTAACCCCGCCCAAAAATAAAATCTTATATATAAAATTCTCGTGTCACAATGTTAGTTACCATACTCATCCGAAACGGCTTGACCGATTTTTATGAAATTTTATATGCATATTCAGTAGGTCTGAGAATCGGCTACTATCATTTTTTCACACGCGAGCGAAGCCGCTGGCAGAAGCTAGTAATATATAATATAAAATTGTTAGGTATTTACTCTCTGCACTAACAGTTTTATCTAAAACATAAAATCAAATTGTTTGATTTTCAATAAAACAAATCTGTTACTTAACAATAGTTCAAGTTTATTCTGTGCACAGTTGAATCACCATTATTGATTTAAGTTCCATCCATATTTTGCAAATGATTTACATAAAATCTCTTCCTCAAGGTTTTCGCTTTGCACATTGATTTAACTTCTGCATTCAATTTCATTGAAGTTCACAATGTTCCTAGAATATTGAAAGTCTGAAAATATATACCTTGATATATCGCAAAATAACGCCAAGTTAAAATGTAACATCGCGCGATATACCCCAAATGGTTAGGCAGAGGAGCACTTGCAGTACCTATAACCACATTTGCTGAACAGTAGTCTTATTGCGCAAGTGAATTCGGCAAGGCGAAGGATTTGACCGCCATCAATCGACTCACACGACGAATCACATGCGAGATGAATGGCGTGATGTGGATTTCCGTCTGTGTATATTCTCTTACGAAATTAGGTATTCACTTACGCAATTAGGCTGCTGGTCCTATTTGGCGCAGCCGTGGGACACACAATGTTACTTTTATATTGTTTTCTAGCATCCCAACGTGAAGAAATCCTCGGAACAGTGAGGTCGCTCCGCGATGCCTGTGAAGAAGACCCCAGGAAGCTTCTGTGCTTTTAGATGTAGTTACTTTAGCCAGAACCCCCACGCACAACGGATCAAGTAGTTTAAGTACGGAAAAGGCAGTCCCTCTTCATTCATTCATAGGGGATGAGTCTATTTCCATCTACCAGGCACTAGTTCAGACTCTGGCTGCACCTACGAAATTCCAGATCGGGAAACCTCAAATAAAATCAGTGCATCGACAGTAGCCCTATCAAAATACCACTGCGGTTTTTATTCGCGCGATTTTTATCCGCACATTCTGCGATGTATGGCACAAGTATGAAACTGCACGCCATTGCGGTAAAAAAACCACGCGGTAAAACAACAACAACATCCGCAACAAATCTGTGTTTTGCCACAGAATCCGCAATTAACTCCGCGCAAATATTTGAGCTTTATAAACGTGTAGAAAAAGACAAAAACCGCGCGGAATTTTATCCGTCATTGTCCGTGCGTGTTAGTTATGATGTACGCAGTTTAAAAATTTCGCGGATACAATTCGCGCGCTTTTTAAATATCGCTGCACATGCTAATAAAGGAGCCTTTTTGATCTCGCACGGGGTTCTTTTTTAATAATGTAAAATTTTTGTTGTTTTTTAGGGTTCCGTTCCTCAAAAGGAAAATAAGGAACCCTTATAGGATCACTTCGCTTCACTGTCTGTCTGCCGTGTGTCAAGATCTTTTTCTCTGGAACGCCTTGACGTAATTAATATCGTTCATATTCAGATTCATACGCTCAAGTTTGTAACCACTTGAAGCTGTGAATAAATCAAACTTCTAAATCAACGCAATCAAGAGGTACATCCGTTTATCATGCTTTTTGGCACTTGCAAGGAAATCAAAACGATATTTTATTTAGATTTCTTTTGACGTTCAAAAGTGCCGTTTAATGGCCTAATTGAATAATGAAATTTTGATTTTGATTTTTTATGAACATCAGTAATGTTTCCTAATTATTTTTATGAATGTTGTACGGAACCCTCGGTGCGCGAGTCCGACTAGCACTTGGCTGGGCCGTTTTTAGGGTATAAACGGGACCCTATTACTAAGACTCCACTGTCCGTCCGTCTGTCACCAGGTTGTATCTAATGAATTGTGATAGCTAAACAATTGCAAATTTCACAGATAATGTATTTCTGTTGCCGCTATATCAACAAATACAAATAGAATAAAACAAATATGTGATTTTTTTGCGATAATGCTACGGAACCCTTTGTGCGCGAGTCCGACTCGCACTTATCCGGTTTTATAACTCATGAATCTCCTGTATATGTCTTGTATATGTATGTGTCATGCGTTGTTTGTATCTCATGTGCCTCCTGTGCGGGTTACAAATAAATATCGTATTTTTCTTTATAACACTTTGCTGGCCTGGGAATCGAACAAAAGACCCCTTGCTCAACAGTTGCGCTGTTTACCATTAGACCAACGAGGCAGTGACGCCAAGTTCTAGATATCTATCTATACTTATAATAATATAAAGCTGAAGAAATTGTTTGTTTGTTTGAACGCGCTAATCTCAGGAACTACTGGTTTGAATAGAAAAAATATTTTTGTGTTGGCTAGTCCATTTATCGAGGAAGGTTATAGGCTATATAACATCACGCTACGACCAATAGGAGCCGAGCATGAGTGAAAAATCTTGCAAAAACGGGCAAAATTATTCATTTTTGGGAGCTTCCGTTGCGTGCGCTGCGTAAAAGGTTTAATTTACGCAACAATCATGAGGGTAGGTAGGGTAGGGTAGGTAGGCAGTTGACGGGAGTGAAGCCGCGTGGGACAGCTAGTGTTTTATAACAATCTTTGTTACATAAGCCCCTATCTAGATAACAATATTGTCATTCATTGAAGTAGGTTTATCCATTTCAGTTACATCGTTTCCTAGAATTTATGCAGCAATAAAAATGTCGTTAATTGGGCGAGACCATTTTATTAACTGCTTTTGTGCTTAGATTTACTATATCTGAGGACACATCTGTATTGATAGGGGATGTAATAAAAATTGATTAAGGGAATGGAGCAGCCGAATCGCGTAAGTGAATTCGTCAAAGGAAACAGTTTGGAACCTTCACAAAAACAACTTTACGTATTGTATATTACACTCTGAAAAGGAAAGGAGATGAACCTTTCCATGACCAATATTTTGACGTAGAATTGATTGTAAAGAATGAACGAAAGCGGAAGAATCGAGAGAAAACTTCACTATTAGTATTGTGTAAACAAAATTAAATTATGTCCTAATTATTTGGAAATAAATCAATCGAGTTTGATGAATCATAACGCAGTAGATGAACTTCAACTCAAAGGAGGATAATAATAATAACTAATAATTATTTTATTCCGTTCATTTTTGCACAGTACAATATTAAAACAATAATACATAACATAGAAACCCTTAAGTGCTAGTTATTGACAAATTCCCTGGATCCCACACTAGGATACCCTGTATTGCAAAAATTGTACATGGTTACATGGAGATAAAATTAAATTAAATTGTAATGTAGATAAATAGATGTTATTATTTTATTCTTTGAATTTAGTTTATGTTGCTTTTTGGTGAGTGAATGTGTATGAGTATAATTATGTGGAGTGTGGAGTATGTAGGGGTGAGTGTTAAGTATATAGGTAGGTAGATATTTTTGCTATTTATATCCCAATTCTACGACTGTATTTGTAAAAGGTCTTCTGTTTGGTTATAATTTAGGGGATGCAGCTATTCAAATATAACAATTTTTAGACGTCTGTAAGTTAAGGAGATAATATTTTTATCGTGATAGTAGAATTTTGAATAGAGGTAGGGCCCAAGAAATGCGAAAGATCTACGTGTAAAGGAAGAGTGAACTCTAGGTCGAACCCATTTTAACGTTCTGGATGAATGGCGGGCTAGTTCATTGGCATCCCTGTGAAAGCGCATCAGAGCCGAAGCGATAAACAATTGCCTCATTCTGAGGACGCTACAATCCGAATATAGAGCATCAGTTGAATATCGCCAGGGCTTCCTGTACGCTATCTTTAGAATAACTCGTTGAGCTCTCTCCAACCTAAGCAAATTTGTTTTGTTTGCTGTTCCCCAGGTTGACACACAGTAACTTAATAATGATTGGCACAAGGTAAAATACAAGATATGAATCAGCTTTGGTGTTGCGATGGATCTGACTTTTTTAAATATGTGTGAAAGTTTTCTAGTACGCTTCACAAGTGCGTCAATCTGTGCTTCCCATGTTAGGTGCTTATCGATTTGTATGCCTAGGTATTTTATACTCGTAACTTGTTCGATTTGCGAGCACAGACAGCTTTCGTCATCGAAACTACCACAAACGTGCAGTTTTCAGGATGATCGTACTCTTTCCAAATTGGTTTCGCAATACCGAAAAAGTTGAAAGAAATGATTCTAACTCTTTGAAGGTTCCAAACTGTTTCCTTTGCTGAATTCACTCACGCAATTCGACTGATGGTTTTATTGCCATGAATTTATCCAGATTTGCCTCAATCGTAAGCTCGTTTTTAGGGTTCCGTAAGATGTAAACACTCACATCCCATCACTCTGTCACAGACAGCCTTCGATCAACAATACTATCTAGATGTAGGTTCAGCGCAAGAAATACGTCTCGGTAAATAACAGATCACTTGAGAAGTGAGCTCTTATTTTCTTCAGTTATAGTAAATGTGGGGTAGTAAGTATATATCATTTAGCATTGATTGTGTACGTGACCTCTAGGTTGGTTATTGTTGATCGAAGCAGACAGCTGTTCATGTTGAAAACTAGATACTAATGCTATGAAGTTTATTGACTTTTTTTTTAATGACATGTTAAACCACGGCTTACGAGCCAGTGTTAAGATGAAATGCGGTCGCAGAGCTGCGATTGAATTTTCAAATTAAAAAGTCATAATTCGAAGTCTGGCACTCGGCCATTTCCTCCTCCAATATTGGACCAATTTAAAAGATATTCCATAAACTGAAAAAGAAAGATATATACTGTGCCCCTATGTTTTCTTTTTTGATGCTACGTTATCTTTAAAAGCACTAGAACTCTCAAAAAATGCTCAAAATTGCGCTGTCAACAGAGGCCTAGTGTACAAATTTGACAACTATAAATGACAAGTAAAATTTCAAAATTTAAAATACTCCCGTCACATTTTTATTTCATTCTACATAATTTATCTAGTACGTAGTAGATACGCTTCGATCGGCAATCTATGGAACACGTAATTATGACACGATATCTTGCGACAACACCATTCAAACAACAAAACGCCTATAACATTTGAACGGCTGAACCGATTTTATTCAAACATAGCTAAGAACACTCTCGACAAAATCACATTTCAAACAAAAAAATACTAAATCAAAATCGCTTAGGCGCTATGATGCTACAGACAGACACACAGATACTCAGCAACACACGTCAAACTTATAACACCCCTCTTTTTCTGTCGGGGGTTAAAAAAAGAAAAACATAGAGGCACAGTATATAACTTTATTTTTCAGTTTATGGAATATCTTTTAAATTGATCCAATATTGGAGGAGGAAATAGGCGAGAGCCAAACATCGTATTATGATTTTTTACTTAGAAAATTCAGTCAGGGCACTGCGACCGCATTTCCTCTCAACTGTATATAACAAGCTTGCACACTTGTATAACAAAACCATGCCCCTTTACCGAGAACAAATCTAAAACCGATATAAAGCAAAACATACCTATGTAGACGACCTTCTATCTCCTGTTTGCTAAGCAAAGATATATAAGGTTCAGTTCGCCAGCACAAGGCCAGTGCAGGGGCGTCCCTGTCCTGCCCAGAATAGACAGCTGCATACGTGGCTCTGAAGGTCGAAGATTATGATAATAATAGCTTTTTACTCGTATAAAGAGGGTATGTTGAAACAGTAATAGGGATATGTTTCCTGGCTCAGATCAAATAAAAATCGGCCAAGTGCGAGTCGGATTCGCGCATGAAGGGTTCCGTACCATTATCGCAAAAAACGGCAAAAGAAATCACGTTTGTTGTATGGGAGCCCCAATCAAATATTTATTTTATTCTGTTTTTAGTATTTGTTATTATAGCGGCAATATAAATACATCATCTGTGAAAATGTCAACTGTCTTGCTATCAGGGGTCATGAAATACAGCCTGGTGACAGACGGATCGTTGAGTCTTAGTAATAGGGTCCCGTTTTTTAACCGACTTCCCAAAAAGGAGGAGGTTCTATGTTCGACTTCAAGTTTGTTTTTTTTTTTTTTTTTTTTTGTGTATGTTCATCGATAACTCCGTCAATTGTGGACCGATTTTGTTAATTCTTTTTTGTTTGATTAAGTATGTTCCGAAATTGGTTCCATTTTACTTTGGTGAAGATCTGATGAAGAACTTCGGAGATATACAACAGAACTCTTCAATAAATAACGGCAAATCTCTCGGGATTGCTGCAATCGCATGTCTGTTTGTTGTTTATAACATTTCATAACATAACATCACGCCAGTTCGCTCTTAAGGGATAAGCAGATCTCTCATTTCACCGGTTATGTTCAAGTTTCATGAAATCTATTCTGGCGAAATAGTTCCCTTACTAACTTGCCTATAAGGTAGGTACAACTAAAAAGTTAAAAATAAAAAAACTTTTTGCAAAAAAATACCACCGACTTCCAAATACAAAACTACAAAGTGAAAATTAATTTTTTGAAGTCGGTGTCCATAACGCAAAAAAATGGTACCTGCGAAAGACACCGACTTCAAAAAATTAAGTTATTTTTTTGCAAAAAGTTTTTTTACCCTTTGGGTACGAAACCCTAAAAAAACAGCTTCTAGCAAAATACTATGTGAGACTATGTGTGTACTAGGTGAGACGGTACTTCACGCCTGAACAGCTGCTCTACTTGTATAAAGCGCAAGTTCTGTCATGCATGGAGTACTGCTCTCACCTCTGGGATGGATCTGCCAAATACCAGCTTGATGCACTTGAGTCGATTGACAGACGGGCCAAAAGGCTTATTGGCAGCGATGCACTGGTTGCCTCAAAGCTCCAGAGCCTCGAACATCGTCGCCGAGTTGCCAGCCTGTCGGTTTTTTATCGGTTACATTTCGGGGAGTGTGCGACGGAACTGCACAATTTGATTCCGCCTAGCCCTTTCCATCATCGGACTACAAGACGTGCGGCAATGTGCCGTCGGTACATGGTGGATATCCCACCCATACGCACAAAGCGTTTTAAAATTACTTTCATTGTGCATACAGCTAAGGAGTGGAATTCCCTGCCGGCGTCCTTGTTCCCTGATAGCTACAACCTAGGGGTTTTCAAGTCAAGAGTGAATAGGTTACTTCTAGGCAAGCTTGCTACACCTTCGACCATATCATCACTTAACATCAGGCGAGATAGTGGTCAAACGCAAGTAAAAAAAATAAAAATAAATATATAAAAGCAAATATATATGTATGTTTATTTTAACTACAATATATATATATTGTTATTCAATTTAATTTCTAAATTTTTATGCACCTGCCATGTTATCTCTCCACCACCTTTGGTTGACTGGTAGAGAATGCCTCAGGCATTAAGTCCGCCTATGTATCTGTATGTTGCATGAAGTTTTAAATAAATAAATAAATAAATAACGAATAATAAAATAGTACATTATGGTACAAGTGTGTAATGTTGGTGATTACCGCTGAGGCGCCATTGAGACCCGAGCCGTTAGGTGAGGGTCTTAAGAGAGCCGAGGACGGTAATCATCAATACACACGTGTATCATACGACGTTTTTCAACACACTTGTGAAGAAAATAATACTAAAAAATCATTTCCAACAGTGAAAACTAGTTGTGGATTTTTTTTTTCGCAATGGCGGGCAAAGTTAATCAGTTTTCCTATGCGCGCGCATCTAACCATGGCGATCGGCCATAGACTAAAAATAATGAGTAATCTTTTTTTTTACTTTTCGCGAATAGCGTTTTAGCCACGTACAAAATGGGGAATTTCAAGTTTTCTTTATTACAGACAAAAACAAAATTTATATTTAAGTGAAAGTTTTATTTATTAAACACGTACAAGTTGAAATTATCTATTTAAATACGAAGTTGCATGAAATGTGTTGCATTTGTACTATTGAGCACGATCTTTTTTGTATCGAAACTTTTTTAAGAACAAAGCAACTCAACCAATAAATTAAAAAAAAAACTCATTATCTCACTTGTGAATAATAGTAATGAAAAAGTCACAGTTTGATAACAGGTGTCATTATGTGCCTAATTGCGGTGAAATTAGAGCCACTTTATAAGCAAGTGTGTTGAAAAAAATATTATTGAATAGCGTACTATATTTACTTCTATCTAATATAACTGTGGTATAATAAAGATAGGCAAGCTTGAAATTACTCAGGGTAAACCGACGTCTAGTATTAATTTTATCTGTGCCGACGTCTTTCTTGACATAATTTTCTTCAGCTTTTATTAAGAGGATTTAAAATAAAACCGAGTTTTACCCGTCTTCCCCTTTAAAATTACAGTAATTTTCACGGATTTAATGAAAATGACTACGTGCGAACTGGGTTCCTCGAATTGCCGGTTCAGCAAATTCAATTCGGGGAAACTGTTTAACTTTGATTAATTCGATAAGCTTGTTGTTTATTCTGGCTTTGTTATAAAATATGTTGGTTAGAAGACACCTGCCCAGTTGGTGTCTATCTAAAATGGCAGCTGGGAATATTTTACGGTAAAAATGTAATGATTTCTAGCAAAAAGTCCTGTTTTATCAGTCTATGTATGTATGTTTGTTCCTATGTGCCGTTCTAAAGACTAAACGCGTTGACCGATTTTGATGATTTTTACGTTATTCGATTCGTGTTAACCCTGCGAGTGTCACTGGCTACATTAAAATTCGAAAATAGACTTAAAATATGGCGGTTTTTGGGCGCCATATTGTGGGGGCTCCATTTTGTTTCGTCTTCTAATCCCGTCGCGTGGACAATCAAAAGAAAGGGTTTTAAGAGGTGATTTCAAAAATATATAACAATTATATGTTTAAATGTACCTAAATCTAAAAAAAAATTACCGTAAAGTTATAAATAAAAAAAGTTAATTCAAATAATCAAAAAACCCGACTACTTAAAAAGCGAACTAAAAAGACGTAAAGAAGAAGAAAATCATGCTGTGCAGTCGGAGGATATATCTGGTTTTGTTCAGCCAGCTCGCCAATACGTATCCTCCGACTGCACAGCATGACTTTCTTCTTGTTTACGTCTTTTTAGTTCGCTTTTTTTTGCAATCGGTTAAATATCCGGTATATTTTGGCTAAATTCAAAAAACCTTTATATATAACTTAACAGAGGTTAACTTAGCAAAACATAAACGATATCGTTAATAGCGGATCGTGTACAATGTTCAGAGGGAGAGGGCGCCCTCTACCCTCCCTGACCTGAAGCGTCGTTTACTTATTTTTATTGTTCAAATGTTTTACAGGTGACGTTTACACTTCCCTACGATTCTCTCGTAAAACGGTGCGTGTCGTTCCATTAGCGTAATCAATCTGGGAACAGGAAATCCGGCCAAGGGTGACTTTTGCTCGGTCGTTATGCTTTTAAACTTCGCTGAAATCGTGTCACTGGTGAAGGATATCTTTTTTTTTAATTATAAGTTAGGCTAGCGTTTGATCACTATCTCACCTTTTGGTAAGCGATGATGTGGTCGAAGATGTAGCACGCTTGCCTAGAAGCAACCTATTCACTCTTGACTTGAAGACCCCGAGATTGTAGCTATCGGGAAACACAGACTCCGGCAGGGAATTCAACTCCTTAGCTGTACGCATAATGAAAGTATTTTAAAAACGTTTAGTGCGTATGGGTGGGATGTCCACCATGTACCGATGGCGCATCGCCGTACGTCTGGTAGTTCGATGATTAAACGGGCTAGGCGGAATTAGATCATGCAATTACATCGCACACTTCCCGATATGATAAAAAACAGACAAGCTGGCAACTCGACGACGATGATCAAGGCTCTGGAGCTTTGACTTAACCAGTGCCTCATTGCCGATCAGCCGCTTGGCCCGGTTTCCGATCCACTCTAGTGCATCAAGCTGGTATTTGGTAGATCCGTCCCAGAGGTGAGAACAGTATTCCATGCAAGATCGAACTTGCGCTTGATACAACTTATGCAGCTGTTCTGGCGTGAAGTACCGTCTCACCTTCGCAAAGATGCCCAACTTTTTGGCAGCCAGTTGAGCCTTTGCCTTTGGCTTTTTAAAGTGTTGGAAAGTCTACAGCGATGTTACAATATAATCATAATTAAAATAAAAGGAGATAGGTAAATTTGTCTATTTACCCTAACGATGTTATATATATACTGAGTTAGACACGTTTTACCGACGTCTGCGCGGCAATACAAACACAAGCTGACCAGCATTGAGTGAACTCAGTCCGTCCTGCGTCTGGCCGAGACGCGAACGTACGTTTGAACAGTATGTTTATCTCTTTCTGACAACGGGGTCCTAATTTATATCTCTGTGATCTTTTAACCTACTCAGTGATATAAATAAAGTTCCAGGTTCCATAGGTTCCTAGGTAGCTAAAGTAAAATACAGCTATGTTTTTATTTCTTTACTAGGTGCCCCACGCGGCTTTACTCCCGTCAATTGGCTACCTACCTACCCATCTACATTACCTACCCTACATACATGATTGTTGCATCACCGCAACGGAAGCACTCAAAAAAAAACTTTTTTGCTAAAAAATACTATCGACTTCCAAATACAAAACTACAAATTGACAAATAACTTTAATTTTTGAAGTCGGTGTCTTTCGTTGGTGCCAATTTTTTGCGTTATGGACACCGACTTCAAAAATTAAAGTTATTTGTCAATTTGTAGTTTTGTATTTGGAAGTCGATAGTATTTTTTTGCAAAAAATGTTTTTTATTTTTCACTTTTTAGTTGTACCTACCTAATAGGCAAGTTAGTAAGGTAACTATAACGCTGAAATAGATTTCATAAAACTTGAACTTAACCGCTGAAATGAGAGATCTGCGTACCCCCTAAGAGCGTACTGGCGTGATGTTATGTTATGAAATGGTATTTTTTTTTTTTTTTAAACAATAAACAGACATGCGATTGCAGCAATCCCGAGAGATTTGCCGTTATTTATTGAAGAGTTCTGTTGTATATCTCCAAAGTTCTTCATCAGATCTCCACCAAATTAAAATGGGACCAATTTCGGAACATACGTTTTCAAACAAAAAAAAGAATTTTCAAAATCGGTACACAATTGACGGAGATATCGGCGAACATAAACAAAAAAAATAAAAAACAAACATGAAGTCGAACATAGAACCTCCTCCTTTTTGGGAAGTCGGTTAAAAAGGAATAATATTGCCCGTTTCTGCAACATTTTTCATTTATGCTCCGCTCCTATTGGTCGTAGCGTGATGTTATATAGCCTATAACCTTCCTCGATAAATGGACTATCCAACACATTTTTTTTTTTATGGCATGTATCCCAGCAGTGGGAACAGAAAATGCTGACGATGATGATTATTATGATTACGAAAATTCTTTCATTAAGGGCCTACCACCGCTTTAGTGCCGTAAAACGGTTTCTTTCAAGCATTCTCCTTAGTAACGACTAGGTTATAAAGTTTGAAAAAAAAATATGTATTATTGTTTCATGTACATTATTTGTGTAACAAGGTTTTCTCAAGTATCTAATAGTTTTGCTTTAAAAAAAATTAACAACATGATATTTTCACTGTTTTTGGAGAGTATCCAATAGATGTAGCTAATAGATTTGATTTTAAAAAAAATTAACAACACGATATTTTTTCGCAACTTTTTGAAACTTCTCCAAACCAACTTGAATGTTTAAAAATATTTTTACACGGGCAAATTGATAGCTAGAATTTCTTTATAACTGAAATAGCATATGTAAATGAATAATATTTTGCAAACAAAACTGTTCAAAAGGAGGTTCAATATTGCGTTAAGGCGATATAGACGCCCCAATTTTAACGCAGTACTGGCCGTGCGCCCGCTCGATTCCAAAATATCGATATTGAACCACCTTTTGAACAATTTTGTGTGCAAAACATTATTTGATTTACATATGCTATGTTATTTATGAAGAAATGCCAGCCATCAAGTTTTCTGTGTAAAAATATTTTTAAACATCCAAGTCGTTTCGGAGGAGTTTCAAAAAGTTGCGAAAAGATATCGTGTTGTTATTTTTTTTTTCATCAAAACTATTAGTTACACGAAAAAACCTTGTGTTCAAAATTATGTACATATATCAATAATAAATATATATTTTTCCAAACCTTTTAACCAAGCCGTTACTAAGGATTATGCTTTCGAAAGTTACCGTTTTACGGCACTAAAGGGTATGTAAGCCCTTAACATGGGGGAATACATACGCCTTAATAGGAAGCAACTCACACCGAATGTCAATAATGGTAATTTAGGCCAGAAAATGCATTCGTGAAATGTTCCACGCAATATAAGCAAAGCTGCGGGCAAAAGCTAGTGTTAAATAAAATATTATAGAACATTTCAATTACAAACCGCAACCTAAATACAGATTGGTACGTTCAACATTTCTCGTAACCGTAACACGCAAATCGTTTCCACGAATTGTAAATAATTCCAATACTATTCCCACCTAACAATGTTAACCATTTTCACGACTCATTGTGCACAATTATTAACGAATCATGCTTCCATGACCTTTAGGGTTCACCGTGGAAATATTAAAGCGTTCGTTAAAACTTAGTTCAAGTGGTAACATTAAATAAGCAGTGGGTTCCCCACACGGGTATTCGGTGAGCGGGCGAAGCGAGCTCTTTGAATATTCAATGATGGACAGAGCTTGTGTATGCAAAATAATGGTTCTAACTGAACGCGCTGGCACTGACCAAATTGACGGCTCACAGCCTATATTGTTAACCGACTTCCAAAAAAGGAGGAGGTTCTATGTTCGACATTATGTTTGTTTTTTTTTTTTTTGTGTATGTTCACCGATATCTCCGTCAATTGTGGACCGATTTCAAAAATTCTTTTTTTGTTTGAAAAAGTATGTTTCGAAATTGGTCCCATTTTAATTTGGTGAAGATCTGATGAAGAACTTTGGAGATATACAACAGAACTCTTCAATAAATAACGGCAAATGTCTAGGGATTGCTGCAATCGCATGTCTGTTTATTGTTTATACCATTTCATAACATAACATCACGCCAGTACGCTCTTAAGGGGTACGCAGATCTCTCATTTCACCGGTTATGTTCAAGTTTCATGAAATCTATTCTGGCGTTATAGTTACCTTACTAACTTGCCTATTAAGTAGGTACAACTAAAAAGTGAAAAATAAAAAAACCTTTTTTGCAAAAAAATACTACCGACTTCCAAATACAAAACTACAAAGTGTAAAATAACTTTATTTTTTGAAGTCGGTGTCCTTATCGCAAAAAAAAATTGTACCTAGGAAAGACACCGACTTCAAAAAATAAAGTTATTTTACACTTTGTAGTTTTGTATTTGGGAGTCGGTAGTATTTTTTTGCAAAAAAGGTTTTTTTTACAGTCTACAACTTGTTGCGTTTTTAACAGACTATCCAAAAAGTAGGAGATTCTATGTTCGACTTCATGTTAGTTCTTTTTTTCTGTGTGTATTTTCAACGAGATCTCCGTCAAATGTGGACCGATTTTGAAAATTCCTTATTTTTATAGAGTATGTTCCGAAATTGGTCCAGTATTAATTTGGTGATGATCTGATGAAGAGTTTCGTAGATAGACAACAGAACTCTTCAATAAATAACGGCAAATCTCTCGGGATTGCTGCAATTGCATGTCTGTTTATTGTTTACTAGCTGACCCCCGCGGTTTCGCTCCCGTCAAAATTATAGCCTTTGTTACTCGGGTATAAAGTAGCTTTCCATAGGTGAAAGAATTTTTTAAATCGGTTCAGTAGTATCGGAGCCTATTCGGTACAAACAAACAAAAAAAATCTTTCCTCTTTATAATATTGGTTTAGATAGATAATGCCATTTCATAACATAACATCATACCAGTACACTCTAAAGGGGTACGCAGATGTGTTCAGTTTATCTTGGTATATTCTCATTTCACCGGTTATGTTCAAGTTTCATGGTATTCGGGTAATCTATACTGGCATTATAAGTACCTTACTTAAGACTTGCCTATTTGGTACAACTAAAAAGTGAAAAATAAAAATACTATTTATAAAAAAATACTACCGACTTCAAACTAAAAACACTACAAAGTGTAAAATTACTTTCTTTTTCCAAGTCGGTGTACATAACGAAAAAAATTGATATCTACCTAAGAAAACGACTTCGAAAATAAAGTTATTTTTCACTTTGTAGTGTTTTGAATTGGAAGTCGGTAGTAGTTTTTTTATAAATAAAATTTTACTAAGTATTGTATTTACAGATAATGTTTTTACTCATTATTCTCCATTGTTTGCACGACCTAGAAAATGTTAATTTACCTTTTATTGTACTACTAGTAACTAAGCTACAGTATATTTCAGAAAACCTTACCAATTTCTTAATAATTGTTTTGTAATCATTGAAATTGTTATGGCAAAGACCAAGAAATATTCCTTTCTGAACTTTGACACTGAATCTTTGATACATAACAAGCAATAAGTTTTAAAACTGTAACCCGACTACGGATTTTTTTTAGCCTATTTCACCCGGGCCATAATAACAAATCGATCGTTACCTTATTCATCAAAATCGGATGAGTAGTTTAGGCGCTACAGAGGAACATACGTAAATACATACATAGACTGCTAAAATCATAATCCTTCCTTATGGCTTCACCGTAGTCGGGAAAAAAACACAAAAGATTATATAGACACTTCTAAAGCTGGCCTCATACATTGTTCAGACTTCATAAACAAGTTTTTTATGATCTGCTATACAGAGAGAAATCCCGTAATGTTCCTCATACAATATGGATTATATTTTTACTGTCGTTAGTCTGTGCGTCTGTCTCGATGTGGTCGAAAACTCATCTCTTATTTAACTCTTCGACAGATTTTCTTATAACTTATTCACTCCGTGGACCCTTTTTAACAAATTTCCGATATTGAATTACTAATCATCGGCTTTTACAAAAAGTTTCTTTGAGGCATTTTCTGCTGTAACGATGATTAAACTAATTGGGGTATCTTCTTTCATAGGACTAAAACGGAAGATATCTAGTATGGTTATTATTTATGTACTTATTGCTCAATTTGAGCTCGTCCAGTTCATCGTTAGCAAAAACTTGGATGTCCATAGTTTCTGGTTATCCACTTACCTACTCTAAACTTATTTTTAACCGACTTTCGAAAAAGGAGGAGGTTCTATGTTCGACTTTATGTATGTTTATTTTTTATTTTTTGTGTATGTTCACCGATTACTCCGTCAATTGTGGACCGATTTTGAAAATTCTTTTTTTGTTTGAAGGAGTATGGTCCGAAATTGGTCCCATTTTAATTAGGTGAAAATGTGATGAAGAACTTCGAAGATATACAACAAATAACGGCAAATCTCTCGGGATTGCTGCAATCGCTTGTCTGTTTATTGTTTATACCATTTTATAACATAATATCACGCCAGTACGCTCTTAAGGGGTACGCAGATCTCTCATTACACCGATTATGTTCGTTCACGTTTAATGATATTCGGGTAATCTATTCTGGCGTAATAGGTACCCTAACAACTTGCCTATTAGGTAGGTACAACTAAAAAGCGAAAAATAAAAAACCAGCCAAGTGCGAGTCAGACTCGCACACGAAGTGTTCCGTACCGTTATAGCAAAAAACGGCATACAAATCACGTTTTTTGTATGAAAATACCCCCTTACATATTTATTTTATTCTGTGTTTAGTATTTGTTGTTATAGCGGCAACAGAAATACATCATCTGTGAAAATTTCAACTCTCTAGCTATCACGGTTCTTGAGATACAGCCTGGTGACAGACAGACAGACAGACGGACCGCGGAGTCTTAGTAATAGGGTCCCGTTTTTACCCTTTGGATACGGAACCCGAAAAAAATCTTTTTACAAAAAAATACTACCGACTTCCAAATAAAAAGAAGAAACTACAAAGTGAAAAATAACTTTAATTTTGGAAGTCGGTGTCCATAACGCAAAAAAATTGTACCCACGAAAGACACCGACTTCCAAAATTAAAGTTATTTTTCACTTTGTAGTTTCTTCTTTTTATTTGGAAGTCGGTAGTATTTTTTTGTAAAAAGGTTTTTATTACAAGTTTTAATTAACTTGCACTGTATGTAAGTATGTTAGCGTCAAATCTTGCAACTGAATTTTAAAGCAGTTATCCTCCACCGATTAAGATGAAATTTTGCATACACGTTAAGTTTGGATGACAATGCATGGTTAGCTAAGTGATGTCATTCTAAATCCAATATAGCAGACGGCTCAAGATGGCGGGCTTGTTATTTTTGAGCTATTGCATAGCTTCTATCGCGGGCCTTGAGCGTGGAGACCAAATCCAGAACTCCAACCGGCACAGCGGTGATATTTTTTATAAGGTTTTTGAATTCTGAGGAATGTGAGCGGTGAGGGGCAGGGGGGTGGGGCGGAGAGGTTTGTTGCACGTGTTTTAGATTTCCGTGTTGGTATTTTTAGAATGAAAAAAAAATTTGCGGGGGGAGGTAAACGGTTAAGGGGGGGGGGGGGGGGGGGTAAACGGTTAAGGGGGGGGGGGGGGTTAATCCTATCTTGTTCTCCTGGATGAAGTAGCGCGGGGCAGGTGTGCATATTTTTAGGAGGATGATAAAATTTAAATATTGTGGTTTTATTATTATAATTATATTTTTTTTTTTTGATTCGGTCTCCACGCTCTAAAAATATAGAGGTTTTTTTTTTTTGATTTGTTCTCCACGCTCTAAAAATGCTATGCAATAGCTTTACCGCGGCGGCGCGGCTGTCCCCGAGTGCCACATGTCTTTTTTGTGTGCACTGCCATGATATGGGTATCAAATGAAAGGGTTTACTGAGAAGAATACGAAAAAAGACTGATTAAAAAAAATAATTGGTACTAACATTATAAAGAAAGTTTGTGACGTTGTAAGGGGTAATCTCTGGATCTACTGAACCGATTATGAAAATTCTTTCACCAGTGGAAAGCTACATTAATCCTGAGTGTCATAGGCTATAATATATTTTCAAAAAAAATAAAGACCCTTATGAAAATTTCAATAATGTAACCCAAGGTAGCAAAATGTTGCCTATAAAATTCATTCATTGGCGTGCGCTGAGGAAACTATTGATGATAGATAAAAAATTGTAGGTAGGTAAGTAGGTAGGGTAGGGTAGGTAGGGTAGGCAGGGTAGGTAGGTAGGTAGCTAGTTGATGGGAGCGAAGCCCCGGGGGTCAGCTAGTTATCGAATAAAAATATTCGCTTCACACGACACAACGAGACAGACAATTGTTTTAAAGACTTTGGCTTCGCCGGTCTCAAACAATCCTGGTCAGACAGCGGTTACAAAATAATATATTCCTAATCCCGATACGATTCAACTTCCACTGAAGTTGGCATCAAAACGAAATACTCGCATAGCTAGAATAGCACTTACAATAGTTATTTCAAACTGATAACGATCTCTTTCATTTTCCTGACGTCATTTCGTTGCATGCTTGATTTCAATCTGGGGACAGACTATAAATTTTCAGAACCACGTGATTTTTGCGATCATTCCAGACTTCAGTCGACGTTTATGACAGATTTATACTTTGATTTACTGCTTGTATTTCTGTACTCTTGTGTAACGGTTTAAATCTATTGTGAATAACAGGATTTATGAAATGGTGTAACCTACTTTTTATGGTTGCGTACCCAAAGGGTAAAAAAGGGACCCTATTACTAATTATTACTCCACGATCCGTCTGTCTGTCTGTTTGTCTGTCCGTCTGTCATCAGGCTGTTGTAATTTTAACAGTTTATGTATTTATGTTGCCGCTATAACAACAAATACTATAAACAGAATAAAATAAATATTTAATTGCGGCTCCCATACAACAAACGTGATTTTTGTGCCTTTTTTGCGATAATGGTATGGAACCCTTCGTGCGCGAGTCCGACTCGTACTTGGCCGGTTTTTTACCGACTTCCCAAAATGGAGGAGGTTTCTCAAATCGACCGTATATATGTATATATATATTTTATGTGTGTTCGCGGATAACTTCGTCGTTTATGAACCGATTTTGATGATTCTTTTTTGTTGGAAAAGAGATATCGCAAGAGTGGTACCATGATAAGGAAACCAGGATCTGATGATGGGATCCTAGAGAAAGCGAGGGAATTCCTCAAATATTATAGGCATACATATAGCGATTTTGGTATTTTCATCAATAATGCAATCATTTTCACTCAGAAAATTTAATTTCGTGAAGTGGAACTAATGAAGACCACAATAGCCACTGGAACTCCGAAATAAAACAATGTATCCTAGTCGTGTTTGGGCGTATTGGAATCGTCATGAGATGGTTTTTTCGAATAACGGAAAATAATGGGTACAAAAGACACCGACTTCGGATATGAAAGTTAATTTTCGCTTTGTTTTGGAAGTCGGTTTGATTTATTGTTAAAATGTTTTATTTTATGATCCAGTGCACTTGCTCCACTTTTTCCTTTTAAGCAATTTTTAACCGACTTCCCAAAATGGAGGAGTTTCTATGTTCGACATTATGTTTGTTATTTTTTTTTTTTGTGTATATTCACCGATATCTCCGTCAATTCTGGACCGAATTTGAAAATTATTTTTTTGTTTGGAAAAGTATGTTCCTATTTTAATTTGGTGAAGATCTGATGAACCACTTCGGAGATATACAACAGAACTCTTCAATAAATAACGGCAAATCTCTCGGGATTGCTGCAATCGCATGTCTGTTTATTGTTTATACCATTTCATAACGTAACATCACGCCAGTACGCTCTTAAGAGGTAAGCAGATCTCTCATTTTACCGGTTATGTTCAAGTTTCATGAAATCTATTCTGGAGTTATCGGTACCTTACTAACTTGCCTAATAGGTAGGTACAACTAAAAAGTGAAAAATAAAAAAACTTTTTGCAAAAAAATACTACCGACTTCCAAATGCAAAACTAAAAAGTGAAAAATAACTTTAGTTTTTGAAGTCGGTGTCCATAACGCAAATAAATGGTACCTACGAAAGACACCGACTTCAAAAACTAAAGTTATTTTTCACTTTGTAGTTTTGCATTTGGAAGTCGGTAGTATTTTTTTGCAAAAAAGTTTATTTTTCTATCTGTTCTTCAAACACATCTAGATCGTAAATCCATCTGTGTCACGGTCGTTCTAGATGGCTAGTCCGCCCTAATGAGCCATTAAAAAGCAATAGATTCTAGTACCTACCGATGTCACTTCTAAGTTAGGCCACAGATAATATAATACTAGCATAGTTAGACATAAGTTCCACTATCGGTAATTTGACCCTTGCTATAAATTCCAAATTCTCGATGTTTTGTTCTAAATATCGAACTGTATCAGTGTGTACTACTTCTATTTCGACTTGAAATCCACAAGAAGTTTATTAGATAGGTAACTATGTCACAAAAACAAGGCAATTAACTATATAGTCCAAAGTTTTAAAACGGTTTCAAACTTCATGCTCTGTGTTGCTTACTGTTAATGGTGTTCAATTTACCACAAATACGACTTATAAAAAACATTAATCATGGTTTAAACTTCTGTTTCAGTAGAATTTAATACCTTTAGAAACTCTGAGTATACTTATCTATATTTTTGAGCCGTTTGAGGTTGAAACTCTTGGTCCGTGGGGTCCGAGTGCTCACGCTTTGTTTAAAGATCTTTCCAAACGCCTAGTTGTCACTTCGCGTGACCCAAGGGCTGACTTTTACCTTCGTTAGAGAATAAGCATTGTCATACAACGTGGCAATGCTGCCAGTCTTTTGGCCACATTACCAGTGGTCAACGATGTGGACGAGTTTTTCGACGCCATTTTCTAGTTTAGTACCTATGTTTTTCATACTCACTAACTGTTAGTGAGTAGATTTTGGTTTAAATGTATATGTTTGTAGTCTTAGTTAATTAAGTTTTTAATACTCTGTATACACTTGTATCTAAGTAAATAAATATTTCTTAACTAGAACATGTTTTTTGTGCGGGAATCCTAAATACCTGGCAGTAGTGACACTGTATAAATATATACTCGTACTATGGTAGTGATCTGATACCGTAAATTGTTGTCTTATCTGTGCTTTCACTAAATATAATGATAGACTATCGCTGAATGTCCGTTACCAATATTTAAAAGAGAATCATTATGCACAATTCCCTAGCATCCAATAATAATCCAATAATACGTACAACTAAAAAGTGAAAAATAAAAAAACTTTTTGCAAAAAAATACTACCGACTTCCAAATACAAAACTACAAAGTGAAAAATAACTTAATTTTTTGAAGTCGGTGTCTTTCGTATGTATCACTTTTTTGCGTTATGGAAACCGACTTCAAAAAATTAAGTTATTTTTCACTTTGTAGTTTTGTATTTGGAAGTCGGTAGTATTTTTTTGCAAAAAGTTTTTTTATTTTTCACTTTTTAGTTGTACGTACCTAATAGGCAAGTTAGTAAGGGAACTATTTCGCAAGAATAGATTTCATGAAACTTGAACATAATCGGTAAATTGAGAGATCTACTTACCCCTTAAGAGCGAACTGGCGTGATGTTATGTTATGAAATATTATAAACAACAAACAGACATGCGATTGCAGCAATCCCGAGAGAATTGCCGTTATTTATTGAAGAGTTCTGTTGTATATCTCCGAAGTTCTTCATCAGATCTTCACTAAATTAAAATGGGACCAATTACGGAACATACTTTTTCAAACAAAAAAAGAATTTTCAAAATCGGTCCACAATTGACGGAGTAATCGGTGAACATACACAAAAAAAGAAAAAACAAACCCGAAGTCGAACATAGAACCTCCTCCTTTTTGGGAAGTCGGTTAAAAAAATATGATTTCTGTAGTCAGTGTTAGGAAGGTACGCATATGACTATATACTTTTGGGTACGTAGATACCAAGGATTACCTATTATTTTTCGGGTAGTGATAAAATTTGTTCATTTGTGGAAGTAACGTACTGTAAACGTATTATTCCGTACCCGTGCAGCTGAGGACAAAACCAACTTGGATGCCTATAAACGGGCTAAAAAAATTGCATATTGTTGGCAATTTTGTTGACCCATATAACTCAGTATATTTGCAACTAAAGGTGCCTGTAAACGGGCGACAAATATTGCATCTGGTCGGCAATTTTGTTGACCCATATAGATCAGTATATTTGCAACTCATACTCTTGCTGCAATACATGCCATTATCTAAGGCAAACATGACGCGCAGTATTTTTTAAAATTTTAACATGCCTTACATATTGACAATTATTTGTTGTGTGTACTGTACTCATGTTTGAGCAAATAAATGATTACTTACTTACTTACATTGCCGACTGTAGTCTACCAATATTCTGCAACTGGATTGCTGAGTAATTAAGTTCGTACACGCGGAGCAATTATTGAGGTCTCAGCAGTTAATGACAATTTTTACGTTTGCGTCTTCGGTCGTTATATGAAACTTCTATATACTATATAATGCGCACAGCGAATGAATGGAACTCACTACCTGCGTCTGTGTTTCCGAACGCATTCAACCCGAATCTCTTCAAAGTTAGAGTAAACAGGCTCCTTCTGGGTAAGCTCACTCCAGCGTCGACTCTGTCTCTATCACCTATGACTTAGACTAGAGTCAAGAGCAAACCCATCACAAATAAAAAAAAAAAAAAAAATATATAATTCCAGAAATAAATTATCAAAAAACTAGCCTGTTTACGGGTAGGTACCTTTCGAAGTTTATGAGGGTTCGCCATCGCTGCGGAACCCTCAAATTGAATCAACATGTCTTCAGTAATGCAGACGGACAGTTGCCTACGAAGTCATAAATTATGTTGTAGTATCTAATGTTTTGTGAATATGTGGGTAGATTTATATTTTTCTTGAAATGATAGGATGTGGTAGGTACGTAGGTCTGAAAAAATTTAGTCATAGGTTCTTAAGGTAGGTAGGTTCCTTATTTGAATGCATACCTCTCGAATATTACTTTAGATGGGAGCTTCACAGTTTTAAAATGGATTAAACCTTGTAGCGTTATGTAACCATAATTAATAAACCATAGATATTTTTTACCAATTAAACTTAACTTACTTTTATACGTTTCTGTGTAAGTAACTACCTACACAGAGGCTACGAAACTAAATTACCAGGATGAACAGGCTTCTTCTGGGTAAGCTCGCTCCATCGTCGACTCTGTCTCTGTCACCTCTGACCTAGGCTAGAGTCAAGAGCAAACAAGAAAACAAGTAAAGTTTCAAAGTTTTAAGAACCCCCCGACACATTTATCTTGCGAAAACATCCCGATTCAAATAGTAAAACGCCAGTAAAAGCCTTTTGAACGGCTCAACCAATCTTATTCAAACATAGCTAAGAACACTCTCGACACAATCACCTTTCAAACAAACAAAAACTAAATCAAAATCGGTTCATCCGTTGAGGCGCTATGATGCCACAGACAGACACACAGATACACAGCAACACACGTCAAACTTATAACAACCCTCTTTTTCCGTCGGGGGTTAAAAAAAACCAGGCAAATATTCGAAAAATTAAAATAAATAGCGTTGAGTATAGTGTAGTACCTACCTACGTAGTTCAAAATACATTAATAAGTACCTACATTGTACACAAGTAAAATTTAAAAATTTAAAAAACCCCCGACACATTTATCTTGCGAAAACATCCCGATTCAAACAGTAAAACGCCCATAACTTTTGAACGGCTGAACCGTTTTTTTTTAAACATAGCTAAGAACACTCTCGACACAATCACCTTTCCAACAAAAAAAACTAAATCAGAATCGGTTCATCCGTTGAGGCGCTATGATGCCACAGACAGACACACAGATACACAGATACACAGATACACAGATACACAGATACACAGACACACAGATACACAGATACACAGATACACAGATACACAGCAACACACCTCAAACTTATAACACCCCTCTTTTTCCGTCGGGGGTTAAAAATTAAAAATAATACAGAAATAAACATTTGAATATGTAAAATAAATATTTAAGAAATAAAAAAAAAAACATATCCAACCATAAACCCTGTACCTGGCAGGAAACATTTGGTCCCCCAGTCTTAGATTCGAATTTCGAACACGTTCTGCATCGCGCAATCAAAGTTTTCGTGCTGTTTAGAGATAGAATGAGATTTCGCGCGAGACAAGTGGGGAGTCCGTGTCTACACAGTAAGACAGTGCTAGTGCGGGCTGTTCTAAACCGCCCCTATATCGAGCCCCAAACGGGTAGATATAATGAGTAGCAAATAAGCTTAGAGTGTAAAACAAAGTAGGTAAACTATTATTAAGCTTAGTAGTGTAAAATTTAGTAATAACTATGAACTGTAGACAATATAATAATACTATTGTGTGTATGCGAATTCTCACTTTCTTTAACAATTAACAAGCCTTCACTTGTTGGCACACAGGTGATGGTTTCTTAGTAATAACATTAATTTGGTTGGTAATTATTTAGTAAGATATTAGTAATGTAAGCCATCTATTCTATCTTTAAATTTAGCTTCAACTTTAGAATATATATAAGCCCGCATCTTGTAACCCCGAGGAAATGGGCGTCCTCAACCCCACTGCTGTAGACAATTTGACTTCCCATATTTTTTTAAAAAAAACTTTATTTTCCTCTTTCGTTTTAAAAAAACGTTGCCCCACACTATAATCCATTTGCGATAACATTAGACGTTTAAATTATCCCATTTTACGGCCCATTCAACCGATTTTGACTTCTATTGCGTTGGTGATACGACAAATGGTAGCTGTAGTAAACAGTTGGTTTTGGTAACAGGCTTATGCTTTCTATGTCATCTTTATGTTTACAGGATAAAACTCAAAATCGGTTGAACGGACTTTAAAAAGATTTGGAAACATATCTAATGTTATTTCAAATTAAGTTTAGTTGCTCTTTAACACTTAGGTAGGTAAAATTTTTGGTACTTAGATAAAAACATTCAAGTACTTTACCGCAAAATCTTATTTACGTGGTAGATGACCTAATTACTAATATCATTAATAATTCTATCCTACTACTTTCAAAACGTGAAAATGTGAGGATGGATGGATGTTTGTTACTCTTTTACGCAAAAATTACTGAACGAATTTTGATGAAACTTTAAAGAAATATAGCTATAATAGTCGTACGTTTATGACGCTTATGTAGGCTCTAATTTATAAAGATATTGGAAGAACTACTAATACAACGCGGGTGGAGCCGAGGGTGGCAACTAGTATTTATATTATACAAAACTAAATTAATCCGAATCGACATAATATAAAAAAATAAACATGTTTTTAACCGCCGACGGAAAAAGAGGGGTGTTATTAGTTAGACGTGTGTTGCTGTGTATCTGTGTGTCTGTCTGTGGCATCATAGCGCCTAAACGGATGACCCTACATTGATCTTTTTTATTTTATTTGAAAGATGATTTTGTCGACAGTGTTCTTAGCTATGTTTGAATAAAATCGGTTCGGGCGTTCAAAAGTTATGGGCGTTTTACTGTTTGAATCGGGGGGTTTTCGCAAGATATCGTGTCATAATTACGTGTTCAATAGATTGCCGATCGAAGCGTATCTACTATGTACTAATAAATTATGTAGCATGAAATAAAAATGTGCCGGGGGTTATTTAAATTTTGAAATTTTACTTATGTAGAAAACTAACTTGCGACCTTCCGCGCAGAGCGTGTCGTGGTTATACGTAGGTATACAAGTAAAATTTAAAAATTTAAAAAACCCCCGACACATTTATCTTGCGAAAACATCCCGATTCAAACAGTAAAACGCCCATAACTTTTGAACGGCTGAACCGTTTTTTTTTAAACATAGCTAAGAACACTCTCGACACAATCACCTTTCCAACAAAAAAAACTAAATCAAAATCGGTTCATCCGTTGAGGCGCTATGATGCCACAGACAGACACACAGATACACAGATACACAGACACACAGATACACAGCAACACACCTCAAACTTATAACACCCCTCTTTTTCCGTCGGGGGTTAAAAACATAATATGTGGTTTATGTTGTAGGTTAGATGTTATACCTACCGACTTATTGAATTCTTGCGAGGTATAAAAAGAAAATACACGTCCAGTAGAGTAAACCACCCTATCGCTGGCACCCTCAGATCAAATAAAAAGTCAAAATGGAACGCTGCAAACAACAAAGTGAAGCCGGTTCAAAGTAAGCCTTGCCGTACAAATACACAATTACACGCAGTCATTAACAACGAAATTACGCCTTAGCTTGTCCTTCGACCTTACAGATCAAATAATAAAACTTAACTGACAAGCTAAGGGGTAGTTTCGTTATACGTGTGCGCGTATAATTGTGTATTTATACGGCAAGGCTTACTTTGAACCGGCTTCACTTTGTTGTTTGCAACGTTCCATCTTGACTTTTTATTTGATCTGAGCTGGCACCCCTCCTGTTATTGGCACTTCTGAGTTTATAGGCTGAAAATAGCAAAACCATAGATTACGCAATGTTGAAATTTCTATGCCAGTAATTGGATTTTATATAGCTTTTTTAAAGTATATAGTACATTACTGCAGCAGCCAACAAAAGAGGCATTGATGGACGAACGTGTAAATGTGGGCCGAGGCGAAGCCGAGGCACACATACGTAAGTCCATCAATGCCGAGTTGTGGCCAAGGCTTGTATAGTGCTTTTCTCAAATAATGCGCGGAAATTAAAACTGAGTAAGTACTTACAACTATTTTTTTTAATACAATTAATTTTCGAAATCAATGACTAACAATTAAGTTGTATTAAAGTGTTCATTTTTAGGGTTCCGTACCCAACGGTAAAAACGGGACCCTATTACTAAGACTCCGCGGTCCGTCTGTCTGTCTGTCACCAGGCTGTATCTCACGAACCGTGATAGCTAGACAGTTGATGTATTTCTATTTCCGCTATAACAACAAATACTAAAAACAGAATAAAATTAATATTTAAGTGGGGCTCCCATACAATAAACGTGATTTTTTTGCCATTTTTTGCAATATAATAATATATATATATTAATAATTTTTTTTTCAATAAACAGCTTTCTATAAGTTAAGTTACGTCCTTGGTTGCCATGTTTTGGAATAAAAGATCGTTCCATTTTTAAATTACACGACAGATAAGAGTTTACTGTGTAATTTATTTGGCAACTAAACACGACAGTTATGGATTTTCATACAAATTTGCCGGCCGCTGCTCGCATGTATATGGCCAGTCAAGCAATTACGATTTATCTCGAAGTAGGTTGTCTAAATAATGTTCAAATTTCCAAACATGTTTGCGAATAATAAAATTTATGTATAACTACTATTTCACTGGATGAAACGTCTCTTAAAATAAAGATTAGATGTCATTCAATGATTTTAAAATAAACAGATAGGTTATACCCTCACAAAACACTTGAAAAAAATGTTCCGCGCAGCAGCGGCAGCACACATACACACTTTTCATTCATCTGACATTTCACTACAAGTCGAAAGGGATGGCTTGATAAAACCAACAAGAAAAAAGAGACAGCTAGTGTTTGTCACTTGCGTGTGAATGTAAACAAACATTATTCTGACCACCAATGTTGTTATTTTTTTCTAACCTCCAAATATCAGAATATTAGGAAAAAAAATGAAATAAATTAGTAAATTGAGGTGTATTGCGTACTTACATATGGTATGAGATTCCTTCTGTTTTATGTAGTTTGGTATCATAATTGGTACAATTTCTAAATACACACGATGGCATTTTTTTTAATGTTGTTTTTGTTTCAACAAAGTCTATCGCTCTTCGCCATGCGTGACATAAACTAAAGACTAAAGGTCACAATTGTGACCTATTCAAGTCTTCACAATGCGCGCGCTCATAACTCATATCTGTTTATTTGAATATCATTGATGTCATTACAATTTTTGTATGCTGTTGCATTTCAATATGATTTCCTGAGCATTTGATTACGGAGGTTATCTTCCCCTACATTTGATATTTATTCATTCTTAAATGAGAATTGATAAAAGCACTTAATTTTCAATCAGTCAATAAAATCGTCGGAAACAACGACATTAACTTTAATTCTCTCGAAGGTAAAGAATGTTTAAGCTTCAGTAAATCGCAATAATTTCTTTTTTCGTCGCATTTCAGTAAGTGACGAGTAAAGACCCCGAAGTAAACCGCTGAATATTTTATTTTATTGGTATTTTCTTTTTCTCGGGCGAACTCGCTAATGTACCTTTTTGTGCGGGTAGTAAAATAATACGGGCTTATGTTACGTCTATAAGTACTTTACGTATGTAGCCCGAGGTAAAGTTAAGTTGGGTTCGTATAATTAGGCAAGCGTAGCTAAAATGGTTTTTGCTAAATTCATCTAAGTACCTAGGTACTCTGAAAGTGAGCTACGTACACATAAATAAATATAGGGTGTCCCAGAATGTTTTTAATTTTTGATACTTAAAAAGACACTAAAGTACTGTTAAATTAAAAAGCTGTTTTTGAATTTCGTTCATGAAAAACAATAGTTAGTAAAGGCGCACCCTCCACTTCCTAACACTCATTTAATCTGAAACTGAAATTGAGTGAGGGCCGATAATTCCTTGACTTGATATGGCAGACCAAATAGAATAGAACCGAATATAAAAGAATAGAATAGAATAGAATAGAACAGATCTGAACATAACAGAATATAACATAACAGAACATAACAGAACATAATAGAACATAACAGAACATAACATAACCGAACATAACAGAACATAACTGTACATAACAGAACATAACAGAACAGAACCGAATAGAACATAACGGTACCTAACATAACACAACAGAACATATCAGAACATAACAGAACTGAACAGAATAGAATATACTTTATTGTTCACCAAATAAAATTACACATCTGTTTTACAGGCAAACCTTTATTATTCCTACGAGTACAAAGGCGGTCTTATCGCTGACAGCGATATCTCTCAGACAACCTTTAAATCTGTGCCTGCTGATGTATTCCTATGGGGCTACTTAAAAAGTAAAATTTGCCCTCAACCCATTTCCACCTAACCTGCGTGTTTTAAAACAAGCAAACACTCACATACGAAAGTATGGCTATACCAAGAGCGATAATTCTCAGCGAGTGATTGAAAATTTTGTGTGAGGAAGAAAGAGAGATTTACTATTGTTTTTCATAAACAAAATTCAAAAAATGCTCTTTAATATAACAGTAAATAAACAAGTTTGAACTTATTCTTGTGTTTTGTTTAAGTATCAAAAACCAAAAACATTCTGGGACATTATAGTTATCTGATGTTGGGCATAATCTATCCTATCTAGCCAGCTACCCTACTGTACGTTACGACACCCACAAGTTGAAAACACGAACTTTGCTGCGCCAAACAAGCTATAAGCCGAAAACAAACCCATCAATTCTGCTAATGGTCTCATCACAAACAGTAATAAAACTTGTCCAACCAGCATACATCATACGAACTAGATGGTACAATCACATCACCGCTTGCCCGCGTTATATTGCCCAGTGGAATATGACGCCGAAAGTGGAGTTTCGCAGTTTCATTCGCCAGGGGATTAATGCTGGTTAGATTGAGCATGAAATATGATGGACCTGCGATAAATAACCAAGCAACACTGAGCATAGTTAGTGAATAAGAGAGTGAGTTACCTGCCAATGTGAACTTAAAGTGGTGTATTTATTATGTACTTGCTTCTGCCAGCCGCTTCGACCGCGCGTAAATAAAAAACCGGCCAAGAGCGAGTCGAACTCGCACACGAAGGGTTCCGTACTATTATCGCAAAAAATTGCAAAAAAATCACGTTTGTTGTATGGGAGCCCCATTTAAATATTTATTTTATTATGTTTTTAGTATTTGTTGTTATAGCGGCAACAGAAATACATCATCTGTGAAAATATCAACTGTCTAGTTATCACGGTCCATGAGATACAGCCTGGTGACAGACAGACAGACAGACCGATCGCGGAGTCTTAGTAATAGGGTCCCGTTTTTACCCTTTGGGTACGGAACCCTAAAAATTACCTTAAGGTAACATATTTCAGAGATAAACAATATCCTAAGTGCTATTCCAGACTATAATCTATCTCTATGCCAAATTTAATTTAGATCCGTTCAGTCGTTCTGGCGTGATTGAATAACAAACATACGTCCATTCATCCAAACTATCGCTTCTGCCAGCGGCTTCGCCCGCGTGAAGGTCGAAAGTTATTCCGAAGGAGCATAATATATATCCTGGTTAAAAACTATCCTACGTGCTATTCCTGACTATTATCTATCTCTGTGCCAAATTTCATCCAGAACCGTTCAGCCGTTCTGACGTGATTCAATAAAACATCCAAACATTCGCATTTATGTTATTAGTAAAGAAGTAAGATGAAGGACTTCCATTGGAGAAGGTAAATCCTACCTCCACTGGAGAGCACTAGATGAATCACAAAACCTGTGGCAATTTTTCACTATCGTTCTCACCAAATTCTATCGTATTGTTCGCTTATATAACTTACACAAGCTTTCATTTACCTCAAATCTGTGACATAGCAACTGTAACATTCTTTACCCCCTTAACCTTGCACGAAAAACTTAACTAGAGTTAGTTGTTTGTCATACAATATTGTCAATTCAACCTTGTGTTAACTCTTGAGTTAAGGTTTTTGTGCATATGGGCCTAAGAGGCTTATCATAGGGTTAGGAAAACTTGATGGAAATACATGTGCGTATCCATTTACCTACTTGTATATTCAGCAAGTTTTTAAATGAATTAAGCTGTGATGATTTTAAAGGATTAGACATATCAAATCTAGTAAAAAACTATAAAAAATGTTAATAAAATTAAAATAGTCGGAGGATACATCTTCACGAGCTGGCTGACCAAAACTATAAATATCTTCGGACTGCACAGCATGATTTTCTGCTTGTTTACATCTTTGCAGTCGGGTTTTTTTTTTTTTGTGTACTTGATCTTGCAATCAGTCGGTAGACTATGAGCAGATGAGATGAAATAATTTTGTAGCTTTCAGAGCGAAATCCCCTTTGGGAAAATCTCCATAGTGAATTATGTGCAGCTGTCAATTTGAAACCTTCGTTTTGAAAAGCATGTCGCCGAGTCAGTGAGAAACTGTTTCTACCGCCTCAAAGTTTTATATAAAATGAGGCCGTACCTATCAGAAACACTTCGGGAACAACTGGTAGAAAGTCTGGTTTTGTCTAGGCTAAACTATGCAGACACGGTGTACGGCCCGCGCCTACTGGCTCGTACAGACCAGCTCATTCAGAGGGTCCAAAATGCTTGTGCTCGGTTTTGCTATAACATTCCTCCCAGAAGTCACGTAACGCCATTCCTCAAAAAACATTTTACCCTTAAAATGAAATCAAGACGCAAATTACACCTAGCCTGCCTTTTGTTCGGTGTCATTAAGCTTCAAAAGCCAGACTACCTGTACAACAGGTTGGACTGGATCGCTGGTAGACGAGAATGTGGAAGAAGGCAATGTTCGCAACAACTATCATCGCAGGCCCACAGTACAGCAGCATTCAGAGGAAGTTTCCGTTACGCAGCATCCAAAGTATGGAATAATCTACCGCCGCCTATTAGAACAATAAACACAATAAGTACATTTAGAAGACGTTTACGGCAGTATTTAACGGACGCGCAACGGAAACTAGATTTGATAAACTTGAACCTTTCACTTATATGATGTCGATTCTGTTCTCAGTTGATAGTGCCCGGTTTTTCTTATGTGCGTGTGTGGATGCGGTAGTATAAGTTGCATAAATTATAAAAGAGTTTATACATAGCTAAAATACGCGGGTGGTTATCGTTTCGTATAAACCGCTGCTTCACAAAGCACACACATACACTTCACATAGCTGCCTCGTACCCTAAGCCGCGGGCTGGTGTATCATCCATCCTTGACACCTGCTTTCGCTCGAGGTTGGGAGGCCTGTGGGTAAAAATGAATATGTTGCTTAATATTTTAAATTCTAAATGGTTAATATTATTGATGGATTACACACACTTGGCTTCTATCAGACACTTACTTTCTATCCTTCTGCCAACGTCCTTATTTCACTTTGTTTCGCCGCTCTGACAAAATTTTAAAAATGATGTACATATTGATCGCAATATTTTTCAAACTACCCGAATATAAAAACAACTTTTAATATTAAAAGTTACTTGCAATCCGTCTATTTCGCTCTGCTGCTCATGGCATAATGTTTCGCACCAAATTATTATACATACCTTTACCTGTATAGTTTATAACACACTAACTTATATTTATTTACCTGTACATATTTAACACCGTAAAACTGATTCACATCCGTACACTTCAACGTAAGGTTCAGTTGAAAACCAGCGTCAGGAAACTCCCAGTTGTCTGGCATTTTGCTGAACTGAACCTTTTTGGCGCAGCCGCGGGGCACACTATGTATGTAAATGTTGTAAAATTAAGTTTTATTTGTACCTACATTGTGTGTATCTGTGTGTGCCAAATAAACTAGTTTTCTTTCTTTCTTTCTTTCTTTCAATTTCCAAAATATGCCGCCTTTTTGTCTGCGTATTGTTTCGGGAATAGTCAACTACATTGCTAGTTGGTTCGGATCACGGAACAGACTGTTCCGTGGTTCGGATGGATAGCAAGTCGTGCTTTGTATTTGGAACAGGACGATCTTATCTCTTCCTTTACTGTCTTGATATTTAAATGTTCGTGTACTTCCGAGGTTCTTAAGAACCACGGTGAGTTAGAAATTTGCTTCAGGATGTAATTTAATTTTCTTTTCCATGTGTCTCCTCCACGTAAGTCTGCGGTCTAGGTGCATTCCCAAGTATTTGGCTGAATCACCTTGTGGAATAAGATTATTACGCATCGAGACAGGTGGGCAGTTTCTCCTGCGTAAAGCGAAGGTTACATGGACCGATTTATTGGCACTAGCTCTTATCCTCCATTTGGTCAACCACTTGTCAACGTTATTCAAAGCGCTCTGCAGGATTACGGAAGCTTCGGTAGGACAACTGCTGCATGCAAGAATTGCTGTATCATTCGCGTATGTCGCTACTGTAACATTGTCATTCGGTGGTAGATCAGAGGTATATAAAGTGTACAGCAATGGGCCTAGAACGGATCCCTGAGGCACTCCAGCTAGGATAGGGTGAAAACTTGATGTGCACTCAACTTCCTTTATTTGGAATTATTTATTATTTTATTTACAACTTTTTAGTTATACCTACTTTTAAACATATAAGTGGTATATATTTTTGTAATCACCTTTAAAATCCCTTCATTCTGGTACCCCACTCGATGGGTTCCGAAGATAAAAAAAATTGCGACCCCTACCCTACAAAATGGCGCCCAAAATCCGCCATGTTCCTGTTTTTAACGGCACTTATCTAAAAAAACTTGGGCGGGCGGCCAAGACCTATTTTTAACGATGTCTTAATTATAAAAATCCGTCAATTGGTTTGAAAGATACGAGGTAATAAAGAATATTACATAACCCTTTCCTTGCAGCCGGATAAAAAGAAACAAAGGATATCGAAAAAGCCATGATAAGTTGTAAGAAAACCTTAAAAATGTCTAAATTCCCTCCTTTTATTCCAAAAAGTTTGATAATGTAACTTGTATCATCGCAAGTTTTTGTCCGAAAACCACAAAATGACTACAAAAGCTTGTTACTTAAAGCCGGTGAAATAAACTAAGCAAAAGTTCTCATTTCTATGGCCGGTACTACCCGCATTAAGTTTTATTGACTGAAGTTAGTCGCGTCCGCGCTCCGGCGACAACTTAAATCAAAGTTTTGAAGAAAGGCGTGATAATTTTAAAGGTATGCCACCACTCCATCTCCATGACATGAATTTTGTTAATAAAAACTTGGGTTATAAATTCCTGAAGGAATCAGAAATTCGGTCGTATATCTACTATACTTGGTAAAGAAAGAAATAAAAGAAAGAAAACGTATTTATTTGTCACAAAACGACATACAATATAAGAACATGCTTATGCTAAACCCTTAACAATAGTATTAGTAGTACTTAAATTAAGTTAGTAAAGACGAGAAATAAATCATACAATAATAACATATACCACAATTTTTTTTTTTTGTGGGAAATCATCCAATGACTTCGCCCGCTCTGGGTGAAGCGGAAGGGCGTGTCAGACTTTAACTGACTAAAACCCACCCCGCACCCGCGTTCCTTCAGTTGCTTGTGCCAGGGCCGCGGTAACTCTCTTTCTAATTTATCCGCGACCCAGACAGGCATCGGCCCTAGCGGACCCCGTCAGTTTTTGCTGACATCTCTTTGTGGCGCGCGTGGAACACTACGCGCCGTCGACTCGGGCCTGGTCCTCATCAGACGGCTAGCTACCCATTACTCGCCGTCCGCAAGCCCGCGCCGACGGTGGCCGGGAATCGGCTTGCGACTCCCGACGCCCAGGGCGTCTCCTGCGGTGGCTAGGGGCGTTAGGGCGTCTCCGATGCGTCTCCCTCACGCGTTCCGCCTCCTCCTTTGCGAGCATTACTGCTTCGCAGAAGGAGGTGACAGCTTCCCATGCCCTCTCGCTCCGTACCATGGCCTGAAGCAGGGCCGGACGCGAGAGGTCGCCACCGCTGATCGCATCCACGAGGACACGGTGGTGCTCCGAACAGAAAAACAGGACAGAAAATAAATAGGGTGCAAAAGATGCCAGGCAGATGCATGTCGCGATTGTGGCAAGAAGGCTTCCACTCAGCATAATGGTACTACTAGTTTCTCAGTGATTCTTATTTTTCTGTTCATGAACAATCCTATACTCTGGCCAAGATGAAGGTACAATATTTACGAATGGATAGTATTTAAACGAGCGAAAATAAATTCAAATTAAAGGTGTAAAAATACTGAATATGGCTTACTGAAATACTCAGTGGGCGACGAACAGTGGGCGAAAACAAATGTTTAATACAGAGACTTGAAAATAGCCAGCGGGGCTCCTTTTTCTGTCTTCAGGGTCTCAAGCAACCTAACATGAAGGAGATGATGGGAGCTAAGTTCGCTCGCTCACTTCAGCTCCCGTCATGCCCTTCGAACCTAACCAATCCATGTCGGGGTTCTCTAAGCTCCCGAGCTCGCTTCGCTCGCTCTTGGACAAATTCGTTGAAAAAACGAATACACCCGAACTCCCGCGCTGCACAGTGATGACGACCCGACGGTTGTTCAGCTATTTTCAAAAGAATAATATGCTAAAATTGAAAAAATAGAACCCCAAATACAATTATAACAGTATTACTAGGGCTGCTTACAAAAACCTCCTCAAAGGTATTACTCAAACCGGATAAATAGTTAATTCGGGTAATCTATTCTGGCATTATAGGTACCTTACTATAGAACTTGCCTATTTGGTACCACAACTAAAAATTGCAAAATAAAAACGTTTTTACAAAAAAATACAACAGACTTCCGAAAAAAACACTAAAAGTGAAAAATAACTTCTCTGTCGGAATTCGGCGAAAAAAAAACGAATAAAATATTTGGAAGTCGGTTGTATTTTTTAACCGACTTCGTAAAAAGGAGGAGGTTATCAATTCGACTGTATTTTTTTTTTATTTTTGTCCTCAGAACTTGTTATTGGGTGAACCTATTTTGATGATTCTTTTTTATTTGAAGCGTTCAAATAAAAAAGAATCATCTGTGCTTGTCTCATTTAATTTTCATCAAGATCTGATTAAGAACTTCGGAGATATGCATCAGAACTCTTCAATAAATAAAGGCAAATCACTCGGGATTGCTGCAATAGCATGTCTGTTTATTGTTTACACCATTTCAAACATAACATCACACTGGTACGCTCTAAACGGGTACGCAGGTGTGAACAGTTCACCCTGGTATACTCTCATTCCACCGGTGTTGTTTAAGTTTCATGTTATGGGTTTAATCAATTCTGGCATCACTTTGGGCATTATTGGTAGATAGCCTATAGAACTGGTACATTATGTACAACAACTAAAAAGTTGCAACCGACTTCCAAAAAAAAACACAAAAAGTGAAAAATAACTTCAATTTCGGAAGTCGGTGTCAAAAAACGAAAACAGCTGAACACCGACTTCCAAAATTGAAGTAATTTGTAAAAAAGTTTAACAAGTTAATTTTTAAATTAAATTGTAGTTTACCTTTAAAAAACCTAGTTTTCAGCGTAATATACATAACATAAACTCACGCCTTTCTCTAATGGAGGTAGGCAGAAACTACAGAACGCCACCTGCTACGATCCTTACATACTTCTTTTGCGTCACTCACATTCATACATCTAGTCATACACACACGCCGGTTACGAGTACTGCGCACCTGCATAATAAAACCACACAATCACACTAATATTAAAAAAGTGTGTGTGTGTTTGTATGTTTGCTACACTCAAACGGCTGGATGGATCTAGATAAAATTTGGAACAGGGATAGATTTAAGTCAGGAATAGCACATAGGATACTTTTTATCCCGGGAATACGTTCCCTTGGGATAAATTTCGACATTCACGTGGGCGAAGCCGCTAGTTAGTCATAAAAAAATAAGAAATTGCTTAACCATCTTGGCAAAGCTAAAATCCTTCAGCCATAAAGGGGCTAATCCTATCCGAGAAGCCACACAACCGAGCAGCAACAATAACTATTCATAATGCGTTATATAGGTACCTATATTAACTTACTGAAAGCTACAGACGCCTGTTCTGATTGGCTTACAAGGGGTAAGTTTGTAAAACAGATTATATTAATATTTCCCCAGATTTAAGCTTGTTTACTGATCGTTCCAGCAGATTCATGGATTGTTACCAAACTTCATTGCTGTGTTAAATATAAATGTTCGATAGCTTTGTTGAACATTTGAATTACAATCGAAGTTATTCTAGGCAGAGAATGGTATTATTGATTTAGATTTGGATTGCTCGTAAATAAGGCAACTACGGTTAAAATTCTTGAGCAATTTATTGCGGCCATACTCCCACAAGTCACAAGGGATTCAAGATTTTAACAAGTTCGATATTAACGAAATAATTTCAAGAACCTTTTTTTATTTTAAACGTATTAACCTTTTCATATTAAAATCTTTGGGTAGTAGTGTGGGTAGTGACATGTCTGGTAGTGTAGGTAGTTACCACAGACATATATCTAACTAGATAACGCAAGTCCCTCCATCTGTGAAAAAACCAAGCGTGCCACAATTTAAAAACAAATTTACTTACCAATGAAAGAAAACCATTCCCAATGCCTCAGCCAACTTTTTTATACAGTTCAATATGGCATAAAAAGGCATTTCTCTCCGATAAGACTAAATGAAAAGCTCAAATTACTTTTTTTTTATCTGTAGGCTCCCGTTTGACCACCATCTCGCCTGTTGTTAAGCAATGATTTGGTATACGGTGAAGCACGCTTGCCTAGAAGAATCCTATTCACTCTTGACTTAAAGACCTCAAGGTTGTAGCTATCAGGGAACAAGGACTCCGGAAGGGAGTTCCACTCCTTAGCTGTGCGCATAATGATAGTATTAGCAAAACGCTTTGTGCGTATGGGAGGGATGTCTACCATGTACCGATGGCGCTTGATGGAATCGTCTAGGAATCGTCTAATCGATGGAAAGGTCTAGGCGGAATGAAATTGTGCAGTTCCTTCGCACACTCCCCGAAATGTAACCGATAAAAAACCGACAGCCTGGCGACTCGGCGTCGATGTTCGAGGCTCTGGAGCTTTGATGCGACCAGTGCATCGTTTCCAAGAAGCCTTTTGGCCCGTCTGTCAATCGACTCAAATGCATCAAGCGATCGCGGCGTAATATTATGCCGTTTTTTGACACGCGAAATACATACAATCGCGTCGTCTAGTTAGATTTATATCTGTGGCGTTTGTTAACAACAACTGAAGCTATTAAGAGACCGAGAAAGGCTGGTAAATGAATCTGACCTCCTTAAACTTGGTAAAGAACTCTTGGTGGTAGTTAATTTCTTTTTACTTGTATTTAACTAGCTTTGTTAGTTAGTTATGAATAGGCCAAATTTTGCAACTAAATTTAAAAAAATATTGAGCTGAAATTTTGCATACACATTTATTTGGATGAAAATGCACGGTTAGTTAGGTAAATGACATAATTCTTACCAATATGGCGGACCAATAAATTTATATGCACACTCATGTTATGTGTATTAAATGAAAAGGTTTGCTTGAGGGAATACAAAATGCCTTGTTTTAAAAAAGTGATTTGTTTATTAATAATTTTATCTACTTCGGTTTCGTTATATTCGAATTACAAAATTGACAGCGGTTTCATTATGATACCCATAACGACATCGGGTTGCAATGCGAATCGTCATAAATTCTAAAACACAAGCAAAGACATTCTGAACATACAGCCAGGTGTCTGCCACGACAAGTGCGCTACAATATATATAACACTCTTGTAAAACCTCACTTGGACTATCTAATAGAAGTATGGGGCACAGCGGCCAAAACCAATATTGAAACGTTGCAAATAGCACAAAATAAGTTAATAAAGACACTTTTCCATTATGATTACAGTACAGAAACACAAAAAATATACAATGAAACTAAATTAATGAATATATCACAGACATACTTTTATAATACTTGCATATTAATAAGAAAAATACTTAATAAAAGCATCCACACACAAATACATTTTACAAAGAAATGCAAATGACATACAATTATACTCACCACGCACCAACTATGGCAAAAAAAATGTGATGTACGAAGGTGCTGCATTGTATAATAAACTACCAAACAACATTAAAAATGCTAAATCCATGTCAATATTTAAGAAACATTTAAAATTACATATCCTTAAAAAAGCGAGCGGACCTTAGTACATTACATGCCACTTCTAGTTGCGCGCGCTCTTAGTATGTTTACGTTCTGGCTGAGTTAATTTTTTTCAAATACCCTTCACTTTTAGAATATTTTTGAGTATCGTTATTTATTTTGCCAGAACTGTACGTAAGTCAATAATGTATGTTTAGAATTATTTAATCATTTCATGTTGAATGGTATGTTTACGTTCTGACCGTGTAATTTTTTTTTTTTCGATTACCCTTCACTTTTGGAATATTTTTGTATATCGTATTTTTTTTTTACCAAAACTGTACGTAAATGAATAATGTATATTTAAATTAGTTAATCATTTCTCATGTAAGTGAAATAATTTCTTATGGTAAATAAAGACATCTCTCAAACCTCAGGTACCTATAATATTACTTCGAAATCGAGACAATGTAAATGATTTTATTAAAAATGGAACAACATTAGAACAAAAGTATCGTATACTATTTGGCTATTGCGGCACCTAATAAAGACTAAATAAAAAAATAGAATAAAAAGCGGAAGCGGGAAAAAAAATTCGTAGCAAAATTTTATTCAAAATTTTATTAAAAATGTCTTCAACATCAAGAGATATTGAAAATAATCAACCAGATATAACAAATAGAGCAGTTGCGGCTACAAATAATTTACTACCAGAAAAATCAAGACATGTATATGAGAAATGAAATACTTAAACACACTTCCTGAAATACTTATTTGTCTATATCTGTGTTTTATTCCTTCCTTCGTAGATAAAATCTTGTAAGCAACTGTACGTTATTGGTCTTTTAATAACTCGTGCCCACCTATTTCGGTACGCGCTACGCTACGTACCGAAAAATGGCACTCGTATTAAAAGACCGTCCATAACGTAACAGTTGCATAAATAGCTATTATTTAACTTTTCTCTTTGTTTGTTGACAGGACAAGCACTACCTGTGCATAATGGCATCAGACTCCCCGGATCAGAACCTGACGCAATACTTTAGTCTGTGCAACGACTTCATTCATGCTGCTCGCCTCAGAGACGGCAACGTTCTTATACATTGGTGAGTGGGACACATGACATGAATATATAATGACTATACTCCGGGTAATATTGAACACGTCAGCTCGTAAACATCCATTGTTGAAGTTGAGAATATGATTGGCTTTAATCAGGTTTACGAATGGATTATGGATACTGACAAAGGTACAGTTATTGACGCTTCGCTGTTCTAAATCTATACTAATATTGTAAAGCTGAAGAGTTTTTCTGTTTGAACGCGCTAATCTCAGGAACTACTGGTTGGAATTGAAATAATCTTTTTGTGTTGGATAGCACATTTATCGAGGAAGGTTATAGGCTATATAAAATCACGCTACGACCAATAGGAGCGGAGTATAAATGAAAAATGTTGCAATAACGGGTAAATATTTTTGAGAGCTTCCGTTGGGTGCGTTGCGTAAGCGGTTTAAGTTACGCAACAATCATGTATGTAGGGTAGGTAGGTAGCCAGTTGACGGGAGTGAAGCCGAGTGGGACAGCTAGTCCTGTAATAAAATAACCGATCATTCTTAATATTATACGATTAATTAATGTGTGAGTAACTATATTTCATATACGACACGAATAGTGTATTCTGCCGGGTTCAAAAATAGCTTAAGACATTGAAGTGTCAGCTTTCCATTAGCGAAAAAAATAACAATCGGTTTTACCTCTTTTTAATATTAGTCTATCTTGATTATGAGAACAATCGCCCTGGATAAACCAGTTTTTGTTGTGTTTTTGTAAAATGAAAGCGATGAAATACATTATTTATTTATTTATGTACACTTTATTGTACACCAGAATATACAAGAAAAAAAAAGAAACTCAATACTAAAAAACATACAACGGGCGGCCTTATTGCATTCTGCAATCGCTTCCAGGCAACTTGGAATGGACAGAGATTATCTGGACATGACACGGGGTTGTCAGTGTTGCGGCAATACCACAATGAACATATAGATAGGTATAATAATACTCACTAGAAAAAGACCATAATAGATACATCACTCACCTTCGGTTTGCCGACAACATAGTGGTCATGGCTGAGACCATGGAGAGCCTCAGTAAAATGCTCGATGACCTCAGTAGAACCTCTTCCGAAAGAGTGGGTCTTAAAATGAACATGGACAAAACCAAGATCATGGTGAATGCCCGTGTAACACCCACTCCTATCAAGGTCGGAGACTCTGCACTCGAAGTTGTAGACGATTATGTCTACCTGGGACAAACGGTCCAGTTGGGTAGGTTCAATTTCGAGAAACAGGTCAACCGCTGAATCCAACTCGGCTTGGCGGCGTTCGGGAAGTTGCGTGGTATCTTCTAGGAGTGAGGCGTATTTATCGAAACAGTTAAAAAAAACAGGTATTCAAAAATAGCAACATGGAACAGATATCCCTAAATTGAAAAAACAGTTCCTGCTTTTTTCGCCTGTTCCACAAGTTCCACGACTCACAACAACGGTCACAGTATCAGTCACAGTCTGTAACAGCCTGTTCCGCGTTGTCACAAGTCACAACAGACCATTGGCGTAACTAGTATGTGTGTACCTGTGTAACATAACAAGCTCTTATCTGGTCTAGCTTAAGGATGTTTACGTTGTTAGAAAGAGATACAAACAAAAATTATCTGCGCCTGCACCAGTTTGGGACTGGAACAAGCTATTTTCTCTTCTGACTTATTGTAATAGAAACAGATAGCGTCTGTTCTCTGCCTGTCACTGTTACCCATTCGGATGCACACACGAAATTGATTCAACTTTCCATTGAACAAAAAAATGTGTATACCATCGATTTTATAATGTAACATTGATTGTATTTTATTTAATATTTTTATGTAATGTAAAAAATAAAAAGATGATGGTGAAATATTTATTTTAAACCCACACATCACATTGTCGTGCTAAAAATAAAAATAGAATTATTGTAATATCGTGTGTGTACCCAAAAGTGCAACGAAAGTCATATAATCTGTGGTTCGTTCTCTGTGAGTGTTTCCAGATTGGGTATTATTTCCCAATTTTAGGGGAAAAGTGCTAACTCTCGCGGTAAAAGGAAAAATGGGTTAATATTGGGCATTTTTGTTCACAATATTTTCAAATATGTAAGCCATAAAGTTATGAGCAGGTTTATATAATACATATTAAAAGTACCCAAACTACTTAAATAACTCTTTTATCGCATTTTTTTGTTTTTATACTATTGTATGCTTTTCATTTATTTATTATAAGTTATTTTTATAACAAAATGCCACCACAAAATATGGGGAAAATTTTATGAAAGTGATATAATTTTTAGGAAAAATTATCAAGTATGAGGAGATTTCACAAAATGAATCTGGAGACACTGCTTTATTTATTGGTACTACGAGTAGTAGCTGTTGCAATATAAAAGGCTGTTATTTTGGAACAGGATTTTGGAACTGTTATTTCCCTGGAACTGAAACAGGTATAACAGATATCTAACTTTACCTGTTACAGACCACCTCTAGTATCTTCTCGTCCAATTTACCGCAGTGTCTCAAGACAAAAGTCTATGACCAGTGTGTGTTGCCAGTGATCACCTATGGGACCGAGACGTGGTCGCTCACAATGGGCCTTATCAGAAAACTCAAAGTCACCCAAAGGGCAATGGAGAGAGCTATGCTCGGAATTTCTATCACGTCAGATATGATGATATCCGCAGGAGAACCAAATTGCCGACATAGCTCGAAGAATTGCCAAACTTAAGTGGCAGTGGGCAGGGCACATTGCCGCAGAACGGATGGCCGAAGAGGCCGAAAAGTTCTGGAATGGTGACCGCGACCCGGAAGACGATACGTTGGAAGGCGCCCCACTAGGTGGACTGATGACCTGGTTAAGGTTGCGGGAGGACGCCTGGGGGAGGCCTGTGTCCAGCAGTGGACTTCTTTCGGCTGAAATGATGATGATGATGAATAGATACATAAATATATACATACTTAATACATGCAATGAAAATAAATGACGTACAACAATCATAGCACGTTATGTCAACAATCACAGCGATAGGTAATGTTCTTTGATGAGTTTTTTTTTAAATACAGGCAATGACTGAGCACGTTTTAATGGGCCAGGCAATGCATTCCACAGACGAGCAACCTGAACAGTAAAAGATTTATCTATGAAAGTTGTGGAAGATATTGGCTTTTTTTACATATACCTCAGATTCTTGAAAGAGAAAATATCGGATGCAATATAAATCTATTGTTGATGGGTGTTTGCGGACTAGATTTCTTTCATCGCCATAAAAATAAGAATATGAATTTCCGCCCCACCCAGCATGTTATAAATTGTACCCTTCTGACATCTCAGGGCCACCAGTGCCCTTCCCTTTTAGGCGGTAATGCACTGCGGAATATTTTAAAAGAAACTTAGTTTTATTTTAGATAATATTTCAGTAAACTTGGTTAAATAATAACAGCCGGGTCGATCTTCAAGGTTAAGCTACGCTTGACGAGGTCGGTCCGTGGATGGGTGACCATTTCAACATACCGAGTTTCACGAAAAAAGCACGTTAAGCCGTTGGTCTCAGCTGTCATTTGAAGATCTTTGACAGTCCTTACTGGTAGTCAGAAGCTTGAGATCTGACACCAGTCTAGCCAAGGGGTATCGTGTTATCCAGTTACTGGGTTGTGGAGGTCAGATAGGCAGTCGCTCCATGTAAAACACTGGTACTCAGCTGAATCCGGTTAGACTGGAAGCCGACCCCAACATAGTTGGTAAAAGGCTAGGCAGATTAATTGATCTATCTGAAGATAAAATATCAACGAGATAAAAAAAGAACACTAAAATCTAGGCAGAAATAAAAATGATCCGATTAAAAGCATATACATCCATAAGAAAAAAAAAAAAAACGACTAATCAAAAACTAGGTAATTAATCTGTAGAAGTTGGACTAACTTGCCTTTTGATGCGGGAATAAAACTCTCCGCTTAGCAAGCAAACCGCTTAGCTATTTCGACTGTTATAATATTTAATTTTCTCAGAAACCAATTAAGCAATTCTTGGCATATCGCAATGGAAATAAACCAAATTAATACCATTAAAGCTTTCACTCTATCGGACTGCGACTACACAGCACTTTTGCCGATTAGTGGTCTCTTTTTAACCGACTTACCAAAAAGGAGGAGGTTCTATGTGTGAGGTTCTGTATGTTCACCGATTACTCCGTCAATTGTGGACCGATTTTGAAAATTATTTTTTTGTTTGAAAAGGTATGTTCCGAAATTGGTCCCATTTTAATTTGGTGAAGATCTGATGAAGAACTTCGGAGATATACAACAGAACTCTTCAATAAATAACGGCAAATCTCTCGGGATTGCTGCAATATGCGATTGCGTCTGTTTGTTGTTTATAATATTTCACAACATAACATCACGCCAAGGGGTAAGTAGATCTCTCAATTTACCGGTTATGTTCAAGTTTCATGAAATCTATTCTGGCGAAATAGTTCCCTTACTAACTTGCCTATTAGGTACGTACAACTAAAAAGTGAAAAATAAAAAAACTTTTTGCAAAAAAATACTACCGACTTCCAAATACAAAACTACAAAGTGAAAATAACTTAATTTTTTGAAGTCGGTGTCCATAACGCAAAAAATGGTACCTACGAAAGACACCGACTTCAAAAACTTAAGTTATTTTTCACTTTGTAGTTTTGTATTTTCATTAGTTATTTTACTAAGAAAACGTAAAGCTACCTAATACTGATAAATTAAGGACCTCTGACCTCCTACCTTCCTGGTAAATAGAATATTAACCCGAACGATTTTAAGGTCGCCAGTAATGGGTTCCATTTATAAAATCAAATTCACTATCATCGATCACGCACAACACAGACTACCAATTTTCAGCCACTATGCTAACGAAATGAATCAATAATGAGCCAACAAATCAAGCCTAAATAGCTTCACTTGTTTTTTTTTGGACGATCAATATTGTAAGTACATGTAGTACAAGGCTAACGACAGCTCAAGAACTAGTTTTCTGGAATTCTAGACTCCTGCATCAAAAGGGGAGAGAAAAGCAAAAGTGTAGATAGCCAAAACCTCAACTGGCTGCCAAAAAGTTGGGGATCCTTGCACTTCACGCCAGAACAGTTGCTCAACTTATATCAAGCGCAAGTTCGATCATGCATGGAGTACTGCTCTCATCTCTGGGACGGATCTGCCAAGTACCAGCTGGATACACTAGAGTCGATCGAAAAACGGGCCAAGAGGCTCATACCCCTATTAGTCTACTGAGATTTTCTATAGTGGCCACCTTCACCAACATTACGTTATATAAGGCGGCACACTATACCAGGCAACCCCTTACGAGGTGTCTGGGACCATCTTCGGTAGGTCACGCCTCCGAAAGCACTCGCCCCTGGTACTCAAGAGAAAATGTGAGTCGCATCGTGATTACTCACTACCATTTGTCCAGAATGGTACCGGAGCAATAAAGCCGCTCACCACACGCACCCCAACACGCCAGCACTAGTGCAAGCACCGGCACCAGCGCAGTTGGTGCTAGCGGATTCAATCCCCGTTAAGGACGCCAGAGAAGCTGGCTCCCATTTCTCCAGAATGGTCCCGGAGCTGTAAGCACGCTCACCTCTCGAATACAAATCATCGCATCTACCCGATGCCTTCAGCTGGGTTGCCGGAAAACTAATCCAACGGGTAGTCCTCTACTTTCTATCCAGGAAAGTGCCGGAGATGCAGCTCGCTCACAGGAGCTCACTTGCTTGAGGGTTACTCACGAACCCCGCGTCTGACCACCAGGTGGCCCTTTGCCTTGGGCCGGTAACTTCAGACACTTGTTGGGCCAAGAGGCTCATCGGCTATGAGATATTCTGTCGAGTCTAGGCTCCAGAGCCTTGAACATCGGCGCCAAGATGCCAGTCTGTCGGTTTTAGCCCCCGCCGGAAAAAGAGGGGTGTTATAACTTTGAAGTGTGTTGCTTTATATCTGTTTGTCTGTCTGTGGCATCATAGCTCCTAAACGGATGAACCGATTTTAATATTTTTTTTTGTTTGAAAGTTGATTTTGTCGAGCCGTTTTACTGTTTGTATCGGGTGTTTTCGCAAGATAAATAGATAGCGGGTTTTTTAAATTTTGAAATTTTACTTATTTATCGGTTACATTTCGGGGAGCGTGCGATGGAATTGCATGAACTAATTCCATCAACAGACTACAAGACGTACGGCGAAGCGTCATCGGTACATGGTGTACATCCCACCCATACGGACCAAACGTTCTGGGAATACTTTTATTATGCGTACAGCTAAGGAGTGGAATTCCCTGCCGGAGTCTGTATTTCCTGATAGCTACAGCCTGGGAGTCTTTAATTCAAGAGTGAACAGGTTTCTTCTAGGTTGGTATGCTACATCGTCCACCACATCATCGCTTACCATCAGGTGAGAAAGTGGTCAAGCGGGAGACTATCAATAATAAAAAAAGCCTAAAATTTTATTGACGTCTTCAAACCAACAATGCTTCAAGGCTGACGAAATAAATATAAGTAGGTAAATACGTAGTGATGGAAGTCCTCGAACGAGCTCTTTTCATAATATTTTGTACTTTGTGTTTATCTTGTCCACTAAATGCCTGTCATAACTTGTTTTCTAAGTAAACAGCCATGTTTGAAATATAAGAATAAATAATAACATGTCTTAAGTTTCGGACAAGTCTCGTTTGTCCTCCAGAGACTGTTGTTATGAAAACATTCACATAATACATAGTTAGGAGCTGGGAGTGGCTTCATTATAAATCACAGACGCGTATCTTTTTATTACGATCATCAGAAGTTAGCTTGTATACTACTTATATTATACTAGTTTCTGCCAGCGGCTTTGTATGCGTGGAAATTATCTTAAGGTTGTCCTAGTCGAGGGCACGAACTATTTTGTGGGGTTAAAATGCATGCTATCTCATCCGAAAACACGTGCCAAAGAGATAGATGCTGTGATGAGCAGCAAGAAGCTAGCTCGCGTACGAATTTGCAAATTTGTAGCGAAATGGATGATGATTTACGAGGGAAACGAACCCGCGAAATTTTGTAAACTGACCTTTTATAGTATGGATATCATGAAAAAACAACTAAATGTATATTTTCAAAATAAAATAATTTGCATTGTTGAACTACTAATCTATCCCTGTATAGTGGCTGTTTTGCAATTTTCCTTCTTCTTATGGTATTTATTGTCACACAAAGATGCGTTAAAATTTGTGTTGAAACATGGAACTTTCGACACTCATAACTTTTTTTTCTTTTTTGTTTCCATACAGGGCTAGATAATGATGAGACAAATTGATACCATTTTTTAGTTTGAACGTACATCTTCAAACAGTTGAGTAATCACCAGACTACGTTTGTTTGGAAGAATGATCGACTAGTGCGACCTTAAGCAAACATACTCCCGGGAGGAAAATTATCCTTTGGTCTTATCCATGCCATGGTCAACCTGATTACCAATGCTTTGCGTTAAGACGTGAAAAGTTAACAAACAGACAGACAAAATGTATAATAATACATAGTACCTATATATTTCAGAAAACTTCGCCCGTCTGAAGTGACTGCATTCATAAACCTACAGTACAACTATTTTGTTAATGTCCCTCGGTAATCATCGCATTTCCGATTACAAACGAATGCTAATTTTTATGTCCATCAATTATTTATCGTGTATAATAATTTGAATTCAGGGGAGCTCGTGGCTAAATAATAACAGCCGCACGGGTCGATCTTCAAGGTTAACCAACGTTTGACGAGATCGGTCCGTAGATGGGCGACCATTTCAACATACCGAGTTACCGGAAAACTCGTTAAGCCGTTGGTCCCGGCTGTCATTTGAAAATCATTGACAGTCGTTACGAGTAGTCAGAAGCTTGAGATCTGGCACCATTCTAGCCAAGGGGTACCGTGTTACCCAGTTACTGGGTTGTGGAGGTCTGATAGGCAGTCGCTCCATGTAAAACACTGGTACTCAGCTGATTTCCGTTAGACTTAAAGCCAACCCCAACATAATTGGGAAAAGGCTAGGCAGATGATACATAATTTGGATTCAGAACTAAGTACGTTATTGTTGTGTTGTTTTGATTTCCATGTGATCTATATAGAGCTGTAAAACTATATATCCTTTAGCACCTTTCCTCCCATTTTTAAATAAATTACATTAAGTTAAAAGAGTATTAACAAATCTATATACTCCGCGTCCGGTCTGCACCAAATGCAAAGGGCATTAGAAAACCGACGACTGACGAAACACGAAGTTTGCCGAGGGACAGTAATAAAATTGTTGTTCTGTACCTACATGTGACATATATGATCTCGGAGCTTCATTTGATATGATTAATTGAATCAACAGTAGCTCTTTATTCTGTGAACAGAATATCACTAAAGTAATAATAATATGAGAGTGGTGAAGTGGATTCTAGTGGTCTGAACTGAGCGAAATCATATCCACTTCAGTAGGATATAATTCCGTGCAAACCAGTAAAATTCACTGAAATAGGTACATGACAATCCTTCTTCTTCAAATAAAATTGAGGGCAGTGGTGGCCCAGTGGTAACAGCCCCGACTTACGTCGTAAATCGTGGGTTCTATCCCAGGCAGGCGCTTTACTTTATGTTACTTAATCACTACTGCTCTAAAAACGGTGAAGGAATACATCGTGAGGAAAAATTAGAATAAAAAAGTCTAGTGGCACTCGGGGACTGCCGCGGTAAAGCTATTGCATAGCATTTATTCTAGATCCAGTCCTGGAAAATGCGTCAAAAAAATTAAAAACGTTAATAACTCGAAAACGTAGCGAGCCAAACCCGCATTTATTTACGATTAATAAAACTCTAAAAAACAAAACAAAAATACCCTTATTCACATTGAAATAAGGTCGCTTTTCTGTGACAAGCAAAAGTGACCCTTATTCGCATTTGCATAAGGTCCACATTGATCACCATTGTCACAGAAACAGCTCAGAGAGACCGATAAAAGGCAAAAAAATTACGATCAACAAAAATTTTAAAACCCTCATATCTCAGAAACGGTTGGAGTTAGCGCATTTCTGACAAAAAAAATTGCCCCCCTGCCTTCCGCTACTTCATCCAGGAGAACAAGATAGGATTTACCCCCCCCCCCTTAACCGTTTACCTCCCTCCGCAAAAAAATTTTTCATTCTAAAAATACCAACACGGAAATCGAAAACACGTGCAACAATATAAAAAACTTTTTTGCAAAAAAATACTACCGACTTCCAAATAAAAACCATAACGCAAAAAATTGATACTTACGAAAGACACCGACTACCAAAAATAAAATTATTTTTCACTTTGTAGTTTTTTATTTGGAAGTCGGTAATATTTTTTTGCAAAAAAGTTTTTTATTTTTCATTTTTAGTTGTACCTACCTAATAGGCAAGTTTTAAGTAAGGTACTATAATACCAGAATATATTACTCGAATATCATGAAACTTGAACATAACCGGTGAATTGAGAGATCTGCGTACCCATTAAGAGCGTACTGGCGTGATGTTGTGCTATGAAATGGTATAAACAATAAACAGACATGCGATTGCAGGAGATTTGCCGTTATTTATTGAAGAGTTCTGCTGTATATCTTCGAAGTTCTTCATCAGATCTTCACCAAATTAAAATGAGACCAATTTCGGAACATACTCTGTCAAATAAAAAAACAAAAGTCCACAATTGACGAAGATATCGGTGAACATACATACAAAAAAAGCATACTCCAAGTCGAACATAGAACCTCCTCCTTTTTGATAAGTCGGTTAAAAAATTGCCCTATAGATACTGGTAGGTACATCCCCCGCTTAACTTCATACCTAGATGTCCATTTGACACCACTTAATTAGTATTAATTGGTAATTTGCTGCACCTACTAAATAAATAAATAATAAATGTTCACGACCCAAAACTGGCAACATTTCGTTAAAAGTCAGTTCTGATTAATCGTCCTACAGAGCCATTTAATTCATTTCCGGTTTCCGTCGGCTATCGTGTGTAAAGGTCGTGCAACTCTGTCCCGCTGAGCGATTGAACGTCGCCATTGATTCATCGCTAATCGTATCGCCGCCTTTCGGTTAATTACGCAATTAGCGCTCGGCTCTTGCTTCGCCTAGCTTTAATAAAACTATGTAGTTGTAGGTAGACAATGTTTTCATATTCACCTCAAAAAGGATTGCATGTATCGCAGATGACAATGTTGGTTGAATGTTTAGAATAACTACAGAACAGATTAAGTATATTTGGGGAAGATTAAAAGTGTGCCTGTGACAGAAAAGTTTAAAGGGTTGAAGTTTGTTTTGGTATTTATATGCGATACAGTCAAAGAAAAAACGTCTCACAAAAAATACTACCGACTTCCAAATAAAATAAAAACCGGCCAAGTGCGAGTTGGACTCGCTCACGAATGGTTCCGTACCATTATCGCAAAAAATGGGAAAAAAATCACGTTTGTTGTATGGGAGCCCCACTTAATTTTATTCTGTTTTTAGTATTTGTTGTTATAGCGGCAACAGAAATACACAATCTGTGAAAATATCAATAGTCTAGCTATCACGGTTCATTAGATAAAGCCTGGTGACAGAAAGACAGACGGACCGCGGAGTCTTAGTAATAGGGTCCCGTTTTTACCCTTTGGTTACAGAACCCTAAAAACTACAAAGTAAAAATAACTTTCGGTGTCGGTGTCTTTGGTAGGTACCAATTTTTTTGCGTTATGGACACCAACTCCCAAAAATAAAAGTATTTTTCACTTTGTAGTTTTTTTATATGGAAGTCGGTTGTATTTTTTTTTTGTAAAAAGTTTTTTTTATTTTTCACTTTTTTGTTGGAACTACCTAATAGGCAAGTTGGTTAGTAAGGTTCCTATAATGTCAGAATAGATTGCCCGAATGTCATGAAACTTGAACATAATCGGGGAGCTGGACACATCTGCGTACCCCTTTAGAGCGTACTGGCGTGATGTTAAGTTATGAAATGGTATAAACAATAAACAGAAAAAAAAATGAAATGTATGTTTGTATGTCGTTTTGTGGCAACTAAATATATTTTTTTTCTTCTCTCTTCTTACATGCGATTGCAGCAATCCCGAGAGATTTGACGTAATTTATTGAAGAGTTCTGTTGAATATCTCCTAAGTTCTTCATCAGATCTTTACCAAATTAAAATGGGACCAATTTCAGCATATACTCTTTCGAAAAAAAAAACAGAATTTTCAAAATCGGTCCACAATTGTCGGAAAAATAGGTAAAAAAAAAATGCAACCCTAAAGTCGAACATAGAAACTCCTCCTTTTTGGAAAGTCGGTTAAAAAGATGGATGTATTATTTGAAGAATGATACGAAAGAAAAGGGAATAATGAATGGCGTAACGGTTGACAGGGATGAATGAAAATGTGTTACGCTGAGCACATGGGCATGGCAGGAAAATTATGAATCTCCAAGCTAGTAAAATTTCAACATTTAAGAAACCCCCGACACATTTTTATTTCATGCTACATACTTTATCTAGTACATAGTAGACACGCTTCTATCGACAATCTATTGAACACTTATTTATGACACGATATCGTGCGAAAACACCCCGATTCAAACAGTAAAACGCCCATAACTTTTGAACGGCTAAACCGATTTTATTCAAACATAGCTAAGAACACTCTCGACAAAACCACCTTTCAAACAAAAAAAACTAAATTTGCTTATATCTTTTTATCGTGGCGACTCAGGACCTTGGTTTTTATACACCTAATAGGGACTTTAGACCTCAGTATTCAACTTGCTAGGTCTAACCGTTCCTGAGGAAATCGGTGGTGACACACGGACCGATAGACAGACGGACAGACGGACAAGAAAGTGATCTTATAAGCGTTCCTTTTTTTACCTTTTGAGGTACGGAACCCAAAAAAAATATTCAAAATCGGTTCATCCGTTTAGGAGCTATGATGCCAACAGACAGACACAGTACACAGATACACAGCAACACACGTCAAATTTATAACACCCCTCTTTTTCCGTCGGGGGTTAAAAACAACGACTTCTGAAAACAACACCTGCTTTTATATAGGTAAAGCTTTATATAGCCCGCATAAGTTAAGCTGCTTGCCATTTACACAACACATGTGATGTGAAATTCAAATATCTGTCTCGCTTTAGTATTTGGGCCAAAGCTTGTGTGGCTAACCGCGTCCTCAGATGGAGTTTGTTAGACCGCATTTTGCTTCAGGTAGATTAGTACTGTCAGGTAAAATAATTTTATTTCCAACTCATCCTTTCTCTAGGAAATTAAGTGATCCTAAAAACAGAAGATTTATATTCGGGTCAAAGGTATGCAAGGTCTGACTATTTGGGTTAAAAACTGCGGCTAAATACCGCCAGCTAAATTGCGAAAGTGAATTCGGCAAAGGAAACAGTTTGGAACCTTCACAAAAACGACTTTACGTATTGCATATTACACTCTGAAAAGGAAAGGAGATGAATCTTTCCATGACCAATATTTTGACGGAGAATTGATTGTAAAGAATAATTGTTTTTTTGCAGTTTGAAGGAACCATTATACATTTTTAATTAAAAGCTTTAGAAGACCATTAGTTGTAAAAAAAAAAAATTTTTTTACCTACTTTGCCCCACACTAGGAATTTCTTCCTGTATCGTGCGTGCGTTTACAAACATATAAACTCACATACACAAACACCCAGAGCCGGAACAACTATCTGTAGGTCATACAAATATTTGTTCCGTGCGGGAATCGAACCCGCGACACCCAGCGCAGCAGTCAATCGCTCAACCACTGCGCCAACCGTGCGCCCAATTATTAAATTAAATTGTCATTTATTTCAGGAAGTTTTTCCCAAATAAAGCATTACAAATAACATTGAATATACATAATAATTCATATACATTAATTAACACATTAATAACATTGCAATTATGTGGAAATTATTTGGAAATAAATCATCAGAAGGATGATCGTACTTTTTCCAAATTAGTTTCGCAATACCGAATAAGTTGAAAGAAATGATTCTAACTCTTTGAAGGTTCCAAACTGTTCCTTTGCCGAATTCTGCACTACGCAATTCAGCTGCGGGTTTCTAAGATGGCGTTTGAGCAAATTCTTTATGTAAGCGTCCAATTATGGCTCTGCAAAACACTGTTTTTATTTTCCCGCCGTCCTTAGTCGAGAAAATACAAAAATGTCTAGAGAAAACAACGTTGTCATAAGAAAAGTGGAGCACGAAAAGATTTTAATGACGCATCATTTGCTGCGGCTTTGGTTACAAGTACGGGACGAGTGGACCCGCGGCAAGAGATAGTTAATGACAAGACTGTGATACTTTATGTACACAGATTTATATAATGACACAAAAGTTACGCTTGCAAACTTAAAGTAGCGTGAATCAAGCTAATGCAGCAATTTATGCTTAACGCGTGTTAGCTTTAAGTTTCAAGGCTTCAGAAACTCTAGATCGCAATGTTTTTTAACCCCGGCCGGAAAAAGAGGGGTGTTATAAGTTTGAGGTGTGTTGCTGTGTATCTGTCTGTGGCATCATAGCGCCTAAACGGATGAACCGATTTTGATTTAGTTTTTTTTTTTATTTGAAAGGTGACTTTTTCGAGAGTGTTCTTAGCTATGTTTGAATAAAATCAGTTCAACCGTTGAAAAGTTAAGGGCGTTTTACTGTTTGAATCGGGGTGTTTTCGCAAGATTTCGTGTCATAATTACGTGTTCAATAGATTGCCGATCGAAGCGTATTATGTACTAGATAAACTATGTAACATGAAATAAAAATCTGTCGGGGGATTTTTAAAGTTTGAAATTTTACTTGTTCTTTAGTGGACTGATACTTGAAAATATTCTGTGTAAATTGCCGCCAGAATTAGTATTAAGACTCAACAGAAGTTATTTGATAGGCACTAAAATTTATTTCTAGGTTCAGACATTTTTAAAACTGTGGTTTGCTGAAAATCTTGGAGACTTTCATTGCTCCTTTTGAAAGTTTTAATTAGGGTTAGAAAGCTTTTCAACCGACTTTCCAAAAAGGAAGAGGTTCTATGTTCGACTTCATGTTTGTTTTTTTTTTGTGTATGTTCACCGATTTCTCCAATGTCAATTCTGGTCCGATTTAGTAAGTTCTTTTTTGTTTGAAAGGGTATGTTCCCAAATTGGTTACATTTTGTTTTGATGTAGATCTGATGAAGAACTTCGGAGATATACAACAGAACTTTTCAATAAATAACGGCAAATCTCTCGGGATTGCTGCAATCGCACGTCTGTTTATTGTTTATACCATGTCATAACATATTAACATCACGCCAGTACGCTCTAAAGCGGTACGCAGATGTGTACAATTCTCCTTGGTACACCCTCATTTCACCGGTTATGTTCAGGTTTCATGATATTCGGGTAATCTGGCATTATAGGTAGGTACCTTACTAAAGAACTTGCCTTTTAGTTACAACTAAAAAATAATACAAAAAATGCCTTGCTTATTCTAGACCAGAGTTATAAACATTAAATCCTCTACGTAATTAAGTAGGTTCCTACTTGAATAAAATCTTATTCCAGCCCTTCAGAACAGAGAATCTCGAATCTTATCTTATACGGCGTCGTCGATATCTCCAGAGCCCACCTTTCTCGGTCAAGTGTCACTTGCATCGTTTGCAGTTTGAACCGGATCGAGAGCTGTTGGCGACACCCCCGCTATCTCCCGCCGACTGGCTTAGCTTCAGCGTACACACGGCTTATTGGAGAAGGGAGGAATCAATCCTGTTGGTAGCTTTGAGTGTTAGTTTTATTATATAAGATTAATTTCTTTGGTAACTTCTGTACCTAACTCCCCAATGTTAACGCAGTTCTGGCCATGCGCCCGCTTGGAGCCAGAATATCAATATTGAACCTCCTTATGGACAGTTTTGTTTGCAAATCATTCTTTTATTTACATAAATGTTATTTTAGTTCTGAAGAAGTTCTAGCCAGGGGCGTAGCTACCGCCGTATCTGCCGTATCAATTATACGGGGCCCCCGGGCCACAGGGCCCCCCGACGTGCGTAAGCAAAAATTAATAAAAACTTCCCAATTTTTTTTTGCCTGTCATACCTGTCGCTATTGTCCATAGAGGCAGAAACTTTAGAAAAACTAAAGTCATCATCAGCTATAAATGGTTTAATAAATCAGTTTGCCGGAAAAAAAGGCAAATAGAGTGTATATTTAATTTGATAAGTTGTTAAAAATTTTGGAAAAAGTGACAGATCGATAATTATATGAATAAATATTTCTTTTAATTTTATGCAAACATTTTTTTTCTTTTGTGAGAAATCTTTACCGTTCATAAGGGCCCCCGAACAAATTTTATACGGGGCCCCGCCAAAGCACGCTACGCCACTGGTTCTAGCAATCTATTTTTCTGTGTTATAGCCATATATTTATAACAGGGTACACTACATAAATACGAAAAACTTTATTCCGTCAGTCACAAATACGAAAATCAATATACCGATTTTCATAGTTCCGACTGGTTCAAAATTTCGAATATAACAACTCCGACTTATCATTACTCCTATTATTATAATTTCTAAATTTCAATACCTATTCCTAAAGTTTATAATTACTTTTCTCAAAATGCTGACTTTCAATAGATCGAATAACAAAAAGTCTGAAAATAAAAAAAACGGATTCCGGTTATTAAAATACCGATTAATACAATTCCGAAATGAAAACGCCTTGTAAAACTGAATAGCAAGACAAATAGGGACGCAGCATGCAAGCAGGCATGCAGCATGCAAGCTGACACATAGCATGCAAGCAGACACGCAGCATGCAAGCAGGCATGCAACATGCAAGCAGGCATGCAACATGCAAGCAGGCATGCAGCAGGCAAGCAGCAAGCATTGTTTCTGTCACGGCTCCGGTGCTGCGGGGTTTGGGCGGTCCCACGCGAGCTTATCGTCGCAGATGGTTTGAAGGCCCGCCGCCGCGGCTGAGGCTGGCCGGTCAGCAAGCCGAAGCTGCGGTGGTGAGCGCCAGCCAGGCCAGGATGGCCAGCGACCTGCTCCTCAGCTCGCGGGCCATCCCACCATCCAACCCAAATTACACTCTAAGGTAGGGCAGACAAGACTACGTGAAGTCTGGTTTGCAGCAATTCGTTTCTGTCACTAAATTTTGTAGCACAACATGTTAATTTTTAGTTTATTCGAAGTATTGAAAATCGGAATGTCGTTTTTCGGCCCGAGAACCCTTCGAGCAGTTGATTCTTCGACCGTGTGAAAATCGGAAAACCCAAATCGCATTTGCGACTATCGGTAAAATAAATTTCGTGATTTTTAATAATAGACATTATAATTCTTAGGTATTATCAAATTCGGACTTTTGAAAATCGGAACATCTAAATTCGGCATCAAATATTTCGAAGTATTTGGGTGTTACCTTTTAAACATCTAAGTCGTTTAGGAGAAGTATCCAAAAGTATCGAAAAAATATCATGTTGTAATTTTTTTTAACCAAATCTATTAGTTGCACAAAAAGCCATGTTTCACAAATAATGAAATTTTATTTTATTTGTTTCTGTTCTATATATGTACAATAATATTTACAAACTAATATTAAAACTTAAAAAAACTTTTTGCAAAAAAATACTACCGACTTCCAAATACAAAACTACAAAGTGAAAAATAACTTAATTTTTTGAAGTCGGTGTCTTTCGTAGGTACCATTTTTTTTGCGTTATGGACACCGACTTCAAAAAATTAAGTTATTTTTCACTTTGTAGTTTTGTATTTGGAAGTCGGTAGTATTTTTTTGCAAAAAGTTTTTTTATTTTTCACTTTTTAGTTGTACGTACCTAATATGCAAGTTAGTAAGGGAACTATTTCGGCAAAATAGATTTCATGAAACTTGAACATAACCGGTGAAATGAGAGATCTGCTTACCCCTTAAGAGTGAACTGGCGTGATGTTATGTTATGAAATGTTATAAACAACAAACAGAGATGCGATTGCAGCAATCCCGAGAGATTTGCCGTTATTTATTGAAGAGTTCTGTTATATATCTCCGAAGTTCTTCATCAGATCTTCACCAAATTAAAATGGGACCAATTTCGGAACATACTTTTTCAAACAAAAAAAGAATTTTCAAAATCGGTCCACTATTGACGGAGTAATCGGTGAACATACAAAAAAAAAAAAAAAAAAAAAAAAAAACCAACTTGAAGTCGAACATGTTCTATGTCTCTCCTCCTTTTTGGAAAGTCGGTTAAAAAAGAATAAAAATATGTACAATTACGGGGCGTCAAAAAATTCGTCTACATCGCTGTCAACAGGAAAAGTGCCCAGAAGGCTGGCAGCATTGCCACGTTGGATGGCAATGCTGATTCTTTGGCCAAAAAAAAGGCCAGCCCTCTGGTCTCGTGAAAAGTCGACCAACCGCTTGGCGATATCCCGAAAAATTACGTGTGCACTCGGACCCCATGGCCCTAGTGTTTCAACCCCAAACGGCTCAAACACATAATTACCAATTAAGTTGTTGTATTTGCGCCGTTTGAGGTTTTCAGCACCTGCAGCAGCCGCCCCAGCGCAGCCCACCGTGCTAGGAAGATGGGATGGTGCAAGGGTGTCGACACAAGTTGCATCACACACCAAAGACCTACCCAACTTCCATGGCATTATGGTCATACCATCTGGTCTCATCCCATCGACGCGTGCCAGGCCATTGGGTTCTAAGACAGCTGGCACCCCGGCGGTGGTAAGAGCACACCGGATGAGATCATTAATGCTAGCGTGCCGCGCAATCCGACCTGCACTCTTACTACAAGAAAGGCCATGGTGTCCGAGGCAGTCGACTGCTTCACCGCATTGACAGCGATGTGGAGCCCCACAAGGAGATAAAGGATATTTTTACGGACCTTTTAACCTAGCCGTTAATAAGGAGTATGCTGTAGAAAGCAACCCTATAACGACACTAAAGCGGTGGATGTTTTTGATGACCTAAAATGACAATGCCTTGTAATTTTCGCCCGTTATAAGTTTTACTTATTACCCATTATACATTTTATCATCACTAAAACCTATTCAGCATTGGATTTTTACTAGCTGATTATATTTGGTACCTACCAAGAGTAACAGACGTGCAAACTACATATTAACTTATATTGGATACCTACTCTTAAATTATATCTATGCCTGACACTCTTCTAATTTCTTTTCTAAATGTATTATTCTGTCTCCAGTCTAGCAGGGATGTCACGCAGCGTGACGGTGGCGGTAGCATACATAATGTCTGTGACACCGCTGACGTGGCGCGAGGCGTTGAAGGTGGTCCGCGCGGGCAGGGCCGTCGCCAACCCTAACCTGGGCTTCCAGAGACAGCTGCAGGAGTTCGAGACGTATAAATTGGTAGAGGTAAGGGGATGAACTGAAGTTTTTAGCAGCATCTCGCCACATACATAAATAGACTTCATCACCATCATCATCATCATTTCAGCCAAAAGACGTCCACTGCTGGACATAGGCCTCCCCCAGGCGTCGCCACATTGACCGATCCCGTGCGTCTCGCATCCAGCGCCTTCACTCAACCTTAACCAGTAATCGATCCACCCTAGTGGGAGGCCTTCCAACGCATCGTCTTCCAGTTTGCGGTCGCCGTTCCAGAACATTTCGGCCCCATCGGCCATCTGTTCTGCGAGAAAAATGTGCCTTGCCCACTGCCACTTATGTTTGGCAATTCTAAATATACTTGACCTCACCTCACATAATCCTGCATCGCGCAAGCAAAGTTACCGTACAATTTACAACAAGCTGCTTTTGATATGGTCTTAGGATACCTGGCATTACCTGGCTCTCAACAACAACTCGGCACAAGGCCCACAAGACCAAACAGATGTTGTTCTATCTGGTCGAAGGATCCTCCATTTTCAATTTAAGGTGCTGATCTTTCCAGCCCGTTACTAATAACGCAAGCTGATTGAAGTTACTGCGTACTGGCCGAGTTCTCTAAGTTCCAAATCAAATCAAAGGCAAAATCAAGCAATTCATCAGAAATTATAAGCGTGTCGCTTTCGAATATTTACATTGCCACGAAGTTTGAACATAGGTAGGTACATAAAAATTCAGGTTTTCAATAGTAATACAATTTCAGGCTATAATAGGGATCGTCAGAATAAAGCCGGCATCCATGTACAAATGAACTAGATACGAAGTTACCGAGAATAATCACATCAAACCAATATCACTATGCAAATTGGAATAAATACGTTATCTAGATGCGATACGCTGAATTTGTCGTACTAACACGCATCGAATTCAACACGCTATAAAACGCTAAGCTATCGTTCAGCCCAATCAAATCAATACCTATCGCGAGAGATTCCAGTGAAATCGAAAGCTTTATCCCTGTGTACAAGAACGATATCAACTTATGGATACGCGCGCTATTTCGATTATACCTGAAGAAAAACATATGGACTGCTGTATCTGCGTTAAGGTTGTGAATGTTTATCTAACATAGAAAAGTGAGGATCCCTTAACCAGAAGGATGTTCTGACTGGTAGTACTCAGCTGTTGGGATGCTTTTTTCTTGTGATGCTGAACATGGCCGTCTTAATTCAGGCAGGGGCCCCTGGGCACGCCGAGTTTGGGGTAAAGGGTAGAAAGATGGAAAGCCGCCAGAGGTCGTAAGCGGCTTCGTAGTCAAATTATTATGCTCCGTGCTTTCAGCATATAATTTAAATTTTCCTGGCTACTTGTTTATAATACGAAAAACGATTTTGCACAAGACCTCTGGTATTTGGAGTACATGTTGTTAAGATAATCCTACTATACAAGATGACTCGTAATATCAAATGCATAGAATACTCGCCTATTTACGTGAATTGTGCGGACTATTTTTCACATCCGTTGCAGCTAATTATATTTTCTTGTATTTTGATCTTTTGTTACATAGTTTTTTTTTATCTCATATAATTTGGGGCCCCCAATGAACCAGGGCCCGGGGCACGTGCCCCTTGTGCCCCTATGGTAAAGACGGAAATTATGCTGATGAATGTTTATTTGAAGATTTATCTCCGTAGTTGCCCGTCCCGAAAAACATATAAATAACATCCGTGATGGTATGAGAGGTACCATAAATAAACATGTTTCAAATCCCCGACGGAAAAAGAGGGGTTTAATAAGTTTGAAGTGTGTTGCCTGTGTATCTGTGTGTCTGTCTGTGGCACCATGGCGCCTAAATGGATGAACCGATTTGATTTAGTTTTTTTTTTGTTTGAAAGGTGATTTTGTCGAGAGTGTTCTTAGCTATGTTTGAATAAAATCGATTCAGCCGTTCAAAATGTATGGGTGTTTTACTGTTTGAATCGGATGTTTTCGCAAGATATCGTGTCATAATTACGTGTTCAATAGATTGCCGATCGAAGCGTATCTACTATGTACTAGATAAATTATGTAGCATGAAATAAAAATGTGATGGAGGTTTTAAAAAATTTAAAAAAATTTTTGTTCGATATTATACTTCACAACGGCCTTCAAAAGGCGTGATTAATATACCATATCAATAACCTGATAGTTTAGTAGCTCCAACTGCAGTCTCTGAGATATACCGCTGACGGATGGACGGAAGGTCGGTCCACTTGGGAAAATGGGTAAACTATAATAGCCTAAGATCCGACTGCAGAAATCTGCAGTTTACTGAGTTTTTGATTAAACTTCATTTTCATGTATGATACTTGATAGTAGAATAGATTTTTGCATCTAGCCGTAATAACCTTAATAAAATAAATTAAAATTGACGTTTGATAATTAACACCATCAGTTGGGATTGGTCATAACTTAGCAGCCTCGGCCTGTTATTGATTACCTATTTATTGTATTTTAATTGTTTTTAATTGTATTTTTAATTGTTTGTTTTACTCTAGACACTTTTACGTGCAAGTTTTTTTTTTCGTCTTTTTCACATATATATGTATTTTTCCAACAAGAACAATGTAACCAAATAAAAAGCTTTTTTTTTAAACGGTATATGTGGAGTTTCTTGTCCATTCTTCTCCATAACAAGCTACATTTCCGAATGGACGGTAGAATCAATTATTATTACTTTTAAATTAAATTTTTGTTTTTGACGTTCAAAAGAGCCGCTTAATTGCCTAATTGAATAAAGAAATTTTGATTTTTATTTTTTGATTTTGATAACACTAAATAAAAAAGTTTTTCAAGTGAAATCAAAGTCATTTGAAAGAAACTGGTGCTAAAGGAAATAGAAAAAAATTAAAAAATAAGGTTGCCAGTTTGCCAGCTCCCAGTTAGCCACAAGTTGCGGGTTGCCAGTTTACCTGCAAAACCTGGCAAACCCATAACGGGCGGCTAAGTGAGATCTAGTTGATGTGGAATACGTACCCACGATACAGAAGAAGTTCCTAATGTAGGGCTGAGCTAAGAAAAAACGAAAATCTAGTTGCGGCAAGATGGTTGCCTCCATGCAGTAATCTTTTCAACTGTCAAAATTCATTTATAAAAATCAATTTTAGTCAATAAAAAAAACAAAAATCCTACCTACCTGCAGATATTTGCAGTGGTATCTCAGTATATAAGGATCCCTGGTAGTTTTACTACGGCACCATAAAAACGAACAGAGAGATTCACTATCAAACTTTATGCGCGAACACATAACTGTGTGTGTCCACAAACTTGTGGATAAAGTTTCCTGCAACTTGCTTGCACCATAAGTAAACAAAACACACATTTGTTTGGAACACCCCATATAATGACAACGTAGCTGTAAATCCTTGTAATTTATACGTCGGCTAGCGACACACCGTGGGATTGCGGCCACCTCGCGTGACAGGCTCGCGTGTCTGTTCTCCTCCTAACCACACGCAGAAATTCTTTTCTCTTTTAAAACTGCGAATATTATACTCAACCTATGTTATTAAAAATATGACTCTATTCGACTTAACTAGGTCGTTTTTGTATTGATATTTAGTTTAGTGGAAAATAAAGTGCTGTAATCAAGGAATTCGAAGCATCACGGTATTTCTTGGAAAAGTTAACTATGTACGGTTACCTTAATGAATAATTCGCGTGACTAAAGCGAATCGATACCTGCCTATTTGTCAAAATTGGGTCTGATTTAAGTCACTGACATGTTATTACAGAGGGTATTTTAAATTAATTCTTTCTATGAAACCAATTATTCATTTTTTTCGATACCTACATACATCATTTATACGTTTACGATAGGTTTACGTCAAAAAAACAATAGATTTTTAGGGTTCCGTAACCAAAACGCAAAAACGGGACCATTACTAAGACTCCACTGTCCGTCTGTCTGTCACTAGGTTGTATCCCATGAACCGTGATAGCTATAAACTACACTATACTAATTTCGTCAGCTAATTACTTGGAAAGAAAAACAAATACATTAAATCATAATGTATTTGTTTTTAGGGTTCCGTACCCAAAGGGTAAAAACGGGGCCCTATTACTAAGACTCTGCGGTCCGTCTGTCTGTCTGTCTGTCTGTCTGTCCGTCTGTCACCCATGGACCGTGATAGCCAAACAGTTGAAATTTTCACAGATGATGTATTTCTGTTGCCGCTATAACAACAAATACTAACTACTTGGTTACTACGGTACTACTTGGTTGAACGCTTGAACCTGTCCTTGAAGGCGGTCTCCGAATGGGGTGATGCCAATCTGGTCAGTTTCAATGCTGCTAAGACCCAGGCGTGTCTTTTTTCCGCTAAAAAGAGCCAATTCCACCCGGCTCCTTTCCGTGGTGTAACCGTGCCGTTGACGGACCACCTCGAACTTCTTGGTGTTACGTTAACATCGACCCTCAACTTCGGTCCATATATTGAGGCGAAAGCTCAGTTAGCTGCAAAAAAGTTGGGGATTCTTGCAAAGGTGAGACGGTACTTCACGCCTGAACAGCTGCTCAACTTGTATAAAGCGCAAGTTCGGTCATGCATGGAGTACTGCTCTCACCTCTGGGATGGATCTGCCAAATACCAGCTTGATGTACTTGAGTCGATTGACAGACGGGCCAAATGGCTTATTGGCAACGATGCACTGGTCGCATCAAAGCTCCAGAGCCTCGGACATCGACGCCGAGTCGCCAGTCTGTCGGTTTTTTAATGGTTATATTTCGGAGAGTGTGCGACGGAACTGCACAATTTGATTCCGCCTAGCCCTTTCCATCATCGGACTACAAGACGTACGGCCATGCGCCATCGGTACATGGTAGACATCCCTCCCATACGCACAAAGCGTTTTGCTAATACTTTCATTGTGCGCACAGCTAAGGAGTGGAATTCCCTTCCGGAGTCTTTGTTCCCTGATAGCTACAACCTAGGGGTCTTTAAATCAAGAGTGAATAGGTTTATTCTAGGCAAGCGTGCTTCACCGTAGACCACATCATAACATCAGGCGAGATGGTAGGCAAACGCGAGCCTATAGATTATAAAAAAAAAAACAAAAACGGAATAAAATAAATATTTTAGTGGGGCTCCCATAAAACAATCGTGATTTTTTGCCGTTTTTTTGTGATAATGGTACGGAACCCTTCGTGCGCGAGTCCGACTCGCACTTGTCCGGTTTTTCTATACTCAAATAAAATAGAACTGTGTCAGGTGCTTTATATGACTCGCAGAGTGATTGAGTATACACTGCCTTATCTACAAAAACTATAAAAGGAACTCAGATCAAATAAAAAAAAAGATCTGGGCAAAGGAATAGGTGTACTTAGATACCTACTTTTTCACACAGTGTAGCTTCGAGTTTGCTAAGAAAACATTTATCGAAACTTAGCCAGTTAGGCAATTTGTATGCAAACAAAGTCGCGAGCAACAGCTAGGTCGTCGTAATGGGAAAGGCGACAAACCATAACCCATATTAGACACACCCTATTACTGTTCGATGGGGATTTGGGTCACATAACGGTAGCATGAGGTAATTTATTGGGACCATTCCATAATTCCATTCCAAACTAAATATTACAATGGTTTTTTGCCTCATTGGCACAACACTTCGTTGACTCTTTGTTATAGTGGACGCAAGCACTACTTACTGCTGCATGGTCCAAGGTTTTATCACCGGGTCAGTCTATGAGTTTTATTTTAGGAATTGTTTGTACCGGTCCAGTCTGCATTCATGTTTGTTAAATATAATACGCGTACGCCCCTATAAGTTACATAAGATTTGTGACAAAACTGGTAAAAGGTCGATATACTTGGTATACATACAGTTGCTGACATACAGACATTTGAAACAACTTGATCAACAGAACCCTTTGCCACATACTGACGGAAAGAAGAAGATTGAAGGGGCGTTCCCCGTCCTTGGCGTTAGCTGACAGGAACCTGTCGGAGTGCCGCGTGCTGAACCAGACCACTATCTGTGAGGAGAAGTGCGCCTTGGGCCGGCAATGTTTTACGGACAACTCCATCCCAAACTAATTTCCTACAGACGATTTTTTTCCATATTAGGTTACCTATAGAATTACTAAGGACAGGGTGGAAAGCTTTGTGTCCTCCTTAGAAAATAAGAGGATCCTCGGAGAGCCAGTGACGTAAACCTAGATCCAGAAGTTCAACGGTTGTTGTCGGGTTTCCATGCAGGATAATGTTAATCGCGAGAATAACTATGATATCACGATCTAGGTTCGTATGAGGGCTATGTGGCGGAATAGATAAGTCAGATACCCTCAATATAGTATTTATTAGGTACTCATTAATAACTTTTTTATTTAAGGAAAGAAGAAGATTGAAGGAGCGTTACCCGTCCCTGGCGTTAGCTGACAGAGACCTGTCGGAGTGCCGCGTCATGCTGGACTCCTACCAGACCATGCTGAACCAGCGCACCATTTGCGAGGGGAAGTGCGCCATGGGCCGGCAGTGTCCTACTGGTAATCACTTTTATATTGTAAGTAGGTAGTTTCTGCTTTTTGGTACGGCAATAGAGGTAACTGTCCTTTCCCTGTAGACTAGAAAAGGCTTAGAACAAAGATTTAGGATGTGAAAGAACTACAGTACAACTAATTTCTTGATGTCCCACCACCAGGCGAATTTCAATGAAATTTTTACCATATCAAAGATAATTTAATTATCTACCTTGACCTAAGGTTTTTTTAAGCCATAGAATAAAAAGGAAAGTTCAAAAAGCTACTGAATTTTGGTTCGCGCGGGTATGAAACGATTGCGCATTTTGTTCCCTCAAGGTCGTTGGCGACTGTCGTCGTCTGAAGCCGTTGGTCCTGGCTGCCATTTGAAAATATTTGACAGTCGTTATGGATAGCCAGAAACCTGAAAATTGTGTCTACTGGTCTTGCTAAAGGGCACCGTGTTACCCAGTTACTGGGTTGTGGAGGTCAGATAGGAAGTCGCTTTTTGTAAAACACTGGTACCCAGTTGAATCCGATTAGACTGGAAGCCAAGATAGATAGATAGATTCATTTATTTGTCTGAAATAAGGTACGAGTATATTAGAGATCTTATAATACACACACATTAGTTTTTATTTTTTGTTCTTCATATTCCGCCTACTAAATTCGGCATACAAATTTTTGATAATAATAATTATTCTATTGTACTCAATTTAAACAAAATAATTAAATTCCAATGTCAAAAAAGGGAAAAATACTATATATATATTTTTTTTACAATACAGTAAAACTCTTATTACAAATGTTAAAGTAAAATAATTAAAATACAATTTGTATAGATGTCAACTTTAACATGAGAACCAACTAAATTAATCGAAAAAAAAACATTTCAAATTTAATTTTCTTGTCATGCAATTTTCCCATTTGTCCTAGAGTTCATAAATTCCTCAATAGTATAAAAACAACCTTCGACAAGCCATGCTCTAAGATGCGTTTGAAATAAGCTGATTCGCAGTTCTCTAATAACCTACGGTATATTATTAAATATCTTTATTGCCATTCGACTAGTGCTTTTTCTGGCAATACGCTATTCTGCATCTTGGCATTGCCAATTTTGTTGGATCCCTTGAAGTTTTGCCCACCTTAAAAACATTTTCGCTATCGGCTTTACAGAATAGGTTACAAAATATTAGGCAGATTGATTGAGAGGTAATTTTCCCTCCAATAGTGTTCCCTGGTATATCTCTGCATAGAACAACGATTTTATGTATTAGCGTGAATCTGTATTTATTATATTCTTTATTGTACACTCAGATCAAATAAAAAGTCAAGATGGAACGTTGCAAACAACAAAGTGAAGCCGGTTCAAAGTAAGCCTTGCCGTATAAATACACAATTATAAGCGCACACGTATAACGAAACTACCCCTTAGCTTGTCAGTTGAGCTTTATTATTTGATCTGTAAGCTCGAAGGATAAGCTAAGGCGTAATTTCGTTGTTAGTGACTGCGTGTAATTGTGTATTTGTACGGCAAGGCTTACTTTGAACCGGCTTCACTTTGTTGTTTGCAACGTTCCATCTTGACTTTTTATTTGATCTGAGATTGTACACCATAAAAAAATACCTACAGAACAAACATTTTCAAGCACAGTGTACAATGGGCGGTCTTAACGCACAGGGCAATCTCTTACAGACAACCTGTAAATGCTTACATGTAGATGGGTCAATGACCGCTATTGCCATGTCGAAATGTACCAACTACCTAACATATCTGTAGATTGAGAGGTCATCAAACGTTTTCCTCTGAAGATTATGCACTAACGCGATGTCAGCTTCAAATAAAATTCCTTTTGTGATTTTTTTAAAAACATCGTTACGCTCAACGTGAATTTATCAATGTCGCTTTGGCAGTTAATCTTCAGCGAAAAAACCCGTTCAAAATGACGCCTGTGACCTCTTAAGAGTGCTTTAAAAAAAACTATCGTTATTCCCCTCACGTTTTTGCACATAGTTCAATTTGGTGTCGTAAGCCGAACGTAGTTTTAATTCAATCGCCAGACGGCCCGCTTCTGCCGTGCCTCACACCCCAGCATAATTCGATTTTGCTTCAGCAATCTCATATTAATACCTTTTGTATGTAGATTGTATTAGCCGTAAAAATGTTGATATAAGCCAATCTTTGATGTTTCTAATACGATTGAATGTTTTTTCAACGTTTATACTATGAAGCACCGTATAATTTCTTGGAATTTCGCTTCAAAGGACGAGTTCTGCGAATGTTATAAAGCAAACGGTCGTTCTAAACTTTGCTTGTTTTGCGCTAATACTTCAGAATGTTTATAAGCATGTACGAACTTACTTTAATAAATATGTAGGTAATATAAAAGTATCTACCATCCTATAAAGCACAATTTTCGCTAGCAAACCAACGCTTTTAACTACACTCTAAACCCTGGTACTGACTACCACCCCACAACCCACAACAAGGTTGTACCACCGAGCACTGTTTATCAATTTCATTGTCCGCACAATCACGCCACTATAGCAGTATGTGTGTCGTTCTCTCACATCAGGGGTATGCAGAACAGGGTCCAAGCGACAGCCGCGATCGAGGAAGCCGTCAGTTGCCGCAGGGCCCGGGGAAGGCCCAGGGCTGAAGAGGTCCCCGTCTACTCTGTCCACCACGTCCACCGTCTCTGGATATCGGCCCAGGTCCTCGCCGGCTGGACTTTATAGTTATACTGGAGGTTAGTAGCCTTCTCTAATTGTAACTGCTGTTTGATTGTTAAAAAGATAATCAAAGGAGTTCAGACAAAAAATAAAAATAAATGCCGGGTTAAATCCCCAAAGCGTGAAAGTATCAATAGCAAACCCATTACAAATAAAAAAAAAATGTTCCTCTTAAACTAGCTACGCGGCGTAGCACAAGTCTACGTGCTACGCCGTAGACCTGCTACGATTATTCCCGTTTTGCTACGTAAACATAACAAGAACTTGTTTTACTTTTGTTCGTCTTCTTGTTTACCGGATTTACATCTTTCAGAAACTGTACACTAAAGGTAGACTTCCGAGCAAAACGGCTCTGGCGGCATAGACGCGGCGATAGAGCGATAGTATTATGATGATGTATGGGACACCATGAAAAGATATGTGGCATTCGAGTACAGCGACAATGACGCGACGCCAGTGTCTCTGCGCCCAAATGGTGCCTCAAACATTTACAGTGTTGCCGCGTTAGTGACGCCGGAGCCGCTTTGCTCGGAAAACTGCATTATTGCCATAGCCAACAGAATCTGAGTCACTTGACACTAACCAACATAAGAGCCTACCGATCTGACAGTTCCTTGTTCTTCAGCTCCATCTCGCCCGACCCGTTCGGCGTCAGGTCTGTGCGTGACGCGAGTGACGGATCCTGTGGGGGGCGGCACGGCCATGGCGGTCGGCGGCACGGAGTACTCGCGCCGCCGCGCCGCGTCCGCGCCCGCCACCCCGGCGCTGTCGCCCGCATCCTCGCCGCCCGGCTCCCCGCATCGGGCACCGCATAGGTGAGCACGTGTAGCGTAGCCTTACCTCGGGTAACTCATGTGAGAAGGTTCTTTTCAGTATTTTCAGTGTGTAGTTTGCACCTGTGATGTTGTCCATTGGACACTGCATTCGTGAAATGTTTGGACACTTAGCAAGCAGACATTGTTCATTTGTTTGTCATATTTCCATTCTTCTCCAACTCCTGGTAACAGTAAGTCTATAAGTTGCGATTGTAAGTCCTTAGAACTAGAAAATTATTTCTACAAATAAAAAAAAGAATCAACAGTAGGTAACATGAAAAACATCCTTGTTTTTAACTGCACTATTTATTTTATTCATATTCAAATTCCGATTAGTAATTGTATAAAACACAGCGTGAATTCACGCATAAAATACTGTAGGTACATACATACAGGATTTGAATAAGGGAAATTATTAATCGGGCGAAAACTATACTGAATGGGCGACTATTATACTAAGTAACTATTTATCCGGTTTGGGTAATACCTTTTAGGAGGTTTTTGTGAGCTGCGGTAATAATATTGTAACATACTTTAATTGTATTTGGGGTTCTATTTTAGCATATTATTATTTTCAAAATAGATGAACAACCGTCGAGGCAACATCGCTGTGCAACGCGGCAGTTCGGCAGGCTTATTACGTATCTTTTCCGATAGCGATTTTTGCGCAATAATTCCTCTTAAACACAAAAGTTTTTGATATGTTGGCAGTTTTTTTTCTAAATAAGTGCTTTTGACCAACAGCGAGCAATTAGCAAACGATTGTGTAGAACCTACAATTCCTACACTGCAGGTTATGCCGACTTTTATGACGTAAAGCGTTTGATTGCTATCGTTTTGCTCTTGCAAAAGATACGTAATAAGCCTGCGGGTGTATTCGTGTTTTCAACGAATTAGTCCAAGAGCGAGCAAAGCGAGCTCGGGAGCTGCATCTCCTTCATGTTAGAATACTTTAGACCCTGCATGTCGACAAACTTTTATCTTCAGGTCGCTGTTTTGTTTTTTGTTGTATTCGCCCACTTAGTATTTCAGTACGCCATATTCAGTATTTTTTACACCTACGCCACTCACAATTCGATTATAACCTACATAGTCCATTCATCATTCACACAAAGGCTTTTCTAGAACACCTGCGAGTTCAGACTTAATTACCTTTTAGTTTTTTACAGCAGTTCAGTCAACCCTTTTCAGCAAATTGAATGTACCGTACCTAGGTACCTACCATTATCATTTGTTTTTATATGTTTGGCATGTTTTAATTTTCCCATTTCATATGACCAGTAGGCCCGGCGTTGCCTGGGTGATACCCTCGGTGCAGTGGGACCCCGACTCGATGTGACGTCACCGGGGGCGCACGTCTCAGGAGGCTTTAATCACTCTCGCCGCTCCCCGCCTTGCCACAAGGTTATGCATTGTTTCTTTTGTTTTTCACGCTTGTTTAACAATCATTGTAACGCGTCGGTCTTGAAAAGCACCTTGTTCAACTTTTCGTAACTGTTTTGTGAAAATTTTTGCAAGGTTTTTTAATTTTGAGTGATGTCATGAATATTATGGCCTGTTCCAACACATCGAGTTAGAAAGTCTGGCTAAAATATTGTCTTGTTGGACTACAGTTGCAGAGGACAGAGCACAATAGAGGGATTTGGAGGTGGCCTATATGCCAACAGGCACGTGCCTATCAGCAAACAATGTGCATATGTACCTAAATTTCGGCAATAAATGGCTTCATTATTTAATACTGTGTTAATATATACTACCAATTGTGAATCCTGTACAGTTATTAGATATCTATATCTATCTATATATAAAAATGTTATGTTGGTTTGTGTACGCTTCAAAAACTCAAAAAGTTCTGCACCGATCGAGATGAGATTTTAGCATGATATATAATCCGCATCAAGGATTGTTTTTATCTATTTTTTTCAGGTAGGATAGGTAGGGTATGGTAGGTAGGGTAGGGTAGCTAGGGTAGGGTAGGTACGGTAGGGTAGGTAGGGTAGATAGGGTAGGTAGGGTAGGTTAGGTAGGTTAGGTAGGGTAGGTAGGGTAGGTAGGTAGGGTAGGTAGGTAGGGAAGGGTAGAAAAGGGTAAGATAGGTAGGGTAGGGTAGGGTAGGGTAGGGTAGGGTAGGTAGGGTAGGGTAAGGTAGGTAGAGTAGGGTAGCGTAGGGAGGGTATGGTAGGTAGGGTATGGTAGGTAAGGTAGGGTAGATGAATGTTTGGTGCGTTTATGGCAAAACAAAGTTTGCCGGGTCAGCTAGTATAAATATAAAAATGAATGCCCATTTACCTTGGTCACGGCAACACGCGTGAACGGCTGGACCGATTTCACAATTTTTTTTTTTGTTTTTGTTATTGTTAGCAGAAGATTCTTTCTTTCTCTTTTTAGGGTTCCGTACCCAAAGGGTAAAAACGGGACCCTATTACTGAGACTCCGCGGTCCGTCTGTATGTCTGTCTGTCTGTCAAGAACCGTGATAGCTAGACAGTTGAAATATTCACAGATGACGTATTTCTGTTGCCGCTATAACAACAAATACTAAAAACAGAATAAAATTAATATTTAAGCAGAGCTCCCATACAACAAACGTGATTTTTGTGCCGTTTTTGCGATAATGGAGGGTAGGTAGGGTAGTTGGATAGGGTGTGGTAGGTAGGGTAGGGTAGGATAGGGTAGTGTAGGTAGGGTAGATGAATGTTTGGTGTTTTTATGGCAAAACAAAGTTTGCCGGGTCAGCCAGTATAAAATAATTATTGCCGTAGGTTTCGTTCCAAGAATAAGTAGTTGCATATTTAGTAGGTGCATAATGTGGAGTAGCTGCACTGAAATCCCAAAAGTATCTAAATTATGGATATCAGACAGCTGCACTCGCTCCGTATTTTCGACCGCCTTTAAGAGCCGACCCCTTTAAGTTTGATACTGGAAAAGCTTAATTCAAAACTATATTCGAATCGATTTCTCAATTTTCGTTATAAAATCTGCTACAGTAAAAATCGCAAATCATTTAGTTAAACTTATTGTGTGTCGGAAAAACATAAAATCAAATCATTGTTTATTTGTTTAAACATGAGTATCATAAATACATAACAAATTGCCAGCATGAAGAGTTGTTAAAATAAAAAACATTATGGAACGTCTTGTTTGCCTTGGGTAATGGCACGCAAATATTGATATAGAATACAGTTCAAAATAATTATTTTAGATTATCAAATAATAGTTTTTACCGGCGGCTTCGCCCGCGTGTATGTCGAAATTTATACCAAGAGAACGTACTCTCGGGATAAAAGTATCTTAAGTCCTTCTCCTAGATTCAATAATATATATACTAAAATTCATCAATATTAGTTCTGCAACTTAGGCGTAAAATGTGACAAACAGACAGAAGTACTTTGTCATTTATAATATTACTAACTGCCGCCCGCGTGGAATTACTGCTGCCTTCAATATTTTTATAAATTACTAGCTTCTGCCAGCGGCTTCGCCCGCGTGAATGTCAAAAATGATCCCAAGGGTCCCAAAATTATTTCCGGGATAAAAAGTATCCTATGTGCTATTTCAGACTATAATCTATCTCAGTGCAAAATTCGTTCAGTAGTTTTTGCGTGATAGAGTAACAAACATACATACATCCAGCCTCACAAACTTTCGCATTTATAATATTATTACTAGCTTCTGCCAGCGGCTTCGCCCGCGTTAATGTCGTAAATTATCCTACGGGAACATATACCCGGGATAAAAAGTATCCTATGTGCTATTCCAGACTATAATCTATCTCAGTGCCAAATTTCATCCAGATCCGTCCAGTAGTTTTTGCGTGAAAGAGTAACAAATATACATACAAATATACTTCCTACTATAATATATTATATTATATTATAGTAGGAAGTAGGATGTCAATAAAATAATGCAAGTCTCTAAATTACCATTCTAGAATGTCAGTTTTTTTTTTATCTGGCGGATCCCCGCGGCTTCGCTTCCGTCAACTGTCTATCTACCTACCTACCCACCTATTCAATATAAAACATAATTAAAAGAAACTTCCTAATCATCCCGACGAGCGTTTAAATTATGAAATTTATGAAGCGTTTTAAAAATAATTGACGCTACAGTACCGGGGATGAATAGAGCCTCTTACGCCATTGTTTCTTATTCTGTGTAGCATTATCTTTATCTGAGAGCAGGCTAGCTTGGCGACGCTTTGATCCCATTGTCGCTATGAGTCGGAAACACATTTCTGTGCGATTTCGCGACGGAATTTAAATTCCGGAGTTTTGAACAGACAAATATTACGTGGTAAGCTCGATTGTGTGGGATAATACTGTAATGGGATTAGAAATGTTGGTAGGTATAGATATTTGGTTGCAGCTGTGTGATACTAGTCGTGGAGGTTACGACCTAGTTTAGATATTAGCGTCTGACTCTACCAAAATGTTGAACGGGTTGAAAATAACTGAATTTGACTGGAGAATTCTCTAGTAAATTTGTATATGTGTTCGGCTCAAAGCTCTAAAACGCTCATTGAGCGAAAACATAGCTCAGAACTTCGGGCGAATTTCGGGCTGGGCTTTTTTAAAACCGACCACAACGCGTTGTGTCAGAGCAGAATTGCCAGAACGCGTTCTGAGCCTAAGCTGCTGCAATCACAACGCGAATTCTTCGGGAAGGAAAATTTCTTCGGCGCCATCTTGGATTTTGATTTACCAACCAAAAACCATTAAAAAGACGCCCATGACAAAAAGTTTCGTTTTTTGCATCCGCCTAGGCTCAGAACGCGTTCTTGCATTTCTGCACTGCCAGAGCGCGTTGTGACCGGTTTCAAAAGTGTCACAACCAGAAATTCGCGTTGTGACCGTTTGAAAGAAGCCAGAATGCGTTCTGAGCAATTGTTTCGCTCAATGAGCGTTTTCGATCTTTGAGTGTAACGTATTATGCTCTACTCGTAGTATCAGTAGATACTACGAGTATCTACTGATACTGCGAGACTAGTACGCAGTAGCGTACAATTTTATTTTCTTCAGTCTTAAAATTTTCATTACTTGAGCGATCAAGAGATAAAGGTGTAAGTAGGTAGGTTCATTTCAGTGTGCGAACACCATAGGTACCTTTTAGATTAATTTCATATTTTATTTAAGTAAGTAGGTACAGGCTTTTCATGAGGTTTTCCTTTTAAACCCCCAACCATTAAAATTTTACAAGTTCAGCTCAATTTCAAACATAAAATATAATTGGACGAGCCGTAGGTACCATACATATCACATGAAGAGCGTAGGGGTACCGGGAGACCTTCGTATTAGATTCATATTTAACGAGGCTGGGACGTGTACGGACATCATAAAATTTTACGTACTGCTGACGTCCGGGACGACCAACGAAATAATTTGTGTTAGCATAGCCCGCATGCCGGAGATAGGCCTCCGTGGACGGTAAAACATCGTACAATGTTAATTGAAAGCGAGCTACTCTGTAATCATGAAAAACTGCTGCATTCCTACCTAAATTTTAAATCACGAACGTCACGACTCGTGTTGGTTGGAATTCATAGCAACGTAGGTATGCAATGTGAATCAAGTTTTAGTGGCTGATTTCTAGAACGATATTTGGGTCATGTTGACACGAAACCATAACACAATTTTAACTAATGAGTTTATCGATTGGTGAGGTTCGTCACCTCAGTGTTTTTCGCAAGTCATAGCTGACGAAACTTTTTACCCCACTGCCGAAGGAGGGTAATGTGTTTATTAGTCTATGTATGTATGTTTGTTCCTATGTGGCGTTCTAGATACCAAACGTGTTGGCCGATTTTGATGATTAGTACGTCAATCGATACGTCTTAACCCTGCGAGTGTCACTGGCTACATTAAAATTGAAAAATAGAATAATGGCGGCTTTTAGGCGCTATATTGTGGGGGCCCAATTTTTTTCCATCCAATCCCATCGTGTGAAGTATCAAATTAAAGGGTTTTAAGAGGCAATTTCAAAAATATATAACACTTATATGTTTAAATGTACCTTATTCGAATAAAGTGTTAAATAAAAAAAATAATTCAAAAAATCAAAACACCCGACTGCTTAAAAAGCGAACTAAAAAGACGTAAACAAGAAAAACATCATGCTGTGTAGTCGGAGGATACATCTGGTTTTGGTCAGCCAGCTCGCGAATATGACGATGAATTGACAGTTTAATTCACGACGGTTATTTTAAGAAATTTTTCCATTATTTAGTTTTTGCAAGCAGTATTTTTTTTTTAAGTTTTGTTCTTGCTGACGTCATAAAGTAGTTCGAATGGTAAAGGCACAAAGTACATAAGCGACGGCGCGAGTCCACTACGAACAAAGCGCCATTTTGAACGCACACATTGACATTACGATTTTACAGGGAATAATGGGCAATATTGGACCAAGTCAGTCGCAGCTGTCATGAGTGTGAGTAATTTGTGCGAGCGTTTGTCACTTCATTCATACATAAAGTACGTACTGGTTGCATTGGCTGGGTTACCTAAATTATTTTTTACAGACCGAATATACTTTAAATTAATTCTATATAATTTAAATTCGTTCTTTCATTAATTTTAAGTTATAAAGGTCATTAAATTTTGACTAGTTAGAAATACATTATATTTAGTAAAATAATAAATTATTTTAAGTCCATAGACGAAATTGGAAAGGGTATGAAATTTGTCATATTAATATGTTTTAAGACATCCAGCTCACAAATAATATGTTTCCTTCGATTGCAAAGCATAATTTTCTACTTGTTTAAGTACCCACATCTTTTTAGTTCGCTTCTTAGGCAGGGTTTTTAGATTTTATTTACCTTTTTTTTTCACATTTATATTTTTGACGAGCTTGGTGCTTTTCAAATTATTATGTTTTTGGTGGGATCAGTCTGACACCATTGTTACGTCTTGTTACCATCCAATCTTCGTCTTATGTGGAGTCGTGATCTTTATTGAATATTTGAAGCTCTGTCTACCCTCTAAGGCATGTAAGCATGATATGATGTATGTTTAGACGAATCGATGTATTTATGTTTGTAACATAAACAACCTACTACCTTTTTTAAAATTCGGTATCAATATAGTAGCAACCTTAGTGAATCTGTCAAGTTTAGCTGTCAATTTTAGAAACGGCGGGAGTGGTCCTTCTGTATACTTTCTATTTTGTGGTAAAGGACTTGACGTTGACATTGACGCTTGACACGTACAAAACAACAGCCCATTTGCATGAAAGTCTTAACTCGGAGTTGGCTGCTAGCGCGAGGTTGAATTAACAATATTGTATGACGAACTGTCAATTTAACCTCATGTTGGTGGCTAGCTCTGGGTTGGGTTATTCGTGTAAGTGGGCCTTAATTATTTAATTACAAGAGGCACTGAAAGTTTACTTTATGACGTCATTTAGATATCAACTAAAACCAAGTGATTTTAAGTATATTTGTGAAAATAAATACGACCTTAAAATTTTAAGACCTAAAAATCGCAAAATAAGGCTTGCAAACCTAAAATCTCGAAATGGTTTTGGAATAGGCAAGGTTTAATTTTTACTATACAAACCGAATTGGCGCAGTGTCGTTTTTTGGTTTCTATGCCCATGCTACGGGTACTGGGGTAGAAGCCGAAAAACGTCAATTACAAGATTCGCAGGTTCGAGTCCTTCTTGGTACAGTTATTTGTATGACCAACATTTGTGCATGTGAGACTGAGATCTGTGTTTGTTAATCCTCCCAAAGTACAGGAAAAATTCTTGTCTATTAAAATCAAAGGAAACCTAGATACTTCTTATGTTCAAAGTAGTGGATGACGTGTTTCAGATCGCGCCCCCTGCAGCGGTGTTCGTAGCAGGAGTCCGTGCGACGTCCAGCTCCCGGCCAGGCTCGACCGCACGAACGGAAACCACTCACACCAACGTCCTCTAGCTCATAATACTAATGTGCAATCTCGGGGGCCCGTCTCGCTACTCGCTCATTTAATCTCTAGAACTGATCTGACAGATCACTAAAGCCCGCGCCGAAAAATATTCAAAAATGAATGTCAAAAATTCTCAATTGCTGTCACATCACTTGACTTGCGTTTATTTGGCTATTTGACAGATTTCAGAAATGTATTGTAAATTTAATCTTATATCTCGTACAAATATCTTTTCTTAAAAAAAAGCGTTATTAAAAAGAAAAAAATATTTTTCCCATGATACTTCGAAAGACGCGCGAAAACAGTCGGTCACTTGACATTTAGGGCTATGACGTCATATCTTATTAAACAGACGCGAACTACGACGAACAAATCTGTGTTTGTTTGTTGTTTAAAATGTGACGTCACACGATGCATCAATCATGGCCGCCCCGTTTTGGATCATTTATTCCATAGATAAAAATGGCAAATTTGTTTTCGGAAATAAAATATGAATATTTTATATACTGACTAAAAATATATTGTACATTTATTATTGACCTACAAGCTAACATTTCCAACACATTCCATATTTTATTGCAATATCTGTCAAATAGACAATTTAGACGCGTCGCTGATGTTTGTTCCAGACACAAGGATTCTACTGAGATCATGAAAACAGCTCTGATGGGTTGACCAAAATATTAACCAATCCTAGCAATTGAAATGAGATTCGACCAAGCTTTTCAGAAACCGGATGTTGGTTATTGAGGTAAGACTAACAATATGTACATTATAACGTCCGAACTTTAAATTAATATAGCGAGTGGTGAAACGGCCTTAGGCTTCGCTAGCTTGTGGCGTGGCTTCAACGGACGCCAAACGAAGCTTTTTATATGTAAGCAATATTGTGACGCTAGCTAAATGTTGGACAGTGAATTATTATATAAAATGGAGGATATTTGGCGATGCAAGGTACTTTTTAAGATATGAGGTTTGATAACGTTACAATTATACGATTGCGATAATGTATCAATTCTAAATATTGTTGTTTGCCTTCGCGGTGACGTCGTGATATGTACATTTTGTAATGTTAGAAACAGTATCAACGAAACTATGCTAGTGACCATTTTCACATTTAGTCACATCAAATGTGCAGTGATTCTGTCCTGGAGAAATGGAGTTTTAAATAATGTTGGATTTTTTATGAAGAATTGCGAGCAAACGTTTGTAGCAAAAGTTTCATGGACTGTAAAAGTGTGACAATTTGTTCTACACGCTCGCTATGTAATCTTTTGTGCGACTGCGCTTTATGCAATAATATTCGGGCGCTGCTAAACGGAACATAACTTATTTCGCATCTCCGGGTTAGGGGTCATTTGGCCCACTATGAAACAGGGACCAGGGCCCAGTTGCCCCTTTTAAAAATTTATAATGGTTAACTGAGCCCACATCTCTTTTGATTTTTATGAATGTTGAACATGTATAAGCATTTATAGCCAAACTACCAGGAGGCCAGAATCATGAAGAAGTATTTGCGGGGCTGGAATCATTAGTTACCGATGAACCCATCATCTAGGAATGACAGCCAGGCCATTATAAATTATTAAAAGGGGCAACTGTGCCCTTGTCCCAGTTTCATAGTGGGCCAAATGACCCCTAACCCTGGGAAACAACTTCTTCGCAACAGAAAGATATTTCTTAAAAATCATAGCATTTCCTTGCTGCATTGTCTTATAAGCCAAAGGGTGGAAATGGTATAATTTAAGAGTTTCATCCTAAATGTTACCGCGAAATGTCTTATTAGTTCAATTATTTGTAAAATAATGAAGAAAAAAGTACAACATGCTTTTGTAATGAAGATTATTATCTATTATATGATATATTTAGTAAAGCCGTGGTGGGCAAGCGTAGATGATACCTCTTAGTTGGAATAAGAGACGTTCTGGCTGGTTCAGATTTATATTTCTAAGATTTCTACCTTCGATAAATAGGTACTTAGCTCGTGTTTTTTATCTATTGTAGCTAAACTGTAGCGTATACATTATTTATTTTAAAGAGATGCATTTAAAAATCTATTTACTAGAGGAAACTTGAGAGACCTTACTGTAAATTATTCCTTATTTATTGTAAGAAACACTTTCGTGTTTATAATAACGAAACTATATTCTATTTTTCCGTAGTTCAGTTCCGTAGTTGAATTATAAACACGAGAGCTTTCACAGATAGACAATTTTCTAAATATCTAAAAGTACCTTAACTTGTATAATTTAGTCCTAAGTCGTCACTGTAAAATATCCCACTTCGTTTTTAACACGACGATATAAAGTTCAATTACAAATAACACAGATCTTAAGTGTATATTCCTCTTAAAATATGATAGACCCTTGATCACGAGCAATAATCATCACAGATTGGTTGAATTTATGACTACCCTCATTCCTACTGATGTTTTATGCCGGCTCCAGACGCTTGGCGAACAATTGCAAACAGCAAACACAAACACGAACGTGTGGATCGGTGTTTGTTTGTGTTTGCCTTTTTTTGTTTGTGTTCGTGCGTGTTCGGCATCGGTGTCGGTTTTTGTGCACAAATCAAAGGATGTTTGACTAACATGTTTACGATGTATCCAGACGCTTGTTCAGTTCAGTAGTACGTGCGAGCTTGCGGTTGGACGGAGTTAATAGTGTTGGTCAAATTGATGAATCGTGATATTTTGTGTATCCTAAGCTTGTTAGGAAAAATTTCTTTTTGGTCTGAGGAGGTTAACCCGAAAATAATCGCTGCCACAACAAGCTCGGTGTCTGCCATGTTTGCCAATCCGGAATATACTAGCACGTACTACGCCAAGCCTGTGGATACCGCGTTTGTGTTGGGTGTTTGTGGTCAGTGTTTGGCACGTGTTTGGCGTTCGCCACTGTTTTTAGCAAACAACAAGCGTGTGGAGGCGGCATTAACTATATACCCACATCTGATTTGCTCTAAATCGTCTTGCTTCAATTTCGAATGGTGAGCTTCGGAGTAAAAACGTCTGCGAACGTTTTAGATAATAATTGCTCAAAAAAAGGAAACTGAATCCGTTCCTAGCACAGCACAATTTTACTTTAGAAGCACGTGCATCTCATTGCTCGCTCAGAACTTTCTTAAGAGAAAATGCGGTCGCAGACATCCGACTGAATTTCCTAAGTAAAAAGTCCTAATTCGACATTTGGCTCTCGCCTATTTCCTCCTCCAATTTTAGACGAATTTAAAAGATATTCCATAAACTGAAAAAGAAAGATACTACCTATGCCCCTGTGTTTTCCTTTGTGATAATACATTATCTTTAGAATCACTAGAAACCTCAAAAGATGCTCGAAATTGCGTTGTTAACAGAGGCCTAGTGTAAAAAATTTACAAATATAAATGAAAAAAGGAAAACATAGGGACACAGTATATATCTTTCTTTTTCAGTTTATGGAATAACTTTTAAATTGGTCCAATATTGGAGGAGAAAATAGGCGAGAGCCAAACCTCGAATTATGACTTTTACTTAGGAAATTCAGTCGGATGTCTGTGACCGCTTTTTTTCTTAACACGGTAGAACACTTAAATCTAGGGTCAGAACTAAGTTGTGAATTTTTGCATATCTCTTTTTCTCATTCTTACAAGGCTTAGCCTGATCTAGAAAATTGTGATTTACGTAGATGCCTTTAGCACGGTGGCATAATGTAGTCAACTAATATAATACATTGGGTTTTGATTACAAGCAACGCTGCCACTGTAGCTTTGTTATAACTCTTTTATAAGTCTGTAAATATATATGTAATCTAAGGCAATTTAAACAGTTCCAATCATTTGGTTCGTCTGGTGGGTATGATCGGAAATTGCTTTTCCGAATCTGAAATCTAACGAAATCGCAGCCGATTTTTTTTTTTTGAAAAGGCATTTAGATTGTGTTTTTGAGGCCCTAATGTTATTTTTGTAGATATTTTGTTCGTTCTTGAAAATATTTAAATCAACAGCACGAAAACATTTAGGTAAGGGTCGGCAACTTAAGTCAATTCACACTTTTCGAACTCACAATTTTTCAGAGCCAATATAACTATTCCGCACCTGGGATAGTGAAACAAATTAACATAATTATTTAAAAACCTAACACTAGGGCCTCTTGTTCAGACAATACAAAGGAATGTAATCATAACTTTAGGTACTGCTGCAAGTTAATCGTTCTCGACGTGATTAATCCACTTCAGCTGAAACAATTACTTTGATCAAAGCAATTTAAAAGCTATTATGTTAATTGAATGCGAAGTCCCTACGTTTAACATGTTTCTTTCAACTCAATAAAATCCGACTCACTGAATACCTACGGCCGTGACGAGTAAAACAGACATTTATGAACCTGTAGACTTTATACAGGGCGGTAAAATTATTCTTAGGCCGTTTGTTCACGACGCGACACACGACATGCGACACGACAAATTGTGGTTACGATTGAGAGCTCCATAATATTTGTATGGACCGTTTGTTCAGAACACGCGGCACGATTTACAAACGTCGTTTATGGCTATGTCGTCTATGCCGCTAAGACGTCGCGATTTTTTTGCAGTGACAAATATTGTACAAATACAAGTATGAGCTTGTTGACGACACGACACACCACACCGTACCGCACGGCTCGCGCGTGGTTCGTCTCTCAGGCGCTTATAGATCATTACAAGTGCACTGCAGTGTCGTTGAAGAATCGTGTCTAGTGAACAAACGAACGAAGACAGATGCAGTATGTCGTGTGTTAAAAATCGTTAACGCAAATCGTGTCGTGCGGTCTCTCGTGAACAAACGACCTCATCGTGTCTAGTGATCAAACGAACGGACGACAGATCGTATGCAAGGTGTCGTGTGTTAATAATCGTGACCGTAACTCGTGTCGTGCGGTCTCTCGTGAACAACCGACCGGGATGTGCTCGTTTTTTCCACCCTGTTTAATTATGGCGAAGGCGACGCTAAACGCTCTTTTCAACATCCAGCCTATAAGCTACTGTTCACCTTTATCCCTAATGTCTTTGGCAATAAGGTTGAATGTGTGGTCGACCGGAAGTTTTATTTATTTATTGATCATTTATTAAAACTTCATGCAACATAAAAGTACATAGGCGGACTTAATGCCTTAGGCATTCTCTACCAGTCAACCAAGGGCGGTGAAGAAATAGCATGGCAGGTGCATAAAAATAGAAATAATAATATTATTATTAATTTTTTATTAGTTTTCGCCTTCATCTTTAACGTCTCCATTGCCTTAGGTCCTTCTGCTTTTACAATGTAGGTACCTAAAATTGTAGTTCAGTCTTATTGCCTATTTAGATTTGTCTCACTAATTTTAACAAACTTGAGAAGGATTTTATTGAAAGAGTAACTGATTCTGGTACCTAATCATTTTGAGAGATCTTTTTCGTCTTTAGATAGGCGAAATCAATCTGTCTTTTATTGTATGTAGTACCTACCTAACTAACTAGTTAAGTTTATTACGAAATGGAAAGACGTAGTATTTTATTTTATTCTATTTATAGTTTTAGTCGAGTGCCTAGGTACCTCAGGTGTCTGCCTATTTATCCGACTACGGCGAACCCAAAAGGAAAGGTTATGATTTAAGCAGTCTATGTGTGTAAGTGTTTGTATTTAGGTACGTATGTTCGTCCGTAGAACCCAAACGATTCATCCGATTTTGATGAATAAGGTGACACTCGATTCGTTATTATGGCCCGGATAACATATGCTAAAGAAGAACCGTAGTCGGGTTACAGTTTTTAACTAAACTTTTTGCTTGTTTAATTTTTATTTAATTTGTGTGTTAATTGGGTACTTAAATATTAAAAAGTATTTCTACTACTATCTCCAGTGTAACTATTTAGATTTTATAGTTTGAATGGAAAGAACGAACGCTATGCACATTCTTGTATTTGTAGGTATAGACCTACCTACTTATTTAGTACCTCTTTTTCACTAAAAACTTTTGAAACTCACACACATCAGTAAAAATCCACCAAAAATGACAATATTTAAAGAAAATATTTAATGAGCACTATTTTTCGTGAACTTTGATTGTTATTTTACGTAAAAATAAATAAAAATGTTACAAAGAACTTGAGTATGTATTTAAAATTGAATTTTAAAAGAAATACGTAAAGAATATTCTTATTAATTTGGTACTCGTTTATTATTGGTTTTAGTTGAGTTCTTTGGATTATTGCGTGTTTGCTATCTTTTACAGGGCCATAAGTAAAATTTGCTTTAATATGCTTTCTTGATTGTTGGATTGGAAACATACATAGGTGTCTAAAGCCGAAAGTATGACGAATACATGGGCTAGAATGGCGATATGGATACGGGATGCACAAATATTGGTTATGATGCCCCGAAATGCCACACAAGTGCAGTGCATGAGAGTCCAACAGTTGAACGTAGTGCAGGCTTAGACAACTTTTGTAAGTGATTCACACTTGAGTGAATGGATAAAAAATTACCTAGCTTAGGGCGGATAATTACGCACTAATGCTGATCCGTGTCCGTGAAATTTCGGTTCCGAAGTAGGTAGCCGTAGTACTTCTTGAAGGGAAGCTAAAGCACTATATCCGAACTTTATCCGTCACAATCTGTCATAATTCAGAACATTTTGAACTCGGAAATAACGGACACGGATCACGGACACAGACGTGTAGTGCTCTAACACTAGTTTAGGAGGTTTTTAGTGACTCAAGATTTTAGAGTGTAGAATAAGTAGAAACCTACATGTATGTTGCAAAAAAGAATGGAAGTAAAGTATAGGCGACTACTTTGGCAGATTTCTATTTGAAACTAAAAGTGTAGGTATCGATAGAATTTGGCCTCAAAAATTCCAATAATGAACGAGTACCTTATGATTTCTTTGGTAAAGTTATAGATAATAGTTATTGCATTGTTAAAACATTTTAGATAATATTTATGTTATGCACTCAGAGCGTAGTCCGTTATAACGATATTGGCATTTGGAAGCAATAACACTTCTGTGAGAACGCAGCTGCAATGTGAGAATATGGTTATATGTAACTGTGTATATTTTTAATATAAAATTTAATAATATTGCTTGTTTTATTCTTTAACTAGCTGACCCCCGCGGCTTCGCTCCCGTTAACTGGCTATCGATCTAACTACCCTACAAATGATCAAATTTGATTACCATAAAAAAGGTTATAGAGAGTCTACCTTAAAAGATAGAAATATGCTGTCGCTGACTTTTTTTTAGAACTTTTAAAGAAGAACAATTCCATCATACATAATATTTGCGAAACTTAAACCGTTTACGCAGCGCACGCAACAGAAGCCCTTAAAAAGAAATATTTTTTTCCCATTTCTGCAACATTTTTCATGTATGCTCCGCTCCTATTGGTCTTAGCTTGATGTTATATAGCCTATAACCTTCCTAAATAAATGGACTACCCGACACAAGAATTTTTCAATTCCAACCAGTAGTGCCTGAGATTAGCGCGTTCAAACAAACAAACTCTTCAGCTTTATAATATTAAGTATAGATACCTGCTTTCACTACTATACCTACCAACCTCCTGAAGCCATCCTTGCCACTTCGGTCTTTGGGTGAGACTATGATATGAAATGCTCACGAGCCGTAACACTTTCAGGTCGCAAAAAGATAAATAGGCATAACTTGATGGCAGCCTTTTAATATTGCAGACTACCGCCGACTTACCCCATTGCGTCATGCACATAAGCTCAGATTTGAGAGGCAAATAGAGAAGAGAACAGTTGGCCTATTCATTGCCAACGACAGTATAAGTGAATTCGGCAAGGCGAAGGATTGGACCCCATCAATCGACCAATCGAGTGTGTCTACCTGGGACAAACGATCCAGTTGGGTAGGGCCAACTTCGAGAAATAGGTCAAAATCAAAATCATTTTTTTTATTTCACATAGGCCTACATGGGCACTTATAAAACGTCGACAAAAGGTGCACGGTTCGGGTTGGTCGTTTCCTATGGAGAAGAACCGGCAAGAAACTCCATGGTTACTCTAAAAACCGTCAACCGTCAAACCGTCAACCGTCGAATCCGACTCGGCTGGGCAGCGTTCGAGAAGTTGCGAGGTAACTTCTCGTCCAACTTACCACAGTGTATCAAGACGAAAGTCTATGACCAGTGTGTGTTGCCAGTGATGACATATGGCTCTGAGACGTGATCGCTTACAATGGGCCTCATCAGAAAGCTTACAGTCACTTAAAGGGCAATGGAGAGGACTATGCTCGGCGTTTTCTTCCGTGATCGAATCAGAAATGTAGAGATCCGCAAGAGAACCAGGGTTAGCGACATAGCCCGAAAAATTACCAAACTAAAGTGGCAGCGGGAAGGGCACATTGCTCGCAGAACGGATGGCCGATGGGGCAGAAAGATTCTGGAGTGGCGACCGCGAACCGGAAGACGTTGCGTTAGAAGGCCTCCCACCAGGTGGACCGATGACCTGGTGAAGGTTTTTTTTTTTATTTGAGATTGGTTTGCTCTTGACTCTAGTCTTAAGTCATAGGTGACAGAGACAGAGTCGACGATGGAGTGAGCTTACCCAGAAGGGGCCTGTTTACTCTAACTTTGAAGAGATTCGGGTTGAATGCGTTCGGAAACACAGACGCAGGTAGTGAGTTCCATTCATTCGCTGTGCGCATTATGAAGGATGTTTGGAAGCGCTTGGTGCGAATTGGTGGAATGGCAACAAGGTAAGGATAGTAACTTGCAGTGCGTCTAGATGTCCGATGGTAGAAGGGGGCTGGTGGGATGAGGTAGTGGAGTTCTTGAGCACACTCACCGAAATACAGTCTGTAGAAGACCGACAAGCAGGCAACCTTGCGGCGATGAGCCAAGCTGTGAAGCTTGGTATCCACCAGTTCAATGTCACCGATGAGTCTCTTAGCTCTGCGTTCCACCGAGTCAAGCGCGGCAAGCTGATACTTTGCTAAGCCATCCCAAAGGTGGCTGCAATACTCCATGCAGGATCGGACTTGCGCTTTGTACAGGGTTAAAAGCTGTCCAGGCGTAAAGTATCGCTTCACCTTATAAGGTTGCGGGGATCTGCTGGTTGCGGGAAGTTGATGATGATGATGAATCAACCAATCACGTGCGAGATAAAAGACGCGTTGTGGATTTCCGTCTATGTGATTAGTCGATTGATGGGGACAAATACTTCGCCTTGCTGAATTCACTTAGCAATTAGGCTACTGTTCTAATAGGTACCATCAAAGTCAAATAAAAAACGTAATTGTTATATCAATATCATTATTTATTTATACATATACTTAAAAACTTGGGAGTTAAAACATTTTTAATTAATAAAATATCTAACGTTATCATGTTATACTATTTTCTCAACAATCATTCAGGCGAAACGTGTGGTACTGTCACTCTACTCTTTCTGTTACAAAAATAAATCTTTCGATCCAGAAAAAAGAAAGCCTCTTATATTACAAAAATTGTCCTATATATATAAGCACTACACGTCCGTATCCGTGATCCGTGTCCGTGAAGTTCAATATGTTCTGAATTATGACAGATTATGTTGGATAGAAATCGTATGTAGTGCGTAAGCTTCCCTACAAGAAGTACTGCGGCTACTTCGGATCCGAAATTTCACGGACACAGATCGGATGTAGTGCGTAACCACCCTTAAATGTTAAAAAAATACTGTTAGATCATACAAAGACGCAAATGCATTTTAACTTCGAAAGCAAAATCTTGAGATCATAAATCCTCTTACTGCGGATTTCATTTTAAATTAGAACATGTTGACAGATATGTAGATAATCAGTAGAACGGCCATATTGAAATGAGTATCCATTAGAGACTCTGGGTCAGGTGATTTTGGGAACACTTTTATTATGCGTACAGCTAAGGAGTGGAATTCCCTGGCGGAGTCTGTGTTTCCCGATAGCTACAATCTAGGGGTCTTTAAGTCAAGAGTGAATAGGTTATATCTAGGCAAGCTTGTTTCACCGTCAAGCACATCTTTGCTTACCATCAGGTGAAATAGTGGTCAAGCGCTAGCCTATAGACAATAAAAAAAAAAAACCATAAGTTGAAATTAACACATGATTGATGAATAAAACGTTCTTAATAATTCTTTATATGATCTAATACAGTTGTTATATACCGGTAATTGACTACATAATTTAGAAATAAGAGGTATCATCCTAATACAACTAAAACAATTCTAAGCAAAACAATAATTATTAATTAGTTGGTTTTGGTAATCAAGAGTTATTTACATTTAGATGAAGGTAGGAATAATATACTTACTAAATAAAATAATTACATATAGTAGTTACTAATCTAATTGAAAACATTAATTATACATTACACAAAGTTAATCGTTACAACAAAACAACAATTACATTAGAATACATTTAACATATAAAATAATAATTTAAGTGGATCTTAAATAAGGGTTTTTCCAACTACCAAGAAATCCAGAATGGGCTTATGTTAAGATTGTACAAGGGTGCGTTTACACCAAGCGAGAGATCAAGGGCTGATACTTTATCCAATACTTAATCGTTCACGTTAACGTGGCAAACTTACCCCCGGTTTCTCAAAACTCGATTATCGGATTGTTAACGTAGTCGACGAATAATCACCGGTTATCTCCTGTGATTGGCTGTTAAAAATTCATTCAACCAATCACAGCAGATAAGTAGTGCTTGACAATTTCTCACATTGTTTTTGCGATAATTTAGCGTTGAGAAACCCGGCCTTAGTGTAAACACAACTTTTGCAGTACACTGCTAACGAAAATATTGATAGAATATGTAAGGGCAGAGTTATATTTTTAAAATTTTGGGAGCCTAAGCAATTTTGGACGGCGAAGCAGAGGTAAGCATCAACAATAATGCTTCAAAGACAGATTTCAATTTGAACTAATTCTAATTAACACTGCAATTTTAGGATAACGTCGCGGGATACTTTGGCAGTGAATGTGGTATTTGGCAGGAAGGAATGTTTTTTATTATTTGTGCATAACATTTATAGCAAATGATGACGTTTGCACAACAAGTCTTAACAAGAAAGAATAGCCTTTAATAGCATCGCAATAACTGTTATTTTGATTTAAAAGCGCAGCTAATTTGGCAAAAGGCACATTCAAAGAACATGAGAATGGATTTCTAGTAAACAGTTCATATTTTTAGATATGTGATAAGGTGGCTCCATTTAGTGCGAAAATACGGTGAAAGTAAACGTTTACCCCCGGTTTCTCAAAACTCGATAATCGGGCTGTTAACGTCGTCGACGTATAATCGGCGGTTATCTGCTGTGATTGGCTGTTGAAAATTCATTCAACCAATCACAGCAGATAACGCGTGCTTGACAATTTGTCACATTCATTTAGGGGTTGCCATTATTTTCTACAGCCCTTACAGCGAGATTATAATAGCTATCTATAGAATAATAATTCCTTTTACCTGTACAATTTGTAATGTATCAATTGTTATTTCATTTACTTCTTATTTTAAATAACTATACAATCTTAATTTCCTATATCGAGCCGTTGTCGCCGTGTGTCCGCAGTGAAACCTCTACGAGTCGGAAGGCAATATAGCCGCGTACCCACCTAGCGCACAGGCTCGCGCGGCATCCTCGCGAGCCAAACGCTCGGCTGGTGTGGACGTGCCTCGGCCTGCCTCGGGCGCGCGTTTGCTCGACCGAGCACGGCTCGGCCCCGAGCCATCTGTTGTCGGTAAACTTGACGCGCTCAAAGGTGCCTCAGTGTGCGCTGTGCATTAGGTGGGGACGGTTATGTTTTGGCTCGCGCGCGAAGCTACTACAAGTTTTGTCTCTTTGTAATTTTGATATCATGGGCAGTCAGGAGGAGTCCATTCGCGTTCATTACGAATACTCGCGGACTTATGATGGCTCAGCCTGCCTCGCGAGGCGGCCTCGTGTAATTGAACAAATCTACTGAGGCTGCCGCGGGAGCCATCGCTCGCGATCCGGACACCGAGGCTGCCGCGCGAGCCTGTGCGCTAGGTGGGTACGCGGCTGACTTAGGCCGAGTTTCTCACCGCTAAATTATCGCAGAATTACTGTGACAATCTGCTGTGATTGGCTGAATAAATTTTCAACAGCAGTTAACGCGTGCTTGACAATTTGTCACATTAATTCCGCGATTATTTAGAGGTGTGAAACTCGGGCTTATTTGTTTATTGTTTATATTCATTTAACTATATGCCTCTGAATTCTTTACACCATAGATTAATATATGGAGCATTATGATTGCTCCTGTGGTGATCAATGTCCAATCAAATGCATCAAATAAAAATGTGACATAACATTAAAATGCAATATTATTTAATTAATACTTCACAAAACAACTAAAACTTATTTTAATTCTTTTGATCTATTAATATACTTAGTAATGAAATAAAGCTTTTCATTTTTTTTGCTATGAATTTTATATCTGTTTGAATATTGGTAACAAAGGTACATGCTTGTGAGCCAGGCATTTACAGTAGGTATTACAAAATAAAAGTGGATGATACATAAAAATATAATCTTTATCTTATTAAAATGAATTTCATTCAGTTTGCTTTCTTTCTTAAAATCTTTAAGCTATTACTTAATTTGTTGTTATTCGACAAGATTTAAATTTTATTCACTTATTTGTATGGTAAATAGTTTCTCCAACCATTATTTTAATTACAATCTTTCAAATATCTATCATCCGGGCTTGAATATGGCACATCGAATTTTTAGAAAGAGACAACAAATGCTTCCCGATTTACAAAGTCTCCGTCAGATAGCATAAAAAATTAAAGTCATTGATGATGATGAAAACATGTTTTTATTGAGATCTTTTGACCTCAAATGGAATGGTATAAGTGTAGAACCATTTTATCTGTTTAAATCATGTAAATCGGTCCACGCGTTTTTGAGATATTAACTAATTACTGAATGACAAGTGAAAGGGCCACGGACGCCCCTTACCACGATACGTTTGTTTTGATCGTGTTAGCGACACTGCCTTTACGTTTTATTCTTATCGTTTTGAAATATTGAAATACATTGGTAGACTGGTGTTAACGACTTTTATTTTTTTGTTATCTTGCGGTAACTGTAGCTCAGAGATGCTGTAAATGCTACGCCATCAAACAACTAGCTCTATTTCCGTATAACATTTAGTCCAAGTCTCTTAAACCATCAAGAGGTTGGACTCAAGTCGAATAACAACAAGGAAACTGTCTGGGGCAGTAATGCTGTTCTGTAAAAATCTCACCGTACTTAAGTGAAGTAAACATGAATAGCCGATCTATTCCATTTAAATCTCACTGTGAAAACTTAAGGTTGCCCTAGTCGACGGCACGAACTATTTTGTGCGTGAGGTTAAAATGCATGCTATCTCATCCGACAACACGTGCGAAAGAGATAAATAGATGCTGTGATGAGCAGTAAGAAACTAGTTTGCGTACAAATTTGTATCGAAATGGATGATGATTTAGGACGAAAACGAGCGCGCGTAATTTTATGAACAGACCTTTGGGAGTCTAGATATCATGCAAAAAGGACAAAATGTATATTTTAAAAATAAAATTATTTGCATTGTTGAATTACTAATCTATCCCTGTATGGTGTCCGTTTTGCAATTTTCCTTTTTCTTATGGTATTTCTTTCCGCTCAAAGATGCGTTAAAATTAGTTTTGAAATATGGAACTTTCGACGCTCATAACATTCAAATATTTTATTTTTTTACTTATTTGTTTCCATACAGGGCTAGTGATAATAATTAGACAAACTGATATCATTTTTATTTTGAACGTACATCGTCAAACAGTGGAGCAATCGCCAGACTACGTTTGTATGGAAAAATGATCTACTATGACTAGTGTAACCTTAAGTTCAAGTTTGATTGGATAGTTTGACAGCTTACTGCATAAGTTTTCATGCAAGATTTTAACAGAATTGCACTACAGTTCACTTCACCGGTTTTCACAGTGAGATCTTTAAAGAATATACCGGCTGGTCGTGCAGTGGTCACGTACTGGAACTGGTCTGTTCACTGGAACTCGTCGTCGGAGCTGAGCAGCGTGGTCTTCTCGTGGTAGTTGGTGGCGTGGCAGATGGTGGCCACGCGCTGTGGCGGCGCGCGCGGCGCTAGGGTGGCCTCGTCGCGCTTGCCTGCGCCTGCGCCGGCGCGCATCACTACCGGCGTCAGATATTAGTCACATTTGAATGAGTTGTTTGAATTTAGAAGGTCCGCGCAGACAGAGGATTAGCATTAAATTTTACCGTCAAACATGATGAATAGGCATACCAGGGTGAATAGAAACAAATCTTTGAAGGGAATTTTCACGTATTTTTTTTTTTTTGCTCTTTTTATGTAGGTAACCTACTCCAACATATTTTTTTTAAATACATCCGACTTCCAAACAAAAAATCTACAAAGTAAATAATTAACTCCTTTTTCAGAGAGTTCTGTTGTATATCTCCGAAGTTCTTCATCGGATCTTCACCAAATTTAAATGGGACCACAATTAGGGAGCATACTCTTGCAAACAAAAAAAGAACAAATTCGGTCCACAATTGACAGAGAAATTGGTAAATATAAAAAAGAAATACTTACCCCCCGTTTCCCAGCTCTAAATATCTGCTGTAATTGGCTGTTGAAAATACATTGAACCAATCACAGCAGTTTGACAATTTGTCACATTAATTCTCCGATAATTTAGAGCTGGGAAACTGGGGGTTAGAGTCGAACATAGAACCTCCTCATTTTTGAAAAGTCGGTTAAAAGCGATGCTTTGTTTGAAACCAATAAAATGGTATCAAAGTTAAAAATTCTAATCAAAGTATTGTTCCCATTCACCCCTGCAACCCTATTCACCCCGTTTGTAGATAACTGCGGCCAGTGTGCAGTGTTACCATTTAGAATGCCCGTCACCAAATAGCAGTTAAAAAGTGAATCCCCAGATATGCATTTCATGATAGCAAGTTATCCATCCAATTCCCCCAATCCATTTTAAATTTTAACCAAAGCATAAAAAAATCTGGAACTTACTTTTCAATTTAAAACCTTGCTTGATAAGTAGAGGATTTCACAAGACAGAACTTTGTGAAAGAATATAAAAGATTCACGGAAATCGCTTGAACAGTTTCTGTCTGCACGGCCTCTATTGTAGTGGGGATAAGTGTGCAAATCGCATGTGTTATTGGTTCAGTGCATTTATCCTCTTTTCTACTTTGAAAACTTGCTCAATTAGTGAAAAACTTTATCAGTGCGATATTGTGAGTACATTATAGTCGATATTTTGAACTCATGGATAAAGCGACCCTTTTCTATCAAACATTTGTGTAAGGACCCAAAATTTTATCCCAAGCAAGGGCGGATTTAAGGGAGGGGGCACGGGGGCACGTCCCTTCCCCCCTCCCCTGGCGGTATTTTTGTGTACTATGGTGATTTCATTACAGTAGGTACATACTTAGAAGCAAATCAAATTATCAGAGTTGTTAAAATATATGAATAAAATAACAGAAAGAACATGAGACTCTGTCTATTTCTAGCTGGAATTGCGAATTCTGTTCGTTACATCCCTTTCACGAACTTGCAAATGAAAGATGATAATCAGCGTTTGCGAGAGCGGTACGGTCGGGGAAAAGCGCGGGTCGGGGCAGGGCGCCGATTAAAGTCATATCTTCGCAACAGGATGACAGAATAGCGTTTGAATGGATTGGCTTTAATGCATATCCATCAAGAGTAACCAAGACGTTGCGGAAAAAATGGACGCTAATGTGTTGGATATCTTTAGCAGGAAACATTAAAAAAAAACTGTCTTCATTAAACATTTAATTTTTCTATTGTCTCGACACTTTCATAAACCTTCCTATACATACTTGAACTTCTAGAAACAAACTTGAAGGATGATACTTCAAGTTTATTTCTAACAGTTATTGTTGATTTTTTTGCCCGACCGCCCTTTGTGCCCCTCCCAGAAAAATATCCTGGATCCGCCCTTGCCAGTCAGTGTAAATTCTGTGCACACTACAGTGTTGTCAATCACAAAAATCTTTTTCATAAAATTCATTGAAATATGCACGCTTGACTAAATTTCAAGCCAGAAATGTCTGTGTGCAGAGCAGTACTCTTGTCAAAAGAAGACGCAAAACAGACGTTGTTTCTTAAGCTGTGACGTCACATTAATAAACTTATATACTAACATGCTTATACTAATGAAAACACACTCAACGAAATGTTAACAACGATCAAACGTGGTAAGTTAAGCATGCCAGCAAATAAATGATAAAAGCGAACTTTAAAGGTCTTACCTTTTGTCTTCGTAGTGTTTAGCGTATGCAGATGTGTTTAGATGTATCTTATTAATATTATTATCTATACTTTTACAATTAAAAGCAAATATAATTAGGTAATATCCTTTATTTATTATTAGTGAGAGGCAAAATACAAGTGTTTTTAAAAAATCAAACTGTGGTGAACTGTAAAAAATAATTATTATAACTTAAACCTACCATCATACTTTAAAATTTTAGTTTTTATCAAAACTAGAATTAATATTAAAGAATATCCTATTTTAAAAATAATATTATGATAACAGTATTTAGGAAATGAAAACACAAAAGTATGGCTACACAGGTTGTTAATTAGTTTTTATTAATTAAGTTACAAGAAGCGCGTTATTACAAAGCAGCGGCAACTTGCCTCAACAGTTACTAACTGAAGGTGGAAACACGAAATGCCTTTCTTTGGTTTGGCAAAAAAAAAAGTGCAGGTTTCACTTCCATACAGTTAAAAACTCAAATTTAAATAAAGAATGTACAAAATTTAAACAACCCGATAAATGCCAGATATTGCTATTACAAAAAAAAAAAACGTTCTCTCAAGATTTTCTTCTAATTTTGAATTCTAGCATCAACTAAGGATCATATCCTGTAACTATAAGAAAGTAACAAAAATAATACAAAAAGAAAAGAAATATAATCACAGAAAATTAACATTTACACTAACCTCGAGTTTCTCAGCTCAAAATTATCGCAGAATTAATGTGACAAATTGTCAAGCACGCGTTATCTGCTGTGATTGGTTGAATGAATCTTCAACAGATAACGCGTGCTTGACAATTTGTCACATTATTTTGTGATAATTTTGAGGTGAGAAGCTCGGCCTAATCCTTACACAACACATACTAAAGGCATAAAGTACAAAGTAGTTACTAATTTTATGGCAATGAATAGTCCGAATTATTTTAAATTTAAATTTTATGTGGTATAAAATGCAGGCCATTGTAGGTGAAATGAATTTAGCATCTGTATAAACTGCCGCTGTATGTCGAGATGCGAGAATATATATTGATTAACGAATGATTCCCACACAAAAATACCGACACTTAACTGCCAGTTTCCCAGCTCAAAATTATCGGAGAATTAATTTGATTGTCAAGCAAGCGTTATCTGCTGTGATTGGCTGTTGAAAATTAATTCAACCAATCATAGCTGATAACGCGTGCTTGACAATTTGTCACATTAATTCTGCGATAATTCAGAGGTGAGAAACTCGGCCTTAGAAGCGTCATTACAATATGACATGATTGTTTTCATCTGTAATGAGCCTTTTTATTATTTCTATAATCTCCAGTAATTTCAAAAATATTAAAAGCATTTTGATCCCATTCATCTATTGATCCCAGGAATGATATTGATTTATATTATTTATTTCACCCTTATATAATTTTAATATCATATCGGTTATTTTTATTTTACCTCCCTTATTTTTACCCGACTGCGGCGGAGCCAAAAACGCGGTAAATGTTTTTTTGTTCTATCATGCCTTCTGATATGATACCTACCTAAGATTTTTTCGTAAAAATTCGTTATGCGTTTTCGGACTAGCCAAATACCTCGATAAATAAAAATAAACATCTTAACTAACGTGGGTTTGCGACCGAGCACCGAAAACCGATTTTAGGGAATTATTTAGTTCACCTTTTTCCTGTATAAGGCACTTGATAAGATAATATTTGTATGTTTAAAAAATGTGTGCAAACAAAAAGTCTCAGAATGTTATTATAACATATATTAAGTACTCGGATAACGTTAAAAAATAAACAATAATATTTTTTCGCATGCCGTTTTGATACTTTCGTATCGAATGTACTCGATATTTTCCGTGCGTCATAGAAAATATTTCAACTGGATTTGATCATGTAAATATATTATGTCGTTTTGAATATATGATAATTTAATACTTTTAAAATACTGAAGACTAGCAATGATCATGCAAACTGTTGGTTATTGATATCGATTAATTTCGAGACGCACAAAAATTCGAGTGCATCCGATATAATTTTCTCTGAACACGTATTTTTTATTGATTTTACAATATAGTTAGTGGTGTTTCCATGCTCGGGCATAATGTATGTATTATTATTATAACATGTATGTATAAACGGACAGACAGCAATGCGCTTCATGCAGAGCTATGGCAGAGTTTATAGTTTCTCATAAGGCAGTTGAGAAGTGACATCTGTAAGAAAAATAAAACCAAAAAATAAGAAGGGCCTAGCCTACAGCATGATGATACTAAAAATGGAGGTTATGTGTGACTGGACGCATTTAATACTAAAATAAAGATTTCTCTGACTTACCTCAAGTTTCTCAGCTCTAAATTATCGGCGAATTAATGTGACAAATTGCCAAGCACGCGTTATATGCTTTGATTGGCTGTTGAAAATCAATTCAACCAATCACAGCAGATAACGCGTGCTTGACAATTTGTCACATTAATTCTGCGATAATTTCGAGGTGAGAAACTCGGGGTTAATGTGTTATGTTTTCTGTTTCGACACAAAACTGTTTTGGTTATGTCATGAATCTCCAAAATCCTACCCTTTCAAGCCGTTAATATCTGTATTAATCTTATCATCATTAATAAAACAATTTAAGCGCAGATAATATCCAATCTGGCCATAGACAATGCGAACTAACAATCTTTCATACAAGTTACAACATTGAGGGCAATTTAATTACCAAAAAAAAAACTATGAAAACATATCAAATTCTATTCAAATCTATTCTAGAACACTTTATACCTAAATAACGTTTAATAATGAGTCTGTATTGTATTACGGGTGATAAAAAGACCCTTAGCTAAACTGAAAATCGAAATAATCAATCTAATCTATCGTAGTACCCATTTAGCCAGTAATATACTCCATTTGAGATAACATTAGACATTTAAATAATCCCATTTTACTGCCCGTTCAACCGATTTTGATTTCTATTGCGTTGGTGATATGACAAATGGTAGCTGCAGTTATCAGTTGATATTGGTAACAGGTTTATGCTTTTTATGTCAGCTTTATGTTTACGGAACAGAACTCAAAATCGGTTGAATGGACTGCAAAAGGGGATTTTTTAAATTTCGAATGTTATTTCAAATTGAATATCTCGATGGTCTTTGTCTATACATACATAGGCTCAATATTTTGGTTGATTTTCATTGGGCACTACATAATTATAACACAGTTTTATCATACTCCAAATACTCAAAAAAAAACTATGAAAAAAACAAAATAATTTAAATAAAGAACGTAGATGGTGGCTTCTGTAGTTTCTGCCTACACCCACATGTAAAAATTTTAAAGTAGAATGCCATCCAATTTTATCACTCAAATACAATTTTCTTCAATATAGATTTCAGCATCATCAAGGGTCTTTTCACACCCTCTAAAAAAATGCAAATAATAATGCGAACAGGCATGGGGCAGGCGAATGGGGCATGCTAACAGACATAGTGTGACGTCACTCACCGGAGCTGTACTGCGTGTACTGCTGGTACTGCGGGTGGAAGTTGTGGAACGCGTCCGTCATTATGTCCTTGGGGTTCATCGTCTCCTGGAACATTCATGGTGGAATGGTTAGTACGGTTTGCAAATGGATTCGCGAGAGACGTATCTGATGATGAGGATATTGAACTGGGAGTTCCAACTTAATAATGCTAGCGGTTAACGTCAACAATAAAAGTATTTATGCTCTGTCTGTTTGGTGATAGCCAGTATGCATCTATCTGGCAAAAAATTTGTTCGCAGTTCAGACGACCAGCAGCATAATTGCGTAAGTGAATTCGGCAAAGGAAACGATTTGGAACCTTCGTGGATATTTGTGAATATAGGATCAAAATGAAAATATATTGACACCCATGACGAAAGTTTAAAATCTCGGTCGGCGCCATCTTGGAACTTCATTTTGACCCCAAAAACCATGAAAATGACACCCATGACGAAAATTTCAAAAATCTCGGTCAGCGCCATCTTGGAACTTCATTTTGACCCCAAAGACCATGAAAATTACACCCATGACGAAAATTTCAAAAATCTCGGTCGGCGCCATCTTGGAACTTCATTTGGACCCCAAAGGCCATGAAAATGACACCCATGACGAAAATTGCAAAAATTTCGGTCGGCGCCATTTGGTATTTTCATTTTGACCTCATAGTAGCATTTAGCGACCACAAAAACCATGAAAATGACAACCATGACGAAAGTTTAAGAAATTTCGGTCGGCGCCATCTTGTATTTTCATTTTGACACTATATTAGCATTTAGCGATCCTGAAAACCATGAAAATAACTCCCATGACGAAAGTTTAAGAAATTTCGGTCGGCGCCATCTTGTATTTTCATTTTGACCCTTTATTATCATTTAGCAACCCTAAAAACCATGAAAATGACACCCATGACGAAAGTTTCAAAAATCTCGGTCGGCGCCATTTTTTATTTTCATTTTGACCCCATAGTAGCATTTAGCGACCCCAAAAACCATGAAAATAACACCCATGACGAAAGTTTAAGAAATGTTTGGTCGGCGCCATCTTGTATTTTCATTTTGACCCTATATTAGCATTTAGCGACCCTAAAAACCATGAAAATGACACCCATGACGAAAGTTTAAGAAATTTTTGGTCGGCGCCATCTTGTATTTTCATTTTGATCCTATATTAGCATTTAGCGACCCTAAAAACCATGAAAATGACACCCTTGACGAAAGTTTGAGAAATGTTTGGTCGGCGCCATCGTGTATTTTCATTTTGACCCTATATTAGCATTTAGCGACCCTAAAAACCATGAAAATGACACCCTTGACGAAAGTTTGAGAAATGTTTGGTCGGCGCCATCGTGTATTTTCATTTTGACCCTATATTAGCATTTAGCGACCCTAAAAACCATGAAAATGACAGCCATTACGAAAGTTTAAGAAATTTCAGTCGGCGCCATCTTGTATTTTCATTTTGACCCTATTTAGCATTTAGCGATCCTAAAAACCATGAAAATGACAGCCATGACGAAAGTTTAAAAAATTTCAGTCGGCGCCATCTTGTACTTTCATTTTGACCCTATTTAGCATTTAGCGATCCTAAAAACCATGAAAATGACCCCCATGACAAGTTTCGTCGGCGCCATCTTGGAATTTATGACATTTGCATTACACCAATAGTGAAGTTTTCTCTCGATTCTTCTGCTTTCGTTCATTTTTTACAATCAATTCCACGTCAAAATATTGGTCAAGGAAAGGTCACCTCCTTTCACTTTCAGAGTGTAATACGCAATACGTAAAGTCGTTTTTTGGAAGGTACCAGAAGGTACTTTGCCGAATTCACTTACGCAATTAGGCTGCAGGTCAACTCCATGTTAAGGATTTAACATTTACAGCGCCTGTATGGCGTACCAGTAATTAATACAGATATGCGGTTGACCATACTAGTGGTTCGTTCATGTTGATACTGTAGTAAGTAGTGTTCCTATCGCTATCTAGTTTCCTTACAGTTTTTAAAGAAATTTATCTAAATCAAATTTCTCTAAATCAGTAAAGATGATGCTCGTTTGACTGCTGGCTGCTGAAACAAAGAACTCCTTTCTCACCTTGAGGCTACTCGAGATGGACTGCATAGTGACAGAGCGGTGCGGGTCGCGGTGCGCGTGCGCATACACGGCGGCCGGGAAGGCGTAGCGCAGCGCGACGGCGGCCGCCAACATCTCCAGGCAGATGAGGAAGTTCTGGTAGCCGGCGGACACTGTGCCGGCCGTGGTGGGCACGCCGTTCGCGTCGTGGATCGGGGATATCACTTCCGCCTTCTCGAGAATGGCTAGGGCTACCCCTGTAGGAGAAAAGAGAAGAATTTTTGAGTAGTTTCATTTTGTTTGTAGACCCGGTCGTTGAGGCAGTGCTTGTGTGAGAGACGACCTGCACCTTCAGTGCTACTCATAAAAAGTCTGTTTTGGCTAAACGATTACTTGATCAACACAGGTTGTATATTTGAGGGTGTTCTTAAATAATCTTAAAAACCATCGTGTACAGTCAATTTAACAAAAGAAGGTTGTTTTCATATAGGAGAACGAACTTCTTTACCTTAACATTATCTTTTTCCACTACCTATTATGTAACACAGTGCCTAAGAAATTCGTTTCAAAATATGAACATTTAGACAGAAGATTATAAAATAATAATATAAAAAAAAAACAAAATTACATAATAACAGTTAAGAAATGACTTTTGTATGGAGTTTTGATACCATTATGTAACTGCAACGTAATTATTTTTATTTTTTTGACGGCCATGTACTAGTAAAACAATTTGCAATTTAAAGAAAAAAAAGTACGTAACTGAATAGGCAGCAGGAATAATATAAAATGTTGGTAGATGCTTTCTGCCGCTACGACCGCGCTTTTTCCAGCATCCCATCCGGCAGAATGATACTGAACCTGTTACCTCTCTAAAAAGCGCGCGTTGATTGTGTGTATATAGTCTGTGCCTCTGTGATACGTATGCATGTGTTGTGTGTGGTTTTTAGTCTGAACGAAAAACTAATTTAAGCTGTTTCTAATTAATTATTTAATAACTTATTTGCATTTAATTAAGTAAGCTCATCAGGTAGTGGAAAAAGAATCGTTCGTGTCTCGCATAAAAAGACTTTAACACTCGCTTACATCACTCGTGTTAAAATCTCGACTTTTTATGCTCGACACGAAATGTACTATTTCATCCTTATTCCATGGTCAATATCATTGCATGCAATTAAATTATTTATCTCCTTGATTTCAACTGCCTCGATAGTCAGTAGTAGATATGGAGAATCAATCGGTGACCAGTAGTAGCCATAGGTTCGAATCCTGGTGAATTATGATTGTACTATACACCTCTGCTTGCCCGTTTGGGAGATATCAGCGTAGTTCTGTCTAAATTAATATCTTAGTCGGTCACTTACCTTGCCAAAACGAGAGGAAGATAACAGACTTGACGGTGAAGAACTTGAGTACCGGATCGAAGGGCTTCAGCATCTCCCTAGTGGCGCCCAGGAAGAGGAACAGACTGTACAGGGAGAGGGTGACGGAGAAGTTGTACACGATCGTGATGTAGATGTAGCCGCCGTCTGGGCTCCAGTCTCCGTCGTGGTACAGTCCCCTGGCCTGGAAATAGAGAAAGGTTTTTTATTACTTTTACAAACAAACACAAATACATACATACATGAACTCACGCTTTTTCCCACGGGGGTAGGCAGAAACAACAAAACGCCACCTGCTACGATCCTTACATACTACTTTTTTTTTTTTGCTTTAATAGGCTCGCGCTTGACCACCATCTCACCTGATGGTAAGCGACGATGTGGTCGACGGTGTAACACGCTTGCTTAGAAGAAACCTATTCACTCTTGACCTAAAAACTCCGAGGTTGTAGCTATCGGGAAACACAAACTCCGGCAGGGAATTCCACTCCTTAGCTTTACGCATAATGAAAGTATTTTCAAAACGTTTAGTGCGTATGGGTGGGATGTCCACCATGTACCGATGGCGTATCGCTGTACGTCTTGTAGTCCGATGATGAAACGGGCTGGGCGGAATTAGATCGTGCAATTCCATCGAACACTCCCCGAAATGTAACCGATAAAAAACCGACAAACTGGCAACTCGGCGACGATGTTCAAGGCTCTGGAGCTTTTAATCAACCAGTGCCTCATTGCCAATGAGTCTCTTGGCCCGTTTTTCGTGTTTTACATCTAGTCATACACACACGCCGGTTATGAGTACTGCGCACCTGGTCTTTCTGAAGAACATCACCTATAAGGTCTATGTATGTCTTTCTAGGGCGTCCCCTCCCGGCGTTTCCAAATAAACACAAATAAAAAGTCATTTATTCAAATTAGGCTGAGAGCCAGCACTTTTTGAACGTCAAAATTGTCCATAAAGCTAGATGCCCAAAAGGCCCCCCCGCCACCATTGTCTAGTTTTAGCTGGGAAGAGGTGGCGCAACAAATTCCCCAGCTAAAATCAATCTTATTCGTGAAAAATCTTTAGTGCGTAAAATTCGACTTTTTCATTCAGGCAATCTTTTATGTTTAACATAAGTTACTGACTATCGAAGTCAAGTCGCTATTAGAAAATTAAAATGAGAAGATATTAACTTTAAGTCAAGAGTAAAGTTACTTCTAGGCAAGTGTACTCCATCATGAGATGGTGGTCAGGCACTATCAATAATAAAAACTGGCTAAGTGCGTGTCGGACTTCGCACATTTAGGGTTCCTTCTCAAACCACAAAAACAAGTTGGAATTAATAGGAAAACTTTTTTTTTGATTTATCAATATATTATTTATTTATTTAAATTTTTATTTTTTTAAATATACATAATAATAAATATTATCACCAAATTTCAAGTTCATAGGTTGATGGGCAGTTAAAAAATTCTTTGAAACAAAATTTTGTACAAAAAGCAGACTTAGGTAGCTTCTCATTAGCTCTCCTATGTTTTCCAATATTTTTTAAAACAAAATACAGCATTAGCTACTCAAATAGCTCTAAACAGCGATACCCCACTCGATAGTGTAGGTAATTTTTTTTTCTCAGACATGCTTGGAAATTTGACCATTATTTTGACAACCTTCTTCGAGATAAATCGTAATTGCTGTACTAGCCATATACATGCGAGCAGCGCCGCCAAGTTGTATGAAAATCTATATATGTCGTGTTTAGCGGCCAAATAAATTACAAAGTTAACTCATATCTGTCGTGTTATTTAAAAATGGAACGATTTTTTACTCCGAAACATGGCAACCAAGGAGGTAACTTATCAAAGGTTTTATTCAAATTTCGAACTGGCTTGCAAATAGAACGCCGAATATTGAAAAAAAAAAAAAAACTAACACTAGCGCGGGAACAATTATTGTTGTTCGTCATTGATTTTGACAAAATGAGTTCTAGGTACTAGGTAGTTAGTTTTAATTTCTGCGCATTATTTGCGAAAAGTACTATACAAGCATTGGCCACAACTAGGCATTGATGGACTTCCGTATGTGTGCCTCGGCCCACATTTACACGTTCGTCCATCAATGCCTCTTTTGCTGGCCGCTGCAGTTATGTACTAATTCTCGCCTGTAGCTCCAACCGTTTGGATGTAAAACCTGTGTGACAGACGGCGGGCAAAGATACAGACAGACAGACGGAAAGACAGTCACGTGAGTCAAAGCAATAGAGCTCCGTTTTGACCCTCGGGTACGGAACACTAACAAAAGATAATAATTATGTGAGATGTCACGCTATGTGTAAATTTAAAACAATATTTGCTTTTTCAACAGAAAGGACGGACCAATGGGCAATATGGCAACAATGTATAAACTTACGAAACAAATGACATACGCAACACATGACTCAAATGTTTTATCAATCACACGCGTTCGAGACATCTCCTTATCTTTCTTGTTAATGATATAAAACAGTGACTGTGTCTATTACTATTTAATAATCTTCTTAATCCTTGCTTATGCAATATATAAAGAATTTAACAAGTCATACTGAGTAGCCAGCCATCATCGTGTGAGTCATGTCATAAATTGCTGAGATTTAAAAAAATACAATTTGATAGACAAAGATAAAAGATTCGTATGTACCAGTTTCCTTTTAACCTATAAAATGAAAATGAGTAACTGATGCTGCGAGACCAATAGCCGGACTTAAAGGTGGTTTTTTAGGGTTCCGTACCCAAAGGGTAAAAACCCTATTACTAAGACTCCGCGGTCCGTCTGTCTGTCTGTCTGTCTGTCTGTCACCAGGCTGTATCTCAAGAACCGTGATAGCTAGAGAGTTGACATTTTCACAGATGATGTATTTCTGTTGCCGCTATAACAACAAATACTAAAAACAGAATAAAATAAATATTTAAGGGGGGCTCCCATACAAAAAACGTGATTTTTATGCCGTTTTTAGCTGTAATGGTACGGAACCCTTCGTGCGCGAGTCTGACTCGCACTTGGCCGGTTTTTTTATTTTTTAATAATCTCCAATCATTCTTATACCGAAAACCTAAGTAGATCCGGGCGGCGAGAACACATACATACAAACAAATATTATTGTAGATTAGCTGGTAAGCGAATAAATAAATTAAATTATTATGAATTGCGTTATTTCTCAACAATGAGAACGATATTTCCCTCTGACCTTTGACTTGCTTATCAAAGAGGAAATTCTAATGTCGAAACTGATACGAAATTAATAATCTTATTTTCCTGATGGAGACATAGTTAATATTCTGGGTTGCTAATGAGGAAAATATTCACTTGACTGCGGTATTCTAATTTAGAAAACTCCACTCATCATAATTTTCGCGTCCTTTTGATTTCGGAATGCTTTGAATGTAGTTCACAGCCATATTTTCACGAAAATGTCAACAATTCTCGACTGTTTTACACTAAACTGAGTAAAAAACCCAAAAATTATGGATATTCGCCCATAACCTATTAAAACACGATGCTTTTCCGTAATAGACTAACTTTTTTTTTTTATAGAGTGGTACACACAATACGACATAGACAAGTGTTACTTGACACATTTTTAAATATGTTATCTATATTCTAATAGGGCTCAGACCATTTGAAGGGTACCTTACAGGCAAAAAACAGGAAATATCCTAAAAAAAGATTTTGAGAAAAACGCAGTTGTAAATTTAGAAGTATGTAATTTTTTTCCTCGTCTTTACCGGTATGTACCGGTATGTCATGGACATTCCCGGTTCATTTCACTTCGGCCATAAACAAAAATGTCTTTTTGACGCCTTTTTTTAAAGTTAATGATTGGGAATGAAACTACCATAGATAAAGATTTACTTGCCAAAAAGAAATAGTAACATGAAACTTGTGACATGCCCTGTTCTTTGCCTGTACTATTCATTAATACATTATAATATAAATATATGCTAGCTAACTTAACAGGGCGCGAACGCATACTGTAAAAGTGCACTCAAGCGTCTTGCTTTCTGCTATAAACCCATACAAAGGCAGAACGCGTGCCCAATTAACTAGTGCTATAAAACACGGCCATTTTACTTTATTAACCATTCCTATTAAATTTAACTAAAAGTCGAAATTAGAAGTTGCAGCGATCATAAAAAGAGCGAGTGAGACGGTGTAGTAACGTCTCGCTCTCATGCTTTATGACCACGCTTGCAAGGAATTCTTAATACATTCCAAAACATTAGCAGCGATCTCGGTCCTAAAACGTACGAAGAAGACGGTGTTGTGTCATCTCACTCTCTCGTTTTACGACCACGAATGCCACGAACGTGGATGTTAAGGCTTATATGTTATGAGTTTATTTCTTAGTTTAGTATGGTGCCCGGCACTTAAGTTGGCAATGTTTTGGCGTAGTGGTGGTAAGTTCGGGCATATTCCGCGAACTAACCAACCACCATATAGAGCGAACGGAACGTGGACGCGACACGATTGGTCAGTCGCTCCTTGAGTCAATTGACAAACCAATCACGATTCAAAATCAACATACCTGCAAGAATATAATAATGAAAGCGCAAACGGGCTTGATAAGACAAAACTGCAGCGTGGCCTGCTTGCAGAAGCGCAGGAAGCCGATGGTGTAGGTGGCACCACTGAGGCAGCATGTTCCGTTCACGCAGGACGCACGCACCGGCCGCCCGCGCAGTTCCGACATTATGTTGCCCTCGCCGCCGAGATATTCATAGCAGAGGGATAGGAAACTGTAGATCACGAATGCTGGAAACAAAAAATAGTATACATTTAAATTTGCAAACAAAAGAACAGAGAAAGAATAACATAGAAGCATTTCCCGTATTTTAAAGGAACTGAAGGAACCAACGAGCCATTTGCCGTCATGGCCCACCTGGAAATCTCTAAACCGTCTACGAAGCCGGTCGGGACGTTGTAGGTATAATCTGGTGAGATTATACCTACCTTATGCAAACACGCCTTATGTACCATGAGGGACCTTTGCGAATCCAGCTAAGGCTGGCAATAGTTGCGGTTGGCTGGCTGTTGGAACACTTGCATTAGAATCTCAGTTGCAAACTCTCAAAAACACCTCTTATGTCCCTGCATTTCTATAATTTTTAACCGACTAGAATGTGAACGATTTTTAACCGACTTCAAAAAAGGTGAAGATTCTCAATTCGTCGGAAACTTTATTTTTTTTCTTTTCTTTGAGAAATCGGGGCAACTCCTCAAATATTATGGCGATTTTGGTATTTTCATTAACAATGCAATCATTTGCACTCAGTAAGTATGATTACGTGAAGTGGAACTGATGAAGAAGACCACAGATGGCCACTGGAACTCCTTAATGATAAGTATGTCACGGGTATAAATAAGACTTTGATGAAGCAAATACTTATAACTAAATGGTACTGATGCAAATGGTACCATCGAACTGATCTGATGATGAAGCCGGGAGGTAGGCACTGGAACTCCGAAATTAAACAATATATCCTAGTCGTGTTTGGGCTTATTGGAATCGTTATAAGAGATACTTTGGCTATAAATGATTTTCATGGTAATTGGAGGTACCTACCAAAACAAAAAAGAGAAAAATAAAAACACTTTTAACAAAAAATCAAACCGACTTCCAAAACAAAACACGAAAAATGACTGTCTTTTCCGAAGTCGGTATCTTTAGTACCTATTGAAAACCGTTTTTTGGAAGTCGTTTTGTTTTTTTTTTTTGTAAAAAAGGTTTTTTTTTATGTGCAACGGTCACGCTTAGGTATCATAGTTTGCAGACTGTTTGACGCATAGTCACATCACTCACGCCCGTTTCCCCGAAAAATTGTTTAACGCAGTACATCCATAATGTTATTAATTGAAAGGAGGCCGAAGTGCCATCCTCTTTAGATAGTCTATAGACATCTGTGGGTGGGCTAAACTAATATTTGCCACCACAGTCTGCTTCTTGTATGTTCGATATAAATATATATTGATGGATTGATATGCTGCCACATCGTATAACCCTACCTAAATGTAAGCAGTACGAACACAATTATGTTACCTTAAGTTTCCCCTAGTCGACGGCGCGAACTATTTTGTGCGCGAGGTTAAAATGCATGCCATCTCATCCGACAAACGTACGAATGAGATAGATGCATTGATGAGCAGTAAGAAGCTAGTTCGCGTACGAATTAGCACTTTCGTAAATTTGTATCGAAATGGATGATAATATAGGACGAAAACGACCGCGCGAAATTTTATAAACAGACCTTTGGGAGTCTAGATATCATGAAAAATCGTCTAAATATAAATTTTCAAAATAAAATTATTTGCATTGTTGAATTATTAATTTATCGTTTGCAATTTTCCTTCTTCTTATGGTATTTATTTCCGCCCAAAGATGCGTTAAAATTAGTGTTGAAATATGGAACTTTCGACGCTCATAACTTGCAATACATTTTTTTTGTTACTTTTCTGTTTCCATACAGGGCTAGATAACGATGAGACAAATTGATATCATTTTTTTATTTTGAACGTACATCGTCAAACAGTGGAGTAATCGCCAGACTACGTTTGTATGGAAGAATGAGCGACTAGTGTAACCTTAATATTTGATGCTCTGACAAAAAGGCAAAGCAATATTTTTAGGTACATGACAGCACATCATAAATAATGTCTGAAGACTCTGAAATAGTCGCCCGTCTTCTCTATAAGCAATAACAAATGACCTATTTCGTGTCAACTGACCCGTTTTGCCTAAATTAACGGTCAGGAAACTGTGGCGACATCTTTGAAGAATTCTTAGAGCAGCAAAGAAAACATGGTTGTCGAGAGCTGAGATAATATTATGAAAGACTTGCACTCCTTTTCATAATATTCTTGATGAAATAATAGGTATTTTTTTTCATTAAACCTTGCAAGACCGTTTCTAGTGTTCAGACGTCTCTTTTATGTTTGTATTAAAGCGCCATTACGACAAATTTAAGAAATATACCTGTTTTGATTAATGAAATTGTCTTAAGTGTCCAAAAAATTGGAATATAGGTTCTTATCTTAATAAGAACAGATGCAGCCATAGCCTCATACAAACCACATAGGGATAGGTACATGACACATTTATTTCATGCTACGTAATTTATCTAGTACATAGTAGATACGCTTCGATCGGCAATCTATTGAACACGTAATTATGACACGATATCTTGCGAAAACACCCCGATTCAAACAGTAAAACGCCCATAACTTTTGAACGGCTGAACCGATTTTATTCAAACATAGCTAAGAACACTCTCGACAAAATCGCATTTCAAACAAAAAAATAAATAAATCAAAATCGGTTCATCCGCTTAGGAGCTATGATGCCACAGACAGACACACAGATACGCAGACACACAGATACACAGCAAAACAAGTCAAACTTATAACCGCCCCCTCTTTTTTCGGCGGGGGTTAAAAACTAAAAACAAAGTGAACCTCTTAATCTGTCTGTTAAAGAAAATAAGCTTTAAACTTTTTGCATACACAGCCATGACCTCAATATTAAGATCACGAATAGAACGCATAATGAACAGACGTTTAAATTATTAGCTATACATATGTATAAACAGTTATTAAATATTTCACACTAAATATTGTTGAATGTCGAAACGAGTCATATTTTTCAATGGAATTACCAACATGTTTATTACATGGAAACAATGATATTCAAATAAACAGATACGTTATACACTCACAAAACAATTGAAAAAAGTGTTCCGCGCAGCAGCGGCAGCACACATACACACTTTTCATTCATCTAACATTAAAACATATTTATTTTAATCAATAAATAAATAAATTACAAATACACACGCTGGCATTTATTTTATTTTTGTTTCAACAAAGCCTATCGCTCTTCGCCATGCGTGACATAAACTAAAGACTAAAGGTGACAATTGTGACCTATTCGAGTCTTCAAAATACGCGCGCTCATAACATATCTGTTTATTTGAATATCATTGCATGGAAAACCCAAATTGTAAAGCAGCAATCAGCTGGTCTTCTTCTTCCTGCCCTTGTCCCATGTTACTTGTGGTCGGCGCAACACGTTTTCTTCTTCCATACCGTCCTGTCCCCAGTCACGCTATCACTGACTCCCTTTTCTTTCATATCACTCCTCACACCCGAACAGATGGGGGCTTTCGCAGCTGGAACTACGGGTCCGGCTGTTTGGATCAGGGTACGCGGGGTCAGGTAGGCCCTCCACCATTGCAAGCGCAAAGGTGGTACCTGACATTGAGGTTGGACTCGCGGTGGTCTATGTGGTGGTTGCAGAGGAGTGGCATGTTGTCTGCTCGGCTATGTGTGGGCCGAGCGTCATTCCTCGCGCGCAACAAGTGTCTGAAGTTACCGGCCCAAGGCAAAGGGCCACCTGGTGGTCAGACGCGGGGTTCGTGAGTAACCCTCAAGCAAGTGAGCTCCTGTGAGCGAGCTGCATCTCCGGCACTTTCCTGGATAGAAAGAAGAGGACTACCCGTTGGATTAGTTTTCCGGCAACCCAGCTGTAGGCATTGGGTAGATGCGATGATTTGTATTCGAGAGGTGAGCGTGCTTACAGCTCCGGGACCATTCTGGAGAAATGGGAGCCAGCTTCTCTGGCGTCCTTAACGGGGATTGAATCCGCTAGCACCAACTGCGCTGGTGCTGGTGCTTGCACTAGTGCTGGCGTGCTGGGGTGCGTGTGGTGAGCGGCTTTATTGCTCCGGTACCATTCTGGACAAATGGTAGTGAGTAATCACGGTGCAACTCACATTTTCTCTTGAGTACCAGGGGCGAGTGCTCTCGGAGGCGTGACCTACCGAAGATGGTCCCAGACACCTCGTAAGGGGTTGCCTGGTATAGTGTGCCGCTTTCCATAACGTAAGGTTGGTGAAGGAGGCCACTATAGGAAAACTCAGTAGTCCATCCATATTTTCTTTGACCGTCCCCTCCCTCTCCATCCATCCACATTTATATTCATAACTCTTTTAGTAACATGCGTTTCATCCCTCCTCATCACATGACCATACCAGGACAAACGGTTTCCTTTCAACTTTTCTGTCACTGGCGCCACTTTCAAACTTCCTCTAATATACTCATTTCTCACTTTATCAATTCTCGTCACTCCGCACATCCATCTCAACATTCTCATCTCTGCTACTATGCAATCTCTTTTCATCCATCTTTTTCACAGCCCAGCTGGTACAGACAGTTATCAATTTGAAAACACTCAAAATATTCCAAGAATTTAGAAGCCATTTGAAAGAAACAGTAACTGAATATTAGGTGCAATCAAAACCAATAACAGTATTTTTTGTTTATTCTCGGTTGTTTGCGCTCATTTACGTTTCGTTCAACTTTCTACAAAATGTTGCACAAGTCTGTGACTCGTTCAAAGACGACGACTTTGCCATCGTAGATTTTTATCACAATGATCAATTGAAGGAGCACGTTCTACAGCAGGGGTTCCCAACCAGTGGTCCGTGGACCACCAGTGGTCCGCAAAAGCCAAAATATGGTCCGCGAATGATTTTAAATTTAGCGGCGAGTATGACGCTAGTAAAGCAAATATACAAGAAAACATCAAGACTCATTTACAAATGTTGAAAGATGAATTCAATCGTTACTTCCCAGAATATAACGAAGAAGCTAAAGCTGATCAAAAACTGATTCGTAACCCTTTTAGCACGGACGCTGGTGAACTGACTGAAGGAATCCAGGAACTCATTGAATTCCAAAATGACAGAAACTGCAAATATGCTTTTGGTGTAAGAAAGCAATTTCTTATACTAAACTTCTAGAAATCGCCTTGCGCTATTTTATGGTTTTCTCAAAAACTTATTTATGTGAACAAGTATTTTCTGTTTTGTTGGTAATTAAAAACAAGGCGAGGAATCGTTTGAAAGTAAGTGATGATTTGCGTGTTGCTTTGAGTAAGAATATTAGTCCTAGGTACTAACCGAACTCGTGAAGAAGATGCATACTCAGAAATCACATTAATAATAAATTACAGAAGTTTATTATTATTAGTAATTTCCTATTGAGTTTTTAATTAAAGTTTCAGTTTGATTATTACAGTTTATTTATATTATGCCTACATAGTGGTCCCTGCTTACAAGAATAATATAAAAGTGGTCCCTGACCAAGAAAAGGTTGGGAACCCCTGTTCTACAGCGACACAGTTTCAACAATCAATCTAGTGATTTATATAGATATACGTATTCAATTTACCAAAGTTATTTAGTTCGAATCAATTAACCGATTTAGCCGATGCACTCCAGACGGCCAACGAATGAATAAACAAAGTACGAAATGTGCATCTTCCTCGACATAGAAGTTCTTTATTTATAGAGCTTACGTAATCGGCGCATTATTTGTTGAAACCGCAGGCCACAGACTCACAATAAACAGAAAAATCTCTTGTACGCCACATGATACGCTGACTGTTATTTAGCTGTAGTTATTATCTAATCTGTTTGCATAGTCTGCTGGCACAGTTGCATCTACTTATCTGCATCTATATAAAGGATATCCTACAATTAAAAATATGGTTCAATGAGAGCCGATGTCCTGATAACCTCAAACGCCATTGGGAACATAATCCCTGGTCATATATACGTAGGTTAGAAAAGAGAACCAGTGTTACCGACATAGCCCGAGGAATTGCCAAACTTAAGAGGCAGTGGGCAGGGTACATTGCTCACAGAACGGATGGCCGATGGGGCAGAAAGGTTCTGGAGTGGCGACGGAGAACCGGAAGACGTTGCGTTGGAAGGCCTCCCACCAGGACCGATGACCTGGTGAAGGTTGCGGGGATCCGCTGGTTGCGAGACGCACGGGACCGGTCAATGTGGCGACGCTTGGGGGAGGCGTATGTACATACGTAGGTACAGGTGACTTTGAAAGTCAAGTCTCTTTGCTAAAGTCTTGAAGGGTTCGGTAGCAGCGCTCCTTTTGTCCGCTAACATGTTGCCTTTACTAATATTTAACTGAGTACATGCGTCATCCCTTACTAACGTAATTTTTATCGATCTAGTAGTATGCCAACAATCAATACTTTAGGTACAGACTTAGTGCCGTTGGCGATGGATCTTTTGATCAAGTAACAATCTAGCTAGAGCGATAGATACTTCAAAATCTGGCCAATTTAAATGCAAATTAGTAAAATATATTCTTACTAGGTTTTATCCTACGGCATCGCTCCGTTGACCCAACCCAAAGAAACCGTTTGTTTTTTTTTTTCGGGTATAAAGAAACCTATGAGAATCAGCGATAGAGTGAAAGAATTTTCCAAATCGTATTAATTACTTTCTGAGACTACAAGCAATAATACAATCTTCCCCCTTTTTATCGACTTCATAAAAATGAGGTAAGTATTCTACACGTATGTATGTAATATTGTTGGCATTGCACATATGTTACTCTGTATGGGCTACTAAACACGTGTGCCAAATTTCATAAGTGTATGTTTGTATGTATGTACGTTTGTCCACTCATTTCGCCGAAACTACCAATTGATCGTGATTATACTTTTTTATTGGATTATGTATCTCTCAACTTAGGGAATAGTGCAAGTTTAATCAAAATCGGTTCAGCAGTTTTCAAGATATGGAACGTACAACCGAATTCCTTAGCGACAAACAGCACGAACGTGTAAATTAAGTTATTATGGGTATTTTATGAATCCTATAGAACTTGCTATTTTTTTTTTCGTAGGGTACTAAAACTAAAAAGAAAGTAATAAAAACATTTTCACAAAAAAATAAATATCAATATAGAAGTCGGTGTTTTTTTTTTTTAATTAATAATACTAGCTTCTGCCAGCGGCTTCACCCGCGTGTATTATACATATAAACCTTTCTCTTGAATCACTCTATCAACTAAAAAAAACCGCATCAAAATCCGTTGCGTAGTTTTAAAGATCTAAGCATACATAGGGAGGGACAGGCAGCGGGAAGTGACTTTCTTTTATACTATGTAAAGATTAGTTAACATTAAGAATAAAAAAGTGAGACAAATAGTTACCTTCATAGCAATCTCTGACGGTGAAGAAGTATACATAGTATGAGTTTCCATTGAAGAACAGCAGTGAGATCCAGCTGTAGCACCCGTATATAGGTACGATAAACAGGATACGCACTATCCAGCGCTGTTCGGAGGGGTTCGTGTACCAGCGGAGGTGCTGGTAGATCTGGAAACGAAAAAAAAACAAACATTTGAAAAAAGAACAAAAACCCGTGATAAAATGCGTGACACAAGGGTATCACAGGGTGCAGATTTCGTTGTATAGAAAGCACTACAAGAGGTGAGGCATTGTTTGGGACGTAGCAGCTCCCAAATCGCATTATGGGTCAACAGATTTAGTTAAATATTGATAGATGTAGACGGCTAAAAATTCTTTGTCCTAGCTTAAACGCGAACGGCCCTGAAGGCAATTTGTACAAGAAAATATGAAAGTAAATGAAAAAAGAATGTTACATAGGATATAAAGGAGAGTTTACCATGAGTATGTAAACACATGAAGGTAACCTTAAATAAATGTTTGTGAAACCATTGCCGAAAATTGTCGACGTATTATGACGTAGCAATAATTTATTGTTATCAATGTTATATTGAAACAGTTGGTGACGGGTCTATTATTTATAATTATTTTTATTGTTTCTTGCATTATTTGTAAAACAGCTTAGGTCATAGGAAACCAGTATAGGTATTGTATGTAAAATTTTAATGTGTTGTTGGTTATACAAATACATAATTATGTAGTACTAGCTTGTGCCAGCGGCTTTGCCCGCGTGAAAGTCGAAAATTGTCCCGAGGGTACATTACAAAATACGCACTTCTCAAAATAAGTGTGCATTTTATCACAATGTGCCAAAATAAAACAATAATAACCAAACATTTCCTGAACGTGATTATTTTTTACAAAGAAACTACTGTGATCATGATAAAAAACAAGAAAAAAATAATTGTAATCCAACGATTTTTATATTGACCCATTGTGATAAAAAAACTTTTTTGCAAAAAAATGCTACCGACTTCCAAATACAAAACTACAAAGTGAAAAATAACTTTATTTTTTGAAGTCGGTGTCTTTCGTAGGTACCAATTTTTGTGGGTTATGGACACAGACTTCAAAAAATAAAGTTATTTTTCACTTTGTAGTTTTGTATTTGGAAGTCGGTAGTATTTTTTTGCAAAAGAGTTTTTTTTTTTTTTCACTTTTTAGTTGTACCTACCTAATAGGCAAGTTAGTAAGGTAACTATAACGCCGGAATAGATTTCATGAAACTTGAACATAACCGGTGAAATGAGACATCTGCGTGGGGTACGCAGTTAAGAGCGTACTGGCGTGATGTTATGTTATAAAATGGTATAAACAATAAACAGACATGCGATTGCAGTAATCCCGAGAGATTTTCCGTTATTTATTGAAGAGTTCTGTTGTATATCTCCGAAATTCTTCATCAGATCTTCACCAAATTAAAATGGGACCAATTTCGAAACATACTCTTTCAAACAAAAAAAGAATTTTCATAATCGGTCCACAATTGACGGAGATATCGGTAAACATACACAAAAAAAAAAAAAACAATCATAATGTCGAACATAGAACCTTTTTCTAATCCTCCTTTTTCGAAAGTCGGTTAAAAATGCACACACGGGTTGAGAAGTGCTCTTTTTGAGAAGTGCTACTTTTGAAAAGTGCTCATTTTGCGAAGGGCGTATATTGCGAAGTGCACATATTGCGAAATGCACATTTTGCGTCAAGTGCAGATTTTCCGAAGTGCACATTTTTCGTCAAACCCATTCCCGGGACATAACCTATTGTCCTATGCCTGACTATAATTTATCTCTGTGCCAAATTTCATCCAGATCCATTCAGCCGTTCTGGCGTGATTGAGTAACAAACATACACACTTTCGCATTTATGATATTAGTAAGATAAAAGATTCATACAACATTGTGTCAAATAATATTATTAAGTACTAGCGGACGCCTCGCGGTTTCACCCGCGTAGTGCCCGTTCACGTGGGAATACAGCGATAAAAATTAGCCTATGTCACCCGGGGATAGTGTAGATCGCAACAGTGAAAGAATTTTTGAAATCGGTCCAGTAGTTTTTAAATTTATTGGTTACATACAAAAATACAAACATACAAAAATACAAATCTCACCTCTTTATAATATTAGTGTGTATAGATAGGTAAATGTGAAAGTTTTTGTTTCAATCACGCAAAAATAGCAGAACGGAGTTGTACGAAATTTTGCACATAAGATACTTTATATCCTGATAAACCGGGTACAATAATCCCTTGGGATTAAAACACTTTTTATGCGTGCAAAAGCTAGTTTCCTATAAACGTATTGCACTTTAATAATACTAAAAACATGTACATGTTCGTGAGCTGGCTGACCAAAACCAGACGTATCCTCCGACTGCAAAGCATGATCTTTTTCTTCTTGTTTACTTCTTTTTAGTTCGCTTTTTAAGCAGCCGGATTTTTTTTTTAATTAACTTTTTTTATTTATATATTTTAAGTTTTTTTTTTAGAAAAACATGTAGTTGTTATATATTTTTGAAATCAACTCTTAAAACCCTTTATTTTAATACCCCACACGATGGGTTTGGAAGGAAAAAAATATTTGGTGCCCCCACAATACGGCGCCCAAAATCCGCGATTAAGACGAATCGATCATGAAAATAGGTCAACGTGTTTGGCCTCTAGAACGCCACATAAGAACAAACATACATACATGCACAGACTAATAAACACATTACCCTCCTTCGGCAGTCGGGTAAATATAACAAAAGCTAAAATGGACGTTATCCATCCATGTTTTCCGTTATGGTTCATAGTTATTGGCTGGTCATAAGACTCAGTAGTCACGACAAAACGCGTGCAAATTAACACATTTTCGTCAATCGAAAGTTGACCGATTTGCAATAAATAAACACCGCATGAATCTATACTAATATTATAAAGAGGTAAAGTTTGTGAGTTTGTGACATTGTAAGGGGTAATCCCTGGATCTACTGAACCGATTATGAAAATTCTTTCACCAGTAGAAAACTCCAGGGTAGGGTAGCCAGTTGACGGGAGCGAAGCCGCGGGGGTCAGCTAGTATTATTATAATATTTTAATTGGCATTTGGCATGCATAGAATTAGACACCTTAACTGTTTTATAATTATTTTTTTTCCATTGCGACTTCAATAAAATTTATAAAAACATTAAGTATACTATTTCGATACTTTTCGTTTTACGTTTATTTGTTTTCATAGAGCAATGTAACATATTGCAAAAACGTAAGGTGTTTAACATAAAACTAAATTGATTACGGAATATAAATAATAGGGTCAGCAGCACACTCGTAATAACGCTACGCTCTCTTACTATTAAAATCATTAGATAAAGTTATATTAATTGGATAAAGCGTAACGGTTATTATGCTGCTGCAGCCGGATCTACCATATGGCTAATTGGGCTGCCGCCCAGGGCCCCGTGAATATATGGGGCCCCCAGCTCCCTTTGAAGGCAATGGACAATATTGTTGCCTGGCTTAAATGATGTAATGTTCTAAAAGTAGGGGGCCAGTAGTCTTCAGACAACGCTGCTAATATGGCGTGTCACTGAAACGGTCAAGAAAAAAAAATAAAAAACATTATATTTGGGTGCAAATTTTCAGGGTTAACAGGACCCCAAGGGTTAGAGATTGGCCATGTCAACAAACGGAACATTAGGTACTGTTATTAATGGTCAATCGGGTCAGTCGTCAAGATGGGTTTACCTTAATACGTGTTAAGAAGTTCAAATGATATTTATACAGTTCTGGATGGTAAAATTTCCGAGCTCGCTTCGCTTGCTCTCTTGAGGCCTGCATTCCTGTTATGCTTCACCTTTTCTGTATGACGACAAAATTACTTCTATTCCTTTAGAAAAGGTTAAAAAAATATAACGCAAGGCTAATTAATTACTGAAAATTCGGCGATCGCTTCGCTCGCTTTTGCATCCTACATTCACTTATTGCTTTTCTGCAGAGGGCAATAAAATTATTATGTATGAATGGTCAAAAGAAAGGCTTCTCTCCAAGAAAAGGTCTTTTAATGTACTAGCTGGCTTCGGTTTCTCTATTATTCCTTCATAATGACCAATTCATGAAATTGGCGACCGGTGCAAAAAACTCCATATTTTACCTATTCCTATTTATTTTCGAATTGTCAAAACAAAAATAAAGGAACCAGAGGCCCCCTCGTAGTGTTAGCCCAGGGCCCCACAAATTCACGGTGACTTTTTGTATCTTAGTGTAGCATAGTCGGTGTCTTTCGTAGGTACCATTTTCTTGCGTTATGGACACCGACTTCAAAAAATTAAGTTATTTTTCACTTTGCAGTTTTGTATTTGGAAGTCGGTAGTATTTTTTTGCAAAAAGTTTTTATATTTTTCACTTTTTAGTTGTACGTACCTAATAGGCAAGTTAGTAAGGGAACTATTTCGCCAGAATAGATTTCATGAAACTTGAACATAACCGGTGAAATGAGAGGTCTGCTTACCCCTTAAGAGCGAACTGGCGTGATGTTATGTTATGAAATGTTATAAACAACAAACAGACATGCGATTGCAGCAATCCCGAGAGATTTGCCGTTATTTATTGAAGAGTTCTGTTGTATATCACCGAAGTTCTTCATCAGATCTTCACCAAATTAAAATGGGACCAATTTCGGAACATATTTTTTCAAACAAAAAAAGAATTTTCAAAATCGGTCCACAATTGACGGAGTAATCGGTGAACATAAATAAAAAAAAAAAACTTGAAGTCGAACATAGAACCTCCTCCTTTTTGGGAAGTCGGTTAAAAATAACGTTACTTGTTTAGTTACAGTTTGATAGAGCAGCAATATTTTTATTTTCAGACTAAAAAGCCAGCATGTCTAGTATCCCATGATTATGTATTAATAGGGCTGTGACTAAGGCATAGAAAAATGGCCTATTTATTTTCTAGCCTATATCATTAGTGTCCGTCCGAGGGCTTACCTAGCCTAGTTATTATGTGTCTTACTACGTGGTTCAATAACGCTAAAATCGTTCTGGATTGGTAAATGTTTTTCTTGAAATATTGTTAGATTTTTAACCGACTTTCCAAAAAGGAAGAGGTTCTAGGTTATGACTTTAAATTTGTTTTTTTTTGTGTATTTTCACCGATTAATTACTCCATCAATTGTGGAACGAGGTAATTTTTTTTTTGTTTTGTTTTGAAGGAGTATGTTCCCAAATTGCTCCCATTTTAATTTGGTGAAGATCTGATAAGGAACTCCGGAGATATACAACATAACTTTTCAATAAATGACGGAAAATCTGTCGGGATTGCTGCAAAACGCATGTCTGTTTATTGTTTATACCATTTCATAACATAACATCATGCTAGTACGCAAAGAGGTACGCAGATGTGTACAGTTCACCCTGGTACACACTCTTTCCACCGGTTATGTTCAAATTACATGTTATTCGGGTAATCCATTCTGCTATCACTGTGGCCATTATAGGTCTAGTGCCCATTAAGTGCCACTAAAGTGTTTTTTTTCTTTTTTTCTTAATAAACCCACTTTCAAATCAAAATAAAAACACTATAAAATGAAAAAAAACTTCAATTTCGGCAATCCGTGTTTCAGTTTCGTTTTTTCGTTTATTGTCACCGACTTTCGAAATTGAAGTTATTTTTTTATTTTTTTTATTTGGAAGTCCGTTTTTTTTAATATATAATTCAGTAGGATTGGAACACTTGATCGGATCATGCTACGGGCAAAACTTTGAAGAGAATACCATTCAACTTCAGTATTTCTAAATCATACTTTTGGAGGTCGTTTCAAAACGCAAAAGTAAATAGCATTGTGCGCTTCTTTTTTGATAACCTAGCAAGATAAACAGTAGAAAGCACAATCCGCTTATTGGCTAATTCACGATAAAAGTAATTACGAAAAAAACACGGTCTTTTGCGCATTAGAACAGAACCACGTTCCATTTATGATTGTTAGATTCGTACTAGCAAGTTTATTTCGTAAAAACATCTTCCTCGTGTAATCTTCGTCTCATCTCGTACATCTTCGTAAATCGTGATTTCCGTCAACCAAAAAAAAACCTGCCCGCAAAAATGATTTACTTGGGCACGTAACAACAATAAAAAAACAAACGTCTTCTGCGTGGCCGCCTGAGCCCGCGTTACCGCTCCATCAGCACACGTTAAACCTCCATTCCCACATAAAAACGTAGCTTACCATGTACAATACATTATGTACTCTATTAAAGGCTGTTCAACTACATTATAACAGTTAAAGTACGAACATTTCCCGTCCCACCGGGCAAACACAAGGTCAAAAAACCGAATATATCATGCAGAGAACTTCACAGCTACGTAGTACCTACTCCCTTGGGACTAAAAAGTCATTATTCGTACTCGAACTATAATAACTCTTTATCAGTTGGCAAATACAAAACGGAATATAGCCCATAACGAGGTGCGATAACAAACGCTCTGATAGTGGTACAAAAGAATTGGCTAATACCGTAATTTCAAATTTACGCTCTAGAACTGTTATCAGTAAAGAGAATGTGGAAATAATTGTCTTGTATATATTTTATCTGTCTATGCTCTGATATAGCAACATTGTAATAATACAGAATATAAAGCCAGTGTTACTAACAGTGCGAAATTAATTTGCCTTCGCCTCACCAATGCCAGATGTGGCAAATTGCCGAATCCTTGTAGTTATTAAGTGAGCAAATGGCGTACATAAGAAGCCATACCTGTAGAATTACCTTTAGCATACACACAACAATAAACCTAATGCCTATATATAAACACCTTGAACTTTAGAAGTGAAAAGTGTTTTCTAAAACCAGCTAACATTCTAACATCAGTCTTTCATAGCTACACCGTTACCAAATTGTTGACTAAGTAAAGTCTACGGTGTTCTAAAGAAAAGAGGTCCCCCCCTTTTACTAGATACAGATTTGTGTATAGCTAGTTCAGAATACGATGACAAAACTAGCTAAAAGCATGACTACATATAGGAACTCTTAATAACACTAGTCATCAATGAGGTAGTGCTAGTGACTCAATACGATGATCGCAGTATCTCAATAACCATCTTTAATGATTAATAGATAGAATAAATTTTATAACTGGATACTATTGACCTTTAGATTCAAGACAGCGTGGCATTCTAGATTAATATTTTTAAGCCACAGATTATGCTAAAAAAGGTGCTCTTAAATATTATTATACTACTTGATAAGGCCAAAAATTTGCTCTTCGTAGTTTATGGCCGCCTTCCGATGTCGTACTGCCAAATTTTATGTACCTACCAATCTGGCTTTGCTACAGTTAATAAAAATAATAAAATCTTTATTCAGTTCATTTTTACACAGTGAAATAGTTAACCAATAATACATTACTTACCCTCAGTTTCCCACCTTAAAATTATCGGAGAATTTATGTGACAAATTGTCAAACACGCGTTATCTTCTGTGATTGGCTGTTGAAAATTCATTCAACCAATCACAGCAGATAACGCGTGCTTGACAATTTGTCACATTAATTCTCCGATAATTTTAAGGTGGGAAACTGAGGGTTAGGGGGCCTTAAGTGCTAGATGTTTACAAATTCCCTGGACCACACACTAGGATTCCCTGTGTTGCGCGGTCCAGACTCTTCCTATGTAGGTAAGGAAAACATGTTCACTAGGTAGTATAACTAATTACACATAGATAGAACTTAATTGTAATGTAGATAATAAGAGGTAATTATTTAATATATGAATGGAGTTTAGGCAGCTTTTGGGTGTTTTGGAAATGAATTTCTAACGACCGAAACAAAAGGGTAGGTAGCCATTTTCCGTTTTGCCGTAGTCGCCTAGTTGCTATACTTCATAAAAGATAGCTTGATCTCTGCAACAGCTGTCAGTACCAATACAGTAACAATAGCGCTTGACAGGCTAACAATAACGAAAACGTCAGTTTGACATATGTCGCTATCAAGCTATCTTTTATGAAGTATAGTTACATTCTCATGGGAAGAGCTGTGAGAGCATCTACTTCGCCGAGAACAAAGCAAAAGATGGATGAAGACAATCTTAAATTGAGACACAGAGATCCCACGAGGAGGCTCATAGCCTACTATGGAAAAAAATCGGCAAAGTGCGAGTCGGACTCACGCACGAAGGGTACTTGGTAAATTGCAGTTTACGATTTATGACGTATTAAAAAAAACTACTTACTAGATCTCGTTCAAACCAATTTTCGGTGGCAGTTTACATGGTAATGTACATCATATATTTTTTTTAGTTTTATGATTCTCTTATTTTAGAAGTTACAGGTCACAGGGGGTGGGGGGGACACATTTTACCACTTTGGAAGTGTCTCTCGCGCAAACTATTCAATTTAAAAAATAAAATATATTTGAAACCTCAATATCATTTTTGAAGACCTATCCATAGAATACCCTACACGAATGGATATGATGAAAAAAAAAATTGGGTTTAAGTTCTAAGTATGAGGAAACCCCAATTTCTTTTGTTTTTTTTTATATTTTTGTGTGAAAATCTTGATGCGGTTCACAGAATACATCTACTTAACAGCATAGTTCTTATAGTTTAGGGAAACAGTGGCTGTGACATGCGGACGGACGAGGGTTCCATTTTTTGCCATTTGGCTACGAAACCCTAAAAATGGAATAAAGGTGAGGGCAAAAGGAGCGGAAAACACTTAGTCAAAACTTATTCATTGACCTGCACGACATTGTGACTTGAGGTTCATTAAAAACCCTCGTTATCCCGCATATGTCGCATTCCACTATCGATTTTTACGATAAACGCATGCGGGACTGCCTTATCTGTCAATTAGTTTCCGTTTACATGCGAAATTCCATGAAATGTGTAATAAATAAACATCGCAACGTGAATTCATGGGTATGAAGTCATTGTGTCATCGACATCGTGTTCTCTAAACGAGGAACTTACACAGAAATCAGTTTACCTAATACAAGTGTGTGGCGGAGCGTTAAGGTTACACTAGTCGATCATTCTTCCATACAAACGTAGTATAGCGATTACTCGACTAATTCACGATGTACGTTCAAAATAAAACAATATATCAATTTGTCTCATCATTATCTAGCCCTTGTATGGAAACAAAAAAGTTAAAAAATAAAATATTTGAAAGTTATGAGCGTCGAAAGTTCCTTAATTCAACACTAATTTTAAGAAGAAGGAAAATTGAAAAATGGCCTCCATACAGGGATAGATCAATTCAACAATGCAAATAATTTTATTTTGAAAATATACATTTAGTCGTTTTTTAATGATATCTAGTCTCCCAAAGGTCTGTTTATAAAATTTCACGCGCTCGTTTTCGATCTAAATCATCATCCATTTCGATACAAATTTGCAAAAGCGCTAATTCGTACGCGAACTAGCTTCTTACTGCTCATCACAGCATCTATCTCATTCGCACGTGTTGTCGGATGAGATGGCATGCATTTTAACCTCGCGCACAAAATATTTCGTGCCGTCGACTAGTTGAACCTTAAGGCGTCCATGTTTTCCGATGAAATAATATTGATGGAAAACTTATTCTCATACCTATTTTATTTTCTTCACTATAGTGCCACAGTGGCACAGGAGCTCGTGGCTAAATAATAATAGCCGTACGGGTCGATTTTAAGGTTAAGCAACGCTTGACGAGGTCGGGCCGTGGATGGGTGACCATTTCAACATACCGGGTTTCCTCCGTGCCTCGGAAAGCACGTTAAGCCGTTGGTCCCGGCTGTCATTTGAAGATCTTTGACAGTCGTTACGAGTAGTCAGAAGCTTGAAATCTGACACCAGTCTAGCCAAGGGGTACCGTGTTACCCAGTTACTGGGTTGTGGAGGTCAGATAGGCAGTCGCTCCATGTAAAACACTGGTACTCAGCTGAATCCGGTTAGACTGGAAGCCGACCCCAACATAGTTGGGAAAAAGGCTAGGCAGATGATGAGTGCCACAGTGGCAATATATCTCGTGGTGTTGTTGACCGTATCCATTTGATTACGATTGTCAGTCAAGTTAGTGAACAAATCAGATATGCAGAAACATTCTTCAACCCAACCTAAAGATCGCTTTATCTGAATCATTGCCTTTTTTTTTTTATTATGGGTTTGCTCTTGACTCTAGGTCAGAGGTGACAGAGAAAAAGTTTTTTTTTTCTAATTTTTTTTTCTAGGTAAACATACGATTAAAATAATACAACCGGCTTCTAAATAAAAACACTACAAAGTCAAAAATAACTTCAATTTCGGAAGTCGGTATTCTTGTTTTTGTTTCTTCATTTTTTGAAACCGACTTCCGTAATTAAAGTTATTTTTGACTTTGTAGGGTTTTTATTTGGAAGTCGGTTGTATTTTTTTGTAAAAAGTTTTTATTTTTCGCTTTTTATTTGTGGTACATATCTATAATACCAATCATTATTCCAGAATAAATTACCCGAAAAACATGATACTTGAACACAACCGGTGAAATTAGAGTGTACTGTACACATCTGCATACCACTTTAGAGCGTACCGGTGTGATGTTATGTTATAAAATGGTATAAACAGACATGCGATTGCAGCTATCCCGAGAGATTTGCCGTCATCTATTGAAGAGTTCCGTCGTATATCTCCGAAGATCTTCATCAGATCTGGATCAAATTTAAATGGGAACACATGAGAAGCCACAGCTTTCAAATAAAAAACCAGTTGACCTAGTAAATTTCTGAGGACAACCATAAAAAAAAACACAGTCGAATTGAGAACCTCCTCCTTTTTGGGAAGTCGGTTAAAAGAAAACCACTACCGTCATAACTGCTTTTCGTAATAGGAATGTATTATTGACGCGACAAATCTACTCATACTAGTAGTAGATGACGCACGATAGGTTTTTTGCTGAAACATCAAATTTATTAAAAGCATACGTTTCTAAATTGCATAAACATACTTGATACGGTTACTTAGGCGTGTTACAGCAGCGAATAATGCAATGTTTGCAACTGCATAGTATGGATCTACTAATAGTTATAACAATATTATTTATAACTAGCGGAAGCCTCGCGGTTTCACCCGCGTAGTTCCCGTTCCCGTGGGAATACGGGGATAACCCCCGTCACATTTTTATATCATGCTACATAATTTATCTATAGTACATAGTAGATGCGCTTCGATCGGCAATCTATTGAACACGTAATTATGACACGATATCTTGCGAAAACACCCCGATTCAAACAGTAAAACGCCCATAACTTTTGAACGGCTGAACCGATTTTATTCAAATATATATAAGAACACTCTCGACAAAATCACCTTTTAAACAAAATCAAAATAGGTAAGCGCTATGATGCCACAGACAGACACACAAATACACAACACAGCAACACACATCAAACTTATAACACCTCTCTTTTTCTGGCGGGGTTATAAATTAGCCTATGTCACCCGGCGATAATGTAGCTTCCCATCGGTGAAGGAATTTTTGAAATCGGTCCAGACGTTTCGGAGTCTATAAGGAACATACATACATACTTTCTCTTTTTAACTGTGTGTCTGTCTGTGGCATCATAGCGCCTAAACGGATGAACCGATTTTGATTTAGTTATTTTTGTTTGAAAGGTGATTTTGTCGAGAGTGTTCTTAGTTATGTTTGAATAAAATCGGTTCAGACGTTCAAAAGTTATGGGCGTTTTACTGTTTGAAACGGGATGTTTTCGCAAGATATCGTGTCATAATTACGTGTTCAATAGATTGCCGATCGAAGCGTATCTACTATGTACTAGATAAATTATGTAGCATGAAATAAAAATATGTCGGGGTTTTTCTAATTTTGAAATTTTACTTGTATATATATAGAAGATAGATAATTTGTGAGCGGATCAGTAAACGTAAGATAGGACGACCTCACGGTTAGGTGGAGCGGAGAACTTCGCAAGGTAGCAGTCGGATAAGGGTCCCGAAACATCGAGATAAATGAAATGTGATTGGAGAAGCCAGCAGCAGCAGTGCATGGACTGCTGTAGCTGATGATGATAATAAAAATGAGGTGACGAGCCAATTTGTAAGCGCTTGTATAAAGCGCAAGAGCGCTACCCTATGAAACCGTAACAAACACAACCGCGCCCTACTTTACCGTTTGTTGATATGAATGTTATCTCCAAGGAAAACGCGAACACATATTGTCCGTTTTCACGTCCTATTGTGCCGTTTTCTATAACACAGAATACAGATCCCTGCACTTTTTCTATCTAAACCTTGTCGGAAATTCTAGTTGATATATAATCTGCCTAGCCTTTTCGCAACTATGTTGGGTTCGGCTTCCAGTTTAACCGGAATCAGCTGAGTACCAGTGTTTTACATGGAGCGACTGCCTATCTGACTTCCACAACCCAGTAACTGGGTAACACGGTACCCCTTGGCTAGACTGGTGTCAGATCTCAAGCTTCTGACTACTCGTAACGACTATCAAAGATCTTCATATAACAGCCGGGACCAACGGCATAACGTGCTTTCCGAGGCACGGAGGAAACTCGGTATGTTGAAATGGTCGCCCATCCACGGACCGACCTCGTCAAGCGTTGCTTAACCTTGAAGATCGACCCGTGCGGCTGGTATTATTTAGCCACGAGCTCCTCAAATTAGAAATAAATTGTACAAATCTCTGCACATTCTGCATTTCGTCGATTATAGAATTTATGATTGATGTTATCGCGTAATAATATGTTAACCTGCATAATACTGGCATTAAACACGACAAGTAAATGCATAATAACGAATGGTTTCACACTTTCTACACTAGAATATAGAGGTAACGTGAAATATTAATATAAGTCTATGGCCGACCACCCGCAGTGCAGTAAATTCAAAGCCTATTGCAGAAGGCCATAGATTACAAATTAGTGACACTCCAATATTGTTGATAACTCGAATGTTTTTAGCGTAAATATCTGGGTCTTATGATGTACAAGCAGTATGACGCTTATAAGGCAATAAAAACTCTTCAACAAAAAAAAAACAAACCGACTTCCAAAAAAAAAACAATACAAAGTGAAAAATAACTTTCTTTTCCGAAGTCGGTATTGAAAATATGAAAAATGTGCTTTGGCTATATAGCCAGAGTTTTATTTCGGAGTTCCAGTGCCTACCTGCCGGCTTCATCATCAGATCAATTCGATGGTACTATTTTCATCAGTACTATTTATTTATAAGTATTTGCTTTATTATAGTCGTTTGACTATTCGAGATATCGTAGACCCGTGACATACTTAGCATTAAGGAGTTCCATTGGCCATCTGTGGTCTTCTTCACCAGTTCCACTTAACCAAATGATACATTCTGAGTGCAAATGATTTCATTGTTGATGAAAATGCCAAAATTGCTATATGTATGCCTATAATATTTAAGGAGTTCCCTCGATTTCTCCAAAATCCCATCATCAGATACTGACCTGATGACTATGGGACCAACTGAAAAGTATACCTTTTCAAACAAAAGAAGAATTTTCCATTTTGGTCCAGGCGTCTTTGAGTAATCGGTGTACATACATAAAAATAAAAACCTTTTTACAAAAAATACAACCGACTTCCAAATAAAAACACCACAAAGTGAAAAATAACTTCAAATTCGGAAGTCGGTGTTCTTATTTTCGTTTCTTCGTTTTTTTGACACCGACTTTTTCACTTTGAAGTGTTTTTATTAGGAAGGTAGTTGTATTTTTTGTAAAAAGTTTTTTTATATTTCACTTTTTAGTTGTGGTACAAAATGGACCAGTTATATAGGCTAGGTACCAATAATGTGAAGCCAGAATAGATTAACCCAATAACATGAAAATTAAACAAAACCTGTGGAATAAGAGTATACCAGGGTGAATTGTTTACACCTGCGTAACCCTTTAGAGCGTACTAGTGTGATGTTATTTTATGAAATGGTGTAAACAATAAACAAAAATGCGATTGCAGCTATCTCGAGTGATTTGCCGTCATTTATTGAAGAGTTCTGATGTATATCTCCGAAGTTCTTCATCAGATTTTGATGCAAATTAAATTGGACCACATGACAAGCACCAGCTTTCAAATAAAAAAAGAATTATCAAATTCGGTTCATTTAAAAAACAGTCGAATTGAGAACCTCCTCATTTTTGGGAAGTCGGTTAAAAACTATCTCCTAACCGGTTGAATTCCCGTAATTTTATTACCGAAACAATAGAGAAGCCATTGTGTCTCGCGTGGATACACGTTTCGGGCACTCAAGGGGTTAAGAACAGCTATTTGCTTACTCGGTGCTATTGTTGGTCTGTCTCTCACTCATTTTTAGGGTTACGTACCCAAAGGGTAAAACGGGACCCTATTACTAAGACTCCGCGGTCCGTCTGTCTGTCTGTCTGTCTGTCACCAGGCTGTATCTCATGAACCGTGATAGCTAGTCAGTTGAAATTTTCACAGATGATGTATTTCTGTTGCCGCTATAACAACAAATACTAAAAACAGAATAAAATAAATATTTAAGTGGGGCTCCCATACAACAAACGAGATATTTATGCCGTTTTTTGCGATAATGTTACAGAGCCCTTCGTGCGCGAGTCCGACTCACACTTAGCCGGTTTTATTATATTGCCTGAAGCTGATGTAAAACTTCAAAATTCTATACAGTTTTATAATCATTTCGACAGTATCCTCTGTCTGATAATCTATTTTTGCAACACGGAAACTGATTTACATATATGTTTGCTCACAAACACGGTTTAAATTATATACGTTTCAAACATGTTTAATGAATTCGATTCGTCTGTCCGGCAATTTTTATAACATTACTAGCTGTCCCACGCGGCTTCGCTCCCGTCAACTGGCTACCTACCAAGCTAGCCCACCTACTCTAAATACGTTGCGTCTCAAAAAGAATAAATTTTCCCCGTTTTTGGAACATTTTTCATTGATGCTCCGCTCCTATTGGTCGTAGCGTGATGTTATATAGCCTATAACCTTCCTCGATAAATGGACTACCCAACACAAAAAGAATTTTTCAATTCCAACCAGTAGTTCCTGAGATTAGCGCGTTCAAACAAACAAACAAACAAACAAACAAACTCTTCAGCTTTATAATATTAGTATAGATTTGTCAAGGATTCAACCGTAACCGAGCGCAGAAAACGGTTAAAAGATAAAAAAAAGTTGATTTAATAAAAACAAAAACCCTGACTGATGGTTTTTGTTTGTTTTAATCGGATGTGAATCCATATGCTTTTGGTCAGCCAGCTCGCGATCATGTTATCCTCCGACTGCACAGCATGATTTTCTTCTTGTTTACAGCATTTTCGTTCGCTTTAAGCAGTCGGGTTTTTTTTTTATTACATTTTTTAATTTAGAACTTTTTAGTTATTTTTTGTTTAGAATTAGGTACATTTAAACATAAGAACAAGTGTTATTATATTTTTGAAATCACCTCATAAAACCCGTGAGGGAAAAAGAAATTGGTGTCCCACACCCAAAACCCCGACATTTTCTAATTTTCCAATTTTACTGTAGCCAGTGACACTCGCAGGGCTAAGACGAATCGATTGACGAAAGAATCATCAAAATCGGCCAACGCGTTAGGTCTCTAGAACGCCACATAGGATCAAACATACATACATAGACTGATAAACACATTACCCTCCTTCGGCAGTCGGGTGAAAATGTATTTAAATAAAATGTTAGCGAGGTTAGGGGTGGTTTATTCCCGACTTGATAAAAACGCCAGTACACCTTGTGATGGCTGGGGAACGATAAATTTTATAAAATATTGATTTTATACGCAACTAGCTGTCCGCACCGCCCTACCTACCCACGCTCGAAGGTCTGACTGGGAAGCTTTTTATATTTCTTCTCAGTTAAAAGGTACATTGAACTATGCAGATATAATTTTCAAAGAAAAGCTGATTGTTACCATTATTTTGCATACCTACTCATAATAAGATTAGGGCGCACAGTTGGCGCAGTGGTTGAGCGATCGACTGCTGCGCTGCGTGTCGCGGGTTCGATTCCCGCACGGAACAAATATTTGTATGACCTACAGATAGTTGTTCCGGCTCTGGGTGTTTGTGCATGTGAGTTTATATGTTTGTAAACGCACCCACGATACAGGAGAAATTCCTAGTGTGGGGCAATGATTTAAAAAAATAAATAAAAAAAAGTGTGTTTGAGAATAAATAAAATAAAAAACTTTTTTGCAAAAAAATACTACCGACTTCCACATACAAAACTACAAAGTGAAAATAACTTTATTATTAGAAGTCGATGTCTTTCGTAGGTACCATTTTTTTGCGTTATGGACACCGACTTCTAAAAATAAAGTTTCAAAAAAGCTTTTTTATTTTTCACTTTTTTGTTGTACCTACCTAATAGGCAAGTTAGTAAGGTACCTATAACGCCAGAATAGATTTCATGAAACTTGAACTTAACCGATGAAATGAGAGCTTACCCCTTAAGAGTGTACTGGCGTGATGTTATGTTATGAAATGGTTTAAACAATAAACAGACATGCGATTGCAGCAATCCGTTATTTATTGAAGAGTTTTGTTGTATATCGCCGAAGTTCTTCATCAGATCTTCACCAAATTAAAATGGGACCAATTTCGGAACATACTTTTCCAAACAAAAAAAGAATTTTCAAAATCGGTTTACAATTGACGGAGATATCGGAGAAAAAAAAAAAACAAACATAATGTTGAACATAGAACCTCCTCCTTTTTCGGAAGTCGGTTAAAAATAGGTAAAAGGTACATTGAACTATGCAGATATAATTTTCAAAGAAGAGCTGATTGTTACCATTATTTTGCATATCTACTCATAATAACGTGTGATTAAGAGTAAATAAAACAATTGGAGCCGTAGTGCTATATCATTCATAAGGAAAACAAATCTATATAGCAAGCAGTGTTGTAACTGTATATATGTGTAGGACGCAGGTGCGTCATCCTGACGTAATTTTCAGCGCGTAAACAATCTACAGAGTCCACAGACAAGTAATATCCGATGCTGACGTCACCGACACATCCTTGTATCCGATGTGAGCAGCTGTTGCGCTCTTCTAACCTCGTATACATTTACTTAGAAATCTAATCACTTAATGGACCGCACCATCACACCGTAAAAATAACAAACGAAGGTGATTATGTGAACTAATTACTTCCCGCTTTCGTGTAATTTTATTTGGTCCATAACACCGAATACATTCCTTGCTAATAAACCCAATTACAGTTAAGGCGCTGATTCCCTTGAGTAGCTGATTTTAAAATGAGAATCACGTCTAAACGGCTAGTCGTATTTTTTTGGAAAAAATATATGTTACATGAGACCATTTTCTTAATCTAAGAAAATTTTGAGTTTAATTCGTATAACATAGTGTAATTAATTTGTAAAGTTATGTCTAAAACGGACAAGAACACGACAATCGCACCAAAACAGCTAGGCGAATTTTAATGAAATCGACACCATATCATAGACAATTTAATTATCTACGTTTCGATCTGAGGATTTTTTTAAAGTCATAGAATATTAAGGAAAGTACAAAAAAACCGGCCAAGTGCGAGTCTGACTCGCGCACGAAGGGTTCCGTACCATTATCGCAAAAAAAATGGCAAAAAAACACGTTTGGTATTTGTTGTTATAGCGGCAATAGAAATACATCATCTGTGAAAATTTCAACTGTCTAGCTATCACGGTTCATGAGATACAGCCTGGTGACAGACAGACAGACAGACAGATGGACCGCGGAGTCTTAGTAATAGGGTCCCGTTTTTACCCTTTGGGTACGGCACCCTAAAAAACTACTAAATTTTGGGTCGCGCGGGAGTGAAACGAGTGAGCGTTTTGTTCCCCCAAGGTCGTTGGCGTTAGTCGTCGTCTTAAATATGTTCACGCTAACCAAATTGGAGTGTCGTTGAAGAGCAGCTATTACAATAACATCAATTTAATTGCTTGTGATTTGCCAATGACAATAGTTAACAATTTATCTTCTTAGGCATGCTTTATTCTCTATTGACAATTCTACTCGATTCGTATTGAAACTTTTTGCACAAGATCTTCTAAAAACTTCGTGACGTAAGCACACCTGTGGCGACACAGAAAATCTTAACAAAGACACCTTGTCTTTTGTATTGTTGAGACAAAGATCCGAAAGTAACTTTAGGAGTAAAACCAATGAAATACAATATGACAGCAATTAATGCTTGGAAATATGTGTTTGTAGAAAGGTGAATATACCCGAGTTTTACCTAAAAGATATCTAAGCCACGGGGTCTCAGGTAGGGTTGCCAGATCGGAAGACGAAACAGGGACTGAAAGCGGTTACGGTTAAAGGTTAAGATACCTCAAAAAAATATCGGTACCGCTTTAAAATAAAGGTAGAGCTATACCGATACCTTTATAAATAAAGGTTGGGCTAAATAACGGTTTAACCTTAAAATTATTTCGGTACCGAAAAATATGCGAGGGGCGCGGCGCGGGTGCGCGGGGATGTCGAACACGTTAGAACTGTGTACAATTTGTTTGCTGAATCTACTCTTTTACTCAACTCTATGTTCGTTGCAGACTGTGTGCCGCGCAATACGTTTTTATTTTGTCGATCTGTTACAACCCTTATTACAAGGCAATAAAGCCGACTTTTGCATTCTCTAGTTAAAGTCTCAGTTTTCATTGTAAAGCCAATGCTGAATTGCAGTTATCGCACATTAGCGGAATTTTAATATTAATTTAGTTAGTTAGATTCTGGAAGCCGTCGCGTAAACCCAAATTCGTTAGACTTATCTCGAGAGATACAAGAGATTATAGAAAGTCGTTATTTCGGTTGGAGTATTTTCGTGTACTATTAAATAGAACTTTAATCAAAAGTGTAATTGTGGGTTTTTGTGAATAAATAAGTGGTTTGGTAGAAAATAGTTTTTTTTTTTTTTTAAGTTCTACGGGGTCGGCCGTGTAACAGATTGCTGATACTCTGATAGTTCATCAACTTAAATCAGCGTTGGACTGGGACCCAAAAAACTACCGGGACTTTTTTTAAACTGCGCTCTCTGCGAGTGTGGCCCGCCACACTAGGCAAAGGCAGAAAATAGGATTAATAATTATTGGAGGCTATGTTTGAGTTAAATTAAATTACTATTTAATTATGTTTACTGACATGAAATCAATCAATCTGTCTAGCCTAGAGTATGAAACATGTGCTGAACAATAAGCTCCTGGCATACCTAGAAGACAACGACATCCTCAGTGACAAGCAATACGGCTTCCGCCGTAATCGGTCAACTGGGGATCTTCTAGCGTATGCCATTCACGGCTGGAGTGAGGCCATCGAGAGGCACGGGGATGCGCTTGCTGTCTTCCTTGACATCTCGAAGGCTTTCGACAGGGTCTGATATGAGAGCCTTATTGGTAAACTTCCTTCCTTCGGTTTGCCAAGTGGTCTGTGTGACTGGATTGCTGACTTCCTGAGGAATCGGTCCATCCGAGTGGTTATCGATGGCTACTCGTCCGGTCAGTTAGGTATTAACGCAGGAGTCCCTCAGGAGTTGCTGAGAGATGCGTGTCCGGCGCACGGGCTACTGGGGAGGCCATGGTTGAGCGCTTGAACCTGTCTTTGGAGGCAGTCTTCGAATGAGGCGACGCCAAACCAGACAGTTTCAATGCTGATTGGACTCAGGCGTGTCTTTTTGCCGCAAAAAAGAGCCTATTCCACCCGAATCCATCTTTCCGTGGTGTAACCATGCCGATAACGGACCATCTCGACTTTCTTGGTGTTAACATCAACCCTCAATTTTGGTCCATTCATTGAGGCAAAGGCTCAGTTGGCTCCAAAAAAGTTGGGGAGGATCCCCAACTTTTTTGGAGCCAACTGAGCCTTGTATAGGTGAGACGGTACTTCACGCCTGAACAGCTGCTTAACTTTTATAAAGCGCAAGTTCGGTCATGCATGGAGTACTGCTCTCACCTCTGGGACGGATCTGCCAAATATCAACTTGATGCACTTGAGTCGATTGACAAACTGGCCAAGAGGCTTATCGGCAACGATGCACTGGTCGCCTCAAAGCTCCAGAGGATTGAACATCGACGCCGAGTGGCCAGTCTGTCGGTTTTATAGCGGTTACATTTCGGGGAGTGTGAGATGGAACTGTATAATTTGATTCCGCCTGGCCCTTTACATCATCGGACAACAAGACGTACGGCAATGCGCCACCGGTAGATGGTGGACATCCCACCATTCCCACCCATACGTACAAAGCGTTTTGCGAATACTTTCATTATGCGCATAGCTAAGAAGTGGAATTCCCTGCCGGATTCTTGGTTTCCTGACAGCTGCAACCTTGGGGTCTTTAAGTTAATTTTAGGCAAGCGTTTTTCACCGTCGACCACATCATAGCTTGCCATCAGGCGAGATGAAAAAAGCCTTGTTCCCAACTAAATAGAAAGAAAGAAGAGGTTGGGCTCTTCTTTCAGTGTAACTGGATACAGCTGAGTACTCGTATTTTACATGAAAGGACTGCCTATCTGACATCCATAACCCAGTAACTGGGTAATACGATACCTCTATATCAAGACTGGTCACCATCTGACCACCGATCTCATCTGTCCGCTGAATGCGAGACGCACGGAACCGGTCAATGTGGCTGAAACGCTTGGGGGAAGCATATGTCCGGCAGTGGACGTCTTGCGGCTGAAATGATGATGATGACAATGACTATCTTGCAAACGATTTGATCCTTAGTGTGGATCCACCCGGCGGCCGGCGTTAATATCGTTATTTACGCACACAACACCCTGGTGTTAGCCGGCGGGGACACATTCGACGAGACCATCCAGTTTTCGGGGTGGCAACAGTCGTGGCGTCGATCTGCGAGCTGGGTTTGTAGATAGCGCCTCATAAAACTGAGGCTATGTTTCCATAACCTGGAGAGGGGCAGATAGCTGCCCAGCTTGTCAGTGACAGTTGGAGATGCGCAATCATTGGATGTCCTCCGCCCTGGGGGGGCGGAGGGGTCTGTCAGACTCGTACTGACTAAAAGCCACCGCCGATATATCACCACCAGCAGCCAAGCGCCGCTCTCGGGCCTGTCGGGCCAACTCACTGACCTCGTCAGCAACAACAACTTGTCGCTGCGCCCGCTTTGCAGCATTCGCCTCCTCCTTATTTCTGCCCAGCAAGGACGCTTTGGAGTCACCGCTCTGGTTTGCACTCATGTGCCCAGGGTCGCTCTCCACGCATTCCGTAGGGGCAGGCGTATTGGGTCGAACAAAGCGACCCCGCACGTCCCTCCCTCTCCGCCCTGTTGACACCTTCAGAGCCGACAGGTTCTCCTCACTCGAGGAGACCACCTCTCCACCCAACGCGGGTGGGCAGTTGGTGCCGACGTTGCCCAGGGTGCGCCGCGTGGAGGCTTTCAACTTGCACCCCACATTAACTGTCTTGGCCTAACCCTGGATGGTTGGTGGGGCTTCGAAGAGCATTTGGGAGAGACCGCATCCTTTGAGGCGGCAACACTCCTGGCACGCTTTCCTCTGCTAGATATTCTGGCGGATATGGAAGCGAGGGTTTACAACCGAATTTGCGGCATCCGCCAGAATGGTGATAGCGCGCCAGAAATCGCTGTATTTAGGCAGAGACCGCAGGAACGGTGACACGCGCTACTCGAGCGGTGGCGCGAGCGGCTACAGCAGCTGCAATTTTTACACAAGCACGTTGTCGAAGCCGTCCTGCCGCACTTTGAAGCATGGCTGAAAAGAGAGGGACGCATCTCCTACAGGCTCAGCCAGGTACTGCCCAGGCACGGTTGCTTCGGTGAGTATCTGAATAGGATTGGGCGAGAAACCACGGCAAATTGCCACCACTGTGGAGGCGACCTTGACTCTGCACAGCACATGCTCGAGGAGTGCCCAGTGGGCCTCTGAGCGGCAGTTCTTAGTCGCCAGGATCGGGCGAGACCTGTCTTTTCTAGCAGTGGTGTGGGTCATGCTGGCAGAGATAGAAAACTGAAGGAAAATGGCCACCTTCGATGAGACCGTGATGGTCCAGAAGAAAGCCGCCGAGCGGGGTCGTGATAGGGCCGATCCCACTCGGAAAAGAAATCAATCGCCCCGTTGCCTAAAACGTCGAAACCCTCCCTGCATTATAAGCAAGCGGGATTTCGGGGTCATGGGCACTCAGACTGGAGATTCTGTCCACCCACCAAGTGAATCCAGGAAAGACGGTGGCACAGTGATCACGTGCTGCCGTGCACAGCTAGACTCAGGAGAGACGCTCTTTTAGTCTCCCCACGGATGTGTGCCGGGGTGGTTTTAGTGAGTTAAAAAGACCACACTCCCTAGTCTTTTTGTCAAAAGTCCTGGCGCCTTTTGAAGGTTAACAAAAAAGGGCAGAGGGCGTCCACAAATATCCACCATCGCGATTGGTCTTGAGCTTCACTCTTCTTTATTATTTATTGTATACTAAAAACAACATTACATACATGTGATAATAAAGTACATGTACAAAGGCTACCTTCCCGCGCTTCACCTCGCTCCACGTCATTCCGATGCTTGTCGCTTCTGCCAACATGGTGCGACACCAGGTTTGATGGGGACGGCCAAGCTTTCTTTTCCCTTGGGCATTCTAGTCCAAAGTTTGTTTGGTTATGTGATCGAGACCCCTTTGGAGCTTGTGGCCAATCTATCTCCACTTGCGACGCTTGATCTAGTGGTCGATCGGGCTATCGTGGCATTTCTCTAAAATCTCTACGTTGGAGATAGTCGCGGGCCAGTAAATACCGAGAATGCGACCATGCGACGAAGACAGTGGTTGAAAAACGAAAACTTTGAATTGGCGTTAGATGTTTTGTTTTGTATCCTTTGTGACCTTCCACGTTTCGCACCCATAGAGCAGCACTCAACCGGTTTCGTACCTAGCTAGGCCTAGCTTGGCGTGTCCACCTACTGGACCCAAAATATTTAAAGATGTAAAAATTAAGGGAAATGAAGCTGGAGTCCGGCTCCGGGGCACTCCGCGGGTCTGTCATGCATGTTGTGACCTTTGTAAGATAAATGTACCTACCTACATTATATACCTACCTACTAAACCACATGCCACGCCAACGTTCGCAAATTGCCAGTAGGTAAGCTTGCTTATGGGTCCTCTTAGTTAGGTACCTAGTCGAAATTAACTACCTACCGACGTGGTTAATAGAGTATGGATAAAAATACACATGCCTGTATCTGGCATAAATATGTGCATGTAGCTTGCATATATGCCAATATGACATTAATCAATCAGAAATTATTATGGCACATTGGCATGCAAGGTACTAGCACACTTTTATACAAGTTACAGGCATGTAACTGTCATGTATGCCAATATTGTAATGTTGCTAATTTAACCTATTAGAGGGACGTAGGTAGTGTAGGTACCTAACTAATATGCATTTTAGATAATAGCATAGAAAGAAATCGAAAGAAAGCAGAGAAACGTAAGAAAACCTTAGGTAGGCACTCGGCTTAGTCCGGCCACAGTCGTGTCCTTCCGATCGGAAATAAAAACCAATACCGACTGAGTTGTAATAACACGACAGGTCGACAGACAGAGTGGCGAGGCGGTGCGTCAAAGAAAACCCCTATTTATTAAGGTAAGGTACCGCTACCAAAATATTTATAAAAGGTTATAGTACTTCTACCGAAATATACCGGTAAGCATTTCAAACCTCAAAATTCCGCTACTGAAAAAAATAACGATATCAAAATATTTCGGTAACCCTTATTTAACGGTATGACGTCATACCGAAATTTTAAGGTACCTTAATTTTTGGGTAATTCAGTCCCTGGACGAAAATATCAGGAGAAAATTTTAAAATGTTTGAGGTCGTTGTCGGGAGAAAAATAATTTAAAAAATACAAACGTAAATCAAAAAATTTATGTTTTTAATTATTAGGCTAAATATTGAAGAAACCTAATTAACAACACCTTAATTTTTAGGTTGCCACTGGAATTTGGCATTAAACTTTACTGACTCCACCAAATTAGGAAACAATTTTCAATTCAAACAATTTACTTCAAAGTTCAGGCTATTTACTAACTCAGCTTTTATTAAATCAAAAGTTATACAATTTCTCTCTTTGGTATATCAATTATTTAGCAAACATAGCATCTTTTCACAGTAATTGATAATACAAATAATCTGAAAGAAAGAACTCGTTTGTCTGGAGATTTTGAGATTTGTCGGGAGTCTGGCGATCCTTTAAAATGTCGGGAGAATCCAGACGATTCCCGACCATCATGGCAACCCTAGTCGTCCCAGAGCTAACAAGGAAAATTTAGTTCAAATAAATGTCACTAGATGGTGCGATTATGCATCGACTAGTTATTACATTGTGTGTAAAACTAACATTTTCAAGAATTGATCATAAAATTGTATGTTCTTGTCTTAAGAACAAAATCGAGGAATATTGGGCTCTTAATTCACATTTCAAAGACTATTTGAACGGATCATTTAAAACAGATTCCAATAGATGACGCCGTTTTAAATTGCTGAGGCATGCCACTCATTTCTTAAATTTGTATTGTTACACATTTTGGTACAATGAAACTGTAAAAACGTGCAAAAAATACTTTAAAAAAAATGTTCTCCGTATTTAATGCAAAAGTAGTCACGAACCGAGAAAACCCTCTTACTTGCCAGTCACTGCTAACACCATCTATAGTCAAGGAACGGAACCAAACGCGATCGAAGTACTTATGAAAATAATCAGACGAAAAACGCTAGTTACGGTCGGCACGGTGTCTTTGCATAGGATGAGGTATCTGTATTCTTATATCCTGCTACGGCAAGACGACCTTTTAGCAAATTAGGGTTTTGGTGCCAAAACGTGTGTGAGAGGTGTAATTAATTTACCTGTTGGCAAGTTATGAAAAGCGCGGCAAACACGAATATGCCGGCGATACCCTGGGCTCCTGGGGTCTGTAGAAACATGCCCTTTTCGTGGACTACCTCGGTGATAGGCTGGGCCGTCACGTTGATCGTCTCCGTCGTCATTCTGCAACAAATAGCAATATTTAAAAAGTTGTTCGCCTTTTCCCACACTTGTAAAGTAGGTGAATGAGTCAAAACTAACGGTACAGGTAATTTACACACAATACAATAATATTACTACGTGGTCTAAGAGATTCCCTTTCTGCAAAAGAGTCTTCATTTCCATAGAGATTATTACAAGTTAAACTTCAAAATTTAAAAAACCTCCAACATATTTTTATTTCATGCTACATAATTTATCTAGTACATAGTAGATACGCTTCGATCGGCAATCTATTGAACACGTAATTATGACGCGAAATCTTGCGAAAACCCCGCGATTCAAACAGTAAAACGCCCATAACTTTTGAACCGATTTTATTCAAACATAGCTAATAACACTCTCGACAAAATCACCTTTCAAACTAAAAACAACTACATCAAAATCGGTTCATCCGTTTAGGCGCTATGATGCTACAGACAGACACAAAGATACACAGCAACACACGTCAAACTTTTAACACCCCTCTTTTTCAGTCGGGGGTTAAAAAGGACGTTGGATAAAGTTAAAATGAAAAGAAAAATCATTAATGTTGAGATAGAGTAGCGTTTTATTACGTTTAACATGGAATGGTTCTTTGAAATGGAGATTTTACTTCAGTGTTGACTCATTTGAAGTTATTTCTGCAGGATAAGCGTCGGTTTATCTGGGTTTTTAACACATGCAACAGTTTCAATGACGTGGAAATATATTTATGTGGTGCTTGCGTTAGGTTCATTATAATTATAAATTATTGCAACAAGTCGTTTATTAAAAACTTTATTACGATAATGATCTTTAAAGTGTTTCAATAATTTAGGTACATTCCTTTTCAATTAAATCCAAAACATTTGATAGTGGTCTAGACAAAATATGGTGTTATCTGTTGTCGTATGAAAGAACATTGTAATCTATGACTATGACTGCCGGGACTGAGGCCTTCTCTCTGCGAGAGAGAATGGGCCGTAATTCACCACGCAGGCCCAGCGGCGGATTGGTGGATGTCATTCAAATGTCTTCGATTTTTTGGTTCTAGGACATGCCGGTTTCCTCACGATGTTTGCCTTCACCGTTTTGAGAGCAGTAGTAATAAAAAAAAACGCAAAATAAAGCGCCTGCCTGGGCTCGAACCCACGACTCACAAATTGTAAGTCGCGGCCGTTACCACTGGGCCACCACTGCTTTCCATATATGACTACTAGCTCTCCCCCGCGGCTTCGCTCCCGTCAACTGGCTACCTATCTACCCTAACCTACCTACCCTACCCCCTACCTTTCCTACCCTACCCAACCCTACCTATCTACCATTTTTTTTTGTTCCTCAGGATGCCTATCTCCTTGCTAAATTTCATAGAATTCCGTTCAGAAGTTTAGTCGTAAAAGGTAACAGACAGACAGACAGTTACATTCGAATTTATAATATTATTCTAGCAGGCCTGGTAGCAAGGCCTGCACTATAACAATGAGATATGAAAACAATAAAATTTAATCCCAGAGGCGCTTAAATAATCAAATCATTGCGGCTTTGATCACTACATGCGGTACTGTCATCCGCACGTAACTTGAACTACGAAATCCCCCCTTACTGCTACAACATAAACGCTGTCAGTGCTAAATTGTTGCCGTGCACGTGCAGTTGAGTGTACAACACACAATGATTCTGTGGCCGTATGTTAATAAAACTGAGGTCAACTGACTGAGGATTTTATCTTTCTATCTTTGGTTATTTCATACAGAATGAACCGAGGTCCAACTATGCTCGCGTCGAACCCAATTAACCCAACCAGTGTTGCCAGTAGCAGATAGTCAAATATTACAAACATCTCAATAAGTTACATTTTCATGAGAAAAGTTACATTACCTCATCTTATGTGCAAATGACACTAAGGCTTAGCACGCACTGTGATATTTTTCCGCCCACTCTGCGACCTTTGGAATTGTATGAAGCTGCACGCATTCAATCAATCTGCCTAGCATTTGCCCAATTATGTCGGGGTCGGCTTCCAGTCTTACCGGATTCAGCTGAATACCAGTGTTTTACATGGAGCGACTGCGTATCTGACCTCCACAACCCAGTAACTGGGTAACACGATACCCCTTGGCAAGACTGGTGTGAAGCTGCACGCATTGCGGTAAAAAAACCGGCCGGAAATAATACTACAAAATTTAGCGCGAATAAAAATCGCAATGCGTGTTAAGCCTAATACCCTCACTTGCTCGCTGGAGTAAGCGGGATGGAAGATTTAAAAATACACGTGAGTGAGTGAGTGAATATGCAATACGTCAATTTGTTTGTCACAAAATCAGATGCGACAACACGACGAACGAAAACTTTCTTAGATGTGTTCCGTTTCACGATTATATTTCGTTTGCTGTAAAATATTTCGGTATTTTATATTAAGTCCTAAAAGTTACATTTTGAGTCGTGTTACATGAATGTTACATGAGAAGGTCAAAAGTAACGTAAAATGTAACAAAAATTACTTTCGGGCAACGCTGAACCCAACACAAGCGTTTTAGCAGTTTAATCTTGGGAGGTTTAAAAGGGAAGTATGCTATGTACTCTATTCAGGTATATGAGAACGGTTTATAACCCGAACTGCCTGAGGTCAGGACATATTATAGTCGAAACCATCGACCTCAACCGAGTCGAAACACATGACTAGAATATATATAGGTAGGTACATAAATATGATGGACACCAAATGTCATACATTACCTTACCTATTAGAATTGTGGCATGGCTGTGGTGATTTCGCAATCAATTATTTGATCGCGTTATTGGGCGAAAAAAATATGGGAGTTAGGGGTTTGTCTATGGATACCCAACAGGCCTTGTTATCTAAAATGCACCTTTTTTTTTGTTGATAGGCTCGTGCTTGACCACTATCTCACCTGATGGTAAGCGATGATGTGGTCGACCTTGAAGCACGCTTTCCTAGAAGTAACCTATTCACTCTTGACTTAAAGACCCCTAGAATGTAGCTATCAGGGAACAAAGACTCCGGAAGGGAGTTCCACTCCTTAGCTGTGCGCACAATGAAAGTATTAGCAAAACGCTTTGTGCGTATGGGAGGGATGTCAACCATGTACCGATGGCGCATGGCCGTACGTCTTGTAGTCCGATGATGGAAAGGGCTAGGCGGAATCAAATTGTGCAGTTCCGTCGCACACTCCCCGAAATGTAACCGATAAAAAACCGACAGACTGGCGACTCGGCGACGATGTTCGAGGCTCTGGAGCTTTGATGCGACCCGTGCATCGTTGCCAATAAGCCTTTTGTCCCGTCTGTCAATCGACTCAAGTGCATCAAAAAATCGATCTAGCTAGGTTTCATTTTTAGAAAACGTCGTTTTCTCTATTTCCACACGAGCAGAGCTCCGTCGCCCAGGTACTCTTCCTAATATTACAAATGCGAAAGTTTGGATGTATGTTTGTTACTCAATCACGCCAGAACGGCTGAACGTATCATTCGGCACAGAGATAGATTATAGTCTGGGATAGCAAATAGGCTACTTTTTATCCCGTTATAAAATTCCTTGGGATGAGAAAACACTTTTCACGCAAGCGAAGCAAAGCAAGGATACATATTCGCGAGCTGGCTGACCAAAACCAGATGTATCCTCCGATTGCACAGCATGATTTTTTTCTTGTTTACGTCTTTTTAGTTCGCTTTTTAAGCAGTCGGGTGTTTTGATTTTATGAATTATTTTTTTTATTTAACGCTTTTTAGTTACCATTTTATTCGAATAAGGTACATAAGTGTTTTATATTGTTGAAATCGCCTCTTAAAACCCTTTAATTTGATACCCCACACGATGGGAATGGATGGAAAAAAAAATTGGGCCCCCACAATATGGCGCCCAAAAGCCGTAATTTTTCTATTTTTAAATTTTAATGTAGCCAGTGACACTCGCAGGGTTAAGACGCATCGATTGACGTACGAATCATCAAAATCGGCCAACGCGTTTGGTCTCTGGAACGCCACATAGGAACAAACATACATACATACTTACATACATACTTACATACATACTTACATACATACTTACATACATACTTACATACATACTTACATACATACTTACATACATACTTACATACATACCTACATACATACTTACATACATACTTACATACATACTTACATACATACATAGACTGATAAACACATTACCCTCCTTCAGCAGTCGGGTAATAAATATTTAAGTGGGGCTCCCATACAACAAACGTGATTTTTTTGCCGTTTTTTTTTGTTATTAAACATTGTAGGTATCTTCAAAATGGCTGGAATTATTACATTTCACAATGTGAATTAATGTGGTAGGTAATCTTCATACCATCTTAAGTATTTACTCATTCTCAAATGCAACTGACAGACTTTTGTTGATCACTTATACAGTGAAAAAGACACTTTATACTATTAAAGCTTTGCATACAAATAAATTATTGACCAGTCCATGTCTTATTTCATAGCCTTAAAATTTATCTTTTTCTCATTCATTTCATTTTTCGCCTTAAATCTATTTGTATAAAGAGTATAATAATACTGTATCAAAATGGAGTGACTCACTGACCTTCATTTAAACCAGACTGGTTTATTTTTATTAACAATATATATAGGAAATCAATGTGATCTACCAACTTGTAGTATTTAAGCAAGTAAAATAAATTTTGAATGGAAAGACTTGTATATTTCGCCAATCTTAAAGGACATCTCATACAAATTGATTGAAATGTTAAACTCAGATATGAAGGGGGCCAGGCCAGGGTTCATGCAAGATTAGTTTGTTCCATTATATGCATTCATTAGCTTGTAAATATCATATCATCCTGATAACATACACAATACTGGAAGGTAGTATTTGATTGTTTGTTTAATGGTCTCAAATAAAAGAGATAAGGATATGTTTCCATAATTAATAAACAAAAATATTATCCTCCAAAATGATGAGTAAATATAAATATTTTAGGATAGAGACGGTGCTGAGTGATATTGTAACTGTTGTCACAGGTAAATTGAAGAATAACAAGTATAATTTCAAAATTTCAATACCCCCGACATATTTTTATTTCATGCTACATAATTTATCTAGTACACATAGTAGATACGCTTCGATCGGCAATCTATTGAACACGTAATTATGACACGATATCTTGCGAAAACACCCCGATTCAAACAGTAAAACGCCCATAACTTTTGAACGGCTCAACCGATTTTATTCAAACATAGCTAAGAACACTCTCGACATAATCACATTTCAAACAAAAAAAAACTAAATCAAAATCGGTTCATCTGTTTAGGCGCTATGATGCCTCAGGACAGACACACAGATACACAGCAAACTTATAAAACCCCTCTTTTTCCGGCGGGGGTTAAAAAGTGTTGCTCCCACCCCAAGTATTTAGGCTGCCTGTCCACTTGGCGCAGAGCGGAGAAAATAGTAGCAGAACCAACCAATGGGATTGCATAAAAACTTTGGTTGTGCATCCGGGCGGAGTTTTTATGCAATTCTATTGGTTGGCTCTGCTCCATGCTAAGTGGACAGGCTGCCTTATGGATAAAGAGCAGGAAAATGTAGACTGACACCTAAATTAAATTATATAGGTAAGAACAACATTTCAGAAACAAAATATTAAATTGATATTATACAAAATCAAATAGACATTCAAAACAATAATACCCCTTACCAAATACCAATTTGATTGGTTAATCCTACCACTAATGCTTGAGCTTTCCTAATACAGCTTCTCTTCTTGATTCAAGAGGTATTCTAATGTCTTTTTCTTCTCTATATCTTACTTTGAGCAAATCAATCTTATTTCATAACGTAATAACACTTTTATCTAAACAGCAACACTAATAACATTTAAAACGTTCTGGACTTATCTGTTTATGAGTAATGCTCTTGATATTATGATTGATAAGATTATTCTGTGACTAATTGAAATTGTTTATTGAATAGGAAACAATACTGTTGCAAAGGCAGGGTACCTAATTTGAAGTCTTTAAGACATAATGTTTCTAGTGTGTGAGAGAAACCTAGCTTACAAAATATCCCTTACTAGCTGTCCCACGTGGCTTCGCTCCCGTCAGCAGGCTACCTACCTACCCATCTACTCTACCTACCCTACCCTACCTACGCTACCCTACCCTACATACATGAGTATTGCTCAAAAAGGTATAATTTTACCAGCTTTTGCAACATTTTTCATTCATGCTCCGCTCCTATTGGTCGTAGCGTGAAGTTATATAGCCTATAACCTTCCTCGATAAATGGACTATGCAACACAAAAAGATTTTTGCCATTCCAGCCAGTAATTCCTGATATTAGCGCATTCAAACAAACAAACTTTTCAGCTTTATAATATTAAGTATAGATTCACAGAGGAATAATGTATTAAATTCAGACGTTGTAGTAAAGTCCCAGATATTGATATTATGTTCTTTAAACCTGCTTAGGTACAGTCAAATGGTCATTGGTGATAACATTTTGACATTCAGAATATGCAGCGTTATGTTGTAGCAGTAAGGGTAATTTTATCAAATCAAATCAATTGTAACCACGTGTGTGATTGACTGTACAATATCTAAATAGATTATTTTCCCATAATGCATACATGTCTTTGAAACTATCATTTTTATTCATATTGGCAGTACAATCAAAGTCAAAAGACTGAGGGTCAACTAATTATATTATCTGTTTAGCTGTAACTTACAGTAGTCACAGCAGACCGGCGAGCATGGCCTACTGTGACAGGCTTGAGTCACACATTTTTATCACAGTTTGGGAACAAAAACCGTGTGACACATGCCTATCACAGAGGCCATGCTCTCTCCGCAGATCATTTTGTCTCTGAATTTGGCTGCAAGACCCTCCTGCAAGCTGCTAAGTCAATGTTGAATTAGAAGAAAGCATTGAATAACTGCCTCTTTCACTTCCTTATGTTTGTCGCATTGTCCTATCTAGCTTACTGTATGCAGTATACTCGATGAAAAACTGTTTCTTGTGCAATAGATTGTGGAGACTAACTTCAAAGACACAAATATCCGCTGTGACTATTGTACATAACATTAAAAATGTTAAAGCTCTTTTGGCAATAGGTAGAGGATATGGAAAGGAATGCAAGTACATGCATTTATATTTAAATTAAGACAAATGAATAGAAATGTTAAGGAGGTATTTTGTTTCTAAATGATTTATTAGACCAGCCAAAAAAGCATGTGTGAGCTACATGTACAAATTGATTAAGAGATTTTCAGTTAAAATAATGAAGGTCAACACATTTCATGTAGTTACTGTAAAGCAACCACAACTAAGGGCCGATTTCACCAAAGAAGCTAATGACAACCAGTTTAACTAAACTTAGTTTATGCAAACACGGCGTTCCAATTGGTAGTGTCTCAACCATGAGAATGCTGCATTTGCTTAAACTGAGTTTATAGAATTAATCGCAAATAGTTCCATTGGTGAAATCAGCCCTAACAACTCAAACTTGGAATTACCTTGTTTGATAAGGAAGAGGAAAACAATACCATAAATAATAATTTTATAAAATATAATGACTAACAATGTAATGGAATAAGTTTCTATTGCAACAAAGAAATAGAGAATACTGTTTCTGAATACACAATTGAATAAAGAATAAAATGCCAGAAGCAAATTACTTTGAGATCTCAGTTGACATCATTGTTTCTAGAAAACTGCTGGTTGTGTAAATAAATAAATTTATTATTGCAGCCCGTGTACAAATAAACTGGATATGATGTACCTCTGAGATATGCAATACACAATAAAATTGAAATTCACTCCTCCCTCTTGAATGATTACAACAATTTTCTAAATGTAGGTTATCTGTGTCATCTTTCTCTACTTACCTACTTCATCAAATTAAATATTTTTATAGCAGGTACCTAGACCAGCTTATCATAATTTACAAATCATAATCTTTCTTCTATGAATATTAATTACCACAATTATTACGAATTGGTGAACAATTTTCTATTCCTTCCAAGTAGTTGTTATGTTGTTCAATCACCATTTCATTTTACCTACTTGTTAAGTGGAACATTGTTATTGCAAAAAGCGAAAACTATGGTCTCCAATGGAAACAGACTCATGGCTATAATAGTGCTACAAATCATACATTATTACGGAACTCGAAAATTGGAGGTCACACGTCTTGACATTTTCTTGTTTGGTGTATAATACAGAGTGAAGGGCGATTCGTTTAAACTGACGCACAAAGTGGCAATGTCGCAATTCTCTAAGCTAACGAATATTGATTGCATTTATAAAGATAAACAAAGATATGGTATAGTTACCTGAATTAAGATTATCAACGTCTCTATATTTCTGTTTTCCTTTTGTTAACAGATGTCATTCGTAATCAACACTCTGCGCATATTGTACACATAATCACGTAGGTTTCCTACACAACAATGTTCACGTAAAGTATCTTAATGTAAAATGGACACAAACGTTTATTTAACAAAAGCACTGCAAAAACAACAATTTCACTTGGCTTGCTTTCCCATCATTTACTTCGGTCACCAACACCACTTGCACAAATTCGAGATTTCGTGATTGTCTTCGTGACGAATTGACTGGAATTGACGTTTAGATTTTTTTACCAACTTGCTAATAACCATAGACAATTTATGCACTGGCAATAATGAAAATTGGTACATTTGGTAAAGATAAAAAATGGTTCACACGGAAGCATTGCAGCCAAAGGTGCAAGTGTAGCCTATGTATTTAAGTTTTTTTTTGTGTTGCTGTATGCTACTTTTTAGCAACTTTAGTAATATTGGGGTAAATATTACTACTAAGTTGTAATCTCAAATCGGATACCGCTTTTTTAATAAAATTGTACGATTAGTCCAAAGGTCAATTTTTAATAGCTAATTAAAAGTCATAATATGGCAATTGCTGTATTTTACTGATTTTAAATAAATAGATCCAGTCTGCCCCAGTCGATTCACTGTCACCCATGCATTAATCCAAAGTGACCCATTCCCGGGTCAAACTGGATAATTGCCCATTTTATTTTAAAGTGGCTATATCTTGTAATATGTATATATAATACACGCCATTAAATACCTTTTTCTTTGAAGATTAGATTCATGACATCACACTCACACTAACAATAAAAAGGCGAAAGTTTGTGTAACTTCTTTACGCTCAAATGGCTGGATGGATCTGGATGATATTTGATATATTATAGTCTGGAACATAGGATACTTTTTATTCCGGGAATACGAGTATGTTCCCTTGGGATGAATTTCAATATTCACGCGGGCGAAGCCGCTGGCAGTATTATGATAAAATTTTCAGGAATGAATCATTTAGTCATAAATTTCGGAGTAGCATTACCTACATTAAAAAAAGTGATCCACTGTTAACCAATCTCCCTGTAAATGTAGGTAGCGCAGGTGAAACACACAACAACAGTTTGCGTATGAAATTTAAATACTAACCCGCTTATATAAATTTTGTCTGCTTTATGATCAATATAAAATGATAATATCAACCCTTGTCTTCGACATACTGCGCCGACTAATAAGTATGGTATAGGTATCAGGTATATTAAAGGAGACATCGTCTACGAGTATGACTAACTGTACCTACCTATATTCAGTATTTACCTACTTAGATAAGCAATGTTGGTGACGAAATTTGTTAGAACTGTAAAAGTAACTTTTGTAAACCGATACAGAGTCGGCATTAGGGGGTGGCGAACAAGGCAATCGCCCGGGGCCTCGCTCTTGCAGGGGCCTCGCGCTACAACCCAAAAAGCTTTTAATTTTATGCTAAGCAAACAATGCAATAAAGTTAGTTGGTTAAGTATTTCATAGTAAAGTATTAATAATCACACTATCACACGAATATTATAAAGGCGAAGGTTTGTTAGTGTGTTTTTGTGTTCGTATGTTTGTTACTTCTTCACGCTCAAACGGCTGGACGGATCTGGACGAAATTTGGCACAGAGATTGATATCAGTCTGGAATAGCACATAGGATACTTTTTTATCCCGAGCATATGTTCCCTTGGGCTTGGGCCCGCGGGCGAAGCCGCTGGCAAAATCTAGTTAATTATAAAAACAATAAGTGCAAAGTTTTCCATTTCTCGTATATCTCATACATTGTAAAAAGGAAAAGGGCCTCGAAAATACCTGCCACCCGCCCGGAGCATCGCAGCGGTTAAGGCCGCCCCTGATCCGATATATTGGATGACTATTTATATAGGATTACAAAGTTAAGCAGTTTGTATATCTAGGAAAAACAGGATGGAAATTGCGGGATGTTTTAGTTTGTCCTTTCTTTATAGCCAAGACGCTCAAAATTTGAAACTTGTGAGTCTACTAGAAGTATCTTAGAATTTTGATGATCGGTGATTGAGTCGAGACGAAATGGAATTTTGACTTGCAATAATTCCTAAACTACAAGTTCAAATTGAATGTTATTCGGGATTATGTCTAGTTTTTTAAGTTCTCTTAGTCACTCAAAATTCAGGCTTCTAGCTTTATACACAACGAAGTTACAGGAAGTCGAAAATGTCCAGAGCGGCTTCGAGAAAAGTATGGCACAGCTGTGCCTTTGTTTGCTCGACTTGTGCCTTGGGGGCATTGCCGCAGAGATCAAGCTATATTTTATGAAGTATAGGCTCAGTCAGACGTGTTCGAAATTAGGTTGGCTTTATAAAAATATTATTAATTCGGCCGACATTATTTTTGAAATTTAGTAAACTATGAAAATGACAAAAATACTTTTGAGCAAAGTAAATAATACCAAACAGAAGCTTTGAAAACTGCTGTTCTATTTTTTTTTATTATTATTATTTTATGGAAGGTTTTTATGTTTTTGAGCTGGCAATTGTGGCAATGTTTTATCATAGACAACTTGAACCAACAAAAATGAAAATGTCCGTCGTAAAAGATACGCTCTAATTTATTTTGTGACTGTATAGTAATCGTTGCTTGCGATGTGAATATTTTATAGTATTTACATTCTTAAAAGTGCATATTATAATCTATCAAAATGATTGTTCAAGAACCTATACAGGTGAGTAACAAACTGATTTTCTTGAAGCTGTCAAAGTATTTTCGTAGAGACGTTTCAATTAATTTTAAATTCCCACAGGTTATCGTTTGGGATTGTCTGAATAATTATGAATACGACAATGCTATATTTCTGGCTGAGAGACTACACGCCGAAGGTAAATAAACTATGCATATGTTGACCAAAATTTGATAGTTATAATAATTGTTTAACACCTGCATTTTGTATGCTGTTATTGATTTTTACGTAATTCTTGATTTCGAAATTAATTAAGCACTTGAAATGCATTTGAGGATTACCATTTATGTTTCCTTTTCAGTTGCATCAGAGGAAACTGCATTTCTATTGGGAACTTGTTACTATAGAATTGGCAAAATAAATGAGGCCCAATATTTGTTGCAAAACATGTCATTAACTTTACCACAAGCCAGGTTCCTATTAGCTAAATGTTTCATGGAATTAAAATCGTAAGTGATCATTATGAACCCTTATACTAATTGCTTCTGTTAGACTATCTAGCATGTTTATCTTAGCAAAATTAAAGAGAATTACAAATAATTATTACCACATTTACTAATTTATTATTCGTTTTGTAGGTATAAAGAAGCCGAACTTGCACTAGGAAATAATCTAGATATTGTTGCTACTGAGTTTGGTGAACAAGCCCCATATGCATTACAACTACTGGCTAAAATATATACACTAACAGAAAGAAGAAGTAAAGCCACTGAAGCTCATCGGAAAGCATTGTCATTGAATCCATTTATGTGGAAATCTTTCTCCCAGCTGTGTAATATGGGCGAGAAAGTAGACCCTCACCAAGTGTTCCAAATGAACAATACTGACTTTTCATTTGGTGTAACTGCATTAGTGAATCTAGTCAGCAATTCAGAAAACATTTCACTTGTTAATAGTAACATTCCTAATAATACTGCTTTGAATGCTAATGTCACACCAAATAATGTATCTATGAGAACCCCTATGACAATGTCCACAAGCATCACTCCTGAGACACAAGCTCCTGTGAAGAGAATGCACAGTGTGTTCAGTGGCATGGCACCCATTCCATTTTCGCCCTCTTTTGGTATGTTGCCGATGGAAGAATCTCCTGTATTATACACACCAACTCTAACAGACTCCAATGAGCAAAAGGCCATACCGAAAATAGTTAATTCATTACGGGCACAGATGGGTCAATTAAAAGATGCAGTATTCAGCCCAGCTCCTAGGTGCACTCTTGGACCAGCTCCACGGCGTTCATCCAGATTATTTAGTAATAATAACAGCAGTTACTCAGTCAAAGAAAACAATAAATCACCAAGTAGAAAATTTGTAGCTCCTAAGAGTCCTTCAAGAAAAAATAAACAGCGTACAGCCAAAAATATCAAATCAAATTCAATGGACGCTAATGAAAGGAACAAAAGTGTAGAGACAGTTACACCAACTATCCCACCAAAGAATTCCAATGGTGTAGCATTGTTAAATTTAATGAGAGAGTTAGGAGAAGCATACAAGTCACTGGCTTTCTTAGACTGCAAAAATGCTATTAAATTATTTCAAGAGACATCACCAAAGCAACTAGCTTCTCCCTGGGTCCAGACTATGATAGCAAAAGCATATTATGAACTAGCTCAATATGAGGCAGCTGCTAAAATTTTTGCTGAAATTAGGAAACTGTATCCAAATCGTACAGAAGGAATGGACATTTATAGTACTTGTTTGTGGCATTTACAAAGGGAATCACAATTATCAGCATTGTCCCAAGAGTTGGTAGAATTGGACAGAAAAGACCCCATAGCCTGGCTTGCTGCTGGAAACTGCTTTTCACTTCATAAGGAGCGGGACTCAGCACTGAAATTCTTCAAACGAGCTGTTCAGCTCAATCCTGAAGCAGCTTATGCTCATGCTTTGTTGGGACATGAGTATGCAGTAGCTGAGGAGACAGACAAGGCTCTTTCGAGCTTCAGAGCGGCAGTTGCAATTGACCCACGTAATTACGTGGCATGGTTTGGTATAGCAACAGTATACGCGCGTCAAGAGCGCTGGAAACCATCAGAGGTGCATATTCGTCGAGCTCTTACCATACATCCCCATTCAGGAGTATTGAGATGTCAGCTGGGATTAGCACAAGCTGCTTTAGGTAAGATGGACAGAGCCCTTGCCACCTTAGAAAGGGCTGTTGCTTTAGACACAGAGAATCCTTTATGTCGTTTCCACAGAGCTTCTGTATTATTACGTGCTGGCAGACCAGAGGATGCATTAGCAGATCTCCATCACTTGAAAGATATTGCTCCAAGAGAGTCGTTAGTTTATTATTTGCTTGGAAAAGTTCACAATAGGTTAGGTAATTCTCACTTAGCCCTCATGCACTTCAGCTGGGCTACAGATTTAGATCCGAAAGGCACAGGAGGACACATAAAAGAGGGTTTTGATCCTTCCAAACAAGAAGACCCACCAGAGAGATCTGCCTAAATGATATGACGAATTTAAAAGAATTCAAAGGATTGTAGAGTGGCCTGCACTGTTGTGGTTGGCATTGCAGTGAATACCTGACTGATCCCATGTAAATATCGCTCTCACCCGTCGAGCTCTCAACTGACACCAAATTCTTCCAACAAAGCTTTATGGAGTTAGATGGGTGTGTGGTGGCATTTAGTCGCTGTAGTAGTAAGGGCGTATGTGGAAATGTTAATATAGCGTAAGATGTGGATATTCGTAATGTTATCCTAGTTTATTATATATATATCTTGTATAGCTAATAACTTCTAGAAAGATGAAAGAATATAATTTTTAAAAAGATGATGCTTTTGAATGTTATTAAAAAAGACTCAGAGCCTTGATCTCAATGGGATGATGTTATAAATAATAATCATATTATAGAGCCTTTAAATAATTGAAGTTGCAGATTCTTACAATGCCATAATTATTATGAACTCCTGAAATATAAATTCTACTAATTGTTGTCCTCATATATGTACATAGAAAACTTGCCGTTCAGCATGTGAAGTTCAGGGCGAATAACTGTATAATATTCTAGAGATCTAATAATCATGTAAACACAATATTATTCTGAAGTCGTTGTACCTATGTAGATCTTATTTATGTGACTGAATCAGCTTTGGGAAAATACAAACTAGAACCAATATTGTTTTTGTATTCAACTCTTATTGAGTCATTCCAAATCTTAAGCATCAATATAAAACTGTTTCGTGTGTATGTAAATAATAACACAACTATTAGCACCGTTTGTCACTTGATGTCACCAATGAACTGCTAGCTCTGTGGACAATTTGTTTAGATGAACTTAATAAATAAAACTGATGTAACTTAGGGTCGAGTTTTATTATCAGTAAATGCTTAAATTAAAGATACATTCTGCAAGGTTGCACCTACCGAGATGGAAAAACCGCATTTGCTCAATTTTAGCTATCAAGGTAAATCATAAAAGTGTTATAAATAATTTTAACAAATTTTAAACCATTTTTAATCATAATTGTATTGGTCACTTTTATATTGCATCATGAATAAAATTGATAAATGGAATTGAGCACATATCGACAGAAAATGCGGGTTTCCTCTATGTCAAATTATACTTATACAGTATAGTCCAAGAAAATTAGTCAAATTAGGGCAAGAAATCTCGGAATGAGAGATAGTCGCCTATAAACTTGTATAAATCTTTATTTTGACATCCTAAAACTTGTCTCAAAACCTACTTATCGTAGGTTGTCCGCGACTACAGATTTTCCAAGGTCAAAATATCGGTTTTACACATTTATTGCAAATATCTCGTTTCCTATGCGTTTTATGGTATTTGTATTATAAATATTGTAGAGGATTTAAATTCTCTACAATTTTTATTAAAACATTTTTTATATCTTGAACCATTTTGGAGATGGAGGGCAGACAGCGAGTATGATTCGAGAAGAAATGTGATAAAATTGAATTTTTTGACCTTTGACCTTGGAATAAAAATTCGCGGACACGCTACGATACATTCGAGGCCAAATGCGAAATATATACAATTTTTGACCTTTGACCTTCGAATAACTGTAGTCACGGACACCCTACGATAAGTAGGTTTTGACACAAGTTTAAATAAAGGTTTATACAAGTGTATAGCCGACTATCTCCCATACCGAGGTGAAACCCCTAATTTTCCTGCACTAGTAATAAAAGATAATCTAGCCTATGTGAACTTCTGAAGTATTGTATCTAGTGCTCTTCTGACGGTGGGATCGTTCAGCAGTTTGGTCTGTGCCGGGGCCGCGGCTGGAGAGGCCACGACGGGCGGCGGCGGCGGTGGCGGCTCCACCGGTGTAACCTTCTTTTCATTCAATATACTTAGAATTCTCTGTTGGAGTTCTACTTGTGTTTTGCTGGTGGGGGCCGTAGTGAGAGGCTCTCCGAGTTCTATTTTAACTTGCTTCTCTCTACGTTCCTGTAATGACAAAACAAATACATGAATCATCTAAACTAGTGCCAATATTGTGATAGAGTTAGGTAACATAGTATTTCGCCTGTAGTTCCGGGAGGGAGTAGGCTGAGAGTACAGCCAGATTTTACCAGTTTGAGAAATATACTACTCAAAACAAAATAGGGGCTACCTGAAAATCAATTTATTCAATACTAGCGGACGCCTCGCGGTTTCACCCGCGTAGTTCCCGTTCCCGAGGGTAAAAAGTAGCCTATGTCACCCGGGGATAGTGTAGCTTCCCAACAGTGAAATATTTTTTTAAATCGGTCCTGTAGTTTCAAGTTTATTCGTTACATACAAAAATACAAATCTTTCCTCTTCAAAAAAATTATTATAGATTATCCAAATGAATCCGACTCAAAATTAATAAAAGTATGTAGTTTTAAATAAAATATGTATAACCAAAATGTGTTTAATTTTCAATCATTTAGTTTAAATAAACACAATTCAAAAGCAAAACACTAAAAAGTGCAAAATAACTTTCGTTACGGAAGTCGGTGTCTTTGGTACCTTTTGTTTTAATAATTTCTCGACACCGACTTTTAATACACCATAACGAAAAATGAGCAATTTCTATAGTACGGCTCCTAAGCTATAATACTAGCATCTCATAATAACTAACACATTCATGCTGTTTGTCCAAAGGTATACAACCTTTGGACAAACAGCATGAATGTGTATCGTGAAAACTGTTGGACCGATTTTGATGAAACTTGCTCTATTCCCTAAGTTGAGAGATACTCAATCCAACACAAAAAGAAGAATGATCACGATCCGATAAGTAGTTTCGGCGAAATGCGTGGACAAACATACATACATACGTATGAAATTTGGCACACGTGCTAAGAAGCCCTCATATAATAACATAATTATGTGAAAATTGTGCAGTTCCAACAATATTACGTACATACGTGACGAATTGATTACCTCCATTTTATTTAAGAAACAATATTTTCAAGTTTAAGGTTACACTAGTCGAAAATTCTTACATACAAACATAGTCTGGCGATTACTCCACTATTTGACGGTGTACGTTCAAAATAAATGATATCAATTTGTCTCATTATTAAAATAAAATATTTGAAAGTTATGAGCGTCGGAAATTACGCGGAAATAAATAGCATAAGAAGAAAGAAAATTGCTAAACGGCCTCCATACAGGGATAGATTAGTTATTCAACAATAAAAATAATTTTATTTTTGAAAATATACATTTAGTCGTTTTTTCATGATATTTAGACTCCCAAAGGCCTGTTTATAAAATTTCGCGCGCTCGTTTTCGTCCTAAATCATTATCCATTTCGATACAAATATGCAAAAGTGCTAATTCGTACGCGGACTAGCTTCTTACTGCTCATCACAGCATCTATCTCTTTCACACGTGTTGTCGGATGAGATAGCATACATTTTAACCTCGCGCACAAATTAGTTCGTGCTGTCTACTAGTTGAACCTTAATAAAACATTATTCGAGAAGGCAAGCTCTCGATTAAACACCGCACATTCTCTTCAGAAATCTATTATGCCTTCAATATTGGCATAGATAGAATTATTGTACCACTTGAATTGGACTGGTCTACACTTTCCCAAAACCGGGAAAAAACAGGCTGAAAATAAATAATTATGAGGAAGCTGGAGTTATGCACATGAACTGCCTTCTGTGCGAAATAAATCATGTTGAGTTGTACCACATTCTCACCGTAATTGACTTGAGTAGAATCTTACTTCTTATTAATATTATAAATGTGAAAGTTTGGATTTGGATGTATGTTTGTTACTCAATCACGCTAGAACGGCTGAACGGATCTGGATGAAATTTGGCACAGAGATAGATAACATTCTGGAATCCTTTAATCCTGATATAATGTTTCCTTGGGATAATAAAACAACTATCACGCGGGCGTAGAAGCTAGTAATTATAAATCGATCTGAAAGATACACGCGAATAACATAATCCTTTCCTTGCAGTCGGGTAAGAAGTTTTATACTGACCTGTAGGTACTCTAACACTTTATCGTACTGCATGACGGTGAGCGCGCGGCCGTCCGCGAGCTGCCCCAGTAGCGCGTACACCGCCTCCCTGCCGGTGGTATACTGACCTGTAGGTACTCTAACACTTTATCGTACTGCATGACGGTGAGCGCGCGGCCGTCCGCGAGCTGCCCCAGTAGCGCGTACACCGCCTCCCTGCCGGTGGTATACTGACCTGTAGGTACTCTAACACTTTATCGTACTGCATGACGGTGAGCGCGCGGCCGTCCGCGAGCTGCCCCAGTAGCGCGTACACCGCCTCCCTGCCGGTGGTATACTGACCTGTAGGTACTCTAACACTTTATCGTACTGCATGACGGTGAGCGCGCGGCCGTCCGCGAGCTGCCCCAGTAGCGCGTACACCGCCTCCCTGCCGGTGGTATACTGACCTGTAGGTACTCTAACACTTTATCGTACTGCATGACGGTGAGCGCGCGGCCGTCCGCGAGCTGCCCCAGTAGCGCGTACACCGCCTCCCTGCCGGTGGTATACTGACCTGTAGGTACTCTAACACTTTATCGTACTGCATGACGGTGAGCGCGCGGCCGTCCGCGAGCTGCCCCAGTAGCGCGTACACCGCCTCCCTGCCGGTGGTATACTGACCTGTAGGTACTCTAACACTTTATCGTACTGCATGACGGTGAGCGCGCGGCCGTCCGCGAGCTGCCCCAGTAGCGCGTACACCGCCTCCCTGCCGGTGGTATACTGACCTGTAGGTACTCTAACACTTTATCGTACTGCATGACGGTGAGCGCGCGGCCGTCCGCGAGCTGCCCCAGTAGCGCGTACACCGCCTCCCTGCCGGTGGTATACTGACCTGTAGGTACTCTAACACTTTATCGTACTGCATGACGGTGAGCGCGCGGCCGTCCGCGAGCTGCCCCAGTAGCGCGTACACCGCCTCCCTGCCGGTGGTATACTGACCTGTAGGTACTCTAACACTTTATCGTACTGCATGACGGTGAGCGCGCGGCCGTCCGCGAGCTGCCCCAGTAGCGCGTACACCGCCTCCCTGCCGGTGGTATACTGACCTGTAGGTACTCTAACACTTTATCGTACTGCATGACGGTGAGCGCGCGGCCGTCCGCGAGCTGCCCCAGTAGCGCGTACACCGCCTCCCTGCCGGTGGTATACTGACCTGTAGGTACTCTAACACTTTATCGTACTGCATGACGGTGAGCGCGCGGCCGTCCGCGAGCTGCCCCAGTAGCGCGTACACCGCCTCCCTGCCGGTGGTATACTGACCTGTAGGTACTCTAACACTTTATCGTACTGCATGACGGTGAGCGCGCGGCCGTCCGCGAGCTGCCCCAGTAGCGCGTACACCGCCTCCCTGCCGGTGGTATACTGACCTGTAGGTACTCTAACACTTTATCGTACTGCATGACGGTGAGCGCGCGGCCGTCCGCGAGCTGCCCCAGTAGCGCGTACACCGCCTCCCTGCCGGTGGTATACTGACCTGTAGGTACTCTAACACTTTATCGTACTGCATGACGGTGAGCGCGCGGCCGTCCGCGAGCTGCCCCAGTAGCGCGTACACCGCCTCCCTGCCGGTGGTATACTGACCTGTAGGTACTCTAACACTTTATCGTACTGCATGACGGTGAGCGCGCGGCCGTCCGCGAGCTGCCCCAGTAGCGCGTACACCGCCTCCCTGCCGGTGGTATACTGACCTGTAGGTACTCTAACACTTTATCGTACTGCATGACGGTGAGCGCGCGGCCGTCCGCGAGCTGCCCCAGTAGCGCGTACACCGCCTCCCTGCCGGTGGTATACTGACCTGTAGGTACTCTAACACTTTATCGTACTGCATGACGGTGAGCGCGCGGCCGTCCGCGAGCTGCCCCAGTAGCGCGTACACCGCCTCCCTGCCGGTGGTATACTGACCTGTAGGTACTCTAACACTTTATCGTACTGCATGACGGTGAGCGCGCGGCCGTCCGCGAGCTGCCCCAGTAGCGCGTACACCGCCTCCCTGCCGGTGGTATACTGACCTGTAGGTACTCTAACACTTTATCGTACTGCATGACGGTGAGCGCGCGGCCGTCCGCGAGCTGCCCCAGTAGCGCGTACACCGCCTCCCTGCCGGTGGTATACTGACCTGTAGGTACTCTAACACTTTATCGTACTGCATGACGGTGAGCGCGCGGCCGTCCGCGAGCTGCCCCAGTAGCGCGTACACCGCCTCCCTGCCGGTGGTATACTGACCTGTAGGTACTCTAACACTTTATCGTACTGCATGACGGTGAGCGCGCGGCCGTCCGCGAGCTGCCCCAGTAGCGCGTACACCGCCTCCCTGCCGGTGGTATACTGACCTGTAGGTACTCTAACACTTTATCGTACTGCATGACGGTGAGCGCGCGGCCGTCCGCGAGCTGCCCCAGTAGCGCGTACACCGCCTCCCTGCCGGTGGTATACTGACCTGTAGGTACTCTAACACTTTATCGTACTGCATGACGGTGAGCGCGCGGCCGTCCGCGAGCTGCCCCAGTAGCGCGTACACCGCCTCCCTGCCGGTGGTATACTGACCTGTAGGTACTCTAACACTTTATCGTACTGCATGACGGTGAGCGCGCGGCCGTCCGCGAGCTGCCCCAGTAGCGCGTACACCGCCTCCCTGCCGGTGGTATACTGACCTGTAGGTACTCTAACACTTTATCGTACTGCATGACGGTGAGCGCGCGGCCGTCCGCGAGCTGCCCCAGTAGCGCGTACACCGCCTCCCTGCCGGTGGTATACTGACCTGTAGGTACTCTAACACTTTATCGTACTGCATGACGGTGAGCGCGCGGCCGTCCGCGAGCTGCCCCAGTAGCGCGTACACCGCCTCCCTGCCGGTGGTATACTGACCTGTAGGTACTCTAACACTTTATCGTACTGCATGACGGTGAGCGCGCGGCCGTCCGCGAGCTGCCCCAGTAGCGCGTACACCGCCTCCCTGCCGGTGGGCCCGCCGCGCTGCACCTCTTGGAAGTTGCGCGATAGCAGCTGCAAGGCATCTTCCAGGGGCATGTTGCGGTGCTCTATATTACACAAAAGAAAATTACAAAAATGAAAAAACTTTTCTTTAGAAGTTGTTTATTTTTTATGATAAAGTTTTATTTCTCTCTTTTTAGTTTTAGTACCCTATTACTAAAACGTGGGCAGTCATAGTAAGGTATCTAAAGGATTGACAAAATACTCATAATAATTAATTTACACATTCGTGCTGTTTGTCACTAAGGCGTTCGGTTTTATGTTCCATATCTTTAAAACTGCTGAACCGATTATGATGAAACTTGTACTGTTCCCTAAGTTGAGAGATCCCTAATCCAATAAAGACACATATTATGTGAATATTGTGCAATTCGAACAATATTAAAAAAAAACTTGAATTTATTTATAATGTCGATGTGATGTGTGTGTTTGTTTTTTACTTCGATCGACAATCTATTGAACACGTAATTATGACACGATATCTTGCGAAAACACCCCGATTCAAACAGTAAAACGTCCATAACTTTTGAACGGCTGAACCGATTTTATTCAAACAGAGCTAAGAACACTCTCGACAAAATTACCTTCCAAACAAAAAAAAAACGAAATCAAAATCGGTTCATCCGTTTAGGCGCTATGATGCCACCACAGAACAGGAAAAACGCCTTCTGCAGTAGAAATCGCAAGTAGGCGGGGCCCGCGTACCCCGAGTTTTGCTCAGTTTAGCATATGTTTGCTGCCCCGCCCACACTACGCACATCAGTCTTGTTACAACCGTCACGGTGAAAAAAAAAATACAAAAATGCCCTATTCCGCTGTTTTAGAATATAAACACGATAGCAGAACCAAAAGATTAACAATTGGAGGTATATCATACCATCGGGCAGTCTTAATTGATTTTATTTCGATAAAATTTTGCAAAAATATATTTTATTAAACAACACAAGTAAAAGTTGATTTTATTTTGTTAAGTTTAAGGTCTAATTTCTTTTGAATTCAAACATTTTGTTCTCGAAGATTCCAACTAAACATGTCATAGTCAGCTACTCAATTAGGGATTGCCGTTATCGATAATGAGTTATCGATATTTTAAACTTACAATATTTTCTGGGTTTTATATCGAAAAAAAAAATTATACCTGTGTTTTTTTTTGGTGATTACTGAAATCAAACACAATTTCCATATTCAAACCTTTTTTTTTTCTAATTCTGCCTTAACCAAGTTTAAAATAAATAAAACATACGTAATATTCTTATTAAGAATTTATTTTGTGACTATAGATTCGCTAAGGATCCAGACAGAAAGGAAAAATGGATTGAAGCGTCTGGAAGGCAAAGTTAGTTGCCTGCAAAAACTAATACCTACAATTTGTTCACTTCGTAGAACTAGATTCTTTTATTAAAAGCGGCAAAATTTCAAGAAGTTACATAATTATGTTATTATTTCTCTGTTGTCCTAAGGACAATGTACTTATGCAATTTTCTTTTTTTTGTTTTTATTTAATTAGTACAGTAATCTGTAGCGGCCAGCAAAAGAGGCATTGATGGACGAACGTGTAAATGTGGGCCGAGGCGAAGCCGAGGCACACATACGTAAGTCCACCAATGCCTAGTTGTAGCCAAGGCTTGTATAGTGCTTTTCTCAAATATTGCGCGGAAATTAAAACTAAGTAGTACCTAGAACTCATTTTGTCAAATACAATTACTTTTCAAAATCAATAACGAACAACAATAATTTCCTATTTCCGCGTTAGGCTTAGCACGCACTGCGATTTGCATTCGCGCGTTTTCCGCCCATTCTGTGTGTGACCTATGGAATTGTATGAAGCCGCACGCGTTGCGGCTAAAAAATCACGCGGTAATAATACTACAAAAATCCGCGCAAATAAAAATCGCAGTGCGTGCTAAGCCTTAAAGTGTTCAATTGTTTTTTTTTTCAATACACAGCTTTCTATTTGCAAGCCATTTCGAAATTTAAATAAAATCTATGATATGTTACCTCCTTGGTTATTCGGAGTAAAAGATCGTTCCATTTTTAAATTACACGACAGATATGAGTTAACTATGTAATTTATTTGGCCGCTGCAAACGACAGATATGGATTTTCATACAACTTTTGCCGGCCGCTGCTCGCATGTATTTGGACTGTACTGCAATTTCGATTTATCACGAAGAAGGTTGTCAAAATAATGCTCAAATTTCCAAGCATGTTTGAGAAAAACATATATACTTGTATATCCATCAAGCGACATGATAAAAAAATCAAGTTGTCATTCAAACTATGGAAAACTAATGGGTGTCTCAGAATGTTTTTCTTTTTTGATACTTAAAAAAATATACTAGAATTAGTTAAATCTCTTTTTATTTACTGTTGAATTAATTAGCAGTTTTTCAATTTTATTTGTACAAAACGAAATTAAGTAAATTCGCACCCTCCATTGCCTGACACTCATTTGGCCTGGAACTAAAATTTTCATTATTTATTTTATCTGTGAGTCTTTGCTTGCTTTTAAACATTCAGGTTGGGTGGCAATGGTTTGTAAACTTTACTTTTTAAGTAGCCCCATAGGAGAACATCAGCAAAAGTTTAATCTGGGCTATTTGGGCTGCCATATCACGTCAAGGAATTGTCGGTCCCTCACTTTTTTGCGTGTGATTGAAGATTTTAGTTACAGGAAAATTGAGTGTCAGGAAGTGGAGGATGCACATTTACTAAACAATGTTTTTAATAAACAAAATTGAAAAACTGCTCATTAATTCAACAGTAAATAAACCGAGTTTTACCTTAACTAATTCTAGTATCTTTTTTTTAAGTATCAAAAAAGAAAAACATTCTGAGACACCCTTTATTTAAAAAGAAGAAATAATGCCAAAAATATTAAGTAAGTTTCACATCACATAAACGGCCTTTTAATGTTCCCACTGCTGGGACAGGCCTCCTCTCATATAGGGAGTGGGCTATAATCCACCACACGGGCCCAGTGCGGATTGGTAGATGTCACATGTCTTTGAATGTTTGGTTTTAGGACATGCCGGTTTCCTCACGATGTTTTCCTTCACCGTTTTGAGAGCAGTGGTGATGAAATAAATTACACAAAGTAAAGCGCCTGCTCGGGTTCGAACCCACGACCTACAACTCTGTAAGTCGGGACCGTAACCACTGGGCCACCACTGCCCCCTTAAGTAAGTTTATTGGAGAAAAATTGTTCGAAGATAAAAAAAAACAATAAATTGGTCAATTTCCCACATCAAACCATGTAACTGAACTGATAAAAGCTATTACAGAACGCTAAATTAATGTGTGGTTCACACCATCTACATCAATATTTAACAAACAAAAAGGCAACTTCTTAATAATCTGTCTTTAGCTGTTTTACTTGGGTAGTTAATAAAACCATTGTTTATTATTAATTGAGGTAATAAGTCTTAAAAAAAAATACGAATGAGTAGACGCGTTTTCGCACATGTAGTATCGTGATAAAAAAGACAACAGCCTTCAAAATCTACGAAGTGTAATATTTAGTTTCGACAAAGTGAAAAATAAAAACAGATTAACATAGCATTTCATTTTTTTGAAGTCTTATAAAAAATATTGTCTGACATTTATGATCTATCTATATACCAAAATTTCATCAATGTACGTTTAGTCAAGCTAAACATAGTACGAGTGTAGCCATCATATATATATATCAAAGTTCATTTCAAACATAATAATATTTTATCGAATCTAGCTGTTGATTGTATTTTGTTTGAAAGTAAAACGGAATGTCGATAAATAAGTCATCGACAGTGGTGCATCCCTAGAGGAGGACGAATTGTAATCACCTCATTACGCAAATATAAATCTTATAAGTAACCAAATACAGCTTTAAATTGAATGCATTTACTATAATGACATATAGCGGCGGGTAGCGTAACTTGTTCATTAAACTATTCCGTGTCAGCTTTGAACGGAAAAAGTAATAAATACCTAAAAAGAGTAGATAATTAACAACTCTAAGTTCATAAAAATGTGGATTATTTTCAAACAAGCGACGACTGATATATTTCCTACTTGTAAACTACCAATCACACCACAGGTTTCTTAGTGTTAGGAAGTAAAATTAACCTTTAAATGTGTGAGTTTCGGTACGCTGGTTCCAATACTAATGAAGCGCTAAGCGACTTCTACTGTCTTCTCTGTTCTGTGGATGCCACAGACAGGTACACAGCAACACACGTCAAACTTATAACACCCCTCTTTTTCCGTTGGGGGTTAAAAATAGATTACGCCAGATGCAGATTTCAGCTTAGGAATCCAATCAAAACAGAAATATGAGACTTAGTAGGTATTATATCTCACCTTGTGGTAATCCATGAAGTATTGTGAGAGTAAGAGATCTATTTTCCTGGTTCTGTGGCATAACTAATATTGCGTAGAGACAGCCGCGCGACGCGATGTTGCCCAGCACCTTTCCAATGGGCACATCTTCCATGGGGAATAGGAGATCAACCACAATTCCAAGCCTCTTCAGCCGGCCTTCAATAAATTCAGCGTACTCTCTGAAAATTAAAATAAAATGGATGGTTTTAAAAAAATATTAGTGACAAAATACAAATTTTAATGCGTACGGTCAGAACTATTTCTGCTATATTATCTACTAGCTGACCCCCGGGGCTTCGCTCCCGTCAACTGGCTATCTACCTACCTAGCCTGCCTTCCCTGCCTATCCTGCCTTCCCTGCCAACCCTGCTAACCCTGCCTACCATGCCTACCCTGCCTAGCCGGCCTTCCCTGCCTACCTTGCCTACTCTGCCTACCCTGCCTTTCCTGACTACCCTGCCATCCCTGTCCAACCTGCCTACCCTGCCAACCCTGCCTACCCTGCTAACCCTGACTGCCATGCCTACCCTGCCTAGCCTGCCTTTCCTGCCTTCCCTGCCTGTCCTGCCTACCCTGCCAACCCTGCCTATCCTGCCAACCCTGCTAACCCTGCCTGCCCTTCCTACCCTGCCTATCCTGCCTACTCTGCCTACCCTGACTACCCTGCCAACCCTGTCCAACCTGCCTACCCTGCCTGCTATGCCTACCCTGCCTTCCCTGCCTACCCTGCCAACCCTGTCTAACCTGCAAACCCTGCCTAACCTGTCTACCCTGCCAACCCTGCCTACCATGCCTACCCTGCCTTCCCTTCCTACCCTGCCTTCCCTGCCTACCCTGCTTACCCTGCCTAGTCTGCCTACCCTACCTACCCTGCCTACTTTGCCTACCCTGCCCACCCTGCCTACCCTACTTACCTACTATTTTTTATCTATCATCAATGGTTTTCTCAGCGCACGCTAAAGAATGAATTTTATAGGCAACATTTTCCCACCTTGTGTTACATTATTGCAATTTTCATAAGGGTCTCTAATTTTTTTGAAAATTTATTATAGCCTATGACACTCAGGAATAATGTAGCTTTCTACTGGTGAGAGAATTTACAAAATCGGTTCTGTAGATCCAGAGACTATTTTTTATCTATTATCAATGGTTTTCTCAGCGCACGCTAAAGAATGAATTTTATAGGCAACATTTTCCTACCTTGTGTTACATTATTGCAATTTTCATAAGGATCTCTAATTTTTTTGAAAATTTATATGCCTATGACACTCAGGAATAATGTAGTATAGATACTAATATTATAAAGAGGTAAAGTTTGTGAGTTTGTGACGTTGTAAGGGGTAATCTCTGGATCTACTGAACCGATTTTGACAATTCTTTCACCAGTAGAAAGCCACTTTATACCTGAGTGTCATAGGCTATAACATATTTAAAAAAAAATAGAGATCCTTACGAAAATTGCAATAATGTAACCCAAGGCAGCAAAATGTTGCCTATAAAATTTATTCTTTGGCGTGCGCTGAGAAAACTATTGATGATAGATAAAAAATAGTAGATAGGTAGGAAGGGTAGGGTAGGCAGGATAGGCAGGGTATGCAGGGTAGGTACGGAGGTAGTCAGTTGACGGGAGCTAAGCCCCGGGGGTCAGCTAGTTAATATTATAAAGCTGAAGAGTTTGTGGACTCCGTGGACGAATACAGCGATGGGTTCGTGGAAGCTGTCCATACGGTTGGGTCTAAGTTTTTCAAGACCCGCCGTACAGATATAAACAAAAAGCTCTCTGATCCTACTCTCAAACTCATGAAGGAGAGGCGTGAGATGATCCTGCAGTCTTCAGACGATGCGTTGAAGTACCGGCAGCTCAATAGACGGATCTCAAAGTCCTTGAAAAGCGATCTCCGCCGCTTTAATACCGAGCGTATTAAAGACGCGATTGAGCGGAATAAGGGTTCCAAGGTCTTTGCAAGAGATCTGACTATTGGGCAGAGCCAGCTCACGAAACTGAAGACCGACGATGGCAGAATCGTATCCGCCAAACCGGAGCTATTGAGAGAGATCGAGAGATTCTATGGGCAGTTGTACACGTCAACCAGTAAACCCGTCGCGAATTTAGCAAAAGACCCTAGAGCTAGATTGACCCGGCACTATACCGAAGACATTCCGGACGTCAGCCTGTATGAGATTAGGATGGCTCTTAAACAGCTTAAAAACAACAAGGCGCCGGGTGAAGACGGAATTACAGCCGAACTCCTGAAGGCGGGTGGAAAACCGGTCCTTAAGGCCCTTCAGAAGCTGTTTGATTCCGTCATACTCGAGGGCAAAACGCCACAGGCATGGTGCAGGGGTGTGGTGGTACTCTTCTTCAAGAAGGGCGACAATGCCCTACTAAAGAACTATAGGCCCATCTCACTTCTTAGCCATGTCTACAAGCTGTTTTCAAGAGTCATCACGAATCGTCTCGCGCGCAGGTTTGACGATTTCCAGCCTCCTGAACAAGCCGGTTTCCGTAAAGGCTTTAACACCGTAGACCACATACATACGCTGCGGCAGGTTATACAGAAGACCGAAGAGTACAACCTGCCTCTCTGCTTAGCGTTTGTGGACTACGAGAAAGCCTTTGATTCGATCGAGACTTGGGCTGTGCTGCAGTCTCTCCAACGGTGCCAAATTGACTACCGGTACATCGAGGTGTTGAAGTGTTTGTATAAAAACGCCACCATGTCAGTTCGACTTCAGGATCAGACCTCGGAACCTGTCTTTCTGCAGCGAGGTGTGAGGCAGGGAGATGTCATATCTCCGAAACTGTTCACCGCTGCACTGGAGGATGTCTTCAAGGTTCTGGACTGGAGAGGGCTAGGCATCAACGTCAACGGCGAGTACATCACTCACCTTCGGTTTGCCGACGATATAGTGGTCATGGCTGAGACTATGGAGGACCTCAATACAATGCTCGATGACCTCAGTAGAGCCTCCGAAAGAGTGGGTTTTAGGATGAACATGGACAAAACCAAGTTGATGTTGAATGCCCATGTCACACCCACTCCTATTAGGGTCGGAGACTCTACACTCGAAGTTGTGGATGACTATGTCTACCTGGGACAAACGATCCAGTTGGGTAGGGCCAACTTCGACAAAGAGGTCAACCGTCGAATCCGACTCGGCTGGGCAGCGTTCGGGAAGTTGCGCGGTATCTTCACGTCCAACTTACCACAGTGTCTCAAGACGAAAGTCTATGACCAGTGTGTGTTGCCAGTTATGACCTATGGCTCTGAGACGTGGTCGCTCACAATGGGCCTCATCAGAAAGCTTACAGTCACCCAAAGGGCAATGGAGAGGGCTATGCTCGGAGTTTCCTTACGTGATCGAATCAGAAATGTAGAGATCCGCAAGAGAACCAGGGTTACCGACATAGCCCGAAGAATTGCCAAACTTAAGTGGCAGTGGGCAGGGCACATTGCTCGCAGAACGGATGGCCGATGGGGCAGAAAGGTTCTGGAGTGGCGACCGCGAACCGGAAGACGTTGCGTTGGAAGGCCTCCCACCAGGTGGACCGATGACCTGGTGAAGGTTGCAGGGATCCGCTGGATGCGGGACGCACGGGACCGGTCAATGTGGCGACGCTTGGGGGAGGCCTATGTCCAGCAGTGGACGTCTTGCGGCTGATATGATGAAGAGTTTGTTTGTTTGAACGCGCTAATCTCAGGAACTTCTGGTTGGAATTGAAAAATTATTTTTGTGTTGGATAGGCTATATCCCGCTACGACCAATAGGAGCGGAGCATAAATGAAAAATGTTGCAAAAACGGACAAAATTATTCCTTTTTGAGAGCTGTTGCGTGCGCTGCCGTAAACGGCTTAAATTACGCAACAATCATGTATGTAGGGTAGGTAGCCAGATAAAGGGTGTGAAACCGCGTGGAACAGCTATATTATACTATTCCTTGTTCAAACACGATGTTATAGCGACCAAGTACATCAAAATTGTAAAGCTATTAATGTAATAGCTTATTAATGCTTCGACCACATCATTGCTTATCATCAGGTGGTCAAGTGCGAATATACAGACAAAAAAAAAATGTACTTCATTGGTCGTTACATCTTAGAAGCCAGGCCTCTCATGGAAAATAGCCCTACACACGTCAATGCTTGTGATAAAAAGCTCCCACAGACAATTGCGGCTCGACAAAGAGTATTCATAGAAATAGTTCGACTAATATTCTGTAGAACAATTAAACCTAAAATCAAAAACCCGACTGCTTAAAAAGCGAACTAAAAAGACGTAAACAAGAAGAAATTCATGCTGTGCAGTCGGAGGATACATGTTCGAGAGCTGGCTGACGAAAACCAGATCTATCCTCCGACTGCACAGCATGAATTTCTTCTTGTTTACGTCTTTTTAGCAGTCGGGTTTTTGATTTTTTTAATTAACTTTTTTTTATTTACAATCTTTTTGTTCTTTTTTTTAGAATTACCTACATTTAAACATATAAGTGACATATATTTTTGAAATCACCTCTTAAAACCCTTTATTTTGATATCCCACACGATGGGTATGGAGGAAAAAAATAATTTCTCCACAAAATGGCGCCCAAAATACGCCATTTTTTTCCTTTCCATGTAGCATGTTGCATTTTAATGTAGCAAGTGACTCTCGCAGGGTTAAGACGAATCGATTGACGTAAGAATCATCAAAATCGGCCAACGCGTTTGGTCTCTAGAACGCCACATAGGGACAAACATATATACATACATAGACTGATAAACACATTACCTTCCTTCGGCAGTCGGGTAACAAGAAAGGCATCATTGTCGCATTGTATCTGTCGGATGGTTTCTAAAAGCATGCAAGATGTATGTGCGTAATTTTATCCTTAGAGAGAAGTGAAAAAAAAAATTAAGACAATATTTAGGCAGAGAACATTTGACTTGATTTGGCACTCCACTCCAATAAAATTGACTTCTGCTTTCAATCTGTTCGAATTTTATCCATTCAATTTAATTTAATTTGACATTATATATTTTAAGTAGATTTATTTGAATTTATTTATTTTAATTTGACATTATTTATATTTTAAGTAGATTTATTTGAATTTGATTTATTTTAATTTGACATTATTTATATTTTAGTTTGGTTTAATTTAATTTTACTTTGACATAATCTGTATTTTAATTTTATTTGACTCCTGTATTTTATTTTTTTTTGATTTAATTTGAGATAACCGGTATTTTTACTGTATTTCAAATTTTCAATGTTATTTTGATTTTAATCTATACTAATATTATAAAGAGGTAAAGTTTGTGACGTTGTAAGGGGATAATCTGCCAGAGATTACCCCTTACAACTGAACCAATATTGAAATTTTTTCACCAATGGAAAGCTACATTATTCTTGAGTGTCATAGGCACTAATAAATTTTCAAAAAATTAGAGATCCTTATGAACATTGCAATAATGTAACCCAAGGTAGCAAAATGTTGTCTATAAAATTAATTCTTTGGCGTACGCTGAGAAAACTATTGATGATAGATACAAATTGTTAGGTACTATTAGGTAGGTAGGTAGGGTAGGCAGGGTAGGCAAGGGAGGCAGGGAAGGCAGGGCAGACAGGGTAGGCTGGGTAGGCAGGGTAGCCACTTGACTTTCATTATATATGTAGAGGATGTATACTCAATAATGTGTAAGCTGTGGTTACCTATAATTGAGTGTGACGTGATGTTTTTCAATTTATATATTTTCTTTAAGTTTTTGTTATTTTATTTGTTGGTGATCCTAAATAATCAGCCAACAGTAAAAATTGTATAGTAAATATTATTGTATAGTAAATAAAATAGTATTGTATAGTAATACATTTATTTATTGGCATAACAAAGTCCTCTACAATATGTTGTAAAACACTGGTTTTTTAATTTTTTTTAAATCCTTGCCCCACACTAGGAATTTCTTCCTGTATCGTGGGTGCTTTTTAACCGACTTCCCAAAAAGGAGGAGGTTCTATGTTCGACTTAAAGTTTGTTTTTTTTTTTTATGTTCACCGATTACTCCGTCAATTGTGGACCGATTTTGAAAATTCTTTTTTTGTTTGAAAAAGTATGTTCCGAAATTGGTCCCATTTTAATTTGGTGAAGATCTGATGAAGAACTTCGGAGATATACAACAGAACTCTTCAATAAATAACGGCAAATCTCTCGGGATTGCTGCAGTCGCATGTCTGTTTGTTGTTTATAACATTTCATAACATAACATCACGCCAGTTCGCTCTTAAGGGGTAAGCAGATCTCTCATTTCACCGGTTATGTTCAAGTTTCATGAAATCTATTCTGGCGAAATAGTTACCTTACTAACTTGCCTATTAGGTACGCACAACTAAAAAGTGAAAAATAAAAAACATTTTTCAAAAAGATACTACAGACTTCCAAATACAAAACTACAAAGTGAAAAATAACTTAATCTTTTGAAGTCGGTATCCATAACGCAAAAAAAATGGTACCTACGAAAGACACCGACTTCAAAAAATTAAGTTATTTTTCACTTTGTAGTTTTGTATTTGGAAGTCGGTAGTATTTTTTTGCAAATAGGTAGTTTTTTATACAAACATATAAACTAACATACACAACACCCAGAGCCGGAACAACTATCTGTAGGTCATACAAATATTTGTTCCGTGCGGGAATCGAACCCGCGACACGCAGCGCAGCCGTCAATCACTCAACCACTGCGCCAACATGCGCCCAAATGATAAGGTATGGTATCCACTTCTCAGAAATGTATAGGTAATCTGAAGCTTCAGATTAAGCATGGTTGTAATTTTATTTCACATACATCAATAAGGGGCACAATATTCTCATGACAGACTTCTTTACTTACGTTAGAGATTTGGAGACCACAATAATTTCACAGTCATTTCTCTCTGGAACAGGCAGTGCTCTAGGGTATTCTGACGTCATCTGCTGTTGGTAGCGCTCGAAGTTACCGCGCTCTTTCCAATCGCCAACTAAACAGAACAGGAACTTTATATAAGTACTAGCTTCTGCAGCGGCTTCACCCGCGTGAACGTCGAAATTTATCCCGTTGGAACATATTTCAGACTATAATCTATCTCTGTGCCAATTTCATCCAGATCCGTCCAGCCGTTTGAGCATGGAGAAATAACAAACATACAAAAACACACTCACAAACTTTTGCTTGTATAATATAAGTGTGATACTTATTCAGGTTGGTAATGGAGTAGTATGTCCTACTTAATATTAGAAACGTGAAAGTTTGTGAGGATGGTTTGTTACTCTTTTACGCAAAAACTACTGAACGGATTTTGATGAAACTGTACAGAAATATAGCTTATACATCAGAAAAACACATAGGCTATTATTTATAAAGACACTAGCTTCTGCCAGCGGCTTCACCCGCGTGAACGTCGAAAATTATCCCGAGGGAACACATTCCCGGGATAAAAGTATCCTTTGTGCTATTCCTGACAATAATCTATTTCTGTGCCAATTTCATCCAGATCCGTCCAGCCGTTTGAGCATGAAGAAATAACAAACATACAAAAAAACACTCACAAACTTTTGCTTTTATAATATAAGTGTGATACTTATTCAGGTTGGTAATGGAGTAGTATGTACTACTAGTTTGTGAGGATGGTTTGATGGATGGTTTGTTACTTTTTTACGCAAAAACTACTGAACGTTTGTTGATGAAACTTTCCAAAAACTATAGCTTCTTATACATCAGAAAAACACATAGGTAGGCCATAATTTATAAAAATATTGAGAGAAGTACTAACACCACGCGAGTGGAGCCGCGTGCGGCAGCTAGTTGTACCTGACTGAATAACAATGAGAAACAGGTATGCATTATGCAATATTTTACGCTCTGTGAAATTAGATATATGCTGATATAGTACTTAGATGTATAAAACAATGTTTATGTCTCAGGAATATCAAATATCAGCATGCTGCCAGCCCAGCATTGATATTGTCTTGAACTATGTAAAATTGTGATATTTGTATATCCTGATTAGATTGAAAACACTAAAGATTTAGTGTTTACACTTTACAAAACTCAATAACAAATCGAGACTGATTTGTTATTGTTTTTTTGTGAAATATTAAGATTCTTTGGAAACAATCATTGAAAAAATTATGTTCTTGTTTAATTAACTCTACTAAGCACAAAATTAAGGCATATTGGGCTCTTAATTCACATTTCAAAGATTATTTGAATGGACCATTTAAAATTGATTCCAATCAAGCATCCACTCGATTTTTTAAATCCGTTTTGTAAAACCACATTTTGGTTAGTGGTGGGCGTTGCGACGACGAACCGTTTCTAAAGACCGTTTTTGTTCAGCGACGGTGCAACCGTTTTACGTCCTGGGATAAAGCAGTCTTCGTTGCACAAACCTGTCTTCGAATAACTTCGTGCGATTTTTTATTTTACGCCTCAGAAAATACAGTCGAGATTCGAAAGAGAACTGATTCAACTACGACACACGTCGGTCGTCGCAGACGTCGCGTCGTCCTTTATCGTTCCACAATCGTTCACAAAATAGTTCTTGCGACGGTGAAACAGTTTTTAACTTTTTAAGTCCGTCTTCGTTGCACAAACCAGTCTTCAAATAAATTGGTGCGATTTTGTATTTTACGGCTAAGAAAATACAGTCGAAAGGGAATGGATTCAACTACACACAAACGTCGTCGACTGGTCGTGAATGTCGCGTATCGTTCAACGTTTGTTCACAAAGTAGTTCTTTCGTTCCGTCCTCCAAGTTTCGTTTTCCAAGACGTCTTCAAACCAGTTGCGACGAAAACCGTTTTCTGCAACCGTTTTCGTCGTCGGGAAAACTGTTGCGTTTCGTCCGTCAAAAATACGACAACGACCCACCGCTAATTTTGGTACAATTCAACTGCAAAAACGTGCAAAAATACACTATAAAACCAATCTTGGCTGTATTTAAAAACAAAGTATTCACGAACCGAGTAAACCTTTTTACTTGCAAGTCGTTGCTAACACCATCTATATTCGTGGCACGGAACCGAACGCGATCGAAGTTCTTAGAAAAATAATCAGTTCCGCTAGTTACATCGGCACCTCGCCACTGGGCCACAATAAATTTAAAAAAAATACAAGTGCGAGTCGGATTCGCGCACGAAGGGTTCCGTACCATTATCGCAAAAAACTGCAAAAAAACACGTTTGTTGTATGGGAGCCCCAATCAAATATTTATTTTATTCTGTTTTTAGTATAGATCATCTGTGTCAAATTTCAACTGTCTAGCTATCACGGTTCATGAGATACAGCCTGGTGACAAACAGACAGACGGATCGCGGAGTCTTAGTAATAGGGTCCCGTTTTTACCTTTTGGGTACGGAACCCTAAAAAGAGCATCTGAAAACGTACCTCGGACGCCTCCGCCAACGCCTACCGGCGAGCGATCACGGAAGCCGGGAACGCCGCGTGCCCCTCCCCGCACTCCGCGGGCGCGCGCTCCCCTGAGCAGCCCGCGCCCGCGGCCTCCCCCTCGCCCCTCCCACGCTGGTTGTTGGTGGTTGGGCTCATATTCTTCAAAACCTGTAAAGATATTTTCATCACACTTGCACGTAAAAAGTATCTAAACATACAGGTTAACTTGGCCGTAATGCCCCATATAAAACCCTCGGGCTTTCTTTTTGCCATGAAACCCTAGGGCGGTACCTAAGTAATGTCAAAGATAATATAATACTACAGTACAGATACCCAATCCCATACAAAGAAATGTCACCTCCTTAAGTCGGGCTATTGGTCGGGCTATTTTTTCTTTCTCCTTATTTTTAACAGGCGGCAGCACCAGTGCCTCTTTAATAGCCCGAGACTGTGGTTTTCTAACGCCATCTAGTAGTTTGCCTAGATACTAAATCATATGGCAAATTGAGCGCGGAATCGTATCATGTAGGTACTCAGAGACGTTATTTGCCAGTTGTCTTGTCCTTGAACGCTTACTTCGTATTCGTAATAATAACATTAGGTATGTTCGGTTGGGGACAGAATCCGCTCAGACCGCGATAACTACTTAAATCTAAGTGGTCGCATTGTGTAGCGAATTTCACAATATTCACGAATATTCCAAATCAATCAAAACTATAGAATTCGTTGTAGAATTAAATGTAGGTAGTTAGCTTGCTTCCGCGGCAACGGAATGAAACGAAGTAGGTAGGTACCTACTTCATGTCATTTTATTATTCACTATAAGGGTTATCCTTTTTACCCGGCTGCAAGGAAAGGGTTATGTTTTTCGCGCGTATCTTGTATGTAATATTCTTTATTACCTCGTATCTTTCAAACCACATGATTAAGACATCGTTAGATAGGTTTGGCCACCAAAATATTCTTAGAGAAGTGCCATTAAAAAAAATGGCGGATTTTGGGCTCCATATTGTAGAGGTTGCAATTTTTTATCTTCGTAACCCGTCGAGTGGGGTATCAAAATGAAGGGCTTTTAGGGGTGATTACAAAAATACATACCACGTATATGTTTAAAATAATTTATAAAAAAAAAACTTAAAAGTTGTAAATAAAAAAGCTAATTTAAAAATCAAAAAGGAAGCGAACTAAAAAGCTGTAAGCAAGTAAAAATCGTGCTGTGCCGTCGGAGGATCTGGCAGTTCGCGAATATGTATCCTCCGACTGCACAGCTAGTTATTTTTTTGTTTACAGCTTTTTAGTTCGCTTTTTAATCAGTCGGGTGTTTGATTTTTAAATTAGCTTTTTTATTTTAGGTTGATACTTAGATATATAAAGAACAAGATGTTTTTACAAAAATGATTACTTTTAATACTTTAGTTAGGTACGCAGCATGGCAGTACCTACCCTACCCCTCACCCCCGCTGTCACATGAAATTGCTAGCGCGTAGTGGCTCACGAAGTGTTTCGAGCCGTTATTAAGTTTGAATCAAACTGTACCTACTATGCGACGCGACGCGTAAACTCGGACGGCAAGCGGCACACACATCGCGTTATCTCTCATTTTAGTACCCGTGCGATTTGAGTAGGCCCTAGCGCGATACGAGTCCTGTTCCAGCGAGGTATCTAGTTAATTCGACGTGTAAACAAGCTTCGCAAAAAAGTGATTTTAAATAATAGACCAAAACTTTAATATTTGAAATTACGCCTATAGTTAATAATATCTTTTAAATTACGCCTATAATAAATAATAACTATCCTACAAAATGAATCTTACGATGGATATATAGTTTAGGACAAATTGTGAAACACGCCATCTATTGCAAAGAACTCAAAACAAAACGAAAAGTCGATAGCTACTTTCAACTAATTTAACATACAAAGTCTTCACTTATCTTTTTTGTTCAAAAAACCTGATTAATGAGTGTAAATGGATAAATTAACATTAAAGAAGCAAGTTTTGATTTTTACTAAACTTATTTCAGCCTGAATCTACTGTTAAAATTTTTTAATTGATTGTTACTTTCACATTTGTTACCTATGCTGCCATCTATGATCTTTTTTTAATACTAATTATAATTTGTATGAGTTGATACCCCATGGTAATGTTTTTTTAATTTATGGCGCAGCAGACAGGTCATGCAAGTTCAAGCAATGAGTTTACACGCAATTGAAAAATTGTCTTAAAATTTTAACTAAACAGGAATTTCTTTGCAATCTCGCTACATGTTACTTAAATACTCAACTAATGTTCTTAATAATCGATTTTAATAGTTATACTCGTAGTTTGAAAACATCGAAATTATTTAATTCTTTTTACACTCCGTCATGGCTGTATACCTACGTAAGTATTTGCCCTTATATTTCTGAACAAAACACTGTATAATCTGTGGTGTGGGCAAAAATACGCCAACCGCTTAAAAAAAAGTTCACGTATTTTGTAATAACAGCTGTGCTGACTTGTGTAATAGCTATAATTCATAATTATTACTCGCAAATGTGATGAAAAACATTGTATGTATTACGTGCGGTACGGGAATTACGAACCTCGACTCAGAAAGCCCTCAGTCTTCGACTTCGGACTTCTACTAGAGTCTCGATCGTAATTCCTTACCTGGGCGGTAGTAATACACAATGTACTATTATTTATTCATGTACAATAGTGGTACATAGGCGGACTTAATGCGACAAGGCATTCTCTACCAGTCAACCTTTGGGTTAATAAGGACAATGTTGTGAATGGGTACAAAATAATATTTAAAAAAACAACTTGTATACGAAAAAGTATATACTTAAATATATATTAACAATAAACATATACAAATAAAATTGACTAATAAATACCAATAAAAACTAACCTTCTGTCTCTAGATGAGAGCTATTTAGTCTGACTCAAAAAATAGTGGTCACGAATTTTTCTTTTAAAAGTTAATTTGCTTTCAGCCTTTTTATGCCAAACGGTAGCGCGTTCCAGAGCTTTATTGTTGAGACAGCGTATGAATTGGACATAAAACCGGTGCGGTGTGAAGGAATTTGGAGTAGATTTTTGAAAGCTCGAAGGTCAGACTGTCAGAACTGCCTAACACTTTGAAATAAGTTTTAGATAATCGAGAGCACAAGGATCGTTCATAATAGTGAGGAGTAAGCAGAGAGATCTGAGGGACCTCCTGAGGCGGATAGGCAGCCATTTAAGCTGAGAACGGTAGGATGAAATGTGATCGTATTTACGAAGGCCAAAAACAAAGCGAATACAATTGTTAAGAAGTCGATCCAATTTATTTAGAAGTTTTTGGGATGGATCTGGATAACAAACGTCAGATACTGATTTATTTCAAAGGGAAATGAACTTGATCGCCTATAACTTATAGTGTCCGCAACTGCACGACTGCACGTCCAAGCGCTTATTTTGCCGTAATTTTAAAAGGGAAATTATATGTGCGGCAACAAAAGTTTTCTTTAGCACCTGCAACCTAGCGTCTTTTTTTATATGTGGGCGACGAGTTAATAGAACAGCTTCAATTATATTAATTCATCATCTTTACTACTCCAACAGAATATCAAAAAACCAGCGTCAATTTACGAGCGTAAATTAATATGACTCCGAGCTACCGATAAATATATTTACTTCTGATTTGATAACTCAGCGACTAATGTTGTAAGTGAGCTACTTTATATATTTTAGAGATTCAACATCTGTCTGCTAATAAAATCAAATTCCAGCCTCAAAATTAGCAATCAAAGTTTTTCATTCAACAACTAAATTAATAAATTATATTCTTTTTTCGTGAAAGTTTGCAACACAAGCGCGGGAGTGTAGGTACCTGACGCTCGTTGGGAATCAGAGGGGCGCGACCGGCCATTTGCACCAATGAGCGAGCTCTATTCGGTGCGTGCAGCAACGAGTTCACGTGTATTTGTTTACATTAATGACACGATTAAGGAGTGCTCGTATTCAATTAAATATAAAATAAATGTGAATTAGTCCAAGAGCGAGCGAAGCGAGCTCGGGAGCTTAGGGCACCCCGACACGGATAGGTTAGGTTCGAAGGAGATGACGGGAGCTGAAGTGAGCGAGCAAAGCGAGCGAACTCAGCTCCCGTCATCTCCTTCATGTTAGGTTACTTTAGACCCTGCAGACAGAAATAGGAGCCCTGCGCAGCGGGGCTCCGTCGACTTTGTTTCGTTTCCCCCCCTCCCTTAAAACTTTGAAAAAAGGGGAATTACAGTTAAAGTATTAAATACCACCCATATTTTTTGTATGTTCATTTGGGTAGGTATAATAGTCAATTACTTATGGTAACATTATAAATAGATAGGCGAATACATGAAATTATAGCTTTTATTGACCATTATTTGATGACAATAATAAGGAAATTTTATGTTCAAATATAGTAGATTCACTCATCAATTACTTATGCTAAAGTATAAAAATAAAGGTGACTCTATGAAATTAGAGTACGTTGATATTATTTTATAGATGAAGTTGATACACTTATTAGAAGCTAGCAATGAGTAGACATATCACAAATTTAGTTGCTTAAGAATTATCACCATGTTGCGTCATATTAACAGTAGCTTGTTTTACAATATATGGTCGCTTATAAACCATTTATTAGACGCTAAAAGTTTGTCGCTGACCTATTAATTAATTAGACAACTAAATATATTTGCAGACGAGAATGACATTTTAAAGAAGCTGCCTTAATTAGCACCCATTTTAAAACAACAGTTCTTAAATAATGATATCAAATGTGGGTAGTTCTGAAATATTTCTTTAATGTCTATAGCCCCTTGACTGCCTTTTGCGAACTTTGGTTCCCAAGACAATTGTTTTTCTATTGTATCTGCTAAATAGCACTCAAGGGAATAATTAGTAGCATCCTGCCAACCCTTTACGAGTTAAATGAATATTGTGTAATGAGTTCTGGTGGTAGCGGCATTGTGCGTGAAAATGAGTGAGGAAGAGGGTAGAAAGATATGTCAGCTCGTAAACAATACCCACCCGCAAAGACTTTAGTTCTCGTGATCATGGCGCTTGTAACGGTGCCGAAATATCGAGCTCTCAACCATAATCAAAATATACATGGTAAATATCCCGAAACAAATATTAATTCTTATGAAAAACATATTTAAAATTAAAAACAAATGCATTATGACTGTCAAGTTTACAAGTAATTAGCTGACAAAATAAGTGTAGTTTATAAACTTCAGTAGTAAAATATATTATAGGTATTAGTAGTGTTTATAATTGACTTACCCTGGTCCCCTACATAGTTTCCGTAATTATCATAGAGTTCTTCATTTCCGTCATCAGCAGGAGCTACAGGCAGCTTATCATTGACTGCTGCCGGGGGCACATCTGACATTTGAGTATCGGCAAGTCTGTAATAAACAATAATTAGCTGAATAACAATTAAAATTTCTTGCATTGGATTCATAAAATGTAAGACTAGTATTGTTGATAAGACTTTTATAACTTAAAGTCTACCATAGAGCACTGAATATTATAAATATAAATATAGGCCACTTTTAAATCTTTTACAGCAGTTCTAATTAAGTGTAGTAGACTCTGTTATGTGTGGCAGCCTGGCAGGTCATTTCTTCTTTATATAAGTCTCACCAAACTTCTTTTCCACCCTGAAGTTGGCTTTTCCGGTGCACAAGGGACCGATTGGTGCTATTTTTGTATGAGATTTTCTACTGCGGAGCCATTGTAGACAACTTCGGGGCGGCGAAGAAGTTTGTCGAAAACTATACTGTTGATGATTTGAAAATTAAGTTAAAATGAGCTTTACCAGTACTCGGCCACATTGCCAGTTAGGTCTAATTTACTTGACTACTAGATTATTCTGTTTAGCATACCCATTAGGTATGAAGCAGCAGATAAGTTCTTCTAATCAAACTGTTAGTAAGTTTGTTTTTGAAACTACTTGGCTTATGCTAAGTGGCTTACCTTTTCTCAATTGTAAGGTTCGTCTGAGCGGTTTTAACGTTAAGGCTTTTACCCTGGAACATACTTCCATTGCCTTTGATAATAGCTTCCTGAGCACTAGCCTCATCATCAAACTGAACAAATCCAAAGTTTCTATTTATTACAATGCCGTTAATTTGTCCGAATTGGATGAAGTGATCATATAATTCGTCAACATTTGCGTTCTCTTGTAAACCTCCGACGTAAATACGAAGATGGGACGTAGACCGGTCTTTCATAGCATGTCTATCAAGGGTCAATTTATCTGAAAGGAAATGAACCTCATATTAAGGCACTTTAATTGTTAGTTACATGATCATAACCATGTTTAGTTTTAAACATTTTCAGTGTGTTTCATACAATAAACAAAATAAGCCACGATTTAGGAGTCATGTCAGTTCGCGGCTATCTAGTTAGAAATATCTACAAAATCGATAACACTTTAACTCGTTTCAATAATGTTTACCTGCCATTGTGAATTTCTTTATTAAACTTAATTACAGTCTCAAAATTGCATTTATAATTCACAAAATTATCAAAAAACAAGACGCGAATTCTGCTGAAAGAAAGAATCGGACATAGATTCATAGATTGTGAAATTAGAGTAGAGACACGAAGAGATTTATTTTTTGGTGTTTGATACAAATAGTCGACTAACGACAGTAACGACTAATAAGAATACCCACGGTATACAGGTTTCATTCATTCGATGAACGAGTCGAAGTCTTCGTGTACGTTACCCCAACAGGTTAGTGACTTTTGCACAACTATAAGCTCTCTGCCCATGCACTTTTTTTCTTATTCCGATCATTCTTTTAGAATTTTCGTGCTAGAACAATGTTACCCCAGCAGGAATGTTTTTTTTCAAAAACGACGACACGCACTTGTTTTTTTATGTGGCGCACATTCACAGCAGATTACGCACTAATTATACGTTCCACTCATATCACTCTAGAAGTCACTTTCCTTTTGGGGTAACGTACAAGAAGTCTTCTCACTCATGTTTCATGCTGTGACATCATAGTGACATTCATTCGGACGCGACGTTTGGCACACTTGAATAGTTCTCTCGCTAAACTTCTTGGCCGGCCTGAAGTTGCCTACAATGGCTGTGCAGTAGTAAATCTCATACAAAAACAACCGTTTCATGCTTTGCGAATCGGCAAGCCAACTTCAGGGCACCTCTCTTATCTGTCACTATTGTCCATAGAGACAAAAACTTTAGAAATACTAAAGTCATCATCAGCTATAAATGGTTTAATAAATCAGTTTGCCGAAAAAAGGCAAGGAGAGTATGTATTTAATTTGAATTGTTTGTAATTTTTTTGGAAAAAGCGACCGATAGATAAGTATGATGAATAAATATTTCTTTTATTTTTATGCAAACATTTGTTTTTCTTTTGTGAGAAATCTTTAACCTTCATAACGGCCCGAAACAAATTTTTATACGGGGCTCCGCCAAGGCACGCTACGCCACTGTTTCAAAGTTAAAAAATTTAAAATTAAAAGATACTAAACAATCTAGAAAAAGTATCGAAGTACTTCGACAGCTTTTTACCTCATATTTTTACTGTGTAATTTGAGGGAATAGTCGAAATCTTTCTATTTCCGGGCAATGCCGGGTATAAAACAGAAACGACCGAAGGAGCAAAGCCAATGAACGCGATTGGGTTGGGTGTGTGGCTAATGGCAAACGAGTAGATTCACGTTAGTACAAAGTCCAAAGGGAAGAGTTCACGGCCAACGCTAGTTATCGGCGATGTTATGGGGCGTTAAAACTGCGGGTGGGCTGTGATACTCATATATTCAACAATACATGACTGCGTGGTAATCTCTTTAAAAGTACATATAAAAATCACTATATGTTTCACAGGCGAATACACTATATGATATGTCGACGTGGTTGACACACCAGTCCTCAATTTAAAAACCTGACACATGCATTTGATTGTAAATAAGAATAAACTTAATACATTCTGTATAGCCAGAACTTAATGAGTTTTGCTAACTAAAACCTCATTCCAACACACCCCCTCAATCAAATGCACATGCTAAAACAGTTACATCTACACAAACACCTTGCATAACCTAAAGTTTCAAAAACATTTCTATTAGCACCCTGTATATAATAAATTTCAGCAACCTGTATATTATAAACTTCAACAACATTTTAGAAACCCCAAACTGCCTTTAAATAACATCATAAACCTACACTCATTAACATTAATATAAGACCCCACTTCAACAATATTCTAAAAACAACAACACTTCATCTATCCTATAATATCTCCCACTCAATTAATCTAAACATCAATCTATCATCAGTATCAATAAAAACTAATCATCATATTTTATTATTCCTACTACTCGAAAACATAACATCCAATATTAAATATCTCACAACCTATCTGACTAAAAACAAAAACATTTAATTAATATTCTGTTACTCCTACTCAACATCATTTGAACCAGTATCAATAAAAACTCATCATCATAATTAATTATACTACTACTCGATAACACCCCTTCATCCAATATTTAACTACCATAAAAATTCTACCTAACTAACAAACATTCCATTAATATTTAAAACTCCAACTCGACTTCAACATACGTCCGTCCATACATAATATTTTCAAACATAACAATACAACATAAACAAACAAAATAACTATACCTACTAACATGAAAAGAGTTAACAAAATAAAGTTCCGATATAAAAACTTAAGGTTCCGACATACTGAAAAACAATGTAAAAATTTAAGAACAAGTTACGTATATTCGAGTTACTTATGATTAAAAAAGATTCATTTACTATTAATATCACCAACAAGTTATTGCCACACCCCCTTAAATGAATTATAATTTGACACCCCCTTAATTCTTTTAAAATTCTGCTATAAACAGAAAAATTAAATTTAACCAACACTTTCATTAATTAACATGAACTTATCAGGACTCCTTAAGTTTACATCACAACTCTACACAACTTCTTCATAGATAATTACACACCCTATAAAAACTTACATACTACATAATATTAAACCCATATTATATCAACCGAAAACACTTATTAGTTCACTTTAGCCCGCACTTAAACACTAACACACAAACAACTAAGACACAAGTTTTCGCTGACAGCGTTCAAATTTCACAGGTGGTAAACATTTTGTGAGTATATCAGCTATTTGTGAACCCGTTGGACAATATTTAACCGATATATTATTTGCATCAATTGCATCTTTCAGATAATAATATTTCACATCTATGTGTTTACTCCTTTTATTCATAATGCCCTTTTTCATTAGCCAAATTGCTGATTGGTTGTCCACTCTCATCTCAAGGTCTAATTTTTCATTCGTAATTTCATTTATTAGGTCTCTTATGAACAGAAGTTCCTTGCAACATTCTGCTGCAGCTATAAATTCAGCTTCTGTACTCGACAACGCTACTACTGACTGTTTTCTTGAGCTCCATGCCACTGGTCCACCGTTCAACCAAATCACGAAACCCGAAGTACTGCGTCTAGTGTCTGGATCCCCCGCGAAATCCGAATCACAATATCCTCTGAGCACTTTATCACCTTCACCAAAGTGAATACCTTTATCCTTCGAACCTTTCAAAAATCTTAAAATTGTTTTTGCGTTATTATGATCATTTAAATTTGGAGAATTTTGATGCCTCGAACAATAACCCACATGAAAACTAATATCTGGTCTAGTTTTATTTGACAAATATAACAATGACCCTATCATCTCTCTGTATAATTCATGAGATTTAATATCAATTTTAATTGATGGATGTTGTTCTATTAAAATAGTTGGACTTTTACACTCTCTAGCTTCATTCAAGTTAAATTTCTTCACAATCTTCTCAACATACGTTTTCTGAAAAATTTTTACTCCATTTTCTTCTTGTTTTATATCCAAACCGATGTAATTGGACACTTCTTCACAAATTCTCAATTCGAAAGCTTTTCTTAAAGTATTTATTACATGTAGAAGATCTTCTTCTCTTTCTCCAATGACCAATCCATCGTCGACGTATATGGCAAGAATTATTCTTCTTTCTCCATCCATTACGAAAATACACTGGTCTAATTTCAATTGTCTGAAACCCATTTTAATTAAAAATTCTGTGAATTTAATATTCCACATTAGTGGAGCTTGTTTAAGACCATATAAACTTTTATTTAATTTACAAACTTTGCCCTCTTTATTACTATAGCCTTTGGGGACTTTCAAATAAATACACTCCCTTAATTCCCCATGCAAAAAGGCTGTTTTAATATCAAATTGTTTCATCTTTAATTTTTTACTTCCAACAATTGAAAACAAAATTCTTAAAGAGTTCATGTTCACAACTGGGCTATACGTTTCATCATAATCTATTTTATACTTTTGTTGGAAACCTCTTGCAACTAATCTTGCCTTATATCTTCCATCTGATTTGCAACTGAAAAACTTGCCTTATATCAAAAATTTAATATAATTTTCTAAACTGGGCCCATAACCTATTATGGGGCGTTAAAACTGCGGGTGGGCTGTGATACTCATATATTCAACAATACATGACTGCGTGGTAATCTCTTTAAAAGTACATATAAAAATCACTATATGTTTCACAGGCGAATACACTATATGATATGTCGACGTGGTTGACACACCAGTCCTCAATTTAAAAACCTGACACATGCATTTGATTGTAAATAAGAATAAACTTAATACATTCTGTATAGCCAGAACTTAATGAGTTTTGCTAACTAAAACCTCATTCCAACAGGCGATGCCCACTCTGCGAATGCTCATTCAGCGCCGACGACGATACAGGGTGAATTTAGATTTAAAAAATTAGCTTAGAGTGTCGTACGTATATTATATAATAATTCCATGGATATTTAAGAATGCAGGACTACTCTATAGCTGGCACTTAACAGCATTTTGTCAAGGTTGGTCAAGGTGCTGTCTTCTCTTGTCGTGAATCTTGACAGCGGGTCCCGAGTCGGAGTCAGCGACACTGACAGTTGACTGACACTTCTCAGCATGGTATAGTGGTGATTGTTTGAATTTTTTGAGGTTAGAATTTACCTAAAAAATCAAGTAATTTAATTTCAACATCGTTACATAATACTATAACAAATAAAATTATACGTAAGAAGTTTTAAATTATGTTATGAAAATTATATTAATTTAATATTGTTTATTTACGTCGTTACTTTAAATGAAATGTAAGTACCTATTATGTATTTATAGTTAATATAATATTTTGAAATTTTTTAAATTAATGGTAAAATTATAAACACTGGCGATGTCTTTCTAAAACAGCTTCGTAGAATTAATTTAATTAATCAACTTCTTTACTAACAACCATGAATTTGTAAACCAATCAGTGTAAATAAAATTTAAGATCAAATAAAATGGCTACATTTTGTCATCAGAGAGTACAGTTTGTTTTGTAGTTTAAACTAGTTACTGTTAAACAAAGATCATTGGTTGCAAAGTATCCTGGCTGTAATAACAGAAAACCTGATCCTTCAGGCATTTTATTGTACAAAGTGAGTTCTTAAATAGGAGGAATTAATGTAAGTAATGCATGCTTACTCACTTGTTTTAGATAACTTGCTAATAATGGTAATGCGAAGAATCTTGTCCCAAAGTTACGATTCATATAAACATGCAGTTGATCATGCATTTCAGCGCAAGAATCTGATTTACACCAATATTGTTATATCTATGGGTGTGTCAACTTGTGGAGACTTGATAGAACAGACTTACGAAATTCATAAAGGAGGGATTGAAAAGTTTGATTTAAAGCGTACTGCTTATATGGCATTTTCTGGGAGCACAGCAGGGATCATATGCCATCATTGGTATATTTTTATAGATAGAGTGATTGTTGGTAGAAAGTTTGATATGGTTATAAAAAAATTATTACTGGATCAGTTTCTCTGTTCTCCTGTCGTAATTTTATCTTTCTTTGCCACTGTTGCTATGTTTGAAGAGCATCCAATAAGTAACTTCACTGATGAAGTGCGATCTAAGTTTTGGACTCTGTATAAAGGTGAATGGGTTGTGTGGCCCCCTGCGCAAATTATTAACTTTTATTTTTTACCAACCAAGTATAGAGTAGCTTATGATAACATAATATCTGTGGGCTATGATGTTTTTACTTCTCGTGTAAAGCATGCAAAGCCAGATAAAGAAAAGACTGAATAGTGAAATAAAAGGAATACTGAGCTCATAAAAAAAATAAGACTGACATCAGATTTTATATTTCGCATTGTTATGTTTTTGTAATAGGTATTATTTTCAACAATAAATTGTTTCAGAAAATACAGTTTATATTTTTAATTAGATTAGTACATTTTAGTTCTTGCTGGATAGTTTATGACTTGATCAATGGAAATAGTTGTGTCTCCACTAGCGCCCAATGTAGCTTCTTGGGGGTGATAGTGAGGTAGATTCCTACCTCCCCATCCCGCAGACTTCACATCTTTATCCACATCACTATGTCTTAGAAAAAACACCAACATAGTTTGTATAAAAATAAAACTCAGTTGTGAGTTTCGAGGCATTTGATACTTGTACAAGTTTGATCTTTATATAATCCTGGTGATATTGTACGCACCTCCTGCAGTCTTAGTGTTGGTGCATATGATATCATTGTGTAACACGGTTTAAGCGCCATTCTAATATAAGTCGTAACAACCAGCAGCCTAATTGCGTAAGTGAGATCGGCAGGGCATAGGGTATGACTCCATGAAATAAAATGACACATACCCTATAATATTTTTTTTCGGATTTGTCAAAAATTATTGGACTCGTTCGAAAAGAGTATCTAATAACTTCACCAATGAAAGTGTCCAATAATTTTGTAAATACCGAAAGAAATTAAAGGGAATTTGTCATACTGTTTCATGGAGTCTCACTGGAGTGGAAGATTGGATTAAGTGAGAAATGAGTATATTAGAGGAAGTTTGAAAGTGGCACAAAAGTTGAAAAGAAACCATTTGTCCTATTATGGTCATGTGATGAGGAGAGATGAAACGCATATTACTAAAAGAGTTATGAATATAAATGTGGATGGATGGAGAGGGAGAGGAAGGCCAAAGTAATGATGGATGGACTGTGTGAGGAGTGTCTTTGCCCTGCAGAACTCACTTTATAAGGCTGCTGGTTTCGCCTTATAGTTTAGCTAGAAAAGTGAAAAGAGAAGATAAATCTATAGGGGACGACAATTTTTTTTATCATTGATGCAGTAACCTTATTGCTAGCACGAGTCCACGACCCTACATAAATATCTACTGTCTACTAAGTGCGTGCGTGCTAGTATTATATCTGGGCTTACTACCTAGCTCTAAAATTGAAAAATTCTAACAGTGACTTAAGCATTTTTTACTTAGTCATTGCACTTTTTCTATAGTACGTACCTATCTAACTAAAGGGAACTGCCTAGTGCCGAATTCAGGTCCGCAAAATCATACCTTCCTTTTTCAAGTGTTTTCTGACGATAAACTGCCATTCTCTGATGATAAACTTACTACTTAGGTACTAATAAAAACAACGACAATTTAAAAATGTTTTTATTTACAGATAATGAAATTACTAAGTTCTACCTGGAGAACTTTAACAGCAAACCTAAGAAGAACCACAGCTGCAGTGCCAGTTAGAAGATTTGTAAAAGTAGCGTTTAGTGACAAATATTTAATTTACACAAATGTTACCATATCTTTAACATTATCGTCGGTTGGCGACCTAATAGAACAGACTTACGAAATATACATAAAAGAACAAACAAAATATGATCTAAAGAGGTGCTCACACATGGCGTTCTCTGGTGTAGCAGTGGGTTTTCTATGTCACCACTGGTACAAAGTTTTAGATAAGTTTATAATAGGCAAAACTTTTGACATGGTTGCAAAGAAATTGGTGCTTGACCAATTTATATTTTCGCCAATTATGATAGTCACATTTTTCGGCAGTGTTGCCCTGTTCGAAGCTAATCCACTAGAAAATTTCAAGGAAGAGTTGAAAGACAAGTTTGTCAGACTGTACCGTGCTGAGTGGATGGTCTGGCCTCCGGCGCAAATTATCAATTTCTATTTTCTGCCGACGAGATACCGAGTGCTCTACGACAACACGATATCATTGGGTTATGACGTCTACACCTCTCAAGTCAAACATTCGAAACCAATGAAAGCTGGGTCTGAAGCTATTTCAAAAAAGATCAATCAATTATCTTGACGAAGGCCTACTTAACAAATAATGTAATAGTCAATTTTATTAATGTTATACTAGTTTTAAAATGGCACTTATCGTCAAAATTATTATTCCTACACTGACGGTGTAGTAGGATCTCTCAGTTTTTTTAATCTATACCTCGACATAAGCTTTGCTGTGATAAAACGTTTACCTACGTAAAAAAATAGGTACTTAGTTACTTAAAATAATGTAATTTTTTATAGTATAAGTATTTTATTATGTATTTATTGAATGCAAAATAAATAATTGAGTATGCAGGAGTATTTTACATTTGTTTTGTTTTTTATTACCTATTTTATACACAGAGTACGTCTACTCTATCTATATCCTTCCTGTCCTTGTCCCATGGGTATAGCCCTCGCCAAACTTAATGGCCGCCCTGAAGTTGGTTTACCAGATGCGCGAGGCACGAAACGGTGCTGTTTTTGTATGAGATTTTCTACTGCGCAGCCATTGTAGACAACTTCAGGGCGGCCAAGAAGTTTGGCGAGAGCTATACCTACAGTACAAACATTTTCTTAAATTCCTTCGGCAACCTTCGTACTTCGTCAGTCGTCGGATTTCTTTCCTAAGCCTTTTGCACTTAGTGCAGACCGGACGCTCCCAATCAACTTTGAAGTATATAGAGTTGTTAATACTCTTTTAACATAATGTACCTAATTTATTTAAAAAAAAACCGGCCAAGTGCGAGTCGAATTCGCGCGTGAAGGGTTCCGTACCATAATTGCAAAAAAACACGTTTGTTGTATGGAAGCCCCACTTAAATATTTATTTGATTCTGTTTTTAGTATCTGTTGTTAAGCGGCAACAGAAATACATCATCTGTGAAAATTTCAACTGTATAGCTATCACGGTGCATGAGATATAGCCTGGTGACAGACGGACAGTGGAGTCTCAGTAAAGGGTTCAGATTTTACACTTCGGGGGTACGGAACCCTAAAAATGGGAGAAAAGCTGCTATTTTTACAGCACTCTATATTTCACACGGAAATCAAAACAAATATAGTTAGTACTTTTCTCAAACATGCATGGAAATATTGTAATTATTTTCGAAAACAGAACACGCGGAGTATCGAATTTACGGACAAAGAAAATCAAATCCATTGCAGGAGCTTTTTTTGAATTTGGAACATTACAACGTTCCAGCAATGTTGTTGTAACTTTTAATCTCACCCTTTAATAAATTAAATGAATATAATATAAAAATTACGTTTTATTTCCCTGCATTCTTATGAGAAAAGCACTATATATGCCTCGGCAGAAAGTGCTCGTAGTCGCAGCGGAAAAATATCTAATATCTTAATTTCAGTTTAGCAGATAGTGTATGACGTCGTGTAATTGTGTATGGTAACTACAAATTTGTGTATCCAACTATTGGGGAGCTAATCAATAAAAACTGTTTCCGCTGGAACTACGTCATCCCAGCGGAACTTTTTTTTTCCTTTGCACGTAGAAGAAAAAAAAACATCCAATAATTAGTTTGTAACGAGAGATAAATGTGTATGCTTGAATGAAATTTGTGTGACATAAAACTGCGGCAATAATCAAGTTTCCGCTGCGCTGACGTTTGGCAATTTGATGAAAATCATAGAAAACGGCTTAGTGCAGAGTTGATTTTTTTTACGTACGTTGCTTTGATTTTGTGTGTAATGATTGTTAACACAGAATTAGAAAAAAACATACCGTTCAGAAGATATACACGTAAAAGTAAAATAAGGTTATTAGGTACAAGAACTTAAAATAGGAACACTAGAGCATAACTTATAACTTTTATTTGTATCTTTTAAGGGACTACAATGCCTTGCCAAGTTTCATTTATGTGGTCTTAGTAATTAATGAGCAATGGCATAATTTACTACGGCTTGAGTACTATATTGTATGACATCCGATTGCAGGACTTTTTAATGGAAAAGCAAAATATAACTTATGCCGATGATTAGTTTATTAACGCAACTATTCACATCTAAAATTTCAGCTCAATACACTAAATAATTAAAGAGATATAATAAAAATACCAGAACAACCGCAATACATGGATAAACCGACCAAGTTTGAATGGCTACAAAAAAGCGGCCGTGCAGTATAAAGAGCTAACGTTCTAAAATTTCCAGTATAGCTCGTTATTGTGTTTAATAGTTTTGTACAGGTGCGTACACAATAGTTTAGCAGAAAATAAAACTGTTCGCGACGGGGCATCACAAACAATAGTAGTATAGTTTGTTGTAAATATAAAATGTTATGAACAAACATACGTCTGCTTACCCCAGCGCGCTAGCTCGTACTAAACAGTTTTAGACGAGAATTTTTCTTTTATAGTTTTTTCAAACATAAAATTTCGACCACTTTTTGAGGCACTAAACATTATGTTTTAGTGTATATGAGTATGTATTAAGTAAATATGGGGTCTAAAGAGTAAATTAGAATCGTTACATACATACTAAATGCGGTAGTTACGGAAAGAAAGCAAAATCAAAACAAGTCAAATTCCGTAAACACGACCGGCCGCCATGGCCGTTTAGTTCGAAATGAGCAGTCAGACTCAGATGGCGGTTAACGTATATATAGTCTGGCGCGTAAGCAGGCAAATTTGGTATTTTAGAATAGCGTTTTGAGGGCTTTATAATAGCCTATAGTACCTAAAATACGGTTATCTAGTATAATTAGAATTAATATACTATAGATAAAATGTGTAAGTAGTATTTTAAGCAAATAAAAAATATTTGTTTACTTATTTTGGACCCCCCGAAAATGGCCGGGTCGCAAGTATCGATAGGTGCGCTCTGCCCACCTACCAATTGTATTATTTACCTTACACATTTGTTTTGTTAGGAAACACCATCTAGGTGTTCTAGATATACTATCTACAACCCTTGGTGCTATGACTGAAAAACTGTACATAATAACAGTACATAGCCAGGTTTAAAACAGTTTCACTCTGAGATGGTAAATACATGCATTTTTGCTCAAGTAAGTAAATAGAATTTTGGTTATAAGCGTTTTAGCGCTTCTAGGTGACCTGGAACTGTGTCCAGCCCCTATATATAGATGGCATCTGTGTAATTCTAATACATAGATCTTACTTACTTGAAATAATGTGTCTGTATGTGCCAGCATGGACGTTTCTACGCGTCTGCCAGAGGGCCCACTACCTTCAGACACACTTGGTGCCTGAAGGATTATTGATATGCTATCTGAAGCATTACCTTTGGGGACCCTCGGGCACACGCCTGGACTCAGTCACAACACATAGCTAATATATAGCTACACATACACACACAGAGGCGTTAAAGCCGTGGAACAACACGATATTTGCTATTTCGGCCGCTTCCCGGCAACAGAAGTCCCAGAAGGGCTGGTAGTACACCCATCAGGGTACCACCATTCGATAGCCCAATTCTCCAGCTTCCCAACCACATTTTTGGAAGGAGCCTAGCTCTGGTGGTTAGGGAACTAACCGACTTAATATAGTAAGAGGTTCCATGGTTTTCTCGCATCGTCGACCACATCAGAGTGAATACTGGATCGAGGGTTGGAGCTGTATCCACCGGACTTCCACCATGGGGTAGCCCATCGCGAGGGCTATCCGATGACGGTTGGTGAATGCGGATCCGCCCACCAGCTCGAGTACAAACTCACTAAATATGCCGAAAACAGGCACAGAAGCTATGTTTTCGCACTTTCACGTGGCTGTGCCCGTGGAGGTGACAGATGAAGCTGTGAAACTGTCACAGATCGACGGTCCAGGAGTAGGGCTACAAGTCCCTCGCTGGTACCCTGGCACTAAAGTGCACCATTGTATTAGAAAGTAGCGTGTAAAGCTATAAATTGACAGAACTTCCCCTTATTAGGCGTTCTCCACGCAAGGGCTCCTTGAAGGTAGCAGTTAGGGACCTGGACCAGGGTCCGGAGGGAAGGTCTTCTCGAGACCTATCCAGAGACACAAGTCTCATCGAAATCGGTTCAGTAGAAGGGGAGTTTCTGTCGGTTTTCAGCGACTAGACATAATAATTAATTTGTTAATTAAAGTTTATGCGCGGTCGTTGTTTCGAGGTCCTCGTTACGGTCAAGTGTGGTAGTAGGATAGTGCGCTGAGCCACCGTCCTAATCGTAGCCATTATTTCGAAATATTAAATCCACGTCACTTTGCGTAACGGAGACCATGAAGAGACGTCGCTTTTGGACATGAAAACCTGACTCTTTTTCTGAACTGGACATCACGCCTTCCCCTCAACATCCTTGGCAGCCTTCCAACCACTGCAGGGTCGGTATTTGCTCGAAGACAAATGAACAATAGGTGCAAGGGGCGTCAACGCGTTCAAGCTGAAGCCTTACAACCTTCAGTCAGCCTGGGGCCTTGATCGATCACGTCCGTCCCGCACATTTGCTGGTCCTGTCGAGCCGAATTTTTGAGCAAACGACCTATGCAGCGTTCCAGTGAAGATACAGGCCATTGAAGAGCCTAGTTCCAGTGAACAAAGAAGCCTGGCGTCCTGGGTTCCAGTGAAAATACAGGCCAATATTGAAGAGCCTAGTTCCTGAGAACAAAGAAAACCGTTGTCCCGTTCCTGAGAACAAAGAAGATTGACGTCCCGTAACCTTGTTAAGTGGGGTTACATTCCTATTTCTTTATCGAAAGTCAAACGTATCGTTCCTGTGAAGCTTGTGCCTGAGAACAAAGAAAACCGAGGCCCAAGCCAGTGAAAATTCCTGAGAACAAAGAAGCCTGACGACCATTGCTGAGAACGTATGTACCCTCAATATAAATCTGGTAAGAGTACACACCCACACAAAGTACCGACCGGGGTACGTAACGTTACGTTCGTGAGAAAAGTTCCAGTGAATAAAGAAACCTGACGTCCCCCTCGTAAACCTTACAAGTGTCGAGGTTAAGATCATATTTCTTTAACAGTCAAAAACAGTGTAGAAACCCAGTAACTGGGAGATTAGCGTCGTCAAAAGGCGCGCGTACGTTTGACCTTGGTTATTAGAAGCTTCTAGAGCGACTACCGGAGTGAAAAGTGCACGTGTGGTTTGGGACCCACGCGTGGACTAGCTCTAGAACACAACCATTTTGCTGGGACGCAACTGCCTTTCCTGAGCCGTTTCCTGTGGTGCCTAGCTGCTTCCAGAGAAGCATTATGTTCCGATTAGATTACCGTCGCAAAAAGACGGAATTTTGAGTTGTCTCTGTTGTGTAACCTGCATACTGAGAAACAGTAGTATCTGAGAATACATAGAAACTGTATCCTGAAGGAACAAGTAGATTCCCTGAAGAGTTATCGCTGAAATTTCAAAATCGGAAATTTCATATACAGCGTGTCGAAAGCTTGTTTAGGAGATAGAACGAACATACAAACGTTCATAGAATTCCTGAAGGATTACGGCTGAAGGATTATCGCTGAAGCGCTATCCTAGAGGAGGCTTACACACAGAGGCATATTGTATAGTCGTGTGGGCGACTTGTTCTATAAAAAATAGAACGAAAAATAGTTCCTGTAAATTTCCTGAAGCGTTATAGCTGAAGACTTATTATTGACTTAGAATTTGTTTGGAAACAAATAGTCATATAAGAGATAGAAGTTCTCAATCGAAGCTTGGACCTTCGATAGCTGGAGTTGGACTGACTACTAACGTCAAGTGTTAGACAGAAGTTCCTGCGAGTGGTATCAGACCAGCTGGTCATCCTTGGAGGCTGCTGGACAGGTTGACACGTATAAAACAGTAAGTACAGTGAAAACTTACTCAAGTGCTTACCCCTTGTGGGTCGATAGTAATATAGTGAACCTGTGTCGTGTCAACATAGCAGTTTTGAAGCTGATTTGGGACTTATAGTTTTGAAGACTGAATAAAAACTTATAGTCTGAAGGATAACCCGGAGTCAAGAGGGCCAGAGTTAACCCGGAGTTAAAAGTTAACCCGGAGTTTAAAAATATTTTTTCAATTTGAAAAAGGAAGCGAACCCTCTTCGAGTCAACGATTTAAATTGGACTTAACCCGGAGTTACGACTTAGGTTTTTCAAGAAAAAACTTGAAGTTTGGACTTAGCCGTTTCGAGTCGACGACGTCTTGAAGCGAAGACTGGACTTGGACATAGCCGTTTGGAAGCTCGAAAATAGACTTAACCCAATCGTACTGAAGTCTGGAGTTGGACTTAACCCGTACGAGTTGACGTTTTGAACTGAAGTCTAGAGTTGGACTTAACCGTTTCGAGCTGACATTTTGGACCAGTCAGAATGCCGATAACCAGATCGCAGGACAAGAGACCTGAGGCGTGGACAGTCGCCATGGAGCGACCGGGTGCAGGCATACACCATCCATTGCCCCCACGCTCGCCGACAACGACTGATGGGACTGAACAGTCCGTACCGAACAGGAGCCCAACCGTGTCACAGATAGGTGACAATACGCCCACACACCAAGAGGAGGAACCACAGGAACCGAGCACATGCAGGAAGGCATCGAGAGAAGAAGGATCTTCAGAAGGAACACTGAAGCCTTCTGATAAAAAACAAAGGATCCAAGACAAGACCTTTGTACATGGAGGAATAATGGCTACCCGGGGTGACGCCCGTAATGAACGTTGGAGACCGCCGTCTACAAGCAAGACGACCCGGTTACAGGGAAGAGTCTCTAGAGCTCGCGAAAACTTACTGAAGATTAAGTTGGAGCTCGCACAGTTAGCCCTTCAGAGAGCAGAAGAAGAAGCTTCTGAAGCGGAATATATGGATGACAGAGACTCAAATGTAGAGCACGTGCGTTCCTGGCTCGAAGAGGCGCCAGAGCCCACACCGTTGAGGGAGGACGACGTCGCCAATGGGAAGCAAGATAGGCCTCCACCTGCGAGCGGCGACGCTGTAGCGGACTCCCAGACCCATATAGACCAACCACAGACGAGGGCTAACATAGAACCGTCTAGGACAGAGCCGTCCAAGACGGAGCCACCAGGGCAAATAGAAGCGAAAGAGTCACTCCGTCCGTTTCTAACGGAGTTGACAACCGCTATAGCGTCGCTAGCCGACAGGAAAATCGAACCATGGACGCCTAACCGAACGGCGTCGCAGGTTATGTTGACTCTGCCGAACTTCGGTGGAGCTCACACAGAATGGCTGACCTTTCGAGCCATTTACGAGGCAACTGTTGCCTACTTCAGCGACATTGAAAATACAGCAAGACTCAGAAGGAGCTTGCGTGGTCGCGCACTGGAGACAGTGAGCTCAGAACTCATCGGGAACGCGAAACCGGATGAAATCATGAGAGAATTGGAGCTACAATTTGGACGTCCCGACTCAATAGCTCAGGCTGAAACCGACCGACTCAGAGGGCTGCCACGCTGCAGCGAACAGCCCAAAGACATATGCACTTTTGCAAGTCGGATCAGAAGCGGAGTCGTCACTTTACGGGCCCTCAAGAAGGAGCACTACTTACTCAATGCTGAGCTGATGCGCCAGTTAACTGAGAAGCTGCCCAATTCTCTACGTGTACAATGGTATAGAACGTACACAGAAAAGTACCAGTCGCTGCCAGACTTGTCACTCTTCAGCGACTTCATAACAGAACAAGCTCACTTCTGCAGTGCATTCGCCCCGCCTGAGGACATCAAAGAGATGGACTCTCCCGCGGGAAAACGCGTCATATAGAGGACGCACATAGTTACCGACAAGCCGGTAAACAAATGTCGAATATACGACAAAGAGGGTCACTACGCGTCGTACGTTCAAAGTACAGAGACGCAGCAAGTGACAAAAAATGGGAGCTAGCCAAGCATACAACTTGTGCTATCGCTGCCTTAGATACCGTCGTAAGAACCACAGCTGCAGCAAGAAGCAGTGTGGCCTTCAAGGGGTGCATCGCCACGCACAATCGACTTCCTTACAATAGGAAGCCTCAGACCAGAGAAGTCGCAGGAAACGGTGGCTAGTTCGCGAACTAATTCGAGTCAAGCTTTCCTGAAGATGATACCGGTCCGGGTCATAGGACCGGCGGGAGAGGCAGACACATACGCACTCCTTGACGACGGGTCTACCGTCTCGCTGATCGACGAAGCAATCGCTCAGCGAGTAGGAGCAGTGGGCCCAATTGAGCCACTGAAGATCGATGCCATAGGAAACAACAGGATCGATACTCCACCATCGAGACGAATAACAGTCGTTCTCACAAGCCAGTTGAATAATCGGGTGCCCTTCAATGCGCGCACCATTTCGAAGCTCAACCTGTCTCCACAGGCAGTCAATCTTAAGGACCTGGCACGATGCAGGTACCTTCAAGACTTGACGTCTGAGCTTATATATCCGGCGGGAGTACCGAAGACACTCGTCGGACAAGACAACTGGCATTTGCTGCTGGCCACTGAGGTCCGTAGAGGACCAAGAGACCAACTCATCGCGTCAAGGACCATGATGGGCTGGACATTGCATGGTGCACACACCAGAACACTGGGCCAGCAGGTGCATTATGTCAACGGCACGCAGTCCGTTGTAGGGCGAGACACGGAACCACACCGGCGGTCCCGTGAAATCGCTGCCATAGCTGTATAGCCGATTTCTGACCCTCAGAAGAGGGCAGTAGGCATCCTGAACCGCGACATAAGGCGGTTGGATCGTGTCAACGGAACTCGGAACGTTGACGCGGGGCAAGATGCGGAACTGAACGAGCAGCTCCGTGAATTCTTCGCCAGCGAAATCTATGTACAGCCGGTTTCTGACCCTCAGAAGAGGGCAGAAGACATTCCAACCGCGACATAAGGCGGTTGGATCATATCAACGGGATGCAGTCCGTTGAAGGGCGAGACACGGAACCGAACCGGCGGCTCCGTGAAATCTTTGCCATAGAATCGTTGGCTATCAAGCCAAATAAGCCAGCTTCTGACCCTCAGAAGAGGGCAGAAGACATCCTGAACCGCGACATAAGGCGGCTAGAGAGCGGGCACAAAGAGACCCCTATGCTATGGCGGGAAGAAGCCATAGAAGTGCCCGACAGTAACGAGACAGCTCTTACAAAGCTAGTCTCCATCGAGAAGAAGCCGGGTAGGAAACCGGATCTTCAGAGAAATATAGAGGGCGTGAATGACGCCATCACACGGCGCTTTCACCGACCATATAGAGGGCGTGAATGACGCCATCACACGGCGCTTTCACCGACCTTATAGAGGGCGTGAATGACGCCATCACACGGCGCTTTCACCGACCATATAGAGGGCGTGAATGACGCCATCATACGGCGCTTTCACTGACCAACAGATAGACCAATAGAGGTCGTGAATATCGCCATCACACGGCGTTTTCACCACGAACGAGACACAGACAGAGCTCCGAGAGGCCTTCCGAGAGGAGGCCAGTCGCCGAGGCTGCCTGCCGGTGCTCCAAAACCGGCGGGAGCCCATAGCTGCGGGCCTGGCCTGCAGGAGGCCACCCCGCCCCCGTCGCTGACGGCCAGCCGCCACGCAACCCGTAGCCGCGAGGCCGCATCCAGGCCATATACCCTGGGCCTGATGGAGAAGTCCGGATCGCTGAGGTGCGCACCACTGGCGGCACTCTAAAGCGTCCGGTGAAGAAGCTCATTCCACTACCGAAATGAGCGTAGCAGAGTTCCCGCGGCGAGAGCAGAGCGACGTGTCGCTGAGCGTCGTGGCACGCGCGCTGCCGACGTGCGTCGCTCACTATGCGTGATGCAGCGCCGCGTCAACACATCGGGTCGACACGACACTGCACGGCGGGAGTGATGTTCGCGACGGGGCATCACAAACAATAGTAGTATAGTTTGTTGTAAATATAAAATGTTATGAACAAACATACGTCTGCTTACCCCAGCGCGCTAGCTCGTACTAAACAGTTTTAGACGAGAATTTTTCTTTTATAGTTTTTTCAAACATAAAATTTCGACCACTTTTTGAGGCACTAAACATTATGTTTTAGTGTATATGAGTATGTATTAAGTAAATATGGGGTCTAAAGAGTAAATTAGAATCGTTACATACATACTAAATGCGGTAGTTACGGAAAGAAAGCAAAATCAAAACAAGTCAAATTCCGTAAACACGACCGGCCGCCATGGCCGTTTAGTTCGAAATGAGCAGTCAGACTCAGATGGCGGTTAACGTATATATAGTCTGGCGCGTAAGCAGGCAAATTTGGTATTTTAGAATAGCGTTTTGAGGGCTTTATAATAGCCTATAGTACCTAAAATACGGTTATCTAGTATAATTAGAATTAATATACTATAGATAAAATGTGTAAGTAGTATTTTAAGCAAATAAAAAATATTTGTTTACTTATTTTGGACCCCCCGAAAATGGCCGGGTCGCAAGTATCGATAGGTGCGCTCTGCCCACCTACCAATTGTATTATTTACCTTACACATTTGTTTTGTTAGGAAACACCATCTAGGTGTTCTAGATATACTATCTACAACCCTTGGTGCTATGACTGAAAAACTGTACATAATAACAGTACATAGCCAGGTTTAAAACAGTTTCACTCTGAGATGGTAAATACATGCATTTTTGCTCAAGTAAGTAAATAGAATTTTGGTTATAAGCGTTTTAGCGCTTCTAGGTGACCTGGAACTGTGTCCAGCCCCTATATATAGATGGCATCTGTGTAATTCTAATACATAGATCTTACTTACTTGAAATAATGTGTCTGTATGTGCCAGCATGGACGTTTCTACGCGTCTGCCAGAGGGCCCACTACCTTCAGACACACTTGGTGCCTGAAGGATTATTGATATGCTATCTGAAGCATTACCTTTGGGGACCCTCGGGCACACGCCTGGACTCAGTCACAACACATAGCTAATATATAGCTACACATACACACACAGAGGCGTTAAAGCCGTGGAACAACACGATATTTGCTATTTCGGCCGCTTCCCGGCAACAGAAGTCCCAGAAGGGCTGGTAGTACACCCATCAGGGTACCACCATTCGATAGCCCAATTCTCCAGCTTCCCAACCACATTTTTGGAAGGAGCCTAGCTCTGGTGGTTAGGGAACTAACCGACTTAATATAGTAAGAGGTTCCATGGTTTTCTCGCATCGTCGACCACATCAGAGTGAATACTGGATCGAGGGTTGGAGCTGTATCCACCGGACTTCCACCATGGGGTAGCCCATCGCGAGGGCTATCCGATGACGGTTGGTGAATGCGGATCCGCCCACCAGCTCGAGTACAAACTCACTAAATATGCCGAAAACAGGCACAGAAGCTATGTTTTCGCGCTTTCACGTGGCTGTGCAAGTGGAGGTGACAGATGAAGCTGTGAAACTGTCACAGATCGACGGTCCAGGAGTAGGGCTACAAGTCCCTCGCTGGTACCCTGGCACTAAAGTGCACCATTGTATTAGAAAGTAGCGTGTAAAGCTATAAATTGACAGAACTTCCCCTTATTAGGCGTTCTCCACGCAAGGGCTCCTTGAAGGTAGCAGTTAGGGACCTGGACCAGGGTCCGGAGGGAAGGTCTTCTCGAGACCTATCCAGAGACACAAGTCTCATCGAAATCGGTTCAGTAGAAGGGGAGTTTCTGTCGGTTTTCAGCGACTAGACATAATAATTAATTTGTTAATTAAAGTTTATGCGCGGTCGTTGTTTCGAGGTCCTCGTTACGGTCAAGTGTGGTAGTAGGATAGTGCGCTGAGCCACCGTCCTAATCGTAGCCATTATTTCGAAATATTAAATCCACGTCACTTTGCGTAACGGAGACCATGAAGAGACGTCGCTTTTGGACATGAAAACCTGACTCTTTTTCTGAACTGGACATCACGCCTTCCCCTCAACATCCTTGGCAGCCTTCCAACCACTGCAGGGTCGGTATTTGCTCGAAGACAAATGAACAATAGGTGCAAGGGGCGTCAACGCGTTCAAGCTGAAGCCTTACAACCTTCAGTCAGCCTGGGGCCTTGATCGATCACGTCCGTCCCGCACAAAAACAACTGCATTAACTTTGTATTCTTAAAAGTATTTATTAGTTAATGTTAATATAATACTTAAAAAAAAACAATATTATTAACAAAGTAATAATAACAGAGATAGGTCCGCAGGGCAGCTTTGTGGTGAGCTGCTGGGCAGTGGCGGCCCCACGGACCAGATCTCCTGGGAGAAGTTTTGTCAGTTGACCCTCATCTTCTGCTTGCCTTTATTGGCCGGCCGGAAAGAACACTGATGGGGAACAGAGCTCCCATCTCTCGTTTGCCTTAATTGGTTGGCTTGAATGAAGATTCACAAGAGCAAAAGTGCTCGGTGGAAAGAAGTATAATCTTACTGGATGATGCTGGTAGGGATCTTTACCGTATTTCCGGGATTGGACTGATAGCCTTGGTATACCTCTCCACTCCTCAAGCACCTCCAGATATGTTTGCCCCCATGGCGCTACGTCACTCAAGTACTAAAAAGACCCTCGTCCATTAATTGAGTGTGCAAGTCACCCCCTGCCATTTTATAGCCGTGTAATTCAACAGTGGTCAGTCAGGGGCTAATAGTAATTCTATAGTTTTAGGAAATCGATCCACTAAACCTGCCAAACCCATAGCCCAATATCTTTGTCTCCATATTAACAATAGTCCTGCACCAACCGGGGATTGTCCTTGGGTGCTCTTACGTAGTGCATCTACGAATAATCATCGTTTGGTGTCACATATCATGATACATAGTTAACAGGGCCTCTGCGAGTTAGCTTCGGCCCCTGGCACGCCTTTCAAAGGTTCGGGACCCCAGTGTCCCGAGATTGTTAAAAACATTGATATAATGAATCAGTTTTTTTTATTATATATAAATAAAAAATATATTACCTACTGAAGCCCATATAGATTGTAAATCTTAAGTTCTACTATGTAAATTTTAGGGAGTTGGTTGTGACTGATAAACAAAAAAGAAGAGGAAAGCGTGCTAAGAAAATACCTACCTACTTTAAATTATTCCATAGTATACTGTTAACTTTTTAAATTCGACATTTGAAATGACTACTGGTGTAAGTTTTTTTTTTAAATTATTACTAGCTTAATATTAAGGACATAATAATTACCTACAGTAATAACTTTTTGTAATATAAGTACTGGTAAATAAATGCATTTGTTACAGATGCAAATAATTTTGAAAGTTTAAGAAAAAAAACTTTGTTACATAAAAATACAACTGACTTACTAATAAAAACACTAAAAAGTGAAAAATTACTTCAATTTAGGCAGTCGGTGTTTCTGTTTTGTTTCTTCGTTTTTTGACACCGACTTCCGAAATTGAAGTTATTTTTCACTTTGTACTGTTTTTATTTGAAAGCCAATTGTATTTTTATGGTAAATAATTTAATGAGCAAGTTCTATAGTAAGGTACCCACAATGCCCAAAGTTATGCCGGAATAGATTAACCGAATAAATGACGATGAAAAACCCGAAATGAGAGTGTGCCATGCAATGCAATTGCAGCAATCCCGAGAGATTTGCTGTTGTTTATTTAAGTGTTCTGTTATATATCTCCGAAGTTCTTTATCAGATCTTCACCAAATTTAAATGGGACCAATTCAGGAACCTACTCTTTCAAACAAAAATAATCTTCAAAATCGGTCCACAATTGACTGAGAAATCAGTACATACATATACTGCCAACCATAGAACCTCCTCCTTTTAGGAAAGTCGGTTAAAAATCAAGTGACCTACTATTTTATCACGAAAATTATTATTTTATTTATTTATTCAGGACATCCAACGAAAGATGTACACAAAAAACACAATGAATCGTCAATATGAAGTAATGACAAGTGCACTCCAAAATTATTAAAAAATAGTATACTAGTATTAGTTAATTGTTCAAAACTTGTGTGCACAGCTGTACCAGTCCAATAATGGTACAACACTGGAAATTTTAGAACGTTAGCTCTTTATACTGCACGGTCGCTTTTTTGTAGCCATTCAAACTTGGTCGGTTTATCCATGTATTGCGGTTGTTCTGGTATTTTTATTATATCTCTTTAATTATTTAGTGTATTGAGCTGAAATTTTAGATGTGAATAGTTGCATTAATAAACTAATCATCGAAATAAGTTATATTTTGCTTTTCCATTAAAAAGTCCTGCAATCGGATGTCATACAATATAGTACTCAAGCCGTAGTAAATTATGCCATTGCTCATTAATTATTAAGACCACATAAATGAAACTTGGCAAGGCATTGTAGTCCCTTAAAAGATACAAATAAAAGTTATAAGTTATGCTCTAGTGTTCCTATTTTAAGTTCTTGGACCTAATAACCTTATTTTACTTTTACGTGTATATCTTCTCAACGGTATGTTTTTTTCTAATTCTGTGTTAACAATCATTACACACAAATTCAAAGCAACGTACGTAAAAAAATTCAACTCTGCACTAAGCCGTTTTATATGATTTTCATCAAATTGCCAAACGTCAGCGTAACGGAAACTTGATTATTGCCGCAGTTTTATGTCACACAAATTTCATTCAAGCATACACATTTACCTCTCGTTACAAACTAATTATTGGATGTTTTTTTTTCTTCTACGTGCATAGGAAAAAAAAAGTTCCGCTGGGATGACGTAGTTCCAGCGGAAACAGTTTTTATTGATTAGCTCCCCAATGGTTGGATACACAAATTTGTAGTTACCATACACAATTACACGACGTCATACACTAACTATCTGCTAAACTGAAATTAAGATATTCGACATTTTTCCGCTGCGACTACGAACACCGGCAGAAATGGCAATTGCCTGTCTCGTATTAGTGAAGGCCGAGCCGTACTCGACCTGCAATTGCCTATTTCCCGGCCTTTGCAATAATGTACTATAGTTTTGAATTCAATTTATTATACACGATAAATCTAATAATTGATGGACATGGAAATTGTTTGTGTTCTATTGGTCTTTAGAATTTTCACTAAGGCAATGTACAGCCTATGGAGGCGTAGCATCATAGACTGGATTGCATAGTTGGAATACAAAGAACTCCATATCAATTAAATTTTTCATAAATGAATAATTATTTATTTCACTACTATACAGTTACTTTCTACTGGCTAGTACCTAGTGTTAACTAGCGTGATAGTATCTACTTAGGGGTCATGAAGGCCTCCTCCATCTGCGAATTTCTTTTACTAGCTCGCAGATTGCTGATGACACTACGAACTACAGAGTCCTCGAATATTCTCTCTGGCCATGACTCCGATCGCCTTCTGTGGCCATACCCAAAGGTGTCTGGGGCATTTCTTGGAATCCGACTGGATCTAGGTGTGGCACGGTTTGAAACGAATGACCTGCCGCGCTTGCTGTCTTTCAGGCCAAGTAATGACGTCAGTAACTTATCCAGAGCTGCTATATCATTTACATTCGAAGCTCGGGGGCCAGTGGGAGTGCTAGTCCCAGAGTTCAGCTGGCTAGACAGCAAAGAGATGGGAGTCCTCGACAGTCCAATCGTACGGTTAACCTGAAACGTTAGGTAAATATAGAATTAGAACGGCCGTGACTAAATTGGTTGTCCCGTTAGAGATAGTGAAAACATACGTTAGTATTGTGTTATTGGCCTCATGATCGTGAATATTCGTGACTGTTTAATTTATAAACTTTTTAGTAACTAGGTTTGATTGAATCTATACTAATATTATAAAGCTGAAGGCTTGTTTGTTTGTTTGAACGCGCTAATTTATTTTATTTTATATATAAGGTACTCCAACGACTTATTCACTAATACATATTACATAAAAGAACTTATATATCTAATAGTATCGTGAATTTATCACTTAAAGAAGTACACAGCTTAAACATAAGTAAAAATACGTACAAGAGAACTTTTCAAAAGTGATTTAAAATAAACTAAACATATTCTTTGTTCCAATTAGATATTAATATGAGCTATTTTACCCTAGGATGACAATGTAATGAAAACACAACATGATTTACTTAATCAATAAATAAATAATAGATAAAAACAGTTTAATTTTATTGATTGAAGAGAATTTAATCTCAGGCACTAGTTGGAATTGAAAAAATCGTTTTGTGTTGATAGTCCATTTATCGAGGAAGGCTATAGGATATATAACATCACGCTACGACTAGTAGGAGCGGAGCATATATGAAAAATGTTGCAAAAACGGGGGACAAAACCTTTTTGAGAGCTTCCGTTGCATGCGTTGCGTACAATCATGTATGTAGGGTTAGAGTAGGTAGGTAGATAGGATAGGTAGATTAGGTTAGGTAGCCAGTTGACCGGAGCAAAGTCGCGGTGGACAACTAGTACTTCATTTAAGGTTAAACTAGTCGACGGCACGAACTATTTTGTGCGCGAGGTTAAAATGCATGCTATCTCATCCCACAACACGTGCGAAATATATAGATGCTGTGATGAGCAGTATGAAGCTAGTTCGCGTACGAATTAGCACTTCTGCAATCTTTTATCGAAATGGATGATGATTTAGGACGAAAACGAGCGCGCGAAATTTTATAAACAGACCTTTGGGAGTCTAGATTTCATGGAAAAACTACTGAATGTATCTGATCAAAATAAAATTATTTGGATTGTTGAATTACTAATCTATCCCTGTATGGAGGCCGTTTTTTAATTTTCCTTCTTGTTATGGTATTTATTTGCGCCCAAAGATACGTTAAAATTGGTGTTGAAATATGGAACTTTCAACGCTCATAACTTTCAAATATTTTATATTTTTATTTTTTCGGTTCCATACAGGGCTAGATAATGATGAGACAAATTGATATCTTTTTTTATTTTGAAAGTACATCGTCAAACAGTGGAGTAATCTCTAGACTACGTTTGCATGGAAGAATTTTTGACTTGTGTACCCTTAAGATAGTTTGATCTCTGCGACATGTCAAACTGACGTGGACGTTATTGTTAGCCTGTCAAGCGCTATTGTTACTATACTCATAGCTGTCGCAGAGATCAAGCTATCTTCTACGAAGTAGGTATAGATACATATTTTCAAAACGTATCCGGGCAGCACCAAGCTGATTTGATTCTAAATTGTATCATTTGATGATTCGATAAGTTTTTAGATCATACAAAACGTTATATTGCCCTGTTATGTAGTTCGTATTGCATAATAGCAGTGGTATACCTACTCGTATACGTAGGCACAATCAACGCCTATAAATGATTTGCTGTTAAGACATTATCTGACTCGGAACAATCACTGAAGGTTGCGAATCATAACACACACGCCATTTCGATAAAATTGCATAATGAGTGTAGATAAGATGTAGTTGGCGCAAACCATCAGATTGTTGGCGATATGAACGACAACTTTTTTAACAACCTTTTGTGTTCCACTGCTGGACAAACTTCTTCTCCATTGCGTTCCACGTTTCTCGGTGTGTTATCCTCTACAGTAGGTACGACCGATGAGTCGTGGCCCGTCAGAAGTTAGCGCCAAGTGGTTGCGCAGAACATACTTTACGAACCAAATAGCTGTTTTCTTCACGAGTGTAGATACAAGCAAGAAAGATCGCAAAACCTATGTTCAGACGGCCACGACTCATCGGTCGTACCTGCTGTACCTACGGCTTATTTCGTCTAAAGGCCTCCAATTCGTCAGGTGAGAGTTTTCTAGGCCTCCCTCTGCGAATAACACCGACTAGTATCTCGAGAAATTATATCTAGATGCGATTTCATCTTTGCCAGTCTACGTTGACTAAATAGTTTTGGAAAGACGGATATATGGCTTTGAATTAGATACCTCGTCAGCGTTATGACTCTGATAGCTCATCCTCTTTACTTTCCTGTACGTTTCATCATCCAGTGCTTCTTCCACAGCTGCTTGTAGCTTCTCCTTCATGTCCTCGTCGGTTTCTTGATTCAGATCTTCCAACACGAATCTAAGGAGAATAGACTTAGATTTGACATCGTATTTAGTACTTTAGTACCTTCTCTGGTTAGCAGCCTTATTGATAGAAGATACAATCGACAAATCATTCATCAATTTCATTTTGGAGAAACAAAGTTCCTCTGAATGTAATTTACCTAGAAACCTACTGACAAGTACACAGAGCATCTCCAGTCCCCAAGCAGACAATACTTCCTTGAAAACTTGGGATCGTCTTATAGTAGTTTGTGTTCTTTACTACGAACGTACAGTATCTCTATCTATTCTATCTTATCTCGACTTTACTTGCAAGTTATTCAAGAGATAAGCAACGGCTGTATAGGTTTCGCCAAACTTCTGGGCCACCCTGAAGTTGGCTTTCCGATGCGCAAGGCTCGGATCGGTGCTGTTTTTGTATGAGATTAACTACTGCGCCAACCATTGTAGTCACACCCTTCAGTTTGGCCGAACAATCGTAACAGTTGTAAAAATCTTAGCAGAAGCGGTAAGATAGTATAGATATTAATATTATTAATAGCAAATTGCCATAAAATATGATCATAAAAATAAAACGTAGTAAATTAGTTAGCCAATTAAGTTAATTAGACGATCGAAAATCGCGACGTCACGTCATCCGTAAAGACTACCTAAATGGTTACTAAGTCGGACACGAGTTTTGGATCAACAATGATATTTTGAATGGTACCTAGGTGATGTATAGGCAAACCCGCCTCACTATTCTCAACCACTGCTACTCCTGAAAGCTAGGAACAACAGAAACCGTTGACAAGTTCCGAGTCAATTAAGCTTGAAGACCGTCTTGATCTTCTTGCAACGACATTAATCAGTAAAGAACAGCAAACGGTATGACGCTTCCCTTTTCGTCTAATATTCTAATTCTAAGGCCCCGGCCCACGGCGACTTTTTGTAGCGATGCTGTCGCGCGATGCGTAAACGCGTGACAGCATCGCTACTAACGCGCGTTAGTTGCATTTGCAACGCGCTACAGAAGCGAAGCCAACGCGCTACAGCATCGCGACTGTATTGATGCAAACGCGCGACCGTGTCAGATGACATCGGGGAGTGAACGGAGGGAGGGTGGCGCGTGAGTGGAGAACCGAGCATCAGTGCAACACAGACAGGTCGAGAGACTAAAGACAACGTGACTAATGTTGCCTCAACGGATTCCATCTTATAACTGTGGCATTTTTGTGCCGTTACTGTATCGCCTTTGCATCGCCACAGAAGCGCGACGGTATCGCGTTTGCATCGCGACTGAGAATCGTGGTGTGGGCGAGGGCAAACAGCTAGCGACCGCGATCGCTACAAAAAGTCGCCGTGGGCAAGGGGCCTAATCTTATTGCTAATTTTGACCACCGACTGTGTTCTAAAGCTTCCTGAGGCGTGACCCAGCACCACATACAGTTGTGTAACTGTCTTGGTCCTCAAGCAAACTAGTTAAGTTCTTACTCAGCTCGTTCATCATGCTCCGCCTTATGCAAGTTAGCCCGATTGGCTTCCCTCGCCACTTTGATGTCTTGCTCCCAAAACCTCCTGAGGTCGGGACTGGAGGTGTAAGGTGCTGCCACCTCCTTGATCTTCAGGAATATAATGGCTGTTATGAATATGCAGATCACGTTCACTATTGTTAGACAGCAGCTTACTATGCCTGAATAAACAAGATAATGTTGAATTAAGGTTTTAAGACAGATCTAGTATTAGCTGGGTGCAACTCCGGCTTAACTCCTAAAGTGCGTGGTGTGTTTGTTTGTGACTAACAATGGTGTGGTTAACTTTGCCAAGTATTATCTTAAGTTGTATGAGTTCCTATAAAGAGTTTATTGTAATTACATTTTGAATCTATCTGGGTTATTCTTAAATTATTTTTAACCGACTTCCCAAAAAGGAGGAGGTTCTATGTTCGACATTACGTTTTTTTTTTTTCACCGATATCTCCGCCATTTGTGGACCGATTTTGAAAAAGTATGTTTCGAAATTTGGTGAAGATCTGATGAAGAACTTCGGAGATATACAACAGAACTCTTCAATAAATAATGGTAAATCTCTCGGGATTGCTGCAATCGCATGTCTGTTTATTGTTTATACAATTTCATAACATAACTTCACGCCAGTACGCTCTTAAGGGGTACGCAGATCTCTCATTACACCGGTTATGTTCAAGTTTCATGAAATCTATTTTGGCGTTAAAGTTACCTTACTAAATTGCCTATTACGTAGGTACAACTAAAAAGTGAAAAATAAAAAAACTTTTTTGCAAAAAAATACTACCGACTTCCAAATACAAAACTACAAAGAGTAAAATAACATTATTTTTTGAAGTCGGTGTCCATAACGCAAAAAATGGTACCTACGGAAGACACCGACTTCAAAAAATAATGTTATTTTACTCTTTGTATTTGGATGTTGGTAATATTTTTTTGCAAAAACGTTTTTTTTTTTAAAAAGATTAAGAGTAAGCTCTATTATCAATTCATTCAACATTTCTCCAGCTGAATTCCAATGGATTTGCCTATCCAGGTGCTATAAAATAAATGTCCTTCATGCAGGTAGACAGCAGTGGTGGCCCAGTGGTATCAGCCGCGACTTACAAGTTGTAGGTCGTGAGTTCGAACCCAAGGCAGGCGCTTTACTTTGTGTAAATTATTTCATCACTACTGCTCTCAAAACGGTGAAGGAAAACATCGTGAGGAAACCGGCATGTTCTAGAACCAAAAATTCGAAGACATGTGTCATCCCATGCACCAACCCGCACTGGGCCCGCGTGGTGGATTATGGTCCACCTCTCACTGGAAGGACGAATGTGCCCCAGCAGTGGGATGATTAAAAGGCGGATGATTGATGTAGGTAGGTACCTAAGTACACGGTCCTCAGTGCCACAGACTCAAAAGTTGCCTTGTTTATTACATAAGTATGTGCTCAATATCATATAACCTACATGTAACATGTATGTAGGTATAGTCATTAGCAGTCATATTTACCGTTCACTGCAAACTCGATTGGAAGATAATCATGATACAAGGGCGTATATGATGCATTTCCAGTATAAGCTTCACCCTTTATGTGTGGGACCTTCACTCCTGGGTACAGCAGCCATATACACGCCAATGCCCAATATAATCCCTGTAACAGATTATAGCAGCATAACGAAAGACATATTGGTAAAATAAAACCGGTCAAGTGCGAGTCGGACTTGCGCACCGAGGGTTCCGTACAAACCTCAGCTTTAAGGAACAGCAGACCTGAGTCTTTGATATGAATTTCAACTTGATACCTCCACGCGTTCCTGAGAATAAGGGTCTTGACAGACAGACAGACGGAAGGACAACAATGTGATCCTATAAGGGTTCGGTTTTTTCCTTTCGAGGTACGGAACCCTAAACAAGTAAAATTTCAAAATTTAAAGAACCCCCGACACATTTTTATTTCATGCTACATAATTTATCTAGAACATAGTAATTATGACACGATATCTTGCAACATCTCGATTCAAACAGTAAAACGCCCAGAACTTTTGAACGGCTGAACCGATTTTATTCAAACGTAGCTAAGAACACTCTCGCCAAAATCACCTTTCAAACAAAGAAAACTAAATCAAAATCAGTTCATCCGTTTAGGCGCTATGATGCCACAGACAGACACACAGATACACAGCAACACACGTCAAACTCACCTCTCTTTTCCCGGCGGGGGTTAAAATATTAAGTTACTTTCAAGCCTGCCGTCATGATCGGGCACACAACATGTTACTTTACTGGGAGATAGTAATAAGATTTCTGTCCAGAACTCTTGCTTCAACTACTCGTACATAGACCAAAGAGGCAGGGCACTCAATCATTTACTTCGTACCTAACATTATGTTCAGAATACTTACACAATTGACGACTGGTGGCAGCAAAGAAGCTGAGATAGCAATACCGATGAGTGGTCCAGCACTTCCTTGAAGTAAGGCCAATGCCACTCCTGTGCCAGACGTCAGAGCCCAAAGCACACCCATCCATAAAGACCGTACGTTGCCTCTAGAAATAATACTCCATTCAGTACCATTACCTTTTTTTTTTTTTTTAGGAGGGGTAACCTTCAAAAGGGGCCTGGAATTTTTGGGAAAAGAACAGGGAGTATGGGATTTTTACCTCACTAAAACCACACCGGTGATCACCATCAGCACTTTGAAGAGGCCCGTGACCTCTCAAAAGACCACCGCTGACCCCCCACTGTGCAACGCCTGTTAGAGCACATCCCCAGGGATTAGAGACTGACGGAACGCTTCCCCTGAGCCTCGCTGAGCACGGCAGCACGTGATCACTGTGCTACCGTCTTTCCTGGAGTCACTTGGTGGGCGGACAGAGTCCCCAATCTGACTACCCGCAACCCCGGAGCCTACTTTTGATGCAGGCGGGGTTTCGGTGTTTTAGTCATCGAGGCGATTGCCTCCCCGACGCCTTCTTTTCCGAGCGGGATCGGCTTGCTCGCGATCCCGCTCGGCGGCCTTTTTCTGGACCATCACGGTCTCACAGAAGGAGGCCATTTCCCTCCAGTTACCATTACCTAGGCCCTAGATACATAATTTACAAAAGCGTTCTCCAACTCCAAGATTGTTTTGCTTACCTAGTTAAACATTTCATAATATTGGTATCTACAGTGAAAATTTTAATCGAACTCTCGCTAAAGGCAATTTTACTCGGCAAACTTAAAGGATTTAATATTTTGTTACTTAGCGCTAGAGCTTTTAAAATTACTGATAATATAAATATTGACGAAGATTTTAAGCAATTAGGTAGAGTTATTTACACATTTAGATTCTCGATACTTGTATATGAGGGGAAGTCTGAAAGTGAAACTGGTTCCTGAAAAGTGGTGTGGGAATCGATGTCTCTTGAGGATAGTTTCGAGTATGAATGTTAATAGCTAAGAGTAAAGGAATACCTAAAAAACCGGCCAAATACCAATTTATTAAAATATTGGTATTTGTTAGTAAAATATATGTAACTAGCTGACCCCCGCGGCTTCGCTACCCTCAACTGGCTATCTACCTACCTACCACCTACCTATCTACCCTACCCTACCCTACCCTAACTACCCTACCCTACCTACCCTACCCTACCTATCAATTAATACAATACGAATGTAACCAATTTTTGTGTCTACCTGCGATCTAAAAGCTGCTATTGTGACTTAACTATGATAGTGAGATATATTATCTTGCAGTCTTTTGTATAGGTAATAATGAGTGCATTAATCATGTAATACATAATTTTTATGTTTCATCAATAGTTTTCTCATCGCACGCCAAATAATGAATTTTATAGGCAAAATTTTGCTACTTTGGGTTAAATTATTGCAATTTTCATAAGGATCTCAATTTTTTTTGAAAATAAATTATAGCCTATGTTACTCGGGAATAATGTAGCTTTACATACGTAATAACTGTTTTAAAATCGGTCCAATCGTTTCGGAGCCTATTCGGTACAAACAAAAAAAACGAAAAAATCTTTCCTCTTTATAATATTCATAGGGAGTTCAAAAATTCTTAGGAACAAAATGTGTGATTGATGACGGACAGACAGACAGACGGACGAGTGAGTGACAACAATAGGGCTCCGTTTGGATCCTTCGGGTACGAAACCCAAAAAAAATACTGATGAATAGTGAAGTATGGGATGTATTGATGGATAAGGACAAGCGAATTACATCTAAACATAAGGAATAGAACATTCCAGCGTTTACATACCGCCCCTTCATTTCTTCAGTAGGCCAGTCACCAAAACCCCAAGGCATGTCAGTACTTCCCAGTATCAGCCCAAAAATAAATCCAAACAGTAGAGAAAGGAACATCCCTAGGACCAGACTCTCGAAGCCACTCCTCACCAGGCTTCTATCAGATATGATGACGCCGAATGTGATTGACATCACGGGTCCCATCAGCGGGGAAACCAACATGGCGGCGACGATATTTGATGCATTGTTTTCTACCAGACCTAAAGCGGCAAGGGAGCTGAAACATAACATAACATGCCTGTTGTCCCTAAAGGGTTAGACAGAGACATATCAACTATCACACTTAATATTATAAAGGTGAAAGTTTGTGAGTGTGTATTTGTATGTTTGTTACTTTACACGCTCAATCAGCTGGACGGATCTGGATGAATTTTGGTACAGAGATAGATTATAGTCTGGAATAGCACATAGGATACTTTTTTTTCCCGGTAATATGTTCCCTCGGGATAATTTTCGACTTTCAGTTTAAACATAAAAATGAATAATTTTATCTAACGCTAGCTTCTGCAAGCGGCGTCACTCGCTTGTATGTCGAAAATTATCCCATCAAATTTCATCCAGATCTGTTCAATAGTTTTTGCGTGAAAGAGTAACAAACTTACAAACACACTTAAAACTCACAAAGAAATTAGTAGGATACTCGTATTTATAGCATCTAAAAATTGTATGTGAACTATAAATTATAAAATGTCATGGGTAGTGGTGCCAACATCGCCATTGTAAGTGACATTACAAAGAATGATGCAGATGTTTCTGATCAAATAGTGCCGGATTGAAGATATATTTATATCTTGCCTACTGCAGCGTTGTTTAGGTAGGCTATTGATAACGATAACACAAACATAACAGAAGATAAGTGTAGCAATCTCTTAATCTCTGTTGTTAACCAGTATGCAGTTTATATTGAACCAATTCAAAAATTGCAAAATAAATTTACTAACCACTTGAGTTGGCGATTTAACTCTGGAACTGATCATACACCTAGGCTTCAGAAATTGGAGGAACGTCGTGCAGAGCGAGATCTAGTATATTTATATAAAATTGTTAGAGGCGAATTGGACTCCCCTTATCTTCTACACAAAACAAGTTTTGGATGTCCACGCTTAAATGCACGCAGGAGAACTCTCTTCCGAATTGGTTTCTCCAGAACCAATTACGGCAAGAATACTTTTATTAAAAGAGCATGTCGTCTGTACAACGACATAATCTCTTTAAAAGATAATCAAGATTTAGGTATTTTTCACCTTTCTCTTCCCAAATTTAGGTTTTGCATAAGAAATATTTAAATAATATAATGTTATGCAATAATATAATATTAAATTTTTTGAACTTCTTTAAACTGTGTGAACTTCTGGTTCTTGTTACACTTATGTTAATTTACTTGTATATTAATCTGTGGGAACTGTTTCTGGATTGTGTTGAACTAATTGTCTGCTTATTTTTGTTATTGCATCTGTTTGTTTCCCAAATAAAATAAAAAAAATTGCCACCATCTGAAAACAAGCTTCTTAGCTTGATGATGGAAAGCAGCTCTACATATTATGTAGATACAACATATTGATAATTAGATGACAGCAATTTCCGCAGCACAGCAGAACGTGACTAATAATGATCCTTGTTACACTCACTCAGCCGTGATAATTAGCGTAAGATAATCAAATGATAGCTCTCCCCCGCCCCTTACTCCGTCAACAACTTGCTTCACAGTCAGTTTAGATCTGATGGACTCCACGAAGCTTCTCCATCGTGTTGCGTCTTCTGCCTTTTGTCTACGAGAAGTCAGAAGATTTTAAAAGACGCCATAAGTTTTAATAAAAAAATTCAAGATGGCGTTTTATTCTACTTACAACGCAGTGTCTTCAGTTATTTGTTCGTTCGATAAACCAGAGTGTACCACGTTACAGGGAAGCACACTGCAAATAAATTGGTTTTAAGTATTTTAGTCAATAGGTATATAAATGAAATTGCAATCCGTGGTCCAGTGGATCAAGCTACACTATTTTCCACAGGCACTTTTAAAATGAATAGTTGTTTTTCAATTGCCTAGGGTAATGTGTTAACCAGTCTATGGATGTATGTATGTTTATTCCTATGTGGCGTTCTAGAGACCAAATGCGTTGTCGGATTTTGATGATTCTTACATCAATCGATTCGTCTTAACCCTGCGAGTGTCAATGGCTACATTAAAAAAGGAAAATAAAAAAATGGCGGCTTTTGGGCGCCATATTGTGAGGCACAATTTTTTTTTCTTCTAATCTTATCACGTGGGGTATCAAAATAAAGGGTTTTAAGAGGTGATTTCAAAAATGCATAACATCTGTATGTTAAATGGTACCAAATTCTAAAAAAAGATAACTAAAAAGTAATAAATAAAAAATAATAATAAAAAAAACAAAAAGACCCGGTTTTGGTCAGCCAGGTCACGAATATGTATCCTCCAACTGCACAGCATAATTTTTTACTTTTTATTTTACTTTTTGAGCAGTCAGGTTTTTTGATTTTTTATTAGATTATTTCTCACATTCTACGTGGGTATATGTTGATAGCCACATCGTTAGATTTATGTCAAAACATCTGCATGTTGTTTGTGCAATGCAATACCTACAGTTGTATAATCCAGTCCCAGTCCTACCAAATACTAGACAATGATCTCCAATCTACAGAGAATTTAGTGCCGCTTTGTAAGGGGATTTATATACCTGTGGCTCTAATGGTCAGTGGTGTTACCTGACAATAGATTTGCATCGCACGCCGATCCCCAGCTGCGTGAGACAGTGGAGCATCGTCTCGCATTGGTCGCCAGTTGGCAGAGGGAAGACGATCTCAAAATAATTGCCGGCTTTGTCACTCATCCAAACATCGTGCTCCACGTGTAGCTTGCTTAGTAATTCTTGTAGAATCTGAGTACAATGTAAAACATGTAAGACTTTCACTTTTTAAATTTATTTGGAAAAAGCTATAGTGAAAATAGCACATATCGTCATCGAGATGAAAATGACTTGTAAAACGGTGGCACTTTTGGGCATGTAATATCGGAAGTCTTACGATTCCGATATTGATTTCCAAAATAGGATCTCAATACTGGAACACCGATATTAATGTCGGAATTGTGCACATTCGATAGATATAGCACATTTTGTTTTCGTTAATTGCTCAAATTTGGTAAGAGGTTGATAAGAACAATAAAAAAAGGATCGTAATCTCGGCATCACAAAAATAAATTAGTATATTTTAGCTCCTTGCGAATCGCCGAGTGCGCTATCACACTGCACAGTTAAACCCGTTCACAACGGTGATTAGCAGTGATCGGATCGGATCGGAAAAAAGGATTATGCCGCGTTAAAAAGGGATTTTCTATTGTGTATCTCTCTAATCACCAGATAATCGGGCGCTTATTTACCTAAACTTCTCATTTGTTCCCCAGAAAGAATATTAGGAAGATGAAAAAATATCTAAGCATTTATCATCATCATCATTTCAGCCAAAAGACGTCCACTACTGAACATAGGCCGCCTCCAGCTATCGCGACATTGACTGATCCCGTGCTTCTCACATCCAGTGGATTCCCGCAACCTAAGCGTTATTTAATAAAATATCAATGTTATAACGGGTACTATGAAACTGTGTATTTACTTTTATAGGTTAAATTATAGAAATCGCAGGAATTCAAAACCGGGATTCATCAAGGCATATCCACATTATTTCTCATGAAGTTAATAAGTGCCTTATATTATCCGATCACTGCTAATCACCGTTGTCAACGGGTTTAACTGTACAGTGTGATAGCGCACTCGGCGATTCGCAAGGAGCTAAAATATACTAATTTATTTTTGTGATGCCGAGATTACGATATGGAGACTCAGTATCGGAAATTAAATATTGGCAATTTCGTTCCGAGATTCCGATATTCATGCCCTAGCACTTTTAGTAAATCTTTTACCTAATTATGAATTTACCTGTGGTTCTTGTAGTGGGGTTGCTATCTCAATCGATCCACCACGTTCTTGCCTGATCTATATCTATACTAATATTATAAAGAGGTAAAGTTTGTGACGTTGTAAGGGGTAATCTCTGGATCCACTGAACCGATTTAAAAAATTCTATCACCAGTAGAAAGTTACATTATTCCTGAGTGTCATAGGCTATAACATATTTCCAAAAAAATTAGAGATCCTAATGAAAATTGCAATAATGTAACCCAAGGTAGCAAAATGTTGCCTGTAAAATACATTATTTGGCGTGCGCTGAGGAAACTATTGATGACAGATAAAAATTTGTAGGTAGGTAGGCAGGGTAGCCAGGGTAGGTAGGGTAGGCAGGGTAGCCAGTGTAGCCAGGGTGGCCAGGGTAGCCAGGGTGGCCAGGGTAGCCAGGGTGGCCAGGGTAGCCAGGGTGGCCAGGGTAGCCAGGGTAGCCAGGGTAGCCATGGTAGCCAGGGTAGACAGGTTTTGGGCAGGGTAGCCATGTTAGCCAGGGTAGCCAGGTTTTGGGCAGGGTAGCGATGGTAGCCAGGGTAGCCAGGTTTTGGGCAGGGTAGCCAGGGTAGCCAGGTTAGGCAGGGTAGCCAGGGTAGCCAGGGTAGGGGCAGGGTAGGCAGGGTACCCATGGTAGCCAGGGTAGGCAGGGTAGGGGCAAGGCCGCCAGGGTAGCCAGAATAGCCAGAGTAACCAGAGTAGCCAGGGAAGCCAGGTTAGCCAGGGTGGCCAGGATGGCCAGGGTAGCCAGAGTAGCCTGGGTAGCCATGGTAGCCAGGATAGCCATGGTAGCCAGGGTAGGGGCAAAGTAGCCAGGGTAGCCAGAGTAGCCAGGGAAGCCAGGGTAGCCAGGGTGGCCAGGGTAGCCAGGGTAGCCAGACTAGCCAGGGTAGCCATGGTAGCCAGGTTAGCCAGATTTGGGGCAGGGTAGCCAGGGTAGCCATGGTAGCCAGGGTAGGCTGGGTAGGTAGGTAGCCAGTTGACGGGAGCGAAGCCCCGAGGGTCAGCTAGTCTATACCAATATTATAAAGAGGAAAGATTTTTTTGTTTGTTTGATTGTTTGTTTGTTTGTACCGAATAGGCTCCAAAACTACTGGACCGATTTCAAAAATTCTTTCACCGTTGGGAAGCTACACTATCCCCGGGTGACATAGGCTACTTTTTATCCCTGTATTCCCACGGGAACGGGAACTACGCGGGTGAAACCGCGAGGCGTCCTCTAGTAGTTAAATAAATACCTAAATACAGGCAAAGGCCAAAGTATTTTTTATCTATCAGCTCGGTTTAAATTTCAGGTTGGTAATACCAATATCGTTTAGCAGTAGGTCTTTAGAAATTATATCAGTTTTTGGTTGTTAACCGACTTTTCAAAAATGAGGTTCTGTGTTCGGCTGCTGTATGTTTGTTTTCTTTGTTTATGTTTACCGATTTCTCCGTCAATTGTGGATCGATTTTAAAAAATATTGGAAGGAAGGACCTGAATTGGTCCAATTTAAATTTGGTGAAAATATACAAAAACAATATTCAATAAATGACTGCAAATCTCTCGAGATTGCTGCAATCGCACCATTTCATAACATAACATCACGCCAGTACGCTCAAAAGGGGTACACAGATATGAATAGTTCACCCTGGTATACTCTCATTCCACCGGTTATGTTCAAGTTTCATGATACTCGGTAAATTTATTCTGGGCGTTAAAGGTACTTTACTATAGAATTTGACAATAATGGACCACAACTAAAAAGTGAAAAATAAACACTTTTTTACTAAAAAAATACAACCGACTTCCAAAAACACTACAAAGTGAAAAACTTTTTAACAATAAAATTAAACAGACTTCCAAAATAAAACACTACAAATCGAAAAATAACTTCCTTTTCGGAAGTCGGTGTCTTTGGAACCTATTTTTTTTTGTTATTGACACCGTCTTTCGAAAAGAAAGTAATTTTTCGCTTTGAAGTGTTTCATTTTGGAAGTCAGTTTAATATTTTTGTTAAAATGTTTTTCTTTTTAGTTTTGGGAGGTACCTTATATTACCATGAAAATCATTTATACCCATAGTATTTCTCATAACAATTCCAACATACCTAATTACGACTTGGATACATTGTTTTATTTCATCATCATCCGATCAGTTCGAAGGTACCATTTTCATAAAAACCTTTAATTTAAATTTGCTTCATCACTGTCACACTATTCGAGATAATTTATACCCAAAACATATTTAACATTGAGCAGTTCCAGTGGCCATCTGTGGTCTTCTTCATCAGCTTCACTTCACCGAATGATACTTTCTGAATGAAAATGCTTGCCATCTTAATGAAAATACCGAAATCGCTATATGTATGCCTACAATATTTTAAAAATTCCCTCGATTTCCATGGGATCCCCTAATCAGATCCTGACTTGGTGACAAAGGGACCACTTCGAGAGTATACCCTTTCAAACAAAAAAAATATTATTTCAATTTCGGTCCATAATTGACGGAGGAGTAATCGGTGAATATACAAAAAAAAAGTGCAACATGGAACCTCATCCTTTTTAGAAAGTCGGTTAAAAATAACTTCGATGCTGACAGTCGGTGTCAAAATACAAAAACAAAACCGGCCAAGTGCGAGTCGGACTCGCGCACGTAGGGTTCCGTACTATTATCGCAAAAAACGGCACAAAAATCACGTTTGTTGTATGGGAGCCCTACTTAAATATTAATTTTATTCTGTTTTTAGTATTTGTTGTTCTAGCGGCAACAGAAATACATCATCTGTGAAAATTTCAACTGTCTAGCTATCACGGTTCATGAGATACAGCCTGGTGACAGACAGACAGATGGACCGCGGAGTCTTAATAATAGGGTCCCGTTTTTACCCTTTGGGTACGGAACCCTGAAAAGCAGGAACACCGACTTGCGATATGGAAGTTATTTGGGTCAGGACCAATTTTTTGACGTAATCGCACAACGGAAAATGTGTCACACTGGAAAATAAATGTAGCAAAATATAATTATTAGATTTTGTGTAAATAGTTGTAAGATTTTATTTAGGTAAGTGGATATTCTATTTAACTGACCTGGTTTGGTCCTGACCCATTTTTAGGGTTCCGTACCCAAAGGGTAAAAACGGGACCCTATTACTGAGACTCCGCGGTCCGTCTGTCTGTCTGTCTGTCTGTCTGTCACCAGGCTGTATCTCATGAACCGTGATAGCTAGACAGTTGAAATTTTCACAGATGATATATTTCTGTTGCCGCTATAACAAAAAAACTAAAACAGAACAAAATTAATATTTAAGGAGGGCTCCCATACAATAAACGTGATTTTTTTGCCGTTTTTTGCGATAGTGGTACGGAACCCTACGTGCGCGAGTCCGACTCGCACTTGGCCGGTTTTTCATTTTGTATTGTTTTTGGAACTCGCTTGTAATTTTTCGTAAAAATAGTTTTTTAATTTACTATTTATACACGTGCATTGTAGCAATTAATAGAACGATGACGCCCAAATAAATTGGCAACCACCCCAAAATCGAATGCACTTACATTTTCCATTGTAAAATCTTCATCACTTTCATCAATGTTCTCCAAAGGTTGACTATATCCCTCGTTATAGTACTGTTGGGTTAAATGTATGGGAATACTTCTTGATTTTTTATTCCTTAACTCAACCGCAAGTCTACCCGGCTTAAAGGCAGTATCTTCAACCGAAATAAGATCTTTCGGCTTGCCAAATCTTAGAATATGTTCGTAATTGCTCGAAGGTATGTAGACGATAAAAATTACTCCGGAAGGCATGTTTACTGCATTTGAATCGTGTGCCCGCGTTACTGAAGGTGTCCCGATGTTCGACGGAAATAAACGAACCGTTTAGCATATGTGCGACACTTAATTAAAGCCTTAGTTAAGCAATTAACGTGTCGAAGCGTAATGATGGTGATTGTCGCATTCGAATACACCGTGTGTTGTTCTTCTCTAAACATAACTTCATAGGTAACTGTTGTTACGAAGTAGAAGGCCAAACAAAAAAAACACATAAGAATTAACAGGTTTTATTGCAGTTAAAAAACATACAAAAAAAACTTTTTAACAAAAAAATCAAACCGACTTCCAAAACAAAACACTACAAAGCGAAGAACAACTTTCTTTTCTGAAGTCGGTGTCTTTGGTACCTATTGTTTTCCGTATTTCAACATCGTCTTCGGAAAAGAAAGTTATTTTTCGCTTTGAAGTGTTTTGTTTTGGAAGACGGTTTGATTTTTTTGTTAATTTTTTTCATTTATATGCAATGATAAAATTTTAAATCGTCATAAGAATTTCAAAAAGCCCAAATACGACTAGAACCCATTGTTTTATTTTGGAGTTCCAGTGCCGACCTTCCGGCTTCATTATCAGATCTGTTCGATGTAACCATTTTCATCAGTACCATTTGTTTCTAAGTATTTGCTCCATCAAAGTTGAAAAACTATTCGATATATCTTATACCCGTGACATACTTAGTATAACGGAGTTCCAGCGGCCATCTGTGGTCTTCATCAGTTCCACTTCACCAAATGACACTTTCCGAGTGCTAATGATTGCATTGTTGATAAAAATACCAAAATCGCTATATATGCCTATTATATAATTATATTTGAGGAGCTCCCTCGATTTATCTGTGATGCCATCATCAGATCCTCGTCTCCTAATTATGGTACCACCCTTGGGATATCTCTATCCAACAAAAAAAGAATCATCAAAATCGGTGAATAAACGACGAAGTTATCCGCGAACAAACATAACTTTTTTTTTAAAGTAAATTCTCCTCTTTTGAAGTCGGTAAAAAATAAATAAATCATAATAATTTGTATGTAGAACCTCCTATACAAAAGTGTCAGAGCCGAAGTCGGAGTAGAAGGAGTAATATCAATCAGAAGTTCTGACTTTTCGAAATCGGAGTCAAATCTCCGTAACATCCCCTAGCCATATATGTTTGGGCAGCTAGATATATATACACTATACTTGTATTCAAGTAAGTCACCCAAAGGGCAATGGAGAGGGCTATGCTCGGAATTTCCTTGCGTGATCACGTCAGAAATGATGATATCCGCAGGAGAACCAAAGTTACCGGCATAGCCCGAAGAATTGCCAAACTTAAGCGGCAGTGGGCAGGGCACATTGCTCGCAGAACGGATGGCCGATGGGGCCGAAAAGTTCTGGAATGGCGACCGCGAACCGGAAGACGATACGTTGGAAGGCCTCCCACTAGGTGGACTGATGACCTGGTTAAGGTTGCGGGAAGGCGCTGGATGCGAGACGCACGGGATCGGTCAATGTGGCGACGCCTGGGGGAGGCCTATGTCCAGCAGTGGACGTCTTTCGGCTGAAATGATGATGATGATGATACTTGTATTCCTATCTACCCATATATAGGTTGATGTTACGAGTCTGCAGTCTAGGCATGTGTGTACTATTAATGTCTGTTGCTAATGTGATAATGTAGAGGGGTATTTCTTGAATATTAATTACATGTTCGTTCGTTTTGCGCAGTGGAGTCTTCCGCTAAAAATAGGCCAAGTGTTGGCCATGTTACTTTCTCGCGTATGTGGAGCATTCAATTACTATTCAAGCTATTTCAATCTAAATTTAGACTATTGTTAATCTCTTGATGTTCCTGTCACTTCTACGATAGTATTGACCACAGATATAAATGTAACTAGATGACGCGATAGTATGTACTTCGCGTGCCAAAAAACGGAGTAAAGTTACGATCGTGCCCTGCCTGCCCTACCTACCTACCTACTATTTTTATCTATCATATCAATAGTTTTCTCAGCGCACGCCAAGGAGTGAATTTTATAGGGAACATTTTGCTGCCTTGGGTTACATTATTGAAATTTTCATAAGGATCTCTATTTTTTTTTAAATTATATTATAGCCTATGACACTCAGGAATAATGTAGCTTTCTACCGTTGAAAGATTTTTCAAAATCGGTCAATCAAATGGATAGGAGATCCAGAGATTACCCCTTACAATGTCAGAAACTCACAAACCCAAAAAACTTTACCTCTTTATATAGTATATATATATATATATAAGTATAGATATTGATCTGTAAAGAATGTGTAGAAAAAGTTGGCCGAGGCATTGGCAATGTTTTCTTTAATTGGTAAGTAAATTTGTTTTTAAATTGTTTGTGAAACAGTGGCACGCTTGGTTTTTATACAGATGGAGAGACTTGCGTTATCTATGTAGGTTTGTGTCTGTGGTATTGACAACGACATTAAAACAAAATTGATAACTGTTTTAAATATATTTATTAAAATTTATAAATTATTTTCTCTACTATCATAAAATGGATACAAAATAACTTATTCTAGGGACTTAACTAATAAATTCAACATAGTACATTACACATTATAAAACTTCTTATCTAAAAGCACTCCACTTTTTGCATTCACTGTGTAACTTAACGAGGGATCTATAGTTGGGTACTGAGGTGAGGGTAGTTTCACATTTTCACTCTTTTCAAAACCTAAGTTATAATACTCGTAGCTATTATGAGTTAAATCTTCTGTGTTCTGTGGTTCTTTATTGTCACTTTCGCTTTCCATCATCTTGGTGCTGTCACTATTTCCAGTTTTGCTGGTCTGTGTCTCGAGGTCTCCTGTTTCGATGTCTATCGGTATGTAGATGTCTGCTAATCTGGAAATGGTATGTGATATTATATTACTTGAATTAAAGCCAAAGGAAGTTGCCAATGGTAATAGTATTTTTTAAGATTACTTATATACTTATTGTAGTTTCGATCTCAACCTAAGATGCTTCTTGAGAGGGAAGAAAAAATCTAAGATATTCTCTCTCTCTCTCTTCGTATCAGAATCCCTTGATGTTGGAGGCCCCTATTTTGGACCTAGTTGATCAATTCAAGCATTTATAGGGCCCTGTACATGTGGTTTTTGATCAGTTCTACTGATTAGTTTAAGGATAAGCCAATTATTAGAAGAGGAAGATACAAAATGTCATTAATATTATATTGCTACAAGTTAGGGCAACGCCATCTAGTGACGAGAGGTAGAACTATTAGTAACGAATGGAATTTCGGCTCGAACATTCTGTAAGTTTCTAGTAGCTTCGGGAACAGTGAGTTCGATTGTTCTGGAAGATTCTCGTATTATCTATAACAGTATGGAAAGTTCTAGAAACATCTTCTGTGCTATAAAAAGAGCGGTCGGGTTCGTCGTGAGTCAGTTTCGATTTGAAAGCGACACAGAGCGATCGGGAAAGGAAAATAGTGCCAAGTGATAGAGTTGTTTAATTGAAGTGATTAATTGAAGTCTGCTGTTTAAATAATTTATCCCTGAACCCCAGCTCGTAACAATATTATTATCTTTAATGTCGCTAACAAAGTTTATTATTGCAAAACTATGACTTTTAAAATCGGAGAGCCATTATTCTAGCTCATGACCATAAAGTAGTTTTTGTTTTTTAGATCTAAGGAGGCAAGTAAACTCCATTTGAAATAACATTAGACATGTTTCCAAATCTTTTGACAGTCCGTTCAACCGATTTTGAGTTCTATCCCGTAAACATAAGGATGACATAAAAAGCATAAACCTGTTACCAAAACCAACTGTTTACTACAGCTACTATTTGTCGTATCACCAACGCAACAGAAGTCAAAATCGGTTGAACGGACTGTAAAATGGCCTAATTTAAACATTTACAGTCTTATTAATAAAAATGGCGTATTCCCAGCTTACTCTAAAGTTACTCTTGGACTAGCTAATCCCGGAGTAACTAAGGATTAACAAAGATCTAGCAATGTTATTAATAAACATGGAATAACCTCGGACTAACTATTCATATCATAGTCTTCGATTTACGCGTAAGCTCTGGCAACCCAGTTGAATTTAAAAGTAAAAAGAATGAACTATTGAATGAAAATAAGCAAGTTGAAGACACTAAATAGAAAAAAAATGACATCTGCCATAGAGATTTGATAGTAAAGGTGAAGGAGGGTATTTTAAATTACCTCAATAGCTTTAAACTTAAAAATTACATAAAATGATGAACACAAAACGTATTCGCTCAGTTAACTAGGATGACGAGGAAAAGATATGTTATAATTGTGGTTGCGAGAGTTTTTGGCGGGCTTTTTTCGAGTGTTAATATTATTTGCAAATTGATTCCTAGTGGATATTGTGATATAAAATTGGTGTAGTTTTGTGTCTCAACTGTCTACGCAACTGGACAATATGTTCAATCATTTACAGAAGCGATCTCGGGATAGTGGAGCGGATAATTTTATTGTATTATTGACTACCTCCGCAAAGCTTACTGGGAAGGCTGACTAGATACAATTTGCTGCCAAATACTCCAAAAAACTTTATAATCTGTTGCATCAGCATTGTAAAGCATACTAAAAAATTCAAGAAGGACATTATGCACTGAAGACGAGGCGGTGTGGTTTTAGACCTTAGCCTGCCTTGAGAAGGGCGACGAAAAAATACGTGCTTGCCATAGTTACACTACTCTTATTCCGACCTTAAACTAGCTGGCACCATGGTTTGACTTTTAGTCCGAGACTAGTGTCAGATTAGTGTAATCCCTCCTTATTCCGTGTTTATTAATACGAAAATTTGTTAGTACCAAGACCAACCTAATGCTCGGCATAATGTTAATCTTACCTTATTCCACGTTTATTAATAAGACGGCTAATGTTATCGCAAATGGAGTTTCAATTCTCTATTGTAGATTTACTTACTGAGTATTGTGACAGTAGCCCTGTATATTTTGTGTTCTAAGTTGCTTGATAAGCGTGGGTCTTCTTCGGCAGGTGACTGTGTTGTTATCTATTAGTCCAGGATTTGAAGCAGTAGTCGGAAATGCTTGCTCTTCTTTACATTCTTGTTTTGTTTCCGTTTTTTCGTCGTACCATTTGCTGTAAAAAAGAAGTAATTGCTTGTAAAAAAAACTTTTTTACAAAAAAAATCTACCGACTTCCAACTAAAAACATAACAAAGTGAAAAATAACTTGCTTTTTCGACGTCGGCGGGTCTTTGGTAGGTACCAATTTTTTTTTGTTATGGTTTCGTTACCTTTCGGAACATAATGTTTCAAACAAAAAAAGTCATTTTCAAAATCGGTTCAGAATTGACGGAGAAATCGGTGAAAAAAAAACAAAGTCGAACATGCATATAACCTCCTCCTTTTTGAAAGTCGGGTATAAGTTACAAAGGTTGTTTGTTTAGTTTATAAAAGTAATCTCTGGAAGTGCTTACTTACAAGCCGGTTGCAGAAAGATTTGCCGATGACTATCCTCCCACCATCGACCACATAGCCACTAGACGCCTAATGCTTGATCTAATACATCAAAACAATTCTGTCAACTAGCTGAGGTATGAGGGACGGGGTACTGCGCTCTGATTGGTCCTTTACCAAGGTCATATGTCTCATTAAGGATGGGACAGGTTTAAATAAAACCAGACAGGTATCGATATTTTTAGATAAATAATATTTGTACTTATTTTTTTAAATTAATATTACCGTTTTTATTATTAATTATACGGCGTTTTAAAAATTTTAGTAATAAAATAAAATGTTGAACCTAAAAAAGATATCAAAATTCTAAAAGAAACATCCTTTTTTTTGTTGTTGGTTCTTAAATATAGTAATATTAAATATTAGTAAAAAACGTAATCAAAAAATCGTTTCACACTTAACAAACTATTCAATTTAATGTCTTCATTTGTAAGGTTTCTATTTCTATCGATAACAGATTTGGTAATAGGATATGGTGCATCACTAGTTGTGTTTACGAAATTATAGAGGAGAAGAGACTGCGAAAAAAATACTTTAAAAAGAAAGAGACGCAAACATGCAGTTGGCGTTTTCACCTACAAACGTGACCAGTATAATATGAACTCCGATAAATAATATCAGAAAATAAATCTAATTATGTTTATATGTAACTATTAACTTATAATGAAATGTTATGCCATTTTGCTGGAAACTCGAAGTCTGGCTGTTGTTACCATACCAACGTATTGTACAAGAGGCCATTATAATATTTATTTCATCTATTTTTATTGACTGACGCGGAAGTGTTTACGGCTCTCAGAAGTGGTCGCTACTAATTTGAAATTGTCGAGTGGCGACCTGCATTACCTGTATATGATCTTTTTAGTCATATGTGTTGACAGACATCGCTCGCCTGTTATGAGGCGTCTAGGGGCTGTGTGGTCGCTGCCTCCCACCAACCCGCGCGGTGCCCCGCGTTCGCCTCGTTTGTTCGTCGAACGTCAAACTGACGTCATGACGTCATCGGCAAACTTTCTGCGCCCGGGTTATAACCATTGAGTTAAATGTACTGCGTACTAGAGAAGCTATTTCAAACAAAAGATTGCGCGTAATTCGGTGACAGCGGGGCAAGCATTTATATTCTCACAGATAAACAATCAATGCGCGCATATGAACTTTTTCTTACTCTTTGACATTTACACAAACATGGCCGCCCTCCCGTCTCCGCGGTGAAGCGACGTCACGAAATACAATAAATTAATAAAATATAATTAAATTAAGCGTGTTTTCAACTTACTGTTGAAAATTCATTCCTTGACTTTTATTTATATTTCTCGAGTTGTTTGAACAGTATCTCAATACACATGAAGACATTTTATAAGAAACAAAACTTAGTACTCAAACGTGTCACGTTGCAGCGAGCGCTTGCCACAGACTAAGAGAGTTGGGGTACGCGGGCTCTAACGCGTGTTACAAACAATTGAGTTGAGGAGTCTCCTCTAGTACGTAGTACATTTAACTCAATGGTCAGAGGTTACTTTTTTATCTCGGAATAATGCACGGTTCCTGTAGCATAGACTTCGGGAAAACCTATTTGTCGATATCTTTGTAGAGTGGTGGATACATGAACTGAAATTGCGAAGTACTGACTGAGAGTCTTAGTGATATACTTACTTGTAGGCATCCCAATTTAAATTGTCTTTGCTTTGTTTGGCTTGCAAGCGAGTTCTGTTGGCCTTCCACCATGAGATGTCCTTTCTGTCTAGAGGACTCACTTCTTTTACCTGTGAACATAAAATACTGTCAACATTCTTCAAGGATTTTTATTCTAGTTACTCGGTTTTAAAACATAGCTAGCTGAACATTTTTTTTTTCTGTAGGCCGGAACAGCTCCATACTTATTCTATACTAGCTGACCCCCGCGGCTTCGCTCCCGTCAACTGGCTATCTATCTACCTACCACTACCTACCTACTTTACACCCTACCTACCCTGCAAACAAACAAACTTTTCAGCTTTATAATATTAAGTATAGATTTTGATAAAACTCCTTCGCAAATTAACAAATTTGATTACCATAAAAAAAGGTTATAGTGAGTCAATCTTAAAAGATAGACATATGCTGTCGCGGACTTTTTTTAAGAACTTTTAAAGAGGAACAATTCTATCATACATGATATTTGCGTAACTTAAACCGTTTACGCAGCGCACGCAACGGAAGCTCACAAAAAGCAATTTTCAATTTTTTCTCAATTTTGCCCGTTTTTGCAACATTATTCATTTATGCTCCGCTCCTATTAGTTGTAGCGTGATGTTATATAGCCTATAACCTTCCTCGATAAATGGACTATCCAACACAAAAATATTTTTTTAATTCCAACCAGTAGTTACTGAGATTAGCGCGTTCAAACAAACAAACAAACTCTTCAGCTTTACAATATTAGTATAGATTATAGTATAGAAGTATAGATGAGTATAAAATTGGCATATAGAATCACTAGCTGAACCTCGCGGTTTCACTCGCATCTTTGATTACTACTCCGCTCCTATTAGTCATAGCGTGATGTTTTATAGCCTATAACCTTCCTCAATAATCGGGCTATCGAATAGTGAAATAATTTTTAAAATCGGACCAGTAGATCCTGAGATTAGCGCGTTCAAACAAACAAACAAACAAACTCTTCAGCTTTATAATATTAGTATAGATTTATAATCATCAAAATACGTACCTACATATAATGAATCTGTAGAAAAGTAGCTTTTGTACATCGAAGATATTTAAAAAAGAATTGCCAGGGAGATAGGGGATAACCAAAAGAATCCATTTCCAGCATATTTGCATTTTTTTCTATTTTTCTAATAAGTTGTGCATGCCACACGTAAAATTTACGAAACCAATGTAAATATTTTATACATTATAAAAAAACTTTTTGCAAAAAAATACTACCGACTTCCAAATACAAAACTACAAAGTGAAAAATAACTTTATTTTTTTAAGTCGGTGACTTTCGTAGGTACGAATTTTATTGCGTTATGGACACCGACTTAAAAAAATAAAGTTATTTTTCACTTTGTAGTTTTGTATTTGGAAGTCGGTAGTATTTTTTTGCAAAAAGTTTTTTATTTTTCTCTTTTTAGTTGTACCTACCTAATAGGCAAGTTAGTAAAGTAACTATAACGCCAGAATAGATTTCATGAAACTTGATCATAACCGGTGAAATGAGAGATCTGCGTACCCCATAAGAGCGTACTGGCGTGATGTTATGTTCTAAAATGGTATAAACAATAAATAGACATGCGATTGCAGCAATCCCGAGAGATTTGCCGTTATTTATTAAAGAGTTCTGTTGTATATCTCCGAAGTTCTTCATCAGATCTTCAGCAAATTAAAATGGGACCAATTTCGGAACATACGTTTTCAAACAAAAAAGAATTTTCAAAATCGGTCCACCATTGACGGAGATATCGGTGAACAAAAAAAAAACAAACAAACATAATGTTGAACATAGAACCTCCTCCTTTTTGGGAAGTCGGTTAAAAATTGTAAATGAACTTAAAGTGTCCAAGAAGTAAAATATCGGACATTTGAACTCCATATTCGATAGATGGCGTTGTGCATTTAACGTCATTTTCTGAATGGCGGAGTTAAGATTCTCTGCGGAAGAATGACCCTAGAAAAACAATGGTAGGTAGGTAGAGTCAAGTAGGTTGGATAGTGTAGGTAAGGGGTAGGCAGTTGACGGGAGCGAAGCCGCGGGCACAGTTAGTAGGTAAGTACATAATTTTCATTTTGATCCTATTTCAACCTAGATTTCTTGACTTGAACCCGCTCTTAACTATTAAGGAACTGAAGATTTTCTACTAACTTAGTCCTAACTCTATTATACCAGTTAGCCAAAAGTGAAACATGGAAGGAAAAGAAGATTCCGGAGTTTTACAAACACTTTTAGTTTCAAAGGTACGGAAGCTAATTCAGTAAGTAAGTTTTTTACTGAACGGATCTTTTTATTTTAATGTAAATATGGAAAAAGGAGTCTGGGGAAGTCAAGTCCCATTGAGAATCTTAGAAGGAAAATAAGTAAGAGGTCCTTGAAAGTCTCGAATTGAATTTCATACTTTGTGTGATTCTCTTGACCTCTTTGTATTATTGTCTTTGATGGAAGTCGTGGAGTATTCACAGACATTGAGTATTTGAGTCTTAGGGCTTGAGAAATAAAGTATCTATAAAGCTATTCTTTTCTCACTTTACTCAAAACATAGCTGGTAATGATACTAGAGTCAATAAGTGTTGATATTGTTTTAAGTTAAGCTCAATTTTTATGTAAACTGGGGGGTGACCATAAGCTCTTAGAGTATGGTTATTTTGAGATAGAGTAAGTCACAGATGTATACACGTCATATACATCGGTCCCTTACACACACTCAAAATAACCTTACTTTAAGAGCTTATGGTCACCCTCCTGTTTCTGAGATACGAAAGTTTCTATCCCACCTGAAGCAGAAGTGTAGATAAGCACTTACCTAATCAGATTTTTAAGCTATTGCATAGCTTCTATCACGGGCCTTGAGCGTGTTGTTCGTTACCGAACCCAGAAATTCCGTAACGAAACGTGACAATGGTGATCAATGTGGTCCTTATGCTAATGAGAATAAGGGTCACTTTTGCTTGTCAAAGAAAAGCGACCTTATTTCAATATAAATAAGGGTCACTTTATATTTCTGTTTTTTTTTTAGAGTTTTATTAATCAGAAATAAATGCGGGTTTGGCTCGCTACGTTTTCGAGTTTTTAACGTTTTTATTAATTTAAAGGCTCTAATTCGCTTGGCAATGACAAGTTAAAATAAGAATTTTTATTATGACGGATGTAGGAAATACTTTTATGTTCTATTGAAGTTGAGGTTCTTTATTTGTATCCTATTTTAAATTCCACCGCGTTCAATGTAGACTTTATGTATGTGGGAATAAGGGTCAATTTGAAAAAGCGACCTTATTGTGGTATAAATAGGGGTCACTATTTAAATTTATTATTTGGGGAAAAGGTAAAAAATATGATATTAAGGTGGTTGTTAGAGGGTGGCGTTAAGGGTTTATTATTGTGGGTGGACCGTGATCTGCATTTACTATTTGGGAAAAGAAAGTAGATTTTAAGAACAATAGGTGAAAGAAAATGACTTAAATTCTCAAAAATTAAATGCTATGCAATAGCTTTACCGCGGCAGTCCCCGAGTGCCACACGTCTTTTTTTTAATTTTTCATAGTTTGCTACGTTTCTTTTTAAACAAAATACTTTAGGTTTTCAAAACTTAGGCCATTCAGAGTTTATATTACTGTGTAAAAATTTCGACATGGGATAATCTATCACTGACTGTCTTAATCGAGGAGAGCATCAGGGTTATGCTAGCTTTAATGTCACCAGACTGAATGTTTTAAGCACTAGAACAGGCAAATCGAAAGGTTAGAACTTTGCTTCTGACGTCATCAGACTGTATATGAGCTGTACACAGGGACAACTGAGAGGAAGATGCACACGATATTGACAAGCGTCAGACAAAGAGACGCGGTGCCGAGCACAGCTAACTATGAAGGTTGCACCACCAGCTAGCGCTCTTTTTGTGACGTCATCAGACTGTATGTGAGCTATACACAGTGACTCCTGCGAGGAAGATGCACACAATATTGACAAGCGTCAGATAAAGAGACGCGGTTCCGAGTACAGCTAACTCTGAAGGTTGCAACACCAACCATCGCTCTTCTTCTTGTGACGTCATCACACTATATAGGGTCTATCTGTACCTTATACACAGCGACTCCTGCGAGGAAGATGCACACGATATTGACAAGCGTCAGACAAAGAGACGCAGTGCCGAGTACAGCTAACTCTGAAGGTTGCACCACCAGCCATCGGTCTTCCTCTGACGTCACCATCAGACGGGTCAACGCCATGGCCCATAGGAGACCCTGGAATGATAGGAATTGAATTAGACATTAGGAGTTCAGAGATATTTTCTTATGAATTTTCGTTGTTACAATGCGTATGTCATTTAAGAAGAAGAGTTATGCAATTTATAACTAGCGGTATCTATTACACACAATCAATACTTAAAAGAATTTCATAGATAGAAAGAAAGAAAGAAAAAAAAATTAAGACCCGCATAGGAGACACGAGAAATAAGCAAAAAAATAAACAACATAAAAATTTAAATCCCCTGCGAGACCAAAAAGGCTCTTATCTCAGCATGCGCAGCGATATCCAAAAAGGAAATAACGCTGCGCTGATATTCTGATAAGCTCCACAGGGACACACGAAAACGGAAAATACTTAAAAATTAAATAGAATTATAAATAACAAACAAAATAGTATAAACACAGAAGTTGGTTTAAGTATAATACAAATATATAAATAAAACATATTAAATGTAGGTAGACATAATATGTAGACCGACGTCCGCGATGCTCAATGATCATTTGCCGAAACCATAGACAAAATGACAGAGCGCGCGGACCAAAGAGTAATATTTAGGAAGTGAACAAAGTGTGAAAAATAGCACAAAACTTGACAAAGGCACAGATAATATAATACTAGCATAACAAAGGACACCTTTTCAGGTTTTGCGTTTATTCTGTTGCACATTGTATACCACTGTTTATAACGGTTCTCCTAATTCCTTTAAAAGTTAGGAATCAAATTATCAATACCAGCCATTTTCTGTGAGAGTAAATTAATATTTTTTCTTTTTTCGTCTGTTGCGAAACATTAAAATTTGAATGTTGTTATATTCTCCTTTTTGTGTAGTTAGGTACAACGATCATTTTCGCAAGGTACTACCCACACAACCATAGTCTAAATATATCTAATATTTCCTACCTACGTAACTAAGAATAGTTAGTTCTAATAATATAATCCAGATATAGCGTAATTGCCATTTTGGTAACCCTTTTGATCTATATATATATGAGAGCGGACGTCAATGAATATCCTGATTTAGAACTTTCATAAATAACATGTTCTAATTTCGGTTTGATCATTATCGTCAACGGAGATGATTAGCAGAATATTTTTGAGATAGATAGATAAACTGCGATTTATATCGGTTCCGTTAATAGTGGAAATCAGGTGAAAAGCCAATAAAGCTTTTTTTTAATCTTTATTTATTTAAAGAGGGTTTAATCTAAACAGATGATGCCACCCTCATCGTTACAAATCAACTTTATATTCTAAATGTGGCCATACACCATCCTTCCTATCGTCCAATCGGCATGACGCGATCGATTCAATCAGTTAGAATTGACCGTGTGTGGGAGTGGATTGGCATGACAGTTATACTTGACGGCACAATCGAATTTCAATTCTTTTGGCTTGATCATGCCGATTGGATCATGCCGATTGGACCGTGTATGGCGGTCGGCGATCGTCAGTTCAGTCAGTTCAAGATTTTTGGCGTAATCCTCAATTATTTTAATAAATTTGTATGAGTAAACTGTTTTCTTTTCATTAACCACTGTTAGCACCACTCGGCTCGAACTTTTCTTTTTTTTTTAAGCTATTGCATAGCTTCTATCGCAGGCCTTGAGCGCGGGGACCGAATCCAGAAATTCCGTAACGAAAAAACCTCACGCTCCAATGGTGATCAATGTGGACCTTATGCTAATGAGAATAAGGGTCACTTTTGCTTGTCAAAGAAAAGCGACCTTATTTCAATGTGAATAAGGGTATTTTTGTTTTGTTTTTAATAAGGTTTTTGAATTCTGTGGAATCTGAGGTGTAGCTTGAAGGCCGTGCATCGTCTAACGTCGTTTCAGTTCGGCAGTCTTCGACACCAGTCTGGCGAAACTCCTATACAAAATAACGATGTATGAAACGGACGTCCTTTTTAATGGCGGCTATAATCCGATATAATTACGAAGAACAATGAGAGCTCTGCGATTATATAGGCCTTGACTCTTCAACAAATAGACGGATTACATCGACCGCCATTTTGACTGTCAGTCACTAGATTCCCTCTGGTCAGGCGTTTGACAGTTAGTTTGTTATGGTTTTCTAAAGTTATTCTAAAGTTATATTTTTGCGTTTATATTGATTATAAGTGTATTAATAATCATTTTGTTGGAAGAAATTTGTTGTCATGAATGCAGCCAGAGAAAGTATATATGATATTATATCTATATAAATGTATATCGCGCGAAATTCGATAATCACTTCTCAATATTGTTATTTTTTTATAAATGAATAATTTTGTTTTGGTGTGTCATTACACTATTTATACCTAATTATTTATACAAATGCTATGCAATAGCTTTACCGCGGCAGTCGCCGAGTGCCACACGTCTATTTTTTTGTTTCATTTTCACGAGTAAAATGCCCAAAACGGCTAAAACATCGTCGTCTATCACCGGTGACTCCATGGCTTCAACTGAACGTCGCTGCCGATTATTTATTTATTTATTTATTTATGTATGCTTTATTGTACACCAGAAAAAAAAGGAACAAAAAAAAAAACTTAAAACTAAAAAATATACAACGGGCGGCCTTATCGCTTTCCGCGTTCTCTTCCAGGCAACCTGGAATGGACAGTGATTGCCTGGACATGACATGGGGTTGACAGTGGTGCAACAATACCAACAAAGAACTTAAAGCTACAATAATACTTAATAAAAATACAAATAGATAATTATATATGCTATAAAATAGATACAAAAATACATACATATTTAAAATATAAGCAGTGAAAAAGAAATACGTATGACAATCATAGACAAATCAAATTGATCGTGTATGGTGTATATGGACGAACTGCAGATTGGACCATGCCGATTGGACGATAGGAAGGATGGTGTATGGCCACCATAAAAAGAACTAAAATAAATTACTCTTTATCGCAAATTACCCTTCCTTTAATCCCGATGATAACGAGTCTGTACATCATCCTGGCTGCTTTCGATGTAGGAGCAGCAAGGACGTGTTGCATACCCCAGTCTCGTTCATATTATTTATTTATTTATTTATTCCAAACAATTTTTACATTGTGTCGAACAATCATAATTGGCAGCAAGCACCACTACACGATACAAACTAACTTTAAAAGAATTACAAAACAATTAGGAAATATTTTACATAATTACAATAATACACTTCTATATCAACCTTCAAATAGTCACACAAGTATTCAATGATGTCAAATCGATACTTATTTAATATACAGATAATATGTCAAATAAAAATGTCTAACGCAAATATAAAAACAAACACATTCAGATTCCGTTTGAGATGTCAATCGTAAAATATAATATCGTCATAAGGAAAGAGAAAAAAAAAAAAATATATAAAAATTAAGCTTTACAGACAATCAGCAAGAGTTATCCATTAAAACAATACTTCTCTCTTTATCAATGACAAAAAAAAAAAATATGCAAGTATGTCAAATAAATTTTTCTATAGTGTCCAGATATGTAAAACAAAAATACAACAATATATATATTCAAATTCCGTTACAATAATATAGAGTTGGTAACAATGTAGTTGTAAAATGCCCTATAACACCTTTATACACCCAACTCCGAGAGCATTACAAACAAGCAGCAAAAAAAAAAAAAATACAAATATGTCAAGTATTTTTTATAAAATATCCAGTTATGTCATATAAAGACGTCACAGTTATGCAAATACAAAAACAATTAAAATCAAATTTTATTATATATGTCAATAGTAAAATTATAATGTCAATAATATAGATTTGGTAACAGTCTAGGTGTAAGTGTCACAGAGAAACTCATCAAGCGTGTAATAGCATTTATCTATCAGAAATGACTTTAGTTGGCGCTTAAACTGAGTTAAATTATAAATGGACTTGAATTGTATGGGCAGCTTATTAAATAGCTTAACTGATTGGTATGCTGCAGCATGGCTAACTACTTCCAAATGTGGTTGTATCTCATACTGTAAGTCCCTACGCCTTGTAGCTTCCCGCTTAGTTCTTTCCTCAAGTGTTTCGAGATTATATAACTTTGTCAGAAGATCCGTGAGTAGTACTAAAATATACAAGCAAGGGACCGTTAGTATATGAAGCTCCTTAAAATACTCCTTACACGATACCCACTGCGGAATTCTGACCATGGTTCGTATGGCCCTTTTTTGTATAACAAAAGCAGTATTTAAATTGTACGCATAACTGCCTCCCCATAGAGCGATACTGTATCTGAGTTTTGACTCTACAAGCGAATAGTAAACAACTTTTAATTGTTCAATATCAATTACATCTCGAACGCTTCTTAAGGCATAGTAAGCTGAGCTAATTGAGGTTCCTATAGCTGTCAGTTCCATTTTCCAGTTTAAACTTTCGTCAATATAAATACCTAAAAATTTCACACTGTCTACCAATGTTATTCGATCATTATTCACTTGTATGTCCATTGTTTCTTTATTTCTCGAAGTGGTTCTAAATAAAATAGCATTTGTTTTGCTAGCATTCAACTTGAGATTGTTGATGCCAAACCAAGAATGAAAAAGAGTCAAAGCCTTATTTACTTTATTACTGAGGGTATCTAGATCTTTAGCGGCTATAATAGCATTCGTATCATCAGCAAATAAAACAAGTTCAGTATCATTTGTTTTTAACATAAAGTTAATCAAATCATTAACAAACAAAATGAACAAGATTGGCCCTAGTATAGAACCTTGTGGAACTCCTTGTTTTATTAGTTTAAATCCCGATTTGTAAATTTTTTCACAGTTTTCTTCTTCTACTTTAATCTCTACGTATTGCTTACGATTTTCCAGGTAAGATTTAAATAAGTTTAAAACCGGTCCTCGTACTCCATAATGCTCCATTTTTGTTAATAGTAGCTTGTGATTTACAGTGTCAAAAGCAGAACTAAGATCAAGGAATAGCCCAACGACTTTTAATTTGTCATTAATTCCGCTAACTACTTTTTCCATTAAACTATTAATTGCGTCACTTGTCCCCACATTTTTCTGATAACCGAATTGATTGTGATTAAGAATTTTGTTTCTATTTAGATGTCTTAGAAGTCTCAATTTAAGGATTTTCTCAAAGATTTTTGAAATAATTGGTAGCAAAGAAATCGGTCTATAGTTGTTGGGATCTAGTTTGCAACCCTTTTTATAAATTGGTAAGACCCTTGCTATCTTGAGTTGTTCAGGAAATATGCTCATATTTATACACTTATTGATCAGATGTGCGAGAGGTCCAGCCAGTATGTCGATATGATCTTTAATTGTCTGTATTGGTATTTCATCATGTCCAGAAGATTTCTTATTAGCCATTGAATTGACTAGTTTCTTTATTTCATATGCCGTGACTAGTTCGCATGTCATTTCTTTGTCTACTCTGTTAACGCTATCTTGCAATTTTTTTAGAGCTTGTTCAAATGAATCTATTTCATCTACTGTTTCAGGTTTATCAAACGTTTTCGAGAAAATGTCGACTATCTCTTGAGGATTTGATATTATTTTATTATCAACTTTAAGGAGTATATCACTTTTACTTTCGTGTTTTGGTTTTGTATTCCTATGTCTATTCACGACCTGCCATATAGATTTTGAAGAATTATTTGCTTTAATTAGTTCTTTCCTAATCGCAATACGTCTTGCTCTTTTTAACACCTGCCTATATACTCTAACATAAGATTTTGTGTATGTCTTTATTTTCTCAGTGCAAGTCATCCCATTTATGTTTTGAAGTATGAATCGCTTCATTTTACTCGAAACTCTAATTCCTTTCGTTATCCAGGATGACTTGTGACATTTCGTAAAACTAACTCGCTTTTTCTTTTTTTTAAAGCTATTGCGGAATATTTGTCCAAATTTCTTTAAGAAACTATTTATACCTTCTTCCATCCAGTTGATATTTAGTACACGGCGTCTAAAATAATTTGAATTTTTGCCACTAAACTGCCTAATTTCTATATTTAAAAAGTCTTTATCGCTATCTGGCAGTACTGTTTCAGTTTTTACCTGGCAGAACAACGCAGCATGTCCATCAGCCAAGCAATTATGATCAACAAACTGCTCATTGATAAAATCATCTGGTAAATTCGTCAAAAAATTGTCCAAACATGATTGTGCATTATTACGTTTATATGTCACTTCGTTTATAAGCGGTCTAAAATTGTAAGATGTCAGGAGGGTCAAAAATTTAGAAGTTTTTTTGTCGTTTTTAACCAAGTCGATGTTGAAATCGCCGCATATAATATTATTAAATATCATCCACAAATCTTGTCTCTCCGGCTCGTTCCGGACATACTCCATCATGATATGGTAAACATCTTCAACAAGGTTGCATTCTACACAGTTTGGAGATGCCACTTAACGCATAAAAAAAAAAGTTAATTAAAAAAATCCGACTGCTTTAAAAGCGAACTGAAAAGATCAACAAGACAACAAGAGATGAACAAGAAGAAAATCATGCTGTGCAGTCGGAGGATACATATTCGCGAGCTGGCTGACCAAAACCAGATGTTTTTTTTTTATTTACAACTTTTTAGTTATTTTTTTAATTAGGTACATTTAAACATACAAATATTATATATTTTTGAAATCATCTCTTAAAGCCCTTTATTTTGATACCCCACACGATGGGGTTAGAAGGAAAAACAATGTTTTCCACCACAAAATGGCGCCCAAAAGCCGCCATTGTTTTCTTTTCCAATTTTTATGTAGTCAGTCAGTGTAATCCTTAAAAAGCCCTGGAGAAGATGGGGTTACTAACGACATATTGAAGACTCTGATCGAACCGCTCTCTCCCATTATTACGAGATTATTCAATAATATCTTGGCGTACGAAAGCATACCTACGGAATGGGAGACTTCAATCATCACATTATTGTACAAGAAAGGAAATCCGGAGGACATTGGTAACTATAGGCCTATAAGCTTGTTACAAACTACGTACAAATTATTTACGCAAGTATTGCTTCGACGAATCATGCCTACTCTAGAGTTGAATCAGCCTAAAGAACAGGCCGGTTTCCGCCCGGGGTACTCTACGATTGACCACATATTCGCTGTGACGCAGATCATCGAAAAGTACGAAGAATTTGGAAAGAGACTCTACATTGCTTTCGTTGACTATTCGAAGGCTTTTGACTCGATAGGACACTTAGCTCTGTGGAGGGCTCTGGATCAACAAGGAGTCCCGCACAAGTACTTAAATATATTAAAGGAAACTTATAAAAGGGGTAAAGCCAAAGTCAAACTAGAGAGGCAAGGAAGACCTTTCGTAGTGCAACGTGGAGTCAGGCAAGGCGACCCGATATCACCGAACCTATTTACTGCTCTCCTCGAAACCATTTTCCGAAATTTAGACTGGGACTCGGTAGGAATCAACATTAATGGCGAAATACTGAACCATTTACGCTTCGCAGATGATATCGTGCTGATCTGCGACAACCACAGACACTTAGAATACATGCTGCAAACTTTGGATAGGGAGAGTAGAAAATGTGGCCTAAATATGAATTTGGAGAAAACTCGTGTAATGACCAACGCAGAAAAAATAGCAGTAAAAATATCATCTAAAGAGATAGAGTACTTGGAAGAGTATGTTTATTTGGGACAGAACATCACATTCAAGGAACAGACTGCGGGTGAAGTAGAGCGCAGAATTAAGCTTGCCTGGAAACGATACTGGTCCCTAAAACACATATTTAAATCTAAACTCCCAAATACATTAAAGAAAAGAGCATTTGAAACTGTCGTGTCTCCTACACTGCTTTACGGATGCCAAACTTGGGCACTTACTAAAGAAACACTTAACAGACTTCGAGTATTCCAGCGGGCCGTCGAGCGAAGTATGTTGGGAGTGAAACTTAGAGACAAGATTAGAAACGATAAAATCAGAGTGAAAACCAAGCTAATAGACGTAGCAGAATTAGCCTGTCGGCTAAAATGGCGTTGGGCAGGTCACGCGGCGCGCGCTGATGACGGGCGCTGGAGCGAGCGTGTGCTACACTGGTGGCCGCGCGGCCGTCCGCGCCGCCGCTGGAGCGACGATGTGGTGCGGGTCGCGGGACACACTTGGACCAGGCTTGCGAAAAATAGAAAATTATGGAAATGCATGGAGGAGGCCTATGCCCAATCTTGGGTACCCAAAAAGTAAACTTATTATCTTTTTCTGGTCTTTTTTTTGTTTATCAAAGTTTAATTCTAATGTTATAATCAATTGTATTTATATTAATTAAATAATATCACACTCCTATTTGTCATAATGGTAATTTATAATAATAAATGACATGGTTTATTTTAATTTATAATGAAATTTAAATATAAATTCGTAACTAACTATTAAATTCAGGAATTATAAATGCAATAAATATATATATATATACAATTAAATGTATGAATTGAAAATACATAAAGAATCTTTAAATACTATGCAAAGTCATGAATGATTAAAAGTAGGTAAATATGTCACTAAATGTATGAAATTTTAATCTAAAATTTGTAATTACTATGTGATATCATAAATTATTGAATTTATATAGTTAATTTAAATATGAAATACAAATATAAATTAAAAGTTTTTTTTTACGGTGATTTCGTAAGGCATGAATTAGTTTAGTTAGTTAATAAGGAATGTCATAAAATAGATTGTAATACTTCACATTTTTTTGGGATTAAATGGCTATATTATATTATTATTATTATTATGTAGTCAGTGACACTCGCAGGGTTAAGACGAATCGATTGACGTAAGAATTAGGCCAACGCGTTTGGCCTCTAGAACGCCACATAGGATCAAACATACATACATATACGTAGACTGATAAACACATTACCCTCCTTCGGCAGTCGGGTAAAAAGCGAATTTATTTAAGGGTATGTGTCCGGAGCGAAGTCGGAGGGCTGTTATGATCGTTTACCTTCTTACGTTGGCACTGTCTAACCACGTATTTTTAGGAACACTTGGCTGTATAGTGGCATACCATATCCCTTTACTTCTTTCATTAAAATATTCTTGCCCCCCGTCATAACAATGAAAACCCAATAAAGTTGTTTTATCCAAATACAGACAAACTGGTGACTTCAATACAGTGCTTTGAATTAGCAACTAAATCCGCAATTCTGAAATTCTGAATCTCAAATTCATAAAAAAAAAACCGTCTTTAGCATTTATTTTAGTTTTTTTTTTTTTTGTATTAATTCATGATAAGTGTACTAACATAGGTATAAGTTTTCTCGTTTACCAACCCATCATAATATGAATGTTACTTGTCGAAAATAAAGATTATTTTATTTTTTATTAAACTCTGCTCGGGTGAAAATAGAGAAAACGACGTTTTCTAAAAATGAAACCTAGCTAGATCGATGCCCCCGAAACCCTCTGCATACTAAATTTCATGGAAATCGTTGGAGCCGTTTCCGATATTCAGATTATATATATACAAGAATTGCTCGTTTAAAGGTATAAGATAATACAATTTGGAAAAGTTTTCATTCTAAATAACGTATACCGTGGGTACAAAATCAATCTGCCTAGCCTTTTCCCAACTATATTGGGGTCCGCTTCCAGTCTAACCGGATTCAGCTGAGTACCAGTGTTTTACATGGAGCGACTGCCTATCTGACCTCCACAACCCAGTAACTGGGTGACACGGTACCCCTTGGCAAGACTGGTGTCAGATCTCAAGCTTCTGACTACCCGTAACGACTGTCAAAGATCTTCAAATGACACGGAGGAAACTCGGTATGTTGAAATGGTCACCCATCCAGGGACCGACCTCGTCAAGTCCTTAACCTTGATGATCGACCAGTGCGGCTGTTATTATTTAGCCACGAGCTCCAGGAAATGTATACCGTAGGTACATAGTATGAAAAGTTTTTCTAATTCGATTTCTCAATTCAGAAATCGCGGCAAAAATGTTAACATTTAAACACTGTCTAAAATACTCACAGCATTAACAGCAGGCGGCAGCAGCGAGGCGGATATGGCAACACCGACGAGAGAGGATGTATACTCTCCAAGCACGGCCAGCGCCACTCCAGCACCACTGGGGATCGCCACCAGAATACCCACCCATAGGGAACGGTACTCGCATCTGGAACACAGAACAACAGGATCATGATAACACGATCGGGTTATTTATCGGGTGTAGGTACTATAAGTGCACTTCTGCATAACCCTTCGGGCAAAACAGGCGTGATGTTATGTATGTGGGTTATTTTAGGTTTCCTTTCTAATAAAGAGTAAGTGTGGAGTTTCTTGTCCGTTCTTCTCCATAACAAGCTACTTTTCCGAATCTAAATCTACGACCAATAGGATACATCTGGTTTTGGTCAGCCAGCTCGCGAATGGGTTCCCTACTTGAAATCGAATGACGTTTGATCGAATAACACTTGCTCGAAAATGTATACTCGATAGTACTTGAAATCGATAAATTATGAGCGCGACAGTTCACTACCCCGATGCATCAAAATCTCGAATAACTAGAATCTCGAATCATCGCAGTGCGTAGGCCCATTATCTTGAAACATCATTTCTCGATCGACAATAATTATGATCGATGTCTTTGGTACCTATTATTTTTCGTTGTCTACACCGACTTAGGAAAAGAAAGTAATTTTTCGCTCAGCAGTGTTCTTTTGTTTGGAAGTGGGTTACTTTTTTTGTATTTCTTTCTTATTTATCTCTTTTTATTTCAGTTTTTGGTGATTCAGTGCGCTTCCTGCTTCATCGTCAGTTCAGTTCTATGGTACCATTTTCGTCAGTACCATTTATTAAATTATAAGTATTTGCTTCATCGTAGTCAGTTAACTATTCAAGATATACCGATAACCGTTCAAGATACCCGTCCCATTACTTATCATTAAGGAGTTTCAGTGGTCATTTGTGGTCTGGTCATTTGTGTAGTTCCAATTCACCAAATTATACTTTCTGAGTGCAAATGATTGCATTCAAAATACTAAAAACGCTATAATATGTACGCCTATAATATTTGAGGAGTTCCCTCAATTTCTAAGGGATCACATCATTAGCTTCTGACTTGGTGACAATGAAACTATCCTTTCAAACAAAAAAATGAATTTTCAAAATCGGTCCAAAATTGACGGAGAAAAACTATTCTGTAAATCGATTAGATGGTCGGTCAAGATATGATGTTGAAAGATTATGAGCCTTCGCGCGCCGATGATTCGAGCTTCTAGTTATTCGAGATTTTGATGCATCGAGGAAGTGAGCAGTCACGCTCATAATTAATCGATTACAAGTACTATCGAGTAAACATTTTTGAACAACTGTTATTCGATCTAACGTCATTCGATTTCAAGAAAGCGGCTATGGACGTCAGATTCCAAGTAGGTCAGATTCCATGTACGTCATAAGTAGGGAACCCTCGCGAATATGTAGCCTCCGACTGCACAGCATGATTTTCTTCTTGTTTACGCCTTTTTAGTTCGCTTTATAAGCAGTCGGGTTTTTTGATTTTTTTTAATTAACTTTTTTTTACTTTACCCATAAACAATCGAAGTCATTGCGTTAAATTCCCGTGTTAAATTGTTTCTTTACCCATCATTATATCACAAATAATATATGCAGCTGTAATGAATTTGGACATCTGTGATGATATGACTAAGGTTATGTTTGTAGAAGCTTGAAGCTAAATAATAACAGCCACACGGGTCGCTCTTCAAGGTTAAGCAAAGCTGGCCGAGTTCAGTCCGTGGATGGGTGACCATCTTTACATAGCAAGATTCTTCGAAAGTACGTAAGGGTGCCTTTTCACCAGAGATGTGCTAAGCAGCTATGCTGCGTGCCAGGATGTGAAAGCTAAGCTACGAAAGTATGTGATCGTTTCCACTGATGCTAAGCTATGTCGCGGGCTAGTAAGATGCGCCGCCGCGAGGTAGCTGTGCGAGGAAGATGCGCAGCTCCAGCTATACGATGTATCGACAGTAGGGAAGGCACGGGGAGCGGTGCGGTGATGGGAGAGGCGAACATCCATAGCACGCATCCAGAGCACGCATCCATATAAAAAAACATAGCCTAGCAGAACGCGTTTCCACCAGTGATATGCTATGTGGACCAAAGAATATGATTGGTGGATATCAAACGCGTCCATAGCAATGTAACATAACATATCTCTGGTGGAAAGGCACCCTTAAGCTGTTGGTCTCGGGTGTTATTTGTAGATCTTTGATAGTAATTACGGATAGACAAAAGCCTGGAACTGGTCCGTTCCTAAAAAATATCGTGTTAGCCAGTTACTGGGTTGTGGAGGTCGGGTAGGCAGTCACTTTATGTAAAATACTGGTAGCAGACCCCAATATAGTCGGGGAAAGGCTGGGCAGTTCGATATATTACTAATGTTATGTGCTAATGATCTTTTGGAGGTGGTGGAACAGGGTGTAAAGTCCCACGAACCTCCATAGGAAAGGGAGAATCCTACGACCAGACGGGTGTTGTGTCTGGTCCGGGCCACTGCCTAACAGTTATTGTTCGACTGTAGTATGTGTTTAAAACGCGCCGAAAACTTTGCTTGCGCGATGCAGGATTTGTGTGACGTCATGTCATTAGTTCGTAAGTAGCGGCGTTGTTGCCGCTACATCAACTAACATTACATTCAACTGTTAAGGACGCTGTTACATTTTCGACGAACTCAAATTTAGGTATCTAGTCGCACACAGCAACATTACGCGCACGCACTCATTGAAACTATTGGTCCTTGATATTATTTATTAATTTTATTGAAGATGATTCAGGAAGGTTAGTTGGCTCTTTGAAAATGCCTTTGGTAACTTTTACAAACCGTCGTCGTAAAAGTAAGTTATTAGTTTCAACCGACTTCAAAAAAGGAGGTGCTCTATCTATTCGAACCGTATGTATCCGCGATTTTCTTGAAAAATACTTATCCGATACTGATCGGGTTTTCATCGATAAATTATGTATGTGTTTTCAGGGAAGGTTTTATTGTATAATATATTAGAATCTGTTAAAGATCTTCGGAGATAGACAATGGAATTCTTCAATAACAAATAGCAAATGATCTGCGATTAGTGTGATCGTATGTTTATGTTTTGTTTTACCATACCATAATATAAAATCACGCTTATATAGGGTTTAGGGGGTAAACAGATGTATTTAGTATACCCACTACGGGGTACCAACAAAAACTAAAAAGATAATAATAATAACTTAACTTATAGCGATAAGGCCGCCCATTGTGTCACCCAGTGTAATTTTTTCTTCATCTATACTTTCTGTAACTTATATGGTGTACATAATAAAGAGTATCCTATTCTATTCTAACTTTCCTGTGTCGAAAAACCAAAAACAATAGGTACCGATACCGACTTCCGAAAAGAAAATTAGTTTTGACTTTGTTGTAGTAAGTAGGTATTTAAAAAAATACGTTAGGTACGTGAAATAAGTAGATACCTAAAACGAAATAATGTTTGGTCACAAGGATTAAAAAAAGTTAATTAAAAAGATCAAAAACCCGACTGCTTAAAAAGCGAACTAAAAGACGTAAACAAGAAGAAAATCATGCTGTGCAGTCGGAGGATAGGTATGTATTGTACATCTGGTTTTGGACAGCCAGCTTGCGAATTTGTATCTTCCGACTGCACAGCATGATTTTCTTCTTGTTTACGTCTTTTTAGATCGCTTTTTAAGCAGTCGGGTTTTTGCTTATTTAATTAACTTTTTTTATTTACAACATTTTAGTTATTTTTTAAAATTAGGTACATTTAAACATATAAGTGTTATATATACCCACACGATGGGTTTGAAAGAAAATATTTTTATTTGGCCCCACAAAATGGCGCCCAAAATCCGCCATTTTTTCTTTTCCAATTTTTATATAGCCAGTGACACTTGCAGGGTTAAGCCAAATCGATTGACGTAAGAATCATCAAAATCGGCCAACGCATTTGGTCTCTACAACGCCACATAGGAACAAACATAGAAAGAAAGAAAAATATTTATTTGTGACCCGCACAGGAGACACAAGATAAGCAAAACATAAACAATAATAAAAAAATTAAATACATACATACATAGACTGATAAACACATTACCCTCCTTCGACAGTCCGGTAAAAAATGACTTGAACATTTTGCATTACATGGAACATATAAAATATTATTATCTAAAATTTTAACATAATGAGCAGCAGCTAATGACATAATACCCAAAATCCATGAAAATGACACCCATGACGAAAAGATATCAAATTTTCGTCGGCGCCATCTTGTATTTTGGTTTTGACCCCATATTAGATATAAGCGACCCCAAAAACCATGAAAATGACACCCATATCGAAAAGCGGCCAAATTTTCGTCGGCGCCATCTTGTATTTTGTTTTTGACCCCATATTCGATTTAAGTGACCCCAAAAAGCATGAAAATGATACCCATGTCGAAAAGATGTCATATTTTTGTCGGCGCCATCTTGTATTTTGGTTTTGATACCATATTCGATATAAGCTACCCCAAAAACCATGACAATGGCACCCATGACGAAAAGATGTCAAATTTTCTTCGGCGCCATCTTGAGTTTTGGTTTTGGCCCCGAATTCGTCATATATACAAATATACAAACCGGTTAAAATTATAAATCTCCTCTCACCCATCCACTTCTAACCTTCACCGCCGACAGCTTAACCTTACCCATCCAAATCCTAACCTTACTAAGAGCTGCTTAAACCCACCCATCCATTTCTCAACCTTGTCAACAACTGCTTAACACCACCTATCCAAATCCCGATCTTACCCATCATAATTTCTAAATCACATTCTAATAATAATAGGAAACTCAAACATACTTTTATTTCGGTACGATAAAATATCAACTCCTTTCGATCGCGACAAACGACGACGACGGTACTCACACGCATGCACACTACAATCTTTTCTATTACTTTTATCGTATTTATTTCTTGCGAGAAAACGATACGCCCGTCCTTCCACGAGCGCTTCTGAGCGCGGAATGATGAGCCTCGGGTGCAAAATGTATGAAGAAGTCGGCAAGTGTTTTTATTTTAGCTAATAATTAAAAAATATAATGATTTAGGTAAAAAATAATTAGCTGAACCTGTAAAGGACTATATATACCGCAATTTCTTATAATTTTCAAGATAAAATATTTTGTAAATTTACCTTACTTTACTTTTTTAATATTTTTGCGATTATTGTGATGGGCAAAACGTATTTGTGCGAAAATTTTGTATGATGTCATACAATTTTTCTGATGCCAATCTGGAGCTGAATATATTATCTTTAAATTAAGACCATGATATCTTCACATCTGTGATTGCATATACATTAAAATTGTACCTGAAAAGCACTGTTATTTGTAGAAAAATGTAATAGTGTCCTTAATATTTTACTAGCGACATTTATAGCATGTCGTTATAATACCGTCGCTATGAGGAAATAAAGATGTTAAAACAACGGTTGTATTGTACTGCCAAGTAGACAGCGGAATGATGGATGCATCATGGACTGTTTCATTTATCACGTGGTGACAACTTCATGATGAAGGAAAAATAACCTTCGCTCGTACAGCAGTGTTTAACTAGCTTTATCTTTGCCCATATACCTATTCGTAAAGCGGTTGCTGAGGACTGATGGTTTACGGTAGATAACTATAATGTTAAAAACTTTTCAAAAAAATGCTTGGAAATATTGTCATTATTTTAGAAAAAAAGAACGAAGTATCGAATTTACGGACAAAGAAAATATCAAATCCACTGCTGGAGCCTTGCTGGAGCGTTATTTGAATTTGGAACATTACAACGCTCCAGCAATGGTAATAATAGTACATTCCTGCAGCGGACAGCAAAAGAGGCATTGATGGACGAACGTGTAAAGTTGCCAAGGCTTGTATAGTACTTTTCTCAAATAATGCGCGGCAATTAAAACTAAGTAGTACCTGGAAATCATATTTTAATTGCAAGCCAGTTCGAAATTTAAATAAATCTTTTGATAAGTTACCTCCTTGATTACCATGTTTCGTAGTAAAAGATCGTCCATTTTTAAATAATACGACTGATATGAGTTTACTATGTAATTTATTTGGCCGCTACACACGATAGATATGAATTTTCATAAATTTTTTGCTCGCATGTATTTGGCCAGGCAGTACAGCAATTTCGATTTATCTCGAAGAAAGTTGTCAAAATAATGCTCATATTTCCAAGCATGTTTGAGATAAATCCATTGCAGGAGCATTTTTTGAATTTGGAACATTATAACGCTCCAGCAATGTTGTTGTAATTTTTAATATTAATTAAATAAAAAATATGTTTTTTTGCCTGCATTCTTATGAGAAAAGCACTATTTATGCCTCGGCGGAAATGGCAATTGCCTGTCTCGTATAAGTGAAGTCCTTGCCTACGGCTCGGCCTTCAAACTCATACTCGACCTGCAATTGCCTATTACACGGCCTTTGCAATAATGTACTATTCAATCAACCCTCTGACGCTACGCCTCTTTCACTGATGAATAATACGCGTGAATGTGGATACTCCGCTATTGTTTATGGATACGCAACCGTTGCATGGCTTATAGTGGAGACCATGTGAACATACTTAGAAGTAGTCGACTGCAAACTTTTACATGAAAACCCGAAAAAAGGCGTTTTACCAACCCAAAAAGTACGTAAAACCAAGCGGAAATGTTTCGGAAGCTGGTATTGAAGATGTTATTGAGACTGACCAGGATCAATTGTCAAGATTTATGTCCGAAATAAGATCCATGTTCCAAAATTTTAAGGAGGAACAGAGTTCCAAAATAGGAAGAATTTATGAGTCTATTGAGGAGATTAGACTGCAAAATGTTAGGATAGAAGACTCTGTCACCTCTCTATCTGAAAACTATGACATCTTAAAGTCACATATTGACCAGCTGGAGTCCCAGCTTGATGCAGAAAGGAAAAGCAATTTGCAATACGTTGCAAAATTAGAAGACAAGCTTGATCGTTTAGAACGCACTGCGAGATCAACGTGCGTAGAAATCAGGAATATACCTGTAACTAAATCAGAGACCAAGGACAGCTTATTGGGTAGCGTAAAGAAAGTCGGTTCTGTTCTAAATGCCCCTGTACAGGATTATGAGGTAAAAGATGTATATCGCATAGGACCTAAGGACTCCAAGTCCAACGCCAGAACCATAATCGTGGACTTTAATACCAACCTTCGTAAGGAAAAATTTATTCGTATGTTCAAAGATTATAATAAAAAATACGGCAAACTGACTACCGAACATCTTAATATAAGTGGACCGGCGAAACCCGTATTCGTTTCCGAAAATCTTACTCCGAAAATGAAGCGAATCCTGTTCTTGGCTAAAGACTTTGCCAATAGTTACGACTATCGCTTCTGCTGGGTTACCAACGGAAAAATTTTCCTTCGCAAAAGAGAGGGCGATCCACACATTATGGTCAAGAATGAAATGGACCTACCAAAACCTACCGAACAAAAGTGACTAGTTGGCTATGCTGCTAATTATGTCCACAATACGCAGGTTCTTGTTTTACTTAATATGGCTTGTCTAAAAAAAATTATCTACTTGCGCATTCTGTACTGCTGTCTTGTGTTTTTTATGTTATTTTTAATACCGCTGTCATTTATGTTATTTTTTGTACCACTTTCAGTTCTCTTATCAACACACAAACCCACAATAATACTCCCACACACATGTAGACATTTGTACGGAAGGGATGACGGAACCGGGAGATTTTCCAGTGTTACGCTTTCTTTTTATATCATCTGTTTGGTACAAGTTGGAATCTTTTTGAGGCGGACTGGTCTGGCCTTTTTAGGCCAGCACGTTCGATTTCGGAATATAGTTTATTTGTTTATTCTTAAGATCGCCAAATGAATGTCGAAAACCCTACCATTAATGATGATATATCTCACATAGACAATTTCTCAATTTCAAAATCGTATATGTGTACCCCGGAACAATGTGGCTCATACCTTCACAATACCACTGGTGGTCTAAAATTTTTCCACCTAAATATAAGAAGTCTGGGCAATACCGCAAACTTCAATAACCTTCTAATCTTACTAGATAGAATTAAGGTACAATTTGATGTCATTGTACTGTCGGAGTGCTGGCTAAGCAAATGTCCCTTTCTCCCTGAAATTCCTGGATTTGAGTCTTTCAAGTCCGACTATGCTAACCAGAATGAAGGTGTTGTTGTATACTCAAGACGTAACACACGGTTCACTGTTGAGACACCAGTTTTCCGGGGTGCAAATTGCCTCATTCTCAAATTTGGTTCAGATGTAGCATTAATATCCATCTATCGATCTCCATCGTACAGAAATATCCAAAACTTTATTGATGGCCTAGATTTCACATTGGATTCACTGAAAACTTTTAAAACTGTAATTATACTAGGATATATAAACATAAATATAACACCCAATAACGCTGATGCAAATTCAGATACCTACCTGAATACAGTTGCAACACATGGAATGCTGCCCGGTCATCTCTTCGCCACTCGCAAAAACAGCTGCCTAGATCATGCAATTATTAAAACAAACCAACCAGCTGTTACTTTGGTGGTCGACTCGTTTATTACAGACCATGCTCCAGTGATAGTGTTCTGCAATCTGAAAATAAGCTTGCCTAAAATGGCTATAACCTCACGTCGCGTTGATGTAGATGCTTGTGTCGTTTAGCTAGAGCGAACCGATTTTTCTTCTGTTTTGGACAACAACGATGCTCATGATGCTGCAAACAGATTGGTAAAATTAATTTCTACTGTGGTTAGTAATAATACTTCTTCCCGTGTTATCTCTAGAAAAAACCGAATACTTAAACCTTGGATAACGCCCGGGCTCTTGAGGTGCATCCGTAATCGGGATTCAATGTGCCGTAAATCTAAAAGAGATCCTGACAACTATTTGCTTAAAGTAACTTATACGCGCTATAGAAATTTCTGTACCAACTTGTTAAAAAAATTAAAACGCGAATACGAGTCCGCAGAATTTCGGCGGCACCGCAAAAATCCAAAGGCCACCTGGAAACTTATTAAAACTATTTCTAATCTTAAGACTGACAATTTAACAACTAGTGAGCTCTTGTCCCTAAAGGCAGACCCCTCACTGTCACTTGATGCAGTCAACCACTTTTTTGCGAATGTGGGGAAGACTCTGGCATCTAAAATTACACCTAGGGTAGGCGATCCTCTACATGATTCTGACCTCAATGAAAGTATCTGCCCCAACTCAATGGCCATCTTCAGTACGGACATTGAGGAGCTAGAACAAATTGTTCTGGGTCTTAAAATTGATAGCGCTGTGGGTTGGGATGGCATATCTGCTCTTTTGATAAGGGCTGCTAGGCACATCCTTGTTCCCATCATGTGCCATGTTTTTAACCTTGCCCTTATGTCAGGGGTATTTCCCTCTGTTTTCAAAAGGGCTGTCGTACACCCTATACACAAAAGTGGGGACAGAGATAGTGTTAATAACTATAGACCTATATCAGTTTTAACAACCTTGTCAAAGATTCTTGAGAAAATCCTTAACAAAAGGCTTCTAAGCTATTTAGACTCCCAAGATATTCTCGCCCCAAATCAGTATGGTTTTAGAGTAGGTAAAAGTACAGAAGACGCTGTTCTGGAATTAACTGGTACTATTGCAGAAAAAGTAAATAATAAACTCAAAACTATTGCAATCTTTCTGGACCTTTCTAAGGCTTTTGACACTGTCTCTGTCCCCATTTTGCTCAATAAACTTCAGCGGATAGGCATTAGGGGTCTGTCTCTAGATATATTTAGGAGTTACTTAACATACCGTTCTCAGGCTGTTAAGGTGGGTAACTTTACCAGTAAAGATGAGCTTCTTAGTTACGGAGTCCCACAGGGTAGTGTTCTTGGACCTACCCTATTTTTAATTTATATAAATGACCTCTGTAAATTATCTTTAGGAAATTCTAAAATGATAATGTACGCTGATGACACAGTAATACTGGTTCATGGCAAAAATTGGCTTGAAACTCGTTCCTATGCAGAGTTAGCCCTGCGAGTTGTCATGGGATGGCTAACTGACAATCTGCTTACATTAAACCTAGATAAAACTAAATTTATAACGTTTGCGCCATTACAGAGGTCTCAACCAGCATGCCCCTTCAATCTAACTGCACACAGGTGCTGTTTGATAACGAGCACTACTTGTGGCTGTAATGTCATCATGCGGACCAACAACATAAAATATCTTGGTGTCATTATTGACAGTACTATGTCCTGGAATGAACAGATTGCGTCACTAGTATCACGGGTCAGGAAATTGATATTTGTATTTAAGAATTTGAGATCTTCTGCCGATTTCCAAACATTGAAGGTGGTTTATTCTGCGTTGGTGCACTCTATCATAACCTACTGTATAGCGGCTTGGGGTTGCTCGGGAAAATGTTTGCTGCTAAGACTGGAAAGGGCACAGAGGGCAGTTCTTAAAGTTATGGCACACAAACCTATTCGCTTCCCTACAATCGATCTCTATGCGCTTTGTAAGGTGTCTACGGTGAGGCAAGCATTTTTCCTGAGTGCTATTCTACGTAAACACTCAGAACTTGTATTTGATCCTAGTCACCGCTCAAATAAGCGTAGGACTGACATAGTTTGTCAGACTGAAAGAGCCAATGTTGTGATGGCGAAGCGTCAGTATCACTTCTTTGGCCCTGTTTTATACAACAAAATAAATAAGATCTTAAATATCTATCCACTTACCTTCAGGGAGTGCAAAGCTGTCACCGACAAGTGGCTCCAAAGCCAAATGTATGAGGAGCTAGAAATTCTGATGAATGGTTGATGCGTACCTACAACCAAAGATTATGATGGACTAAATATATACACGGTCTGCCTGGTGTATCCCTCCGTAATACTGATCACATACCTTTTTATAAACAAATTGCCAAACACACACACACACACAAACACACACACACAGACATGCACTAAGAGAACTGGAAATCTTGACCTAATTTTTAATTATAATTTTAAATTTTTATTATTTTGAGATTGCTGTACTATTATTATTATTTTTTTTTCTAAAGTATTATAATGTATTGAATTTGATTTAAAATGTATTGTGATATCCTATTAGATTATTTTTATTGAATTTGTATTAATTATTTTAATTGATGTTTTTATTTTTCTTAATGTTATAATTTACTGAATAATAGTACATAGTTAAATATGGTTTATTTTGAGTGTACCTAATGATATGTTAGTTTTAAATAATTTATTTCGATAATATCAATTAATGTAATTTAATGTAATTGTATTTTTGTTTTTTTTATCAATGTTGGAACGCCGACGTCTGCTCTCTTGGAGGTGGGCGCTAATGGCTACAACACAGTTTCACACTAATGTAGCTATTAACGATCACTAATACTCTGTAAACATGTTTAATGTTCTAATAAAATATTTGATTTGATTTTGATACATCGCATATTCGATCGCCAAACCGAAGGTACAGTAATCCGCAATTTTGTTGGCCGGTCTGAAGTTGGACACAAACTGCTACCATACCAATGCCATGCGCATCGAAAAGCCTACGTTCAACCCTGTCAAAATGATTGGGGATTCCTTTAGGTACTGCGGTAACTACACACTTTCACAGTCGGTACGGCGTTCAACAGCAAGCACTAAGGTAGAAGAAAGATTCCTTTTTGGAAAATAGAGGCAGTGCAAATATATCTTTGATACGTGGTCCTACCTTGAAATCATCTCAGAAGTAGGCCAGTCCTCGACCACTCCATATCGCTCGTCGATGGCGCAGATGGCGAGGCCGAAGAGGAAGCCCATGACGAGAGACAAGAACAGGCCTAGGAACTCGTTCTTGACGCCTATGAGTTGGAGGGAGCGATCCCTTACAGCAGTGCCTAGGGTGCCTGCTGTGATTGGACCCTGAAAGACATTGTTTTTAGATGAAAAATTTTGCACTTGGAAAATTTTATGAGATTTTTGTATACTATGGTACTGTAGTATTATATTATCTTAATGAGTCACTGGTGCTGCCGCCTGTTAAAAATATGGAGAAAAAAAAAATAGCCCGACCAATTGTTCGACTTAAGGAGGTGACATTTCTTTGTATAAGAATGGGTATCTGTACTATAGTATTTTATTATCTTTTACTAAGATATAGTATATAGTAGTATATATATATATAATAAAGTATAGTATCTTATTACTTAGATAATTACTAACTGCATAAATATCATAGCGTATGCGTTGTTGTTGCGTGGGGTCTCATCCCATACAAATAAACTGTGCCGACGTACTGTACTGATTATACTGATTATTTTATTTATCTATCGATATCTATTGATTATTAGATGGTGATCTATCTATCGCCGTGGAAAGGAACCGACCGCGGTGGAATTACAAAAAATAATCGGTATAATCAGATGAAAAACGCTTGTTACGTCGGCACGGTTTCTTTGTATGGGATGAGGCATCTGTATGCTAGTATTATATTATCTGTGGTAATGCTTTTAACCGCATTAAGTAAATTGATAATTCATTTACCAAATTGTCGGTTATAAGTTGTCAGTTTCAATATGTGATGAAATTTAAAAAACTTTGTTGACTGTGATTGCTTTTGATAGAGATTGCAAAGAGTATGCCAGGGATTCACTGAACTCTTTCATTTATCCTTTCCTTCTCTGCTTTTTCCATACTGATGGATGTTTATCCTACCTGATGGTCTACTTAAATACATAGGTATAATACTCACAAAATGAATAGGCTGCAAGACGCTGCGCAGTAGTTACTTTTGTGTCAATGGTTGAAGGTGAAGATAGCATTGTATAACTGTCTCTTTCACTCGCTAACGTTTGTCGCATCATTCTATCTCGCTTACTCTATGCATTATACTCGATGACAAACTATTTCTCGCGCAATAGTTGACAGAGCCAACTTCAGAGACACAAAGATCCGCTGTATTATACTTAATTGTTTGAAGGCATGGTTCTGTAAGTTAGTTTTTTAATTACACTTACCATAAGCGGTGAAATAAGCATGCTAGCCACTAGAATGACAGTCGAGTTCTCGACCAGTCCAATAGCGGCCACAAATGCAGCGACCAGCAGTAGGAACACCCAGTCAAAGGTAAGTGCTGCGTCTGCCCTCACGTCATGCAGTACTTGTGCCAGGTTCGTGCGCGCGCGCACCGAGGATGAGAAGCGGGACCAGGCTGTTTTTGATTCGCCACTGGAAGTAAGGATTGGAACTGCTTGAATATTAATAAATAAACATGATTTAGTTACGATATTTCTACTTTAGTAAATGAGGAGCTCGTGGCTAAATAATAACAACCGCACGGGTCGATCTTCAAGGTTAAGCAACGCTTTACGAGGTCGGTTCGTGGATGGGTGACCATTTCACCATACCGAGTTTCCTCCGTGCCTCGGAAAGCACGTTAAGACGTTGGTCCCGGCTGTCATTTGAAGATCATTGGCAGTCGTTACGAGTAGTCAGAAGCTTGGGATCTGACACCAGTCTAGCCAAGGGGTACCGTGTTACCCAGTTACTGGGTTGTGGAGGTCAGATAGGCAGTCGCTCCATGTAAAACACTGGTACTCAGCTAAATCCGGTTAGACTGGAAGCCGACCCTACATAGTTGGGCAAAGGCAAGGCAGATAGAAAGATTATGTTACGGTATGTCCCATGATTTTGGCTGTCGTTTTGGCGTTCTCGTAACATGTTGCTCTAGTTGGTACGAATCCTATTCGTAAAAAAAATTGATGGACCCCAGATGAATGTTACAGATCAGATTTTTGTTCATTAGACACATTTGGGTCTGCTTTCTAAATTACACAGCAGAACTCCTAGCTAGGGAAAATTTATCATGATTTAAAACTTACATTGAAGAATAAATAAAATCTTTATCTATACCAATATTATAAAGAGGAAAGATTTTTTTGTTAGTTTGTTTGATTGTTTGTTTGTACCGAATAGGCTCCAAAACTACTGGACCGATTTCAAAAATTCTTTCACCGTTGGGAAGCTACTCTATCCCCGGGTGACATAGGCTAATTTTTTATCCCTGTATTCCCACGGGAACGGGAACTACGCGGGTGAAACCGCGAGGCGTCCTCTAGTAATTGTATAAAAGAGAAAATATTTATGTACCTATGTATGTTCCTTATAGACTTCGAAACGGCAGGATCGATTTCATAAATTCTTTCTCCGTAGGGAAGCTACACTACACTACACCTGGGTGACATAGGCTACCTCTTTTTTTTTCGGGAACTGGAACTACGCGGGTGAAACCGCGATGCGTTCGCTTATCCTCCGTCTTATAAAATTAAACATTTTAATCGGTCTGCCTATTCAATTTAACTGTTATATAAGAATTCTCTTATAACTCTTCTTTATCGCAGTTAAAGACAGAGTAGTGGGCGATTGCTTTATGATATCTAATGACAAATAATTTAATCATTTTTTTGTTCAAAAACCTTTTTTTCGTATTCTTCTCAGCAAACCCTTTCATTTGATACCCATATCATGGTAGTGCACAAAAAATAACTAGTCCGCCATCTTGGGCCGTCCGCCATCTTGTGCCATCCGCCATATTGGATTTAGAATGACGTCACTTAGTTGACCATGCATTGTCGTCCAAACTAAACGTGTATGCAAAATTTCATCTTAATCTGTGGACGAAAATTGCTTCAAAGTTCAGTTGCAAGATTTGACCCGAACACACTTACATACATACATTTCAAGTTAATTAAAAGCTTGTAAAATAATGATCGGTTCAACAAATAACTTTCATGGTATACAATGAATCGCTCGTCGTTTTTGTACACATTTTTAACAGTACAATGTACATTAGGCAAAGGCTTTCTTGCATGATAGTGATATGCATGTTTTCAATTTATTGTAATATATTCTGTTTTTAACCGACTTACCAAAAAGGAGGAGGTTCTACGTTCGACTTCGTGTATTTATTTTATAATTAATGTACACACGGAAAATACATGCAGAAAATATATCATGACAGAGGAGTACAAAGGTACTGCTTATTTCTTTAGATATTTCCACCAGCAGACCCGCGAAAAGGAGAAATGAAGAAGAAATGTAGACAAATTGTGTGTGAGAACAGAAAGAGAAGAGAAGTGAACGACTAACTTAAGATATGTAAACATACACATATAGTGTAAGTGATACATACTTAAATAAATACATAACTCTAAAATATATAGATACTAATTATATATACACATGCATATAAATATCAGATTTGAGAGGAAAGATAATGCTCTTTTAAGGGTTTTTTTAAAAAGCGAGATAGTATCTAGATCTCTGATGCTAGGCGGAAGTGAGCTCCACAATCTTACAGCATGGACAGAGAAGGAATAGGAATAACTAGTTTTATGAGAGAGAGATTCAAGGAGGGCTGTAAGATGTGACCTACATAATGCATCTATAGAGCGAGCGTTAGAAAATCGCTCACGCAGGTAGGAAGAATAAGGGTTGTGTAAGATGTTGAAGAGAAGACATAAAAGCCGAGTGTTCCTGCGAAAACGGATTGGGAGCCACTCTTGAGTTCTTTGCAAAGTTGAGAAACATGATCATACTTACGTAGACCATAAACAAAGTGAATGCATAAGTTTTGTAGGCGCTCAAGCTTGTTTAATAGCTCCTCTGTGGCATCCAGGTAGCAGGCGTCGGCATAATCTACAATCGGCTGAATAAGTGTTTGCGCCAAGGAAATTTTCGTCTTTAAGGGCAATAGACTCTGAAGGCACTTCAGCGAATAGAATGAAAAATGAACTTTACGACTGACTTCGTTGATCTGCGCATGCCACGAAAGATTGGAGTCAATGATAACTCCTAGATCCTTTGCGGTTTCGGTAAATTCTATGCGAACACCGTCGAGATATAGAGGCATCAAAGAAGAAACGTTAGCCGCACTGCGAACGAATTTACTGCCTATGACCATAGCCTGTGATTTACTTGGGTTAATTTGTAGACCAAATGACTTAGCCCATGAGCTGATACATGCCAGGTCCCGGTTCATAGCCGCAATAGCAGAACCAGCGTTTTTTTTTTTTATTTTCACCGATATCTCCGTCAATTATGGACCGATATTGAAAATTCTTTTTTTATTTTTTATTTGAAAGAGTATGCTCCGAAATTGGTATCATTTTAATTTGGTGAAGATCTGATGAAGAACTTCGTAGATATACAGCAGAACTCTTCAATAAATAACGGCAAATCTCTCGGGATTGCTGCAATCGCATATTTGTTTATTGTTTATACCATTTCATAGCACAACATCATGCTAGTACGCTCTTAAGGGGTACGCAGATCTCTCATTTCATCGGTTATGTTAAGTTTCATGAAATCTATTCTGGCGTTATAGGTACCTTACTAAGTTGCCTATTAGCTAGGTACAACTAATAAAAAGTGTAAAATACAAAAAACGTTTTTGCAAAAAAAAATACTACCGACTTCCAAATAAAAAACTACAAAGTGAAAAATAACTTTATTTTTGGAAGTCGGTGTCCATAACGCAAAAAATTGGTACCTACGAAAGACACCGACTTCCAAAAATAAAGTTATTTTTCACTTTGTAGTTTTTTATTTGACAGTCGATAGTATTTTTTTGCAAAAAAGTTTTTTTTATACTTAGTTATGGGCACGCCTTACCTCTTGGTGGGTTTTAATAAATCAGACAACTTGTCAAAGTATTTACTGTTCTATTTTTAGCTGGCTAAAGTGATTAACAAGGTATCAATTAAATACTTATCCAATTTAATCGTAGTTTTTAATTAACTTCGGTCATTACCGACCACTTGTGCAAAGTCAAGATCAATTGCTTGATTACAATAAATTAGTCATTCTGAAGAGGAAGTTTGGTAGGAACCTGCGTGGTTGGTTAATTTTAGAACAAAACTCGTAAGTACGTGGGATGCATATAACAGTGAACCAATGAATGAAGAAAATATACCTAACCTGTCAGTATATTTCTCTTCATACAAATGTATTGTTTGTCATGATTTGATTTCATCATGAGTTTTGTCTTAGAATTAGAACATAATAGAATAGAATATGATTTATTTGCTCAGAATGTAGGTATTTACAATAACGTGGTTACAATAATATTAAGAATCCTTGTACATTCTACCATTTTGGCATGCAAACATTGATGCAATTTATCATCAAACATACAAACATTGATACACAACACAACTAAAATTTATCAGCTAGGAAATCCGACACTGAATAGTAACATTTATTTAATAAAAGTATAGTTAGTTTCTTTTTGAAAGTTGTTACTGATTCCTCTTTTATGGAATTAGGAATGTGAACGTGAAAAAAACCGGTGCCATACCAAAAATACTTTTTATACCATTCCCCCTCTAAAAAGCTTATTTTATTCACTGAAAACAGTGAATAAAGAGCACTTTTAATCACTGTTTTGGTGTTTGAATTTAGAACACACCAATATAATATTCAAACTCGATCTCAATGCTATACAACCTCCTTGCGCATAAAATATTCGATAGAAACTTAGATAGAGATGAGTTTGAGTTAGAGATAGAGATAGACATAGAGATAGAGATAGAGATTGAGAAAGAGATAGAGAAAGAGATAGATATAGAGATAGAGTTAGAGATAGAGTTACATATAGAGATAGAGATGGATTTAGAGTTAGAGATAGAGGTAGAGATAGAGGTAGAGATAGAGTTAGAGTTAGAGATAGAGTTAGAGATAGAGTTAGAGATAGAGTTAGAGACAGAGTTAGAGTTAGAGATAGAGTTAGATATAGAGTTAGAGAAGATAGAGGTCGAGATAGAGTTAGAGATAGAGTTAGAGATTGAGTCAGAGATAGAGTTAGAGATAGAGTTAGAGATAGAGTTAGAGATAAAGTTAGAGATAGAGCTAGAGATTGAAACACAAGTGCTGTTACCTAGCTCAGGGGTCAGGGTTTCACATTTTTTTGTAAATTTTGAAGGTTATTACCCATGTATTTATTATTATTCCTTGTGCCGCTTCAATCTTTCTTTTTCTCGTAGTCATGGTATAAAATATAGTATGCAACTCTTGAATGAAACGGATTTATATCGAGGGCCATGAATCACTCGCGTCGCTCATGAGTCTAACACTTGAATCACTCGCTATGCTCGTGATTCAATCATCATGAATCACTCCCTACGGTCGTGATTCAGTCGTTAGAATCCTTCACTTACTTGTGATTCATCTACGGCCCTCGCATTAAATCCGTCTTTTATTCACTAGTTGCATAATATACTATTCTCAAACATGCTTGGAAATTTGAGCATTATTTTGACAACCTTCTTCGAGATAAATCGAAATTGCAGTACAGGCCAAATACATGCGAGCAGCGGCCGGCAAAAGTTGAATGAAAATCCATATCTGTCGTTTGTAGCGGCCAAATAAATTACATAGTAAAATCATATCTGTCGTGTAATTTAATAATGGAACGATCTTTTACTGCGAATCATGGCAACCAAGGAGGTAACTTATCAAAGGTTTTATTTAAATTTCGAACTGGCTTGCAAATAGAAAGTTGTGTATTGAAAAAAAAACAAATGAACACTTTAAAGCTTAGCACGCACTGCGATTTTTATTTGCGCGGCTTTTTGTAGTATTATTACCGCGTGATTTTTTTGCCGCAAAGCGTGCGGCTTCATACAATTCCATAGGTCACAGAATGGGCGGAAAACGCGCGAATGTAAATCGCAGTGGGTGCTAAGCTTAACGCGGGAATAGGTAATTATTGTTGTTCGTTATTAATTTTGAAAAGTAATTGTATTTGACAAAATGAGTTCTAAGCACTATACAAGCCACAACTAGGCATTGATGGACTTACGTATGTGTGCCTCGGCTTCGCCTCGGCCCACATTTACACGTTCGTCCATCAATGCCTCTTTTGCTGGCCGCTGCAGTAATGTACTATTTCCTCAACAAAGCAGTCTTATATCCCCTGTGCGTAACAACTTTTGGTATTGAGATCGCAAAGTTACGTTTCAGCATCTGCTTTCCGATGAAGTTAAATATAGATGTCGATTACATTTAACAAAAAGAGCAATTCCTAAAAATATGTAAAGGCATGGTATACGGAGTATGTTTTTATACCATGAAGGCACGGAAATGTCAACAAATTATGACTTAAAAAAATAAGAACACAGCTGTCAGTAACTCTCAAACCAAATATTGCTCGTAGGCAGCGTTTTTGGGTCATAAAGATACTCTCTCTTTCGGTACAATTACAATACCTATATAATACCAAACCATAAAACAAGACTATGATATTGCTAGTAATACTGTTTTGATATAACTCTTTTTTGAGATTATAAAGTGTATTATAAAGTTTCTTGATTACAGTAATGAAAATAATTATCTCGTTGTTGAATATTCTTGTTCTATCTGATCTCAACAAAATTTTACACAGCGTGTTTTCGTGTTTTTTTTATGTAAAGGCACGGAAATGTCAACAAATTATGACTTAAAAAAATTTGAACACAGCTGTCAGTAACGCGTTTTTGGACCTTAAAGATACTCTCTCTTTCGCTACAATTGCTCCCATATACCAAACCAAACCTTAAAACAAGATTATGATATGCTAGTAATACTGTTTTAAAATAAATTTGTTTTTTAGATTATAAAGTGCATTATAAAGTTTCTTGATTACAGCAATGAAAATAATTATCTCTCTGTTAAATATTCTTGTGCTATCTGATCTCAACAAAATATTACACAGCGTGTTTTCATTCTGAAAACCTTTTCACACGGGTTTTATCAGCAGAATGTAGTTTAAACAGGTTCAGATTAACCGCTAGGTACTTACTCTTCATGTCTCGAAATTGATATTCCTGATTCGGAGTCAGCTGGTGGGGTAACATCGTCATTGGACTTGTAGAACAAGGCACAAGGCAACACGCTTACTGAAGACTGGTGCTTCGCTCCGATGCCGAACGTCCTCAGTACTTGTAACAGCTCCTCACTTAGATTTCCAGACTCAAGGGAGAAAATTACCTGCAAAAAACTTACATATTTACTTAAATACAAAAAATCAATCTGCCTTGCTTTTTACCGACTTCAAAAGAAGGAAGTAATCAATTCGATACGTAATATTGTTAGAACTGCACAATATTCACATATGTTATAGTTCTCGCCAAACTTATTGGCCGCCCTGAAGTTGGCTATAATGGCGGCGCAGTAGAAAATCTCATACAAAATCAGCACCGTTTCGTGCCTCGCGCATCCGGTAAACCAACTTCAGGGCGGCCATTAAGTTTGGCGAGGGCTATACTCTATGTGGGCTTCTAAATACGTGTGCCAAGTTTCTTAAGTGTTTGTATGTTTGTCCACGCGTTTTGCCGAAAATACTAATTGGATCGTGATTTTTATTTCTGTGTTGGATTGAGTATCTCTCAACTTAGGGAATAGTGCAAGTTTCATCAAAATCGGTCAAGCAGTTTTCAAGATATGGAGCATACAACCTAACTCCTTGGCTAATGTGTAAATTGAGTTGTTATGGATATTTTGTCAATGCTTTAGGTACCTTACTATAGAACTTGCTCATTTTTAGTGATGGTGTACTAAAACTAAAAGGAGAGAAAAGAAAAACTTTTTCATAAAAACATTTACCGACCTCAAAAGTAAAACACTAAAAAGCGCTAAATAACTTTCGTTTCGGCAGTCGATGTCTTTGGTACCTCTTGTTTTTATCATTTTTCGACACCGACTTCCAAAAAACGAAAGGAATTTTGCACTTATTTGTTTTTTGGTTTTGAAAACGGTAATTTTATTTTTGTGAAAATGATTTTTTTTTGCCCTTTTTAGTGTTTTGCTTTTGAAGTCGGTTATTTTTTTATATGGTTAGACTGAATAGTTACATAAGGTGGCTGAGACAGGGTGCGGAAGCCGAGGAACGGATGTTATGGTGCATCTTGGGAAAGCCCTATCTCCAGCATTGATATATACTGCTCGTGAGATTTATAACCCTTTCTCTCTGCCGTAGTCAGTTAAAAAGAAATGAACTGCAAGTTATATAGATAATGTAGGTCAGATTATGTCTAACCAAACATTTTTCTACGACTAATTAGTTTTTAACGAGATCACTTAGGTAATTTGAATTTGGACTTTTGCCACTTTATCTTATGGCTTGCTTAATTACAACGTATCCATTAAAACAGGGTCGAGTTTTGGACTAGACTGGATTTTATGCCTGGATATTTGAAATTCAAAGATAAACTATATATGAATGAGTAGACACAATAGTACATTACTGCAGCGGCCAGCAAAAGAGGCATCTAGGCATCCATCAATGCCTAGTTGTGGCCAAGGCTTGTATAGTGCTTTTCTCAAATAATGCGCGGAAATTAAAACCAAGTAGTACCTAGAACTCATTTTGTCAAATACAATTACTTTTCAAAATCAATGACGAACAACAATAATTATTCCCGCGTTAGGCTTAGCACGCACTGCGATATTTATTCGCGCAATTTGTTTCCGCCTATTCCGCGGCCTATGGAATTGTATGAAGCTGCACGCATAGCGGTATAAAAATCACGCGGGAATAATACTACAAAAATCCGCGCAAACAAAAATCGCAGTGCGTGCTAAGCCTTAAAATGTTCATTTGTTTTTTTTTTCAATAAACAGCTTTCTATTTACAAGCCATTTCGAAATTTAAATAAAACCTTTGATAAGTTACCTCCTTGATTGCCATGTTTCGGAGAAAAAGTATCGTTCCATTTTTAAATTACACGACAGATATGAGTTTACTATGTAATTTATTTGGCCGCTACACACGACAGATATGGATTTTCATACAACTTTTGCCGGCCGCTGCGCGCATGTACATGGCCAGTACAGCAATTGCGATTTATCTCGAAGAAGGTTGTCAAAATAATGCTCAAATTTCCAAGCATGTTTGAGAAATAGACTATTTTCCATAAGCGAGAAATCTTATGAGTCTCGAACTCTTGATGACCCAGCACAGAAAAGTCTGCCGAAGAATTTCGAAGAGAGTCGATTCCAAATAATCAGATAAGGTTAGTCAAAGAGAGAGGATTGATAATTTTTAACCGACTTCCCAAAAAGGAGAAAGTTATCAATTCGACTGTTTTTTTTTAATCTGTGAACCGATTTTGATAATTCTTCTTTTTTTATTTGCAAGCTGGTGCTTGTCGTATGGTGTCCGATTTAAATTTAATTAAGATCTGATGAAGAAACTTTGGAGATATACAACAGAACTCTTCAATAAATGACGGCAAATCTCTCGGGATTGCTGCAAACGCATGTATGTTTATTGTTCATACCGATGCATCACGCCAGTATGCTCTAAACGGGTACGCAGATGTGTACAGTTCACTCTGGTACACTCTCATTCCACCGGTTATGTTATTAGAATTATTTATTCTGGCATGACTGTGGGTATTATAGGTACCATATAGAACTTATCCATTATGTACCACTAAAAAGTGAATAAAAGAAAAATACAAAAAAGTAAAACCGACTTTTAAAGCAAAACACTGCAAAGCGAAAATAGTAGATTGTTTGCTTAAGGAGCAAACAAATATTTTAAAGGTGAGAGTGTTTTTTTGAATCCAGAGCGGAGCGAAGGAATTCTAGAGTAGAATCCCAAGCGTAGCGAGGGCTTCTAAAGTAGAATCCTGAATGCAGTGAGGAATTCAAAGTACGTCACTCGAGCTTAAAATAGTGTTGCTCCCGAGGTGGACACTCTACTTTTTATCACCCTCTATGCGAAAATAAGTAAGTGCAACGAATGAACAAGAACGTTATGTTTAGTTATTTACATAAAATTAAGAACCATAAAACAAAATAATTAGAGGGTAATGTTTATATTTGAACAATTATGGAAGTGCATCGTAACAGTTTGATTAGTACCATCCGTTACAGTTGTAGATTTATTTACAGCTTGGAAATTAGAAACAGTCTCAGAAAACGGTGTTCCAGGATGTCGTTTTTGAGAAACTTGATTATAATACTTTCGCTTGAGGAAGACGCACTCATTTTTTATAATTTTAAAATCTGAATTTGAAACAACTACGAACGAAGGCAGAATGCATTTAATTTCGCGCGTTGTTTATTTTTCATCAACTTTTTTTTATTTGGTGCACTCGCAGTTTTTCAGCCAGTCACATATTCAATACATTGTTCCTGCATGGTTTGTGATTCACCTCTTTGCTGATTGGAACATTTAGTAACAATATCCACATTCCAAATTCAAATCTATTTTGGTCCCTGAGGGATTAATGAGCTATTTTGGTCCCTGTTTACGAGGAATAAACTAGCTCTATTTGAATAGATGTGATAATAAAAGTATATTATGCAACTAGTGAATAAAAGACGGATTTAATGAGAGGGCCGTAGATGAATCACAAGTAAGTGAAGGATTCTAACGACTGAATCACGACCGTAGGGAGTGATTTATGATGATTGAATCACGAGCATAGCGAGTGATTCAAGTGTTAGAATCATGAGCGACGCGAGTGATTCATGGCCCTCGATATAAATCCGTTTTATTCAAGAGTTGCATACTATATTTTATACCATGACTACGAGAAATAGAAAGATTGAAGAGAAAAGCACAAGGTATAATAATAAATAAATGGAGGAAACCGTGCTACAAAAACAGAAAAAAAACCTCCAATAAGGTAACAGCCCTTGTGTTTCAATCTCTATCTCTAACTCTATCTTTATCTCTATCTCTAACTCTAACACTATCTCTAACTCTATCTCTAACTCTATCTCTACTCTAACTCTTTGTCTAATTCTATCTCTAACTCTATCTCTACTCTAACTCTATCTCTAACTCTAATTCTACCTCTATCTCTAACTCTAACTCTATCTCTAACTCTAACTCCATCTCTTACTCTATCTCTAACTCTAACTCCATCTCTAACTCTATCTCTACTCTAACTCTTTGTCTAATTCTATCTCTAACTCTATCTCTACTCTAACTCTATCTCTAACTCTAATTCTACCTCTATCTCTAACTCTAACTCTATCTCTAAGTCTAACTCCATCTCTTACTCCATCTCTAACTCTAACTCCATCTCTTACTCTATCTCTAACTCTATCTCTAACGAATAATTTTGCCCGCCATTGCGAAAAAAAATTCACAACTCGTTTTCACTGTTGGAAATGATTTTTTAGTATTATTTTATTCACAAGTGTGTTGAAAAACGTCGTATGATACACGTGTGTATTGATGATTACCGTCCTCTTAAGACCCTCACCTAACGGCTCGGGTCTCAATAGCGCCTCAGCGGTAATCACCAACTTTACACACTTGTACCACAATGTACTATTTTATCCGAAGTCGGTGTTTAAACACGAAAAACAGTAGGTACCAAAGACACCGACTATCTATCTCTATCTAAGGGTTATCTATCTAGGTATCAGTGACAGCATTCCCAAAACCAACAGCATAATATAAAAGTGACACAAATATTAAATGACGTCATCTCTTCCTTACATTCTAACAAACGTGCTTATATCGCGTAGGTCCTATTAGACAGATAAAGATCTCAGACATCAGTCATAACTGCACGTTACGGTCGCGGCAGTCATTCAAAGTACTTCAGAATTAAAGAATGGGCACCCACCTGCTTTGTTTGTACCCATACAAGTACACAATAGAACTAACCAATATCGATTATGACCTATTGATATCCAAAATGAGATTAAAGTGTTCATATTAATTTCTTAATTGCTAGGGGAAAGAAATGTTTGACACAGTCAGGAATTCGCGGAGTTTTCATATCTTGTAATATTGCTATTGCATTTTCCTCAGGATCCTTATATGGCACATTGATATTTTCCTCCTATTGGACTAACGTAGAAAATCATCTCGTAAAAAAAAAAAAAACCGACTTCTAAAGCAAAACACAAAAAGCAAAATAACTTTTTTCCGAAGTCGGTGTCTAAACACGAAATACAGTAGGTACTAAAGACACCGACTTCGGAAAAAAAGTTAATTTTGTGCTTTTTTAATTAACATTCTTAATTTTCTATTCTTATTTTTTTTTTTAACGTAGATCACGTTGAATGACTGCCGCGTCCGTAACGTGCAGTTATGACTGATGTCTGAGATCTTTATCTGTCTAATAGGACCTACGCGTTGGAAGCAAGTTTGTTAACCGACTTTCCAAAAAGGAGGAGGTTCTCTGTTTTTTTATGTATGGTCACCAATATTTCCGCCAACTGTGGACCGATTTTGAAAATTCTTTTTTGCATGATAGAGTATGTTTCGAAATTGGTCCCATTTTAATTTGGTGAAGATCTGATGAAGAACTTCGAAGATATACAACATAACTCTTCAATAAATAACGGCAAAATCTCCCGGGATATCTGCAATCGCATGTCTGTTTATTGTTTATACCATTTAGTAACATAACATCACGCCAGTACGCTCTAAAGGGGTACGCAGATCTCTCATTTCACCGGTGTATGTACTTAATATATTTCATGTTATTCGGTTATTTTTTTTGGCGTTATAGGTATCTTTTAAACCGACTTGTTAAACAACTTGCCTATTAGGTAGGTAAAACTAAAAAGGGAAAACTAATAAACCTTTTTGCAAAAAAAATACTACAGACTTCCAAATAAAAAACTACAAAGTGAAAAATAACTTTATTTTTGGAAGTCGGTGTCCATATCGCGATAAAATGGTACCTATGAAAGACACCGACTGCCACAAATAAAGTTATTTTTCTCTTTGTAGTTTTTTATTTGGAAGTCGATAGTTTTTTTTTGCAAAATATTTTTTTAAATGTAAGAAAGATATGACGTTTTGGGAATGCTGTCACTGATATCTACATAGATAGCCCTTTGTATGTCTTCGTAGGCTTTGTTAATGTATTAGTTACCATTTCAAATAATCTATAGTAGGCACAATACGTATATGTTTAGTAGACACAATGTCTCGACTAATTAGGAATAATTGATTGTTTTCGCACTTCTAACGACGCTTCCTCGTTTTGACCCCAATCCGCAAGAATATATACATACATACATACATAAAGTCACGCCGTTTTCCATGGGGGTAGGCAGAAAATACAGAACGCCACCTGCTACGATCCTTACATACTTCTTTTGCTTCACTCACATTCATACATCTAGTCATACACACACGCCGGTTATGAGTACAGCGCAACTGGCCTTTCTGAAGAACATCACCAATGTGTATGTCTTTCTAGGGCGTCCGCAAGAATAATCATAGAAAATTAATGAAAAGTAAGACGTCTAAATATTTTCAAGACGTCAATTCTACTACGTTGTCGCTACAGATACTAAGATACCAACCTGCCAAAATTTGTCATCCTTAGTTGAGCTCCATGCTGCATTTTTGATGTCCAACCGCTCCACAATTTCTGACAGGATCTGAGAGCAACACATAAATTATTTTAATTTAGACAGGGGTTAAAATATGCTCTCGGGGCTTGCCGACTTAATGGGCAGCACGAGACAGTAAATTCTGGGCAGAAACTAGATAAAGCATTTGAAACTGACACTACAGTAGGGAATCAGATGTTGGCAATATATTTTCAACCTTAAGGTTCCCCTAGTCGACGGCATGAACTATTTTGGGCGCGAAGTTAAAATGCATGCCATCTCATCCGACAACACGTGCGAATGAGATAGATGCTGTGATGAGCAGTAAGAAGCTAGTTCTCGACGAATTAGCACTTTTGCAAATTTATAGCTAAACGGATGATGATTTAGGACGAAAACGAGCGTGCGTAATTTTATAAACAGAACTCTCCAGATATCATGAAAAAATGACTAAAAGTATAATATCAAAATAAAATTATTTGCATTTTTTTTTGCCTGTATGCAGGCCGTTTTGCAATTTTCCTTCTTCTTATGGAATTTATTTCCGCCCAAAGAAGCGTTGAAATTAGTGTTTAAATATGGAACTTTCAACGCTCATAACTTTCAAATATATATATTTTTTACTTTTTGTTTCCATACAGGGCTAGATAATGATGAGACAAATTGATATCAATTTTTATTTTGAATGTAAATCGTCAAACAGTGAAGTAATCGCCAGACCACGTTTGTATGGAATTTTTTTCGACTAGTGTAACCTTAAGAATGAAAATAAGTTATGTAATAACGTGATTTCTTCAGCAGTCTCCAGTAAAAGGTAAAGTTATAGTAAATCACAACAATATTATAAAGGTGAATGTTTGTGAGTGTGTCTGTGTTTGTTACTTCTTCACGTTCAACCGGCTGCACATATCCAGGAATATCACATAGGATACTTTTTATCTCGGGCTAATTTTCTACTTTTACGTGGGCGAAACCGCTGGCAGAAGCTAGTTTTTAGGTTCCGTATCCAAAGGGTGAAAACGGGACCCTATTACTAAGACTTCCCGGTCCGTCTGTCTGTCTGTCTGGCTGTCACGAGGCTGTATCTCATGAACCGTGATAGCTAGACAGTTGACATTTTCACAGATGATGTTGCCGATATAACAACGGTAATACTAAAAACAGAATGAAACAAATATTTAAGTGGAGCTCCCATACAACAAACGTAATTTTTTTGCCGTTTTTTGCGATAATGGTACGGAACCGTTCGTGCGCGAGTCCGACTCGCACTTGGGCGGTTTTTTTTATTATATAAACATTATAATACAATTCAAAGATGTTATTACAACGATTGCTAGTTATTATGATGACGCAAGTGTTTGGTTGTACTTGTAAGTGGCCATTTTGTTTTCTCGGTAGGTAAGTATATAGTAAACATCTTTCATATTGTGGAAATAGCTACGATCAAGTAACGATTACCTAATGGTCACTACGTACAAATGTAATACGGACTAATAACATATTATTTTACCAGAGACCCCAAGGATTCAGAATAACTATGGTCTTACATGACAAAGACGATTTTTTTTTTATTGGGTTAATCCCACCGCACTATTCCCAAACCACTGTAACTCCTGAAAGCCAGAATCAACAGTGGCGACCACCAGAAAAGCGCCGAGGCAATGAAGCTTGACGAAGTCCCGGAGAATGAATTTACCTGTCTTGGATCCCGCAACGAAATTAATCAGAAAAAATAAAGCAGGAGTAGGAAAAAAATTACAAATAATCACTTCCCTCCATATCAAGCAGGAGACAGAACAAACAAGACCAATAGGCACAAAGGGTCGTTTACAACTGGGATAACTGCCCAGTTGCCTAGCACCACGGATAAAAATTAGCATTAATATTAATGGGTCCAACAAATATCCAAAAAACAATGAGCAAAGACGACTTACAGGGCAGACGTGAATAGAAACACTGGGGAGGGTGGGCCTAGGAGGACATTCACAGATCTTATTTGGTAATGTTCTTCAGGAAGCCTAGCAGCCAACATGAGTAAGTGAATTCGGCAACGCAAAGAGTTTGACCGCCATCCATCGACCAATCATATAGACAGAAATCCACATCACGTCTTTCATATCGTTTGTGATTTGTCGATTGATGGTGTCAAAACCAATTGCCTTGCCGAATGCACATACGCAACTAGGCTGCAGGTGTCACAACCGACATGCGTGTATAACCAGGTGTATGAACGTAGGTAGACGAAGCAAAAATATCGTTGGTTGTAGATAGGAGCCTTTTTGGTCTCGCACGGGGCTATTTATTTTTTATTATTGTTTGTGTTTTGCTTAACTAGTGACTCCTGTGCGGGTCACAAATAAATATTTTTACTATCTTTCTTTATTTAAGCAACAGGAGTGTGTAATAAGGATAGTGACAGGTGGCGTTCTATAGTTTATGCCTACTTCCATATGAAAAAGATCTGAACTTATCTAATACTAGCTGACACCCGCTGCTTCGTTCCCGTCAACTGGCTATCTACCTTCCTACCACCTACCTATCTACCTACCCACCTGCCTTACTTACCTACCAACCTACTCACCTGGCCTACCGATTAACCTACCTACCCTTTGTTACTCGGGAATAATGTATCTTTCCAATCAGACGTGAAAGAATTTTTAAATCGGTCCAGTAGTTTCGGAGTCTATTCGGTACAAATAGACAAAAAAATATTTCCCCCTTTATAATATTGGTATAGAAAACACGTTTTTAGAAAAGCAATCTTGTGGATAGACTCCCTGTTGCTAACAAACAACCATTTTGCGACAAAATAGCTGGAAAATACAAGTTTGTTTTCTTTTAATTCCAAGTGGCTAGGCAATAAAATTATCCGTGCGTTCACCATTGGCAAAAACATTGACCGATAAGTAATTGTAAGTGATTACTTAAAGCGACAGTATTTGTATTTCGTAAACGTAAATAAGGAAAACATCTCGTGTTTATGAAAGAGGCTGTATGCTTGAAATACCGCTGTGGAGAAGGCCTTAGTGAAAAGCTTTTAAAGATAAGGTTATCTATGGTCTGGACGAAAGACAGAGGAAGAACATGAATCTTGGTACAAAATGTTACTCTTTTTTAGGGTTAGACGATCTAGATCGGTCAATGCGCAACGCTTGAGGAAGGCCTAGGTCCATACTGGACGTTACGGACAATAGAAACCTGCACTGAGGTTGTGAACATCGGAGACACAGCAGGAACAGAGAAGATACTCGGCCTGATTTGGAGTCCTAATGAAGACACGCTAGGTTTCAACCTATCGCTTGCAAGGCTGCCGCAGGGAATATTAGAAAAGGAAGTACCAACCAAAAGAGAGGCGCTAATAAAAAAACTTTTTGCAAAAAAATACTACCGACTTCCAAATACAAAACTACAAAGTGAAAAATAACTTATTTTTTTGAAGTCGGTGTCTTTCGTAGGTACCATTTTATTGCGTTATGGACACCGACTTCAAAAAAATAAGTTATTTTTCACTTTGTAGTTTTGTATTTGGAAGTCGGTAGTATTTTTTTGCAAAAAGTTTTTTTTATTTTTCAGTTTTTAGTTGTACGTACCTTATAGGCAAGTTAGTAAGGGAACTATTTCGCCAAAATAGATTTCATGAAACTTGAACATAACCGGTGAAATGAGAGATCTGCTTACCCCTTAAGAGAGAACTGGCGTGATGTTATGTTATGAAATGTTATAATCAACAAACAGACATGCGATTGCAGCAATCCCGAGAGATTTGCCGTTATTTATTGAAGAGTTCTGTTGTATATCTCCGAAGTTCTTCATCAGATCTTCACCAAATTAAAATGGGACCAATTTCGGAACATACTTTTTCAAAATCGGTTAAATTAGAATTTTCAAAATCGGTCCACAATTGACGGAGTTATCGGTGAATATACACAAAAAAAAAAAAAAAAAACAATCTTGAAGTCAAACATAGAACCTCCTCCTTTTTGGGAAGTCGGTTAAAAATCGTCACGTCGCTATACGACCCGCTCGGATTCGCCTCACCTGTAACGATTCGAGCCAAACAAATACTTTAATAGGCTTGGAGGCGTGGTGTCGATTGGGACCAGACGTTGAACGAAGACCTGGCGACCCAGTGGAGGAACTGTATCCAGCACCTGCTATAGCTCAAGGCTATCAGTATACCAAGATGCTACCCTGGTTAAAGCGATGCCACAGAAATACAAGTACACGTATGTACCGATGCAAGCGAGATGGCGTACGCAGCAGTTGTGTATTGGCGAGCCACCACAGTAGAAGGCATGCAGCGTGTGAGCCTCGTCATGGCCAAGGCGAGAGTGGCTCCATTAAAGCTGCATTCGATACCGGGCCTCTAGCTGCAGGCAGCGGTGATGGGAACCCGTCGGTAGAGATGGCTAATCTAGCTAAGAAGCGTTTTGAGAGAGATGTGAATATGCCTGTATGAATTTTGTTACAACTTTTTGTTAAAGTCTCAGACCAATAGTCTGATTTTTAACCGACTTTCCAAAAAGGAGGAGGTTCTATGTTCGACTTCAAGTGATTTTTTTTTTTTTTTGTGTATTTTCACCGATTACTCCGTCAAGTGTGGACCGATTTTGAAAATTCTTTTTTTGTTTGAAAAAGTATGTTTCGAAATTGGTCCCATTTTAATTTGGTGAAGATCTGATGAAGGACTTCGGAGATATACAACAGAACTCTTCAATAAATAACGGCAAATCTCTCAGGATTGCTGCAATCGCATGTCTGTTTGTTGTTTATAACATTTCATAACATAACACCACGCTAGTTCACTCTTAAGGGGTAAGCAGACCTCTCATTTCACCGGTTATTTTCAGGTTTCATGAAATCTATTCTGGCGAAATAGTTCCCTTACTAACTTGCCTATTAGGTACGTACAACTAAAAAGAGAAAAATAAAACAACTTTTTGCAAAAAAATACTACCGACTTCCAAATAAAAAACTACAAAGTGAAAAATACCTAAATTTTTTGAAGTCGGTGTCCATAACGCAAAAAAATGGTACCTACGAAAGACACCATTTGGAAGTCGGTAGTATTTTTTTGCAAAAATTTTTGTTTGTAGTATATCGATGGACTGTCCTATTTTCTGTTAGTATTCCAGATGACAATTAATGAGCCAGATTCCTGAAGAAACGACCAATAAAAAGTAGAAGAAAATGCTTATGGTATTTTGTCTAGCTACTGAATGTACACCTAATAGATGTATCTAACAGTAGGAACGGTTTGTGTAGATTCATTGAAAAGTAGTTGACCCGACAGACATTCCGTCCTTTATAGAAAAATTACATACATTTTTTTCACTATTTTCCAATTTTTCCATTTTCTCATTACCTAGAGGAAAGTAAGTAAATGTGGGCTAGGGATTTAATATGGGCTAGAGCAGCCTTTCCCAAAGTGGGCGATAACGCCCCGTTGTGGGCGCTGCAGGCCTGAAGGGGGAGCGGTAAGAGACACAGAAAAAAAATGGGGGCGTTGTGTAGAGGCTTGGGGAGTGATTTGTAATTTCAATTAGCTAGGAGGCCTCTTAGACACCGACTGCATGAGCTTTCGACTCTCAACTACAACTTCAACATCAACTAATATTAGTTAAGAGATTGCTCAAACTCGGTTCGATATTTCTCTCCGCGTAGTTCATATATCTGTCCTGTTTTATTGAATAAATAAAATAAAAATCATGTCAATCAGTCGCTCCGTTTTTAAGTAGGAGAAAAATGGGGGCGCTAAAAAATAATTTATTCTCAAAGTGGGCAGTAGACAAAATAAGTTTGGGAACCCCTGGTCTAGAGTAATTCCAATTGTTCGCGGCCTCCTTTAGCTGTATGAATTAAAAACATTTTAATACTTTTTTAACAATTCTTATGTCTTTGGGTCAACATGGTGCTACCGTGAAAACTTTGAAGACTGTCCAACCATTTAGCTGTAAAACCTGTGTAACAGAGGACGGACAGACAGACGGACACCGTCCTGGCTAGTTTTCAGGGCTCCGTTTAGATCCTGCGGGTACGGAACGCTAAAAATTATAAAAATGTATGGGGTCATCCCCTACAAACGCTATCGAAATGTCGCGTTATAAAATAAATTTTATAATAACACTTATTGTTTGGAATTTCGACTATTGCCATCTCTTACTTCAAATGACACTTGTCGGAGCCGCAGGCTTTTCCAAATGATCAAGTGCGGGTCGGACTCGCTCACGAAGGGTTTTGTACCATTATCCCAAAAAACGGCAAAGGAAATCACGTTTGTTGTATGGGAGCCCCAATAACATATTTATTTTATTTTAACCGACTTCACAAAAAAGGAGGAGGTTCTCAATTCGACTGTTTTTTTTTTTATGTGTTTTACCTCAGAACTTGTTACTGGGTGAACCGATTTTGATGATTCTTTTTTTAATTGAAAGCTGGTGCTTGTCATGTGGTCCCATTTAAATTTGGTCAAGATCTGATGAAGAACTTCGGAGATATACATCAGAACTCTTCAATAAATGACAGCAGATCACTCGGGATAGCTGCAATCGGATGTCTGTTTATTGATTACATCATTTCATATAACATTACACTAGCACGCTTTAAAGGGGTACGCAGGTGTTAACAGTTCACCCTGGTATACTCTAAATCCACCGTTTTTGTTTAAGTTTCATGTTTCTGGATTAATCTATTCTGGCTTCACTTTGGAGAATTGGTCCGTTATGTACCCACAACTAAAAAATGAAAAATAAAAACTTTTTAACAAAAAATACAACAGACTTCCAAATAAAAACACTACAAAGTAAAAAATAACTTCAATTTCGGAAGTCGGTGTCAAAAAACGAAGATCCCAAAACAGGAACACGCAACATCACACAACGATCACAAAACGGAACGGCAAAGGAAATCACGTTTGTTTTATGGGAGCCCCAATAACATATTTATTTTATTCTGCTTTTAGTATAGCGGCTTCATAAATATATCATCTTTGAAAATTTCAACTGTCTAGTTATCACGGTTCATGAGATACAGCCTGGTGACAGATAGACGGACAGTGGCGTCTTAACAATAGGGTCCCGTTTTTATCGTTTTGGCACGGAACCCAAACAAAAAGAACTACGGCCTATTTATTTATTAGACTCGTATTTAGTTGTTTACTAAATTGCATCAATGAAAGTGTTACGCGGACAATTTCAAAATGTTATGATAATGATTAAGTATTGTCTAAATATTCCATTGATTGTCAATTTAGAACAATAGTAATGACTGAATGCTCGGAAATGTGATCGACAGACCGCCATTATCCGCAGACAGCTGTTTGCAGGGCCGTGTCGTCATATCAGAGACATTTCAGCACTTTTTTTTGTAGGAAATCTATTGTCATTTCCTTTGTATTGCAATTTTCCCGTATTGTCGCCAGGTGGGTTAGCAAATTGCGTGCTCGCTGCTGGAATCTGGCTTCTGTCTACTACGTCTAGCAATACTAAGCCATTCTCTATCTATCTGTCTGTTTGTTACCGTTTCACGTTTTGAAGGCTGCACGGAATTATTTGTAACTTGGCACACGGGTAGACCATGCCCGATCTAATATGATGCTTTTCATCCCGGTATAGTGCTTCCTTGGGATAATAAAACAATTTTTAAAAGTATTGTTGGACCTGCTGAAGACTGTATGAATATATTTGTATTGTATAAACTCAATTTATTTTAGTATTATATAACTGCACAGCATATCTGTGAGTACTATGTTCCGAATGTATTTTTTTTTTTTATATCTTTGCCCCACACTAGGAATATCTTCCTGTATCGTGGATGCGTTTACAAACATATAAACTCACATACACAACACGCAGAGCCGGAACAACTATCTGTAGGTCATACAAATATTTGTTCCGTGCGGGAATCGAACCCGTGACACGCAGCGCAGCAGTCAATCGTTCAACCACTGCGCCAACCGTGCGCCCATTACCATTCACTGTACCTATGTGTCATTCGTTGACTTCAGTGTGCCCTGGCAGTTGAGTGTGTCATGCTCTCTTTAATTTCTCTCTAATGGTGGCACATGTGTGTTGGATCATTCGGTTCCCTTCATGATGGTTGAGCTGAGTGGTGCCGATCCATGCATTATGTTCGTGAAAGGCCCCATCAGTTGGGATTGGTCATAACTTAGCTGCCTCGGCGTGTTATTGTATTTTTTTCAAATTGTTAATTGTTTGTTACTCTAGACGCTTTTACGTGCACGTCTTAATACATTGTTCTCACATGTATTTTTTCAACAAGAATGATGAAACCATAAATTTTAATTAAAACTGATGGAAAAGAGTGTCCATGGAGTTTCTTGCAAATTCTTGTCCATTAAGAGCTGACGCTTGCGAATTTGCAACTAGTCATCTTTTTGTTTTTTTTTGTTTGCCAATTCAAAAGTACCTCTAAGGTTTATTTGAAATAAACTATTTCACTTTGATTTTTGATTTTGATACCGGAGACATTTCAGCACTTTTTTTGTAGGAAAGCTATTGTCATTTCCTTTGTATTGCAATTTTTCCGTATTGTCGCCAGGTGGGTTAGCAAATTGCGTGTTGGCTGTTGGAATCTGGCTGTTGTCTAAACTTACCCATAGCAATACTAAGCCATACTCTATGTATGTTACTTTTTCACGTTTTGAAGGCTTCGTGGAATTATTTGAAACTCGGCACATGGGTAGATCATGTTCGAACCCCTCCGGAGCAACTGGACAGAAGGTGTACAGTCCATGACATAGAGAGCAGTGCTGGCCTATTGGTAACGGCCGTGACTTACAAGTTGTAGTCGTGGGTTCAAACCCAGGCAGGCGCTTTACTTTGTTTAAATTTTTTCATCATAACTGCTCTCAAAACGGTGAAGGAAAACATCGTGAGGAAACCGGCATGTCTTAGAACCAAAAATTCGAAGACATGATGTGATATCCACCAACATGCACTGGGCCTGCGTGGTGGATTACGGCCCATTCCCTCTCACAGAGAGGAGGCCTGGACGCACAACGGACCAAATGCGAGTCTAAATGGGGAAAACGGGTTCATCTATCCTATCCTATCCGTCAGTTCATGACATAATTAAAGTTCCATGATTTGGGAATATGAACGTTATGATAAAGTGGTCATGATAGGAAAGTGGATGACTTGCCCCAGAGGGCAAGGTCAGACCCTTTTTAACCGACTGCCGAAGGAGGGTAATGTGTTCATCAGTCTATGTATGTATGTAAGTATGTATGTATGTTTGTTCCTATGTGGCGTTCTAGAGACCAAACGCGTTGGCCGATTTTGATGATTCTTACATCAATCGATTCGTCTTAACCCTGCGAGTGTCACTGGCTACATAAAAAGAAAGAAATGGCGGATTATAAGCGCCATTTTGTGACGGAAAATAAAAATCCCATCGTGTGGGGTATCAAAATAAAGGGGTTTAAGAGGTGATTTCCAAAATATATAACACTTATATGTTTAAATGTACCTAATAAAAAAAAAAATAACTAAAAAGTTGTAAATTAAAAAAGTTTAACAAAGGAAACTAAAAATACTTAAACAAGAAGAAAATCATGCTGTGCGGTCGGAGGATACATATTCGCGAGCTGGCTGACCAAAACCAGATGTATCCTCCGACTGCACAGCATGATTTTCTTCTTGTTTACGTCTTTTTAGTTCGCTTTTTAAGCAGTCAGGTTTTTTGTTTTTTTTTAAGCTTCCGTTTGACCAACTAGGTCCATCAAATTAAAGTACAAGCTTTAGATTTTAACTTACAATGTATGTATGTATGTTCGGGTCAAATCTTGCAACTGTATTTTAAAGCAGTTATCCTCCACCGACTAAAATTAAATTTTTCATTCACGTTTAGTTTGGATGACAATGCTTGGTTAGCTAAGTGACGTCATTCTAAATCCAATATGGCGGACGGCCTAAGATGGCGGACTAGTTATTTGTTGTGCACCATGATATGGCGGGTATCAAATGAAAGGATTTACTGAGGATAATACGAAAAAAGCTTCTTTCAAAAAGGTTTTTTTTTATAATTTGTTTGATTGTCATATAGGCTACTATCTAGGAGCCGCGAAGTGAAGCCGCGGGTATAAGCTAGTTATCAATATTACCATCCAGCTGCAATAACGTGGTTGTAAGATTGGAAATCGTACGTCTAGGGATGGGCTTTAAAGATGAAATAATGGTACGGAACCCTTAGTGCGCGAGTCCGACTCGCACTTGGCCGGTTTTTCATACTGGAGTAGACAGTTATTCACTCCGTAAATTACATACCATAAAGAGGAAACTACCATGTATTTTTCATGGCTAGGAAAACTTTCTGAGGTCAATAAACTCGTTAAGAAACAACTTTTTCAATACAGTTGTTAAACATGGCGTACTTTTAGAGGCTATAATTATGATTCGAAGTTAAATATTTTGCATAGGCATCTTTCTGTTACGCGGTCGTGACTTTTGTTTACGAGCTCGATCATTAGTTTTGCAGTTGAGTTTTAAATTTATAAGACAATTTAAAAAAGTTTAGTAACAAGGAGTTTTCATACATAGAATAAAATAGGATAGATTTTATACGACGAAAAATGAATGATTCTGTACGTTTTAGCATTGAATTCTCGAAAGTCTTTTAAATGGTTGTTTAGTATATTTAATTACCAGTTTTAATTTAATTATTTTCACATGAACATTTGTCAAAAATCGAATAGGCTGTATAGGCTTTTTTTGTGTTTCAACAAATCTAATTCTTTGATTTGTTTTTACTATTTCCCACAACTGTATTGAAAAACGTCGTGTGATACACGGGTGTGTAGGTTATTGCAAACTCGTGTCATTAAAAACCCTCGCCTCCGGCTCGGGCTTGTTAATGACAGCTCGTTTGCAATAACCTACTTTCCACCCTTGTATCACAATATACTATTTGGGCTTGACAAGTCTGTTCTGCTGACATATCGAATATATAAATATATTTTGTGGAAGGTCGGCACATACACAGTACACATATGGGTTCAATAGATTGGTCATGGCGATATTCTCATTTCAAGATGCTAATTTTCGCAATTGTTATAAAGAAAATGATTTATGTTTTTAGGTAAACAAAGATGTTGTGACCATTTTAGTCGTGGTCCGTGAAGGATGTAGGGAGAAAACTAGGGTTTCTAGTTCTAGACAGAATCCATCAAGTTTTATTCGAGAGTCATGAGTTTCATCTAGGTACAGTAGTCACAGCGAATCTTTGTATCTCGGAAATTAGCTGCAAGACTGCGCAGTTCCTTTTTTTGTGTCATTGTTGAAGTAGAAGACAGTATTGTATAACTGCCTCTTTCACTCGCTTACGTTTGTCGCATCCTCCTATCTCCCTTACTCTATGCAGCATATTCGATGAAAAATTGTTTCTTGCGCATTGGTTCGCAGAGACAACTTCAGAGATTCAAAGATCCGCTGTGACTATATCATCCTTTCAGAATAAGTTCGTAAGGTTCAACTAGTCGACGGCACGAACTATTTTGTGCGCGAGGTTAAAATGAATGCCATCTCATCCGACAACACGTGCCAATGAGATAGATGCTGTGATGAGCAGTAAGAAGCTAGTTTGCGTACGAATTAGCACTTTTGCAAAACTAAATTTTATAAACAGGACTTTGGGAGTCTAGATATCATGAAAAAACGACTAAATGTATATTTCCAAAATAAAATGAATTGCATTGTTGAATTACTGATCTATCCATGCATGGAGGCCGTTTTTCAATTTTCCTTCTTCTTATGGTATTTATTTCCGCCCAAATATGCGTTAAAATTAGTGTTCAAATATGGAATTTCGACACTCATAACTTTCAAATATTTTATTTTTTTACTTTTTTGTTTCTATACAGGGCTAGATAAAGATGAGACAAATTGATATATTTTTTTATTTTGAACGTATATCGTGAAACAGTGGTGTAATCGCTAGACTACGTTTGTATGGAAGAATGATCCTTAAGATTAGTAAAAGTAAATCATGAAGATTTCTATAACTTTTCTTTAGATATTGTATTACAGTTTTAGGTAAGTCGGGGCCTTATTTACCAACGATGTTTAGCAACAATAGCAGCACCTGTAGCCAAGTTGACTATCTACAATCGATAACGCTAGTAGAAAACGAATCAATGTATGGGAATGACACATCTGAACGTTAAGTCATGTGGTCAGACCATACAAATAGAAGGTGTCAAAGACAAAGATATATTATTTCAACTAGGCCACCAAGCGGCTCTTTTAAACGTTACAACTAAAATTTACAAGGAATAAAAATTGATTCTACCGTGCATTTGGAAAGTAGCTTGTAACATGGAGAAGAACGCACAAAAAACTCCATACAAACTCTTTAAAAAAAAAAAAGTTTTTTTTACAATATTTAGGTACATATAAACAATGAATTCATATATGTGAGGACAATGCACCCAGAATCACTATACTACGTACAGGTATAAAGTATTAAAAGTACTCACACATGAACTGTGCAGTTATATAATAGGTACTAGAAAAACATTAACATCCGAAGCAGTTAAGTTATGACCAAACCCAACTGACGGCGCCCGTACACGAACATGACGCATGAATCGACACCACCCAGGTCAACCATCATGAAGGGAACCGAATGATCCAACACACGCGCCACCGTCAGAGAGACATTTGAGAGAGCATGGCACACTCAACTGTGTTTGATTGTAGAAAGAGGTTCGATACGAAACGTTTGTAACTTGACTAGGGGGGCTGATGTTTAATTCTTTTCGAAGTTCATCATCATCTTATCAGCCGAAAGACGTCCACTGCTGGAAATAGGCCTCCCCAAGCGTCGCCACTTCGACCGGTCCCGTGCGTCTCGCAACCAGCGTATCCCTGCAACCTTCACCAGGTCGTCGGCCCACCTGGTGGGAGACCTTCCAACGCAACGTCTTCCGGTTCGCGGTCGCCACTCCAGAACCTTTCTGCCCCATCGGCCATCCGTTCTGCGAGCAATGTGCCCTGCCCACTGCCACTTAAGTTTGGCAATTCTTCGGGCTATGTCGGTAACCCTGGTTCTCTTACGGATCTCTACATTTCTGATTCGATCACGCAAGGAAACTCCGAGCATAGCCCTCTCCATTGCCCTTTGGGTGACTGTAAGCTTTCTGATGAGGCCCATTGTAAGCGACCACGGCTCAGAGCCATAAGTCATCACTGGCAACACACACTGGTCATAGACTTTCGTCTTGAGACACTGTGGTAAGTTAGACGAGAAGATACCGCGCAACTTCCCGAACGATGCCCAGCCGAGTCGGATTCGACGGTTGACCTCTTTCTCGAAGTTGGCCCTACCCAACTGGATCTTTTGTCCCAGGTAGACATAGTCGCCCACAACTTCGAGTGTATAGTCTCCGACCTTAATAGGAGTGAGTGAAACATAGGCATTCAGCATCACCTTGGTTTTGTCCATGTTCATCCTAAGACCCACTCTTTCGGAAGCTCTACCGAGGTCATCGAGCATTATACTGAGGTCCTCGTTTTCGAAGTTAGAATCTTTTAATCAATTGCCAAACACAGATCGTCGAGATTTTTATAAATATGGATGTTATTGGTCTCTAAGGTGAATATTTGTAAAGTTTCCACCGGTACCTACCCCTTTATTCAGACAAAGCGGGAGCTTTGGGGTTTTCATGTCATGTCAGGGGTTATTTGCTGTCGTTAACCCGAATTCCAGTTACTTATACATCGATCCGTGTATTTTATTAACAAGTGTGTAGGTAAACATAGCTTTGCACTGCGATTTACCTAGATAAACATGACTGAAATTTAGCTTACTTTTGTCAGGAGAAAAATTCGAAGCTTGCGGGTCAATATAAGAAGTCGGCATTGACAGCTATTAAAACCTGATTTTTACGAATGATACTGTATTATCACGATTTATATATACAAATTTGGTGAAATTTACATACTTCTCGTATTTTGGGAACTAATATTAGGAATGTTTCGTTGTGTGGTCGCATGCATTTTTGCTAGCATGAAGTTCTGGGTCATTTTTAACCGACTTTCCAAAAAGAAGGAGGTTGTATGTTCAACTTTTTTTTATTTTTTTTCATCGATGTCTCCGTCAATTTTGGACCGATTTTGGAAATTCTTTTTTTATTTGAAAGTATATGTTCCGAAATTGGTCTCATTTTAATTTGGTGAACTTCTGATGAAGAACTTCGAAGATATACAACAGAAATCTTCAATAAATATCGCCAATTTCTCGGCATTGCTGCAATCGCATATCTGTTTATTGTTTATACCATTTCATAACATAACATCTCGCCAGCACGCTCTAAAGGGGTACGCAGATGTGTACTGTTCACCTTTGTACATTCTCATTTCACCGGTTATGTTCAAGTTTCATGATATTCGGCGAATCTATTTTGGCATTATAGGTACCTTAATTTGGCTATTATGTAGGTACAACTAAAAGTGGAAAATAAAAAATAAAATTTACCTAAAAATACTACCGACTTCCAAATAAAAAAAATACAAAGAAAAAAATAACTTTCTTTTTAAAAGTCGGTGTCCATAACGCGAACAATTGGTACCTACGAGTATCAAACACAACGAATTCCAAGAAGAAAGTTATTTTTCACTTGGGAAATAAAGTTTTTTTTAAATTTATTTTTTTATTGATGATTTCATATTTAACACAATATAAGTGTACTATGCGTATGAATACTGTTATTTTTAAATATATTACGTTTATATTCATAAAACATTTATTTACACTAATTAGTAAAATTAAATTGAGGAGTCATGTCACATCGATTCGATGAATCACTTATGATTGAGCCTTACCTACAACACAGCCCCGCGCTTGCAACATTAAAAAAAATAAGGTCATTGGCAGCTGTCAGTGTAGTCTACAAAATTAAAAATCACAGTATAATGTATAGTCTAGTACTTACAGTTTCAAGCGGTGTGTCCCAATGAAACGCTGCAAGGATATCAACGCCTCGAACAGGCCTAGTTATTGTCAGTTTGTTCTTCCGCGGCTTTATCACTTGTTTTATCTCGTCCCAAGACGCCTTCACGTAACTTTTCCGGTCGTCTGATGGTCCATCTGCTAAACTACTCTCACTACGGCACTTGAACGAGTCCGTTCTCAAGTTCTCATGCAAACAGTCTGTTGATCGACACTTAGATATTATAATAATATTGTCATCGTTCTGCGCACACGGTTTTTGTAATCCTATTTGTTTTTCTTCATATTTTTCTTTTTCGAAAATCAAATTTGGAATTATGTTTCTTTTTAAATAATTCTCGTATTCTTTTTTTGGAACGTTCACAATAAAGAGTACACCAGCCATGATTTTCACAACACTAACAGTTGGTCGTCACTAAAGGAGCAGTGTGCGCCCGCGCTCGTGCCTACTAACGATCTAAGCAGCCTCACTACCTAATCTAACCCTAGTATCCATTGTTTTATTTGCTGTCGAAATGTCGCCTCTATGTGCGGCAAATTACAAAACAATCGGCTTCCGGTTCTAGCCAAGTGGGCAGCGTTAACGTTGTTTTTTTCTTCGCTGATTATTTTGTATTGCTTTTGCAATTATAGAATAGAATAGAATATCTTTATTTCGGACACAAAAATCCATAGAGTGTTAGTAACATAGAAAAACTTATTACCTAGTGTTAGCAACATAGAAAAAACTTATTACCTAGTGTTAGTAACATAGAAAATCTTATTACCTAGTGTTAGTAACAATCAACCGCCGCACAAACTGCTGCACAATCGGAGAGCCGAAGCTCTCAGCTACAGTTTTCAGGATGCCGTTCCGACTTTCCCTCACTCTCCTCAGTAGCGACGCTGTTTTTTTACGTATAACAGCGTAGAAACCGTCTGTACGGGCTTGCGCAAACATCTCCGACGCGCTACAGTAACGGGGCAGTCTCAACAACATCCTGAAAGCATTGTTATATTGGACGCGCAGGCCATCCAGCGATCTCTTCGTATAATTGACCCATAGATTGCCCGTGTAAAGACTTTGGCAATGAGCCTTGAAAAGTGTTACTTTAACTAGGTCCGTACACCGCGCAAATCTACGGGACAACATATTGCTCCGGACCGCTAGAGCCCTACGCTCCCTCTCAATGTCCACATCGTCCCTGAGGTCGGCGGCAAGAAAATGCCCCAGGTATTTAAAAGTGGACACCCTATTAATTGGTGACCCGTTCACGAGCAACTCTGGTCCTTCTCCACGGCGTTTACCACCGACCTCAAAGACCATGTATTCACATTTTTTTACATTGTATTTTAAGCCATGCGCGGCAGCATAGGCTTCACACGTCTTAAGCAGCTCTCTGATAGCTCCCGCCGACGGACCCAGCAGCACCATGTCATCTGCATAACTGATGTTGTTGATTCTAACCCCATCAACACTGCATCCGACACGCATGCTGCTGAGTGCGACTATGAGGCTATCCACGTACAGGTTGAAGAGCCTGGGGGAATTATATGAAGATAAGAAATACATTATTTCACCTCGTTATTCAACTGGCATAATCTTGATAAGTCTGCTAATGTGTACAACTATACCTGCTACATTGTTTTGTAGTACGAAGTGTAGTGATAATATAACAACAATTATTGCTCAGAATAGATGTTCTCCTTTCAAATTAATGCTCTATTCATTATTAGTACGAAGTGTAGTGATAATATAACAACAATTATTGCTCAGAATAGATGTTCTCCTTTCAAATTAATGCTCTATTCATTATTAGTACGAAGTGTAGTGATAATATAACAACAATTATTGCTCAGAATAGATGTTCTCCTTTCAAATTAATGCTCTATTCATTTCTAAAAACAAAGAAGTAATTGTCTATGGAATGAACACTGTTGTCTCAATTAATGTTGAGATGAATAAATCTTTACATAATGTAACAAACTTATTGGAAGTTATATGTTTGAGCCGTTTGGGGTTGAAACATTAGGTCTATGGGGTCCGAGTACGCATCGAGTTTTTCGAGAAATTAGCATAAAGCTCGTCGACTCTTAACGTGACCAGAGGGCTGGCCTTTCCTTCGGCCAGAGAATCAGCATTGCCATTCAACATGGCAATGCTGCCAGCGTTCTGGGCACGTTCCCATTGACATCGATGTGGACGAATTTTTTGATGCACAATGAACTCTTTTCCGTCTCCCTTTTGTATTTGTATATAGTTTTGTTTTTTTTATCATATTCAATTGTATATATGTTAATTTGTGAATACAGTAATATCTAAATCTTTACAACATAAAACGAAATATATCCGTATAAAACAATAACTCTGAAGTTTATTGACAATGTTCACGTGGCCGTTTCATCTTATCATGAGCATCCCCTCAGCAACGGTTGCGGGCTTGCGGGTCAAAATAAAAGCTTGTCGCGCAGGCGAGGCGGGGGCGGCGCAGCGAGCTCGGCCGCCCGCCCAGTCGCGGCACAGCCTGCCACCCGCGCGCACATCGCGCCCTCCGCGGCTCACGATCGATAACCGTGTTAACCTAAACTAAAATCATCTTAAACCTTCTCTATAAACTGAAGGGAATCTACCATCAACGGATCCTCCAGTTCTCGCAGTCTTCACGTGGGTACCGCACTTCGTAACGCCGATAGCTTTTTTGTCAACACCATAAAACATGGCTCCCTTTGAAAACACATGATCGCAGCTCGCCATCCGTTTATTGGAACGTGAGTCTATTCTTGTTGGGCTACAGTTCGACAGCTCGCCTGTAACTCATCTATCCTATGTATTTGTGTTTTTATGCTGTTACGTAAATGATACGCTACTGCCGTTTCAAAATCGATAAGTTATTAAATCTTTGTGAAACGGTTTGATTGGCGCCTCTTATGTAGCACGTTTTTGCATGTCTTTGATTGAATCGTTTTTTAAACTATTTTCTGTAATGACCATAGATTAAGTTATAGTATTTTGTTGTTTGTGTCATGATTTGCGGTCACTAATTGGCTCTAATGTGTAACACGGTCGTGTCGGTTTCTTAGGGCATCAGAGGTTGTATAATTGCCAAAAACGTGCGGCAGTTGTCATGTCCTGACAATTATATAACGCTATCCTTGTTGTGACGTAAGTGTTGTGGACAGGTGAGAGCCGGGCTGGAATAGTATGGAATTATTTATTACCGAGATAGATAATAAAAACAAGATGCGCGTTACGATTTCAACTTCTACTTTAGCCATAATTAAACCAACCATGTTTTTAACAGAAAAAGTAACACGAGAAGGTATCAAAAACAAATACAAGTTACATAAGCCTAACGTTGTATTTACGTAGATATATTTATTAAGTTGGAAGCAGTCACGCGCGGCTTTAGACAGACGCCTGGGGCTGTGCTTCAAGGGTCGCCGAGTTAAGTCAATGTCAATATAATACACGTCTGCACGAATTTTAAGGTAGTAATAATAAGTTAGGGGCGATAGTAGGTCGTGTGAAGGGGCCTTTGCTTGCCACGCTGATGTGTACCACCCTTACTAACACCGAATTTACAATAATATTTATTTAGCTCGAGCTGTTCTAGAAGACTAGCCGTTCATATTCATTGCCTATTTCATTTGATATAACTTTGTATTAAAACCATAATTTTTTAATCAAAACTTTCTTGGTACGATGTTTCGTAACTGGATTAGATAATAATATGAATATGGCTTGGCAACACAAGGCTACATATTTATAAATAATGGACCATTGCTAAGCGCTACAAACAATATTACTTAACCCCGAAATTTTCAGCAAGGCAGACAGAATCAATAATTTTCCTATTTTATTTGCTAGCCCAACACTTACGCAGTTTCTTCTTATATAACTAGTTATTTTTTTATGTTAGAATGAGTCCGTATCCGCCGTATACTTATTTTGGTTTCTTAACATTGTTGTATCATTAAATGATACGTGATTACAACTATAGTAGAAAGGTACTTAATAATTCCATGGATATAACATGGATTTCATTGGTGCGTTCAATGTCAATATCAAAGACAATGTTCGAAGTTTGAAATTATAGTCCAAGTTTATTGTGACAATTATAAATACAAAATATTTTCTCTGTTATTATTATATTCGAACTTAACCTTTTTAAGGATTGATGGAAGCAATGTAGGTCATGGAAAACCTTTCGAACGAGAATGTCGGGTTTATATGGTAGCCGGTGTTTTATTTAGTGGTTCTTTGTTAGTGTCGTAAACGTAACCTAGAGAATTGTGCGGCGGCACTGCTTCGGGACTGATTGCTTCATTTAATTTTCTTCATTTTCTCTGTTTATTGCTAACGTCTTTCACTAACTTAACGTCATTTTTATTATAGTTTTCTTTTACGTTTTCTTGACAAGTTGGCAAAAATAAAAGTGGCTTTTGGTTTTTTATGATCTTTTCCTAGATTCTAACTATTTTTAAGATTGATTTGAGCAGAGTGCCCAATGAGTTTTTTTCACTACAGCAAAAACGTCTAATTGCCAATTGCCATACAAACTGCCATATCCCATCTAGATAACCGCATCAGGATGGTTTTTAAAAGCCTTCCTTAGTTCTCACCTTCGATATAATTATGCTTTTAAGCTCAGTGGTATATGCTTGACGTTGTTTGTCAGTGAATCATAGATAATTATGATAAACAATATAGAAAATATTATTTATAAAATTTGGTAACGGATTCATACTGTCCGTTTTATTATATGAGTTTATTTTTTTGAAAACAATGAAATTTTAACATGACTGTTATTTCAACGTAATATTTTAAGTTCCTATTTAATAATATCACGCGAGTGTTCCCCGAAGGAGAGGTACCTACTAAAGTTAATCAAAATCTTAATTATAATGTGAGGGAAATGAGGACCGATCCTGTATTCATAGGATGAAAGGATCTAATCTCCTGAAATGTTAGTTGAAAGTAAACACATTTAACAAGATAATGGTAGTTGTCGAGATTTCGCTTTCACTGTGCAAGCGAAGGTATAGAAAATTCTAGAACAACGTTATTACTTCGCTCGTGTACATTTTAAATGAATCAAATAACTGAGTGCAGTTTATAGCGTTCTTTTTAAAATGAAAAGCTTGCAGCAACTTTAATTAAAAGATTGCGAGATCAGTATTTTTATTCTGAAACAGCTTTTTATAATGAAAATAACATATTCTAGCATCTATCTAGTATTATACTCACTCGTGGAACTTAAACAAAACAAAGATAGCATATTTTTTTAATCCCGACAAAAAAAGAGTGACCTGTACCTGTGTTTGTGAATTTGTGTATCTGTATGTGGCATCATAGCTCCTAAACGGATGAACCGATTTTGATTTTGTGTTTTTGATTGAAAGGTGACTTTATCGAGGGCGTTCTTTGCTATGTATGATCAAAATCGGTTCAGCAGTTCTAAAGTAATGGGCGATTTACTTTTTGAATCAGGGTGTTTATATCGTGTCATAATTACGTGTTCAATAGATTGTCGATCGAAGCGTGTCTGCTGGTAAAATTACGTAGCATGAAATAAAAATGAGTCAGGGTTTTTTTTATTTTACTTTTCTAATACATGATTGACAAGAGGGCTGTTCTTTACTTCGGCCAAAGAAGTGGTGTTCTGGCCAGTTTTTCCATTGACAGCAATGTGGACGAGTTTTTTGATGCCAAATGAATTTTTCGCCTTTTTGTACGCATTTGTACTTTATTATGATTTGTTTCTCTATCCTATCCTACTATACTGCATTTGAAATAACATATTAGACATGTTTCCAAATCTTTTTACAGTCCTTTCAACCGATTTTGAGTTCTATCCCGTAAACATAAGGATGACATAAAAGGCATAAACCTGTTACCACAAGTAAAATTTCAAAATTTAAAAAACCCCCGACACATTTATCTTGCGAAAACATCACGATCTAAACAGTAAAACGCGCATAACTTTTGAACGGCTGAACCGATTTTATTCAAACATAGCTAAGAACACTCTCGATACAAACACCTTTCAAACAAAAAAAACTAAATCAAAATCGGTTCATCCGTTGAGGCGCTATGATGCCACAGACAGACACACAGATACACAGATACACAGACACACAGATACACAGATACACAGTAACACACCTCAAACTTATAACACCCCTCTTTTTCCGTCGGGGGTTAAAAACCAACTGTTTTGTAGTGAACAGTTGGTTTTGGTACCATTTGTCGTATCACCAACGCAATAGAAGTCAAAATCGGTTGAACAGGCTGTAAAATGGGCTAATTTAAACGTCTAATGTTATCGCAAATAGAGTTTACGTATAAACGTGAACGTTTGTTAGGGTGGACAGGTACGTAAATGTATGTTACTCTTTCACGTAAAAACTACCAAACGAATTTTGATGAAACTTTACTGAAATATGGCTTATACATCAGAATAAAACATAGGCTATAATTTATAAAGGTATTGGGAGAACTACTAATATCACACGGGTGGAGCCGCGGGCGACAGCTAGTGTTCATAATATTTTAGTTAACTACATACATGGTTTCGGTTCCACTGGGATGCCAACGACCTCAGTTAGATAGATATATATAATGCTTTGTTTTGCACGAAAGTTCATAGTTAGCTGAGTATGAATAAAATATTCTATGATTCATTTACAAAGGATTTTTCATCTTCTTTCAATGACTTTCACAAAGCAATAAAATCAAATAGAATTTTCAGACAGATATCTATACTAATATTATAAAGAGGTAAAGTTTGTGAGTTTGTGACGTTGCAAGGGGTAATCTCTGGATCTACTGAACCGATTTTGAAAAATCCTTCACCAGTAGAAAGCTACATTATTCCTGAGTGTCATAAGCTATTATATGTTTGAAAAAAAATAGAGATTCTTATGAAAATTGCAATAATGTAACCCAAGGTAGCAAAATGTTGCCTATAAAATTTATTCTTTGGCGTGCGCTGAGAAAACTATTGATGATAGATAAAAATTAGTAGGTAGGTAGGATAGGTAGGGTAGGGTAGGTAAGGGTAGGTAGCCAGTTGACGGGAGCGAAGCCCCGGGGGTCAGCTAGTTACTAAAATAAAATATTAATTTCTTTTATAATATATCTTCTTCAATCGGGCCCATATTACTGAGGATGGTGGTCCCTCTGCATCTCTGATCGTGCACATCTGCCTCCATCGATTCCGGTCCAAAGTTGCAATCACCACCTGCTGAAATTTGCTTGAGGACGTAGCTTCTTTCACTTTTTCTTTTGGTATTGCCAACAATTGAATGGTTGAGCTGAGTTGTGCCGATCCACGCGTCATGTCCGTGAACGGGCGCCGTCAGTTGGGATTAGTGGTTAGGGTTGGTTGGTTGGACTTTCATTTTTTGTTACTCTAGAAGATTTTACGTGCACGTCTTTTTACATTGTTCTCACATATATGTATTTTTCAACAAGAATGATGTAACCAAAAAATTTTAATTAAAAATGATGAAAAAGAGTGTCCGTGGAGTTTCTTGCAAATTCTTCTCCATTGAGACCTACTGATGCTTGCGAATTTGCAACTAGAGTCATCTTTTTTTTTTGTTTGACAATTCAAAAGTACCTCTCAGGTTTATTTGAAATAAACTATTTGATTTTGAATTACTCGTTTTTCTAGACTTCTATCTCCTCTTCGCATTAAGTGACCAAAATAGGTCAAAATACGCTGTTTGCATACTGTAGCCAATCTGGTCTAGATATCGAGTTGGAAAAGGATGTCACATTTGTGCGTTTAGCTGTCCATGGTATTCGGAGCATCCGCCTCCAGCACTACATTTCGAATGCGTCTACCCTCTGTCTTTCTCTTGCTCGGATTGTCCACGTCTGAACTCCATAGAGGAAAATGGAGCAAATTAATGCTCTGAGTAAACGGGATTTGGTTTTATAACTTATGCCACGATTTTTTCAGATGTTCTGCAGGCGTGTCGAAGCATCTTTATAATTATAATGTACAATTGAATATTCTAAAACATAAGACTAATAACAAAACAAACCTATATACAAAGCGAATAGGGAAAAGGACTCTTTGCGCATCGAAAAAAATCGTCCACATATATATTTACTTCGATATTACTTAGATGGATTTATGTTTATTGTATTCTGTTTTTAATTTAATGTTTATGAAAGGGGTTTTATTTACATAGATAAAAGTATATACAGTGTATAAATTACTTAAATAACTAAGACTACAAACATATACACTTTAACCAAAAACTTCTTACTAACTAAAACTAAAAATATACACAACTAAAATATGGCGTCGAAAAACTCCTCCACATCGTTGCCCACTGGTAATGTACCCAAAAGGCTGGCAGCATTGCCACGTTGTATGGCAATGCTTAATCTCTGACCAAGATAAAAGCCAGCCCTTGGGTCACGCGAAGTGTCAACTAGGCGTTTGGACAGATCTTTAAACAAAGCGTGAGCACTCGGACCCCACGGACCAAGAGTTTCAACCCCAAACGGTAATAATTTATGAAAGTAATTTTATTTTAATTTGGTGTGGATATATTTTTTTTATATATTTGAATGTTTTATGAATGTAATATTACGGACTACTTCAATCAATCTGCATAGCCTTTCCTCAACTATATTGGGGTCGGCTTCCAGTCTAACCGGATTCAGCTGGGTACCAGTGTTTTACATGGAGCGACTGCCTATCTGAACTCCACAACCCAGTAACTGGGTAACACGGTACCCTTTGGCTAGACTGGTGTCAGATCTCAAGCTTCTGACTACTCGTAACGACTGTCAAAGATCTTCAAATGACAGCCGGGACCAACGTGCTTTCCGAGGCACGGAGGAAACTCAGTATGTTGAAATGGTCACCCATCCACGGGCCGACCTCGTCAAGCGTTGCTTAACCTTGATGATCGACCCGTGCGGCTGTTATTGTTTAGCCACGAGCTCCTCATCCTTACGGACTACTTATATCTGAAAATAAATGAATTATAATTAAAATTATCAATGTAGTTTGGTATATTTAAAAAATGCGTACAATATTCATTGGTGAATATTTTATACATATTACTGTGTTGGTGTAGTGGTCAAAAGAGGTACTGCTGAACATGAGGTCCTGGGTTTGAAACCGCGTTGTGCAAATTCGTATTGGGTATTTCCATCTGGAATTTCTTAGTAGTAACGAAGAAGGAAAACATCGTGAGGAAACCAGCATGTTCTAGAACCAAAAAATCAAAGACATGTGACATCCCCGAACCCGAACTGGCCCCGCGTGGTGTATTACGGCATCCATTCCCTCTCACACAGAGGAAGCCTTCCCAGCAGTGGGAACATTAATAGGCTGATGATGAACCCGGCGACTGGATTTGACCCCGTTTGATGGCAATAGGCTCATCCCAATATAACTGGTGAAATATGGCTGCACTTCTGCCTAACCCTTCGGCGAAAACAAGCGTGATGTTATGTAGGTATGTATAAATATTGTCGATGTAATATATACATTGATAGGTACCTACATACTATATGAACGTGCGTACAATAGGTACATTATGGTACAAGTGTGTAATGTTGGTGATTACCGCTGAGGCGCCATTGATTCCGAGCCGTTAGGTGAGGCCGAAGAGAGCCGAGGTCGGTAATCATCAATACACTCGTGTATCATACGACGTTTTTCAATACACTTGTGAAGAAAATAGTGCAAAAAAAATCATTTTTCATCAGTGAAAACGAGTTGTGAAAAATTATCGCAATGGCGGGAAAAATAAATCAGTTTTCCTATGCGCGCGCATCTAAAAATGACGATCGGCCATTGACTAAAAGAATGAGGTTTCTTTTTTTTGGCTTTTTGCTGATAGCGTTTTAGCCACGTACTAAATGGGGAATTTCAAGTTTTCTTTATTACATAGAAAAACAAAAGTTATATTTGAGTGAAAGTTTTATTTATTAAACACGTACAAGTTGAAATTATTTATTTAAATACGATATTGCATGAAATGAGCAAGCAATAGGTACGGTACATTCATTTATTTGTACTATTGAGCACGATCTTTTTTGTATCGAAACTTTTTTAAGAACAAAGCAACTCAACCAATAAATTAAAAACGAAACTCTATAACTCACTTGTGAATAATAACAATGAAAGAGTCACAGTGACATGTGCCTAATTGCGGTGAAATTAGAGCCACTTTATGAGCAAGTGTGTTGAAAAAGACTGCACTTCGGCGAGTGTGCTCATGAACTCCACGACCTCATCTCACCGGACCCCTTCTACCATCGGACATCTAGACGCATTGCAAGTTTCCATCCTCAACTAGTTGACATTCCACCAATTCGCAACAAGCGCTTCCAAACATCCTTCATAATGCGCACAGCAAAAGAGTGGAACTCACTACCTGCGTCTGTGTTTCCGAACGCATTCAACCCGAATATCTTCAAAGTTAGAGTGAATAGGCTTCTTTTGAGTTAACTCATTCCATCGTCTACTTTGTCTCTGTCACCTCTGACCTAGACTAGAGCCAAGAGCAAAACCTAAATTAAAGAAGAAAAAAAAACATTTTGCCTTGATGAATATTTTATAGCGCCGTAATGAACAACATTTTATGCATGATAAAGAGACTATTTGAAACTGACAAAGTAAAATGAAAAGCACTAGAGTTTTGGAGCACTTTTAATTAATGTATGAATCCTGTTCTCGATTCAGAATAATGTAGAGTAAATAATTTTTTCAATACACTTGCTCATAAAGTGGCTCTAATTTCACTGCAATTAGGCACATAATGACACCTGTTATCAAACTGTGACCTTTTCAATGCAATTATTCACAAGTGAGTTATAGAGCTTTTTTTTAAATTTATTGGTTGAGTTTCTTTGTTCTTAAAAAAGTTTCGATACAAAAAAGATCGTGGTACAAATGCAATACATTTCATGCAACTTCGTATTTTAATAGATAATTTCAACTTGTACGTGTTTAATAAATAAAACTTTCACTCAAATATTAATTTTGTTTTTGTCTGTAATAAAGAAAACTTGCAATTCCCCATTTTGTACGTGGCTAAAACGCTATCCGCGAAAAGCCAATAAAAAGAAAACTCATTATTTTTAGTCTGTGGCCGATCGCCATTGTTAGATGCGCGCGAATAGGAAAACTGATTAATTTTGCCCGCCATTGCGAAAACATTTTCACAACTCGTTTTCACTGTTGGAAATTATTTTTTTGTATTATTTCTTCACAAGTGTGTTGAAAAACGTCATATGATACACGTGTGTATTGATGATTACCGTCCTCGGCTCTCTTAAGACCCTCACCTATCGGCTCGGGTATCAATGGCGCCTCAGGGGTAATCACCAACATTACACACTTGTACCATAATGTACTATTTTTGATAAGGCCACATTGATCTATAAAAAAAACCGGCCAAATGCGTGTCGAACCGACACAGCCCGAAGAATTGCCAAACTTAAGTGGCAGGGCACATTGCTCGCAGAATAGATGGCCGATGGGGCCGAAGAGTTTTGGAATGGCGACCGCGAACCGGAAGACGATACGTTGGAAGGCCTCCCACTAGGTTGACCGATGACCTGGTTTAGGTTGCGGGAAGGCGCTAGATGCGAGACGCACGGGATCGATCAATGTGGCGACGCCTGGGGGAGGCCTATGTCCAGCAATGGACGTCTTTCGGTTGATATGATGATGATGACGACTGATGAAGTGCATGTCGGGCCACGCGCAGTAATAAAATAGGGTTCCGTAGTTGCATAATAATACGGACTAAGAAGAGGGTTTTTTTTGTTACATGAATATGAAAACGGTTTCAGCGGCTCACAACGTCTAAAAACGGTATATGTACAATATTTTTACTGTTCCAAGTACATTTTATAAGTTGGACGACTATTACTCGTAAACTTCTAAAGCCTACTTTACTGTGATAGATTTCCTTTTAATTTCGTTATATATATAGATAGACTGCAGTGAATTTTTTCACGCTAAAAATATTTAAGGGGTATAAAAATCACGTTTGTTGTATTCCCATACAACAAACGTGATTTTTATACCGTGTTTAGCGATAGTGGTACGGAACCCTTCGTGCGCGAGTCCGACTCGTTCTTGACCGGTTTTTGGTCACTATGCTATGTATGCAGTTAGTCAATCATCTTAGTCGCACTTAGCCGGTTTTTGAGTTCATCGCGAACAAACGCGGCGAGGGACTATGTTTTATAATATGTCGTGATAGTGATACTCTCAATTTACAACAATGTTTAGTACATACTAATTCAATTTAACAATTATTTAGTTAGGTACATATTTGCTCGTTTTATTCTACCGTCAGTAAACCATTTTGCAACACTGCCAGAATAACCACTGAGGCACAATTCCAGTATCGTCAAATATTGGACGTCCGAATTTAATTAAATTTCGCGCATCGTTTCTACCCCACATTTTCCGTATTTAATAAACACGTTAATGGAATTTGAGTCTAAATACTTTGGAAACTAAGCTCGAAATTCCCGGATTATTTGTTAGCACTCAACCAACATGTTTGAACAAGCTTCAGTAGCTTTAGAGGTAAGTCGCAACTCACAAGAGACGGTAAAACGAAGCGCTGTTTATTTACTGTCACTGCTTAAGTACCAAGTGGAGGTACTCCGACGATAAAGTTTATCCAGCGAATGACCAGTAGGTACCTAAGTATCTTGGAGCCAGTCCTCTGGCTGGAAACTGCAGACGTCTAGCTCAGGGCATCGCACTGTCTCTACTTTGAATGCTGTGTTCGAAATATTACGAGGGTTGCATTTTAAAGTTTGAAGGGTGTTTTACAGACGGTTGGGGATTGTAACAAGAATTTACTAGAATAGAATGTAAATAGGGTTTTACTACGTTGTAGTTTTCGCAACTGCAAAATAAAACAAATCTACGTATACTAATATTATAAAGCTGAAGAGTTTGTTTGTTTAAACGCGCTAATCTCAGGAACTACTGGTTGGAATTGAAAAATTATTTTTGTGTTGGATAGTCCATTTATCGAGGAAGATTAAAGGCTATATAATATCACGCTACGACCAATAGGAGCGGAGCATAAATGAAAAATGTTGCAAAAACGTGAAAAAGAGCTACCGTTGCGTGCGCTGCGTAAACGGTTTAAATTACGCAATAATCATGTATGTAGGGTAGGTAGGTAGCCGGTTGATGGGAACGAAGCCGCGTGGGACAGCTAGTAAAGAAATATAATATCAATGCTAAAAGGAAAATTAGAGGCAGAAGTAGAGAGAGTGAGAGGGACCAGAGATTCGATGAAATTTTTGCTAATATTGTTACCAATTTTTGAAGAAACTTAGCAGGGTTAGGATTAGCCCTAAATAGGTTGTTGTTGAAAAGCCTAGCTAAAGAAAATTTAGAACATTATAAGCAACACCACCAATAGGGTGACTGAAAATGAGTTTTTTTGCCGCCAGGTACATTAATAAAACATATTAGACACATATTTTCTTTTGCCACGTAAACAAAAAAATACGACGATACAGTGCGTTGAAATATCGTGTGACGTCACAGTGTGTTACACTTTAAACTGACAAAGTGACGTCACAAGCCCCCACTCCTGAACTTTGATGCGCTTTATCTTTGTCAATTTTTATTTATTTAATAAAGCAGAAAATACGTGTCCAATATTATTTGATAAAATCACTGACGAACAAAAGAATTATCGTTTTTCTACCAACGAAACACCCCTATTTATTTCTGTTCTAACGTTGTTCACAAATCGATATAATTATATGTATAAAGTCGTTTGTGTAAATTTTCCATCAATCTATTTTCACATTGATTGCGCCGGACGGGGCAACCATTATGTACCTAACTACTCATAGGATATGTAGATTTAGGGTCATCCATAAAAATCTTTCAATAGTATAAAACAGAGTCGCTGTCTGCGTCTGCGGACGTCATTTCTGTTTCTCCGCTAACTTCTTATAAACCACGAAACGGATCTTTTTAACCGACTTCCCAAAAAGTAGGAGGTTCTATGTTCGACATTATGTTTTTTTTTTTTTTGTGTTTGTCCACCGATATCTCCGTCAATTGTAGACCGATTTTGGAAATTCTTTTTTTGTTTGAAAAAGTATGTTTCGAAATTGGTCCCATTTTAATTTGATGAAGATCTGATGAAGAACTTCAGACATATACAACAGAACTCTTCAATAAATAACGGCAAATCTCTCGGGATACATTTCAGAACATAAAATCACGCCAGTACGCTCTTAAGGGGTAAGCAGATCTCTCATTTCACCGGTTATGATCAAGTTTCATGAAATCTATTCTGGCGTTATAGTTACTTTACTAACTTGCCTATTAGGTAGGTACAACTAAAAAGTGAAAAATAAAAAAAACTTTTAAATTAATTAATTATTAATATATTTAGATTAATATTTTTTTCCAATTAAAAAAACTTGTTAGCTTAACGTGCATTGTCACCGAAACCAAACGTGTATACGTAATTTTATCTCTTTAGTATAACTGCTTTAAAATTCAATTGCAAGATTTGACCCGAACACACATACATACATTGCAATCAATCAATCTGCCTAGTCTTTTTCCAAGATACCCCTAGGCTAGACTGGTGTCAGATCTCAAGCTTCTGACTACTCGTAACGACTGTCAAAGATCTTCTAATGACAGCCGGGACCAACGCCTTTACGTTCTTTTCGAGGCACGGAGGAAACTCGGTATGTTGAAATGGTCACCCATCCACGGACCGACCTCGTCAAGCGTTGCTTAACCTTGATGATCGACCGGTCGGATCGTGCGGCTGCTATTATTTAGCCACGAGCTCCTCAAAAGAAGATTGATATTAACATTTTATTAATATTTAAAAAACGAGAGCCTACAGAAGTATACAGAGGCTCGCACAATACCTAGGTAGGTAACTTAGCAATACCGATACTTATAAATCTTATTTCTAAGACATAAAAGGGAAACAAATAAACACAGCAATGTTTACTTCGTAAAAGCAAATATTTGGCCTGAGATCTGAGCAATTCATCAAAAACATAACTGAAATACTATCCCAAGGAGAACGATTTCTGAAGGACACTGATATATACCGGCAGACTTATTACGTATCTTTTGCAAGAGCAAAACGATTGCGATCAAATGCTTTATGTCATAAAAGTCGGAATTATCTGCGGTGTAGGTATGGTAGGTACTCACACCTCACAATCGTTTGCGTCAAATGCACTTATATAAAAAAAAACGCCAACAACTCTAAAACTTATGTATGGAAGAGCAATTATTGCGCAAAAATCGCTATCGTTTTGCTCTTGCATAATATACGTAATAAGCCTGCCGGGTGTTCTATATGTACACGGGACGGTTGGTACAAGCGGAGATTTATGGTCGAATGTCAAAAGTGTCTGTTGTCTAGTTATTACTGTCGTTATGAATTATTTCTGTTATATATGTAGCTGTATGATATTTTTCTCAAAAATGGTACGTAATGTTGTCATAACATCTCTAAAAAGTATCCAGAAAGTGAATTCTACCGGAGACTTATTCACAACTGTCCAGTAAGAAGCGAGATTTTAAATTTGGAATCTCCTACTGTCCAGTAAGTAAGTATGTAATTTACTTACTGGACAGTAGTAGGGATAGGTCCAATATATCAAAACGTAACTTATATCGGATATGTGTTAGATATCATATCGATATCTATATCAAAATAACCGATATTTCAAAAACGATATCTAATATAACTGTACTACTAATACCGATATATGAAAACCGAACCAAACCTTTTCAAAATCAATGACGAACAACGAACAAAAATAATTATGCCGCGTTAGGCCTTTCTATTCGCGCGATTTTTCGCCCATTCTGCGGCCTATGGAAGCTGCACGCATTGCGGTGAAAAACTACATAAATCCGCGCAAATAAAATCGCAGTGCCTGCTAAGCCTTAAAGTGTTCATTTGTTTTTTTTTTAAATAAACAGCTTTCTATTTGCAAGCCAGTTCGAAATTTAAATAAAACTTTTGATAAGTTATCTCCTTGGTTGCCATGTTTCGGTGAAAAAGATCGTTCCATTTTTAAATTACACGACAGATATGAGTTTACTATGTAATTTATATTTATTTGGCCGCTACACACGACACATATGGATTTTCATACAACTTTTGCCGGCCGCTGCTCTCTTGTATTTGGTCTGTACTGCAATTTCGATTTTTCTCGAAGAAGGTTGTCAAAATAATGATCAAATTTCCAAGCATGTTTAAATAAATGCCCCCGGTAAATCGATCACAATATCTATCAGTAATTGCCCTAATATGAATCTAACCTAAAATATCAACTAAACGAATTTGTTGTTAAACTTTCTTTCATTTTTGAGAAAAGCATTATACAAGCCTCAACCAGTAAGAAAGACATCCTGGCCTCGTATATAACCGGACCTCACCTGCGGTTCGGTCCGGTTAACTCATACTTGGCCAGGAAGTCTTACTTACTGGATTCTGCAGTAATGTACTATTTCTCAAAAATGGTATGTAATGTTGCCGTAACATCTCTAAAAAGTATCCAGAAAGTGAACTTTACTGGAGACTTATTAACAACTGTCCAGTAAGTAAGTATGTAATTTACTTACTGGACAGTTGGTCATCCTCTTTAGATCTCCTTGGAAAAAAAAAACATGTTACCAGACACAGATTAGAGTTTAGCCATTATAACATGGTTATAGGGGGGAGGCTCCAAATATATATTTATCTCTCTTTTTGGTTTGACATTTTATGAGATAGATATATTTTTGGAGCCATCCATTTTTAACCGACTTCCCAAAAAGGAGGAGGTTCTATGTTCGACTTCAAGTTTGTTTCTTTTTTTTTGTTTTTTTTTTTTTTTTTTTTTTTGTGTATGTTTACCGATTACTCCGTCAATTGTGGACCGATTTTGAAAATTCTTTTTTTGTTTGAAAAAGTATGTTCCGAAATTGGTCCCATTTTAGTTTGGTGAAGATCTGATGAAGAACTTCGGAGATATACAACAGAACTCTTCAATAAATAACGGCAAATCTCTCGGGATTGCTGCAATCGCATGTATGTTTGTTGTTTATAACATTTCATAACATAACATCACGCCAGTTCGCTCTTAAGGGGTAAGCAGACCTCTCATTTCACCGGTTATGTTCAAGTTTCATGAAATCTATTCTGGCGAAATAGTTCCCTTACTAACTTGCCTATTAGGTACGTACAACTAAAAAGTGAAAAATAATAAAACTTTTTGCAAAAAAATACTACCGACTTCCAAATACAGAACTACAAAGTGAAAAATAACTTAATTTTTTGAAGTCGGTGTCCATAACGCAAAAAAATGGTAATGGTAAGACACCGACTTCAAAAAATTAAGTTATTTTTATACTGTGACACTTACCGCGACGCAGAAAAAGTACGCACATTGCGTTTTGTACTTAGTAATGTTGTAGAAGTATAGTGTGGGATTTTATGTTTGTATTTAGTAATTTAAGTTTATAAATAATGTTGGATTAAAACTTTCCATTCTAATATTAACATGGAGATTGAAAAACCCTTTTTTGTTTTCTTACTAGTACATTCATGTCATGTAAAAATAGAACAATGTTCAAAACCAAACGCAAACTTTTTAGTAAAAAAAAAACAATTTTATCGTCTGGCGGGATTTCAATTGTGTTTTAATTTACCGCGTGAACATAGATAATCCCAAAAAATTTGTTCAAGCGAATCTGATTCTGCAATAGATGGCACTCCTCCTGATGTAAAAGCTGAGGCCGAATTAGCAAAACAAATATAAATGCCCCCGGTAAATCGATCACAATATCTATCAGTAATTGCCCTAATATGAATGTAACCTTCAATATTAATTAAACAAATTTGTTGTTACACTTTCTTACATTTTTGAGAAAAGCATTATACAAGCCTCAACCAGTAAGAAAGCCATCCTGGCCTCGTATATAACCGGACCTCACCTGCGGTTCGGTCCGGTTAACTCATACTTGGCCAGGAAAGCTTACTTACTGGATTCTGCAGTAATGTACTATTTTAAAAATGGAACAAGTTTAGAACAAAAGTATCGTATACTATTTGGCTGTTGCGGCTACATGATCTTTGCCTTATACCTAATAAAGACTAAATAAAAAAATAAAATAAAAAGTTGACGCGGGATTGAGTGAAATTTTATTCCAAATTTTATTAAAAATGTTTTCAACATCAATTGATATTGAAAATACTCCACCAGTTATAACAAATAGAGCAGTTGCGGCTACAAATAACTTACTATCAGAAAAATCAAGACATGTATATGAGAAATCAAATACTTAAACACACTTCCTGAAATAATTATTTGTCTATATCTGTGTTTTATTCCTTCCTTCGTAGATAAAATCTTGTATGCAACTGTACGTTATTGGTCTTTTAATAACTCGTGCCCACCTATTGAGAAAAATGGCACTCGTATTAAAAGACCGTCCATAACGTAACAGTTGCATAAATAGCTATTATAAACAACTAGCTGTCACACGCGGCTCCGCTCCCGTCAACTGGCTACCAACCTACCCATTTACCGTTTACACAGCGAACGCAACGGAAGCTCTCAAAAAGGAATATATTTGCCCGTTTTTACAACATTTTTCATTTATGCTCCGCTCCTTTTGGTCATAGCGTAATGTTATGTAGCCTATAACCTTCCTCGATAAATGGACTATCCTACACAAAAATATTTTTTCAATTCCAACCAGTAGTTCCTGAGATTAGCGCGTTCAAACAAACAAACCCTTCAGCTTTATAATATTAGTATAGATTAGTAGTATATACAGGAACTCATGATGAATTTATGAGATAGGGTTTCAGGATAAAATCTTATACAAAGGAGAATGACCAAAAGTGGTACCAAAAAGTCTCACGCATCAAGACCAAAATTATATAGTAATTAGTTTCATATTTTTTTACGACATTACGTCGTACAAAATAGACCAAATATTAGGTTATTTTCGATTTTATAAAATAACTACGAAATCCGGGTTTTGTTTCCAAAAAGAACTTTTTTAAGAGTTAACATGATCAGTGTAGTCTATAAAAAACAAAGTTTAATTTTGATGCATCATGGTACGGGATTCCATACATCCATGTGCATTCTCCTTTAAAAAAAAACTTACGACTGATTGCCGAAAGAACTTTAAATTGACTATTACCATATGTATTAGTCAGAAAATCATGATAAAACTTCAGTAGTAACTTGTCGCATTGTTAACTTCAAATTCTCAATTCAGAAAGCCCTTACAGGTATAGAGCTTAGGTCGGCCGGTTGATTTAGCAAAATAATTCTAGTTTTTTTTTTTTTAAGTACCAAAACTGGGCATAGAGCCTCTCTTTGTAGTACATTCCCACATTCTATTCTTAGATGCAAGGGCATAATATATTTTGAAACAATTGGATAATCTGAAGGTTAGCTATGAAGGTCGCAGGCATGCATCATTAGTCTTGGTACCTACTGTTAGAATCTAGCTAGCTAATTAGCCTTGCCCGGTTCCTATTGATGGATACAAACATAGATGAATTATTCTTTATTGAACTGCCTGACAATAGGCCCTCTAGATGGTTGCTATTTAAGTAATTTAGGTTTTTACTTCTAATTCTATATTATGATAAATTAGTTAAGTACTGAATTGGACCTAATAAAGGGCGAGTTTTAAATCATAGTCATTATTTCATGAGTTGAAACTGATAAAAGTAATCTTACTTATATTAAAATGTGAAAGTTTAGATGGATGTTTGTTACTCAATCACTCTAGAACGGCTGAACGGATCTGGATGACATTTGGCACAGAGATACATTCTAGTCTTCAATAGCGTTTAGGCTACTTTTTATCCCGACATAATTGATGCTAAAACAATGTTGAAGCAAATGTTGAATTTAAACAACTTCTACTATGCGTTCAACTCTGCAGTGTTCAATACAGTAATTTTCGTAATAATACGAAACAATTTAGGGAACAGCTGCAGTTTTTTAGGGTTCCGTACCCAAAGGGTAAAAACGGGACCCTATTACTAAGACTCCGCGGTCCGTCTGTCTGTCTGTCTGTCTGTCACAAGGCTGTATCTCAAGAACCGTGATAGCTAGAGAGTTGAAATTTTCACAGGTAATGTATTTCTGTTGCCGCTATAACAACAAATACTAAAAACAGAATAAAATAAATATTTAAGGAGGGCTCCCATACAAAAAACGTGATTTATATGCCGTTTTTTGCTATAATGGTACGGAACCCTTCGTGCGCGAGTCTGACTCGCACTTGGCCGGTTTTTGTTTTAAATATTTCAGTGATTTAATCCAATATTAAACATTGTTAATATTCATTAATAATTTCACCCCATACGACCAATGAATCGAAAGTAACCCTGTAGATCAAAGATAATTTAAAACATATTAAAAAACTAACTACTCGATGAAAACCACTTTTTAAATATTTAAGTAATAAATGAAACAGTATCACCCGAGCTAATCAAACAAGCATTGACTCTATCGGCATTAAAATCATAATGCCTAAAATAAATCCATTTCGATATTATTCTGTAAACAGTACTTATATAATCAATCAAGGTAGTAGTACCTAAAAGTCGTAAACAAGAAGAAAATCATGCTGTGTGTGTCTTTTAGTTCGCTTTTTAAGTAGTCGCGTTTTTTGTTTTTTTTATTTTTATTTACAACTTTTTAGTTATATTTTTTTCGAATTAGGTACATTTAAACACATAAGTGTCATATATTTTTGAAATCACCTTTTAAAACTCTTTATTTTGATACCCCACACGATGGGATTGGAAGAAAAAAAAATTGGTGCTCCACAATATGGCGCCCAAAAGCCGCCATTTTTTTATTTTCCAATTTTAATGTAGCCAGTGACACTCGCAGCGATAAGACGAATCGATTGACGTAAGAATAATCAAAATCGGTCAATCACCTCAGTTACCTTTCCTTACCTAGTTGCCATTCCACCAATTAGCACCAAGCGCTTCCAAACATCCTTCATAAAGCGCACAGCAAAAGAGTGGAATTCACTACCTGCGTCTGTGTTTCCGAACGCATTCAACCCGAATCTCTTCAAAGTTAGAGTGAACAGGCTTCTTCTGGGTAAGCTCACTCCATCGTCGACTTTGTCTCCGTCACCTCTGACCTAGACTGGGGTCAAGAATAAACGCAAAATAAATTAAAAAGAAAATTAGTAGTCTTCACCATTTTTGCTTAAAAACTCATTAAAAACATTACTGACTGAGCGTATTTTTTAACCGACTTCAAAAAAAGGAGGAGGTTCTCAATTCGACTATATTTTTTTTTTTTTTTATGTTTGTTACCTCAGAACTTGTTACTGGGTGAACCGATTTTGATGATTCTTTTTTTATTTGAAAGCTGGTGTTTGTCATGTGGTCCCATTTAATTTTCATCAAGATCTGATAAAGAACTTCGGAGATACACATCAGAACTCTTCAATAAATGACGGCAAATCACTCGGGATAGCTGCAATCGCATTTATGTTTATTGTTTACACCATTTCATAACATAACATCACACTAGTACGCTCTAAAGGGGTACGCAGGTGTAAACAGTTCACCTTGGTATACCCTTATTCGACCGAATTTGTTTAAGTTTCATGTTATTGGGTAAATCTATTCTGGTTTCACTATGGGCATTATTGGTACCTAGCCTATATAAATTGTGTAGCACAACTAAAAAGTGAAAAAAAAAAATCTTTTTATTTAAATAAAACTCAATCTAAGGCATTTTATACAATACTTTTATTAAGTAGTGTATGTATCTACAGGTCACCCTGTATCATTATAATTCATTGGCATTATTTTTTCAAGGTTTCACCATTTGTCCAATAAAACTTATTTATATTCATGAGTACTTTCACCCATAAAAGATTGCCGAAGAATCAAAAGTCACCCTGTAAGCTCATAAATCAAACAGCGAATTATATTAAAATATTAGCAGCCTTATTTATGAAAACTCTCTAACCATGTGATTTGTTTTACAGCAATGATATTTAAATAAACAGATACATTATACACTCACAAAACAATTGAAAAAAGTGTTCCGCGCAGCAGCGGCAGCACGCATACACACTTTTCATTCATCTAACATTAGAAAATATTTATTTTAATCAATAAATAAATGAATTACAAATACACACGATGGCATTTTCTTGTTTTTTTTTTGTTTCAACAAAGCCTATCGCTCTTCGCCATGCGTGACATAAACTAAAGACTAAAGGTCACAATTGTGACCTATTCGAGTCTTCACAATGCGCGCGCTCATAACATATCTGTTTATTTGAATATCATTGTTTTACAGTAATAAAGTAACGAGTACATGTTACAGTTGGCAATAAAATGTTATCTTTTTCTTTTGATTAAGTAGCACATTCTAAATTCAAATTTTCAGCACACAGATTAAGTTAAGAATCTGTCAATCGGTGTTAAAACTTATCATGAATTGTAATTTTTAGGATCCCGAAGTCAACAAGGAACCCTAATAGTTTTGCCATGTCCGTCTGTTCGTCCGCAGCTTAGCTCAGAGCTATAATTTGGTATACATATTAATCACTCCGAGAAAGTGGTAAAATAAAATCATGAAAAAAAATATTTTCGGTTAGGTACCTTACAAGACGTAAAGTAGGGATATTTTTTTTTCTCGTCTCTTTCAAGGTGTATATAATCCGTATAAAAATGTATATATCCGTGTATATATTTTCGACGTTTTGTAACCTAAAGTCAGACTAAATTCGATTGTCAAGCAAATTACCCAACCATAGATGGCGGTATTCTCAATGATTCTCGTTTTTAGACGTTGTGAGCCGCTCGAAGCGTTTTAATGTTCATGTAACAACAAAAAACCCTCTTCTAGTCCGCTTGTAAAAGTGTTTGCACAAACTAACTTACAGAAATACAAAAATCATTTATACAACTACGGAACCCCGTTACTTGGCCAGTTTTTATAAATAAGGGCTTACACTAGTTACCACACAACACACTTTTTAGAATACACAATATTATCGTACCACGGCCTTGCGTGGTGAATAACTGAAATTTAACATGTTTTAGTTTACTTTCATACCTCAAAGGTTAAAAGGTAATAACAGCAAAAAATGCTGCATAAATTACCTTTGGAGTTAAAAGAGCCAGAAGTCTAGGACTCTCTAGGTCATAACTTTATGATTTCACAGAGTGTAATTAATAACTTACCAGTTCAGGTATAATTTAATCTGTAGCTACGTAATGTTACACTCGATGAAAGTGTATTAAAGTTGTCGGCACGTAACTTGGCAAGAGTTATTAGATGCGCACATGTCAGTTTTTACCCGACTGCCGAAGAAGGGTAATGTGTTTATCAGTCTATGAATGTATGTATGTTTGTTCCTATGTGGCGTTCCAGAGACCAAACGCGTTGGCCGATTTTAATGATTCTTACGTCAATCGATTTGTCTTAACCATGCGAATGTCACTGGCTACATTAAAATTGGAAAATAGAAAAATGGCGGATTTTGGGCGCCATATTGTGAAATCCTATTTTTTTTTCTTCTTCCAAACCCATCGTGTGGGGTATCAAAATAAAGGATTTTAAGAGATGATTTCAAAAATATAACACTTATAACGTTAAAATGTACCTAATTCGAAAAAAATGTTAACTAAAAAGTTATAAATAAAAAAAAGTTAATTAAAAAATCAAAAAACCCGACTGCTTAAAAAGCGAACTAAAAAGACGTAAACAAGAAGAAAACCATGCTGTACAGTCGGAGGATACATATTCGCGAGCTGGCTGACCAAAACCACATGTATCCTTTTTAAGCAGTCGGGTTTTTTGATTTTTGGTTAGGTCTCTTTGGTTACCAAGCGGGACGCGGGGAACGTTTAGCACCGTTCCAAGCGCGCGATTGGTTGCTCAGTTGACACAAGTATCGACTGTCCAATCCCGTCGCGTCCACGTTCCGTTCGCTCTATGTGGTAGTTGCTCAGTTCGCGCACTATACGCGAACTTACCCCCACAACGCCAAAACCTTGTCAAGTTACATGCCGGGGACTATACACTATTTGTAATTATTTGAAGCTTAAAAGAACCATCTTTATTATGTTTTTCGAAACATACGAGAACTAAAAACAAAAAATAAAAGGCTGTAATATTGAATAGTAGTTATTGTGTCGCAGGTAAGCTGTCAATCCATCAATTCACCTATTGAAAAACTGGACACAATGTGTACATTTAATAGACACAATAGCAACGAGGTTTCATATCAGTAATCTAAGCCCTTTTCATGCAAACTTGACATTAATAAACCCTTTAGAAACACTAGCTGTCCTTGTCATTCCCATGTCAATGAAGGCCAACAAGATATGAATAGCTATAACACCATTTTATGCCGCCTCCACAAGCTAGCTGTTTGCCACAAACAGGGCGAACAGCTAACACGAACACTGACCACAAACACCCAACACAAACACGGCACCCACACGCTTGGCAAACATGGCAGACGGCGAGCTTGTTGTGGCAGCGATTACTTTCGGGTTAAACTCCCCATTTTTCCTTACAATTTAGCTTAGGATACACAAAATGTCACGATTCGTAAATTTGAACACCACTATTAACTCCGTCCGCCGCCCTCAATCTCGCGCGTACTACTGAACTGAACAAGCGTGTAGATACATCACAAACAATTTCGTCGAACACCCTTTGATTTGTGCACAAAAACCGACACCGATGCCGAACACGGGCGAACACAAACAAAAACAGCAAAACACAATCAAACAACCATCCACACGTTCGTGTTCGTTGTTTGTTGTTTGCTGTTCGCCATTGTTCGGCGAGCGTGTCGGCAGATAATAATATGTTAATGAAAAGGGGTCAGACTGTCAGACATTTCCCGCCGCCTTTTTCGACAACCTTCGGTCAATTTAATATGTAGGACATTATGAGAATGTATTTTCCTCTAAAGGCGCAATAACCATAACATTAAGAATATACGTGCTGCGAATAACGTCTTCAGTAATATGAATTTATATGACTAGTTAACGGTATTCTGAATAACGTTTCTTACGTTGCAATAACGTACAATTTATTATTTGAAACTTGAGAAATGCGGTCTAGTGGCAATGGCAGCGCAAAATAAACTTTCAACAATATTGTAGGATTGCAGAGAAATTGCTCTTTCATAAAGTAAAACAAGTTTTAAACAACATCAAGAACAAATCTTGAACCTCTACGCTTGCAATCAATTCGTAGCATTTCGCTACGAATTCAATAAATGCTACGCCTCGTAGGCGGCGCGTAGCAGGTGCGTAGCAGAAGGTCAATCGTAAAATAAAATGGATTTATTTGAATTACCTTCGTCAGTAATTAAAAACTGTTCAACTAAGTTTAAAATGGAATTCAATTCGAATAGATAGTCTGTATTGTGCTAATCCACTGCATTGGGATATCGAACGAGTGAATCGGAAACCGCAGCACAGATAACATGTTATGTACCGCAGATAGATCTTTTCCTATCTTGTGGAGGGGCCGAGAAATAACTCGGATACTTCAACCCATTGGGATCTATTGTAGTCCCCTAGATAACTTACTCCTCCCCAATCTCACAATCTTCAATCTCTTTTCATGAGTTTTACAACGAGACTAGGACATATGAGCCTATAGTCTTCTGGTTTTATATATCCAAGCCCTAGGAGACTCAATCGCTTACTAGCCAGTGCATCGCATGTGCATAGAAGGTGCTCCATGCGTTCCGTATGTTCCCCACACAACCTGCACATGGGTGTCGCGGTCAGACCCATCTTCATGAGCATGTCTTTGGTTCCAAAGTGCCCAATAAAGGCCCCAAGCAGGTAGCGGATTTGCTTCCTGCTCATATTCCAAATGCATTCCGAACGTAGAGCCTAGGAATTTCTTGGAGAGTTGAAGACCGGTAAGACAGCCAATGTGTTCGTTGTCTGTGATCTGCAAACTCCCTAAATGTGGCTTTTACGAGACACGTCGAGATGCCTACACATGGTTCTGGACCCACGAAATCATTTGCTGAACCCTCTCTTGCCAGTGCTACTTCGTTACCATGGATTCCTTTGTGCACTGCAGATAGATACATGTTCATAGAAACATATGTTTTGGTCGGTCCTTCCACATTGCCAGTAAACTTAGTAAAAATCATGCTAAGAGTATTTCGGAAGCTGTTAACGATACGACGTAATTGGCACCGTAGCAACGTTGTGAAGGTTTTGCCAGTTTGCAGCGCTTTCGAGTTGTTAGGCACATGTTTTTGTTTGTTAGTGTTTGTAAATGTCTGTGTGCCTTTATTTTTACAAGCTTTTATTTAACTAGCAATGTATGTATGTAAGTGTGTTCGGATCAAATCTTGCAACTGAATTTTAAAGCTGTTATCCGCCACCAATTAAGATGAAATTTTGCATACACGTTTAGTTTGGATGACAATGCATGGTTAGCTAAGTGACGTTATTCTAAATTGCACTGCTATGATATGGGTATCAAATGAAAGGGTTTGCTAAGAAGAATAGGAAAAAAGCTTGTTTAATTTTTTTTTTTTATTAATAATTTTATTAGCTAGATAGTGTAGGACTTTGAAACATTTATAATGCCTTGTTTTTTTAACGAATATGGTCGATGATAAATTAATTTCGTTAATTCATTGATATACAACACACCTTTAACTTCAGGTCTAGAAACCTGAAGTTCCATTCATTCATTACATTTGGAGGTTAAACAGGAGATTTGGAGAGTTTTTACGGAAACTTGTCATTTTTGCTCATAGGAAATTAAATCCCATGATTCTATTTGAGTGTTATATTACTCTGTGAAACTGTGTGTTGAATGTCAGCCAGTCAAACAGACAAAGAATCGTAAGATGTATACTATCTATATATATATAATATCTATACTAATATTATAAAGCTGAAGAGTTTGTTTGAACGCGCTAATCTCGGATACTACTGATTGGAATTGAAAAATTATTTGTTTTGGATAGTCCATTTATCGAGGAAGGTTATTGGCTATATAAAATCACGCTACGACCAATAGAAGCGGAGCATAAATTAAAATTGTTGCAAAAACGGGTTTTTTTTCCCTTTTTGAGCGGAATCTCTAAATGGTTTAAGTAATGCAACAATCATGTATGTAGGGTAGGTAGGGTAGATGGGTAGGTAGGTAGCCCGTTGGAACAACGCGGATCCAAAGAAACCGCGAGGCGTCCGCTATACTGAATAAAATATATATTTATGCACTAGCTAACGCCCACAATCATTCCAAATCAATGAAGAGTTCCCACTACTAAGCAACGTGCCCGTAATACCAGCGTCAATATAAAGGCATGTTGGATGAATGCCGACGTCACTAAGCCGGTATTTGTATGAAACTATTACGTCACTAAGCAGGCATTTGTATGAAAAACAATTATGTCGCTTTCGCCCTCGACGGCTCTCGTGTTTTGTTTCTAAACAGATTAGCAGGCTCGCTGTGACGCAATTCTGTTGCCTTCGTCCGTTACTGCTATGATTCTACGTATATCAATAGAATGACTAACTAGAAACTAGACACGAGGATCCCATCTTGTTTTGGAAGTCCAGAATACATATATACATCAGTCATAGACAAGGGCGGATCTAAGGGGGGGACACGGGGGCACGTGCCCTCCCCAGACGGTATTTTATGTACTGTGGAGATTTCATCATAGTACATGCTTAGAAGTAAATCAAATTATCAGAGTTGTTAAAATATATGAATAAAATAACAGAAAGAACACGAGTGAAGCTCTTGACTTTCATAAACCTTCCTATACATTTAAACTTGTACTTGTACTTGAAGTATCATACTTAATTTTTATTTGTAACAGTTATTGTTGATATTTTTGCCCGTCCGCCCCTTCCAGAAATAAATCCTGGGGCCACCCTTGGTCATAGAGTTTCGATTGTTCGCGACCTCCTCGAATCACGATTTTGAAAAAAATCGGTATACGGTCTTTGCTTGATGACAATAAGATCAAGGCAAACAGCTTAAAATGATGTATGTGAGACTTGGGGTTGCAGTTAAAATGACTGCTGAGGTCATGTGATTCGGGATTTACGTATCATCATAATCTTGCCATCCTTGTCCCATCATATCATCCTAGTCCTGTCCTAGGCGACCACTGAAAATCAGCGCCTTGCTGTGAGTCCCCCACGGCACAGCATAATGCTGAGTAGAAGCCTTCTTGCCACAATTGCTTTTATTTATGCTCATATTTATATTTTTGTAATATTCTAATATAATTTAAGAACTACTAACACTGACGTAAAGGGTTTAGTTTGCAAAATCTACTACCACTGTTCTTGTTCTTGTAATGTAATGTTTGTATATCGTTTTGCGGCAATTAAATACATTTTCTTTCTTTATTATCTTAGGGTTAGCACAACACGTTTTTTCTTTATTATCTTAGGGTTAGCACAACACGTTTTTATCCGACTGCCGAAGGAGGGTTAATATGTGTTTATCAGTCTATGTATGTATGTATGTTTGTTTCTATGTGGCGTTCTAGAGACCAAACGCGTTGGCCGATTTTGATGATTCTTACGTCAATCAATTAGTCTTAACCCTGCGAGTGTCACTACATTAAAACTGGTAAATAGAAAAATGGCGGATTTTGGGCGCCATATTGTGGAGGCCCAATTTTTTTTCTCTTCCAACCCCATCGTGTGGACTACAAGAGGTGATTTCAAAAATATATAACACTTATATGTTTAAATGTACCTAATTCGAAAAAATATGTTAACTAAAAAGTTTATTTTATTAATAAAAAAAGTTAATTAAAAAAAAAACCGGCCAAGTGCGAGTCGGACTCGCGCACGAAGGGTTCCGTACCATTATCGGCAAAAACGGCAAAAAAACACGTTTCTTGTATGGCAGCCCACTTAAATATTTATTTTATTTTGTTTTTAGTATTTGTTGTTATAGCGGCAACCGAAATACATCATCTGTGAAAATTTCAACTGTCTGGCTATCACGGTTCATGAGATACAGCCTGGTGACAGACAGACAGACGGACCGCAAAGTCTTAGTAATAGGGTCCCGTTTTTACCCTTTGGGTAAGGAACCCTAAAAATCAAAAAACCCCACTGCTTAAAAAGTGAACTAAAAAGACATAAACAAGAAGAAAATCATGCTGTGCAGTCGGAGGATACTCGCTCTCGAAAATTAGTCCTCCTAACATTTTCCCCTGTGATAATGAAATTCGTAATTGATATGCGCAAAAAAGCATGTAGATAAATTATCCTCACTGTGTATGCAGATGTTTCCACATCGCCAATCTATGGATATTTCATCGGATCTTTATAGGCGTATGATCAAGTTTTATGAGGGAACTTAAAGTGTCGTATCGATCAACATTTATTGCCTTGAAGTACCGCTCAGTAGGAAGTACTGGCAAGAATCTCTCCTGAAGCCCTACCCTCCGTAGATACTTGTACTTTTATTACACTTCGAAGGATTTTAGGAAATGTAATGGAGTTTTATGCCTGGTTTTATAGGTTTTGGTTATCGAAGCCATAGACAGTAAACAGTGTCCAATCATAAACACCATCTCATCTGAAAGACGTCCTCTACTGGACATAGGATGTTGGTTGTTCGGTATAAGCAAAATGAGTAAATACATTGTTGGCATCACGGGTAGAGATTGGATAAGGCCACAAGTAACAAGTATAATTTCAAAATTATAAAAACCTCCGACACATTTATCTTGCGAAAACACCCCGATTCAAACAGTAAAACGCCCATAACTTTTGAACGGCTAAACCGATTTTATTCAAATATAGCTAAGAACACTCTCGACAAAATCACCTTTCAAACAAAAACTAAACTAAACTAAATCTAAATCGGTTCATCCGTTTAGGCGCTGTGATGCCACAGACAGACACACAGATACACAGCAACACACTTCAAACTTATAACACCCCTCTTTTTCCGACGGGGGTTAAAAAGAAAGCCTAGTAACGGGCGAAGTCAGGATATGGATGATGACTGAATATAGGCTACCCCCACAGTAGCCACATTAACCGGTCCTGTACTTATCTCATCCATCAACAGTATCCAATGAATCTATACCAGACCCTGAAATCGAAAAGAAAAATCGTTCCCTCTTTTTCTATTACCAAAAAAAATTCCCTAACAGCATAAAAAATATTCTCCTCTCCGTCCTTTTTCATAACGATAGTTGTCGTGTCGTATATCCTACATTCTTTTCACGGATATTTTATAAAGCGTTCCTTATAAAAAGTGTAGCGTTGTCCTTGTATTACTAAGTTAGGATACCGGATTCTCTGCGGCACGGACGCCCGTCTATCTCTCTGCGGCGATAGATTATCTTTTAAGTAGCCTTAACTTTTGTTTAGGATTTGGAAATTGTTTCTTTGTACTTTCTACGACGTATAATCTCTTGAGTTAAAGTCCTGTACTTACGTATCCAGATCTAATTTTCCGGTGGACAAATTTGGTTCAGTAACCAACAACTTTGGTTGCTTGATGTACTTAGTTGAAAAAGCATTAAACTTATGCCAGCACGAGTTATTAAATACGGTTAGGTATATACTTCAAACTGTGATAAAACGATTAGCTGTATGGTGAACCTTGGTGTACACCAAGGTCCAAGGTCGATACCGAATATTTGATCGATGTAGATATCTGATTGCTCATTTATTTAGGAGACGAAAAAAGCAAAGTGATATTTCCATCAAGTTTTCATCAAAAAGTATTTAAAGTGCAGATATAGGGGTAGCAGTAGTAGCTGATTTTAAAACTAGAACCACGTATAAACGGCCTGTCAAATATTTTTGGAAAATATATACGAGTGCCCACAGTGAAAGTGGTTCATATTTATTAGTATTTTCACCCCCTGAAATATTGTTCATAAGTTAAAAGTCATATTGTATATACGAAAACATATGTTATATTAGACCATTTTCTTAATAATTTGATTTAAGAAAATTTTCAGATTTATTCGTATAACATAGTGTAATTAGTTTGTAAAGTTATGTCTAACGCGGACCAACACACAACAATCGCACCAAAACCAACGGGCATATTTTAATTAAATTAACATCGTCTCAAATACAATTTAATTATGTACATTTTGATCTAAGGCTTTTTTGTTTCAAGATCGTTGGCGACTGTCGTCGTCTTAAAATCATAAAGAATACTTGCTACACGGTTCTTCCAAAATGACGAATACGACACACGATGCGAACATAATGTTATAGAAATAAGTTCCCCCTATTTCTACCACCACCACTTTCTAGAACTTTTGTGAGAAAATAAGCAGGTGGCACGCATTCGATTCACTCTTTTTTTACTTGACTGACACTAAAGACAGTCTGAAACCTATTTCTTAGTATTTAGGGCGATGTCTTTCTTTTATGTTTTAGTAATAATTTTAATACTAGATTTTTCCAGCCATTTCGCCCACGTACAAGTCTGAAATTATCTCACCGGAATTATCTACTACTGGGATAAAAATTAACCTATGTCCTAATCTGGCCATGGTTTACCCATCTAAATCTCTTCAGCCGTAGTGATGTAATTAATTTACAAAAATCCAAACAAGTAAAATTTTAAAATTAAAAATACCACCGACACATTTTTATTTCATGCTACATAATTTATCTAGTACATAGTAGATACGCTTCGATCGGCAATCTATTGAACACGTAATTATGACACGATATCTTGCGAAAACACCCCGATTCAAAAAGTAAAACGCCCATAACTTTTGAACGGCTGAACCGATTTCAAACATAGCTAAGAATACTCTCGACAAAATCACCTTTCAAACAAAAAAAAACAAAATCAAAATCGGTTCATCCGTTTAGGAGCTACGATGCCACAGAAAGACACACAGATACACAGCAACACACGTCAAACTTATAACACCCCTCTTTTTCCGTCGGGGGTAAACTAAACATTTATATAGGTAAGTAGGATTGCAACCTCAATTTTACATATATTTTCTATGAACCAGGCGAACAAAAATCAAAATCAAAATTTCTTTATTCAATTAGGCCATTAAGCGGCACTTTCGAACGTCAAGAAAAAAATTTAATGTAATAATAATTGATTCTACCGTCCATTCGGAAATGTAGCTTGTTATGGAGAAGAACGGACAAGCAACTTCACATATACTCTTTAAAAAAAAATGTGTTTTACAAGTATTTGGTTACAATAATCTTGTAGGAAAAATACATATATGTGAGAACGATGTAAAAAAAAAAACGCACTTAAAAGCGTCTAGAGTAAAACAAACAATTAAAAATACAATAAATAGGTAATTAAAAACATGCGGAGGCAGCTAAGATATGACCAATACCAACTGATGGCGCCCATTCACGAACATGACACATGGATCGGCACCACTCAGCTCAACCATCATGAAGGGAATCGAATGATCCAACACATGTGCCACCATCAGAGAGACATCCTTCCTTCCTCCTCATCCCTATCCTTCTTCTAACATCCTTCGTTTACAAGTTTGTTTAAATGTAAGAAGCTAATTAACCCATCTTGTTTACAAGTAAACGTTGTGCCTGGCACTGTTTGAAGTTGAGTGTCTGATGATAATAAATTTGCATGTTGTTTCACAAGCTGAAGGAAAGCAGTGCGACTTGCGAGTTGGAATCTGATTAGCGTGTTGAGCTTGAAGGTGAATGAACTGGGATTTATTTATGCAGTATGTTTGGAGCTTTGTAATCGTGGTTTTGGTATTGTCCTGCATTATATTAACGTTTGTCGTCTGTGTAAATTTCTAACCTAAAGAGGGGTGTTATAAATTTGACGGGTATACCAGAGTGTTTGTTTATTTGTGTGTCTGTCTGTGGCATCATAGCTCCTAAACAGATGAACCGATTTAGATGTCGTTTCTTTTGTTAGAAAGGTGACAGACAGACGGACCGCGGAGTCACTGTAATAGGGTCCCGTTTTTACCCTTTGGGTACGGAACCCTAAAAACGAACTAAAAAGACGTAAACAAGAAGAAAATCATGCTGTGCAGTCGGAGGATACATCTGGTTTTGGTCAGCCAGCTCGCAAATACCTATGTATCCTCCTATGTTTTTTAAGCAGTCGGGTTTTTTGATTTTTTAATTAACTTTTTTTATTTACAACTTATTAGTTATTTTTTTTTACTTAGGTATATTAAACATATAAGTGATATATAATAAAAAATATAAAAAAAATTGCACCCAAAAAATGGCGCCCAAAACCCGCCATTTTTTTCTTTTCCAATTTGTATGTAGCCAGTGACACTCGCAGGGTTAAGACGAATCGATTGACGTAAGAATCATCAAAATCGGCCAACGCGTTTGGTCTCAAGAACGCCACATAGGAACAAACATACATACATCCATACTTACATACATACAAAGACTGATAAACACATTACCCTCCTTCGGCAGTCGGGTAAAAAGTCTAGGTGTTGACCAGTGACAACTGTGTTTTTTATCTCATTTTCATTTCAATATCACTGTCTGATATCTTTGTAAAATGCAAAGTCGGGACCAGTGACTATACGATGATGGCAGTTCCGCGGGCTTATTACGTAAGAAACAGCAAGTAGCAATAATTGTACAATTATTGCGCGATCAATTTAGTGATCTGGCTACTGAGGCCTTTAAGTCAAGTCTTTTTTTATTATTTTTTTAGCAGTCACTTTTAACAGAAGCTCTTTTATCTGTCTGATGATTTATAAAATGTATCATTTGATGAATTAACCAGCTTATGAAAGAGCAACACTTCGTGGAGGCTGTTTTTAAACAATAGTCAATTTGATTACTATTTAGCTACAATATTGCGGTAAATTAATATTCGCAGATGTAAAGTATTTGTGTAAAGTAAATATGGCAGTGTAAATTGGATATTTTATTTAAATAATATAATAATTAATTTGAAAAACTGGATGACTAAAATGTCAATGTGTAAAATTTATTAAAATTTTCTTCGAATTGTCGATTGTTATAAGAAAACGAATTGATAATGCATTAGGACATCACTTAATAGACTACATTATCTCGTATTTGAGCTATGAAACGATAAATTGATTTTTCCAATTTAATTTGACATTGGCAGAATAGTCGACATCGGTGCTTGACATATAAAAAAATAATATAATAGGTGATACTTATTGCGGACTTATCACAATCTAATGTGTTTGTAAGTATTTAGTAGGTAAATATATAAGCTTCGCTGAGGTAGCCAACACTACAGTATATAAAAATCCTCCACTTTACCGTGATCACTTCTGTTTCAATGATTCAACAAATAGTCCAGTTGCGTAGACATTAGGGACACAAAACAACACCAATTTGTCATTACAATATTCAATGCGGCATTTGTTTTTTCAATATTTACTTTTATATTATTATTCTAATTTGCGGATAATTAAAGTAGCCACTACTAACACCACTAGTAACACACGAAAAAAGCCGCCAAATACACAAAAACTTCTGTACCTACTCAGCCATCAGCGAGCGATTGGCAATCGGCCAACAACAAGGGAAAAAGTAATCGCAATTTGACAGCCACATTTGCTCGCCGATCGCTCTCGCTCTGCTGTCAAAAACCATACGTAATACGAAATGATCGCGATCACCTAGCGATAAATGCACATTTCAGTTAGCAGATTTTTATTGTTCGCAGTGCTGTCGTAAAATTATTATGGTGTGGCTATAGCTCATATATAATGCGGATTCGCGATTGAAGAGCAATTATTTCGCAAAAATAAGCCTTCCAATTTTTTGACGTAAAGCGATAATCGCGCGATGATTGTACAATCTCTGCGCAAATATTGCTATTTGCTGTTTCATACGTAATAAGCCTGCCGGTTTCCGTTCATTACGAGCCGGAATCACGAGTTTGGAGGAATCGGAATACCCGGAATAATCGGTGCCCCTTAATTCCGGCATTGTTTGGTCCGCTTTAGTTACCTCAGTTCATATTTGACTGAACAATACTGATGTAGACTACTTTTTATACGTTATAGTAGTTTCAGGCTTTCTTAGTGGAAAACGATATTCTTAATAAAATTTGTTTAACACTTTTGTTAGAACACTTTCTAGATACAACAAGAAGACATAGTTTTAGAATGACACAATCAAATATGAAACAAAACAAGTAAAATTAAAAAAAACCCCGATACATTTTTATTTCATGCTACATAATTTATCAAGTACATAGTAGTACGATCGGCAATCTATTGAACACGTAATTACGACACGATATCTTGCGAAAACACCCTGATTCAAACAGTAAAACGCCCATAACTTTAAACGGCTGAAATGATTTTATTCAAACATAGCTAAGAACACTCTCGACAAAATCACCTTTCAAAAAAAAATAACTAAATCAAAATCGGTTCATCCGTTTAGGAGCTATGATGCCATAGACAGATACACAGCAACACATGTCAAACTTGTAACACCCCTCTTTTTCCGTCGGGGGTTAATAAAATAAACCAGCGTTCCAAAATTGAATATACGCTGAACTAAGAACGGACAGTGTTGCCCTGTTATTTTTTTATTCTTTTCTAACCTTACCTATTATGATTTCTTCCTCGTAACATACGCTTGTACATTATTATTATTATCAGTTTGTTATACATATACATGTGATAGTTTGTTACCCATATGTATAGGTACTAACAATTGTTGTCAAGAAAAATAATTGTGATCTTTATCAACATGTTTACTTGAGGTATCAAGGTTGCTCACTCACCGTGTTGGCACTACTAGGAACTCATAGCCGTCTAATGACCTGCTTAATAAAATATTGAATAGGTAGTTTGATTTTAAATCGATAAGTTGTTTGTCTAGGCTAATAACAGCTATGTAGCTAGCTAGAGATAATCCTGTTGTTGGATTTTCCTTTAGAGTAAAAAGATGTGTTGTTGATGAAAATAAAAATATCAACTTTACAATAATACATTTATATGTGTAGGGAATACTGTGTAATTGTCAGGAAAAGCCATTATTTGCATAGGTTCTTTTCGGGCTGGATGTTAAACAAACGAACTTCTTTGCTCACAATGTAGGGTCACAATGTAACTGATCACGTTATGTATTGGCGAATAACGTAGGTATACGACATTCCACTAAGCACGTAGTTTGATCTACACGAACAATCGGTAATTCTCTCTGTATTTCTCCATAAGCCCAGTTTTATCACAAATTAACGACTCAATCCAACCAGCCATATCCTTACTCCTCAATCCTTGACTGAACCCCCTTGTTCGCGTCAAAAACTAGTGCTTAGTGTTACGTCAAGTTGACATCTGTCAAAGTCATTCGAAACCATAGCTCTCTTCAGAACGAAATCTTTAGAAGTGCCTACATGCATATTGAATTTTGATATTATAAAATAATATTAGTTGCTAATCTGTAAAGTTTCTAAATTAAAAACTTTGTAAGTGTAAAGTTCATATTCATATTCTTTAGTGTACACAAAATAAATACAAAAGAATAATATTCAAATACAAAAGGAAAACTTATGTACAAAGGCGAGCTTAACCCAGAATTGGGTTCTCTGACAGCAAACCTCAGTGTTATAGAGAGATTTACAAAATTAGGACGGTTAACAAAAGCGCACAACAAATACTAAAAACACATTTGAATTCTTACTAATTAAATACACTACACGAATTTTTATTTGTACGCTGCTACCTACGGCTTAACATGATTGGACTCAAACGATATAATATCTTGTATGTATACAATGTTTACAAATAAAAAAATCTAATCTAATCTAATGTCCCATGAAATCTTCAACCCATAACTTCTTACCCAATAAAGCAAAACATTTGAAATGAGTGATGGAATAAAATATACACGGAGGGACCTCAAAATAATGCAAACTTTTGCTAGTCCGACACGCCTCCTCTCCATTCCACTTCACTGGAAACTGGACCTTAATAAGTCAGTTTTAATACTATTGAATAATCATATATATGTTTACAATAGTATTCAAATATTAAACTGAATTGACAACAGGAAATGTAGATACAACTCAACAAAACATGTTTCTTTCATCCAACCAAGCTCCACACAAACCACTAGGGAAAGCTTTCTATGCATTTTAGAACGCAGAATTCTTGTAGAAAAATCGTACAAGCTCCTATTCTTGTAATGTTCTATGCATATTGAAATAGCTTGCACGTTTTCTGTCCACAAAGTCGGCTGCATCCTAAGTGGTATCGACATAAGCACCTTATCCGACACGCCTCGGATGAAAAGATTTCAACAATGGACGATAAGCGACATATTGCGGCTTGCATTTAAAAGTCGTTTGACTAGGATTGTGGATTTTAAATTCCTTGTCGGGGATATTTAAAGGAGTTTTGAGTTTTCAGAACGTTACTATCATTACTGAACTGTCACCAGAAGAAGTGTACGAGTGTACGGGCTATGTGTTGCTACGATTTTCTGTTAGGATTCCGAATAGCTCGCCTCCTATTATTTTCTTCATATGCGAGTTGCGACGCGTCTCCAAGTTATACATTGTGGACTATTGTTGCCTAACTACCGATAGTTGATGTATCGATGTATACCTCGAAAAATAGTCACAATATCGATAGCCCTATCGATAATATTGAAATTTTACAATACTATCGATACCATCGATAGTATCTATCCAAGAAATTGAGCAATACTATTGATAAAGTGCAATATTATCGATAGTGTTGATACTATTGGGTATTGATACTATCGATAGTTTACTATGAATTAATGATGTTGACTAAAATTCCGATGCAGTACTATTGAATTTTGGGTAAATATCGATATAGTAAAACTATCGATAGTATCGATAGTGATTGCAGTAAAACACACCATAATAGTGATAGTATCGATACTATCGTTAGTATAAATACCCAATAGTATCGATACTATCGATAGTAGGTATTGTACTTTATCAATAATATTTCTCAATTTCTTGGATAGATGCTATCGATAGTATCGATAGTTTTGTAAAATTTCAATACTATCGATAGGGCTATCGATATTGTGACTATTTTTCGAGGTCACGATAGTATAATATCGACAACCTAACAATATTGTAAACCACTTCGTTTAAACAAAAACGGATACATAATATTTGAGAGACTATTTTAACACATCTGCCAAATCTTTAGTGTAATTTATACAGGCGTTATTCATCATCATAATCTTCCTGCCCTTGTCCCATGTTACTTGGGATCAGCGTTTTCTTCTTCCATACCGTCCTGCCCCGTCACGCCATCACTGACTCCCTTTTCTTTCATATCACTCCTCACACAGTCCATCTATCTTTTCTTTAGCTGGTCCCTTCCCACTCCATCCACATTTATATTCATAACTCTTTTAGTAACATGCGTTTCATCCCTCCTCATCACATGACCATACCAGGACAAGAGGTTTCCTTTCAACTTTTCTGTTATACAGGCGTGTTTAAATAAACTTATCTTTAAATATGTTTGTTAGAAAACTACTATCGTCGCCTGGAATAAGGACTGTTATAGATAAAGTAATAAAAAACTTTTGCAGTTTGTAGAGATTGTCTTTATCTACTTCAGGAAAGAAGCATTAAACATCTCATCCGGATTTGTCTGCGTTAGTTTTTGCTTCCTCCGTCCTGTTCAGCTCAGCTAATGCAGACGAACACGGGCTATTTATTTCCTTGAGTAGGTCATTTTTCTTGCGGTGAGCAATGTCGAAGTGGTTCCCCGTATTTTACTAGCTTCCGCCAGAGGCTTCGCCCGCTTATAAGTGTTTATCAAAGCGCGAGAAAATTATACCGGGATGAAAAGTAGCCTATGTGCTATTCCAGACTAAAATCTATCTCTGTGACAAATTTCATCCAGAACCGTTTAGCTGTTCTGACGTGTTTGAGTTACAAACATACATCCACACACACATCCATCCAAACTTTCAAATTTATTATATTATTAAGATAAATGTAATAGAATAATTTATATTTAGCAGCATTTAACTTTCAGGTGTCAACCAAATTGAATCCCTGTAGACATTCGCAATCCACATTTAGACATGTCAACGCATTCAATTCTGTTGCTCCAACCAATTTAAAAGGCACTGGCGTTATGTTCAAAATAATTTAGGAGAAACAAAAAATATCGGGCTTTTTAAAACAAATTCTGTTGTTATACGTCGTTAATTTTTTAATGAGTTTTAAGGCTGGCAGTAATTACATGCCGGCCAAGTTTTGTGGGGACTTGTTTAATTATCGGCTTAGAGAGTAATGTTTACTTTACGCGGACGAGTTGAGAAGTCGCGTCGTTTGTATGACGGTGCTACGACAATGTGAACTGCCCTAGTTTGGTAAAGTAACTTCATCTTTCGAGTCTTCATCGGTTTAATTATAGTACATTATGGTACAAGTGTGTAATGTTGGTGATAGGTGAGGGTCTTAAGAGAGCCGAGGCCGGTAATCATCAATACACACGTGTATCATACGACGTTTTTCAACACACTTGTGAAGAAAATAATACAAAAAAAACATTTTCAACAGTGAAAACGAGTTGTCAATTTTTTTTCGCAATGGCGGGCAAAATTATTCACTTTTCCTATGCGCGCGCATCTAACCACAGAGTACTTAAACACGTACAAGTTGAAATTATCCATTTAAATACGAAGTTGCATGAAATGAGCAAGCAATAGGTACATTAATTTATTTGTTACTAGCTTTTGCCCGCGACTTCGTTCGCAAGGAATCGTGAAAAAAAAAAAAAAAAAAACTATCCTATGTCCATTCTCAAGTTCCAAACTATGTCTGTACCAAATTTCACACAAATCGGTTCAGTAGTTTAGGCGTGAAGCAAAGACAGACAGACAGACAGACAGACAGACAGACAGAAAGACAGACAGACAGAGTTACTTTCGCATTTATAATATTAGTTTGGATATTGAGCACGATCTTTTTTGTATCGAAACTTTTTTAAGAACAAAGCAACTCAACCAACAAATTAAAAAAAAACTCTATAACTCACTTGCGAATAATAGCAATGAAAAAGTCACAGTTTGATTACAGGTGTCATTATGTGCCTGATTGCGGTGAAATTAGAGCTGCTTTATGAGAAAGTGTGTTGAAAAATGCTTTTGATACCTACTTACCAATTTCAGGCAAGATTTACATGGGAAAACTAACAGTTTTTCTAGTTCTTTCTTTAAAATATATTAAAGAATGTTTTCACCATTTAGCTTATATACAGCACCAGTAGCCAACTAGTAGGAGACCTCCACCAATTCTTTCCATCCGTTCGCGTGCGGCTGGCCAGGACGTGGCTGGAGGTGGATCACTGTGTTGCCCAATTTCTCACAGGGCATGGTAACTTTAAAAGTAAATTATTTTCCTTCAAGCTTGTTGCCTCGCCATTATGTCAGTGTTCTACATCTGACTGTGAATATATACAATCTGCACATCATATCTTATGGGAGTGTATTCTTTGGCAGAATGAACGCAATACTATGTTGAATAATGTACAGGCTGTATCAGGAGCCGTTTACTATACGGACCTTGTGGAAACTAGAACAAATTTCCGTGCGTTCAAGCGCTTTTGCCATACCTATTATTGGAATCAAATATAACAGCTCACAATGTTAGGACCCATTAATATTAATGCAAATTTTTATCCGTGGTGCTTGGCAACTGGGCTTATCCCAGTTGTAAACGACCCTTTGTGCCTATTGGTCTTGTTTGTTCTGTCTCCTGCTTGATATGGAGGGAAGTGGAAATTTGTGTTTTTCTTACTCCTCCATTTTCTTTTCTGATTAATTTCGTTGCGGGATCCAAGACAGTTAAATTCATTCTCCGGGACTTCGTCGAGCTTCATTGCCTCGGCGCTTTTCTGGTGGTCGCCACTGTTGATTCTGGCTTTCAGGAGTTGCAGTGGTTTGGGAATAGTGCGGTGGGATTGTCCCAAAAAAAAAAAAAAAACTAGTAGGAGAAGATCATGGCTAAATAATAACAGCCGCACGGGTCGATCTTCAAGGTTAAGCAACGCTTGACGAGGTCGGTCCTCGGATAGGTGACCATTTCAACATACCGAGTTTCCTCCGTGCCTCGGAAAGATCTTTGAAGATCTTTGACAGTCGTTACGAGTAGTCAGAACCTTGAGACACACGTCTAGCCAAGGGGTACCGTGTTACCCAGTTACTGGGTTGTGGAGGTCGGATAGGCAGTCGTTCCATGTAAAACACTGGTACTCAGCTGAATCCGGTTAGACTGGAAGCCGACCCCAATATAGTTGGGAAAAGGCTGGGCAGATTGGGACAGCCCTAGAAGCCAAAGTCCAAGTTTTGTAAATAGATACAGATAGATACTCGTATTACAATGCACTTAGTCAACATACAATACATCTAATATCTTCAATAGGATGCTACGTCCTAAATGGTACAAATTCCGTAAAGTAATCTTCAAAATCAAAACAAAGTACTATCATGTCTCCAACAAATAAATCCTTCAATAATTGCATCTACGTCAATATTGACCAATGAGCTTTCACGATGACTCAACACTATTGGTTCAAAGAAGAAAGCCAATCGTTGCATCACTGATAGTATATTCTCATATTATAGATTTATAGTTCACATAGCCCGACTATAACAGTGTTAAATTGTTAACCCAGTTCGTCCTGTGATCGTAAATTCACTTGATGAGTATAAATAAATTATTCCCATGTACTATCCTTGTAGGCTAAGATTCTAGAGGCAGTAGCTATTTATTTTATAACACATTTGCTCGTAAAGAGTCTCTTATTTCACCAATATCAATATCGTAATGTATCTCATTACGTACTTGTGCGTTATTGTAATGTTAAACGCACGGTTTATCAAGATGCTCCGTCTAAAACGAACGGTACTTTTTTTAATCGTAGTCAAGAGTTTTATGTCAGAAAAGTGGTCAACATTTTATGAATAAAATTATCTTTGGGAGATAAAAAATAATAAACAAACATTTAATTTAATTAATTTTGACCATAAATTACAACCATTTATCTGTAACAAAACACAAAAATATTAATTTACTTTATTAGTAATACTGGCTGTTTTTGTGCCTTTGCCTCAAAAAAAACAAGCGCTGATGCGCGCGCATCGCTAATTTGTGAACAAGTAAAAATTCTTGAAGTACGTAAGTAAGTAAGATTTATTCGTTTAAGAAAGTCCCCGTTTTATTTATTTCCTCGCAAATATGTTATAAATCGTCGTATTGACATACGTGCGCTTTATTAATTACAGCCTCTGCTGTCTTGTAGTCCTCGCCTACGGCTCGGGCTAGCAATATCGCCTCGGCTGTAATTTTCAACTTACCGCACTTATATCATAATGTACTATTATGTGGCACTTTTTTAGTCTGAAAGTGGCACTGGTGACTGAAAAGTTGTCTGAAAATTAGTTGTCATGGTACGGGTATGTGATGCGGAGGAATAAAAAAATCTTTTGAGGAAAGCATTTACTATTATTGTGGGTTGTAGTGAAAAGCCTAAATTAATGATGGAGGCTGGATGATGTCCACTGATATGATGATTAATATAGGAGTAATGGTAGAAATTATCATGAACATCTAATGGAAGAAACTCTGTTGCGCCGCTCAACCAATCAATAGGGTAGTTGACAAAAAATATATATTTAGTCCGTCAGTTAGATAACCTAAAAATAATAGACACGTATTTTTCCTTTTGCAACGAAAACAAAAAATTACGACGATACAGTGCGTTGATATATCGTGTGACGTCACGGTGGGCTACACTTTACACTGACAAAGTGACGTCACAAGCCCCCACTCCTGAACTTTGATGCGACTTATCTTTGTCAATTTTTATTTGTATGATAAAGCAAAATATATATATACAGATACGTTATATACTCACAAGACAACCTAAAAAAGTGTTCCGCAGAGCAGCAGCATACATACACACTTTTCATTCATCTGACATTTCACTACAAGTCGAAAAGGATGGCTAGATAAAACCAACAAGAAAAAAGAGACAGCTAGTGTTTGTCACTTGCGTGTGAATGTAAACAAACATTATTCTGACCACCAATGTATTTTTTTCTTTTTATAACCTCTAATAAACAAATATTAGGAAAAATTTAAATAAATTAGTAAATTGCGGTGTATTGCGTACTTACATATGGTATGAGAACCCTTCTGTTTTATGTACTTTGGTATCATAATTGGTACACTTTCTAAATACACACGATGGCATTTTTAACCCCCGACGGAATAAGAGGGGTGTTATAAGTTTGACGTGTGTTGCTGTGTATCTATGTGTCTGTCTGTGGCATCATAGCGCCTCAACGGATGAACCTATTTTGATTTAGTTTTTTTTTGTTTGAAAGGTGATTGTGTCGAGAGTGTTCTTAGCAGTGTTTGAATAAAACCGGTTTAAAAAAGCGTTTTACTGTTTTAATCGGGATGTTTTCGCAAGATAAATGTGTCGTATTTTAAATTGTGAAATGTTACTTGTTTTAATTTTGTTTTTGTTTCAACAAAGCGTATCGCTCTTCGCCATACGTGACATAGACTAAAGACTATATATACGTCCCAATTAGGACGTATTCGAGTCTTCACAATGCGCGCGCTCATAACATATCTGTTTATTAGAATATCATTGTATACAATATTATTTGATAATCTCACTGACGGACTACATAGAATTATCATTTTTCTACCCAGGAATTGGCGCAAGAGAATGATGTTGAGTAGGTTTCTGTTGTATCGTCTGTATGAGATTTCAAGATTTCTACAATTTAGATCTTATCAGGCTAAGTTCATGCTAAGTTAGACTACTGAGCAGTATTTATTTAGGTAGTTGCCTGACTGGTCAGTATCCAGGTACCTGGCAAGAAGCTATTTATCAGATACTAGCTGTCTCACGCGGCTTTGCTCCCGTCAACTACCTATCTACCCATCTACCCTACCTACCCTACATACATGATTGTTGCGTAACTTAAACCGTTTACGCAGCGCACGCAACGGAAGCTCTCAAAAAGGAATATTTATTCCCGTTTTTGCTACATTTATTCGTTTATGCTCCGCTCCTATCGGTCGTAGCGTGATGTTATATAGCCTATAACCTTCCTCGATAAATGGGCTACCCAACACAAAAAGAATTTTTCAATTCCAACCAGTAGTTAGTTACTGAGATTAACGCGTTCAAACAAACAAACTCTTCAGTTTTATAATATTAGTATAGATTAGTACCATCTATGGTAGCTAGACTTATGTTAGATTTGTAGAGATAGAATAGGTTCTTCAGATGCTGTAATTCTTATACAGCTTGATGTTTCACCACATTTTTTATGGCTGCTGCCATATTTCTCAAGAATGTAGTAAAAATTTTAACATATTTCGAGTCAACGGACAGACGTCTGCGATAAAATTTTGTTGGATCGGTAATAAATCTACGAGAAACATCTAACATCAGGATTCCTATTTATTCGTTTTCATCCAACAGACAGCTCATATTGCGATGAAAAAAGTTAATCGAAATATTCTCATGTTATATTAGATTTTATTTTTAGTGCGCCTGTTGCAATAGAAACTGGCAGCGTTCCATTTTTGAAAACACCATGAACCATCGTGTACCCAAAGCACAAAGTACATAAGCGGCGGCGCGCCGCAGACAGAGAGTCCACTACGAACATAGCGCCATTTTGCACGCACACATTGACATCACGATTTTACAGGCAATAATGGGCAATATTGGACCGAGCTCAGTCGCGGCTGTCACGACTCACGAGTGCTGGCGCGGGCGTTTGTCACGGCATTCATCTTTTAGAAGAATTTCAAAATATATATTTTTAATGCCTTGCGCATGTTTCCCCACCATTTGTTTAAAGAAAATGCGAATTTTCTCTTCTTCGTCAAACTTGGCGACTTCTTTCTCAAATTTTTGTTTTTGCCGAGTTTGGTGCCTTTACACATTTTATGTTTTTGGTGGGATCATTGTTACGTCTTGTTACCCGCCAATCTTCGTTGTATGTGGAGTCGTGAGCTTTAATGGATATTTGATGCTCTGCCTACCCTATAAGGCATATGACATTATTTTTTTGATATTTTTGAATTTGAAAGTAAGATGTGATGTATGTTTAGACGAACTTATAAAGCATTTGCGTTTGTAAACCTTTTAAACCTTTTAAAAAAACCTTTTAAAAATTCAGAATTAATATAGTAGCAACCCTAGTGAGTATGTCAAGTTTAAATGTCAATTTTCGAAATGGTGGGAGTGGTCCTTCTGAATACTTTCTATTTTGTGCCCAAAGGTACAAAAAGCATGGAAATAATAAGTACTAAATAAAACTTTTCACTTTTCCCTGATGTAGGTTCGTTGAGTCGAGTGGAGCATTCTGTACTAAATTGAGTCGTCGTCCAATGGGGCGTAAATAAACGAGCAAGCTTTCATGTCACACACGATCGCGGCCGCTGCAGTGCCCTTGAACAGCATTCGTATTGTCATGCATCATGGCACCTGTTTACTTTTTTAAATACCCACTTCAAACAACAAGCCTTTGTGCTAACTAGAAGCTGTTTTTATAACGACATTACCAATTTATTCAGTTTGTACACGTGCCGCTGAAAACTAATAATATGTAGCCTTGAGAGAATGTTTCAGTTTGTGACTGCAGTAAGTTAGAGGAAATAAAGCGATAGCGGCAGCGAGCATTTTGAAAATTTCCAGCATTTGAACTATATTAAATAAAATTATAATTATTTATTTTATGTAATAATATAACTAGTATCTCTAGCAATATATTTAAATATAAAAAAGTATTTTGCGGTCTTTTACATGAAGACGAGAATATCATTCCGGTTATTTGAATGGGCAACTTAATAAAAAAAAACAAAGAGCAATGAATGCTGGCCTGGCTGATTGTACTAGTCAATCAATGCCATTTATTGTTTTTTTTATATATTTTTTGTTTTCATAATGGCTTCACATCATTTTTCCTTCAAAACCAGCCAGTGTTTCAAACTAATTAATGTGTAATGTAATCTTTTTGATAAAATTATCACATGCTTTTAAACATTTGATAGGTACAGAGGTCAAAGGATACCTCTAAACCAATTAATTCCATCTATTCTTCTCTTTAAAACAATTAATAAATCATTGAAGACAGTTCTAATTTTTTATACACACGGTGCTCATTTAATGCTCCAATAAATAGTGCGTAGGAACTCCTCTCTCCCTTCCAAAACATAAAATATTCTTATGTAACACCTCATTTGAAACCTGTCCAGGACAAAACTAACTACGTAACTAATTAACTAAACTAAATAGTCCGCGTTACGTGACCAGCAGACGTAAATTCTAAATACAACACACAATTCGCTGGTTCACAATTTCGAACGGATGGAAGAAAATCTTCAGCAGTTCGTTGCCAACGTAATCGTATATAGACACGTATATGTAGCGTGTATGTACCCTCCAACGTAAGAGTTCAAGGGCAATGCAGTATAGACATGCGACACTGGTCGGAAAAGCACTCATCTTGACAAATACGAGGTTCAGTCTAGCATTGGGTTACTTGGAAAACATTACTACCATTTAATAGTAGTTTATGCAACAGTCATTTAATAGGGGTTATTAAAACACGAGCGTAGGTTTATGATAATAATATCACGTGAGTATTTTGATACCTAATTATATGCCGTTGCATACACTATTTTATCTTCACTCATACAGTTGAAATAAAACAAAAATGGAAACGGCAAAATATGTGGTATGGCGGACAATTTAGATTCTCATTGCACATGACTGCGCAGCGCGCGCTTCCAAAGACAATGACACATTTTTTCTACATTAAGTCAATGAGCCCATAAGCGCCAATAAATTAAAAAGTATAATAGTACATTATGGTACAAGTGTGTAACGTTGGTGATTACCGCTGAGGCGCCATTGAGACCCGAGCCGTTAGGTGAGGGTCTTAAGAGAGCCGAGGACGGTAATCATCAATACACACGTGTATCATACGACGTTTTTCAACACACTTGAGAAGAAAATAATACTAAAAAATCATTTCCAACAGTGAAAACGAGTTGTGATTTTTTTTTCGCAATGGCGGGCATCTAACAATGGCGATCGGCCACCACAGAACATTTTTACTCTAGCGATCGGCCACAGACTAAAAAGAAGTTTTCTTTTTTTTGGCTCTTCGCGGATAGCTTTTTAGCCACGTACAAAATGGGGAATTTCAAGTTTTCTTTATTACAGACAAAAACAAAAGTTATATTTGAGTGAAAGTATTATTTATTAAACACGTACAAGTTGAAATTATCTATTTAAATACGAAGTTGCATGAAATGTGTTGCATTTGTACTATTGAGCACGATTTTTTTTGTATCGAAACTTTTTTAAGAACAAAGCAACTCAACCAATATATTAAAAAAAAAAACTCTATAACTCACTTGTGAATAATAGCAATGAAAAAGTCACAGTTTGATAACAGGTGTGCCTAATTGCGGTGAAATTAGAGCCACTTTATGAACAAGTGTGTTGAAAAATTTAAAATAGCTATTTATGCAACTGTTACGTTATGGACGGTCTTTTAATACGAGTGCCATTTTTCGGTACAAGCGTAGCGCGTACCGAAATAGGTGGGCACGAGTATTAAAAGACCAATAACGTACAGTTGCATACAAGATTTTATCTACGAAGGAAGGAATAAAACACAGATATAGACAAATAAGTATTTCAGGAAGTGTGTTTAAGTATTTCATTTCTCATATACATGTCTTGATTTTTCTGGTAGTAAATTATTTGTAGCCGAAACTGCTCTATTTGTTATATCTGGTGGTGTATTTTCAATATCACTTGATGTTGAAAACATTTTTAATAAAATTTGGAATAAAATTTCACTCAGAAATTTTTGCCCGCGTAAAAAATAAGGCAAAGATCTTGTAGCCGCAACAGCCAAATAGTATACGATACCTTTGTTCTAAACTTGTTCCATTTTTAAAAACATCATTTACATTGTCTCGATTTCGAAGTAATATTATAGGTACCTGGCTGTATGTTCAGAATGTCTTTGCTTGTGTTTTAGAATTTATGACGATTCGCATAATGCAACCCGGTGTCGTTATGGGTATCATAATGCAACCGCTGTCAATTTTATAATTCGAATATAACGAAACCGAAGTAGATAAACTCATTTTATGATGCAGTTGTTTGAAAATCGAAGGAAAATGTTGCACTGTAATGGTTTTATTTTTATTATTTTACTTATCCACGAATATAAAGTATGTTTTTATACAATATTTTTCGAATTCATATTTGGAACATTACGTTGTGAGTGTAGATAAAATCTATTTTAGAAAGAACCGTTGTACGTGTAAGTACCTTGATTTCAAAATAAAGGAGTAATTTTCTTTCAGTGCAAATGTATAGCGATTTGTAAGCTAATTTTATTTACTCAACTGTTATATTGGATTGGTTCGGAGTGTTGAAACAAGAATACAAAGATTTCAGATCACAAGGCCAAATATTTGATATGGAAATTACCTAGTCGACTCGTTCAACGTTTCCCAGAATATATGTCCTTTGTGGCCTGTTATAGACCAGAAAGTATTATGAATTAAAATAGTAGAATTAGAAGTTTTGGTATAAAAAACTTTTTAACATAAAATCAAACCGACTTCCAAAACAAAACACTACAAAGATAAAAATAACTTTCTTTTCCGAAGTCGGTGTCTTTTGTACCCATTGTTTTCCGTTTTTGACACCTCCAAAAAGCCCCCAAGCTTTAGAATATTTCCAATCATATAAGAGGAAAGTATAGATGGGTAAATTTATACTTATTGATATGAGTCATAGAGCCTTATTAACCGTGTTGAAGCCATATGATCTGCTGTAAAATATTGACCACAACTAGGCCATGCCCTGCGTTCCCCACGAATAATGGGGCAGCCGTCAGTTCCTAAGAGTTATAAATTTAAGTAGATTGTGCGTCTAACCCAACGGGTGCGGCAACGCGGTCAAGGGAACACAGACATAATAGTTCAAGCGGAAATGTTCCACAAATTAGACACAAAATCTATATTCTACATAGATAAAGGATTGAGAATCTGTAATATTAATTTGGTTCTTGTATAATTTTGAATACAAAACTCATTTATTCAAATTAGGCTGAACATCCTTGAGCTAAAATTGAGCTTTTTTATGGCTTTATAACTTCAATGCTAATATGTAAGTTTCAGAATTTGGAGAGTACCTTGATTCGAAAATTACTTTATTTATTCCAGTCTAACATAGAGGCCACAGAAATCCTCCAAAGTAATGGCATTGAAGGCGTTTTGTTGTCATGTACAGGTATCTAGTAAAAGTTTATAAGCACGAGAAAGTAACCGAGAAGTTGTCAAAATAGAAGATGATGTTCAATGGCGACCCCAGCATTGAAACTCTGAACAAGACATTTCAGACAGTACCTACCTGATTAAACAATCTGAACCGAATGATACTTATTATTTACTATGGCCACGGGGTCCCAAAGAACAACAACAAAAAGAAAAAGAAAATTTGTTTATTTTTTAATCAACTCTCCTAAGCACAAAATTATGGAATATTGGGCTCTTAATTCACATTTCAAAGATGATTTGAACGGATCATTTAAAATTGATTCCAATAGATGGCGCGTTTTTAAATTTCTGAGGCATGCTACTCGATTTTTTAATTTGTATTGTAACACATTTTGTTACAATGAAACTGTAAAAACATGCAAAAAACACTTTAAAACGAATCGTCACTGTATTTATAGAAAAAGTAGTCACGAACCGAGAAAATCCATTTACTTTGGAAGTCGCTGCTAACACCATCTATAGCCGTGGAACGAAGTCAAACGCGATCGAATTACTTATAAAAAATAATCATCTTAATCAGACGAAAAACAATAGTTACGTCGACATGGTTTATTTGTATGGGATGAGGCATCTGTATGGTAGTATTATATTATTTGTGCTATGGCTACGGCCATCCAAATATTTATTACCTTTTTGGACCTTTTTGGCGCAGCACATTGTGTGTATCTGTGTGTGCCAAATAAACTAGTTTTCTTTCTTTCTTTCTTTCTTATTATTTGTAGGTGAAAATACTCTACGATATCATTTTAGGAGTCATCTCGTTAATATACCAACTAGTTATTGTTGAAATATAAATAAAATAGTAAACAGCGTACATTGTTTACTCTGTGGAACTAAGCGAGCGGCATGCAGTATATTTAGTGATCTGCTCTCTTAAGCAAAAAAGGGTACATCTGACAAAAACAAAAAACGGGAAAAATTTACAAAAAATATCTGACACGTTGATTAACGTTGAATATTTGTTCGGTAAAACTATACTTTTCTCTAATGAACTCGTGCGCAGAAAAGCATAAATATTAGTTAGGTATTTACATTTTCGATACATGGACAGGAGCTCGTACCGTATGGTGACGGATGTAAAGAATTTCACCATCCCATAGCTTCCCGTGGGTGTCGTAAGAGGCGAATAAGGGACACACCAGAGAATGGGCAGCATGGCGTTCTCTGTGGACTTTACCAACAAACTGTGATCGCCAACCCGCCTGCCAAGCGTGGCGATTATGGCAAACACCCCCCAAACCAAAATGAATAGCACACAAAATAAAAGGCCCCGAGTGCCCGGCAGCCCGTCTACCCTCGGCTACGGTAGCGGTCGAGGCGATGGCGTGGCAAGGGGTGCAAAGAATCCCCGGAGTGGACCCGGCTACCCCAATAAACACCGACGACTGGACCTGGGAACATATAGCACGCGAACACTCCGGATCGACGAGAAGATAGCCGAACTCGAGGAAGAGTTGAGCAGGTTACGATGGAGCATTATAGGGCTATCTGAAGTCCGAAGAGAGGGAGAGGACTCGATAATCCTCAAATCCGATAACCTGCTCTATTTCCGAGAGGGTGACCGGCAGTCCCAGGGTGGTGTCGGCTTTATCGTCCACAAGTCCCTTGTGAACAACGTGGTGAAGATTGAGAGTGTGTCGACCAGGGTGGCGTACCTTATACTCAGAATATCCGCAAGATATTCGCTGAAGATCATACAGGACTTCAACGCGAAACTGGGCAAACGAGACGAGGATGAGCTGCAAGTAGGGCAATTTGAAGTTGGACGTCGGAACCACCGGGGTCTCCTTCTGGCCAGTTTTATGGAGAAGGAGGGCCTCTACATGATGAACTCCTTCTTCAGAAAGCGTGAGCACAGGAAGTGGACCTGCCAAAGCCCCGATGGTGCAACTAAAAACGAGATCGACTTCATCATGTCAACCAAGAAGCAAATGTTCAATGATGTCTCTGTGATCACAACTCGTTAAAAACCGGGAGCGATCACCGCATGGTAAGAGGCACATTAAACATTAATGTCAAGCTTGAAAGTTCTCGACTGATGAAGTCCACGCTCCGTCCAGCGCAGATCCAGGTCCAAAACCCCGAGACCTTTCAACTCGAACTCTAGAACCGTTTCGAGTGCCTAGGGAGCTTCGTGGACGAATACAGTGATGGGTTCGTGGAAGCTGTCGATACGGTCGGGTCTAAGTTTTCCAAGACCCGCCGTACAGATAGGAACAAAAAGCTCTCTGATCCTACTCTCAAGCTCATGAAGGTGAGGCGTGAGATAATCCTGCAGTCTTCAGACGATGCGCTGAAATATCGGCAGCTAAATAGACGGATCTCAAAGTACTTGAAAAGCGACCTCCGCCGCTTTAATACCGAGCGTATTAAAGACGCGATTGAGCGGAACAAGGGCTCCAAGGTCTTTGCAAGAAATCTGTCTATTGGGCAGAGCCAGCTCGTGAAACTGAAGACCGATGATAGCAGGATCGTATCCGCCAAACCGGAGCTTCTGAGGGAGATCGAGAGATTCTATGGGCAGTTGTACACGTCAACCAGTAAACCCGTCGCGAATCTAGCGAATGACCCTAGAGCTAGATTGACCCGACACTATACCGAAGACATTTCGTAACGTACGAAGCCATCCTAATCTCATACAGGCTGACGTGTCAGCCTGTATGAGATTAGGATGGCTCTGAAACAGCTAAAGAACAATAAGGCAACAGGTGATGACTGAATTACGGCCGAACTCCTGAATGCGGGTGGAAAACCAGTACTTAAGGCCCTTCAGAAGCTGTTTGATTCCGTCATACTCGAGGGGAGGACGCCACAGGCATGGTGCAGGGATGTGGTGGTACTCTTCTTCAAGAAGGGTGACAATGCTTTACTGAAGAACTATAGGCCCATCTCACTTCTTAGCCATGTCTACAAGCTGTTTTCAAGAGTCATCACGAATCGTCTCGCTCGCAGGTTTGACGATTTCCAGCCTCCCGAACAAGCTGGATTCCGTAAAGGCTTCAGCACCGTAGACCACATACATACGCTGCGGCAGGTTATACAGAAGACCGAAGAGTACAACCTGCCTCTCTGTTTAGCGTTTGTGGACTACGAGAAAGCCTTCGATTCGATCGAGACTTGGGCTGTGCTGCATTCTCTCCAACGGTGCCAAATTGACTACCGAGGTGTTGAAGTGTTTATACAAAAACGCCACCATGTCAGTTCGACTTCAGGATCAGACCTCGGAACCCGTACATTTGCAGCGTGGTGTGAGACAGGGAGACGTCATATATATCTCCGAAGCTGTTTACCGCTCCACTGGAGGACGTCTTGAAGGTTCTGGACTGGAGCGGGCTAGGCATCAACGTCAATGGCGAGTACATCACTCACCTTCGGTTTGCCGATGATATAGTGGTTAAGGCTGAGACCATGGAGGACTACAGTACAATGCTCGATGACCTCAGTAGAGCTTCAGAAAGAGTGGGTCTAAGGATGAACATGGACAAAACCAAGGTGATGCTGAATGCCCATGTTACACCCACTCCTATCAAGGTCGGAGACTCTACACTCGAAGTTGTGGGCGACTATGTCTACCTGGGACAAACGATTCAGTTGGGTAAGGCCAACTTCGAGAAAGGGTCAATCGTCGAATCCGACTCGGATGGGCAGCGTTTGGGAAGTTGCGCGGTATCTTCTCGTCCAACTTACCACAGTGTCTCAAGACGACCAGTCTATGACCAGTGTGTGTTGCCAGTGATGACATATGGCTCTGAGACGTGGTCGCTTACAATGGGCCTCATCAGAAAGCTTACAGTCACTCAAAGGGCAATGGAAAGGGCTATGCTCGGAATTTCCTTGCGTGATCGAATCAGAAATGTAGAGATCCGCAAGAGAACCAGGGTTACCGACATAGCCCGAAGAATTGCCAAACTTAAGTGGCAGTGGGCAGGGCACATTGCTTTTTTCGGCGGCGGGTAGTTGTGAAAGAAGGCACGAAAAAATTGCTCTTTAGAAATTTAATAATTATAATTTAATATTAATAGTAAAAGTACATAATTTTATATGTATTGTACTGTTTAATGATAGCTACCTGCTAGTTTGTGTTATTTCGAAATTTCACTGATTATAAATACACAATATAAACAATGGAATCACTGAAGGGGTCAATGGCTGAATTAATGACCCAATTTAAAGACAGAATGTCAAAATTTGAGGCAGAACTGGCCAGGACATCCAGCACAGCAGCCAGCAATCCAAATGAACTAGCGGCTGACTATACGTCGTTCAAAACCTTCGTGCTCCAGGCCCTTAGCTGTCTTCAACGACAAATGGAGGCAGTTGCTGGAGAAGTTGATGCACTTGAGATGAGGGGTCGTCGAAAAATGCTCCTTATCCATGGTGTTGCTGAGGTGAGCAGGGAGGAAACAGCGCTGGTGGTTGCTGATGTTGTGCGTGATAAGCTGCAGCTGGAGGCGTTTTCTGTTGCCGCTATACGGAGGTGCCATAGAATGGGCAATCAGGCCAGCACTGGCAAGCCAAGGCCCATTCTCGTGAAGCTGCAGGACGTTGATGTCCGGGACAAGATCTGGTACGTGAAAACCAAATTGAAAGGTTCTGGTATAACCTTATCAGAATTTTTGACTAGGTCGCGGCATCAAGTTTTTATAGCGGCACGTGAAAAGTTTGGCGTCACCAACTGCTGGACTAAGCAAGGCCATATACACATACAGGGGCCTGATGGGATCAAGCATCGAGTCGTCACCCAAAGCGAGCTCAAATCTATCGGCGAGCCTAAGCTGGACTCCGATAAACAAGAGGCAGTGGTGGCCAATAAGCCGGCCGCTTTTGCATTGAAGAAGAGGCGTGCTGCGGTTACTACTGTCTGCAAAAAGTGATGATCCATTTTTACTGCCAGCGTCGTTCGGGTATTTTTGATTCAATTATCTTGACTTTGTTTATTTACCTTCGTACTTCAATCTTCTTATTTATTTTTACTCCTACCTAACTTTAAATCTTTCCTATAATAGTTGTACGTGGTTTTATTTTCTCTGTGATAGTTTCTTCGATAATATTTGATGACATTACGTACGGCTCCCTCTATTCTGACACTTGACGGCAGTCAAGTGTCAAGTCAATAGTTGCGTTCCATTTACTTGTTAATGCCTTATCTGACATTTAGAACATGTTTTGTCTATGGTAACATAGGATGCAACATTTTTCAATTAGTTTTCTTTCATAGCCTATTTCATCATGGAATTAGAAATTACTATTTAATTTCGATGTAAATACCCGAACGATGCACCTAAATGTTTTAAATTGTTTGTGTTACACAGTTATTTAATTTTATTACTTTTTTTTGTAAACACTCAACTGGCAGGTGGACAAAATTCAACCCACCTTCATTTTATTTTTTTTAATTTTACATATTATTATATCTTCGTGTTTATATTTATTTTATATTAACGTATTATATAATGGTGGATAGTGATAATGGCAGCTCCTTATCAGCGTATAGTGACAGCGACAGCTTTAGCAGTATCCCGTCTCTAGCTGATACCCTTGAGTCTCGGTTCTCCGATGTTCCAAGGAATCTTAATGTAGTCCATATTAATGCCCAAAGTATTCCGGCCCATTACCATGACATGCTGGCTAGTCTGGACTGTAAGAATATACATGCAATCCTTGTTTCTGAATCATGGCTAAAGCCATGCCTTCCATCCACTTCCTACTCTCTACCTGGATACCAACTAATTAGAAATGATCGCACGGGCTGCGGTGGTGGCGGTGTTGCCATATATCTCCGTGCTAACATTCCATTCACAGTTGCTCATGTGTCATCACAGCCACCACCGCCGAACGCTGGTGAGCATCTCTTCTTGGAAGTCAATCTTCATCATTCGAAGATTCTGCTTGGTGTCTATTATTGTCCCTCTTTACGTATCGACTATTTTTCTTCTTTTGAAAGTCTCCTCGTTAACTTAATTCCTTCTTACAGTCACACTATTATAATGGGGGACTTCAACACTTGTCTTCTCAAAAAGGATTCGAGGTCTTCCTCCCTCCAATCTATATCACATTCTTGCAATTTGTCCCTTCTTCCCTTAGGTGCCACTCATCATTTTCCTAACTGCACTCCTTCACTTCTTGATCTTATACTTGTTTCTTCTACTCAAAATATCGCTAAGCATGGACAATGTACAGCTGATGCCTTCTCCTACCATGACCTTTTATTCCTTTCCTACAAAATTCGCCCTCCGAAGGCTAAACCTAAGATACTCCTCCGGCGTAGTTTTGGTGGTATGAACCTTGAGAACCTCCGTGAGGATGCTGGCAGCCTTGACTGGTCTGATGTCATTGCCGCTGAGTCGATTGATGTTAAAGTCAATATACTCAATACCAAGCTTCTCCAGTTATTCGACGTCCATGCACCTGTTCGGCCCGTAAAAATGAAGCACCTGCCGGCGCCGTGGCTGACAGACGATCTAAAAGACCTACTGCAGAGGAAAGCAGCAGCTAAAACAAGATTTAAAAGCAGACCAAATACTTTTACTAGAGAGAAATATGTTGCAGTCCGCAATCGCAGCAACGTGGTGTGTAGGGATGCTCAACGCCGCCACATTCATAAGTCCGTTGAAAACGGTGACCCAGCTAAAGTCTGGAAATTTCTTAGATCAATGGGAGTGGGAAAATCGCGCCAAGATTCTATTCCTAAAGATATAGATCTTGAATTACTTAATCAACATTTTTCTACTTCCTCTAGCTTCAATGGTACTATCAAAGCAAAAACGTTAAATGATCTTTCGTCTCTTCCCACTCCCGATTATTCACCATTCGTCTTTAATCAGTTCTCCGATTGTGATGTTAAGAAGAGCATTGAATCTATCTCATCTAATGCTATTGGTAGTGACTGCATCAGTCGCAAGATGATACTCCCTATCCTTGACGAAATCCTTCCTGTCATCTGCCATATCCTTAATCATTCCCTATCTAGCGGTGTTTTTCCTTCTTCTTGGAAAGAAGCCCAAATCACCCCTCTTCCTAAAAAGCATAATCCAGTTTCCTACTCTGAATTCCGACCTATCTCCATATTACCGTTTCTGTCCAAAGTCCTCGAACGTCTTATCCATAACCAACTTAGTACATTCCTTTGCAAGAACCATCTCCTTAATTTTTTCCAATCCGGGTTTCGTCCAGGACATAGTACTACAACAGCTCTTGTTAGCATTACAGACGATATTAGACTCGGTATGGAAAATGGAAATCTGACGGTTCTTTCCTTATTAGACTTTAGTAATGCTTTTAACACCGTCGATTTTGATATCTTACTCGGCATACTTGGCTCTCTTAACATATCTCCAACGGTAATTGATTGGTTTCGTAGTTACCTGTGTGGCCGCCGACAACGTATTTGCATTGAAGGTTCTTCTTCGTCATGGTGCAATACTTCTGCAGGTGTACCACAGGGGGGCGTTCTATCTCCTCTTCTCTTCGCTATTTTTATTAATTCTATTTCCAATGCACTTCTCTCGTCCTACCACCTGTACGCTGACGATCTGCAAATATATTCTCAAGCTCCGGTAGAAGAATTGTCTGAGGTTAATATGGTCAATAAAGATTTGGCTCGTATTTCTGAGTGGAGTTTGGCTCATGGTCTGAAGATAAATCCTACGAAGACTCAAGTCATTGTTGTCGGTAGTCCTAGGTTGCGCTTGAAAATTAACTGGTCGCAGCTCCCCCGGATTGTCTTTGATGGCTCAGCTATTCCATACAGCGACTCAGTGAAAGATCTGGGTATTTTAGTAGACAAAGACTTTTCGTGGGGTCCTCAACTGCAGGAAGTTAGCCGCAAGATGTTTGCGTCTGCGGGGTCTTTGCGCAGACTGCGCAATTTCCTTCCAACTGCCACCAAAACTGCACTCGCCGAATCCCTCCTTCTCCCAATCCTTGATTATGCCGATGTCAGCTATTTAGACCTAACTGAAGTGCAGCTAGATAAGCTTGAGCGACTCCAGAACTTTTGTATTAGATTCATATTTGGTTTACGCAAATATGACCATGTTTCCGAATTTCGAATTAAGCTCAAGTGGCTGCCAATCCGCTTTCGCCGGAATGCCCATATTTTGTCATTACTCTACAGTATTCTGTTTATTCCTACAACCCCCACGTATCTCAAAGAACGATTTAAGTTCCTTCATGACACACATTCTAGAAACTTGAGATCATCGGAGAATTTGAATCTTTTGATGCCTGCTCATTCCACTAAGTTTTACGACAAATCGTTTACGGTCCAGGCTGTGCGATTGTGGAATGAGTTGCCGTTGTCAGTTAGACAAGCCCAGTCACTGGTTTCTTTTAAAAACCTGGTTAAAAACCATTTCCTTTCTCTCTAACGCTTTTCTATTCTGATCGAATCTCTGTCATCATTATTTAACCGTTTTTCTTTTTGTTTCTCTCTCTTTCTATAAATTTCATGTAATATTGTGTATGCTTATATATAGGTTTATGTATAGTATTTATTATAGTAATATAATCTTGTATATATTTATGATTTTATCTAATAGCAGTACACCGCAGACTACCCCCCTTTTTTATTTTAAGTTTTTTTTCAGTCCATCCAAAGGTTGTCTGGTAGATATCGCTGTCAGCGATAAGACCGCCTTTGTACCCGTTTTTATATGTTTTTCTTGTAATTGTTTATAATTTTATGGTGTACAATAAAGTATATTCTATTCTATTCTATTCTATTGCTCGCAGAACGGATGGCCGATGGAAAAAAAAAAAAGTTAAGGTTAGAAAGGTTCTGGAGTGGCGACCGGGAACCGGAAGACGTTGCGTTGGAAGGCCTCCCACCAGGTGGACCGATGACCTGGTGAAGGTTGCGGGGATCCGCTGGTTGCGAGACGCACGGGACCGGTCAAAGTGGCGACACTTGGGGGAGGCCTATGTCCAGCCGTGGACGTCTTTCGGCTGACATGATGATGATGATGGGACAGAAGCTCGTGGCTAAATAATAACAGCCGCACTGGTCGAACATCAAGGTTAAGCAATGCTTGACGAGGTCGGTCCGTGGATGGGTGCCATTTCAACATACCGAGTTTCCTCCATGCCTCGGAAAGCACGTTAAGCCGTTGGTCCCGGCTGTCAATTGAAGATCTTTGACAGTCGTTACGGGTAGTCAGAAGCTTGAGGTCTGACACCAGTCTTGCCAAGGGATACCGTGTTACCCAGTTACTCGGTTGTGGAGATCAGATAGGCAGTCGCTCCATGTAAAACACTGGTACGTAGCTGAATCCGGTTAGACTGGAAGACGACCCCAATGTAGTTGGGAAAAGGCTAGGCAGATTGATACATGGACAAACGCATCTACGCTTTGTTTGCCTGATTGTAATTCTAACTCAATTTTACCTAAAGCAAGAGATGCGCCCTTTGTCTTTCGACGGCAGTACTAGCGTAAATCGTTTACGAGCATTTTATTCCGGTGCAGTCCGTGCAGTGCATCGTTTCGATGTATTTAGGTACTGACTCTGTCGGCAGTATCCATTGCACAGTACTCGTGCAGACGAAACGTGCTGGATTTTACAATGCTTTGCAGATACAATTTGCGTAATAATAGTTGTGGTTTACTGTTGTTGGCCCATCAACTTATACATGTACTAATTTTGTTCAGTTGTTGCAGGATTATTTCTGCCTGTTGCCATGTTTTACTGGGTTGTGATAGACGTCCATTCAGGGACCTAAGAATTAAAATCGGGGGTTTTTATTTCTGATTCAAAGGTGCAGTGGCAGGTCAGGTTTGAAGCTGCGATTTATTCCGTTCTAATTCCAACAACTGGTGTTTGTTTCAACTCATATTTATTTTCTATTCCGAAATAGAGCAGTGGTGACGCAGTGGTGACGCAGTGGTTGCGGCCCTGACTAACGAGTTGTAAGTCGTGGGTTTGAACCCGGGAAGGCGTATTACTTCGTGTAATTTATTAACCGACTTCCCAAAAAGGAGGAGGTTCTATGTTCGACATTAGGTATGTTTTTTTTTTTTTTTTTCACCGGTATCTCCGTCAATTGTGGACCGATTTTGAAAATTCTTTTTTTGTTTGAAAATATATGTTCCGAAATTGGTCCCATTTTAATTTGGTGAAGATCTGATGAAGAACTTCTGAGATATACAGCAGAACTCTTCAATAAATAACGGCAAATGTCTCGGGATTGCTGCAATCGCATGTCTGTTTATTGTTTATACCATTTCATAACATAACATCACGCCAGCACGCTCTTAAGGGGTACGCAGATCTCTCATTTCACCGGTTATGTTCAAGTTTCATGAAATCTATTCTGGCGTTATAGTTTCCTTACTAACTTGCCTATTAGGTAGGTACAACTAAAAAGTGAAAAATTAAAAACTTTTTTTCTAAAAAATACTACCGACTTCCAAATACAAAACTACAAAGTGAAAAATAACTTTAATTTTTGAAGTCGGTGTCCATAACTCAAAAAAATTGTACCTACGAAAAAAAGTTTTTTATTTAATCTCCACTGCTCTCAAAACGGTGAAGGAAAACATCGTGAGGAAACCGGCATGTCCTAGAATCAAAAATTCGAAGACATGTGACATATACCAATCTGCATTGGGCCCACGTGGTGGATTATAGATAGCCCACTCGCTCTATAAGAGGATGCCTGAGTCCCAGCAGTGGGAACATAAAAATAAAAGGCTGTTGATGTTAATGATTAAAGGCGTACAAAAGAATCATTGAAAGTCAGAACTACAACTACTAACCAATTTTTAACCGACTTTCAAAAAAGGAGAAGGGTTTCAATTCGTCGGAATCTTCCTTTTTGTGTTTGTTCCCCGATGACTCAAAGTCGCCTGGAGGATATGTCTCATTTTTCTTTCTTTATCCACAATAAAAGCAATTTGTCGTTTAGTTCTTGAATCATGCTGAAACAATAAAATAAAACAAAAATCTTACAGATGCAGAACGTTTAAATATGTAGGCATTGCAGCTTGGTTATTTGAGATTCATGGCCTTCCAGTAGAATCTGACCTACTTGCTGAACTGTCTTGGTAACTTGTGAAGAAGTTTTAAAACCAATTTGTAAGGTAAACAACTAGGTAGATCGATTCTGCATTCAGATTAATTGTAAGATAGAGGGAATTGTTGTACGGAATTATTGATCTGTGTTAATCTTGTTAAGGAAATAGGCTTAGTCCTTTTTAGGGGGGGACCCTATTACTGAGACTCCGCGTTCCGTCTGTCTGTCTGTCTGTCACCAGGCTGTATCTCATGAACCGTGATAGCTAGACAGTTGAAATTTTCACAGATGATGTATTTCTGTTGCCGCTATAACAACAAATACAAAAAAAAAGGAATAATATAAATATTTAAGTGGGGCACCCATACAACAAACATGATTGTTTTGCCGTTTTTTTTGCGATAATGGTACGGAGCCCTTCGTGCGCGAGTCCGACTCGCACTTGACCGGTGTTTTTTATGATCCCTGAGTGTCTGATGTGTCTAAGAGTGTCCAAGGAGTTTCTTGCATATTCTGCTCCATAGAGCCTCATCACTGACGCTTGCTAATGCGCAACTAGATTCATCTCCTTTTTTTGTTTGACTATTCAAAAGTACCTAAAAGATTTATTTGAAATAAACTATGAGATTTTGATTTGTTTTGATTTTATTTAGTTCTATCATGAAATAAAACCGGCCAAGTGCGAGTCGGTCTCGCGCACCGAGGGTTCCGTACAAACCTCAGCTTAAAGGTATATAGGTTGTAGGTTATAGACCTGAGTATTTGATATGAATTTCAATTAAATACCTCTACGCGTTCATGAGGAACCTTTCCTCATGAACGCGTAGTAGAGATGAGTTTAAAATTATTAAAAATATTTTTATTATATGATGTATCAAAAAATTTACGGCTTTCGCAATTTTTCCTTTATCTCTGCTATAAGACGTTGCTTCGTACCAAATTTCAATATTAGATTAGAAGTTCACGGGAAGTAGGTACCGTGTAGGTAAATTTCCGCAAATTCTCGACACTGACACCGCAAGTGTCGAGAATTTGCGGAAATTTGCGGCATAAACGGCTGTATCTTTTTTTCACAGCTTTAACGGACAGTAGACCTGAGTATTTGATATAAAATCCCGAGAAAAAGGGTCTCGACTGATAGACAGATGGACAGACAACAAAGTAATCCTTTAAGGGTGCCGTTTTTGTTTCGAGGTAAGGAAACCTAAAAATACACGGCCCGTGGAAAGAGAGAAGAGAGTGAAGCTGCAGAAAAAGCTAGAATATATAAACATATTAACTACGAGTATGTTTTGCCATAACTCAGTTACTACCACTATTTATTCAGTATAACAATATCCAATGTCCTCTTTAGACATGGGATCAATGCCAACACAATCCCGTTCTTGTAAGGCTAATGATCACGACAATTGTGTGAGTCCTGTGGAGTTAATATCCTTGGAGTTGGCACAAGGGCGGAGTGGCGCCGGCCCGGCGACGAACCGGCGACGACTCGTCGACGACGCGACTACGCCCACAGCCCATTCCCATAGTAGGTACAGGGATGGCGAACATTGATAATAATAATTCATTATTTTCAGACACCTTATTCCATAATATTACAATCTTAAGCATTACAAAAAAATTGATCAATTAGAAATAAAAAAAAGGTCATTCATTAGCATTAGACTATAAAAAAAATACAAGCTAAAATTATGAAACATCCAAGCTAAAATTATGAAACATCCAAGCTAAAATTATGAAACATCCAAGCTAAAATTATGAAACATCCAAGCTAAAATTATGAAACATCCAAGCTAAAATTATGAAACATCCAAGCTAAAATTTAATTGTCAGCAATACTATAGGAGGTACTATTGATTGGGGACCGAGCCATTTGCATTAAAAAATATATGTAGCCATGAAGTGCCGCCAAAGCTGTTTGCTGAGATAGGAGCCTTTTTGGTCTCACACAGGGTTTTTTTTTGTTATTATTGTTTAATTTTATGCATATTTCTCGTGTCTCCTGTGCGGGTCACAAATAAATATTTTTTCTTTCTTTCTTTAATTTGGATTTCTATGGACAAAAAAAAACTACATGCTATTAATCAAAGTTACTCCTTATTGCAAGTGTAAGCAACCAGAAATTGGTACAACAATCGTATTTTTTTATATACAGTTTTATTTGAATACTAGCTTTTTATCCGCGGCTTCGCTTCCGTGGTCCACCCCACAAGACCTTGATTGTATAAATAAAAATTAGCCTATGACACTCAGCTTTTTATTAGGCAAAGGATTTTCGAAATTGGAACACCCAAACCATTTTTTTTTATAATACTTCTCCCCACACTAGGAATTGATTCCTGTATCGTGGTTCTGTTTACAAACATATAAACTCACATACACAACATATATTTTATATAATATTAGTTGTTGTTTATAATATTAGTTTTAAATTAAAAACCGGTCAAGTGTGAGTCGGACTCGTGCACGGTTCCGTACCATTATCACAAAAAAGAGCACAAGAATCACGAATCAACCCACATAAATAATATTTATTCTGTTTTTAGTTTTGTTATTAATTATGTGTATTTATTATTAAAGCGGCAACAGAAATACATCATCTGTGAAAATTTCAACTGTCTAGCTATCACGGTGCATGAGATACAGCCTCGTGACAGACAGGCAGACGGACAGTGGAGTCAGTGGAGGCGGAGGGTCTTGTTTTTACCCTTTGGGTACGGAACCCAAAAAAATAAAATATTGTGAGATTTCTGTTGTTATAAACTACCTAGATACTTAAAAATCAAAAAGTCAAATGTATTTATTTCAACTGGGCCATTAAGCGGCACTTTTGAACGTTAAAAAATCATTTACAAGTATTAAAAATTGATTCTACCGTGCATTCAGCAAAGTAGCTTGTTATGGAGAAGAACGCACAAGATACTCCATACTTACTCTTTTAAAAAAATAAGTTTTTACAAGTACAAACATTAATAAATTCATGTACGTGAGAACGATGCACCCAGAACTACTATACTTACTACATATAGGTATAAAGTATTATAAGCACTAAATGGTAAATTCCTTCACTTGATAAATAGTCTTATCTTTGTGTGCCCGAATGATTTTGTGCCATAGGTTCGCCATCCCTGCCACAGTACATTATAATTCACCGAGACGTCAACTCATTCTTCATACTAATTCAAATTAAGTTTCGATCCTTAGTACCAAGGACATTAATTTTGATCATGTAATTTCAGTGTTTCTACGAGAGTTTTTTTTTTGTGGTAATCGTTAGCTTATTCAGCACAATTTTCTTTCTACTTTAGTTTTCGAAGCGTAATGTAAATTGCATTATCTCCGTAGCGTAGAGGTAGACTTCGTAGTCCAGTGTGCTTATTCCGAGTTATTTAACGTAGGTACATCACTCGTTATAACGTAAACGATCTCTTATATGAAAATGTATACAAAAAAAGAGGTTTCTCCTTACCCTCACCAGACGGCACATATCCAAGTTCAATACAATTTGACGTTTACGTTAACGCGATCGAGCGTGAGTAAAAACTCGCACTAACACCTTAACAGCTATAACGCCAATTCAATATTACTACCACAAAGATACACATAGGTAGGTACACCTAACATTGATTACCAAAAATCCAATTAAAAATACAATCAAATATTACAATTAAAAGCCAATTAAAATACATTCAAACATACAATTTAAAATACAATAAAAATACAAATATAATTAAATAAAAAAACAATTATAATAATATTAAAATACAATTATAATAATATTAAAATACAATTATTGATTGTATTTATCACTATGGCTTAACCTAATATTTTCTGTAATTTCTGGGACTTTTTAGTACCTACTCTCGAGAAATTCAGCGTTATTTTAAGTTAATTGTATTTTGTTAACGTACCAGTTTATTAACAATATACGTAACGATAGCAACTTTGTAAAAAATATGTTTACTAATTTGTTTTTATTACTTGCTACCTAAATTTGTAATTTGTTACAAAGTAAACAATAACTGGCGAAACATGTTTGTTTTTGTAAATACTAACTTAATAAAAATTATGTAGGGTGCTTATGTTACGTACGCTGTATACGACTTAGAAATAAGTACTTATAGGCATTGAGATGTACGAGGTTGTTTGCTTAATAAAACACTCAATTTCAATAAAAAGTAATAACCATATCGATCTAGATATTATGAGTATTAGGTTTGCAGTACATTTTGCTTCTATTCACTGTTGTTCTCCATATTTAGCTCCCTTTCATCCTGAGTGACGAGGTTTCCCTACGTCGTATGTTTGCAAAGTTCTCGTAACTTGCCAATCGTTAGATTTAGGACCACTTGTGAATGACAAAGATTTTCGGTAGTTAATTACGGCAACACGGGTGAAGTCGAAGTTCAACGTTAGTTTAACATTTTGGTCTTCTTGCTCCATGTGTTGAATGAATTCTCCAATAAATTAATTCAAAATGTGTGTTATTCTTGAACCCTACCTCCACACCAATCCAACTGTGTGGCAAACAAGAATGCGTTTAACAATTCAATCATGTGTCAAATACAACAGCTATCGGCGTGGCGTTACGAATTGTGAGATAACAAAATAATAGGATTATGAACAGTGGTTGAAATAGTGATGGCCGTAGTGTACTGACAGTGCTTGTGAGTCCAATGTGTGTGAGGTGATAGTGTTGCGAAAATGACGTCCTTGAAGCACGGGGTGAACCTGAGCCGGCGTGCCTGCAGGCGACCCCTCCTGTGTGTCGCCGTGGCTGCACTACTGTCCTGCGCACACTGCAATCCTGTTGAAGTGAGTTGGTTTTTATTATTTATTTAATTACACATATTCTTTTCACTGGATATTGCCTACTATCCGTAAGGCCACGTTTCCACCTGCGTTCGGTCACGTTGCCGCAGATGGAAACGTGTTCCTCGGTAGTCCGCGATGTAATGAACTGTGACTTGTGCATATTACGGACGACATAAGGTCAGGCATGGAAATGGGAAAGTTAACTGTATTTGCTCTACTTGACTTCAGCAATGCTTTCAATACGGTTGACTTCGACATTTTGCTGGGAGTCCTGAGCTCTTTTAACATATCTCCTTCGGTAATTGACTGGTTTCATAGTTATCTGTTTGGCCGCCGGCAGCGTATTTGCATTGAGGAATCTTTCTCTTCTTGGTGTTACACCTCTGCCGGTGTGCCGCAGGGTGGCGTTTTATCTCCTCTACTTTTCGCACTCTTTATTAATGCTATCACTCAACAGCTATCTTCTTTCTACCACCTTTATGCTGATGATCTTCAAATTTATACTCAAGCTCCTCTCGGTGAGTTATCGGACGCTATTCGGACTATTAATACGGACCTGGCTCGAATTGGTGACTGGAGCACTGAGTTTGGGCTGAAGATCAATCCGACGAAAACTCAAGTGGCTGTTGTGGGAAGTTCCCGAACGGTCTCTAGAATTGATTGGGCGACACTTCCCCAGGTTTCTTTCAACAACACCATTGTTCCTATAGCTCACACTGTAAAGAACCTGGGGATTTATATCGATAGCACCCTTTCCTGGACCAAACAACTGCAGGAGGTCAGTCGTAAACTGTTTGCGTCTGCGGGCTCCCTGAGACGGCTTCGTAACTTTCTGCCCATCACCACTAAAATTGCGATAGCACAATCTCTTCTTCTCCCTATCCTGGACTATGCTGATGCCAGCTATCTCGATCTCACCCAAGACCAATTGGACAAGCTTGAGCGACTTCAAAATCTCTGTATCAGGTTCATATTTGGCTTGCGCAAGTATGACCATGTTTCTGAATTTCGAATCAAGCTCAAATGGCTTCCTATTCGCCTTCGCCGGAATGCCCACATACTTTCTTTGCTATATAATGTGCTCTTTAATCCTTCTAGTCCTTTTTATCTTAAAGAACGTTTTCAGTTCCTCTGTGACACACATTCTCGGTCCTTGAGATCATCGGAAAACCTGAAATTAAGCATTCGTATGCATTCCACATCCTTCTTCGACAAAACTTTCACGGTTCAAGCAGCTCGTTTGTGGAATGCATTACCTATTGAGGTAAGGCGTGCGCAAACATTGCCGACATTTAAGAAAATGGTGAAGGATCATTTCCTTTCTCTGTAACTATTCTTCTCCTTTCTCTGTTCTGTATTTGATATTTATTAGTATATTATTTTATTTGTATGTATGTATTTTATGTAATGTCTAAGTTATATTATTTCATGATAGTTTTTGTACACTGACAACCCTATGTCTATCTCCTCTCGTTCGGTCCATCCAAAGGTTGTCTGTAAGAGATTGCCCTGTGCGATAAGACCGCCCATTGTACACTTATCTTTATAAATGTTTTGTTCTGTAATTATTTAAGTGGTGTACAATAAAGTATATAATAAATAATAAATAATGCAACTTTGTTACACACTCTTTTCACAGGACATTACTATCCGTAAGGCCACGTTTCCACCTGCGTTCGGTCACGTTGCCGCAAGTGGAAACGTGTTCCTCGTTAGTCCGCGATGTAATGCAACTTTGTTACACACTCTTTTCACAGGACATTACTATCCGTAAGGCCACGTTTCCACATGCGTTCGGTTACGTTGCCGCAGGTGAAACATGTTCCTCGGTAGTCCGCGATGTAATGCAACTTTGTTACACACTCTTTTCACAGGACATTACTATCCGTAAGGCCACGTTTCCACCTGCGTTCGGTCACGTTGCCGCAAGTGGAAACGTGTTCCTCGGTAGTCCGCGATGTAATGCAACTTTTGTTACACACTCTTTTCACAGGACATTACTATCCGTAAGGCCACGTTTCCACCTGCGTTCGGTTACGTTGCCGCAGGTGGAAACGTGTTCCTCGGTAGTCCGCGATGTAATGCAACTTTGTTACACACTCTTTTCACAGGACATTACTATCCGTAAGGCCACGTTTCCACCTGCGTTCGGTCTTGTTGCCGCAGGTTGAAACGTGTTCCTCGGTAGTCCGCGATGTAATGCAACTATGTTACACTTACTCTATGTAAATTAACTTGCTTGCTAGTTAATTCAAGTTGGAAACGCGACCTAAGATTACAAATCCGGTAATAATTAACTTATAACACATGGTACTGAACCAATTCTATTTAACTGAAAATTATACTGGATGGAATCGGTTAATATATACTTAGAAGAATCTTTTGGATCCATAATACATGATAGAAAATACACTGGGTAGCTAGTAGAGAGCTACGTCTGCATAGATTTACACACTATTGAATAGTTTTTAAATATTTAAGAAGATGAAGGTAAGTAGGCCTCTTTGGACCGGTCATACCGATGTTGGGACAGAATACATTAAAGTAAGACAAGACAGGATAAATAAGCATCATAATATCGGCGTTCCCAAGTCTGGAACCCATTTCAAATTTAAATTGTTGGAAATGACAGTTCGACATTTAAATTCCATTCTATTTTTGAATTTACGGAGAGTGCGGGGTGCGGTGCAATATTGTTTTAATGACAAATTGTAGGCCGTGTAATCAAACCATGTTTTTTTTTTATTTTCTTTACAAATATAGAAGGCGGAAAATATAATGAACTAATTACTTTAATAACAGCTCTATAACAAATGGAAGTTGTGTTTTCATTATCTAAAAGCTCTGTAATATCATTTTATCATCTGTGTTCAATCATGTTAAGAAATTAATTGAAGTAACGGTACAGGATGCGATGTCTAAGTCAATCTACGAAGATGTGACCTATTCCAGCTGACATTTAACGCTAGGCTGCTGAAATATCTGTGGAAAAGGTCATTATTCTTGTCCTTGAGACAAGGGCAATTACTGAAATTTGAAAGGTCATTCAATCACAATTGCTAAGGTACTTATATCCAAATGAAGATTTGATTACCTGTATTAATTCGTGCACTTATTGAAAAAATTTGTATGAATGTGATTATAAATATAGGTACCTATAACCAATGATATTCAAATAAACAGATATGTTATGAGCGCGCGCATTGTGAAGATTCGAATAGGTCACAATTGTGACCTTTAGTCTTTAGTTTATGTCACGCATGGCGAAGAGCGATAGGCAATGTTGAAACTAAAACAAAATAAAAAAAATGCCATCGTATGTATTTGTAATTTATTTAATTATTGATTAAAATAAATATTTTTTAATGCCAGATGAATGAAAAGTGTGCTGCCGCTGCTGCGCGGAACACTTTTTTCAATTGTTTTGTGAGTGTATAACGTATCTGTTTATTTGAATATCATTGGGTCTTGCCTTGGCTGCTGTGGCCTAATCCCTCAAGATATAGTCTTGGTCTTCTACGTCGTCGTGGCTGGACACCTGGGCAGAGAAGAAGAATACCTTTGCCCATCAGAGGGGCTGGAGTGTTTTGTTTATTAGACACTGTGATTTTTTTATCACCATATAGGTATCTAATATTCTGCAGGCAATAGGTAAAAAAATAATATGTAGGAAGACTATGTAATTGTCAGGCAAAGCCATTCTTGCATGGATTCTTTTCGGGCTAAGAGATAGAGAAACGAACTTCTTTGCTTGTATTCACCTAGGGTTACAGTGAAACTAATCACGTTATGTATTTGAGAATAACGTAAACGACATTCCATCAAGCACGTAGTTTGATTTACACGAACAATCGGTAACTCTCACTGTATTTCTCACAAATTCACAACTCAATCCCTACCGCCATCTTCTCCCTCGATCTCCTGTCTGATCCTCTCTTGTTCGCGCCAAAAACTAGTGCTTAGTGTTACGTCAATTTGACATCTGTCAGAGTCATTCGAAACCATAGCTCTCTTCAGAACGAAATCTTTAGAACTGCCGACATATATGTATCACTCTTCTAATTCTCCTAGTTATCTGGCCACTCACTTTCAAAACATTTGCGCCAACCACAATAAAAATCCTAGCTCTTCACATACAAACCGTCTTCTTCAATGACCCACTCACCGCACTGACTTCATTCACTGTTCTTTCTTCGTTTAGTCTGTTTCTCTATGGAATCGTAATCGACAGGCAACCAGGAAATGTAAATCAGGATGGCAACCAACCGATTTACCTTCAAAGTTAAAGTCCGTGAGCACATTCGAAAGAAGATGGCAGTAGTATCGTCACAGCGCTAATGTTTTTTCAATTATTTATCTATTTAAGTGAAGCTTCCTGAAATCGGTTATCAATGCCCGCTGCAAACTGTGGCAGGACAGTTTTCTCCCACCCACGCAGTAATTACCACCAAGCGAACATCTTCTCGCAGGGTATAATCTTCCGTAGAAGTCCCTAATCCACCACAGAACCCAAGTAGGAAGGTGTAACGCCAAACTCTCAAAATGGGGCTACCTCAACAGAGGAGCAGCAGGGTGTGCATGTGGCGCCGAGTTACAAACCATGCTCCACCTCCGGTCCTGTCCTCTGTACCCCAAAACTTGCGATCATTACCCTGATCTGCCTGCTATTTAGTTTTTCTTGAAGTTTATTGTATTTTTAGTTTTATAAAAACGGGATTCGTTTAAATTAAAAAAATTGCACCCACCACTATATTTTGTATCTGCATCACCCAAAGGTCGACTGGTAGAAAATGCCTAAGGCATTAAGTCTGCCTCTGTAAGTGTTTGCGTGCAAGAAATAATAAAAAGAAATCATCTGTTCTCTACATTCGTTCAAAAATTTACCGAACTGTTGACTTATTAAAGATACCGTTTTAAGAATCAGACAATGTTAACTAATAATAATTAGATAGGTGTCTGTCTGTCACCAACTTGATAAATAAAATAACATTCACTCTGGGAATCATTTATATGTACTGCTGCATTCTTGTTTGAAACTGTCTGCAGTAGACATTACCTAGACATTTTAATGAGATTTATTTTAACTTGATTTTGCGTGATTTTCATATAAATAAATGAGTAGGTAAAACTGAAATAAAGTTTTAAAAAAAAGTTAATAAAATCAAAAAACCCAACTGCCTAAGCGAACAAAAAACCGGTCAAGTGCGAGTCGGACTCGCACACGAAGGGTCGGAACCCATTATCCTCATTATACCATTATCGAAAAAACATAAAAAAAATATCACGTCTGTTGTATGGGAGCCCCACTTAAATATTAATTTTATTCTGTTTTTAGTATTTTTTGTTATAGCGGCAATAGAAATACGTCATCTCTGAAAATTTCAACTGTCTAGCTATCACGGTTCATGAGATACAGCCTGGTGACGCGAGTCCGACTCGCTCTTGGCCGGTTTTTTAAACCAATATTTCAATTGTACTCATTTATTTTTAAGAATTGCATGCAAAGACAAGTTAAAACAAATCTCATAAAAATATCTAGGTAATGTCTACTGCAGAACGTTTCAAACTACAATGCAGCTGAAGATAAATTATTCCCAGAGTTTATGTTAAGTTAATTATCAAGTTGGTGACAGTTTCAACCGCAGTGCATTTGCATTTATAACTTCGCTAACTTTATTTGGCCACAACAGCCGAAAATATAGTTTAAATCTACCTATCTAATTATTATTAATTAACACTGTCTGATTTTGAAAACGGGCTCTTATTATTATTATTAATAATATTACAAACATACATACAAGATACGTGTGAAAAACATAACTATTTCCTTGCAGTCGGGAAAAAACAGAAACCTAAAAAGAAATCTTTAAATTAAACCAACACAAAAGGTAACTCAAACAATAAAAACAAACTCAAACACAAAAATGTTGATTTATCAAACATGTTTATTTCAAAAAAGATATCGCCCGAACAGGGACTTGAACCCTGGACCCTTGGATTAAAAGTCCAATGCTCTACCGACTGAGCTATCCGGGCCGTACAATGCTCTTTGAAACAGCCATTCAAATGAAGTAGAACAGACGTGCGAGCCAAATTGAAAAAAAAATGGGACTACGGAACCGTCGGATATTTGACTTGCTTATTTGATTGTACCCCAGGTTGCTATCCTATTCATTTTGATTATTTTTACCGACTTCAATAAAAAGAAGGTAATCCATTCGATGTAATATTGTTGGAACTGCATAATATTCACATAAATATGTGGGATTCTAAACACATGTGCCATATTTTATATATGTATGAATGTTTGTCCACGCATTTTTCCGAAACTAGTTATCGGATCGTGATCATTCTTTTTGTGTTGGATTGAGTAATAAAAAAATAAATAAATAAAAATTGTTTATTGACACAAAAATTACAACAATGGTACCTACTTAAGTATGGACAGTCTTAGGATGTTTGTAACAATATATGTGTACTGATACTGAATCCCAAACTAGGCCAGGAGCCTGTATCTTGGGATTCGTGTTCAGTCGCAGCAAAAGGTACACAAAACTGTTTGTACATAAGGTTGCTGATTATTAAGTTAATTACGCTATAAATTTTAAATTTGCGTTAGTATATGTGAGTATGTGATTGATAGTGTATCGTGGTATGTGTTTGTGTCTGTGTGTGTGAGGGAGTGTATGTGTTTGTGTATGAGTGGATAAATTGAATTAGTAATTAGTTATTGGTTTAGTTAGTAGTTATTATTGTTTGTATTTTATATATCTGAACTAAGGTAAAAGTGCAAGTTTTATCAAAATCGGTCTAGCAGTTTTCAAGATATGGAGCATACAACCGAACTCCTTAGCGACAAACAGCACGAATGTGTAAATTGACTTATTATGGGTATTTTGTCTATAGTAATTTTTGTGAAAAAAAAATTACACATTCATGTTGAGATAAAGAACCTTTGTAACAGTGATTATAATGTTCATAATGTAGAATGTTCATAGTGTAGTCTTGGTACCTATATATTGAAGATTTTTGGCAGGGTATAGAGTATATATATTTGTACAGTCTGTTTCGTTAAATATTGTTTAGCCCGGCAAGCTCAGTCGGTCAAATTATTTATTTTTGCAGAAAACACTGTTACAATGGTGTTATTAAATGTACATGTTTCAAGTGATTTGACCGTAAGGCATGCAAAATGTGTACAATCATGGTTTATTAAAATCAAGATTGACATTGAAACATATGAAATTAGATAAAATATTTTAACATATTAAATTAATGTAATGTCCTCCTTAAAATTATATTAATATAGATTATTCAATTATCATTTATTTAATTCATTCAATAATAATAATAATCATCAAATTATTTGAAAATACATGCATAATTGTTCTATTACTTGATGTCACTGTGAGGTCTTGAGTTTAGAAAATTGAACATTGGACTTTTAATCCAAAGGTCCAGGGTTCAAGTCCCTGTTAAGGCGCTATTTATTTTGGTATAAAGATTAAATATTACGAGGTTCCTCTCTCCGGAGCCCTACGACTTACGAGCCTACCGTATACCGGTAGCTTGGACCTTGTTCCCGAAGTTTTTTTTAAATAAAAGTAGGTATACTCAGTCAAGTATTTATGAAAAGAAGACTAAGAGGAGAATATGGAAGATTAGAACGGGGCAAAGAATTGGCTTTCTAATTCACACTTTATTTATTTATGTATACTTTATTGAACAACAAGATAAAAACATTACATATGGTAATCTTAAAATAACAACAAACATACAACGGGCGGCCTTATCGCGTTCTGCGATCTCTTCCAGGCAACCCAGAATGGAGAGAGATAGCCTGGACACGACATGGGGTTGCATTTGGTGCAATTTTGACAGACATAGGAAGCACTAATAAAATACTAAAATAGATACATAAATACATAGTTCAAAAAAAAAATTGGTATATGTACGGCTTCCGAAGGCCAATTTACGTAATAAGCCATTATGTGCTTAGGTGTTATAATTGTATTTAAATATTGTATGGAGAACTATCATGACCTGTATTATCTGTGCCTGTGTCAATACAATCTGGTTATCATTAGAAAATTAATGAAGTAACTCACAAATTTTTGTTACTGAAATTACTTTTTCTTGTTTTTAAATATAGTAAACAAAAACCGGCCAAATGCGAGTCGGACTCGCGCACCGAGGGTTCCGTACGAACCTCAGCTTAAAGGTATTATAGACCTGAGTATTTAAAATGAATTTCGTTTCGCGTTCATGAGGAAAGGTGTAGTAAGTTTAAAATTATTAAAATATTTTTATTATATGATGTAACTAAAAAATTACGGATTTTGCAATTATTCCTTTATCTGTGCTATAAGACGTTGCTTCGTACCAAATTTCAAGATTCTGAGTTCACGGGAAGTACCCTGTAGGTTTTGATTCCCTTGCGAGTGTCGAAAATTTGCGGAAGTTTGCGGCATAAACGGCTGTATCTTTTGATTGCGTTGGCTTTGAAGTTTGATTTTTTCTTTCTGAGTATTTTGATATAAATTTTAGCTTGATAAATCCACGCGTTCCTGAGAAAAAGGGTCTTGACAGACAGACAGACAACTAAGTGATCCTGTATGGGTTCATTTTCTCCTTTCGATTTACGGAACCCTAAAAAAAAGTTATGAAGTAACTTATTTTCAACGTTTCATGATGGATAGCAAAAGTTATGTCTTCTGTGTATAAAATATAAAATTATAATGCGCACCCAAATTTCACAAGCATAATAATTTGAGCAGTAGTGTACTCTACATAAAATAACCTCTAGAAGTCTAGACAAATATCAATACTGATAACGCAGCAAAACAATAATTATATATAGGTAATTGGTAAAGAAACAACGTGAAGTTCAAATTAGTTACAGTTCATTTATTAGTTTTAGTTCATGTGATTCGTAATTCAATGTTATCGGAATCTACATAATAACGCAACTCCTTGCCTGTCACCAACCGGAAAAAAAAACGAAACTCTTTGAATAACTAAGTACCTACGGCCTATGATAATTAGGTAATTTGTAGACGCTGTCTGTGTGTGTGTCTGTCCGGAGTATTTCCCGATAGTTACAATCTAGGGGTCTTTAAGTCAAGAGTGAATAGGTTATTTCTAGGCGTGTGTCTGTCCGGAGTCTCTGTTTCCCGATAGTTAAAATCTAGGGGTTCTTTAAGTCAAGTGTGAACAGGTTATTTCTAGGCGTGTGTCTGTCCGGAGTCTCTGTTTCCCGATAGTTACAATCTAGGGGTCTTTAAGTCAAGAGTGAATAGGTTATTTCTAGGCAAGCGTGCTTCACCGTTGACCACATCATAGCTTACCAGCATTACCAGGTGAGAAAGTGGTCAACGAGAGAAAATTGACAAAAATAAAATCGGGTCTTCTATTTGATAGTGACATCAGTACGCTGCATAATTTATTATATGACTTTTTTTTTTAACTTGTGTTTTATTTTTAATAGACAAAAAGTTAATTAAAAATACAAATAACCCGACTGCTTGAAAAAGCGAACTAAAAAGACGTAAACAAGAAGAAAATCATGCTGTGCAGTCGGAGGATACATATTCGCGAGCTGGCTGACCAAAACCACGATAGGATTGGAAGAAAAAACATTTTTTTCTTCGACAAAATGACGCCCAAAATCCGCCATTTTTTTCTTTTCCAATTTTTATGTAGCCAGTGACACTCGCGGGGTTAATACGAATCGATCGACATAAGAATCATCAAAATCGGCCAACGCGTTTGGTCTCTAGAACGCCACATAGGAACAAACATACATACATACATAGACTGATAAACACATTACCCTCCTTCGGCAGTCGGGTAAAAACTATTCACATAAGTAATAATTACTTTTATCATCTGTATGATTGTAGAAACACAATATTTCACAACTCTACTAATAATTACTCGGCATAAAGGTCACCGTGATTCACACTTTTGTATGAATAACGGCGCGCCAACTTTTAATTATGACCAGCTATTTCGGCAGTATCTGTACGGCCCGGATAGCTCAGTCGGTAGAGCATTGGACTTTTAATCCAAGGGTCCAGGGTTCAAGTCCCTGTTCGGGCGACCAACATTTTGAAAATTGGAATTGTTTGCATAAGCAATTTTGTGGGAATTTATTTAATTGTATGCTAATAAAATTATCGGCAGGAACAAGTTTCCAAACGTCTTCAAGGTCGTACCGGTGTTGTATATTTTTTGTTATGTTATTTAAAAAGTAGTTTTATTTATTTAATCATAGTAAAAGCAGTTTTAAAAAGTACTCTATAGTTATTTTCTATTAAAAATAATAATTAATATTTGTTTGGTATTCTTTTTGGACTTTTTTTTAAATATAATAACTAATTAATGTTTTGTTAAATATTTATCCATTATAAAAATTGAGGTCCATCTTGTTCCGCTCTCCTTTAGGTACTGGGACTTAATTAATAAAAAAAAAAACAAGTTTTTGAATTATAATTCAAGCTTCTGCTAATAACTATTTATACTAAACATGTGGTTAAAAAGATTTGAACCAATGCTCTATGTAAGAAAAACCTTACATATTGTATCCTTCGAGGACCACTTTTGTTAAAGCTTACAATAGAACACGAATTTCGGCAGATTTGGGCATTGTATTCGTTTCATTGTACATCCGTCAGACCTTTTTTTATTGATAAACTTTTGTGTGAGTATTCTATTCTAAAGAAGAACGAAGAATGGTTTCGTAGTTATTTTTAAATATGGGTAGATTTACTTACTCTTTCATTTTTAGGTTTCCGTACCTCAAAAGGTAAAAAAGGAACCCTTATAAGATTCACTCTCTTGTCCGTCGGTCCGTGTGTCACCATCGATTTTCTCAGGAACGGGTGGACCCAACAAGTTGACATTTATACCAGATACTGAGGTCTTGAGTCCCTATTAGGTGTATAAAAATAAAGGTCCTGAGTCAACACGATAAAAACATATGGGCAAATTTAGATTTTCGCGAAAACTTGTAAGTACCAAAATTTACCTACCTTAATTTTTTATTTTTCGGAATTTTCTCTTGTGCTGTAAAACCTTACTTTTAACCAAAATTGACAATTCTAGGTCAACCGGAAGTACCCTATAGGTTTGGGTCGAAAACCTGTATGGTAGTTCCCGTTGCAGCACAATTAGAGGAAAAGTTCCAAAAAAAAAGTTGAAAATCAAAGGTTGTCCAATAATACATACATAGTTGACGCCACCCTGGTTACGGAACCATTAGTGCGCGAGTCCGACTCGTACTTGGCCTTTTTATTAATACATCTACCTCATTATTTTGGCTCTAAACTATTCATTTTCATTAACTCAGATTCTAGATACATAAGCTTAGCGCTCAGAGTTGAAAATCAAACAGTGTACAGTCACAGCGGATTTTTGTGTCTCTGAAGTTGGCTGTAAAACCCTAAGCAGTAACTATTTTTGTGTCAATGTTGTAGGTGAAGATAGCACTATATAACTGCCTCTTTCACTTGCTTACGTTTGTCGCATCGTCCTATCTCGCTTGTTCTATGCAGTAAACTCAATGACAAACTGTTTCTTGCGCAATGGTTCGCTAGCCAATTTCAGAGACACAAAGATGCTCTATGACTACTGTAAATTATGACAACTAGTCACACTAGCTATGTCGTCCCTATCCATAAGAGGTCACTTTCACTAATACGTCACTTTGTACAGGTAGTCAGTTTCCCAATTTGTCTCAAGCCGTATTACGTCTCTTTCCCAACTCGTCCGACGCTTTGTTCAATGTACTGTAATGTACAAAATGAGAAAAAGAAGAGGTTGGTTGCCTGTTGGCCTTATTATCAATAAAAAAGGTGGACTTTTTCATTAAATTTCATATTTTGTTTTTCGGTGATGTCATTTTATTCTTTCTTTTTTATTTCTTCCTTATTTTTTTTTTTTTTTTATCAAAACGAAATAACAGTTTTTTTTCCCGACTTCGACATGCCATTTAGTCTTTTCCTAAATAATAAAATAAGATTACCTACTTACTAAAAAGTAATATTAGTATTTTTAATAAAATTTTGCTGTGATGAAAATGTTCAGATATTTTGTGCTTAAGTGTACATAAGCGTCGGACGAGTTGGGAAGAGACGAAATACGGCTTGAGACAAATTGGGCAGCTGACTACATGAACAAAGTGACGTAAAAGGTGTCTCAGAATGTTTTTCTTTTTTGATACTTAAAAATAAGATACTAGAATTAGTTAAAACTCGGTTTATTTACTGTTGAATTAATGAGCAGTTTTTCAATTTTGTTTATTAAAAACATTGTTTAGTAAATGTGCATCCTCCACTTCCTGACACTCAATTTTCCTGTAACTAAAATCTTCAATCAGACGCAAAAAAGTGAGGGACCGACAATTCCTTGACGTGATATGGCAGCCCAAATAGCCCAGATTAAACTTTTGCTGATGTTCTCCTATGGGGCTACTTAAAAAGTAAAGTTTACAAACCATTGCCACCCAACCTGAATGTTTAAAAGCAAGCAAAGACTCACAGATAAAATAAATAATGAAAATCTTAGTTCCAGGCCAAATGAGTGTCAGGCAATGGAGGGTGCGAATTTACTTAATTTCGTTATGTACAAATAAAATTGAAAAACTGCTAATTAATTCAACAGTAAATAAAAAGAGATTTAACAAATTCTAGTATTTTTTTTTAAGTATCAAAAAAGAAAAACATTCTGAGACACCCGTTATTAGTGAAAGTGACCTCTAAGGATAGGGACGACATAGCTAGTGTGACTAGTTGTCATCACAATCATAATATAAGTAGGTAGAGTCTGGCAAACGAAAATAGAGACAGAAAAAGCGCGGCAAATTTAAACAATATCAGCATAGCAACCCCAAAACTAGTATAAAATACCTGGAGTAACCCAATTTGATACTTTACAATAATTTATTTTACTTCGTCTGATTAAAAATACTATAGGTACTATAGGTAGGTAAAACTTTAGATATTATGTATCAATCTTAATAAAAAAAAACAACAGTATTGTATAACAATTTTGGTTTATTCACTACCATAATCAAAATCTAAATCTAAGACTTCATGTGAAACATTCATAAGAGTCACAGGAACACTGTTTCCTACATTAATAATTAAACTTTCTTAATTATTTGCTGTAATTCTGACCCATTCTTTATATTTATTTTGAACATGTATGGCATGATCAGTAATTTTCTTCCACTCCTCTGCTAGCTATTTCATACAAGTACTGGTTCTGGGTTCTTACTTCTTATCCTATCTTTCTGCTTTTCACTATCTCATCAACACCTGCTACATCCTCCAGATATTTTGTACAAGAAAAAAAATGCGTTAAAATTACAATGCCAAATTTATTTTGCTATTACAAATAACCATAATGCATTATTATGAAGGTGTATTACTTAGTATAAATTGAATGTGAATCAAAATAGAGCTTTTACAAAAAGATAAATTAATAGTGAATACGAATTCAAACAAAGTATCAACTTATTTGCATCACACTAACATAAGAAAACTAACACCACACGTAAACAATCGTGTTTTGTTTGAATTCGGCGTCTTTCTCCTGTTGTTTTTCTTGATATTTAGACATCATGGGAAACAATATCTCCCGTAATCCACTTTTAATTGTTTTATTCATGCTATTATCAAGAACACAACAAATCACCAACAACACGCCATCTTGTTATGAAAAATTGGGTTTGACATTAGTATAGCATTGCTATATAAAAAGCTTGCAAATAATTCGAGTGACTACTTTCTTTTGCCAGAATCTATTCAGCTCTAGTGAAACATACTACTCTATTTTAATTTAGGAAACCAAAGCTCGCGTGTGAAAAACAAACCAGTGCTTCAATTTAGGCTGCCTAATTAGTACCGAGTACTCGGGTCTCATTTTAAACATGGGGCCCAGTACTAAGGTCTCATTTTAAACGTGCTTCTGAATAATGAAATGAGTCGACGCGGGCTAATAGGACCGGTCCACCTTGCCTTCATAAATTATGGATTAAGTTAATTTCTTTAGGCAAACTGTAGATAAAAGTGTGTTGGTTTTGTTCCACTGGGTTGTTTACATTCTTGCTTACTCATTATACCTATTTGCTGACCCTTTTTGGGTGTATTTTTTGCCTCTTTATGCCCCCGATTAGTTTTGTTAGAAGGATTGCTATATTATGTAGCGTTTTTATTTTTGTTGAGTTATTTTTTTCTTTCCGTTAGGTATGTGACAATTTGTCAATGGGATAGGTATTTAGGATGTACATGCATTCATTATCTAAACTAGACTAACAAATTATTACTTTTTGGAACTTTGGCAAAATCAGCAAGTTAGACTCTGGCTATTATAACTATGCATTATTCAAAAAATTCATCCGAAAATTTGGGGAAGGTAACATCGTTTGTACTTCGAAAAAAGATTATGATAGTGGTTTTTTTCCTGTTGTTTTAGATTGGCTATTTTATTTATATTCTGATTCATTTCTGGTAAAGAATAGTAAACTTTAGGACGATGCAGTGTGCATTTGATACAGTTCTATCGCTGTGAGTGACCGTTTTGTTAGTGTGTGATTGATTACCTACTGCAAAACCACAAAATTTGTTATTTTGCTTCAAAATGATGTAATTTGACACGATATTTTTGTAAACAACATGAACAGGCGTATGCGTATTCGAAATAAATTTCTTAGTTAAATAATCTATTATGCAAATATCAAAATCATTAGATCGACGTACACGTCAACGTTGAGATATCTTGTAAGCATTGTCGTTTATGACTAAGAACGACATCGTGCTGTTCCTTCACATCTTGGTATTTACATAACATGCATGTAATACAATAACGCCCGCACTCCACTTCTAATAGGATTAACCATATTTCTAATTGGATTTGTGAAAAACAATGTACAGGCTATGCAATCTGACAGCAGTACCACGAAAGTGACAGATGTAAATCAAACCACATACAAAACTTTTTGTGGATACCAATTATGAGTTCTGCGTAGTTATAATAGCCAGAGTCTTACCAGAGAATTGAGTATGTAGGTACTGTAATTTAATTGAAAGATCCTTAAATATATACACATTTATCGATCCTTATGTAAATCCGACCAGCAAAAACTTGAAAGAAAATGATATGAATTGTATTTTTAAGTTTTATTAATAAAACTTTAATTTTTTATTCATACTTTTCAAAGACACAATTGTATTTGATGTCATTAAATTTCATATTTAAAATATAACCATTACCTACATGAAAGCGTTCAAAATTTTCATAAGTAGGGCAGTCCGCACTCCGCAGCAATTCGGTGAAGGCCGAGGTTCCTCAGTTTGAGACAAAGCGTCTGTGACAAGGTCAAGATGGCTGGCTGGCTAGCCCTCCACCACTTCGTTTAGCAGCGACTAGTATAAGATGCAAAATGTTTGGGATTTCAAGGGCACTGAACAAATAGCCTTGGGATATTGATTAGACTTGGCTAAGAAATATTTAACTAAATAAAATACTAAGGAAACTACTTGACTACAATATTGACGATTTAAAATTAATTATAAATAAGTAGATAAAATTGGTCGTTTGTTTGAAGGAAGTATGGAAAAACACATTTATGGACATACACCTTTTTCCATTCTCCTTTTTAGCGTGTCGATGAAAACCTTCTTATGGCCGATTTCACCAATGAAACTAATCGCGATTAGTTCAACTAAAATCAGTTAACGCAAATACAGAGTTCTGATTGGTAGTTTCTCAGCGGTCTCAATCAATCAGAATGCTGTAATTGCATAAACTGAGCTAAGTTGTACTAATCGCCTGCAGAGCGCCCCTACTACAAATACAGAGTTCTGATTGGTAGTTTATCAGCGGTCTCAATCAATCAGAATGCTGTAATTGAATAAACTGAGTTTAGTTGTACTAATCGCCTGCAGAGCGCCCCTACTCCAAATACAGAGTTCTGATTGGTAGTTTCTCAGCGGTCTCAATCAATCAGAATGCTGTAATTGCATAAACTGAGTTTAGTTGTACTAATCGCCTGCAGAGCGCCCCTACTACAAATACAGAGTTCTGATTGGTAGTTTATCAGCGGTCTCAATCAATCAGAATGCTGTAATTGCATAAACTGAGTTAAGTTGTACTAATCGCCTGCAGAGCGCCCCTACTACAAATACAGAGTTCTGATTGGTAGTTTACCAGCGGTCTCAATCAATCAGAATGCTGTAATTGAATAAACTAAGTTTAGTTGTACTAATCGCCTGCAGAGCGCCCCTACTACAAATACAGAGTTCTGATTAGTAGTTTATCAGCGGTCTCAATCAATCAGAATGCTGTAATTGCATAAACTGAGTTTAGTTGTACTAATCGCCTGCAGAGCGCCCCTACTACAAATACAGAGTTCTGATTGGTAGTTTATCAGCAGTCTCAATCAATCAGAATGCTGTAATTGCATAAACTGAGTTTAGTTGTACTAATCGCCTGCAGAGCACCCCTACTACAAATACGATCCTTACATAATCCTTTTGCTTCTCTGGAACTATTGAAGCGATTACAAAAATTCTTTCACTGGTATAAAGTTACACTATCACCAATGATGTTATAAATATACTGAGGTAAATAAGTTTTTCATCACACTTGCACGTAAACAGTATCAAAACATACAGGTTAACTTGGCCGTAATGCCCCATATAAATCCCTTGAGCTTTTTTGTTTGTCATGAAACCCTAGGGCGGTAAGTAATATTTTTTTAATTTATGGCACAGCACACAGGTCATGCAAGTTCAAGCAAGGAGTTTACACGCAATTGAAAAATTGTCTTAAAATGTTATCTAAACAGGAATTTCTTTGCAATCTCGCTACATGTTACTTAAATACTCAACTTATGTTCTTAATAATCGATTTTAATAGTTATAGTATGAAAACCTCGAAATTATTTAATTCTCTTTACACTCCGTCATGGCTGTATACCTAAGTATTTGCCCTTAAAGTTTCTGAACGAAACACTGTATAATCTGTGGTGTGGCCAAAAATTCGCCAACCGCTTAAAAAAAAAGTTCACGTATTTCGTAATAACAGCTGTGCTGACTTGTGTATTAAAGCTATAATTCATAATTATTACTCGCAAATGTGATGAAAAACATTGTATGTATCACGGGCGGTACGGGAATTTCGAACCTCGACTTAGAAAGCCTCAGTCTTCGACTTCGGGCTTCTACTAGAGTCTCGATCGTAATTCCTTACATACCGCCCTTAATACACAATGTACTATTACCGACGTCTGCGCGGCAATACAAACACAAGCTGACCAGCTTGAGTGTACTCAATCTGTCCTGCATCTGGCCGCGACCCGAACGTACGTTTGAACAGTATGTTTATTGTTCTAACAACGGGGTCTTATTTATATCTCTGCGACCTTTAAACTACTATGTGATAGAAACAAATTTCCAAGTTCCATAGGTCCTATGATACCTCATAGGACCTATGGAACTTGGAAATTAAACCTTTTCTATCACATAGCGATGATATTTATTTCTTTATAATGTGTATGATTACTCTATTGGTAAAATCTCATTGATTATCACTGAGTGATATTGGCTTAATTTTGTCTCGAAAAATCTTACGAGAAATACACGGTACTTCTGGTATAGGTAACGGAGGCGAAGTCCCGGGAATAAGCTAGAGATAAGAATACGAATTCATCATCATCATATCAGCTGAAAGACGTCCACTGCTGGACATAGATCTCCCCCAAGCGACGCCACATTGACCAGACCCGTGCGACCCGCATCCAGCGGATCCCCGCAACCTTCACCAGGTTTCAGTCCATCTGGTGGGAGGCCTTCCTACGCAACGTCCTCCATTTCGCGGTCGCCACTCCAGAACTTTTCAGCCTCATCGGCTATCCGTTCTGCGAGCAATGTGCCCTACCCAGTTCCACTTAAGTTTGGCAATTCTTCGGGCTATGTCGGTAACCTTGGTTCTCTTGCGGATCTCTACATTTCTGATTCGATCACACAAGGAAACTCCGAGCATAGCCCTCTCCATTGCCCTTTAGTTGACTATAAGCTTTCTGATGAGGCCCATTGTTGTAAGCGACCACGTCCCAGAGCCATATATAATCACTGGCAACACACAGTGACTGGTCATAGACATTAGTCTTGAGACACTGTGGTAAGTTGGACGAGAAAATACCGCGCCACTTCTCGAACGCTGCCCAGCCGAGTCGGATTCGACGGTTGACCTCTTTCTCGAAGTTGGCCCTACCGAACTGGATCGTTTGTTTGTTTGTTTGTGTCCACTGTGAGTGTCCACGTCACAGAGCCACAGGTTATCACTGGCAACTTACCTTTTTTCTTGGTTCTCATTATTTCTACAATTATTGCATCACAGTAGATATACAAGTACCAACCCACGTATGTTTTGTGCCCTAAGGTTAATCATTACAATAGGAAGGTAAAATAAAACTTTCCACATTTATATAATAGGAAACCTCTATAAATAAACCCACTATTTTACCGAAGGTTCTACCGTTCATCGAAATCGTATTCATTTTACGAAGGGCCGTCTAAAGAACGGCTTCAATATTTACCTGGAAATGGTAGGGAAATTGTATGAAAATAGGCACGCTTTTCGGACCGTAAACGCACGAAAAGACACCATCTTTGTTTGAGAACTACGAGTAAGAATAAAATTGGAATCCCGAAAGGAAAAATGAATGTGTAAATTTAGATATAATAAGTTCTTGAACTATTAAGGTGAGGCTTATTACAGTTTTTTGTTGTTGTTGTAATTTCGTTAAATGACTAAAACCCAAGCGCCGACATATGAAGAGAGAGGAAATCAAACAGTGCAATAATATTTAAATATCCACGTGTTAAGGGTTTACATGCATGTTTATCTTTTGTTTTGGACCATTGAGTTAAATGTACTACGTACTAGAGAAGCTATTTCAAACAAAATATTGCGCGTAATTCGGTGACAAGGGGGGGCGGGGGGGAGGGGGGGATTATGTTCTCACAGATATGTGTCTCTTTGACATTCACACAAACATGGCCGCCCTCCCGCCTCCGCGGTGACGCGACGTCACGAGTTACAATAAATTGATAAAATATAATTAAATTAATCGTGTTTTCAACTTACTGTTGAAAACTCACTCCTTGACTTTTACTTATATTTCTCGAGTTGTTTGAACAGTATCTCAATACACAAGAAGGCATTTTATAAGAAACAAATCTTAGTACTCAAACGTCTCACGTAGCAGCGAGCGCTTGTCACAGACTAATTGAGTTGGAGTGCGCGCGCTCTAACGCGTGTTACAAAAAATTTAGTTGAGGAAGTCTCCTCTAGTACGTAGTACATTTAACTCAATGTTTTGGACAGCTGAAATCCAATCCAGTAAAGAAAACAATTTAGTATGTTTAGTGTAAAAGGCCTTGCTTTTCATAGAACTGAAAGTGCAAGTCACAATAACTTCCCTAGTAACCACTGTACCGTATAAATACACAGGTTTCCAAGAACTTACTCTTCTGCAGTTCCATCAGGTAACCAGCGTATTTACTGTACAATTGTACTTATATAAAAATAAAATGGGAACAACAGAATGCTGGGGTAACGAGTTGTCGACAGAAAAACTTCGTTAAGCGTAATGAAGTTATGAAGAATACAATATAATTATATTTCAGAGGACGACAGTGTAACTAAATTGTATTACACTGTAGACTGTGGGGCAAATGTTAAGAAAAAGGTAGCTAGGTACAATACAGACTTTTTATTCATTGTTCATGAACATGAATTTCAGGTGGTGAATGTACCCATTCTACTAGTAATATAAATGCAAAACTTTGAAAGAAAAGAAAAAACAGAAAGAAAAGAAAGAAAAAAGAAAAGAAAGGAAAGAAAGAAATGAAAGAAAATAAAGAAAAGAAAGAAAGAAAGAATAGAAAGAAAGAAAGAAAAGAAAGAAAGAAAATAAAGAAAGACAGAAAAGAAAGAAAAAAAAGTCGGTAAAACTCGGTAAAATGAGTCTTTGGGATATTAAAACATTTCCCAGGCGGGAAAACCACGGGCAGAAGATAGCTATGAATATGAACTACTTTAACGAAAGGATCAACTTTAAAATTATGAAAAAGAAATCATCCGTTCTGTAGCTTTATTAAAACGTAGGTAGGTATGTTGGTATAACTTGACAAAAGCTTATTCATTAGCATTTTTTTTTCAAATATAGGCTCGCTCTTGACCACTACCTCGCCTGATGGTCGACGGTGACGCTCGCTTCCCTAGAAGTAACCTATTCACTCTTGACTTAAATGCTAATTCCAGGCTAAGGCAGCCTACTACAGAAGCCGTACTCGCCGCGCAGTTAGCTGCTGTAGCCTGAAATTGCTAAAGACTAAGCTTTTTTAAGTTATGCCTATAGGGTGTGCTCGCCGCTCTACTGGCGAAACGCAATACAAATTGTGCCGATAGGCGATATCACGCACATATATTCTAATGAAATTTCAAGTTCAAATCGAATTGCATCGCATTGCATCCATGTAACTTGCATTTTTGCTAAGTAAAAATCGCTTATTATCATCATCAACAGCCTATAGCAGTCCACTGCTGGACATAGGCCTCAATTGCAATTTTCGGCAACTGTCATCCAGCTGCTACCAGCCACCCTGCAAAGATCGTCGCTCCATAGCCTGAGGGCGTCCTACCTTACGTTTACCAGTTCGCGGTCTCCACTCAAAAACACGTTTACCCCAACGGGCTACGACTTATATTGCCAGTTCATCACTTCAGCCTTCAGCTTACTTATTCTGTGAGCTATGTCGATAACTTTATTTCTCTGCCGGATCACCTCGTTTCGGATTCGATCCCTTAAAGAAACTCCGAGCATAGCCCTTTCCATAGCTCGCTTATCAGTGTGATATGAATCGAATAGCGTCGAGCCATCAGCCGGGCGAGCATGGCCTGATAGGCATAGGCCAAACTGTGATAAAAGGGCAGGGCAGGAAGGTGGCTAAGTCTTATAGTTAAAAGTTATCCAAGTTCATGTATTACCTCCTGAAATAATGCCAATTCCTGTTTCAACATATAAAGACAACAGAGACTTGTATCAAAATCCAACTTGTACCATGGGTACATAGACATATGAGTAGGTGTTGGATTGTGAAAGACACTGGGATTGAAAAGCCCATTGATCGAAGATTATATATAGATTCATAGATATATATTCTTTTACCGATTATTTTGTGAATGTGTGAACATTGTAGGCCTTCTAGATGTTAGTTAACATTTGTTAACTTTGTTATATATTATATAAACTTATTTTTTTTAGTTTCTTACGACTTATTGTCGGGCCTACGTTGTCCCCCCGCAGTACTAATGCTCATCATCATTTCAACCGAAAGACGTCCACTGCTGGACATAGGCCTCCCCCAGAATAAAGTACTAATGCTGTAACATGGAAATATTGTAAAACCAAACCATTTTCTAAAAGAGTAACCATGGAGTTTCTTGCCGGTTCTTCTCCATAGGAAACGACCAACCCGAACCGTGCACCTTTTGTCGACGTTTTATAAGTGCCCATGTAGGCCTATGTGTATGTTGGAGGCTCGCTGAATGAGTGCAGCAGAATGACGTCTAGCAGGCAGCAATGGCGAAACGTCGTGAAGCGGATCACATCTGACCCCTCCAATAATACTACGAGCTCATAGCGATCACGACCGCTCTGTCAAGAGCGTACCGGTTAAGAAGAAGAGAAGGCCTATGTAAAATAAAAAAAATAAAAAAATTGAAGCCTATCTACGAAACCATTGTCTTTCACAGGGTGTTTTTTTTCACAAATAGAAAAATAAACGGAAGAGTCAAGTTGGTACGTAGCAGCTTTTAAAAAGAATAAAGAACAGTAATAGTTGTATAACTTAACATCACGCTTGTAATCCCTGTAGGGTTAGCCAGAGGTTCATCTATGTTATCTACACCCATATTTCGCTAGTTTTGTTTCAAGTACCATTTATTAGAGAACGACCATTTTTTTATTTTGTGGCTTTGCCACCGCACTATTCCTAAACTACTGCAACTCCTGAAAGCCAGAATGAACTGTGGAGCAACCACCAGAAAAGCGCCGAGGCAATGAAGCTCGACGAAGTCCCGGAGAATGAATTTAACTGTCTTGGATCCCGCAACGAAATTAATCAGAAAAGAAAAAAGGAGGAATAGGAATAGGACGATTGGAAAATAGAGTAGGAGAGAGCGAGCCTATTGCCATCAGCCGGGCACAAATCTCCAGGCGGCTATTGAGAAATTTCATAAATAAAAAAATTGAATCGGATTCTGTCCCATTGGAGTGATTAGTAAAGTTGGTTATCTAGGGATGGTGCGATGGTTGGAAAATTGGGGTCATAGTACAATTTAGATACTAATCTATTTATGAGCAGCTTTTGCAGCTGCTTATGCAATATGCAAAACATCTGGTTATAAATTTATGTTGAGTGTAGTTACACAATTAAGTTAAAAATACAAAGGAACCTAGTTAAGTTTCTCTTGCTACCTCGTTAAAATGACACAAGCTCACCAGTTCATTGTCAGAAACGCTGACACGAACTGTAGTTTCTTTTCGTCAATCACTCCAACAAAACACAACTTACTTCTTCTACTCACATTTAGTAACTAACCATTCTCCCTTATTTCCAGAGCACCACAAAATCAAGTCCGTCCATAACAGTCGATGGGATCTCCACGTACCCTGGCCTGGGGTTCGGGCCCATGGGTCCAGTGGTCCCGGTGCCCGGAGAGCCCCCAGGCACCCAACTACGGCAGCACCAGGAGCCCACCACCAATCTACCGAGCACGGAGAAACCAGAGAAGAAGGTCAAGAAACTCGTCATTGCTGCCTTCGAGTTCCATCGGGTGGAAACGCCTTTCTTAATAGGATTATGGATTTTCTTCGCTAGTATAGCTAAAATTGGTGAGTTTTATAATAAAATCTGTAATTTTGTTTACAAGAATACACTATAACTAAATATAAAATGCTTTACGAATGTTTTACTCGATACGTGCGTTTTCTCTCAAAGATATCAGCTGCTCAGCTTGTATCAAGCGCAAATTCGATCATGCATGGAGTATTGTTCTCATCTCTGGGACGGATCTGCCAAATACCAGCTTGATGCGCTAGAGTCGATCGAAAAGCGGGCCAAGAAGCTCATCGGCGATGAGGCACTGGTTAAGTCAAAGCTCCAGAGCCTTGAACATCGTCACAGAGTTGCCAGCTTGTCGGCTTTTATCGGTTACATTTCGGGGAGTGTGCGATGGAATTGCATGATCTAATTCCGCCCAGCCCGTTCCATCATCGGACTACCACACGTACGGCAATGCGCCATCGGTACATGGTGGACATGACACCCATACGCTCTAAAGGTTTTGAGAATAATTTTATTATGCGTACAGTTAATGAGTGGAATTATTCCCTGCCGGAGTCTGTGTTTCCCGATAGCAACAATCTAGGGGTTTTTAATTCAAGAGTGTATAGGCAAGCATGCTTCACCGTCGACCACATCATCGCTTTCCATCAGGTGAGATAGTGGTCAAGCGCGAGCCTATTTTAAATAAATAAACATCAAAATGATTTCCATAGGATGTGATGGAAACATCTATACCAATATTATAAAGAGGAAAGATTTTTTTGTTTGTTTGTTTGTTTGTACCGAATAGGCTCCAAAACTACTGGACCGATTTCAAAAATTCTTTCACCGTTGGGAAGCTACTCTATCCCCGGGTGACATAGGCTACTTTTTATCCCTGTATTCCCACGGGAACGGGAACTACGCGGGTGAAACCGCGAGGCGTCCTCTAGTATAATATAAACATTCAAATCACTATTAAAATATTATACCATGTTGAATTCAATGTGTGAGACTGGAATATAAATAAATCTTCTTCACATTAGCAATATCTTACACGATAGGGTTTATTGAAAATAGTGAGCCTTTTCTGTTTCCTTAGGGAGATAAGTGACGCTGGTATTGGCATTGGTTACGCATGTTCAGAGTTAGTCGATTACATGGATCACTGCGAGGCGCGCATATTAGCTCCGATTCTCAGTGGGGCACGCAGATTGAACACGCAGACGCATTCTTTTAGGAAATAGAAAAAAGGTTTTTTGATTTACGGCCAGTGTGGCTGAAGGAATGTACCTATTATGCTGAAGTAAAGCATTTTTAGTGAAATACCTTTAATACGTATTGTTCTTTTGTTACTAAGCGACTTCTTCATTTTTATAATGTGGAGTTCACTAAACAAGCAGCCATATGGCTGAATTTTGTGGTAATTACAATATATTATTGATATAGAAACGTTGTTTTACAAGTATTTAGTTAACATCCATAACTATTTAAGTACCAAAAATATAAAATGAAGACGGAACCATCAATACCAGCAATCGGATCGGAGCAGCAATACTCGAAACTTCCATCCTTCCATATTTTAAATGCGAAGGTAACTCTGTCCGTCTGTTTATTTGTTACATTTTCTACCTAAACCGCTGAACCAATTTTGATTTATTTTGCTATAGATAGAGAGATACATAGATTAGACTACGGTTTTTTTCATCCCAGGAGTCAAGGGCAAAGGGTTGCAAGAGGGTGCACTTGCACCCGTCTTGGTTTTGAATAAAATTAATATATGAAAACTTGTTTTAAAATATCAAAAAGGATTAATATTAGAGAACCTAGCATATCCGGCGAGGTGATAAAAATTTCGATTTTCTCGCTCTTGTTTGCTCTTTATTTCTCAACCTTTTCTGAATAAGTGCAAAAACGTTAGTTCTATCTCTGAATATGCATTAAAAATAGTCCTGCCGCCGCCCATGCCGGGAGTACGTACCCTTGGAATAATATCCAACTCTTAACTCGAGCGAAACCGTTGGCAATAGCTAGTGAATAAGCTAAAATGGCGCAGAAGCCTGTAAATTAACTTAGCTATAGTTAATTAAGAACGACGATGTTGTATTGATTCAACAGAAGGGAATAGGGATGGTCTGGAAGAGACAGGATAATTGGCAACAATGTAACTGTTACAACCATTGAGGTAATAATGTACTACGCACTAGAGAAGTCACTACACATCACTGCTGTGTTCTGTTCATGTGGGGTCGGCCGGCCGCACTTCACTCAGTTGCTTGCTAGATCTTGAGCGCCTATGTCATTGTTTGTTTTTAAACGAAAAAACGTTCAAACGCATTAAATATGCTGTCGTGTGTTTTAAGATATTGCACTTATAATTCAAGTAATACGGCGAAATGCAAAGGAATAACTTTTCGTAAATGAGTAACTAGATAATCATTTTTAAATTGAAATATTTCGTGGACGCCATGTTGCCTCATTTCTCATATAGACTAAAAAATAAGATGTGACAATTTGTGTAACAAGTGTAGGTAGAATTAGCTGACTTTGGTTTTTATAGCGGAAAATAACAATCTTAAGTATATTCAGAAAGGAACTGACTGTGGTTATTCAAATAAATAGTTTAACAAATTGGTAGTTATGATAGCTGGGTAAGTGTCTAGGGTAGGGTAGGGTATGTAGGTATCCAGTTGATGGGAGCGAAGTCACGGGGGACAGCTAGTAGCTAAATAATGGGACGACGTAAATTACTTCAAAGTCAGCGTTTAGCTTTGATATTCTTATGCAAAGCAAACAGGACGTTTAGTACTGAGACCTTACCGGTACTTGCTTGAACGATGTGCTGCAATCTACTAATCAGCACGAGAAACCATGGACGCGGAGTGACCGTGAGAAAATCTCTAGATTATTTGAACCACATATTGACGTCTGGGAGGAACTTTTATCCGAATGGCAATGTAGGTGGGATAATACCATCAAGGGCCGACACCTCCACCAATTCTTTACATCTGTTCACGTGCGACTGGCCAGGACGTGGCTGGAGGTGGATCACTTTGTTGCCCAATTTCTCACAGGGCATGGTAACTTTAAAAGTAAATTATTTTCCTCCAAGCTCGTTGCCTCGCCTTTATGTCAGTGTTCTACATCTGACTGCGAATATGTACAATCTGCATATCATATCTTATGGGAGTGTATTCTTTGGCAGAATGAAAGCAATACTATGTTGAATAATGTACAGGCTGCATCAGGAGATATTCACTATACGGATCTTGTGGTAACTAGTACAAATTTTCGTGCGTTCAAGCGTTTTTGCCATACCCATTTATTATTGGTATCAAATATAACACCTCACAATGTTAGGACCCATTAATATTAAGGCAAATTTTTATCCGTGGTGCCAGGCAACTGGGCTTATCCCAGTTGTAAATGACCCTTTGTGCCTATTGACCTTGTTTGTTCTGTCTCCTACTTGATATGGAGGGAACTGGAAATTTTTATTTTTTCCTACTCCTCCACTATTCTTTTCTGATTAATTTCGTTGCGGGATCCAAGACAGTTAAATTCATTCTCCGGGACTTCGTCGAGCTTCATTGCCTCGGTGCTTTTCTGGTGGTCGCCACTATTGATTCTGGCTTTCAGGAGTTGCAGCGATTTGGGAATAGTGCGGTGGGAATGTCCCAAAAAAGAAGTACATAAATATAATATTAAATTAATTTGCTATTTCATTAATATAATATTATAAAATATTACTTTACTAAGGTTATTTCAACTAATATTTTTTTTGAAAAAAGTGTGAATTCTAATGACGCTTGTTAGGTATAAAGCTATGTAGGTACCGCTTCTGTAGTCAGTCAGCAGTTTAGTCTATATAAGTGACAAGTTGTTGCCGAATGTTGAACGAAACGCGTAAGTGCCATGAAAATCACGGCGCTTCCGTCTTTTTGATCGCGAGAAATCTATACCTTAGAAGCGCTCTAGCGCTGCGTGTTTATACTGTTTTGTTAGACGGCTAATTATTGTTTCAGCGCTGCAGCGAACTTTAGTTTAAACTCTTGTCAAAATGGAGCATGTCCTTTACTTAAGATAGCTTCTCTAGTACATATTATCTCAATGGTTACAACTTCAAAGCTACACAGGTTGAACATTTTTGGGATAAATTACAATAGAGACACTGGGCTGCTATAGTTCTGGTCTGTAGCAATGATATTTATAAAAACCGGCCAAGTGCGAGTCTGACTCGCGCACGAAGAGTTCCGTACTTGGTAAATTGCTGTTTACGATTTATGACGTATTAAAAAAAAAACTAGTTACTAGATCTCGTTCAAACTAATTTTCGTAGTACATCATATATTTTTTTTAGTTTTATCATTATCTTATTTTAGAAGTTACAGGGGGGGGACACATTTTACCACTTTGGAAGTATCTCTCGCGCAAATTATTCAGTTTAGAAAAAAATTATATTAGAAACCTCAATATCATTTTTGAACACCTATCCATAGATACCCCATACGTATGGGCTGAATGAAAAATAAATTGAGTTTCAGTTCTAAGTATGGGGAACGCCCAAAATTTTTCTCTTTTTATCTATTTTTGTGTGAGAATCTTAATGCGAATACATCTAATTACCAAGTTTCAACAGCATAGTTATTGTTACAAGATAGGCCAACGCCATCTAGTAACGAGAGGAAGAACTAGGTAGTTACTAGTGGCGCCATCTAGTATTGAATAGCGGAAATAATGTTCTCGAAAGCTCGTGTCGAATGGAATTTTCCAGAAGGTTCGAACCGAACATTCTGGATGTTTCTAGTCGCTTCGGGAACAATGAGTTCGAAAGTCGATTGTTCTGGAAGTTTCTCGAATTATCTAGAACAGTATGGAACGTTCCAGAAACTTCTTCCGTGCTATATAAAGAGCGGTCGGGTTCGTCGTGGGTCAGTTTCGATTGAGAAGCGATACAGAGCGATCAAAGCGGAAAATAGTGCGAAGTAATAGAATTGTTTAAGAAGTGTTTTTGTAATAAACTGATTAATTGAGATCTGCTGTTTAAATAATTTATCCCTGAACCCCAGCTCGTAACAAATTGGTGTCAGAAGTGGGATAAATTATGCCGGTTCTACCGAAGGAAGAAACGGAGGGGATGCGCACCAGGAGTCAGCGCCAGCAAGACGTAGACCAGAGGCGCTTTGGAGACGCTCCCTCACCGTCATCAAGTGGACATCGAGACTCCGCGGCTGCAGCGGAACCAGCTCAATCGTCGGCGTCGCCTGACATAGCCGCCCTTATGGCATTCATGCAAGAGCAGGCGCGCCGCTTAGAGGAGCAGCTGCAGCGTGACAAGGAGGAGCAGGCTCGCCGTCAGGAGGAGCAGGCCCGTCGTCAAGAGGAGCAGGCTCGCCGTCAGGAGGAGCAGGCTCGCCGTCAGGAGGAGCAGGCGCGCCGCTTAGAGGAGCAGCTGCAGCGTGACAAGGAGGAGCAGGCTCGCCGTCAGGAGGAGCAGGCGCGCCGCTTAGAGGAGCAGCTACAGCGTGACAAGGAAGAGCAAGCTCGCCGTCAGGAGGAGCAGCTCTTGGTGATTAAGGACCTCCGTGGAGCCATTGGTAAGGAGATGAAAGAGGTAAAGGACCAGATCCAGCAACATGAGACCCGCATCGTCGAAATGGAGAAGTCAATACGTGGCCTCAAGTCTGGGGACGGGATCGGGGCAGCTGCGGCAGTGGCACCTTCGCCTCGTGGTTTTAAAGTGCCACCATTTGATGGCTCTTCGTCATGGTCCGCCTACAAAATTCAGTTTGAGGCCGTGATGAAATCGAATGGATGGACTAAAGAACAGGCCTTGACTGCTCTAACCTTGGGCCTTCGCGACCAGGCCTTGACTGTGTTAGAGGCGCTGGGAAAAGACGTCACTTTCGAGAAGCTTCTGGAAGCATTAGAAGCTAGATACGGCGACGCGCACCTGGAACATGTGTTTCGGGCCCAACTGAAAGACCGGTCGCAACGGGTTGGTGAAACTCTTCAGCAGTGGGCTCTGGAGGTGGAAAAGCTGGTTCGGAAGGCTTACCAGTCGTCACCTGTGCTGATCGACGGGAAACTCGTACAGGCGTTCACGGATGGGATCCGCGACCTGGAGGTTAGGGCTGCAGTAAGGCTAGGTCATTTCAAGGACCTCAAGGATGCTCTAGCCCATGCTTTGGAGGTGGAGGCAGTACGGCGGGACGAACGAACTCACCGAATCAGGGAGGTTGCGACTTCACCCCGATGCTATGGCTGCGGAGAGAGAGCCCACATCCGATTGAGCTGCCCGAAGCGAAGGCCACCCCACGGTAGTAAGCAGCCGCCAGTGGAAGGATCACCTGAGGTCCCTGCTGGGCAACAGCAGCAGGGAAACGAGTAGATGCCAGGACTAAGGGGCGGGTGCTGGCTGGTGATAGAAGAGCCCCAAGGATCTCGATCTCACAATCCTGTGACGGGAACAGCCTGATCATCGAGGGCGAAATTAACAGAACACCATGCAAGCTGACATTGGATACTGGGGCTTCTCGGACTGTTGTCAGTTTCCAACTAGCAAGACGGTTTCTTGGGGACTTCTTCGGGGACCATGAAGGTGTAAATCTGAGAACAGCCACCGGTCAGCACATAACCGTCCGAGGTGAGAAGGAGGTGGACATGAAGTTAGGAAACAAAGTTTACCGCCACAATGTTATCGAGGCCGACATAGTGGATGACTGCATTCTGGGTTTGGACTTCATGCGAAAACATCACTGTGAGATCGACGTTTATCAAGGTGTACTAAAGTGTGGCTCAGAGGAAGTCTTCATGGAAGGTGCAGCATCGGGTAAAGTGTACTGCTTAAAAAAGGTTATTCTTTGTCCAAGGTCAGAAACAATCATACCAGTTTGTCTACCAAGGAATTCTGGTCAGGAAAACCGATGTGTACTTATAGAAGGTTTAGATAACGATGCTTCATGGAAAATTGCACGCACATTGGTAAGAGGTACTAGTGTTTCATCGATACGCGCACTCAACACAAGTGACCAGGACCTGGTGCTCAAGAAAGGCACATTATTAGGCACTTGTGACGGAGTGGTTTGGATGCGAAGATGCCACGAACACCCAACCAACACCAAAGTTAGTGCAAGATTCGATGTGTCATCGCTTTTGAAGAACAGCCAGAATAACTTGTCGGAAGATGAAAAGAACAAGGCTAAGAAGATGTTAAACAAGTTCGCCGACATTTTCTCGACAAATGATGCCGACATAGGGAAGACTGCGTTAGTTCAACACAGAATAAATACAGGAAATGAGGTACCAATCCGCCAGCGACCAAGACGTGTTCCAGTGGCACGGGAAAGGGAAGTGGACGACATGATCAAAGGTATGGTGAAAGACGGCGTGATTGAACCTTCATCCAGTCCATGGTGTTCACCAGTAGTGTTGGTGAAAAAGAAGGACGGCAGCATGCGCTTCTGTGTAGACTATCGCCGACTAAACGACATCACGAAGAAGGACAGTTATCCGTTGCCGAGAATCGATGACACGCTGGATACGCTATCGGGAACGAAGTGGTTTTCCACCTTAGACTTAAAGAGTGGGTTAGTTCACGAAGTGTTTTGTCGGTTCGGGGTACCCTTGGAAATCCACAGTGACCAAGGCCGGAACTTCGAGTCAGAAGTGTTCAAGGAGACGTGTCGTGTGATGGGTGCTCACAAAACCAGAACTACTGCTTATCATCCGCAATCAGACGGGATGGTTGAACGATTCAACCAGTCACTAGAGAGATTTCTTGCAAAGGTTGTGGAAAACAGACAGAAAGATTGGGACAAACACATTCAACCATATCTCATGGCATATCGCAGTGCTGTTCATGAAACTACAACGGTAACACCAGCTTTTGCTAATTTCGGCAGAGAACTACGATTACCTGCAGATCTAATCACCGGTATCCCGCCTGAGTCTCCACGCAATGTCACAGATTATGCGAATGAGCTACGAAACAGGATGAATGATGTCTATGAGCACATCAGACAGACAGGTCAACAGATGTCTGAGAGGATGAAGACCCGCTACGATCGGAAAGCGAACAATAAGGGCTTCGATGAAGGATCTCTTGTATGGTTACATAACCCGGCACGGAGCAAAGGAAAATCGCCTAAATTACAAGCAAAATGGGATGGACCTTATCGCGTAGTTACCAAGATTAATGACGTCACCTACCGAATTCAAAAGGGAGCCCGAGGTGCATCAAAGGTCGTTCATGTGGATCGGTTGGCCCGTTATCATGGGTCTAACAATGCTCGGGACGAGCATGTCTAAGAGGGAGGCAATGTTACAAGATAGGCCAACGCCATCTAGTAACGAGAGGAAGAACTAGGTAGTAACTAGTGGCGCCATCTAGTATTGAATAGCGGAACTAATGTTCTCGAAAGCTCGTGTCAAATGGAATTTTCCAGAAGGTTCGAACCGAACATTCTGGATGTTTCTAGTCGCTTCGGGAACAATGAGTTCGAAAGTCGATTGTTCTGGAAGTTTCTCGAATTATCTAGAACAGTATGGAACGTTCCAGAAACTTCTTCCGTGCTATATAAAGAGCGGTCGGGTTCGTCGTGGGTCAGTTTCGATTGAGAAGCGATACAGAGCGATCAATGCGGAAAATAGTGCGAAGTAATAGAATTGTTTAAGAAGTGTTTTTGTAATAAACTGATTAATTGAGATCTGCTGTTTAAATAATTTATCCCTGAACCCCAGCTCGTAACATTATTATAGTTTCGGAAAAAAAAGTGGCTGTGACATATGGACGGACAGACAGACAGACAGACAAGACGAATCCTTAAGGGTTCTGTTTTTTGCCATTTGGCTACGGAACCCTAAAAATGAGTAATTTTCGATCTAGTTGAACCAGTATAGAAAACTTAATAATGAAGCAGATATTAATCATACTAACACAGACATCAAACACTTTTGTTCGTCCTTGTACCACTTTTTCAGTCTGTTTTCGTATGTTAGCCTGAATTTTCCAACATGAATACTTACCTACTCGCAAATTGGAGGTTTATTCGAAGCCTCGAAGGTGATGCAAACTGGGCCAAGTGGTGTGGTGCCCGTAGGTGTTTACTTAGGAATTTAACTTAGGATTATACCTAACCTCGCTCAGGTATATATAGGTAAATATATGGACATGTTTAATAATATGAACTGGGTTTATTTTGTGGATTGGGAAAATTCGGGTGGTCACATTTCTAGGTATTACCTTATTTCTAAGTGAAGCGAGCGTTATGGTAATACTTGAAACCCATCCAAGTCAGGTAGATAATCTTAAAGCGTTTTTGCCATACCTATTATGGGAATCAAATATCAGCTCACAATGTTAGGACCCATTAATAATTATGCTAATTTTTATCCGTGGTGCGAGGCAACTGGGCTTATCCCAGTTGTAAACGAGCCTTTGTGCCCATTGGCCTTGTTTGTTCTGTCTCCTGCTTGATATGGAGGAAAGTGGAAATTTGTATTTTTCTTACTCCTCCATTATTCTTTTCTGATTAATTTCGTTGCGGGATCCAAGACAGTTTAATTCATTCTCCGGGACTTCGTCGAAATTCATTGCCTCGGTGCTTTTCTGGTGGTCGCCACTGTTGATTCTGGCTTTCAGGAGTTGCAGTGGTTTGGGTATAGTGCGGTGGGAATGCCAAAATAAAAACTTAATTTCAATTCCTTTTAAGACGCCTTTTGCTAATTTATTGCTAATCTTCAACGAATATTTCATCGAAATATTGAGACTCTTCTTACTAACTTCTAACTCTTCCAAGGTTTTTACTCTACACTCACAATATTTGACTCTATATAGCTTTACAGTAAAAAATATAGTAGGATCCGGCAGGCATAAACAGCTGATACCAAAACCGGACCTAACTGGACCTTTTTGGCACAGCCGCGGGACACACTATGTATGTAATTGTTTTAAAACTAAGTTCCCTTTTATTTGCACCTACATTGTGTGTATCTGTGTGTGCCAAATAACCTAGTTTTCTTTCTTTCTTTCTTTCAAAATATCATTTCAATTTAATACATTCAAATATAATTTTCAATCATAGTTAAAGCGGAAGACAGCATAACAAAATTAGTTTAGTGACAACTGCTGTACAAGTCGATAACGCAACTGAAACCACTAAACAAGTTAACTTGCAGGCGGCACTTGCAAATTGAAAGGTAGGCCAGATCAGTAAGGCCCAGTTTTTCAACTCAACTAGTGGTCAAATATGATTTCAAGGTGTTTCAATATGTTACCAAGGGTTTCAAAATTTAACCATTGATTAAGATAACTAGGGATCAAAAAACTGGGCCAGGCTTCCCCAGTGGAACGTGGCAGTGATCTAGATTCGATTTGCAATTGTATCTACGTAGTACACAAGTTGGAATTTTCTCACTTAATACATTGATTTATGGGTATTGTAATTAGAGGACAGAGAGTATTGTAAATAAAAAACTTTTTGCAATAAAATACCACCGACTTCCAAATACAACACTACAAAGTGAAAAATAACTTTATTTTTTGAAGTCGGTGTCTTTCGTAGGACCTATTTTTTGCGTTATGGACACCGACTTCAAAAAATAAAGTTATTTTTCACTTTGTAGTGTTGTATTTGGAAGTCGGTGGTATTTTTTTTGCAAAAAGTTTTTTTATTTTTCACTTTTTAGTTATACCTACCTAATAGGCAAGTTAGTAAGGTAACTATAACGACAAAATTGATTTCAAGAAACTTGAACATAACCGTTGAAATGAGTGATATGCTTACCCCTTAAGAGCGTACTGGCGTGATGTTATGTTATAAAATGGTATAAACAATAAACAGACATGCGATTGCAGCAATTCCGAGAGGTTGCCGTTATTTATAGAAGAGTTCTGTTGTAAATCTCAGAAGTTCTTCATCAGATCTTTACCAAATTAAAATGGGACCAATTTCGAATCATACTTTTTCAAACAAAAAAAGAATTTTCAGAATCGGTCCACAATTGACGGAGATATCGGAGAAAAAAAAAATCTTACATAATGTCGAACATAGAACCTCCTCCTTTTTGGGAAGTCGGTTAAAAATGGATAAACAATAGTACGTTTTGGGAATACTTTCATTGTTTGCAGCGAGCTTTGAAGTGTGCCTGCCGGAGTGTGAGGTGACAGAGTAATAGCTACCTGGAGGTTCTAAGTCAAGAGTAAGTTACTTCTAGTGGTACTAAAGTGGTGCTCCGTCATCGACCACAACATCGATCGAGTTGCAAATCGAAAGCCTACATTCCTCTACCTTTAAAGAAGAATAACTGGATTAATTCCAGCCCAAAATAGCGCTAACCAAAATCACTCATCCTAAATGAACGCTTTCCCTTCATTGAGCCCGAAAAGTATCTAACTGTGTTAAATTAGCCAAAATCATTGAATAAGTTGCGTTGCGGCCATACGTGTATTGTTTTCCTTCCGTGACAAAGAACAATGGCAGGTGCCCATACATTGTTTTAGCTGAGATTCCTACACCATTAAATGAAAAATATCTGGTTTCACTCAGAGTGATGTTCTGAATTAGTTTGTGCAAAAATTTTTGTTCGAGAATGTCGAGAATAATAGATATTCAGTCATAAACTTTTGTAGGTTATGTCTGGGCAACTTTTAATAATGTATTTAATAGGTAATATTATTCAATATCGTGGGAGTAAAAGGGCAATATCGCATTAGTATTCCCCTTACCTAGTTATTTCAGCATGAAATGTATAATATACTCTTTGGAAAGAGTATATTTATTTAAACTAAGCGTCTTTGACGTGTATTAAAAGGTCGTCGTCAACAACCAAGCTTTATTTTTTAGACTTGTCTACTAGTCTTTTTGACAATCATTAATTGAAAGTAATTCATTTATTTCTACTACACTACAGTATTCTTACCTACCTGCAAGGGACATCTACACTTAGACATAAACTGTATTGTTAACTGATTTACTACAGTAAAAACAATAATGATATTATTACTTAATATAGTAACTACTTGTCACTTAGCAGATAAAATATATAAAGGCAACACTAAGCTAAAGAAATTAACTAAAAAGTCATATAACTTTAATCTATTATGATTTTTTTAACCGTTATGAACCAGCCCAATTATACTTTAAAAAACGTAAACAATTAACATAATGTATTTCTTATATAACTCACTTTCAGACGCTCAAATTTAAGTCAGCTAAGATTTCGCCATTGTTCTTTGACGGGTTTAAAATTCCTATTTCTATACAAATCTTCTTCATAATAAAATCAATATGGAAGTAACGATACCATGACCAAGAAAGCTCTGTATTCTTAGATTTGGAGTTTTTTTGGGATAGCATTAATCTATAATATAATATTATAAAGAGGTAAAGTTTGTGACGTTGTAAGGGGTAATATCTGGATCTACTGAACCGATTTTGAAAATTCTTTCACCGGTAGAAAGCTACATTATTCCTGAGTGTATTATATATATATATATATGGCTATAATATATTTTCAAAAAAAATAGAGATCCTTACGAAAATTGCAATAATGTAACCCAAGGTAGCAAAATGTTGCCTATAAAATTCAGTCTTTGGCGTGCGCTGAGAAAACTATTGATGATAGATAAAAATTATTAGGTAGGTAGGTAGGTAGGTAGGGTAGGCAGGGTAGGTAGGTTGGTAGCCAGTTGACAGGAGCGAATCTCCGGGGGTCAGCTAGTCTATACTAATATTATGAATAGGTAAAGTTTGTGAGATTGTGAGTTTGTGACGTTGTAAGGGGTAATCTCTGGATCTACTCAACCGATTTTGAAAATTCTTTCACAAGTAGAAAGCTACATTAGTCCTGTGTGTCGTAGGCTATAATATATTTTTATTAAAAATAGAGATCCGTATGAACATTGCAATAATGTAACCCAAGGTAAAAAATGTTGGCCATAAAATTCATTCTTTGGTGTGCACTGAGAAAACTATTGATGATAGATAAAAATTATTAGGTATCATTAGGACGGTAGGTTGACGGCATGGTAGGCAGTGTGGGCAGGGTAGGCAGGGTAGGCAGGGTCGGCAGGGCAGGCAGGGTCGGCAGAGTAGGCAGGGTTAGCAGGTTAGGCAGGGTAGCCACTTGACGGGAGCAAAGCCCCGGGGGTCAGCTAGTTAGAGATAAAGTTAGTTCAGTAAACGTAAAATATTACGCACTAGAGCCGGCAAGGCATTCAATAAGGGAAGTGATTCTACGAATAGCTTTCGTTTTTGCAGTGGAGTGTAGGTAAGTGCTGAAAATAATGATTTTTCTGAAAAGGCACGAAATAAGTGAACTATTTTATCAAAATAAAATATTTACTTCGAATCATACAAACATAAATATTGGCAAAAACAAAACAAACCTGTTGTTAAAATAGAGCAAAAAGGTGTAAAAACTAAAGGTGATCCATTTACAAAGAAATAAATACGTAATGTAAATCATTGTACAAACATATTGGCGGTACAAACATGACACACAACTTGTAGAAGCCGACTACGATTATTTATTTTGTAGGTTCACACGATGAAGAATTTAGAGCAGAGTTACTCATTCTAGATTTCCTCCTTCGTTTCACAGAAAACATTTTTCTATATTTGTTCCTCAGAAAAGCTCTTCGAGATTTCACTGGAAATGTTTCCAATTTATTATCTTCGGACAGAGTTGTCTGGGGCTGTAGTATGGAAGAATATGCTGTGACATAAGCTGACTTGGGTATGAACCCAGTATCAGCTTGTAGTTTTGGAAACAAGCGCGGAGGTCGCTGGCCGTGCGACGAATACTCTGAATCCGGGTCTACTGACGTTACTGAAATTGCTGAGTAAGACTGTTCCTCTTCAGATAACGGACTAGTAAACTTATCCTCATATCTCAAAGTACGCATGTTTGGGCCGTAATTTCCCATTTTTACGTCAACAAAATCAAACGAGTTACTTGAAACTTTAGCTCGCAGTTCAGAGTCTTGAGGAGAACAACTTTTATTTCTAAACTGGCAGCCGACATCTCTGATAAATATAACGGTCTCGTCACTCGGTATTTCATTGTAGTCATTACTGCATTTGTAATTTGATGAATCGAATTGACATGACTTATTGGATCTATACGTAAATTGTTCCTTATAATATGTATTATTAGGAGATAATGGACAAGGAGAAAATGTATTACCACAATTTGGTTGGTTCTTATTTAATAAAAAAGGTGCATTATAATCGTTTAGAAACTCGCGCGCATTCTGTACTTGCGATATCATATTAATTTGATGATTCATTGGGGTTGATAGTGAGTCGTGTTGACACACAGGAACATATTTGCATCTTGGAATGTGCGGACATTCAGTGCTCTCCATGTCCTCAACCACTTTATTGGCCGCTTCGTCATATTGTAGATTTTTTGAAAATGGTACACACAAAGGTAGATTTACGCATCGAGGACGATGTAAGCAAGGTGGGATGTACTCGCAGTTGCTTCTCAACACAGTTGCTCTCTGACAAGAAGGTACGACCGTACAAGGAGGGTGATGCCTGCATGCTTTTGTTATTCTTATAACGCGAGGTGTCGATTTAGGAGCAGAAGGTTTATTGACGTTTTTCTTATTCACATTGTAAAAGTTATCATTTGGTAATATTTGACAGACGGGTAATAATTCGCATCGAGGATCATGTTGACATAAATCACCATTTTCCATAGTCGTAGTTCTCTGACTGTTTGGCGAAGTAGCCGCTCTGCATGCAAAGGCAGTGGTTGATGATATTTCCTTGCTGCCAAATATCGAGGACTGCTTATATTTCAAGCTTTCTTCTTCTTCTGTAGTACTTCGGCTGATAACGACATCTACTACCTCCTTACATTTAGGACACAAAACCCTTCGCGACTTTTTATGGGCATTTGATTTATTTTTTGTATTCTTATTAACGTTGTTTCTGTCACTAAGAGTTGGCACGTCCTTTTTATTTGCAATTTGTACTGGCGGGTCGTTCTTTTTGTTAGGCACTGTCACTTCGATCATTTCAACTATACTTGTGTTCGTTGGCTTATCTTCCATAGCAAGATCTCGTTTCTTTTTGTTTTTATTAGTCTTCGTATCTTGCTTCTGTTCTGCCTCAAATTTAGATGTACTTGTTACTTGGTCAACAATTGTTAGGGATGTACTTTTTCTTGCTAATTCAGTAAGAGATTTTTTATCCGTGCAAGGACAAGCATACGAAAATAGCTGACATGGACAAGGGTCTTCTGTACGTTTTCCTTGGTCTTTCTTCTTTGATTTCTTCGCTTCTGGATTGGGTCTCGTGTACTCGGTGCGATATTTTGATAACGACCAATATTTTTGGTGTCTGCTAGACTTGTCTTTTTTATAATTGTGAGTTCTGGGGTAATCGTTTGAATATTCATCGTCTCTTAAGCAGATTTCAGAAGAAAGTCGCGAGTACTTTTTCTTTACCTTTTTAGAATTGACTTCTATACTATCTCTCGGCGCAAGTTTTGGATGTATTTGAGTAGCACACTCCTGGACAATGGCAGTGGCTTTTTCACCAAAAACGTTAGCAGTGGCAGGCATCTTCATCACTTTCATAAAGTTTGCACTGGATGTACTGGGTTCAGCGAAACAATGAAACGAGTGTCTTTTTGCAATTTCGTCTAAATCATAGAAAATGGTACTCGTAGAAGGTAAAAAATTCTTGCTTCTGCTATCTTTATCATTAAGTAAAGGGTTGTACTTTTCAGACACAACGTATTCATAATCTAGGAAAAGCTTTGGTGACTCCCCACATGCAGCACGATACACTGAATTAACTTTAGCTGATTTGTTGAGGCCCATGCTATGATACAAATTGCCATACGATCCTACGATATCGTAAACACTAGAAAAAGATTTAGTATGAAGCAATTTGTTTAGTCTGGTACGAGTGTAAGTCATTTTTCAATTCAAATAGTTTGCTTGTGTGTTCGTCGAAACTATTAAATGTTATGACATAATTTGGTAAAATGTAATCTTTTATGAATTACACTTTGTTTACATCACTGAAATATTTTAATTTTACTTACATGTTTTTTAACATTTTTCATTTATGTGTCAAGAACTGTCATTCATGGCGAAACCAAAAAGAATATAATCCTAAACAACAAAAAGTTTCCATAAGACATTTTCTGAAACCTTTTCAGTCCGATCGACAAACTATTTTCGGTAAATTACTTACACTATATATAATTTTATGAACACCGTCACCCAACATAGGAACAATGTTGAGTGACAGTACGTTCCGGATCGCTACATGTTTGCGCCTAGGTACTCCCAGCGGAGCTCCACATCGTTGTCAATGTGGTGAAGCAGTCGACTGCCTCGGACACCATGGCCTATCTTGCAGTAGGAGCGCTGGTCGGTTAGCACGGCACGCCAGCATTAATGACATCATACGTCGAGCTGTTGCACGTGTTTTCGATTTCCGTGTTGGTATTTTTAGAATGAAAAAAATTTTTGCGGGTGGAGATAAACGGTTAAGGGGAGGGGGGTAAATCCTATCTTGTTCTCCTGAATGAAGTAGCGGAGGGCAGGGGGGCAAATTTTTTGTCAGAAATGCGCTAACTCCAACCGTTTCTGAGATATGAGGGTTTTAAAATTTTTGTTGGTCGTAATTTTTTTGCCTTTTATCGGTCTCTCTGAGCTGTTTCTGTGACAATGGTGATCAATGTGGACCTTATGCTAATGAGAATAAGGGTCACTTTTGCTTGTCAAAGAAAAGCGACCTTATTTCAATGTGAATAAGGGTATTTTTGTTTTGTTTTTTAGAGTTTTATTAATCGTAAATAAATGCGGGTTTGGCTCGCTACGTTTTCGAGTTTTTAATGTTTTTAATTTTTTTGACGCATTTTCCAGGACTGGATCTAGAATAAATGCTATGCAATAGCTTTACCGCGGCAGTCCCCGAGTGCCACACGACTTTTTTTTTTTACTTTTTAATTTTTGGTTGTGATATAGTATATATTAAGGCCGCAGTTATTCCAGAATAGATTACCCAAATAACATGAAACTTGAACATAACCGGTAAAATGAAAGTGTACCAGGGTGAACTGTACACATATGCGTATCCCTTTAGAGCATACCAGCGTGATGTTATGTTATGAAATTGCTAAAGTCAGCGGTTCCCAAACTGTGCGTCACGACGCCTCGGGGCATCGCGATGTGCTCTCACGGGTGTCTTAAATGAGAAAGAACACCTATTGAAATTGTAGGAACACTGACGCATTCATCTTGTATTCATGTTCATACGTGCAGCGATCGGCGACGGCTTACTGAATAAGTAACTCCATTGTAATACGTTTTATAAGTAAAGAAACATCCAACGTTCAATTACACATACGAACATGAATACAAGATGAATGTGGCAGCGTTCCTACAAAACTATGAAATATATGTAATTCGAGCCTGAAGCTGCAACATCCTACTGGATAAATACTTATAGGAACTATTTGATAAATACAATGTAATTAAAATTTACAGTAATGTATCCTAAGAGTATCGAACTCTGAGTACTGAAGATTATAGTACCATTTGATACGTCAACGTCGTACTTACATATGTGAAACTGGCTATTCTGCAGTATAAATTACAAATGAATTGAGAAAAATTATGGTCAAGAAAGCGAGCTAATTTTTTCCTTATAAGCAATATTTTTTCAAGCAACAAGAAAAAACACAGTTAAAATACTCTATGTAAAGGGAGTCACAATGTAAAAAAGTTTGGGAAGCCCTGGCATAAACAATAAACAGACATGCGATTGTAGCAATCCTGAGAGATTTGCTGTCACTTATTGAAGAGTTCTGTTATATATCGCCGAGGTTCTTCATCAGATCTTCACCATATTTGAATGGGACCATATCAAAAGCACCAGCTTTCAAATAAAAAAAGAATCATCAAAGCGGTTCACCTACTAAAAAGTTTTGAGATAACAAACATAAAAAAACCGGTCAAGTGCGAGTCGGATTCGCGCACGAACCATTATCGCAAAATATGCCAAAAAAGTAACTTTTATTGTATGGGAGCCCCACTTAAATATTAATTTGGTCTGTTTTATAGTATTTGTTGTTATAGCGGCAACAGAAATACATCATATGTGAAAATTTCAACTGTCTAGCTATCACAGTTCATGAGATATAGCCTGGTGACAGACGGACAATGAATTCTTATAATAGGGTCCCGTTTTTACCCTTTGGGTACAGAACTCTAAAAAATACAGTCGAATTGAGAACCTCCTCGTTTTTGAAGTCGGTTAAAAAAACTGGTATTCAACAGCATCTGATTAGACTGGAATCTGGCCACTATACAGGTAAGGGTAAGCAGATTTATTTATGGATTGATTTGTTTCAGGTTTTCATATGGCACCGAAGTTGTCGAAAATGTTTCCCGAGTCGTGTCTCCTGATCTTCGTGGGGGTGCTGATCGGGGCCCTCCTGCTGAGCACTCACAGTGTGCACGTGCAGCCCTTGACTCCAGACACCTTCTTCTTGTATATGCTGCCCCCCATAATCCTGGATGCCGGCTACTTTATGCCTAACAGATTGTTTTTTGATCACCTTGGCACAATCCTGTTATTTGCCGTTGTTGGTACAGTGTTCAACACCCTGACTATTGGTAAGTTGGTTTTATTGACAAGTTTTTTGTTTCGTAGAAACTTCATTTTAAAATCCCTCCTTTGATCAGTTGACTTGCAACCATTTTTGGTTACTGCTACCACCATAGGCTACCACCATCTTTATTATCTATAATTACGATGGGATCCGCCGATTTTGCAGAGGAGCTCGTGGCAATAATAACAGCCGCACGGGTCGATCTTCAAGATTAAGCAACGCTTGACGAGGTCGGTCCGCGGATGGGTGACCATTTCAACATACCGAGTTTCCGGCCGTTGGCCCCGGCTGTCATTTGAAGATCTTTGACAGTCGTTACGAGTACTCAGAAGCTTGAGATCTGACACCAGTATAGCCAAGGGGTACCGTGTTACCCAGTTACTGGGTTGTGGAGGTCAGATAGGCAGTCGCTCCATGTAAAATACTGGTACTCAGCTGAATCCGGTTAGACTGGAAGCCGACCCCAACATAGTCGGGCAAAGGCTAGGCAGATTGATTGATTATAGCGATGCGATGAATTTTGTTGCTCATAATAAATGTTTTGTTCTCAGGGGCGTCCCTATGGGCTTGCGGACAGACTGGGATGTTCGGCTGCACCACTCCTCTGCTAGACATGCTCCTATTCTCAGCGCTCATCTCCGCGGTAGATCCAGTAGCAGTTCTAGCCGTTTTCGAAGAAATTCATGTCGATGAAGTTCTATACATAGTAGTTTTCGGCGAATCTCTGTTAAATGATGCTGTGACCGTTGTCTTGTATCACATGTTTGAAGCTTACACGTGAGTACCTTCTTAGTAATATTAACCTTTGAACTGGTTGTTAGGTTTGGACCATGGCCCTCCATGGTTAAAAGAGTAGAAACAATTGTTAAAAATGAAAGAAATCAGCTGTGCCCCACAACTTTTAAAAGGAACACGATCAAAATGTAGAGAACGGCTAGGTACAACAGATATTTTTTTTATACATATTTACGTTGTTTATTTTCATACTACACCTGAATAGTGTTACCCTTATTCTATCTCCCTGTCTATAATGAATTTCATGACAGTAAAAATATGTGCTTAACTATATTTAAAATCTAATTTATCCTGCCAGAGAAATGGGTCCATCACACCTCGAATACACGGACTTCCTAGCTGGTCTGGCCTCATTCCTGGTAGTGGCCGTTGGGGGCACGTGCATCGGTGTCGTGTGGGGCTTCGCCACCGGCCTCGTCACCCGCTTCACGCACGAAGTCAGGGTCATTGAGCCCATCTTTATCTTCGTCATGGCTTACCTGGCGTATCTGAACGCCGAGATGTTCCACATGAGCGGGATACTTGCGTAAGTAATTTCTTTGAAACCTTTGGAATTTAGCTTTAGGTGTGTTTTGAACCGTTAATTTTACGGGACGTGTAACTTGAGTTTTACTTGTTTGAGTAATTTAAATCTGCCATGGTATTTTAATAGCCCATTTTGAAAGATATATCTACTTCTAGGGGAACCTTAATGACAGTTTCTACAAACTAGAATACTTATTCTAGTTTGTAGAAACTGTCATTAAGGTTCCCCTAGTCAACGGCACGAACTATATTGTGCGCGGGGTTAAAATGCAAGCTGTCTCATCCGACAACACGTGCGAAAGAGATTGATGCTGTGATGAGCAGTAAGAAGCTAGTTCTCTTACGAATTAGCATTTTTGTAGCGAAATAGATGATGATTTAGGACGAAAACGAGCGCGCGAAATTTTATGAACAGACCTTTGGGAGTCTAGATATCATGAAAAATTGTATTTTTTTACTCTTCTGTTTCCATGCAGGGCTAGATAATGATGAGACAAATTGATATCATTTTTTTATTTTGATCGTACACCGTCAAACAGTAATCGCCAGACTACGTTTGTGTGGAAGATTTTCGACTAGTGTAACCTTATGATTCAGATTTAGGGTTATTTTTTCCATAGTCAGATAACGTTTATCCGAAGAATCAATATGGAAGTTTAAGCTGTCAAATCTCTATATTATTCCTCAGTTAAAAATTTCCCGACTAATGAAAAATATGTGCTTAATAACGGCATCGCCGCGTCTCACAATTCTGAGGCGTTTATGTATCCACTGCTTATTCTTCATTTGTTTCTAGTATAACATTCTGCGGCATAACAATGAAGAACTACGTGGAAGGGAACATATCCCACAAATCCCACACGACTATAAAGTATACCATGAAGATGCTGTCCTCTTCCTCTGAAACCATAATCTTCATGTTCCTTGGAGTTGCTACTGTAAATAACCACCACGACTGGAATACGTGGTTTGTGTTGTTAACCATTGTCTTCTGTTCAGTATTTCGGATAATAGGTAAGTGAAATTTCTACAAAACAATCCAGCCAAGTGCGTATCGGGCCACGCGCAGTAATACGGTTCCGTAGTTGTGTACTAATGCGGAGTAAGAAGAGGGCTTTTCGTATTATTTTCAGTAAATCCTTTCATTTGATACCCATATCATGACAATGCACAAAAAATAACTAGTCCGCCATCTTGAGCCGTTCGCCATATTGGATTTAGAATGACGTCACTTAGTTAACCATGCATTGTCATCCAAACTAAACGTGTATGCCAAATTTCATCTTAATCGGTGGAGGATAACTGTTTTAAAATTCAGTTGCATGATTTGACCCGAACACACTTACATACATACATACATTGCATTTTAAATAAAAGCTTGTAAAAATACAACTCACTTTTTCACATATCAAGTAGCTCCTTAAATTACAACCAGAAGCCGTGAAATTCTAAAAACAAATTGTCGCAGTAAGTATAGCTATAAAGAGAAACAAAGCGACAGAGCTCAATGTGGGTCACGTGTGAACAGTGACCGGGAAATGCCCGTCAAACTTCAGGGCTTCATATACACGTGGAGACAATCTAACTTTATATTTCCTCGGAAAGATTTTAACACGTGCGTGCTCTTTTTGCCCTGTCTTAATAATAATTATTTTAAATGAGATTAAAAAATAATGTAATTTTCTAACTAATGCAGCTATTTCCTTACACAATTCAAATAAATGTGTTATTTATCCAATAAAGATATTTTTATTAACTCGAACTCAACAATTGAATAATAAACACCAATGAAATTATAGGCACTGAAGGTCTTTGCTGTAATAATTTCCAGTGTTGGTCTCAATTTGTAAAGTCGAAGGTCTACGCCGTAGGCACCTACGTGCTACGGCGTAGACCTCTAGCTTAGAGTGTGAAGGCTACGGACTGGCATGCTGATTTTTAATAATTCTAAATTATTTATGTATTCATTAAATTTTATTGTTTCAGGTGTGTACATATTTAGCGCAATAGCAAACAAGTTCCGTTTGCATAAATTAAATATGGTTGAAAAATTCGTCATGTCTTACGGAGGTGAGTTCACTATTTTAATACAATTCAATTCAATTAATTTATTTGTTCTGTCTTTACAATAATATGTTACCTTAAAATTAGCTGTTTTGGCTAATTCTATATTCCACCATTGTAAGAGACTGGTGCCTGAAGTAGAAGCCTGTGTTACAGGTCACCAGGCCACACACCAAAACAATAAAGTAAAAGGTTTAAAGACGATGTGAACATCATAAATAGTACCTACCAAAAAGAATAAACAATAATCTGTTGAAAGTTAAAAATAATATCAAAAGGAAAAAGAAACAAGATTCGAAACCTAAAAAAATTGGTCCACAATTGACGGAGTAATCGGTGAAAATAAACAAAAAAACAAAAAAAAAAACAAACTTGTAGTCGAACATAGAACCTCCTCCTTTTTGGAAAGTCGGTTAAACATTAAAATATTAAAAAATAAATTGAGAACTGTTCATACAAAACTGGTTATTTGTAGTGTCCTATATGGATGTATGTTACGAGTGTTTGAAAGTATGTTGGAGTGTTAGAATGTATGTTGGAGTGTGTGAATGTATGTTGGAGTGTATGATTGTATGTTAGAGTGTTCGAGAGCGAGTATGAGGTGTAAATCAGCCACGAGAGAAAGGAAAGAAGGAAAACTATTTGAGAACTGTCAAAAGATTCTCAGTTTTTTGGTAGTCAAGGATTAAACAATATTACAATATTTAAACGGTTCAAAATAATTGATAAACAGTACGACCTAAAAATGTGAACTCATACTTTTTGCCTGTTAGGGTAGCTCAGAACGCTAAATGGAGCCATTCCATAACTTAACAGATCTTCCGGATTTAACAATTCAATATTGAAACATACTGACGACTCACTTACAGAGTGTATTATGCAATCCCAACTGACAGCTAGATGAGTTTCTACACTGTTTTGAATATCTATTACATCTAGCCGTTTACACCCTTGAAAATAATGAACCTGCGACACCCACGCCATTTTTAAAGGGCGAAAATCTTTAGACATGTTTGATTGCTGTATCGAGGATTTTAATATTGAAGTTTTGTACTAAGACGAATTTTTTTGCTTTACAAACTCCTTCAGTATATCAAATATCTCGAAAATAAATGATGCCCGTATAAAATATGAAGAACTACGGGTTACTAAGGGTTAATTTTCCTCAATGATTGCGTCTCACTAGAAAAAATCTACAGGCAATTTTCCGATCGAAACAGATCAGAAAACGAGGTTGCAATCAATTTGCACTTCAAAGATTCTTTCCCCTAGATAATAAAATTCCTTCTACGTTGTCTTTTATGAAGTTTATTGTATGGTTTATTTAGGGAGAAACCATAATTGATTCAAATTAAATACTTTTATTTGTTCCGGCAAAAAGTTGCCGATAATTTGTTCAATTTGTTTCTGTTGAGCTACAACCACAGATATAGACAAGGCAAAATTAAACTTGATGTTGGTACTGTTCAATGACCTTTGACAATGGCAAAATTAAACTTGATGTTGGTATTGGTCGATAACCTTAGACAAAGACAAAGTTAAACTTGATGTTGGAATTGTTCGATGCCCTTTGACAAAGGCAAAATTAAAGTTGATGTTGGTACTGTTCGATGACCTTAGACAAAGACAAAATTAAACTTGATGTTAGTATTGTTCGATGACCTTTAACAAAGGCAAAATTAAAATTGATGTTGGAATTGTTCGATGCCCTTTGACAAAGGCAAAATTAAACTTGATGTTGGCACTGTTCGATGACCTTAGACAAAGGTAAAATTAAACTTGATGTTAGTATTGTTCGATGACCTTTAACAAAGGCAAAATTAAAATTGATGTTGGTATTGTTAGATGACTTTTGACAAAGGCAAAATTAAACTTGATGTTGGAATTGTTCGATGACCTTTGACAAAGGCAAAATTAAACTTGATGTTGGTACTGTTCGATGACCTTAGACAAAGGCAAAATTAAACATGATGTTAGTATGGTTCGATGACCTTTGACAAAGGCAAAATTAAACTTGATGTTGGTAGACTTCTGTCAAAATTAAGCTTAATGTTGGTACTGATTAATTTCCATGACTATTCACATTTTCAGGTCTCCGAGGTGCAGTGGCGTTTGCTCTAGTTCTCCTAATAGATCCCGAAGTGGTGGAGCTTCAGCCAATGTTTGTCACCACTACTATAGCGGTGATATACTTCACTGTGTTCATACAAGGAATTACGATAAAGCCTCTAGTAAAGATGCTTAATGTTAAGACTGCCGAGAAGAGGAAGCCTACAATGAATGAACGTATTCATGAAAGGGTAAAACTTTTATGAATTAACTAAAGTTCATTGCTCTGTTAATTCCTTTAATGCAATCTGTTATACAACTTTCTTTTGTATATTTTTTCAGTTTATGGACCATTTAATGGCAGGCGTAGAAGACATTTTAGGTAAACATGGAAACCACCACATAAGAGACAAATTCAAAAGATTTGACAATCGTTTCATCAGACCGTTCTTACTCAGAAACTATCAGGTAGGTCATCATTTGGTCAAAACTTTGAACCAAATTCACGAACCACAGAACTCATACAAAATGGTAACTAATAACAAAACAGGACGTATTACTATTCCAGGGTGCGGAACCCAAGATTTTGGAGACTTACTCGAAGCTGGCTATGAAAGATGCTATAGAATATATGCAAAGGAACGCGTCTACTATAGGAAATATATCTGGAGCAGAATCCATGTCAGCCATATTCAAAAACTACACTAATGCCAACTTTAACGGAAGGTAGATTTTTCTCTTTCCTCAATTCCGGATATTTTATCCTTCAAAATTTCTCTTTAACATTGTTTTTTAATTTTCAGTCCTAGTTTCAGCCAGCTGGACTCCTCAACTTGGAACATAGACATGCAGGAGTTAGAATACAATCCGTCGAAGAAAGATTTAACGGACGCGAAGATACATCATCTTCTTGCCGAAGAACTTTGCAAACCGTTTAGACGCGTATGTTTATATCAAAGACTTTTTTATAATTCCTTCCTTTTATTCTTATTTAGGTCGTGGCCTTGGACAGGCCATGACGTATTGGCAGAATGGCACATGATTGCAAGTTATCTAGGAAACCTCCACAGGGATTTTTCTAGGTCACAGCATACTTACATAATAATAACAACTAAGCGGGTTAAGCATGTCTATGACTGCTCTATTAAATCTTAATGGGTACCACATAGTGTATCTATGTGTAGTTAGTAGTAGTTTTCTAGGCTACATGAAATTAAATTGCATTATGACAAACTTTAGTAAAAGGTTGGCTTATAGAACTGTTAAGGGCCTACAACCGCTTAAGTGCCGTAAAACGGTAACTTTCTAAAGCATACTACTTAGTAACGGCTAGGTTAAAAGATTTGAAAAATATATATTTTTATTATTGTTTCATGTACATTATTTGTGAAACATGGTTTTTTCGTATAACAAATAGTGATGCTTAAAAAAAAAATTACATCTATTTTTTCGCTACTTTTGGATACTCCTCCAAAACGACTTGAATGTTTAAAAATATTTTTACACAGAAAAAATGATAGCTAGAATTTCTTCATGACTGAAATAGCAAATGTAAATCAAAGAATATTTTGCAAACAAAACTGTCCGAAAGTCGGTTCAATATTGATTTTCTGGGTCCGATCGGTCGCACGGCCAGTACTTAACATTGGGGAATATTTATGCGCCTTAAGTGACGAAGAAAACCAGCCCTGACGAAAATACCAAGTTTAACATTGCTAAAAGTTATCTGGGTAAGTAGGTAAAGATTACAACCTAGCTAGCAAACGGAAGCCATATTCGAAACAAGTTCGATCACGGTCTAAAAACATTTAGCTAACCATAACTATCGATGTGTCTCGAGTTATTGAGACTAAAAATAACTTCAAAAATGAGGTATATATATAAGATTAGTCTATTCATAGTAATTGCACCATAATTTCTTGTTATTTATCAAGCGTAGTGTCCGCTCGAAGGTCAATTTCTGGCCGAAGCCGAAGGTCAATACCAAACCCCAAGAAAATCAATTTAACATTGGCTAAACGTCAATAAAATTGTGTTTTTTGCAAGTTCTCATAATATGATTAAAATTACCTTGGAATTTGCCAAAGATTTATAACCCTTTACTTCTTCGGCTTTGGCCAAAACTTCGGCCCATTTAGCTGAAACCGAAAGTTTGGCTGAAGGTGATAGATATTTTTGGCCGAAGGTGAACGAAGTCGAAGCTTCGGTCGGACACTAATCACGCCTTGACCTGCATGTTGGTAGGTCAGACATCGATAGATAGACACGACAACGTTGGTTTATACAAGAAAGTTCTATTCGATTAATACATCGTTTGGTATTCTCTAGCATCGTCGGCTGAGCTACAGTCGCCATGCGGTAAATGATCGCGACCTCGGCACACAAGTCAATTACAAGACCCACATGAACATACGACGAAGGGTCGGCGACAGGAAGCATCATCACAAGCGTAGTAAACGGGGGAAGCAGGTACGTGATATTGAAAAATGTCTTGATGAAGATGTAATTTTTAGACACAGTCAAAATGAACCGAACCGGAAGACGTTGCGTTGTAAGGCCTCCCACCAGGTGGACCGATGACCTGGTGAAGGTTGCTCGGATCCGCTGGTTGCGAGACGCACGGGACCGGTCAAAGTGGCGACACTTGGGTAGGCCTATGTCCAGCAGTGGACGTCTTTCGGCTGATATGATGATGATAATGAGTCAAAAAGAATCAAAAATTCAAATCTATAGTACAGTTTGAGTTTTATTCATTGGTAATCTTTCACGGGGTAAAATTACTCATAAATATATCTATAACCACGATTAATCCTGAAACCGCGAAAAATAAACTTTTCTCTGATTATAATTATATATATGTACATTATGTAGGTGTGTAAATGTACCTACTGAAAAATTGTCAATGAAATAAAAGTCACTGCGTATAGTGACTCGTACAAACCTTCAGGAAATACGAATAGAGCTATGTCATTATAATATTTTCTTCCAACTTGCTTTAATTTCATCACAATCACACTAAAAACTCAGTACAAAGCGAGTCTTTAATGCTCTAGAGCAATAAAAATTTATGAAATTTCATTATTTCGCAGTTTATTTTTTAATCGCACCAAAAGGTGCCAATCTCAATGGATTAGCTCTATTCAGCCAGCCGATATCAATACTTTTTTTTTACATACGTATTATTCGTTTCTATCCTACTTGATCCAAATTTAAAAAAATGATTTCTGCTAACTCTGATTTAAAAATGAAAGAAATTTAAAAAAGTGATTTGGCGGGAACTTTGTTAATTTTGCTTCACAATATTTTTGGAAACGATAAAGTGTGATACTATCTGATTTTGAGTGCTTCGGTTTCGAATTAAAATGGAATCATCTAGCGACACATTAACTCCGGAAAACATTCTAAATAAAGCCGACAGTGTTATAGAAAATCTTTTAATTTCAATAATTTAACTTCTATTTTAACTGTTTGATATGAGTTTCTTTTATCTACTATTCCTATAGGTAATAGTTGAAAGAAAAGCAGATAATGCACCTCGACTTAAGTAATTTATATTGCCCTTGTGCCTGTTAGATTCTCAAATCAGGCACTCGGTGCAATAATAAATTACTTTGTGCTCGATGCAATAATCTACTATTAACATGTAATCTGTTAAAAGCTTCAAACATAAAACATTCATAAACATAGTTAAAGCTAAAAATTTTAGGTCTCAATATAATTATGTTTTCTTTTCTTTTCAGGATGGGAAAAATCATGTGACTTTCCCTGAATTCCAGCAAAACGGTTCGGCCAAACAGTTCACGCACGGTAAAATAAAGTATTATAGATTAGGTACTTATTTATTCTTTTCCTTACTATCACGAGTGTCGATCGCATGCACGTGTGGGTTCAAGTATTATTTTCGATATTTTGTTTATTTTCAAATACATACATACATATATGTATCAAGGACATTATTATATTACTTTGCAAGCACAAACGCTTTGTTCTACACTAGATTAAATGAGATAAATGTAAATAAAAAACACAATAATTCGAATAATAGAACATTTAGACATAGCACATGTTTTTTTTTGTTTTGTATTGTCTGTGATTTGTGATATCAACCATTCCTGTTTTAATTCCAAACTCAAAATAAATCTCGAATAAAATAGCAAAAATTAAAATACAAAACTAGCTGTTTTTTTTTAAAGCATGGCACTAATAAGTTCCCATTACAAATAAGCCAGTAATGTCATCGTTACAGATTACATAGACGAGGTCCTACAGGAGGATGGTGACGAACGTGAAATAGGACCGCGGAGAGAAGGTGACGACGGCGGTATAACATTCACTGCCAAAACCCCGCGTAGGTATTCTGCATGAAACACCCTGTGTGACACACTGCAGTTTGGATTTGAATGGTAACATTGCTAACGCTAAATAAATCGTTGTCTACTGGATCAGAAGCACTGTGTAGATAGAGCAAAGGAATATATAAGGCTGTGTTTCCACCTGCAAGCAACTCGCATGCAAGTTTAGTACAGTGTGGCCTGCGGGGCACGATCAAGCATTATTCCTATTAATAATGCTTAGTTAGCGTGCGAGTTGGTCGCTGATGGAAACGAGGCCTACGAGTAGATCATAGCTAAATTGTAAACGTATGTTATTTATTGCCTTTCAATGTCACGTAAATTCTACAAAGGTACGCCTAAAGCTGGGCACAAATTATCGGACGCGGCTTACGAATGCGACTTATAGAGTATCTGTGTAATGATTGTACATTACATTGTGCAAACTATCGGATGTAAGTCGCGGACGTGACCTTGGGCGTTCGGACGTCCGATAGAAATCTGGCCCGCTGGATGTTTGTGTCAGCCGAAAACGTCCGCGGACGGTGTGCACGGGGTGCGAACAAAAACAACTCTGACTACGCGATATCTCGCACGTGCGTGCGAGGTTGCAAATAAAAATTGAAAAAAAAACTTATCGAGTGTGTCAATACAATACAAAATCTGTAAGTATTATAGTATTATCTAAAAAGCTATAAGTATTATCTATGGAATAAGCGCTCGGACTCGTCCGCAAGCCGCGTTCCAAACGACTGTGCACCAAAGACATTATACGTATTTCTTACTACTAGACTGTGTACCAAAATTTTTTGTTTAGCTAAAATGAAATCTATTATCATACACCTAGGTTAGCTATTTCCTTATAAGCGGTAGCTAACAAAAAGCGGTCCTAGCGAGAGGGTTTCCGCTGGTAGTGTGTCCTTGTCTGACCTCTTGCTAGCTCAACTAATCATTGGGTTTGGTAGAAATGGTAGAAATTTTATATTTTTATTTTTGTGTTATACCAAAACGAACAATTCATAGACTTTGACACGTATTTAAATATTTCTAGAAAGGTATTTAAATATTTCTACAGTTCCTAAAATTAATCAATTCGTTGTATTTAAAAAAATATTCATTAATAATGAGTAAGAGTAGTACTTTTAAAAGTTTGGGCCTGGTAATACTAAATGTAGGATGGTGATTTGCGGAATTTTTGGCGGAAATCCATGGCCCAATCTATTACTATACCTACTTTATGTGGCGGACTTTGTTGGAGTGAAATTCAGCGGCTGTTAATATTATTTGCAAATTGATTCCTAGTGTAATACAATTGGTGTAGTTTTATTTCTCAACTGTCTACGCAACTGGACAATATGTAAAATCATAGAGATCCTTTGAGGTATATTTAGCTGCCGGTATTTCAAAGCACCGTCCTTGCACCGTCTGAAGACTGCAGGGTCATCTAACGCCTCTCCTTCATGAGCTTGAGAGTAGGATCAGAGAGATTTTTGTTCCTATCTATACGATGGTCTTGAAGAATGAGACTTGAGGAGACTTGGGATTTGAGGATTATTGAGTCCTCCCCCTCTCTTCGAACTTCAGATAACCCTTTTATACTCCATCGTAAACTGCTAAATTCCTCTTCGAGTTCGGTGATTTTTTCGTCGGTCCGGAGTGTGCGCGTGTTGTAAGTACGTCTTAGCACCCCTTGCCATACCGTAACCTCTACCGTAGTCGAGGTTACAGGCTGCCGGGCAATTGGGGCTATGTTTTATTTTTGCTATTCATGGGGAATGCTTTGCAGGCTTGTTGGCGATCGCAGTATGGTTGTTACAATTGCACTGAGAACGCTGCTGCCCATTCTCTGGTTTTTCCCATAATCGCCTCTTACGACACCCACGGGCAAACATGGGATGGTGAATTTTTTTACGCCCGACACCCATACGGTTAGTGATGTAGATACCAAAAAATATAAACACATTTTTTTTTATTATCTATAAATTAGGTAGGTTTAGGTAGCGCAGTTAGGTAGCATCAATATATCAGGATACTATCGGTTATATATATATAACTATCGGTTTTACAATCAATTTGTCCCGTGTTCTGTTTGGTCATGGTCACCTCATTAGAAAGAGACACACTACCAACGGGAACCTTCTCACGTGGACCGGTTTTTGCGCCATAGTGCACAGTCTAGTAGTAAGAAGTATAAGGTCTTTGCTGTGCACACATATCTGTCGCGGCTGTAAGTCGCGTCCGTCAGCCGCGTCCGATAATTTGTTCCCAGCCTAAGGCCTGATTCACGCATGCGGTTCTGAGAATTGATGCGTAATAATCAATTTTACAATATAGTATGGATCTTTAATGGATACAATGCGAACCGTTGCTGCTATCCAGGGCAGAAACTTAACTTTTTTGCCTTTACCAGTTGTAATAATTATTAATGCAGTATATTTTATTAATGCAGAATTAGGAGGTGAATCCAATCCAGTACGAAATTGAATAATAAAGTTTTTCTGAAAGCTTCAAATTCAAATCCAAACAATAAGTCCCTTAGATGTTGTCGACTAACGTTGTTTTTATTTTTCGCCCAAACATTTTCTTCATTAACCTAAATGGGATACTTATAATAAAGTGGACCGACGTTTACTGAATTGGTATACTTACGACTATTATTTGCTGGGTCCAAAAGCATTCGTTAATTTCTGACATGGCTACGTACTGTGAGAATGAGCTAAATCGTATTTGTGGTGGCATGTTCTAAATTATTTCTCTGTATGTATACTTATTTGTACTTTCTAAAATATATCTTCTTGAAATTTCGTTTCATTGATTTGTTTTGGTTCAGTTGCTTATTTCAAGTGAAGTTTGACCTTTAATATTATCTTACCAACTTATTCACAAACCTTTGGCTAAACTTAAGTAAATTCTTTTACAACTTCGGTACAAGCTACAAAGTAACTTTACAAAAGTGTTACAGTTCGAGATAAATGAGATAACAATGTATCTTTATTAAACAAACTTTTATTTTATTCTTGATAATCTTGCTACAAATAAAGCTTGCAGTTTCTCGTAGATATACCAGTTTTACTGGATATTACCATTAACGACAAAAGCTTGTTAATAAAGTTGGTTTGAATCCAAAATTAATGAATTCTCTTCTGTCCTAAGCCACAAATACCATTCTATTATTCGTTTAGGAACATCTACTAATCTTCTAACCGCTACGTAACTATTCATCTCTGCTTGTTTGATATTCTTTGTGTTTGATCGTCGTTTTCTTCCCTTCTGGCAATTTTCATGTGGCACCGCAAACTAAACGATACTCTCGACAACTGACGATAATAATATTATCAGCTGGATACAAAGAAGTCAGTCCGACGTCCTCGCATAAAGAAAATAGTAGTTCACTTTTAAATCAACTGGCTAACCTTCCCGGATTCAATCCCTTGAAAGCGAGGATCGTCAAGCAGTACGCTAAAACACCCGAAGAGATCCTCCCGACAGCTGTTGAGAAATCCTTACCGTGGAGAAGGGACAGATCCACGTACAACTTTGGTATGTGTTTACTTCAGAACTGAACTGTTTTCGTAATTGTCACTAGAACTGCGTGCATAATTGCGTCTGATGATCAAGATTTTAATTTAGATATGCTTTTATGTGACTGTGCTACGATTACCGCAAATCATGATTGTGTAGAAATTACACACCAAGAGACTGATAATAATTTAGAGACATCGCTTTAGCGTCAAGTATGGAAGACATTTTGGACACTAACATTTTTTTAGTCAATTTCATAAATCAGATTTTTTGGTATCGTTTTTCGGCCACGTTTGTTACTTATTGTTTAATTTATTTTAAAACATTAAACATATTTTGCTTACATAGTAAGAGCGAAAATATTTTTTTCATCAGACGCTTTGCAAAGATATTGGTCATCCGATTCAATGTTACTATTGCATGTTAAACACATACTATTATTTCTTCGTTTATTTCCTATTTCGCTAAATAGCGCTTTATATCCAATCTAATAATAATACACTTAAGTACTAGATTTAAATTTTATTATTAACACATATTTATTAAAAGGATATCGTGGCTAAATAATAACAGCCGCACGGGTCTCGGATCTACAAGTTTAAGCAACGCTTGGCGTGGTCGGTCCGTGGATGGGTGACCATTTCAACATACCAAGTTTCCTCCGTGCCTCGGAAAGGACGTTAAGCCGTTGGTCCCGGCTGTCATTTAAAGATACCGTATATCGTGTTACCCAGTTACTGGATTGTGGAGGTCAGATAGGCAGTCGCTCCATGTAAAACACTGGTACTCAGCTGAATCCGTTAAGACTGGAAGCCGACCCCAACATAACTGGAAAAAGGCGATGATGATCACATATTTATTTAAAAATTAGAAATCCACCTTATTATTAGATTGGTTATGGCAGGTTTTACTTGGCACACTAACTGGATGTCTATTTAGTAAAAACAGTAAGTATTGCATGTGAATACTATACAGTATACGTATGTACCTATTTATTATCTATTGAATACAATTGGGTATGAGATATTGTCCATAGATCTAAACGCATAGAATAGATTGAAACTTAATTATGTTTATACATATTAATGTCAGCCTTAGCGTACATATTCAATTCCCAGGTAGTATTCAGTTAGCCCCTTTTACGTACCGTATACATTATACATAGTGTATATGATACTGTAAAAGCCCGAACTACGGTAAAGCCTAGGATTTACCAGAAAAACCTAGGATTTACCGGTAAAAACCTAAGATTTACCAGTAAAACCTAGGATTTACCGGTAAAAACCTAAGATTTACCAGTAAAACCTAGGATTTACCGGTAAAAACCTAAGATTTACCAAGTCTTACTGGTAATAGTCCGAAATGATCTATGATAATCGAATAATTCGGGCTTTTACCAGCAATCACACGGTAAATGTTAGGATTTACCTCAGAGATTGGTAAATGTTAAAAAATTTCAAATGTCTATCACACACCATGACTGGATGATTAGAAAAATTAGGAACTTATTTGATTTGTTGAACCAAGGTATACATATTATTATAATGCTTGTTAGACAAAGTTCGAATATTCGAATAACAATCTATTTGTTTATTTTTTTTTTTGTCATATACAGTCCATAAAAATGGCCAAAATGTGTCCTAATCGTGCACGATTAGAGATATAAATAGAAAAAACTAAATGTTTTTTATTCACAATCATGAAAAAACCACCGTCGATTTTTTTCTACACTTAGTTTTTTTTAAAGAAAAAGTGAAACACTAAATTTGGTTGTTTTGTTTTTAATTAAAGTCAAATTATGTTTAAATCAATGGCTACCTATTATTATGAACTTAGAAAATACTTAATTTGTTGCAATCAGAATCATCTTTTCTTTCTAATTAGGAAAATCCCCGTCCATAAATGGTAAACTTCAGTGGGGGTTGCCAATTATTTTAAGACATTTATGTACTATTTAACAAAAAACAAATAGTATTTTCTTATTAAACAAAAAAACATGTTAAATCAACTCATATACGATAACCGCCTCACCATATTTTTATTTTCATACTCTTGAAAAAAAACCTACTTCAGAAAAAAAAACTGTTTCTTTTCATGTTTTCTTTTTTTAAGTTTTTTTCATCTCAGAAAAAAAATCCGTTTTTGTACTACTCTATATGCACGACCCAAAATAGACTAGTATCATCGACATAATTTCAACCGAATAACGTTCACTTAGAGCCCACACGTACCCAGAATTGCACAAGAATCGCAGCATCGTACGGATCTCGGTGTGTTTCTTGAAATTAACAATTCCAAATGATAACAAGCTACAATAATATATAGGTTTGCTTACCTAATTATTAATTGATCTTATCATTAAATTTGACATTGTTAATTATCTTTTTCTAACCTATGTTGTTCCATTGATGGGCAAAGATTGGTAGGCTATGGGGAGACCTTAGGCCAGAGTGAGGACAATTATCATTTACTAACAGGAAACTATCAATTTGTTTTTAATTTTTTCTTTCCCCCGGTATTTTTTTATACCTTGTAATTATTTATTTATTTATTTATTTTTATAACAATTACTTGCTGAACTTACAGTTTGCACCAAAGCGTACAGCAAGCCACCACTACACATATAATAACACTTATAAACTAAAAAACTTAATACATACATTTAACATTGTTTTTTTTTAATTGTTTTTTTGTAATAAATCCTTGGGTGTAGTCAATCATTTCTTAATTTTTCTCATCATTCCGTATAAAAATGTGTCAGAGACATAACAATTTTTCAACATTTACCAGTCTCTTATGATTTACCGTGTGACTCCTGGTAAAAGCCCGAAATTAGCGATTAACATAGATCATTTCGGACTTTTACCAGTAAGACTTGGTAAGTATATCTTAGGTATTACCGGTAAATCCTAGGATTTAGTTCGGGCTTTTATTGTATCATAATTTACATTATAAACATTCTTATTTATGTATTTATTAATGAGTGAAGAGGCAATAGGCTGCATGGATTAGATCTTCTCCTTGAGGTGCATAGCCAAAAACATTTGGCCAAGCTCAAAAAAGTCTACTGTGCTTTCGTTGACTTGGAGAGGCCCTATGACAGTATGTGGAGGGATGAACTGTGGTCGACGCTATCCGGGTACGGTGTGGAATGGCATTTGGTACAGGCACTGAAATCTCTATATAGGGATTCCAATGCTTGTGTTAGAATTAATGGGGCGTATACTGTTAGTTTTCCATCAAGGGGTGTTAGACAAGGGTGTGTAGCGTCACCGTGGCTGTTCAACTTGTACGTGGATAGTTGTCTGATAGGTTTGAAAGAGCATGAGTGCGGATTAAGGATGAATGAGATACCTGTCAAATGCCTTCTCTATGCAGGTGATCAAGTTCTACTTGCATAGTCAGCAGAAAAGTTGCAAGACATGCTTTTAATTTAATAGGGATGAGTATAAATGTGAACAAGACTAAGGTAAAGGCGTTCGAAGGAGAAGACGATATATCGCAGCGTAAAGTGAAAATAAATGATAAGAGTGTGGAGCAAGTGAACGAGTTTGTATATTTGGGAAGTATGTTCACAAGGGATGGAAAGATTGAAGGGGGCGTGGAAAGGAGAGTGAATGCAGGAATAAAAGTAAATGGTGCTGTACATGCGGTTTTGACCAGCCAGTCCATGTCTAAAGAGGGTCGACTCGCAGTTCACAACACTGTGCTGGTGCCTACACCCATATATGAAAGTTAAAGGCTAGATATCTCAAAATAGACATGAACGTAAATAATAAAGTAAGTAATGCAGTAGAAATGCGTTCTTTGCGAAATATGAGTGGTCTAACTTTAAATGATAAATTGGGGAATGATGTCATAAGACAACGTTGTCTTTAAAAAGAAGATGTAGTGAAAATAATTAAAAAGAGTATGTTAAGATGATTGGGCCATGTTGAGAGGATGAATGAAAGGCGACTAACAAAAGGTATTTACAAGGCAGACGTGAATGGAAACGCCAGGAGGGGACACCCTAGAAATATGTTCATAGATCTTATATTGGTGATGTTCTTCAGAAAGGCCAGGTGCGCAGTACTCTTAACCGACGTGCGTGTATGATTAGATGCATGAACGTGAATGAAGCAGCAGAAGTATGTAAGGATCGTAGCATGTGGCGTTCTGTAGTTTCTGCCTACGCCCATGAGAAAAAGGCGTGAGTTTATGTATGTATGTAGATTATATTATTATAAAATTCATAGGTACTTAAATATAACATATATTCCATACAATATTTTAAATTATAATTAGATGCGTATTTATTTTATTGTATTTTATTTATCGTATTTTTAATTGGCATATCTTATGGTAAGTATCAAAATTGTCACTCAAAATTTTAACGTCAACATTTTAAACATTTTAGTACCCAATGAGGATATTCTCGAAGAAGACGAGAGAAGACTGTCTGATGATAATGGCAAGTATTGGTATGGCAATTATTAGAGGTGGAACGACTATGGATTTTATAGTAGACTAGGCCGACTAGCTGAGTCGGCGCTAACTAATCAGCCGACTATACGATAAATCACACTATCACAGTAGTCACACTTCACACATGTAAAGGCGAAAGTTTGTGAATGTGTGTGTGTTTTTATGTTTGTTACTTCTTCACGCTCAAATGGCTGGACCAATTTTGATGAAATTTGGTATGGAGTTAGCTGACATCCTAAATTAACATATAGGATATTTTTATCCCGGGCATATGTACCCTCGGGATAATTTTCGACTTTCACGCGGGTGAAGCCGCTGGCAGAAGCTAGTTTTATAAAAGCGAAAGTTTTGAGTGCTTTTGTATGTTTGTTACTTCTTCACGCTTAAACGGCTTGACGGATCTGGATTAAATGTGGCACTGAGATAGATTATAGTCAGGAATAACACATAGGAAACTATATATATTTTTATCATGGGACCTTTTTATATGTACCTTCGGGATAATTTTTGTCAATCTCGCGGGCGAAGCCGCTGGTAGAAGCTATTATAAAATATTTATATTTAATTATTGATATGGGTAGACCAAAATCAAAAGCCTAGCACTTTTTGAACGTCAGTTGTACATAGAGATAATATCCAAAAAAAACCTACTATTATTATAAACCTGAAAGTTTGTGAGGATGAATGGATGTTTGTTACTTTTTCAAGCAAAATTTACTGGACGGATTTTTTGATTTGAAACTTTACAGAAATATAGCTTATACATTAGAATAACACATACGCTATAATTTATAAAGATATCGGGAGAAGTAATAATACCACGTGGGTGGAGCCACGGGTGGCAACTAGTACTTCATATTGTTTTGACTGGGAAGAAGAAATGGCGCCAGCAATACTGAAATAATCAGTCTTCCCAAGATAAGATTTAATTCTGAATATATGGTACATTATGATCTTATTTATAAACAGTGTCGCATACACTACCGTTGCTGGTGTAGAAATATTAAAATTAGTCGATCCATCTTATTTTTTTTTAAATCTGAGACTACCTATCTATACTTAATTTTATAATCACAGACACCTACATGATAGTAGCGGAGCACGCTCGCGTGGCCACCCCTACGGCGACGGAAACCATGTTGCCATGGAAACGCGAGGAAATGGAGGGCTCAGGCTGCGGGGCCCTCAAACAATCCGAGTTCCCTGCTTGGGCCTCGAACAAAGAGTACCTTGCATACAGCTCACCCTCGGCTACGTTTTTAGGTAAGTTTATGAACATTAATTTAAGATTATAATGTTTTGATAAAAATATAGTTTATAACCATTGCAAATGAAGTTAATGACAATTACATTAAAGCAGGGTAGTATGTAGAAAGCTTTGTTAAAGTCGAAACGTAGGGCAAGAAACTATGCGTAGCAGCGTAGGCACGTAGCAGCATCCGATTGGTCTACGAACTCGTAGCGCGTAGCGCGTCGACCATGATATTCCGGAACACAGCAAGCTACGAATTTTGTATATTGGGAAAATTATTCTGAAAAATAATGATCACTGCTGTAGATATTCGTAACGTTAGTGTTCAATATTTTGTAAATACTTTTTAAGTTATTTTCATCATCATACAGCATAATTTAGAGTTTGATCGAAAGTGAAGTAAGTTTCGAATTAAATTTTTATGTCCAGATTATTTTATTTTAATTCTATCAATCCAGTTATTTTTGTTGATATTAGTTCCCTTTTAATAATATGCACTATACCTACACCCTAGCGATAGTAGCGTGCATTTTCATCATTCAATTTCTTTCGGGAACTTTACATATATTTACAATCACAGCAAATGTAAGCTACATTTGCGTACCTAATACTGTGCATGTTAGCTTTTATCATGAAAAAGTTTTATTTGGAGCACCTAAAATCATCAAGCAGTTTTAAAGTATCTGTCATTAAATATCTTATTCTTAAATTAATCCATTTCATGGCACATGAAAGTTAGTGCTTAATAGTACCTAAATGGAAATGCGTCTCCTTTAAAATATATTTTATAAATGAAATGATAAATTGTATTTGCACTACCTACCTTAGACTTTAGAAAGTATTTATCAACTTGTTCTGACACGTTTTTTTCCTTTCCCCCCTTTAACCTTCCCGCTGTAAAACACATCCATTTTCATAATACCTTCCCGGTATCAGGAGGCATAGAGAAGCCAAAACATCCAAAATCTATCATAGGTCTGTTCCGAAGAGAGAGCTCAAGCTCCACACAGGGTGCTGGCGAGAGTGTGGTGGTATCCGACTCTGAAGGAAACAGAGATAGTTGGAGCAAAGAGGGAACATCCAAAGATCCTGTTGGAAGACAAGGACCAAGTATGCTGTCTAAGAGAAGCACGAGCCTGGGTGGTCCGTCGGTGCTGTTGATGGAGGATGTGGCGCATTCGGACCCCCTGGGCGCATCCAGCAGACCAGCCAGCATCATGCAGGGACCACATAGAGGACAATGTCGAAGAGGATCTATGTTAGAGTTGACTGGGTACGTCAATAAATTGCTCAGCACTTTTATTTTAAATTATATAGTTTCAATAATTTTTGTTGGTGTAAAATCTGGCAGTTTGAAATAAAATATACAGGACCGATAAATAATTAATCGGCATGCAAACAGCATAGCACACCCCTATTCGGTGAAATATGATTATTTCCAGTAGTGTTATGGTGGCCATACACCATCCTTCCTATCGTCCAATCGACGTGACGCTACTGATTGGATCAGTTAGAACTGACCGTGTGTGGGAGTGGATTGGCATGACAGTTATATTTGACGGTACAATCGAATTTCGATTCTTTTGGCTTGATCATGCCGATTGGACCGTGTATGGCGGTCGGCGATCGTCAGTTCAGTCAGGTCAAGATTTTTGTCGGTGATAGACGAGATAGCGTTTCTCATACCAGTGTCTTGCTTCTCAGTTAAAGGTTACTCCTCTAACGTTAGAAGTTTCGTCATTCATTCGTAAATAATTACAATAAATTTGTATGAGTAAACTGTTTTCTTTTCTTTAACCCCTGTTTGCACCACTCTGCTCGATCTTTTATTATTTTTTGTTTCATTTTCACGAGTAAAATTACCAAAACGGCTAAAACATCGTCGTCTGTCACGGGTGACGGCATGGCTTCAACTGAACGTCGCTGCCGATTGGACAATTTAAACTGATCGTGTGTGGTGTATATAGACGAACTGCAGATTGGATCAAGCCTGCATGCAGCGTCATGCCGATTGGACGATAGGAAGGATGGTGTATGGCCACCATTAGGAAAAAGGCGTATATTGTTGTTTCCATGCCTACATTACATTACGTACGCGACAGTAATAAGAATTCCTGCCTTGAAATATTAATATTAACCAACAATTTGTTGCATTTCAGATCCTTGTCTCGTGATGCGATCACAGAAGAGAAATGTAGCAAATCACTACCAGAGAGTGAGCGCATGGGCGTGAGACGGTTGCCTCTGGGCCAGCAGAGCCTCCCCAGGGAGCCGTTCATCCGGCAGCTGACCATGGCGTCCACCTTGCAGACCAGCTCCTCGTCTGACGACTCCTCAGACGAGAACACCTGAGTACGCCGCCGTGGTGACCCGGATAGGTTGCCACTGTTGAAGTACAAGACGCTAGAGTAACGTGCAATCGCAGACGGTGATAGTGCATGTCTACAAACACAAACTTTCTAAAAAGTGCTGTGAATCTGTGGTGATAGAATAAAAAAACGAGTTAATTGATCAGTCACGAATTATATTCAAATTGAAATCTGTATTTATACGCAAATATTTGGATGACTTTGCCAAAATTTCAGAACGATTTCAAGGGCTTTCATTATATTGGTACCATGTGATAAAAAAATGTTTTGGGATCTTGAATATTGTTACCGTCTACGTGTATTCATAAGACAGTAAGTAAGATGCGTTCATAACGTCCGTCGGTCAATAATCATGATACGCACACTTAAGTAAGGTTCAACTAGTCGACGGCACGAACTATTTTAATGCATGCTATCTCAACCGAAAACAGGTGCGAAAGAGATAGATGCTGTGATGAGCAGTAAGAAGCTAGTTCGCGTACAAATTAGCACTTTTGCAAATTTGTATCGAAATGGATGATGATGTAGGACGAAAACGAGCGCGAGAAATCTTATAAACAGACCTTTGGGGGTCTAGATATCATGAAAAAACGACTAAATGTATATTTTCACATAAAAATTATTTGCATTGTTGAATTACTAATCTATCCCTGTATGGAGGCCGTTTTGAAAATTTCCTTCTTATATGGTATTTATTGCCGCCCAATGATGCGTTAAGGTTAGTGTTGAAATATGGAACTTTCGACGCTTATAACTTCCATTTTTTTTTTTGTTTCCATACAGTGCTAGATAATGATGAGACAAATTGATATATTTTATTTTATTTTAACGTACATCGTCAAACAGTGGAGTAATCTCCAGACTACGTTTGTATGGATCGACTAGTGTAACCTTAAAAGCGAGGTAAATATCGTGCGGTAGAGTTTAGGTAGGAATCTTTATAAAAACATAAAATTGCTTGCCAGATATCCTGTCTGAGGCTTTCGAGGTAGCTGTAATTATATGTCTAAGATGTAAATACGACGCGTTGCGATGAAATGCATCATGCAACGACTGCTAGCCTTAAGTGTTTTAAAAAAAATACAAAATACTTAACTATATCGACCTTGCGTTTTTTGTTTACGTGTGTTAGGGTATGTATTGAAAAGCTCCATAAGATACGAATACGGAAATCTAGCAGTTAATCATGAAATAATATTGATTTAAGTACGATACCTATCCAAACCAATTTTGATAGTTGTTTGAAGTGTATTTTTGTATGCTCTTTGTAAAGTATCATGTAATTACATCCTCCTCTGTATGTAAAGTAATCGTTTTACAATAATTATACTAACGATTTCGAACTTGGCACTTGTTGCCAATGACAATACCACTAGTTTTAATTAATAAAGATGTGATTTTTAGAAGTAGACAATATTTGTGTTTGCTACATTTGTGTACAGACACGTGTTTTGACCTTTATTAGATGTTGACAGCCTGCTCCGAAATAAAATGTAACACGAGGCATTGAAATATACATGTTTACTCATATTTTATTTATTAATTGTGCATATACTTACAAAACGTAGTTCGTAGGTAGACCAAATATATATATGCATACGTTCACGATCGTGCAAATTGACACGTTTTCCACATGTGCATAACTCCAGCTTCCTCACAAGTGGTAGAATAATTCTGTCTTTGCCAATATTTAAGGCATAATAGCAGCAATCAGAGTGCCGAGTCTCAATTTAGCTGCCACAAAAACTTTGTTAATATGAGTCGTTTAGTATGTGTTAGCTGGAGTGACGTCACCCCAGCTTCCTCATTCAATACAAGCGAACCAGTAAAGTTAGGGTTTTGGACTATAGTAAAAAAATAAGGCATAATAGCTGCACATGGAAGGAAAGAAGTGAACGATATTACTTAAAACGTGTTGAAACTACGATCAAAAAACTTGTGTGTAAGCTGGAGTGACGTCAATCCAGCTGCAATGTCATATCTTCCGAAAAATGTAATGTATTGTATACCCTTCTCCATACAAGGTAACGTATTATGACAGTCACTGTATTTTGATGTCGAGATAAATAAAGAATTTTATTTTGGAACTTTAAGTGCAGCTAATATGCATTAAATATTGGCATAGGTAGAATTATTCTACCACTTATGAGGAAGCTGGTGTTATGAACATGTTTTCCTCAAAACTCCTTCGCGGAAATCAAATGAAAAGGCGTTTACAACCTTTGATCTTGTATTTCCATTTCCTCGGCCATGTCTTGAAAACAAAAATGGTTGTTTGAAAAGCACGACTTAGCACCGAGTTATCCGCGAGCACCGACTGCTTTCCCGTGGAAAGGTCAAAATTCGAGTATAATTCCAACGCCAATTGATTCAATGTTGCCTGCACGCAAATATAATTACCTACCTAGTGATTTGTTAATAATAATCAAACTCTCTTATTTTCACAATGATGTCATTGGCAATTCGACGTCATTCTAGTCTTAACCAATCTGTATAAAAATGTCTTGTACCTACTTTTAAATTAAGGCATCAGCAGTGCAATGAAAATGTTGAATTGTTACTAGATTATTAGATATAGGTATCTACCTATATAACCTTGTTTATGAAGAATAGACTAATTTAGAACAATAATAGCTGTAGTGTTATAGAAAATGTATCATACTCACTTATGTAAATAACATTATTTGTTAACCATTTTTGTTGAGAAAATTGTAATTATTGGTATCGATCGCAGCTCCAATAAATTATATTCAATATCTTAATTTTTTCTCATCGAAAATATATAGGTTTCAGTTATAACAATAATATTTAACCTAAATACACAAATAAAACGTGCCTATTATAACCTACCGTAAACGTTTTCAGCGAAGTGAAAATAAAATCCAGTAACGCCAGATCTTTTTGGGTGATATCCATACCTACAAAATATAATTTTAATAAGTATACAGGTACTTCATTCATATTGGGATAATTTCTAGTTTTGATCTTTTTGTTTTATAAAATAAGTTTTGGTAGGTTTTTCTATATTTGTTTTGGTCCCATCTTCAGCAGCTTATTTAATGTCTATTTTCATTTAAATTTCATTATTTCCTTGTATAAATATGTCACAATACGATATAATTATTACGGTGCATTACTCGTTAGTTACTGCTCAGTTTTTATAATCATTTGTCTTTTTTTAAATTAGATATTATTATGTATCTTAGAATACAAACTGTGTTTTCAATTTTGACCCAACTTATCTTTTATATCTATTTTAATAATACCTAGCTACCTACCTATTGTCTTGTTCTATAGGAAGGTTAGGTACAGTCAAATATTTCTACACTCCTAACAGAACCAATAACCAGATCTGCAGATGAATATGGTAATTTTAAATGTGTAGCACACATTTGATATTGACTGTATCTATTTAATTTTTTTCATGAGCTCGATTCAGAATAACCACGACAGAGTTATGTAGTATCTTAAACCTAACTTAATAAAATTCTATTTATTAGTTGTCAATGATATTCTAGTAAACAGATACGTTATACACTGACAAAACAACCGAAAAATGTGTTCTGCACAGCAGCGGTAACACACATGCACACTTTTCATTCATCTGACATTTTACTACAAGTCGAAAGGGATGGCTTGATAAAACCAACAAGAAATAAAGAGACAGCTAGTGTTTGTCACTTGCGTGTGAATGTAAACAAATATTAGGTATTCTGACCACCAATGTTTTTTTTCTTTTTCGAACCTCCAAATATCAGAATATTAGAAAAAAATGAATAAATTGAGGTGTATTGCGTACTTACATATGGTATGAGATCCTTTCTGTTTTATGTAATTTGGTATCTTACTTGGTACACTTTCTAAATACACACGATGGCATTTTTTTAATTTTGTTTTTGTTTCAACAAAGCGTTTATTGCTCTTCGCCATGCGTGACATAGACTAAATACTATACGTCCCAATTAGGACGTATTCGAGTCTTCACAAAGCGTGCGTTCATAACATAGGTATATGTTTACTGGAATATCATTTTTAGTTGTATAATTGTTTGTTGTGTATGTTATAGGTAAGTACTCGCATTACCTATGTAGGTAGGTACTATTGTTTATTTGTGATACCTAAATTAAAACAACCACTGACCCTTTCGAATGCCATGCTCTTTGTCTTAAGGTGCGAATACGATAGTTATTATAAAATCAAAGACCTCTAGGTACTCTATAATAAGCAAGCTTTGTATAAAAGGGAATGGTGTGTCAATTGATAAAAATAATAGTGCCTAGCGTAGAATATCTACACCGCTCATTGATTGATGATATTGTGGTTTTCTTTTGTACTAAATTATTGTTAAACTGTATTATAGTAGTACAATAGTTATTACTTGAAATAAAAATCACATTTGAGAGTTACCTATTTTGTATTTTATTTTGTCCTGAAAATTGTGTCCAACGAAGATAAGATACACACACATTTATTTGTACCAAAATATTGGAGGGAATCCTCCAATATGTCAGCTTCGTAAGTGTCTCTATTATTACAAGCGTCCAAAATGGTACTATCATCGGCAAAAAGTGTCATAGGGTGGTCAATACTTTTGGGTAAGTCATTAATATAAAGTATAAAGACAATGCCCGGTTGAAGAACTATAGGCCCATCTCACTTCTTAGCCATGTCTACAAGTTGTTTTCAAGAGTCATCACGAATCGTCTCGCGCGCAGGTTAGACGATTTCCAGCCCCCCGAACAAGCCGGATTCCGAAAAGGCTTTAGCACCGTAGACCACATACATACGCTGCGGCAGGTTATACAGAAGACCGAAGAGTATAACCTGCCTCTCTGTTTAGCGTTTGTGGACTACGAGAAAGCCTTCGATTCGATAGAGACTTGGGCTGTACTGCAGTCACTCCAACGGTGCCAGATCGACTACCGGTACATTGAGGTGTTGAAGTGTTTGTACAAAAACGCCACCATGTCAGTCCGTCTTCAGGATCAGACCTCGAAACCAATCCTTCTCCAGCGCGGCGTGAGAAAGGGAGACGTCATTTCTCCGAAATTATTCACTGCTGCGCTGGAGGATGTCTTCAAGGTTCTGGACTGGAGGGGGCTGGGCATCAACGTTAATGGCGAGTACATTACTCACCTTCGGTTTGCCGACGACATAGTGGTCATGGCTGAGCCCATGGAGAGCCTCAGTAAAATGCTCGATGACCTCAGTAGAGCTTCCGAAAGAGTGGGTCTTAAAATGAACATGGACAAAACCAAGACCATGGTGAATGCCCATGTAACACCCACTCCTATCAAGGTCGGAGACTCTACTCTCGAAGTTGTAGACGATTATGTCTACCTGGGACAAACGGTCCAGTTGGGTAGGTCCAATTTCGAGAAAGAGGTCAACCGTCGAATCCGACTTGGCTGGGCGGCGTTCGGGAAGTTGCGTGGTATCTTCTCGTCCAATTTACCGCAGTGTCTCAAGATAAAAGTCTATGACCAGTGTGTGTTGCCAGTGATCACCTATGGGACCGAGACGTGGTCGCTCACAATGGGCCTTATCAGAATGCTCAAAGTCACCCAAAGGGCAATGGAGAGGGCTATGCTCGGCATTTCCTTGCGTGATCACGTCAGAAATGATGTTTGTTTGGTTATCCGCAGGAGAACCAAAGTTACCGACATAGCCCGAAGAATTGCCAAACTTAAGTGGCAGTGGGCAGGGCACATTGCTCGCAGAACGGATGGCCAATGGGGCCGAAAAGTTCTGGAATGGCGACCGCGAACCGGAAGACGATACGTTGGAAGGCCTCCCACTAGGTGGACTGATGACCTGGTTAAGGTTGCGGGAAGGCGCTGGATGCGAGACGCACGGGATCGGTCAATGTGGCGACGCCTGGGGGAGGCCTATGTCCAGCAGTGGACGTCTTTCGGCTGAAATGATGAATGATGATAAAAAATAGTGGGCCTACAACAGTGCCTTGCGGCACGTCATATTTGACTACACGCTCTATTGATTTATGAATTACTTCATGTTTATTGCCTCCGTTAACTGCCGAAATTTCTATAAATTGTCTTCTAAGATTTAATAAGGCTGGAGACATTACCTCCAATGCCGTATGCTTCTAATTTCTCAATTAGTATATGTCGTGACAGAGGTGGTCGAAAGCGTGTGTCATGTCACATAATATCGTACATACAGGTATATTCATATCTACTTTTGGCATGACATTATGTAAATAATCATATAGTGCCAAGTTTATGGTTTTACCATTTCTGAACCCTTTCTTTCCATGAGCGAGTATATTTTTTTTTTCGATATATGTTTATATAAATACTTTTCAAATATTTTTGATAGTATACTAAGGCAACGAAGGAAACACAATATCATTATGATTACGAGTTTCAGCTAAAGAGAGCGCAACTTGAAGCAGTGTCACATCGTTAACTGTTATCGAGCTTCTTGACGATAGGCGAAGGTTTGTAAAGGATATTGGTGCTTAAACAGACCAAGATCGTTGAACTTTGTGGGGTATGTATTCAAATATTTGACCTACGGGTAGGATTACCATTCATCCGGCTTTGTCCGGACATCTTTGGCGTACTGTCCAGATTCTTTCCGGCCTTCTAATTTGTCCGGATTTTTGCCTTATACGGCAAAGACTCATCGTTTTGTTGCGATAAAAACGAATGGACAGCAGTTATATAATCAAACAGACTTTCATCATTGACGACTATTCCTTTGCCATTCGTATAATTAATTGAGCCTACAATATGGTCAAATTTATTTATTTCCGTTTTTTAACTGACTTAAAAACAAGGAGTAGGCACCTTTTTATGTTTTCTCGCCGGATAACAGCTCAAAGACGTCTGGACCGAATTGGCAAATTCTTTTTTTGTTTGAAAGGGTATACTTCCCAGGTGGCCCCATGGTCATCAGGTCAGGATCTGATGGATCCTGGGGCAATCGAGGGAACTCCTCAAATTTAGTATTTTCATCAACATGGGAAGCATTTGCATTCAGTTCATATAGTATCATTTGGTGAAGTGGACCTGATGAAGAATACCACAGACGGCCACTGGAACTTCTCAATGATAAGTATGTTTTAGTTAAATGATATCTCAAATAGTTAAATGACTGTGATGAAGCAAATTTAAATAAATGGTTGAATGATGAAGCCGGAAGTTGGGTAGGCACCGGAACTCCGTAATAAAACAATGTATCCTGGTCGTGTTTAGGCTTGTTGGAATTGTTATGAGAAACCCTCGGCATATAAATGATTTTCATGTAATCTAAGACATAAAAAGAGAAAAATAAACACTACAAAAAATTTAATCGACTTCGACGACTTCCAAAACAAAACACAGTAAAAAAAATCTTTATTTTTGGATGTGGGTGTCAAAAACGAAACAATTAGGTAACAAGGACAGACTTCCGAAAAGAAAGGTACACTTTGTTGTGTTTTCTTTTAGAAATCGGTAAAATTTCCCTCCCCCGCTGATAATAATACTGCAATTTCCGCTAGAACGCAGTCTTATAAATCTACTAAATGTCCGGACATTTCTTTATAAGTCCGGCTTTTTGTCAAGACTTTTCAATTTTCGAAATAGTAACCGTACGTAGTATAGTAGCCGTACGCGTAAAAAGGTCGTAAATTGTTACACAGCAGAAAAGCTTTAGAATCAAGATAATTAAAAATGCAAGAGCGGGCGAAGCCTGCTCGAAAATTTTAGATCCCTGCTTCAAATAGCAGCTAAGATTTTTTTTCTGTCTTCTTATTTCTTGTCGATTAACTCATTACCACACTATTCAAATTTTTCCCAAACAGTATTGTGTATGAAGGGTAGAACAGGCAGGCGGGCCATATCCTGCGAATTGGCTCCACACTATAACTGTGTTTACTTCAACATAAGCCAACCTGCTGAGCCCACAATCCGTTTAAGGATTTCCAGATTGGCCACTGCAGTTTGTGTCCAGGGGACAGATGCTCTGCCGAAGTGATGAATTGGGAGGAATAGGATGTATGTTTTGCCATAATTCACATCTCTCGTCAGTTGCACTTGCGAGGAATAAAACTCTTTTTGGTAGCTGTAACGAAACAATTCGACACTGTCGCGTCGACACTGATTTGTTCTGGAAACATTTTTTGGTCGGTGATGCGACTTAGTTTCGTCGCTACGACTAAAAATGGGGAACAGTCGACACAGAAACATTTGGTTTTAAAGTTAGTGCGACAACTTGTAACTGCTTGAAGATTCTGTGACCGAAAAATGTTGTATGGGGCGAGGTTGTACAAATGTGTCAGGAAGTTTTTGCGACTTTTTATGCAGGCAGGTTGGAGAAAATGTTGACGAACTGAACCAACATTAAACTTTCATTATTGACTTAAGCATAGAAGAAAAAGCGAGAAAGAGAGAGCTAAGCGAATTCCAAACTTTTTAGCACCTCGCCTCGTACGGATAAAGAAAAACGGCAGGCAAACTCATGTAGCCTATCTGAAGGCTTGTAGATTCTTCCGATATTATCTTATAATCCTAGCTCAAACATCCCTCTGTTATTCAAACTTACAGCTCCGCGTAGGTACCTATAATAAAAAGTGTAAGAGTTGTGCGCGTCATCACTTTATCACAAACCTATATTCGAATAAGAACAAGGCCTCGCAAAGATCTGCAACCGGCCCGAAGGCCATCTCTGCCACTGCAGACGACCTACCATGTAGTAAAAAGAAAATAGAACGTCATACCTCGCTGTTTTATAGGCAACAAAGACAAACGCACTGCTAGGTGGCTTGCTTTGCGCCTAGAGCCTAGCGGTAGCGAGTGTGAACCGAGTGAGTGAAACAAATGTTAGATACTCCAAAAATGTTCGTAACCACATATTGGCGAGTCACCTAATATTAGGTCCTTACCTATGAAATTGGCGTTTTGTCTTACTGGCCACTTTGATCTCAAATATCTCCTCTTTGGTTTGGAATTCCAATTTTAAATTTATACAGCAACTAGAGGACACCTCGCGGTTTCACCCGCGTAGTTCCCGTTCCCGTGGGAACTCAGTGATAAAAAGTAGCCTATGTCACCCGGGGATAGAGTAGCTTCCCAACGGTGAAAGAATTTTTGAAATCGGACCAGTAGTTTTGGAGCCTATTCGGTACAAACAAACAAAAAATCTTTCCTCTTCATAATATTGGTATATATTTATGCAACTCATGCTTTTGTGTCTGGAAAACCGTAATTCATTTGGTTTTTCTTTGCGCCAGTCAGTTTACAAAATGGAAAACTTGAAATATCGCGTTATTTACGAGTACGAGTTCCATCGTGGCAACAGTGCTGCAGAAACAGCTCGAAGGATTAATGATGTGAATGGCGACGGTATCGCAAAAGAAAACACAGTGCGGTTTTGGTTCCAACATTTTCGTTCTGGAAATTTCGACCTGCAGAACAAGTCCCGTGGACGGCCGGAGACCAAAGTTGATAATGTTGACTTTCAATATTACACCTACCACTGTTTATCTCTCCATCACCCATAGGTCGACTGGTAGAAAATGCCTAAGGCATTAAGTCCGCCTCTGTACTTGTGTATGCATGAAGTATTAATTATATAAATAATGAAGAATTGAAGGCTATTGTGGAAGCGGATCCATCGCAAACCTCGTCCGAGTTAGCTGCAGGCTGCGGTGTTAGTAATAAAACTGTTTTAATTCACTTGTAGTAAATTGGGAAGGTGAAAAAACCTTGAAAGGTTATATAATAAGGATACCTCATGAATTGAGTGCAGCAAACTGACAAACGCGCGTCGACTGCTGCGTTACATTACTCAACCGGCACAATAATGAAGGGATTTTAAATCGAATCATTACCTGTGATGAAAAGTGGATCCTGTACAATAATCGGAAACGCTCATCGCAATGGCTAAACCCTGGTGAACCAGTCAAATCTTTTCGGGGTGGAAAATCCTCAATGGATGTCCACCGCCCTGGGGGGGGCGGAGGGGTCTGTCAGACTCCTACTGACTAAAAACCACCCCGGTGTTCCATCTCACACCTACACCGGGGATCGCGGGAACAACGATACTTCCGCAACCCCCGGCTAGTGCCGGCCCGCCCATGCGGGCCACAACCTCGGATTGGGGGGGGAGTGAGGTGTTGGACTCCCCCCGCGACGTCTAAGAGGGGCGCGCGTGGAACACTACGCGCCACCACCTCGGGTCCTGATATCTGGGGGGCCACGGACTTCCCCGAGTCCGTCGCCCCTGGACCCATTTAGGGGGGCTGGAAGAGAGCGTTGTCCGCCCTCCTCCGACGCCCGGCGCGTCTGCTGCGGATCGGGTTAGTGGATGAAATCTCCCTCACCCTCTCCGCAGCCTCCTTCTGCGAGACGACTGTTTCGCAGAAGGATACCACCGCGTCCCAGGACTCCTCGCTGCCGACCATAGACTCGACTACAGCCGGCAGCGACAGGTCACTGCCTACTTCAGAGATGAGGGCACGGCGTGGCTCCTCCCAAGCGGCACACTCTGCCAGCGTATGCCGCGCCGTGTCCTCCCGGCAGTCGACGCAGTGGTGACACCGGGCGTCCGGCTCCCTGTTTATGCGACACAGGTACTTCCCGAAGCAACCATGCCCCGAGAGCACCTGCGTCACCCGAAACGACAGGGAGCCGTGCCTCCTCCCGAGCCAGCGCTCGAGCACTGGCCGGACCGCCTCGATGGTAATGAGGCCGGCGGAAGGGCGTGAAAGCCTGTCCCGCCATTCCGCCACCAGGACCTCGCGAAGCTGTGACTGACGCAACTCCATATGTCGCTGCATCAGCCCCTCGCCCCGCGCCCGCGCTTCCTCGCGCCACCGATACAGTGACGCGAGTACTTTCGCCTCCAGGTCCCAGGGTGGGGATCCGGCCAGTACACAAGCCGCCTCGTAGGAGATCGTGCGATAGCCCCTGATGACTCTGACGGCCATCGCTCTCTGCGGCTTTCGCAGAATAGCGATGCTGCCGGCCGTCAGGTCAGTCGCCCAGACCGGGGCCCCATACAGGGACATCGATCGCACGATCCCTACGTAGAGCCGCCTACAGGCGGCGCTCGGGCCACCCAGATTGGGAAGCAGCGTTGACAGCGCCCCAGCCGCGCCCAACAACTTGGGCGCCAGCCGCCGAAAGTGGGGGCCGAAATCCCACCGGCTGTCGAGCACCAATCCTAGGTACTTCATGGTAGACTCAACAGCGATTCGAGCCCCCCCGACCACGATGTGGGCATCGGGCGGTGGCGCCCGCCGGGGGCCATGAAAGACCATGGCCTCCGACTTGTTGAGGGCCACCTCCAGGCCAAGGCGCCGTATGCGGCTCACCACCTGTGAGACCGCAGCTGTCGCCAGCAACGCTGCCTCCCTGTACGAACTCCCCCGGGCCGTGACCAGCGTATCGTCCGCGTAACACGTCAGGTCCACGCCCGGTTGGAGTTCGCCCCTCAGCACCCAGTCGTACCCGATGTTCCACAGAGGCGGGCCCAAGACCGAGCCCTGTGGAACACCGCACGACATGCGGTGCTGGTTTGTGACGCCATCACGTCCCACGTAGGTGACATACCTTTCCGCCAAATAAGCCCCGACGATGCGGCGGAGGTAGGGAGGCACTCGATGATACCGTAGTGCCTCCCGAACACAACTCCAGGGCAGGGTGTTGAAGGCGTTGGAAATGTCCAAGGACACCGCCAACATCACCCCACCCCGGGACACCGCTTCCTCCGCCAGGACTCTCACCTGCGATATTGCGTGGATGGTGGAGCGCCCTTGCCGAAAGCCGAACTGGCTTTCGTCCAGGTCCGGCCCCTCTCTGTACAAGTGGCTCACGAGGCGGGCAGCGATTATCCGCTCGAACAGCTTACCCACCTCGTCTAGCAGCACTATGGGCCGGTACGCGGACGGCGAGTCCACAGGGCGCCCCGCCTTCCTGAGCAGGACCAGGCGACCAGATTTCCACAAAGTGGGAAACTGGCCCCGCTCAAGGCACGCTGTGAAGAGTCCTCTCAGCCAGGGCTCTAGCTCCTTCAGAGCGAGGGCTAATACGTGGCCGTGGATTCCGTCGGGCCCCGGAGCCACGTTCTTGGCCCGGAGCCGCATCACGGCCGCCCCCATCTCTGCCTGTGTCACCTCTGGGACGCTGATGGCGTCCTCCTCTGTAGACTCTGCGGCTGTGGGCAAAGCCATCGGCGGCGGGATGTGCTCCGCTCTCGCCGGGAAGAGGGCTGCGACTACCTCCTCCAGCAGCTCGGGTTGGAGACTCTCCGTAAGCGGAGGCGCGGCGGCTCGAAGTTTCCCTCGAACCGCTCGATAAGGGCGCCCCCACGGATCCCCGTCTAGAGTCTCCAACATCTCCTCCCTGGCTCGCTTCTTCGCCTCGCCGATGGCCAGCCGCAGAGTCTCCGTCGCCGCGCGGTACACCTCATACCGCGTGGCTTCTTCTTCAGGGACCCGACGACGTCTCCTCCGGTATCGGGTGTACTGGCGTCTGGCCGCTACGCACGCAACACGCAACTGTGCGATCTCGGCGGACCACCAGTACACCTGGCGCCTCGCTGACTGTGCGTGGACCCGGGGCATGGACGCGTCGCTGATTTGCGTCATCGCCCCGCGGAACCACAGCGCCTCCTGTTCGACGTCGATGGGTCCGGTTGTTGCCGACTCCCGGATCCAGGCCTGGACAATAGCGGCCTCCTCGAGAAGTTCCCTGTCGATGCGCTTGCGCGCCCAGCGCGGAGCGTCCGTTCGCGGGGCCGGTGTACCACGGCCGCCGGCGGTCTGGGTGGAGACGTCGAAACGGATATATCGGTGATCCGATAACGTCTCCACCTCCACTGCGACATGCCAGTCGCGGACACGGCTCGCGACGGCAGGGCTAGCGAACGAGACGTCCACTACTGACCCGCCCCGCTGTCGCACGCACGTGTAAACCGAGCCCCGGTTTAAGATGACCAGGCCGGTGATTACTGCCCACTCCTCCAGCGCCTCACCCCTAGCATCGGTTACTGGAGATCCCCACGCCGAAGACTTGGCGTTGAGATCCCCAAGCAACAGCACAGTACCAGTCAAATCCTGCCCCAAGCGAAAATTGACTCAAAAAACAATACTCGTGAGCGTTTGGTGGACTAGTGCCGGTATCGTTCACTACAGCTTTCTTAAATCTGGCCAGACGATTACGGCGTATGTCTATTGTCAGCAACTGCAAACCATGATGGAAAAGCTAGCTGCTAAACAGCCGAGGCTGGTCAATCGCTCTAGGCCACTGCTGCTCCAGGACAACGCTACCACACACTGCACAATAGACGGCTACCAAATTAGAGGACCTTCAATTGGAATGTCTAAGACATCCACCGTACTTCCCGGACCTTGCTCCAACAGATTACATTTTTTTTCGAAATTTGGATAACTTCTTGCAAGGGAAAAAATTCAACTCCGATGGGGCAGTCCAAAGAGCCTTCAAAGATTTTATTGATTCCCGTCCGAATGGTTTTTTTTAGTAAAGGGATCAATGAACTACCTATGAGATGGCAAAAGTGCATAGATAGCAATGGTACATACTTTGATTAAATATATATATTATATTAAAAAAGAACGACTTTATGTTCCTTCCTTACAAAACTCCAATTTCGTAATGACCTAATATGAAGTTCTATGATTAGTGCGTTTTCGGGGTAATCGAAAGACGGATCTACTCAATAATAAATGTTAACTAGAATATTACCAGCCAATAAAGTACACTTTTGGGTCAGTGGCTCGTCTTTGTTATTTTTACATTTATGCTGCTGATGATATAAACATTGACTGCAAAGGATGGCCTTGTTAAAGTTAAATAGTTTTAGATACATACATAATAAAAAGTTTATAAATGCAAATAATTCTCTTCTAGGTTGCCTGGAAGAGATCGCGGATCGCAATAAGGCCGCCTGTTATATGTTTGTTTTTGTTATAAGATGTCTTTTTTATTATTTTTTATCTTGGTGTACAATAAAGTATATAATAAATAATTAATCGAACGCAAGAACTTACAAAATTAAGATTCAAAATTGCCGCTGCTCAGCTGCCCGCTCAGCTGCACCTGCACGTTGCCGTGCGCCATCTGTCGCACAATATTAGAACACTTAGAACTTTATTTTTATCTTCATTTTCGAAACGCAAGCAAGCGTGTTGGGATCATACAGCCTCTTGTATATAAATTTGTTTTTCCCATTTAGCCTTACCCCCAGTACTTTTCCAGAGTTTTCCAAGCTAGCAAATAACCCACATTTGTTTATTTTTATTTATTTATTTGAACATTTCTGTCACATAGAAGTTGTCAAAATCGATTTTGCGCCAAATTCCAGGTATTCAAGTCAAGGTTTTCAAGTCACCAAAAAAGTAAACCCATCCGCTCGGTAGCTAGCCGTCTTGTGATTTTTCTCCTTGTTTCTTATTTTCATGAAAAATAACGGAAAATAGAATGTAACAGTAAATTTCTCTCACACAATGGATATCAATTAGCTCCAAGTATCAATAATATGTATGTGTGTTAATGATTCCCTTTACTTCAATCTGTTTATCATGTGTGGCAAATACATCAATAAAAGAATGAAACATACTTACGATTTGTAATTAACTAGAACAGCGGTAAGTAGCGTGAAAAATATTTTAGAATAAATATGTATAGTGTATAGTTTCTCCCGCAAAAGTTGTTATGATAATCATGTTGACCTGCAAAGTTGATTTAGGTTGTAGAAACCAAGTGCCTTTCTAAACTGTCAGTTTGTTTTTAAAACTGAATTATTTTGTTGTAGCAGGGAGATAAATACATTACTGTCTGTTATGGAAAGTTTTTCAATCCACAGTTTACAGGCGAAATTTTCCGAATTCTCAATTCTAGCTATAAACTTGGAGGGCTGTGTTATCTTATCAGACTTGTCAGATATCTATAAGTTTGATGTTAGGTACATTACCTTTTCGCTATTCTTATTTATAAAAATATTTACGTAGTTCTTCTAAGGCTTTAAACCTTTATTGTTATTAGTTCTACTTCCAGTGACAATAGTTGAGGTCTATGTTTTATTTACAAACTAAACTCGACACAAACACAACTTAGGAATTAAAAGTCGCCCTTTAAGAAAAATGTGTAGGTTGATATGTACCTAGATAAAGATGATAAAATGAAGAGATTAATATTCTTTGTTTTATATGTGAGATCTAAAGTATCATAAAAATGCAAGTATGTTTATATTTTGAAAAAGTTTTATTCCCAGATCTACTTGTTAAATTACTTTTAGTTTGAACTACTTCTTGAACATTAAACTGCCTGAATAAAACAGAACCTTAAGTACACTTGTCAGTGTAACTCTTAATAGAGTCAAGAGTTAAACTGACAAGTGTAACTCTTGTACCATGGTATACAGTGTGTGAATCAGTGTGTACACTTACAGATAGCCAACAAGATGGAGCACTCAGACTTGGTGTCTGAGATGGCGCAGGTGGAACACCTCACCACACAGGAGAGGCTCCACCTAGCCCGCAGGTAATTATGTTTTATTATTTATTTTATACATAAGCACACACAAACTTACAAAGTCAGACTTTATTACCTTAGGCAATTTCTACCAGTTAACTTTTGGACATATTACTTGCTAGCGGACACCTTGCGGTTTCACCAGCGTAGTTCCCGTTCCTGTAGGAATACAGGGATAAAAAGTAGCCTATGTCATCTGGGGATAGCGTAGCTTCCCAACGGTGAAAGAATTTTTTAAATCGGTCCAGTATTTTTTAAGTTTATTTGTTACATACAAAAATACAAATCATTCCTCTTTATAATATTAGTATTGAAAAATAGCCTGAATTAATTAGGGTCCAATCGTCTCCCATGCATGTCAGCTGTCTTCTTACTAATCATCTTGAAGAAATTGCACTATACCATATTTTGATAAGATACCTATTTGAAGAGAATAGCATAGAAACCCTACAAAACCTTCCCACTATTAAATTATATTGTCCTATCTGTGTCTATTACTTTGCCAGCTATTCCAATTCCACACTTTGATTAATTATTTTAATTTAAAATCTGATTAGAACCCCACAAACCCTTACAACTAATTTTATTTGCCAACCATGTGTTTTGACAGCTTTTCTTCTGTCCAGATCATTATGTTAACTTTGTCATAATATTGATGCAACATGTGAATCCTGTTTAAAAACTTGTTATACTTGAATGATGATATAGAGTTGATATTTGATAGTATTTTTTTTTTTATAGGATGACGCTCTGATCTTTGATTTATTGCATAACACCTATTTGAATACATTTTAGTTATTAGAATCGCATGCCATTAACTACAAAAAAAATTGGATTTTGGCCTTTATAAGACTTAGGCGTAGTTTTTAAGCTTCCGTACCCAAAGGGTAAAAACGGGGCCCTATTACTAAGACTCCACTGTCCGTCTGTCACCGGGCTGTATCTCATGAACCGTGATAGCTAGACACTTGAAATTTTCACATATGATGTATTTCTGTTGCCGCTATAACAACAAATACTAATAACATAATAAAATAAATATTTTAGTGGGGCTCCCATACTAAAAACGTGCTTCTTTAGCCGTTTTTTGCGATAATGGTACGGAACCCTTCGTGCGTGAGTCCGACTCGCACTTGGCCGGTTTTTTATTTGACATAACCAATGGTTATCGTTTATGATTTCAAATTTCGGTTTGCAACCATTAGTTAGCATATTTAACCAAAGGTTGAGTTAACTAAGGATCAAAAAACTGGGGCTTAGTGGTTGGTAAAAAGAAATACACAAAGTTTTTGTCTTGCAAATAATGCTCGCTCGCTTAAGCTACTGGCATTACCTTGCCTTGAGGAAAATCATATCACATGAACTGTAATCTTATGCATAAATGAGATATACACAACAAGTATAATAAATAAATATCTTTATTATAATTTAACTTAATTATCTCTTTATTGTTGACTGCGGGATTACCCAGTTGTGATTGAATTTTAAAGCACTGAGTTACTCTTCTCATCTAAGTTATGATTTATGACTTAAATAAATGAGATATTTAATTCTTTTTCTAATATTCTAAATGCAATTAATTTTTTAGACAGAGATAGCTTAGAACAACTGAAAGATACAAACATTGCATACTGAAAAATGCATGGTTTGGAATACACCACAGAGTGAAATCCTTGATAACATCTAGAAATATAAAAAAAAAAAAAAAACCAAGAACCACCTAAGATGCTTAATAACAAATGTTGACTGATCCAGCCCTTAATATGTTGTCAAAATCTATACTAATATTATAAAGAGGTAAAGTTTGCGAGTTTGTGACGTTGTAAGGGGTAATCTCTGGACTACTGAACCGATTTTGAAAATTCTTTCTACTGGAGAAAGCTAAATTATTCCTGAGTGTATATTTTTTTTTTTAAATTAGAGATCCTTATAAAAATTGCAATAATGTAACCCAAGCTAGCAAAATGTTGCCTATAAAATTCATTCTTTGGCGTGCGCTGAGAAAACTATTGATGATAGATAAAAATTATTAGGTAGGTAGGTAGGGTAGGCAGGGTATGTAGGAGCAGGCCAGGGTCAGCTAGTCTATACCAATATTATAAAGAGGAAAGATTTTGTTTGTTTGTTTGTACCGAATAGGCTCCAAAACTACTGGACCGATTTCAAAAATTATTTCACCGTTGGGAAGCTACTCTATCCCCGGGTGACATAGGCTACTTTTTATCTCTGTATTCCCACGGGAACAAGAACTACGCGGATGAAACCGCGAGGCGTCCTCTAGTCAAATATAAAAATACTTAAATAATGCTGCTTTAAATGGCAAAGCAGGAATCTTTAGAAAACTATTATAATGTAAGAGATTAAGTGCTGTACAGATGGCATGAAAGTAGGATTAATGTTGTGGAAAGCATTCCTTGTGTTCATGGCATGGTCTGGAACTTTAAAGATATCCGTAGTATTAAAAATGCAAATAAGTAACTGTCTCTCTGTTACATTTTCACTTCTAAACCGTTGTAACAATTTTTGTATTGATTCTATTAGAATGTATGTTCCCTCGTGCCTCGGGATCCGGGATCCGAATTTGACGCCGGCGAAGCCGCTGAGAAAACTCAGCACTATTGAATTTTGTATTATATGAACTTAAAATCGATAATTTAGAGTCATCATCATCTTCCTGCCCATGTCTCATGTAACTTGGGGTTGGCGCAACACGTTTTCTTCTTCCAAAACGTTCTGTCCTCTGTTACGCTATTACTGACTCCCTTTTCCTTCATATCGCTCCTCACACAGTCCATCCATCTTTTCTTTGGCCTTCCTTTTCCTCTCCATCCATCCACATTTATATTCATAACTCTTTTAGTAACATGCGTTTCATCCCTCCTCATCACATGACCATACCAGGACAAACAGTTTCCCTTCAACTTTTCTGCTTCTGGCGCCACTTTCAAACTGCCTCTAATATAAAAAATCGATAATTTAGAGTGATGAAGTAAATTACTATTTATGATAAATACATGTGACTAATATGCCTAATCTTGATAAATATGATTAAAATAAGTAGCTTTGACATTATTTTATATGTATGTTTGAATGAATACAGTAATATAACATTATATGATAGAAATATATCTATTTTTTTTTTTTTATCTTGGGAGATGCCAGTCACTGATAAGAGTTTGATGTATGGAGTGAGCTAGGCTGATACGTTTATACACATGTACAACAGATTATTGTGATATTGAGGCGTCAGATATAATGATTCGAAAGATATTTTTATATCCATCTTGATGGGGGTATTTAGGACAAACGCAATGAGGATATACTTTCCCTTTGAACTTTCGAAAGTACTTGTTTGGCTTTAAGGAAAGTACGAGACAATAAAACATGAGCTTCGAATTAATTTTTAAATTTTCCCTAGCGAAGTATTATTATTATACTAGCTGCTTTCCGAGGGGGTGGGTATTCCTCGAAGCACACCAACTTTGTAGCGCACCAAAAGTATTGCTCGAAGCGCACCAAGGATGAAACATAGAGTACACAAAAGCAGTAATTCGCTAGATCCATTTCTGCTAAAAGATTTAAACAAGAAAAAAAACATGCTGTGCAGTCGGAGAATACATATTCGCGAGCTGGCTGACCAACACCAGATGCATCCTCCGACTGCACTGCATGATTTTTTTATTGTTTACGTCTTTTTAGTTCGTTTTTCAAGCAGCCGGGTTTTTTGATTTTATGAATTATTATTTTTTATTTATTATAACTACCAGGAAAGCAGAAATGGATCTCGATGCTTAAGCGAACTACTGCTTTTGTACCACGTTTTAATTTTTTCTCATTCATATTTTTTATAAAATTAATTCACTTATATATATATATATATCGGTTATCTGCCAATAAAGTCGCGTCAAAAACAGACAGCCAAAAAAATATACTTTCATGTGCATCTAAGTTAAGATTTTTTTGCAATACTTACATTTCAATGTTATTTAATTGTATAAATGTAGTCAAATAAAAACATTTCCCAACTAGAAATCAATTTAATAAACTTGATAGTAAACAGATCCGCAAAATACCCATGTCTATATTTTATCGTTGGAGATAAGTAGGTAAAAGCCAAATAACCGTATTGGTCTCGCACAAGGGTTTTAATTATTTTATTTTTTATTATTGTTTAATTTTATGCGAATTTCTCGTGTCTCCTGTGCGGGTCACAAATATTTTTTTTTCTTTCTTTCTATAAGTAAAATTAACAAAGAGTTAAGAGAGAACGCATACAAATATTGGAAAGTACTCATTAAAATTGACTTGGCGGACTATGTTTCTAGACTTTCTTTTTCATTATGTGTTACCAGTAAGCATAATTCTGGTTTGTATCGTTAAAAAGTAACATACATTTTGATTTTTGTTGTAATCTGCCATGCTTATTTTATCAATGTTTTTCAATACTCTGTTAATTTGGTTTATAATCGCTAAGACTCCGCGGTCCGTCTGTCTGTCCTTCTGTCACCAGGCTGTATCTCGTGAACCGTGATAGCTAGAAAGCTGAAATTTTCACAGATGGTGTATATCTGTTGCCGCTATAACAACAAATACTAAAAACAGTATATTTGAGTGGGGCTCCCATACAACAAACGTGATTTTTTTGTCGTTTTTTGTGATAATGGTACGGAACCCTTCGTGCGCGAGTCCGACTCGCACTTGGCCGGTTTTTTGTAATCTTCCATGCTTATTTTATCAATGTATTTCAATATTCTGTTAATTTTGTTTATAATCGCTTTTTAATATATAACAAGAAATTTAAGTAACTAATTATATAAATAATAGATCTTTTATAGCTGGAAACATTCATAGCATTTTTTTTTAATAATAGTCTCGCGCTTGACCACTATCTCACCTGGTGGTAAGCGATGATGTAGTCGACGGAGAAGCACGCTTGCCTAGAAGTAACCTATTCACTCTTGACTTAAAGACCCCTAGATTGTAGCTATCGGGAAACACAGACTCCGGCAGGGAATTCCACTCCTTAGCTGTACGCATAATACAAGTATTCTCAAAACGTTTAGTGCGTATGGGTGGGATGTCCACCATGTACCGATGGCGCATCGCCGTACGTCTGGTACTCCGATGATGAAACGGGCTTGATGGAATTAGGTCATGCAATTCCATCGCACACTCCCCGAAATGCAACCGATAAAAAAAACTTCTCGCAAAAAAATACTACCGACTTCCAAATACAAAACTACAAAGTGAAAAATAACTTATTTTTTTTAAGTCGGTGTCTTTCGTAGGTACCATTTTTTTGCGTTATGGACACCGACTTCAAAAAATTAAGTTATTTTTCACTTTGTAGTTTTGTATTTGGAAGTCGGTAGTATTTTTTTGCAAAAAGTTTTTTTATTTTTCACTTTTTTTAGTTGTACGTACCTAATAGGCAAGTTAGTAAGGGAACTATTTCGCCAGAATAGATTTCATGAAACTTGAACATAACCGGTAAATTGAGAGATCTGCTTACCCCTTAAGAGCGAACTGGCGTGATGTTATGTTATGAAATATTATAAACAACAAACAGACATGCGATTGCAGCAATCCCGAGAGATTTGCCGTTATTTATTGAAGAGTTCTGTTGTATATCTCCGAAGTTCTTCATCAGATCTTCATCAAATTAAAATGGGACCAATTTCGGAACATACTTATTCAAACAAAAAAAAAGAATTTTCAAAATCGGTCCACAATTGACGAAGTAATCGGTGAACATACAAAAAAAAAAAACAAACATGAAGTCGAACATAGAACCTCCTCCTTTTGGGAAGTCGGTTAAAAAACCGACTAGCTGGCAACTCGGCGACGATGTTCTAGGCTCTGGAGCATTGACTTAACCTGTGCCTCATAGCCGATGAGTCTCTTGGCCCGCTTTTCGATCGACTCTAGTGCATCAAGCTGGTATTTGGCAGATCCGTCCCAGAGATGAGAACAGTACTCCATGCACGATCGAACTTATTATTGTTATATGTGTGCACAATCTTTAGCACATAATAATATCAGTCGATAGGTGCTTTGTATGGATCTGTGTCAACACGGGATATATCATAAGCACACAGCTATGTTTGCCTCGCCGTAGGTACATAGTTAATCCCCTACCTGCCGCCGACGTCAGCGAGATTAACGGAGTTAGCTCACGTGTGATAACAGATATCAGAAACAAACGTGCACGGTTACTTCCGATACGGTAGTTAAAAAATAAAAGGTGTCTGCTTTTGATACGTTTTTATGAGTATCTTTGTGCAGTATCCTCGTAAACAGACAGTGATTTATGGCTTCGCCATCTTTGTTCTAATTTTAAATTTAATCATTCTTTATCTTAACAATCCATGATTCAGTGCAGAATTGCACTCAACTGTTCAATGTGTTAAGCTGGGAACAAATTATCTGACGCGGCTGACGGACGCGACTTACAGCCGCGACTGTTATACATCTTTTTTTTTACCTTTGTATAGATTCTTTTACCGATTGTTTTGTGAATGTGTGAACATTGTAGGCCTTCTAGATGCTAGTTAACATTTGTTAAGTTTTTTATATAATACTAGAGGACGCCTCGCGGTTTCACCCGCGTAGTTCCCGTTCCCGTGGGAATACAGGGATAAAAAGTAGCTTATCTCACCCGGGGATAGAGTAGCTTCCCAACGGCGAAAGAATTTTTGAAATCGGTCCAGTAGTTTTGGAGCCTATTCGGTACCAACAAACAATAAAATCTTTCCTCTTTATAATATTCTCTTCTTATTTTATTTTACTTTCTTACGACTTATTGTGCCCCCATATCTAAGTACTAATGCTGTAACATGGAAATATTGTAAAACCAAACCATTTTTAAAAGAGTAACCATGGAGTTTCTTGCCGGTTCTTCTCCATAGGAAACGACCAACCCGAACCGTGCACCTTTTGTCGACGTTTTATAAGTGCCCATGTAGGCCTAAGTGAAATAAAAAAAAATGATTTTGGTTTTGTTTTTTTTACTGATATATGTGCAGTCGTTATGGACGCGGCTTGTGGACGCGTCCGAGCGTTTATTCCATAGACAATATAGCTTATTCAACGAAGATTATGTTTACTTAGAAACATGTCGAGTAGTGAAAGTGAGGACGCAATTATCTGCTGCATTCGATAAGTTTTTCTTCAATTTTTATTTATAACCTCGCACACATGTGCGACATATCGTGTAGTCTGAGTTGATCTGACGCTGGGACGCGTCCCGTACCCCGTGCACACCGTCCGCGGACGTTTTCGGCTGACACAAACATCCAGCGGGCGGGACGCTCAAGGTCACGTTCACGACTTACGTCCGATAGTTTGCACAATGTAATGTACATTCATTACCCAGATACTCAAGTCGCGGCTGTCAGTCGCGTCCGTCAGTCGCGTCTGATAATTTGTTCCCAGCTTTAGCATTCTCAGTCAATCAAAACGACGACTAAGATTAAGTTTATTAACTTAATTAATGGTAAATTAAAACTGAGGAAGTATTTCATTGACTGCACAATATTATGAAACGTATTTTATAATGTAAAGTGAAACCTTGTTTTCACTTTTTTATGATTGCATGACAGTTTACTGTTAAAATATAAACCCATGTGGGAATCGGCGTTACACATAAAATGTATTACGAAAATAAACCACACGGTATCATAAGCGTTGGATATCTTACACTGCTATCATTATTTTGAAATAACAGGCTATGTCAAGATTGGCCGGTTAACAAAAATAAGACGCAGATATTAAATCTATACCAATATTATAAAGAGGAAAGATTTTTTTGTTTGTTTGTTTGTACCGCATAGGCTCCAAAACTACTGGACCCCAAGTCACATGGTATAAGGGACGGAAGATGATGCCTTTGATGTCCAAGATAAACTTAGAAAGTATATAAGAATTTGAAAAAGTCACATCGGTACTTGCCCGGATGCACTGAACGATAGTGAAGCTATCTGTTAGTGAAATCATTTTCGTAACCGGCTCAGTACTTCCCGAGATTAACTCGTACAAATAAACAATTTTGCCTCTTTAAAATATACTAGCTTATCCCCGGGGCTTCGCTCCCATCATCTGGCTACCTACCTACCTACTATTTTTTATCTATTATCAAGTGAAGGGTGGGTATGGCAAAAAAGACATGAAAGTAGGATTAAAGCAGTAGAAATGCGCTCCGTGCGAAGTATGTGTGGTTTAACTTTAAATGATAGGTTGAGGAATGAGGTAATAAGACAACGTTGTGGTTTAAAAGAAGATGTAGTGACTAAAATTGAAAATAGTATGTTAAGATGGTTTGGCCATGTTGAGAGGATGAATGAAAGGAGATTAACGAAATGTATTTACAAGGCAGACGTGAATGGAAACGCCGGGAGGGGACGCCCTAGAAAGACATACATAGACCTTATAGGTGATGTTCTTCAAAATGGCCAGGTGCGCAGTACTCATAACCGGCGTGTGTGTATGACTAGATGTATGAATGTGAGTGAAGCAAAAGAAATATGTAAGGATCGTAGCAGGTGGCGTTCTGTAGTTTTTTTCCTACCCCCATAGGAAAAAGGCGTGAATTTATGTATGTATCAATAGTTTCCTCAGCGCACGCCAAAGAATGAATTTTATAGGCAACATGTTGCTACCTTGGGTTACATTATTGCAATTTTCATAAGAATCTCTAATTTTTTTGAAAATATTTTATAGCCTATGACACTCAGGAATAATGAAGCTTTCTACTGGTGAAAGAATTTTCAAAATCGGTTCAGTAGATCCAGAGATTAAACCTTACAACGTCACAAACTTTACCTCTTTATAATATTAGTATAGATTTGATCTTAAGCTACTACTGAATTTGTATAAATACAGCAGAAAACTCGTAAGTACACGAAAGACTGCAGTAGCAGCTAAAAAGAGATTTTATTATTTACTAGAGGACGCCTCGCGGTTTCACCCGCGTATTTCCCGTTCCTGTGGGAATACAGGGATAACAAGTAAAATTTTAAAAACCCCCGACACATTTATCTTGCGAAAACATCACGATCTAAACAGTAAAACGCGCATAACTTTTGAACGGCTGAACCGATTTTATTCTATCATAGACACTCACGATACAAACACATTTCAAACAAAAAAAACTAAATCAAAATCGGTTCATCCGTTGAGGCGCTATGATGCCACAGACAGACACACATACACAGAAACACACCTCAAACTTATAACACCCCTCTTTTTCCGTCGGGGGTTAAAAAGTAGCCTATGTCACCCGGGGATAGTGTAGCTTCCCAACGATGAACTAATTTATGAAATCGGTCCAGTAGTTTTTAAGTTATTTCGTTACATACAAAAATACAAATCTTTCCTCTTAATAATATTAGTTTAGAAGACAAAGGTTCACTCGGGTCTTCTAATACGAAAAGTCCTTCACCACTTTTACACTTGCTTTACGCTATATCATATTTCCTGCCCATCATTTTTCAACTGCATACATTATATAGAACATATACTAAAAAACATATATTGTGTCAGTCGTCTTACAACAAAAGTTGATTTTATTTGCCTTTAACATAAAAAAATCAACCAATCTGCCTAGCCTTTTCCCAACTATGTTGGTGTCGGCTTCCAGTCTAACCGGATTCAGCTGAGTACTAGTGTTTTACATGGAGCGACTGCCTATCTGACCTCCACAACCCAGTAGCTGGGTAACACGGTACCCCTTGGCAAGACTGGTGTCAGATCTCAAGCTTCTGACTACTCGTAACGACTGTCAAAGATCTTCAAATGACAACCGGGACTTACTCACACGGAGGAAACTCGCTATGTTGAAATGGTCACCCATCCACGGACCGACCTCGTCAAGCGTTGCTTAACCTTGCAGATCGTGCGGCTGTTATTATTTAACCATGCACGTGGAAAATCCCAAGGCATTGCAAATAACTTTTATTGATGTAAAGGCTGCCTGTTTACTTGTAAACTTTTACGAAAGAGACAGAGCCGAATGTGAATTCATTTCACACCGGAATTCTCAGCGAATTACATAATAATATTGCCAATTGACTGAGAACAAATCCATAATAAGCCTATATTGAATTTCGCGTCAAGTGGGCGTCGGGCGCCGCCGAGTTATGGACTCATGGAGGTCAATCGCTCACCGCTTATGAACAAAACACGACACTGAACCACTTTGCAAATTCATACTTATTGAATGCTAATTACTTACGTCTCTAATAAATGACTAAAATTACACTTGATTTCTGAAAGAGACGAGACTGTCGAGCTGAAATAAACAGTCAATCTAATCACAAGACTTGAGTTTGAAGGAATATATATTGTTTTTATTAGTTCAGAAATCAGGTGTTGAGACACGTACGTTCTCTCTGAAAATGTATTTGAGATATACAGTTTTGTTGTGTTGTGTAGCATCCTGATGTTTGGTAAACATAGACATTCCTACATATTTGATTCATGCAAAGATTGTTTATTTCAGACGACGCATGCAGCAGCTTAAATTATGGCAGCAGAGAGAGAAGGAGTGGCTGCGGTCGCGAGCCAAACGGGAGAAGAGCAACAAGCGGAGTATATACTTTAGTGATAGCGTGATGTTGCTGGAAGCCGCGGCCAGAAACGATATAGATGAAGGTAAGGCACAAAATATCTCGTCTTAAGGTTACACTAGTCGAAAATTCTTCCATACAAACGTAGTCTGGCGATTACTGCACTGTTTGACGGTGTCCGTTCAAAATAAAAAAAATATATCAATTTGTCTCATCATTATCTAGCCCTGTATGGAAAGAGAAAAATAAAAAAAAACAATATTTGAAAGTTATGACCGTCGAAAGTTACATATTTCAACACTAATTTTAACACATCTTTGGGCGGAAATAAATACCATAAGAAGAAGGAAAATTGCAAAACGGCCTCCATACAGAGATAGATTAGTAATTCAACTTGCAAAAATTGCAATAATTTATTTATTTTATTTTTAAAATATACATTTAGTAGTTTTTTCATGATATCTAGACTCCCAAAGGTCTGTTCATAAAATTTTCGCGCGCTCGTTTTCTTCCTAAATCATAATCCATTTCGATACAAATTTGCAAAAGTGCTAATTCGTACGAGAACTAGCTTCTTACTGCTCATCACAGCATCAATCTCTTTCGCACGTGTTGTCGGATGGTTAACAGTAAACATTTAACAAAAAAAAAATACAGAGTACTAAATAATGTTTCGGAAGTCGAGTGCATTTGGTTTTCTTTTATTTCATTTCTTCAATGTTAAGCAACGCTCGGCGAGGTCGGTCTTTGGATAGTCACCCACCATTTAAACATATCGAGTTTGCTCCGTGCCTCGGAAAGCACGTTAAGCCGTTGGTCCCGGCTGTCATTTGAAGATCTTTGACAGTCGTTACGAGGAGTCAGAAGCTTGAGATCTGGCACCAGTCTTGCCAAGGGGTACCGTGTTACCCAGTTACTGAGTTGTGGAGGTCAGATAGGCAGTCGCTCCATGTAAAACACTGGTACTCAGCTACATCCGGTTAGACTGGAAGCCGAATTCAACATAGTTGGGAAAAGGCTAGGCAGATTGATTGATTGATTGATTGCTGGCCAGCTACTTCCGAAACAGAAGTTATTTTGTGTGATGTTTTTATGTATAAAAAGTGAATATTAAACTTAACCAGCACACAAAATTCACAATATTATGTACAGTCAAGGGTCAAAAGTGCAGTCTTATTCGCCCAAAATTCAAATAGCTAGTTTTTGTAGAAGTAGCTTTATTATCCACAAATGGTTTAATAAGCTGTATAGAAATTAATTTATAGATTATACCTACGAACCGAGAAAAAATAAAATATATAAAAAAAAGCCTCTGCTGTTTTGGTAATGTGACTGCACTTTTGTCTCTTCTGTACCTATACAGTTTGACATTGAAGGGTTCCTTGAAGTCCATGAACAGTCCGTTAGGTGAATAACCAGAAATTTTCCTTGATCTTCAGTACGTACAATAACCAAATCATCACAATACACGGTAGGTACTGTCGTTATATTATTGATGAGTTCCATTGTCCATCTCAGATCTCAGTACATCTTCACCAATATAAGAACGTACTTCTAAACACACATTGAAAAATAAAATCGTCTTATTCTGTTGAGGAAATGCTCAAGAACCGAGGAAAACATACGTTTGAACTTAATTAAAACGAGATTTTGTTGGTAACGCCCATGACCTTTATGAAGGACTTCGCAAAATTATAAAGCCACTGTATTGTTGATAAATGCTTTCATAGGTATCGGTACACTGGCATGAAGCCAAATCTCAGTCAATCCATGTAAAATATTGACATTATTCCCCCATCTGTTTACTTTGGCTAAAAGCTCGCCAAAACCTAATTGGAATAGATCATTGGGACAGTCCCACCGCACTATACCCAAACCACTTCAACTCCTAAAAGCCAGAATCAACAGTGGCGACCACCAGAAAAGTGCCGAGGCAATGAAGCTCGGAATGATTTTAACTGTATTGGATCCCGCAACGAAATTAATAAGAAAACAATAAAGGAGGAGTAGGAAAAAACAAAAAAAATCCACCTCCCTCCATATCAAGCAGGAGACAGAACAGAACAAAAAAAGCCCATAGGCACAAAGGGTCGTATACAACTGGCATAAGCCCAGTTGCCTAGCACCACGGAATATATGTTCTATGTTAGGGGGTTTGGTTTCCGCACTTAGTCCCTCAGGTGGGCCATGGCGGCCGATTGGTGGTTATTCCAACCAGCTCACCTCCCTCCAAGGGCTCTTGGTCTTCTCAGAACATCTGTGTAGGATCTAGGTGACCCGAGGATTTGTGTTCTTATCTGGGTAACACATATGCATTCAAAGCCTCCATGCACGCCCTGCACAGAGGACTGTCCGATATGCCTATTGTGTGGAAGTGTCTGTTAAGTGAGCAGTGTCTTGTTATGGCAATTCCTGTCCAGGCGTAGTAGACGCCTGGTTAGCCTAACATCCAGAATAGGCAAAGCTTCTTTGGACTGCCTGCAGCCCGGTGTCGAGGTACACCAGTTCTCCGCTTGTGTCTGGGTGAATTCCTGTAGCCACCTGCGTATTTGGTTGAAGGGGATGGGTACAACAGACCGCCGTACTGGATCCTCGTCTCGCAAGCCCGTCAGCCGCGTCGTTACCCAGCGATCTGCTGTGTTGTTCACCGTATCCATGGCTTTTCCTCTGATATCCGTGTTATAAATCCTGTCTATTATCGCTAACTTTCGTGGCAAATTTTACAATGTTTAAACATTTTAAACGTCTACTAAGTGACAAGCAATTAAGCTGTTATCCACAGTAATTTGTGGCCTTACGGAACTTAAGTCGGGTTTTGCACGTCTGAATAATGAATGTTTTGAGTCGTACAAGGTTCGCACCTGTGCCGATTACGACATCTTAGCCCTGATAATAACTTGCGCCGCAGTGAATGAGACATTTGTAAAGGTCAGCAAAAGTAACAGATGTAGTATATTAATCAATTTGTTAAGCGGAAATGCGCAGCATATCTTTCTTTTTACCCGACTGCTGAAGGAGGGTAATGTGTTTATCAATCTATGTATGTTTGTTCCTATGTGGCGTTCTACAGACCGAACGCGTTGGCCGATTTTGATGATTCGTACGTCAATCGATTCGTCTTAATCTTGCTAGTGTCACTAGCTGCATTAAAATTGGAAAATAGAAAAATGATGGCTTTTGGGCGCCATATTGTGGGGGCCCAAATTCTATTCTTCCAATCCCTTTGTGTGGGGTATCAAAATAAATGGTATTTCAAAAATATATTTACACTTATATGTTTAAATGTACTTAATTCGAATAATATGTTAACTAAACAAAAAAATCAAAAAACCCGACTGCTTAAAAAGCGAACTAAAAAGACGTAAACAAGAAAAATATTATGCTGTGCAGTCGGATGATACGTCTGGTTTTGTTCAGCCAGCTCGCGAATATGTATCCTCCGACTGCACAGCATTTTTTTTTCTTGTTTACTTCTTTTTAGATCGCTTTTCAAGCAGTCGGATTTTTTTATTTTTTTCAATTATAGTTTTCAAATTGGTAGGCCTCTGTCGACAGCGCAATTTCGAGCATATTTTGAGGGTTCTAGTGTATAATGTATCATCAAAAAGAAAAACATATACACAGTATTATATATCTTTCTTTTCAGTTTATGTTTTGTCTTTAAAATTGGTACAATATTGGAGGAGAAAACAGGCGAGAACTAAACCTCGAATTATAAATTTTTACAAGTCATTCAGTCGGATGTATGCGCGACCGTATTACCTTTGAAGGTACTAAGGGGGAAGAAATAGTCTTGGGGGATTACGTGGCCTCAATTTATCGACGTACGAATTTCTTGATAAGAGATACAGCAATTTATACCACACAGCCAACTTAAAAAAATGTACGTGAAAACATAATATCTTGAGTTGCAACTGTATGATAATAAACATCTGTTCTTGATTGGTCAGGTGACAGCGGAGCAGTTTCATAAATAAAGTCAATAAAAGCGACATTATTGTCGTTATTGCCCCGTCAATTACGCACACTATATAGACCATAACGAGATTGTTAGCAACGCCTAATGACTAGAGCTGGACTAAATTACTTATATTGTACCTTTATTATTTTAATTGTTATTTTAATTTGCCCTTGTCAGCCAATATTACTATGTTTTCGGTCTCGTATTACTTGCTTCTAGATATTTGTATAGTTGTAAGTTCTAGGACCGTTTCTGTGACGTCATGTTAGTATGACGGAATAATTATTGATGTTGTGCATGCAATCATGCATGATACAATAGTACTCGTACTCGTGTCTTGATGATATTATAATGTGTAGTAATTATTTATAGTAGTAAACACTTGTGATTACTCTGTGCTATAAATATAAATACGAGGTTGCAACTACTATGTCTTACAAGTTGCAAACGACTGCACAGCATGATTTTCTTCTTGTTTACATCTTTTTACTTCGCTTAAGCAGTCGGGTTTTTTGATTTTATTAAGTTTTTTTTAAACCGCCATATTTCTTTTTTTTTATGTCACTTATCTAAGACTTGGGCGATCAAGACCTATCTAACGATGTCTTAATTATAAAAAAACTTTTTTGCAAAAAAATACTACCGACTTCCAAATACAAAACTACAAAGTGAAAAATAACTTTAGGTACTTTTTGAAGTCGGTGACTTTCGTAGGTACCAATTTTTTGCGTTATGGACACCGACTTCAAAAAGTAAAGTTATTTTTCACTTTGTAGTTTTGTATTTGGAAGTCGGTAGTATTTTTTTGCAAAAAGTTTTTTTTATTTTTCACTTTTTAGTTGTACCTACCTAATAGGCAAGTTAGTAAGGTTCATGAAACTGGAACTTAACCGGTGAAATGAGAAATCTGCGTACCCCTTAAGGGCGTACTGGCGTGATGTTATGTTATGAAATGGTATAAACAATAAACAGACATCTAATTGCAGCAATCACGAGAGATTTGCCGTTATTTATTGAAGAGTTCTGTTGTATATCTCCAAAGTTCTTCATCAGATCTCCACCAAAAAAAAATGGGACCATTTTCGGAACATACGTTTTCAAACAAAAAAAGAATTTTCAAAATCGGTCCACAATTGACGGAGATATCGGTGAAAATAAACAAAAAAAAAAAAAAACATGAAGTCGAACTGAGAACCTCCTCCTTTTTGGGAAGTCGGTTAAAAAATGCGTCTAGCGGTTTGAGGGATATGAGGTCATAAATAATATTACATACAAGATATGCGCGAAAACCATAACCCTTTCCTTGCAGCCGGGTAAAAATAGAGATGATATACAAGTCGTGACACAGATAACCCAGTTTCAACCGCAGTGGTTTATTAGAGGAGGGTATTAGAGCATCGTCTTGTAAATTTTCTGTCAAAATAGGTCCTGTTACTTCTTAAGATCGGTTTTGTGAGCTATTATTGTCTTTATTCCAATTCCAAGATCTGGTATAGTGCCCGGCACGTAAGTTGGCAAGGTTTTGGCGTAGTGGGGGTAAGTTCGCGCATATTCTGCGAACTGACCAACCACCATATAGAGAACGGAACGAGGACGCGACACGATTGGTCAGTCGACCCACTTTTTTTCCTGTGTGGAAAATCCTCATTGGATGTCCTCCGCCCGGGCGGAGGGGTCTGTTAGACTCCTACTGACTAAAAACCATCCCGGTGTTCCATCTAACATCTACACGCTAGGGGTCCCGGGAACAACTATACTGCCGCAACCCCGGCCGCATCTGCGGGCCTCGATCTCGGGTTGGGGGGAGTGAGGTTTTGGACTCCCCCCGCGACGTCTAAGAGGGGCGCGCGTGGAACACTACGCGCCGCCACCTCGGGTCCTGATGTGTGGCAACGACGTCCCCGAATCCGTCGCTCCTGGACCCAATTAGGGCGGCTGGAAGAGGGCGTTTGTCCGCCATCCGCCGACGCCCGGGGCGTCTGCTGCGGATCGGGTGAGCGGATGAAATCTCCCTCTCCGCAGCCTCCTTCTGCGAGACGACTGTTTCGCAGAAGGATACCACCGCATCCAAGGACTCTTCGCTGCCGACCATAGATTCGACTACGCAACCAATCGCGCGGTCGGAACGGTCCTAAATGTTCCCCGTGCCCCGCTTCACTACCACAGATACCTAAAAATGACTTCTACGCATCAAACGACTCTTGCCAACTTATGTGTACTTGGTGTCAATGTCACCGTTCAGTTTTTCCAATAAAACCTAACATTCCATTTTCAAATTCCAGTGCGACGGTTATTGTCTCGCGGCGTGACACCAGACGCGACGAACGAGGATGGTCTAACCGCTTTACACCAATGCTGCATAGACAACAACGAGGCTATGATGCGGCTTCTACTCGACCACGGTGCCAACGTCAATGCCGAAGACAGTGAAAAATGGACCCCACTCCACGCAGCTGCTACTTGTGGCAACCTCAACCTCGTCCGAATACTTATTCAGCGAGGTGCCAACCTCCTTGCTGTCAATGGAGACGGGAATATGCCTTACGATATCTGTGAAGAAGAAAGGACACTAGATGCGATAGAGAGTGAAATGGCAGCCAGAGGAGTCACGCAAAGACTTATAGATGATACAAGGGCTTCGACTGAAATGAAGATGTTGAGGGATGTTGATGATATGGTTAAGAATGGAATGGATTTGGATGAGCCGAGGGATGGTCAGGGGGCTACGCTTGTAAGTATTATTTTTAATTAAATATTATGAGGTTTAGTTTGGTAAACTGTACCAGGACTCGTTAAGGGCCAACATACGCTTTAGTGCCGTAAAACCGTAACTTTCTAATGCATACTCCTTAGAAACGGCTAGGTTAAAAGGTTTGAAAAAAAAAAAAAAAAAAAATTGATTCATGTACATAATTTGGAACACAAGGTTTTTTCGTGTAACTATTAGTTTTGTTTTAAAAAAATAATTAACAAGACGATATTTTTCGCAACTTTTGGAAACTCCTCCAAAACGACTTGGATGTTAAAAAATATTTTTATACAGAATAATTGATGGCTGGAATTACTTCATACCTAACATAGCATATGTAAATCAAATAATATTTTGCAAACAAAATTGTTCAAAAGAAGGTTCAATTTTGATATTTTGGCACCGAGCGGGCGCACGGCCAGTACTGCGTTACATTGGGGCGTATATATCACCTTAAGGAATCAAATTCTCATTCTACAGGCGATTTTTTTGGGAAGCATCATTTTAGCAACTCCCCAATAATACGAGAAACGAAAATTACTCTTTAATTAAATTTAAAGGTGCGCCGATTTGCCCTATATATATTATATTATACACTAGAGGACGCCTCGCGGTTTCACCCGCGTAGTTCCCGTTCCCGTGGGAATACAGGGATAAAAAGTAGCCTATGTCACCCGGGGATAGAGTAGCTTCCCAATGGTGAAAGAATTTTTGAAATCGGTCCAGTCGTTTTGGAGCCTATTCGGTACAAACAAACAAATCTTTCCTCTTTATAATATTAGTATAGATATGTTTTTAACTTTGCCCCTCATTAGGAATTTCTTCCTGTATCGTGGGGGCGTTTACAAACATATAAAATCTCGCACTCGCATATTAACGCACTTATGTGAAAACAAAAACCACGCCATATTTACAAGGTCGTACAAAACAATAACAATTATATTAGTAACTAGCTTCTGCCTGCGGCTTCGCCCGCGTGACTGTCGAAAATTTCCCCGAAGGAATATATTCCCGGGATAAACAGTATCCTTTGTGCTATTCCTGCCTATTTCATCAAATTTCAACCAGATCCGAAGAACTGGGACTAGTAGGACTTGAAACTCTCGCAAGCGAGACTGCTAAGTGTGAGATCCTTTTTTTTCGTTTACACTTTCTTTTTTTTTCACAAATGTGAAAAAGGAATAAAAAAGTTTGTGGTCCTGGATTCGATCACCAGGCCAGAAAAAACAAGGCTTGGTTATTAATTTAGTGGGTTCAGGTATTTCTCAGTATCAGCTCAGAGATATTCACAGTTAAGGGTACTCAAGCAGCTAATCTGCTCCTAAGCTGCCCAGTGATAGCTGGATATAGAAAAAAAGTACTTCGGAAACCTAAGTACCAATAAATAAATAATGATGTATGAGATAATCAGTAACAGAGCTCGTGGCTAAATAATAACAACCGCACGGGTCGATTTTCAAGGTTAAGCAGCGCTTGACGAGGTTGGTCCGTGGATGGGTGACCATTTTCATCATACCGAGTTTCCTCCGTGCCTCGGTGCGCACGTTAAGTCGTTGGTCCCGGCTGTCATTTGAAGGTCTTTGACAGTCGTTACGAGTAGTCAGAAGCTTGAGATCTGACACCAGTCTTGCCAAGGGGTACCGTGTTACCCAGTTACTGGGTTGTGGAGGTCAGATAGGCAGTCGCTCCATGTAAAACACTGGTACTCAGCTGAATCCGGTTAGACTGGAAGCCGACCCCAATATAGTTGGGAAAAGGCTAGGCAGATTAATTGTATGAGATAATCAGTAACACACAGCACTTGGACTTGCGGACAGCCGCCCGTTATACAAACATCATTATTTATTTAAATATACACACATACATAGGGGTACTAAATACCTTTCCTTTGTGTCATGTTTTACGTGTCTTCAAATGATTATTTTTCCTTGTTCCAGTTACACATAGCATCGGCGAATGGGTACATAAAGGTGGTGGAGTACCTTCTGGAGCACCGCGCGTCCACAGACGTGGTGGACCATGATATGTGGCAACCTGTTCATGCTGCTGCCTGCTGGGGACATGTATGTACACGGTTTTATTTTTTAAACATTAACAGTTCTACCAAAGCATAAATGGCGAAGTACACCTTTGCCTAACCCTTCGAAGGAAAAATGGTTATGTTAAAAGAGGCTCTAGACCAGGAGTTCCCAAACTTATTTTGTCTACTGCCCCCACTTTGAGAATAAATTATTTTTCAGTGTCCCCATTTTTTCACCTACCTAAAAACCACTATAACTTCAAATTAAATTAATCAATTATTGTGTTATTTAACAAAAACTTGTTAAAACATGATTCCCCGCGGTTTACTATCTACGAAAATTACCTATCTAGGAGTACTAATAACTATTAAAATGCGAAAGTATATCTGTTGCCTTTTTATTTGTTTGTCACAAACAAATAAATAAAAAGGCAACAGATATACTTTCATTTCGAAACTGAGCGACCGATTGACATGATTTTTTATAAGACAACGCTTTTTGACGTGTCGTTGTGACTTTGACATCTAATTTGTTAATTGATTATTTTACTTTATTTAATTATTATTTATGAGTTATTTTATAAATGTTTTTTTTAATTTAATATTGTTAAGTTAATCTTTGGAAATAGGTATTGTTCCGATTACAATAAATCTTTCACTGATATGCTATGCTATCGTTGTGTGTTTTATATATTCAATAAAATAGGACAGATATATGAACTACGCGGGGAGAAATATCGAACCGAGTTTGAACGATCTCTTAACTAATATTAGTTGATGTTCACAAGTTGTAGTTGAGAGTCGAGAGCTCATGCAGTCGGTGTCTAAGAGGCCTACTAGCTAAATGAAATAACAAATCACCCCCCAAGCCTCTACACAACGCCCCCATTTTTTTCTGGGTCTTTTACCGCCCCCGTTTAGGCCTGCAGCGCCCACAAGGGGGCATTATTTCCCACTTTGGGAAAGGCTGCTCTAGACAGTAGGGAATAAACATGAGTTTTTATTTGCTAAATGAAGTACTTATTAACTACATACAGATGCCTCATCCCATACAAAGAAACCGTGCCGACGTAACTAGTGTTTTCCGTCTGATTAAGATAATTATTTTTATATGCTCTTCGATCGCGATCGGTTCCGTTCCACGGCTGTAGATGGTGCAGCGACTTGCAAGTAAAAGGGTTTTCTCGGTTCGTGACTATTTTCTTTAAATACAGTGACGATTTGTTTTATAGGTATTTTTTGCACGATTTTACAGATTCATTGTACCAGAACAGATTTAAAAAAACCAGCCAAGTGTGAGTCGAACTCGCGCACGAAGGGTTCCGTAAAAAAATATGTTGGTTGTATGGGAGCCCCATTTATATATTTATCGTATTCTGTTTTAAGTATTTGTTGTTATAGCGGCAACAGAAATACATCATCTGTGAAAATTTCAACTGTCCAGCTATCACGGTTCATGAGATACAGCCTGGTGACAGACGGACAGACATACAGACGGACCGCGGAGTCTTAGTAATAGGGTCCCGTTTTTACCCTTTAGGTACGGAACCCTAAAAAAATCGAGTGGCATATCTCAGAAATTTAAAACCGCGCACTCATCTATTGGAATCAATTTTAAATGATGCGTTCAAATAATCTTTGAAATTTGAATTAAGACCCCAATATTCCATAATTTCGTGCTTAGGAGAGTTGATTAAACAAGAACATACAATGTTTATGATCAATTATAGAAAATGTTAATTGTTCACACAATTCAATAACAAATCGAATGCTTATCGCGCCATCTAGTGACATTTATTTGAACCATATTTTCTTTGTACTACAGTTGACCATAGTAAGCAAGTATGAAATATTTTTTTTAAATATCTTGATCAGAGACGAAGTTACAAAGCGTCAAAGGTGAGAATTAGAAAGAGAAGTCGGACGTACTAATCTGACGAAAGACGGCACGACGCCCGTACAACAGCAATAGAAAACCGCGTTTTCGTAGAAAGGGACAGATATATATCTTTAAATTATTATATCTCGTTCGCTTTTCGATCAATTTTGATTCTGATTTCTATCTTTGAATCTTTTAGTATTTTTAACCCCCGACGGAAAAAGAGGGGGAGGAAATAAGAACATTTAGACACAAGATTATAAAATAAAAATTAAAAAAAACACAATTACATAATAACAGTTACGTAATGACTTTTGTATGGAGTTTTGATATCATTATGTAACTACAAAGTAATTATTTTATTATTTTAAGTAAACAATTTGCAATTTAAAACAAAATAGTACGTAACTGAATAGGCTACTGTTGGTAGACGCATTCTGCCGCTGCGCCCGCGCTTTTTCTACTGCCCCATTCGGCAGAATGATACTGAACCTGTTACCTCCCGAAAAAGCGCGCGTTGATTGTGTGCACGAAAAACTAAAATGTTTCTAATAATTTGTTGTTTGAACTTATTTTCATTTAATTACGTACTTAATTAAATGAAAATAAGTTTTTCCACTACCTAGTGGAAAAAGAATCGTTCGTGTCTCTTATAAAAAGGCTTTATTTTAACACTCGCATGTAGAACTACAACTAAATTGGCTACATCGCTCGTGTTAAAATCTCGACTTTTTATGCTCGACATGAAATGTACTATTTTTGTTTATGGAGGTATAAATAAGCGTAGAACCAATTATCCGTTTAAATCATGTAAATCGGTCCTCCCTTTTATGAGATAATTACTCATTACTGAATGCCAAGTGAAACGGTCAAGGACGCCCCTTACCGCGATACATTTGCGTTAGCGACACTGCCTATATATTATTTTCGTATCGTTTTGAAATATTGGAATACATTGGTAGACAGGTGTTAACGACCTTTATTTTTTTGTTATCTGGCGGTGATTTTAGCAGATGATCTCTATTTTTGATGAGGTTAGGATTCTCTTAATAATGTTTTGGAACAACGTATACAATAAATTATAATAATACCAGCCTGTAACTGTCCCACTGCAGGGCAAAGACCTCTTCTCATACAGAGATGACATGAGCATTGATCACCACGCTAGTTCAAGACGGGTTAGTGATTTCAAACTTATATTAACTAAAGTCCAGCAGCCTAATTACGTAAGTGAGTTCGGCAGGGCAAAGGGAAAACTCACATCAAAGAGTATGACACATTTCCTTTTAATGTTTACTGTATTGCGTAAATAATTTCTCCCCTTTAAGTTGAATTCACATATCCTTTCCATGACCCGTATCGTATCACCCATATAGTCGTTATTTTAAAGGTGTCGTAACCCTTATCTATACGTGTTCTTTGCCAAATTCAATTACGCAATTAAGCTGCAGATTCCCTTACGATGTTTGGCTTCATCCTTGTCAGTGATGTCTTAACATTAAAAAGACACATAGGTACATGGTACTTGCCCGGATTTGATCTCAAGATCTTAAGCGTGAGAAACGAGGTCTGAGCCACTGGGCCACTATCAAATACTTAAAACAAATCACTACAGAATAAAATAAAAAATACACAAACCGGGGAAACCCTTTTAGTTGAAAGTCGCTGCTAACACCATCTATCTATCGACGTGGAACGGAACCGAACGCGATTGATGTACAATAAATAATATCAGACAAAACGCTAGTTATTTCGCACTGTTTCTTTGTATGGGATGAGGCATCTATCTGTATGCTAGTATTATATTATCTGTGTCTGTACCTATTTTGTTAACAACTTATTTTTACACACCTATGTTCTACAAATATATGTTTGAGTTTGACATCTGTTACACAAAGTATAATAGTAGACGCACAAGATCGATCATTATGGCGACGCTTGGGGGAGGCCTGTGTCCAACAGTGGACATATATCGGCTGAATTGATAATTATGACACACAGAACAGTACATAATTTTTTAGTTTTTCAAATGCATTACGATGATATGATAAAGGATAAGAAATAACGCTAATCCTTCCGTTAACGTTAAACAATAGTAACTAGCTTACAATCTTATGATTCTGATAATATTGTTTTGTTACAGCTAGAGGTTCTAGAGCTGTTAGTACAATATGGAGCTGATCTCAATGTCAGGAATAAGCACGACGAGACGCCAGCAGGTAAATACATCCACAATTTATTTATGACTAGAGGACGCCTCGCGGTTTCACCCGCCTAGTTCCCGTGGGAATACAGGGATGAAAAGTAGCCTATGTCACCCGGGGATAGAGTAGCTTCCCAACGGTGAAAGAATTTTTGAAATCGGTCCAGTAGTTTTGGAGCCTATTCGGTACAAACAAACAAACAAAAAAATCTTTCCCCTTTATAATATTGGTATAGATTTAATTTAATCAACAAGACCGTCAAAAGAATCACTTGCGAGAAACGTCCTTACAGTTACGGAATAAAGACGCTTTTAAAGTCAAACTAAAACTATAATTGGTTACTTTTCTTGTAACACTTTCTTTCTAGAATTCAAATCTTAAGCGCTTTGCATAAGGAATTATATCGGCAAAAAGTATTGTACGCTTTTATCTTTGCATCGCTTCAGTAGACTTTCAATATCATAAAGAGGAACTCTCCGATCTGCCCCTGTACCATGACGTGTTATAACTATCATGGTTCGGATGTGAAAAAGGGACCGGTGTATACAAGTACTCGAAATAACCTTGCTCTAAGAGCTTATGGTCACACCTCTCAGACCACACACTCTCAAAAAGCAAATAACACTATCGCGTTACTATTTATATGGGCTTTGCTGGATCCTTGGTTAAAATGAACTGAATATATATCCATTAGCAGAGGTGGCGTGGTGTTTAGCTCGTGGGTAAATAATAACAGCCGCACGGATCGATCTTCAAGGTTAAGCAACGCTTGACGAAGTCGGTCCGTGGATGGGTGACCATTTCAACATACCGAGTTTCCTCCATGCCTCACGGCTGTCATTTGAAGATCTTTGACAGTCGTTACGAGTAGTCAGAAGCTTGAGATTTGACAGCAGTCTTGCCAAGGGGTACCGTGTTACCCAGTTTCTGGGTTGTGGAGGTCAGATAGGCAGTCGCTCCATGTAAAACACTGGTAATCAGCTGAATCCGGTAAGACTGGAAGACGACCCCAACATAATTGGGAAAAGTCTAGGCAGATAGATAGATAGAGGTACTTTGTTGAAACACATTTTCATTGCAATATGTACTTCCGTAAGACCTCCAATATCCCACATCTTGTTTGATGGATATTCTATTAACACTTATCTTATTGTATTTGTACAGATATCTGCGAAGAGGGAGAGCTGCGCGCACGCATCCTGCGACTAGCCGCAGATCAAGAAGAGTTACGACGTCACGCCGCCGCCGACCGACTGCGGACTGCGCGACGGTCCTCCTCCAGTGCCAGTACTAGCCGGTAACTAACACCACCACTATACAACTAGATATAAACCAAATAATTTCATATAAGAAGCTCAACGCGAAAGGCTTGGCAGGTTTGGTAGAATGTCTATAGGCTAGGTTGAAATGATCTGTCTAGATGACTCTAGGCCTTAGAGTCACTCAGTTTCTATACCTAGGTACAAGGGCGTCGCCACGGGGGGGCAGGTAGGGGCAGTTGCCCCTCTAGAGATTAAAAATGAAGTAGCCAAATGAAAAGAAATCAAAGTCCTAAGTCAATATAAACCCAATCCAACAAATCTAGCCATTTGTTGGTGTCCTAAAAGAGTACTAAAAGCGTTGGTAAAATTTTTGGTCGGTCTACCAAAATTAACCGTTAAGCAGCCTCAGGAGACTAAAACCCTGGTTAAGAAGTACTATTGGGGAAAATCGCTTCAACGGGCCATGATGATTGTGTACAGAAAACTTATAAGATTTACATAATTAAGTGGTCAAGAAGTTTACAAAGAATCCCCGATGATTGAGCTCGTGGAACGTTACCTATTGGACTTTATACCGTTCTTATAACAATCGCTGTAGGGGTAAGACTCTTACTACTAGTTTAAAGCTTCATATTTATTTACACAAAACACAGGCAATTTTTTGAAATATACAAGTTTACAATGGGCGGTCTTATCGCACTAGGCAATCTCTTACACACAACACATTTACAACATACAGGAAATTTTTTCAAATATACAAGTTTACAATGGGCGGTCTTATCGCACTAGGCAATCTCTTACACACAACACATTTACAACATACAGGAAATTTTTTCAAATATACAAGTTTACAATGGGCGGTCTTATCGCACTAGGCAATCTCTTACAGACAACCTTTGGATGGACTGAAAGATCGGAGAAGAATTTAGGGCTGTCAGTGTACAAAATATCAAAAATAATATTACTTGGACTTAATAACATACAATACATACATACAATATTACATAATATACTAATACATATCAAATATATAACAGAGAAAGGAGAAGAATAAAGTTATAGTGAAAGTTAATGCTCCTTCACCATTTTCTTGAACGTTGGCAGTGTTTGAGCACGTCTCACTTCAATAGGTAATACATTTAACAACCGAGCCACTTGAATCGTGAAAGATTTGTCAAAGAAGGAAGTGGAATGCATATGAAAACTTAATTTTACATTTCATATGCCTTCATATGCCTTTGACTGTACCGTATTTAAAATTCATACCTTTTCCCATCCTCCATATATCAACTTGCCCGCCCCCTCCCCTGGTCCATCGGCTGGCGAGGCCCTTTCCTAGGTAGCTAGGTAGGTAGAGTCTAAGGTGACTGGAATAGCAGCTGGCACGTTCCGATGATCTAGTAAGTCAAGCCTTTGGCCAGCAGTAGACTTCTATACTAATATTATAAAGAGGTAAAGTTTGTGAGTTTGTGACGTTGTAAGGGGTAATCTCTGGATCTACTGAACCGATTTTGAAAATTCTTTCACCAGTAGAAAACTACATTATTCCTGAGTGTTATGCTATAATATATTGCCAAAAAAATTAGAGATCCTTATGAAAATTGCAATAATGTAACCCAAGGTAGAAAAATGATGCCTGTAAAATACATTATTTGGCGTGCGATGAGGAAACTATTGATGATAGATAAAAATTTGTAGGTAGGTAGGCCGGGTAGCCAGGGTAGGTAGGGTAGCCAGGGTGGCCAGGGTAGCCAGGTTACCATGGTAGCCAGGGTAGGCAGTTTTGGGCAGGGTAGCCATGGTAGCTAGGGTAGGCAGGGTAGCCAGGGTAGGCAGGGTAGGCAGGTGTTGGGCAGGGTAGGCAGTTTTGGGCAGGGTAGCCATGGTAGCTAGGTTAGGCAGGGTAGCCAGGGTAGGCAGGGTAGCCAGGGTAGGCAGGGTAGCCAGGGTAGGCAGGTGTTGGGCAGGGTAGCCAGGTGTTGGGCAGGGTAGCCAGGGTAGATAGGGTAGGGGCAAGGTAGCCAGAGTAGCCAGGAAAGCCAGGGTAGCCAGGGTGCCCAGGGTAGCCATGGTAGCCAGGGAAAGCAGGATAGGGCCAAGGTAGCCAGGGAAAGCAGGATAGGGCCAAGGTAGCCAGGGAAGCCAGGGTAGCTAGGTTTGGGGCAGGGTAGCGATGGTAGCCAGGGTAGCCATGGTAGGCAGGGTAGGGGCAAGGTAGCCAGAGAAGTCAGGATAGCCAGGTTGGCCAGGGTAGCGAGGGTATCCAGAGTAGCCAGGGTGGCCAGGGTAGCTAGGGTAGGCAGTTTTGGGCAGGGTAGCCATGGTAGGCAGGGTAGGGGCAGGGTTGCCAGGTTAGGCAGGGTAGGGGCAAGGTAGCCAGGGTAGCCAGAGTAGCGAGGGTAGCCAGAGTAGCCAGGGTGGCCAGGGTAGGCAGTTATGGGCAAGGTAGCCAGTGTAGGCAGGTTTTGGGCAGGGTAGACAGGACAGGCAGGGTAGGGGCAAGGTAGCCAGGGTAGCCATGGTAGCCAGGGTAGGCAGATATGGGCAGGGTAGCCAGTGTAGGCAGGTTTTGGGCAGGGTAGCCAGGGTAGGCATCTTATGGGCAGGGTGGCCATGGTAGGCAGGGTAGGGGCAAGGTAGCCAGAGTAGCCAGGGTGGCCAGGGCAGCCAGAGTAGCCATGGTAGCCAGGTTTGGGGCAGGGTAGGTAGGGTAGGGGCAAGGTAGCCAGGGTAGCCAGAGTAGCCAAGGTAGGGGCAAGGTAGCCAGTGTGGCCAGGGTATAGCCAGGTTTGGGGCAGGGTAGGTAGGTAGCCAGATGACGGGAGCGAAGCCCCGAGGGTCAGTTAGTATGCTATAAGCTGATGATGTGAAGGCTCTGTCAGTAATGTCAACAGAATCACTGTGGCACAAATTTTCATAATTCGAATGTATTTTTTTTAATTCTAATTTCATTACGTACCTATATAGCTGGTAACTCTGTCATTCGTCGAGTTGAAGTATTGAAATCTGCAGGTAGCATGGATCATGATTGAATGGTATTTACAATGCATGTCTTCAAAAAGAGCTGGTGTTACTTTTTTTTCACTAGTGCTTTTTACTTTTCAATATTTTTTTAATTTCTAACTCCGTAGTCAGCCAGACGCATAGAGTTTTTATTATTTGAGAAAAGTTTTACAAATTAGTGAAGTACAGATTATTATTCATATAAAAGGTAAAATATAACTAATACTTCATTAAAGGCGATTTTAATTACTCTAAATTTATATTTGATCAATAAATTAATTTTAAATATTCATTAAATATGTTTGGAAGAACGTATATTTTGCTCGTGCCTTTATGCGTTACGACGTGCGCGACAGATATTTGCACATGCGCAGTAGATATGCCCGAGGAACTATTAGTTAATCTGTGGATATGCTCAGCGCGCTTGAATAAGCCCGCCATTTTATTAATTTCTGGCTGGGTTCAGATATTTTTCTTCCTTGTTTACCCTCTTTTTATTTCCTCGCACAATACATACTATAGTCATCGGCACGTAACTTGGCAAGAGTCGTTAGATGCGCAGAAGTCGTTTTTTAGGTCTCCTTGGTAGTGAAGCGGGACGCGGGGTACAAGGTCGCGCCGATCCGAGCGCGCGATTGGTGGCTCAGTCGACCCGCGCATCCCGCACCCCGTCCTCTTGGTAGTGAAGCGGGACGCGGGGTACAAGGTTGCGCCGATCCGAGCGCGCGATTGGTGGCTCAGTCGACCCGCGCATCCCGCACCCCGTCCTCTTGGTAGTGAAGCGGGACGCGGGGTACAAGGTCGCGCCGATCCGAGCGCGCGATTGGTGGCTCAGTCGACCCGCGCATCCCGCACCCCGTCCTCTTGGTAGTGAAGCGGGACGCGGGGTACAAGGTCGCGCCGATCCGAGCGCGCGATTGGTGGCTCAGTCGACCCGCGCATCCCGCACCCCGTCCTCTTGGTAGTGAAGCGGGACGCGGGGTACAAGGTCGCGCCGATCCGAGCGCGCGATTGGTGGCTCAGTCGACCCGCGCATCCCGCACCCCGTCCTCTTGGTAGTGAAGCGGGACGCGGGGTACAAGGTCGCGCCGATCCGAGCGCGCGATTGGTGGCTCAGTCGACCCGCGCATCCCGCACCCCGTCCTCTTGGTAGTGAAGCGGGACGCGGGGTACAAGGTCGCGCCGATCCGAGCGCGCGATTGGTGGCTCAGTCGACCCGCGCATCCCGCACCCCGTCCTCTTGGTAGTGAAGCGGGACGCGGGGTACAAGGTTGCGCCGATCCGAGCGCGCGATTGGTGGCTCAGTCGACCCGCGCCTCCCGCAAACGTTCTCGCTCCCGATTACACTTGCGTGCACGAAAGTTGTACACTTTGTTTTTGTTGAGATTTTGTTAAGTTAGTTTTTGTTAGGAGTAGTTGATATTGTTTTGAATTTAGTTTTTATTACGAGTTTTACTGTTTTTTTTTTATAACAATTACAATGCCATAATTTTTACTATATTTTTCAAATACTTTTTTGGACTTGTAACTGTATATATTTTATTTATAACACCTAATAAACTTCACGAATTCCTCTCCATATTAAAAATAAATGATGGCAATAACCATTGAAAAATGACAAGAAATAAAAGTGACCACTTTTGTGTGGCAATAAGTGTACGATGCGCGAACTTACCCCCACTACGCCAAAACCTTGCCAAGTTACGTGCCGATGACTATAAAATGTTGTATGATACACGCACGTAAGATGATTCCCGACTCGCTTTCCGCGCTTGTAGCATAAATAACTATTTTAAAATCATGCAAATACAGCAATCTGGTAGTTATTCTCAATCTGTATTGACGAATATTGTAGCCAATAAGAATTCTAGCAGCAACTGTAATGTCTTGTATCCAACAAGAATTAGTTATTCTTTATGAATAAATATATCTTTCAATAATTTCTCAGTAACTTACTAGTCAACAAGGTCCGTAAAACACAATCAAACTCAGCAGGGTCCGGTCGGTGCGGAGAACATCCCTGCGCGAGAAGCAGCTCACAGCCAAAGCAGACGTCCGTGGTGAGGCCAAGCTACGAGAGACCTTCGACTCCACCGTCGATGATGATATGCAGGTCAGTAGTATACTGTACTAAATTCATCCTCATTTCAGCTGGAAAACGTCTGTTACTGGACATAAGACTCCACTATGCTGTGATTTTTAATTTCGTAGACTGAACTGACATTTGGGGGGTTGTCACTTTATCTATATATATAAAAAATCGGCCAAGTGCGAATCGGACTCGCGCACGAAGGGTTCCGTACCATTATAGCAAAAAATGGCATAAAAATCACGTTTTTTGTATGGGAGCCCCCCTTAAATATTTATTTTATTCTGTTTTTAGTCTTTGTTGTTATAGCGGCAACAGAAATACGTCATCTGTGAAAATTTCAACTGTCTAGCTATCACGGTTCTTGAGATACAGCCTGGTGACAGACAGACAGACAGACGGACCGCGGAGTCTTAGTAATAGGGTCCCGTTTTTACCCTTTGGGTACGGAACCCTAAAAATGAATGCCTATTTCCCTTGGTTACGGCATCACGCGTGAACGGCTGGACAGATTTCACTAATTCTTTTTTTGATTGTGTTTGTTATTGATAGGAGAAGGTTCAGATGAAAAAAAAAGGATTGTAAAAAAAATGGTACCTACATAGGTAGTGTAGGTAGGGTAGCTGAATGTTTGGTGTTTTAATGGCAAAACAAAGTGTGCCGGGTCAGCTAGTCGTTTCATAAAAATAGTGTAGTATCCTGACTATCCTGAGTGATTGAAAGTTAATCGAAAATGAAACAAATTCGCGGCAAAAAAAAAATTGTTTAGAAACTTGTGGTCCTTATTTAGTGTCTACTCATGTATGTCAGATTTTATTTTATCGATCGCATTTATTTTATTGTTGATTTCATATTTAACACATTAAAGGTTTATGTACGTGTGTGTATGAATACTGTTATATTTAAATATATTACGTTTATATTCATAAAACATTTATTTACACCACTTAAATTGAGGAGTCACGTCACATCGATTCGATGAATCACTTATGATTGAGTCTTACCTACAACACTATGCTCCGCGCTTGCAACATTAAAAAAAAAAGTTAATTTAAAAAATCAAACTCCTACTGCACTGCTTAAAAAGCGAGTGCAGTCGGAGGATACATCTGGTTTTGTTCAGGCAGCTCGCGAACATGTATCCTCCGACTGCACAGCATGAATTCCTTCTTGTTTACGTCTTTTTAGTTCGCTTTTTAAGCAGCCGGGTTTTTTGTTTTTTTAATTTTTTTTTTTATTTACAACTTTTTAGTTATTTTTTTTTAGAATTAGCTATATTTAAACATATAAGTGTTATATATTTTTGAAATCACCTCTTAAAACCCTTTATTTTGATACTCCACACGAAGGGTTAGGAAGGAAAAATATTTTTTTCCCCCACAAAATGGCGCCCAAAAACCGCCATTATTTACTTTTTCAATTTTAATGTAGCCAGTGACACTCGCAGTGTTAAGACGAATCGAATGACGTTAGAATCATCAAAATCGGCGAACGCGTTTGGTCTCTAGAACGCCACATAGGAACATACATACATAGACTGATAAATACATTACCCTCCTTCGGCAGTCGGGTAATAATTAGGTAATTGGTAGCTGTCAGTTTAGTCTACGAAATTAAAAATCACAGTTTGACTGTAGACCTTTACTATAAGTACCTGGGCGACCGAGCTCTGCTCGTGTGAAAATAGGGAAAAGACGTTTTCTAAAAATGAAACCTAGCTAGATCGATTTATCGCCCCTGAAACCGCATCTGCATACTAAATTTCATGAAAATCTTTGGGGCCGTTTCCGAGAATTGCTCGTGAAAAGGTATTAGATAGGATAAATTCAATTAGTTGGCGAACCTTCAAAGACAGTCGTTCTAAACACGATGAAACAAAATAATATGAATTTTCGAAAGTTATACTTTTTTTTTGTATGGTTTTGCTCTTGATTCTAGTCTAGGTAACTACGACCGACTTTCTTATTTATTGTGGGGAATTCCTCGTGAAATACCTTCCGTCTGCAAAACAAGAGCCGGACTCCTACCGACTAAAACCCACTTGGAAGCCCTAGGTACAAGTAAATTCGCGTGCACTACGACCGCCTACCTAGACAACCAACTACTACGAGTTTTTATTTTAAAATAACAGGGTCAATGACTGCTGTTATAAACAACTAGCTGACCCTCGGGGCTTCGCTCCCGTCAACTGGCTGCCTACCCTGGCCCTACTCTGCCTTCCCTGCCTACCCTGCCTAGTCTAGCTACCCTGGCTACCCTGCCCCTACCCTGTCTACCCTGGCTATCCTGGCTACCCTGCCTACCCTGGCTAGCTTGGCTACCCTGCCTATTCTGCCTACCCTGGCTACCCTGCCTACCCTGGCTACCCTAGCTACCCTGCCTATTCTGGCTACCCTGCTTACCCTGCCTACCCTGCCTATTCTGCCTACCCGTCCTACTCTGGCTACCCTGGCTATCTTGCCTACCCTGGCTACCCTGCCTACTCTGCCTACCCTGCCTACCCTGCCTACCCTGCCTACCCTGCTTACCCTGCCTACCCTGCCTACCCTGCCTATCCTGGCTACCCTGCCTATTTTGCCTACCCTACCTATTCTGCCTACCCTGGGTACCCTGGCTATTCTGGCTACCCTGCTCACCCTGCCTACCCTGCCTACCCTGCCTAACCTGCCTACCCTGCCTATTCTGCCTACCCTGGCTATCTTGCCTACCCTGCCTACTCTGCCTACCCTGTCTACCCTGCCTACCCTGCCTACCCTGCCTACCCTGCGTACCCTGCCTATCCTACCTACCTTCCTACTATTTTTTATCTATCATCAATAGTTTTCTCTGCGCACGCCAAATAATGTATTTAACAGGCAGCATTTTGCTACCTTGGGTTACATTATTGCAATTTTCATAAGGATCTCTATTTTTTTTAAATTTATTTTAGCTTATGACACTCACGAATAATGTAGCTTTCTACTGGTGAAAGAATTTTCAAAATCGGTTCAGTAGATCCAGAGATTACCCCTTACAACGTCACAAACTTTACCTCTTTATAATATTAGTATAGATTTATTCAAATCCGTTTTATTAGTTACTAGTTGACCCCCGCGGCTTCGCTCCCGTCAACTGGCTACCCTGCCTACCCGACCTACCCAGCCTGCCCTGTATGATTTTGTTTCTCTTTTTTCTTTCTTTTGTATGTTGGCACCTTGTTTTTATATAGCTCGTATAAATTGAAAATTTAATTGTGATTTTGTCTTTTGTGTGCACTAAATAAATGTTTTATATATCTATCTATCTACACTGCCTACCCTGCTTTACCCAGCCTACCCTACTTACCCTGCTTACCCTACCCTACCTACCTACCTAATATTTTTTATCTATCATCAATAGTTATCTCAGCGCGCGCCAATGAATGAATTTTATAGGCAACATTTTGTTACTTTGGCCTATGACACTCAGGAATAATGTAGCTTTCTACTGGTAATTTCAAAATCGGTTCTGTAGATCCAACTTTGCCTCTTAATAATATTAGTACTTTAGACCTTGCGTACAGAAATAGGAGCACCGCGCAGCGGGGTCGACATTGATACATGATATAAAAATAGAAGCTATATTTAAAAGAAAAAGAGTTAACATGTATAATGTGCATTAAGATTATTAGCTGTGCATTGATGAAAAAGCTTTTGCTTTAGGAAAAATCGCTGTACGCTGCGAAAATAAATTGTAGTGTGTTTAGTGATATTTTGAGTTGAATATTTTGCTGTGCAATCAGTAATTTTGATGGGAATTCGGAATCTTATTGCGTAGAAAAAGGATATTTTTTGATTTGCGTTTAAATACTACCCAATAGAAAATATGTATACTCCATTTGAGATAACGTTAGACTTTTAAATAATCCCATTTTACTGCCCGTTCAACCGATTTTGACTTCTATTGCTTTGGTGATATGACAAATGGCAGCTGTATTTAATAGTTAGTTTTGGTAATAGGCTTATGCTTTTTATGCTAGCCTTTTATTTACGGGATAGAACTCAAAATCGGTTGAATGGATGTAAAAAAAAACTTTTTTGCAAAAAAATACTACCGACTTCCAAATACAAAACTACAAAGTGAAAAATAACTTTATTTTTAGAAGTCGGTGTCTTTCGTAGGTACCATTTTTTTGCGTTATGGACACCGACTTCTAAAAATACAAGTTTTTTTATTTCACTTTTTAATTGTACCTACCTAATAGGTAAGTTAGTAAGGTACCTATAACGCCAGAATAGATTTCATGAAACTTGAACATAAACGGTGAAATGAGAGATCTGCTTACCCCTTAAGAGTGTACTGGCGTGATGTTATGTTATGAAATAGTATAAACAATAAACAGACATGCGACTGCAGCAAACCCGAGAGATTTGCCGTTATTTATTGACGAGTTCTGTTATATATCTCCAAAGCTCTTCATCAGATCTTCACAAAATTAAAATGGAACCAATTTCGAAACATACTTTTCCAAACAAAAAAAGAATTTTCAAAATCGGTCCACAATTGACGGAGATATCGGTGAACACACACAAAAAAAAAACATAATGTCGAACGTAGAACCTCCTCCTTTTTGGGAAGTCGGTTGAAAAGGGTTGTAAAAATGTCTAATGTTATTTCAAATGGAGTATAGTCATTTTAGATGCAACTATCTAGATTTAATAAAGATGCTACGGAAGAAATAAGAAAATATGTTATCTTGACAAGAACAGATTTTTCAATATCAATCTCAACAAGAAAGGCAACATTTACCTAATTAAATACTAGTGCTTATAAAAACAAACAAATCGACCATCATCTTGTTCAATCACGTTACCGCAAAATCAATACCACACAACATTGAAGAAATGCTATTATTATTATCATAATGAGCGAAGATCTCGTGCTGAGAACGATTTAAAATGGCGACGTCATTGTCCGCCCGAATTAATATTCCGCTTTCGACTTTCGCGAAGGAAAAATATGAAAAACTGGCAATACGATTAAAATGTGTTAAATACGCGTGTTAGTTGCACGCACTTTGGTGTTCCGTACACATTAAAATAAATTAGTACTGACAGAATAATTACTTACTGTTGTGTAACTATGATTAGCACCTTCGAAGGTTTCCTCCAAAGAATTTTCTAGCGTATTTTGTTTTCACTTCATAGTATCTTAACTGTGCATCTTGTACGGAAATAACTGCAACTCAAAACGATCAGACAAGAAAGTTAAAACAACATTCAGTATTTCCTTGCCTGCTTTTTTTTTTTATTTGTGATGGGTTTGCTCTTGACTCTAGTCTAGATGACAGAGACAAAGTTGACGTTGGAGTGAGCTTACCCAGAAGAAGCCTGTTCACTCTAACTTTGAAGAGATTCGGGTTGAATGCGGTCGGAAACACATACGCAGGTAGTGAGTTCCATCCATTCGCTGTGCGCATTATGAAGGATGTTTGGAAGCGCTTGGTGCGAATTGGTGGAATGGCAACAAGGTAAGGATGGTAACTTGCAGTGCGTCTAGATGTCCGATGGTAGAAGGGGGCTGGTGGGATGAGGTCGTGGAGTTCTTGAGCACACTCACCGAAGTGCAGTCTGTAGAAGACCGACAAGCAGGCAACCTTGCGGCGATGAGCCAAGCTGTAATAAATAAAAAACTTTTCCTCAAAAAAAATAACCGGCTTCAAAGGTTTTATTTCTCTCTTTTGAGTTTTGGTTGACCATAATCACACAATTTACACATTCGTGCTGTTTGTCGTTAAAGAGTTCGTTTGTATACTCTATATCTTGAAAACTGCCTAACCGATTTTGATGAAACTTGCACCCAAGTTGAGAGATACCTAAACCAATAAAAAAATAATGATCAAAATCGCGGACAAATATACATATAGACCAAACCGAGAACCTCCTTTTGAAGTCGCTTAAAAAAGTGAAATACGATATCTCTAAATAGTATAAAACAAAGTCGCTGTCCGCATGTCTGTTTCTCCGCTTACTTCTAAACATCGCAACGGATTTTGATACGGTTTTTACTAATAGAAATAGCGATAAACGATGCTCGAAGATTGTGTAGATGTACCGTGCGAAGTCGGGGTGGGTCGCCAGTGTATTTTAATTTGTAGTATTGTACAACGAGCGGAACCCAAACACTCCGGTGTTTAACTGTGAAAGGGAAACCGAGTGGCGACACAACACGCCATGTGTACGCATTGTTAATGCACACGGTTATTGTGTAACTGCCGCCATTTATACAATTAATTATACCTACCAGAGTCCCCGGTCCTCCACTCATTATCATTTCCAACACTATTACGATAATATAATAACTACATAACGCTTAATTTTTTCAAAATTTCTGAAGGCGTGCAAGCCTACCGGTGTTGCAATTAAAATTAATTACCATTATGGTGTTCACAGTTCACACCAGACCTCCACAGTAAACGAAAGAGAAATCATCGGTGTAGTATGCTGTTAATTATATTCAAATAAGAAATCTTAGTTGTGTAATATATAAAAAAATTAAAAAACTACATGAAAAATTATAGAAATAATAAAAGCAAAATTAATTAAATAATCTCCGAGCGATACTATTATCGCTATACTGTATATTACCTATGTACTGTGAAATCCCTTGAGGCTAGGCTGTCTAGTAAATAAGTCGCTTTATTTGCGATATATCTTGGATTTATTCCTATTCAATCATTATATTTTACACTAGCTGACACCCGGGGCTTCGCTCCCGTCAACTGGCTACCTACCTACGTACCTAGCCTGCCTACCCAGCCTACCCTACCTACCTACCTACTATTTTTTATCTATCATCAATAGTTTTCTCAGCGCACGCCAACGAGTGAATTTTATAGGCAACATTTTGCTACCTTGGTTACAACATTTGGTTACATTATTGCAATTTTCATAAGGATCTCTATTTTTTTTTAAATATATTATAGCCTATGACACCCAAGAATCATGTAGCTTGAAAATCGGTTCAGTAGATCCAGAGATTATCCCTTACAACGTCACAACGTCACAAATTCACAAACTTTACCTCTTTATAATATTAGTATAGATTACCGTCAAACGGGGTAAATAGGAATGCAGGGGTGATTAGAAACAAAACCTTGAAGGGAACTTTCACGATAATAACCTGCAAATTGCTTGCAGCATTTTAGTAGGCACCTACACCTACTCCAATATATTTAATGACTAGCTGATCCGACAAACTTTGTTTTGCCATAAAAACACCAAACATTCATCTACCCTACCTAACACTATCTACCCAACTCTACCTACCCTACTCTACCTACCCCACCCTACCTACCCTACCCTACCCTACTTACCCTACCCTACCTACCCTACCCTACCTACCCTACCCTACCTACCCTACCTACCCTACCCTACCTACCCTACCCTACCTACCCTACCCTACCCTAACAACCCTACCCTACCCTACCCTACGTACCCTACCCTACTTACCCTACCCTACCCTACCCTACCCTGAGTGCTTGTAATTCAATATGAACTTTATACAATAGCAATAAATCTCGTTTTAGTTAGAAAACGTTTGTATGGGAAAAAGAAAAAGGCAATTTATTCGATTTTTTCTCGCCGTAAAAACCATCTTTGAACTTCAACGAACATTTAAAAAAAAGAATTGGCCAAATTGGTCCAGGCGTGGTTGAGTTATGCGCTTACCAACACATTTTGCGATTCATTTTTATATTATAGATTATAAAAAAAAACTATGTTTGCGTTTGAAGCCAATAAAGTGGTATCAGAGTTAAATTTCTATTTCTAAACCTTTAGACATTCGAGACTTAATGAGCAGTAAAAATGTAAAGTGCAAACTAAAACAACACTACATCGAGTTAATTATACCTTAATTTACTAATAGCGCGTTGATCAAATTCCAGACCATGGCATGCTAATGACAAATTGTTTTTTAACCGACTTCCCAAAAAGGAGGAGGTTCTATGTTCGACATTATGACTGTTTTTTTTTTTTTTTTTTTGTATGTTCACCGATATCTCCGTCAATTGTGGACCGATTTTGAGAATTCTTTTTTTGTTTGAAAGAGTTTGTTTCGAAATTGGTCCCATTTTAATTTGGTGAAGATCTGATGAAGAACTTCGGAGATATACAACAGAAATCTTCAATAAATATTGGTAAATCTCTCGGGATTGCTGCAATCGCATGTCTGTTTATTATTTATACCATTTCATAACATAACATCACGCCAGTACGCTCTTATGGGGTACGCAGATCTCTCATTACACCGGTTATGTTCAAGTTTCATGAAATCTATTTTGGCGTTAAAGTTACCTTAGTTACTATGTCTATTAGGTAGGTACAACCAAAAAGTGAAAAATAAAAAAACTTTTTTGCAAAAAAATACAACCGACTTCCAAATACAAACTACAAAGAGTAAAATAACTTTATTTTTTGAAGTCGGTGTCCATAACGCAAAAAAATGGTACCTACGGAAGACACCGACTTCAAAAAATAAAGTTATTTTACTCTTTGTAGTTTGTATTTGGAAGTCGGTTGTATTTTTTTGCAAAAACGTTTTTTTATTATAAATAAATCTGAAGTATTGTTCCAATTTACCCCTGCATTCCTATTCACCCCGTTTGTAGGTATTTATCAAATCGCCCTAGCGCCCTGACAATTCAATATGCCTAGCCTTTTCCCTTCTACGTTGGGGTCGGCTTCCAGTCTAACCGGATTCAGCTGAGTTCCAGTGTTTTAAATGGAGCGACTGCCTATCTGATCTCCACAACCCAGTAACTGGGTAACACGGTACCCCTTGGCTAGACTGGTGTCAGATCTCAAGCTTCTGACTACTCGTAACGACTGTCAAAGATCTTCAAATGACAGCCGGGAGCAACGGCTTAACGTGCTTTCCGAGGCACGGAGGAAACTCGGTATGTTGAAATGGTCATCCATCCATGGACCGACCTTGAAAATGGACCCGTGCGGCTGTTATTATTAAGCCACGAGCGCCCTGACAATTCATGATAATTAATTAATTCTCAATACGAATGCATCTTTTAAACATTTTATTCAACCAGTAACAATACAATTAATAATGGAAACGTAGCCTATGCAACCTCGAAGTTGCAATACCTAATACTTACTAATATGCAGTATTAAACGCAGTATCAGATAGCTATCTATTTCACTATGAGTTTTCTGGAGTGTTGATGAGATAATCACATAATAATTATCTTTCACCTAAGAGCCATATCAAAAGTATATACAACCAGTAATAAAACAATTTGTTGGTTGTTCATGAAACAGTTGTGTTGCGTTACTTGTTATTTTAATATGCGGATGGATTTTGAGGTTATCGCAATTTTGTATCTGCGTGTTGCGTAAAGTTACACCTCATATACTTAAATTAGCTTATTAAAGAACGGTGGCTCATGTTTGCAAATTAAAATTAACGTCGGTAATCATTTTTATGACTTTCTGCTTGCAGATTTTAAAGAGGTAGATCTAAATAGGTATATTCTTCAGTATGTTGTACATGCTTTAAATATAAATTATTCCTGTATATTTACTGCCTTGATATAACAATTAAAATAAATCGTGAAACAAAAACTTATAACACATTTCTGAGGATAGATTTGAAGTCGAAGGAAATAAAAAAAAACTTTTGTCAAAAAATTACTACCGACTTCCAAATAAAAACACTACCTACAAAGTGAAGTTTTGGAAGTCGGTGTCTTTGGTAGGTACCAATTTTTTTTCGTTATGTACACCGACATCCAATAAGAAATTTATTTTTCATTTTGTAGGTAGTGTTTTTATTCGGAAGTCGGTAGTAATTTTTGGATAAAAAATTTGTTTATTTTCACTTTTTAGTTGTACCTAATAGGCAAGTTCTTTAGTAAGGTACCTAAAATGCTAAAATAGATTGCCCGAATATCATGAAACTTGAACATAACCGGTGAAGTGAGGGTTTACCAAGATGAACTGTACACTTCTGCATACCCCTTTAGAGCGTACTGGCGTGATGTTATGTTATGAAATGGTATAAACAATAAACAAACATGCGATTGCAGCAATCCCGTAACATTTGCAGCTATTTGTTGAAGAGTTCTGTTGTATATCGCCGAAGTTCGTCATCAGATCTTCACCAAATTAAAATGGGACCAATTTCGGAACATACTCTATCAAAGAAAAAATAATTTTCAAAATCGGTTCACAATTGACGGTGATACCGGTGAACATACACAAAAAAATAAAAAAACAAACATAATGTCGAACATAGAACCTCCTCCTTTTTGGGAAGTCGGTTAAAAACGTATACAGTTCCTCTTGTGTATGTAGTACAAATTGTTTCTGCACGAAGTGTACATCTTAGCTCTGTGCGTAATTGGCCGCCATGAACCAATTAGATGGGATGCAATAATGCACGCTTTTACGTTCATATTAGCAGAAGGTATGTGGCGCAACCAGCTGTACTGGATCTAATCTAGACGTTTCTTCATTACCTCCTTTACTACTGTATCCGTAATTATTGCATACTGGGTTATAATGATCCTGTTAAGTTACATAGTTACAGGCTATGATCCAATGCGGGTTTTATGTAACTTGTACTTAAAAAAAGTTAATTAAAAACTCAAAAATCCCGACTGCTTTAATAATAATAAGCCATTTATTTCCAAAAACACAAAATATTACAACTATTACAATCACCAACATCTAATCCATTTCATGCAGAAAGAAATGAAATAAATTATCTCACTATAATCATAACAAATATTATATTTATAGACCCTATGATTCCATTATATCTACATTACAAACAATCCAATCGAAGCACAAAAGATAAAAAGATACATGTTCGCGAGCTGGCTGACCAAATCCAGAATATCCTCCGACTGGACAGCATGATTTTCTTCTTGTTTACGTCTTTTTAGTTCGCTTATAAAGCAGTCGGGATTTTTGATTTTTTTAATTAACTTTTATTATTTACAACTTTTGCGTAATTTGTTTTTATTAGGTTCACTTAAATCCCTTTATTTTGATACCCCACACGATGGGGTTGGAAGAAATATATTTTTTTTTCCTCACAAAATGGCGCCCAAAATTCGCCATTTTTTCTATTAAAATTTTGATGTAGTCAGTGACACTCGCATGGTTAAGACGAATCGATTGACGTAAGAATCATCAAAATCGGCAAACGCGTTTGGTCTCTAGAACGCCACATAGGAACAAACATACATACATAGACTGATAAACACATTACCCTCCTTCGGCAGTAGGGTAAAAAAACCCGACTGCTTAAGAAGTGAACTAAAAAGATGTAAATAAGATGAAAACCATGCTGCGCAGTCGGAGGATACATATTCGCAAGCAGGCTGACCAAAACCAGATGTATCCTCCTACTGCACAGCATGGTTTTGTTCTTGTTAACGTCTTTTTAGATCGCTTCTGAAGCAGTCGGGTTTTTTGAAATAACTTTTTTATTTATAACTTTTTAGTTAACATTTATTTTTCGATTAAGGTACATTTAAACATATAAGTGTTATATATTTTCGAAATCACCTTTTAAAAACCTTTATTTTCATACCCCGGTTCGTCGAAAATTCTTCCATACAAATGTAGTCCGGCGATTACTTCACAGTTGAAAAAAAAATTATTTCAATTTGTCTCATCATTATCTAGCCCTGTATGGAAACAGAAAAGTGAAAAAATACAATATTTAAAAGTTATGAGCGTCGAAAGTTCCATATTTCAACGCATTTCGCTACAAATTAGCAAAAGTGCTAATCCGTACGAGAACTAGCTTCTTACTGCTCATCACAGCATCAATCTCTTTCGCACGTGTTGTCGGATGTTAGCGGCAACTTATAAAGTCTTGTTAACCACTTACAACAACGAAACTGTTAATGCTTTTCATAGCACGGTGAGCAATGATTATTGTCATGCATAAAAAAAATCTATTCCAATAAAAAGTGGGAAGGTTGAAAAGGTTTTTGATGCCACACTTCAATATCGAGTTTTCGGCCAAAGTTCAGAACATGCCGTCGCATTGATTAAAAGCTACATTAGCATTCTGATTATCAAAACTACGAACCGATTTTTATTTACTATATGATAAGCCTCCAAATATCCAACACTCACTCAAAGGCTAGACGAAATATTTTTATGTCAATTTTATGTCTGCGTCACACATGATCTTATAATTTCTCGCACGAACGAACAGGAGATATATGAACCAAAAAAACCGGCCAAGTTCGATTTGGACTCGCGCACGGTGGGTTCCGTACCATTATCGCAAAAAACGGCAAAAATTCTCGTTTGTTGTATGGGAGCCCCAGTTAATTATTATTTTTTTGTTTTATTTGTTGTTATAGCGGCAACAGAAATACATCATCTGTGAAAATTTCAACTGCCTAGCTATCACAGTTCGTGAGATATAGCCTGGTGACAGACAGACAGAAAGACGAACAGTGGATGTCTTAGTAATAGGGTCCCGTTTTTACCCTTTGGCACAGATAATATAATATTAGCATACAGACGCCTCATCCCATACAAAGAAACCGTGCCACGTAACTAGCGTTTTTCATCTGATTATACCGATTATTTTTTTGTAAATCGATCGCGTTCGGTTCCGTTCCACGGCCATAGATAGATCACCACACATCACACATAATCAGTACAGTATGTCGGGACAGTTTCTTTGTATGGGATGAGACCTTTCGCCTTTGGGTACGGAACCCTAAAAATAGCAATCATCTCACGCTATCTTTACAAGTAATCGGAAATCGTTTGCAATTATGGTAGAAACTGTATGAGCTATCAGATTTTTTTTTTTTTTCATTTTTACACTGCGTTTAAACGGATTTGCCGTCTTTCTAAAAATATGAGCGATGTGTAAGACTAATCTGATATTGCAACGGCCCTAGCTTCTAGAGGCAAGAACAAATCAGCTGCTCACTACATTTTATCGAGCTGGGCGAACAAGAATGTACCTGGTAATTTAGAGCTTCAAAATAATTTCATGAGTACTTTCTTTGATCCCTGGAAGATCAAGAGTGAATAGGTTTCTTCTAGGCATGCGTGCTTCACCGTAGACCACATCATCGCTTACAATCAGGCTTGATAGTGGTCAAACATGAGACTATAGATAATAATTAAAAAAAAAAATGCCAATGTATTAGTCACTGTATGCAAAATCTTTAAGCGGCGTTCGTAAGGAAAATCATGTTAGGAAATAAAACTCATGCTTATTTAACTGTATCTTGTATGTAAGTAATATTCTTTATTACCTCGTATCTTTTAAACCACTTGACGGATTTTTATAATTAAGACATCGTTAGATAGGTCTTGGCTGCCCAAGTGTGTTTAAGTGCCGTAATAGTACATTATGGTACAAGTGTGTAATGTTGGTGATTACCGCTGAGGCGCCATTGAGACCCGAGCCGTTAGGTGAGGGTCTTAAGAGAGCCGAGGACGGTAATCATCAATACACACGTGTATCATACGACGTTATTCAACACACTTGCGAAGAAAATAATACTAAAAAATCATTTCCAACAGTGAAAACGAGTTGTGAATATTTTTCGCAATGGCGGGCAAATTAATCAGTTTTCCTATGCGCGCGCATCTAACAATGGCGATCGGCCATAGACTAAAAATAATGAGTTATCTTTTTTTTGGCTTTTCGCGGATAGCGTTTTAGCCACGTACAAAATGGGGAATTTCAAGTTTTCTTTATGACAGACAAAAACAAAAGTTATATATAAGTGAAAGTTTTATTTATAAAACACGTACAAGTTGAAATTATCTATTTAAATACGAAGTTGCATGAAATGTGTTGCATTTGTACTATTGTACATGATCTTTTTTGTATCGAAACTTTTTTAAGAACAAAGCAACTCAACCAATAAATTAAAAAAAAAAGCTCTTTATCTCACTTGTGAATAATAGTAATGAAAAAGTCACAGTTTGATAACAGGTGTCATTATGTGCCTAATTGCGGTGAAATTAGAGCCACTTTATGAGCAAGTGTGTTGAAAAAAAAAGAAACATGGCGGATTTTCGGCGCCATATTGTAGGGGTTGCAATATTTTTTTCTTTGGTAGGTTCCCATCGAGAAAATGGAAGGGCTTTTAGAGGTGATTACAAAAATATATATCACTTATATGTTAAAAAGTCATTCGAATAAAAGATGTATAAAAAGTTGTAAATATTTTTTTTTTGTAAAAATCAAAAAACCCGACTGCAAAGATGTAAACAAGAAGAAAATCATGCTTTGCAGACGGAGGATATTTATAGTTTTGGTCAGCCAGCTCGCGAATATGTATCCTCCGACTGCACAGCATGATTTTCTTATTGTTTACATCTTTGCAGTCGGGTTTATTTTTATTTTTTATTAACTTTTTTTAATGTAATATCTATTGGCCTCATGGTTGGAATAATATACAGTAATTTGAATGTTTTTACTATAAATCAAACTTGCATCAAGGGCCTTTATTTTACTTTTAATGTAACTCACTTACATCATGATTTTCGTAAGAAAAATGAGTTCTTGGTAATTATTAATATTAATTTGAATGAGATTGCTTCTACAATGTTACTTGTATTACTGAATAGAAACAGTACAAACAGTAACTAGTTTACAAACAGTATTGCTGAATAGAAGTTGTATTATTGAAATTTCTGTGCTGTTCCAGCGGAGGACGTATCGGCGACGTGTTTAAAACATTTTATAATAAAATCAAAGCGGAGTATTCTATAATGAATTATTTTTCTGTGTATGATGACTAAAAATGAAACAAAGCCCTTTTCGAAGTTTTAGGTATGATATTTCTTTCTAGCGAATTTTAACTGTAGTAGATCTAGCTAGCCAGAAGTACCTGAATTTGAAACAGCCATAAATAACCATTGATCTTCTACGTAGTATCGCTGGCACGACAGTCGTTCAAAGTTTGGTCCAAAAGTTGGCAACTTCCACGGTGTCGTCGGTGGCATATATCACTCTGGTTGCATATTTCGGGGAACAGGACAGGAGGTGGAGCATGGTTGGCGACCCGCTGTTTCTTTGCGAGGTTGGCGTTACACCTTCCTACTTGGGTTCTGAGGCGGTTCAGGAACTGCCACGTAGACAACGGAAGGTTAGACCCAGCTGGGAGATGCTCGCGCCTGGTCCTCTGATAGGGGATTACCGATTTCAGGCAAATCATTGATGTAGGTCCTTTTATTGTGGAATGGTGAACGTTTCTCTTTGGATAACTCGGTCAAGCAAGGGATGGTATTCGATTTCATAGGACATTTTTTAAGCTGAAGCGGTCCAAGCTTCGCTGGTTCATATTCCTTCCTAAGCAGACCACGGGGAATAAATAGAGAATACGTAGTAAACGTATCAGCCGAAAGACGTCCACTGCTGGGCATAGGCCTCCCCCAAACGTCGTCACTTTGACCGGTCCCGTGCGTCTCCCAACCAGCGGATCCCTGCAACCTTCACCAGGCCATCGGTACACCTGGTGGGAGGCCTTCCAAACTTCCAACGCAACGTCTTCCGGTTCGCGGCCGCCACTCCAGAACCTTACTGGCCCATCGGCCATCCGTTCTGCGAGCAATGTGCCCTGCCCACTGCCACTTAAGTTTGGCAATTCTTCGGTCAATGTCGGTAACCCTGGTTCTCTTGCGGATCTCTACATTTCTGATTCGATCACGCAAGGAAACTCCGAGCATGGCCCTCTCTATTGAACTTTGAGTGACTGTAAGCTTTCTGATGAGCCCCATTGTAAGCGACCACGTCTCAGAGCCATATGTCATCACTGGCAACACACACTGGTCATAGACTTTCGTCTTGAGACACTGTGGTAAGTTGGACGAGAAGATACCGCGCGCAATTACTCGAACGCTGCCCAGCCGAGTCAGATTCGACGGTTGACCTCTTTCTCGAATTTGGCCCAACTGGATCGTTTTTCCCAGGTAGACATAGTCGCCCACAACTTCGAGTGTAGAGTCTCCGACCTTGATAAGAGTGGGTGTAACATTCCCGTTGTATTTGCAAACAATTATCTTTTTCCACTCCAGCCAACATTGTGCCCATGACACATAAACAGAAAATAGTTATAATGTTCACCACGCTTATCGGTATTTACGTGAACGATTTGAACACGGGCCGCTGTTTTTACGTTCCCCGTGTGGCGTACTTTCTCTGCTTTCATCTCGACTCGCGCGTAATTAACTGCTCTAGAATAATTTATTAGTTACGTTACAGTTGGACCAAGGCCGTGACGTAGAAGTCTTGTATTTCACTGATATCATCAACTGTGTATTTGCGAGTTAAACAGACACAATAAAATGCCTCTTAGGTCCGCTTGCGCCACCCTTGATTATTTTACTAACTCCGAGTTAGTAGCCTTAATTATTTTACTAACTAACATGGTGAATTTTGTAAGACATATTTGTTATTTAACCTCGTGTGCTAACATGAACTCTGAGTTTAGATTTGCCTGCAACTGGATCTTTTAATTTAGTGCTTGAATAAAAAAACAGAATATATTGAGAATTTAATTCGCAATACTCATATTGCGAATTAAATTAGTCATACACAAGTAAAATCTCAAAATTTAAAAAACCCCCGACACATTTATCTTGCGAAAACATAACGTTCTAAACAGTAAAACGCGCATAACTTTTGAACGGCTGAACCGATTTTATTCAAACATAGCTAAGAACACTCTCGATACAATCACCTTTCAAACAAAAAAAACTAAATCAAAATCTGTTCATCTGTTGAGGCGCTATGATGCCACAGACAGACACACAGATACACAGACACACAGATACACAGATACACAGCAACACACCTCAAACTTATAACACCCCTCTTTTTCCGTCGGGGGTTAAAAACTATCCTCTAGACGTGTTTTTCAGTCATTTCAGAACGTGTAATTTTATTACCTGTACGCATTAGATAGAACAGGAATGTGTGACCGTAATGTAGGGACACATTATGGTAGATCCGGATTGCATATTCAAATCATGTTCATCATGTGGTCTGCACCATCGATTACTGATTGCTCTTACCAATCAACTGGCACACTCAGAACAATGATGAACTGAAAAGTTTGAGAATTCTTTACAAACATTCTTTATATTTTTGTATTCCAAATTCGAATCACCTTGTAAGCATAGGCGTGCCGCAGGCTTGTCGTGATAAACACCAATAACACTGGTTCTTGCCCAGTTTGATACTTAGTAGAGCGTTTGATTCGCACTCGCTTCTCGCTTGTGCACTCTTCTTAATAGCTTCGTGGAAGCTGTTTATTTATAATTATTATTAATTGCTGAAAAATTGGTACAGGGCTTTCTTTACCGTATTATTATTATTAGCCTGTACTATCCCACTGCAGGGCAAAGGGTTCCCTTCCTTCTTTTCACTTTCTCCTTCTTCTTCGTTTTCGGTCAATCCTTTGAGAAGGAATACATCTTATCCCGCCATCTGCCTGCCGCGTTGTCGTTTTTATGTCATCCTTACTTGCATGAATGCAATTGCCACTTCCGTTGAGAAATTATTGGCCAAAAATAAAATCCCTAAAAGACGAGCGTACATAACATAGGTAGGGTAAATCACACTATCGCTGGCACCCCTCCTGTTATTGGCACTTATGAGTTTATAGGCTAAAAATAGGAAAACCATAGAATACGCAATGTTGAAATTTCTGTGCCAGTAATTGGATTTTAGATAGCTTTATTATAATTTAGTGAAAATATATGTATAACTAGCTGTCCCACGCGGCTTCGCTCCCGTCAACTGGCTACCTACCCATCTACCCTACCTACACTACATACATGAATGTTGCGTAACTTTAACCGCTTACGCAGCGCACGCAACGGTAGCTCCCAAAAAGAAATAAATTTGCCCGTTTTTGCAACATTTTTCATTTATGCTCCGCTCCTATTGGTTGTAGCATGATGTTATATAGCCTATAACCTTCCTCGATAAATGGACTATCCAACACAAAACGAATTTTTCAATTCCAACCAGTAGTTCCTGAGATTAGCGCGTTCAAACAAACTCTTCATATAGAATATTTCCTTCAATATCACTATATTTTTCGTATGCTAGTGTATTTCAATATGATTTCCTGGGCATTTGATTACGGAGTTAGGCGAGACACTCTCTTAAAGTGCCAATAACTGGTTATCTTCCCCTAAAAATGTACCTTAAATAAAAAGTTTGTTTTAATCTTGAAATACAAGATACCATATTTATCTGTCTTCTTCTTGTTTACTAGAATATTGTCATTGTAAGACGCAATCAATCACAACGTATCGTATGTTACTGCATCATCTATCAGGCAGTATTGTCATGAGCGGCGGGCAGTGCGCGCAGGCATCCCGTTCCGCTGGGCGCATTGATTGACGACACCCGGCTTCGCTAGGGTTGCCAACCGTACTCTAAAATAGAGTATTGTACTCTATATCATGTAGGCGTAGTCTATAATCTATAACACTAATAGAGTAAGCTGAAATACTATTTTTAGAGTGCCGTACCTCGAAAGGAAAAATCCGGAACCCTTATAGGATCACTTTGTTGTCCGTCCGTCTGTCTGTCTGTCTGTCAAGACACTTTTTCTCAGGAACGCGTGGAGGTATCAAGCTGAAATTTATATCAAATACTCAGGTCTACTGTCCCTTAAAACTGTAAAAAAAAAACTTCTAAGCCAACGCAATCAAAAGATGCAGCCGTGTATGCCGCAAATTGCCGCAAATTTTCGACACTCGCAAGGGTGAAATTTGGTACGAAGCAACGTCTTATTGCACAGATAAAGGAAAACCGTAAATTTTCAGTTACATCATATAAATATATTTTTTTATAATTTTAAACATACTACCCCTTTCCTCATGAACGCATAGAGGTATTAAATTGAAATTCATATCAAATACTCAGGTCTATAATACCTTTAAGCTGAGGTTTGTACGGAACCCTCGGTGGGCGAGTCTGACTCGCACTTGGCCGGTTTTTTACACTATGTTTACTATACTAGTGCCCGCCTCTCCAGCATTTACTGAGGAGAGTATTTTCGGTCATGAATGTGAAGTGGCGGGAAGAGAGAAACAGAGCTTCATTGAAATTGATTGAAAATGAGCTCTTGATTTATATACATTTAGAGTTAGAATGTTTGGAGTCATACAATCCATTTAAATACCATGAAAAATTGTTATGTGTTGGAAAAAGTACGAAAAAATACCTTTTTAAAAATGTTAATTAATTTATACTCTTTTTTGGAAGTCCGTACTCTTTATTTACCTCCTTTGAAATCAGATATCCTCTATTTCTTTTTAATAAAAACATTTAAAGTTAGAATGTTTGGAGTCATACAATCCATTTAAATACCATGAAAAATTGTTATGTGTTGGAAAAAGTACGAAAAAATACCTTTTTAAAAATGTTAAATAATTTATACTCTCTTTTGGAAGTCCGTACTCTTTATTTACCACCTTTGAAATCAGATATCCTCTATTTCTTTTTAATAAAAACATTTAGAGTTAGAATGTTTGGAGTCATACAATCCATTTAAATACCATGAAAAATTGTTATGTGTTGGAAAAAGTACGAAAAAATACCTTTTTAAAAATGTTAGATAATTATACTCTTTTTTGGTAGTTCGTACTCTTTATTTACCCCTCCTTTAAAATCAGATATACTCTATTTCTTTTTAATAAAAGTTGGCAGCCCTAGCTCCGCTCAGTTTTCCTGCGATTTCCCTCGCCTCGGCCGCGTCGCACGAGCCTTCAGTCCGGCTGGTCAGCGAGCTAACACGCACCGCTCATTGTTCAATAGTTTTTTCTTTCGACGATGCATTTTGATATACAAAAATCTTCCTTCGAACTTCAATTCTTCCTTTATGTTGTCTCATAAAGTGTTGACCATTGTTCTCTCAAAGGATATTATGTGGTTGTGTGATACTGTGTGTGTTATGTGCTGTTGATTACGGATTGTTATCATGTCTTTGGATATTATGTTTTTGACTAATGACAACTTGCGCCGGATACGCAAGGAGCCGCTGGTCCTAGGGCTTCGTTATCGGGTATGATATTTTTTACTTTGATTTTTCGAAATCTGGGGAATACTTTTTAATTTGACAGTTTTGTCATACAAAAAGAGTCAGATATAAATTTTGTTCCACAGATTAAAAATATTTGGCTCTAGAAAAAAATATTAAATTAATTCAGTAATAGATAACGCAAAGGTACCACTAGAAACATGACAATTTATTTTGCACACGAGTTCCTTATTAACGTGTGTTGCTGTGTATCTGTGTGGCTGTCTGTGGCATCATAACGGCTAAACGGATGAACCGATTTTGATTTAGTATTTTTTTTTGTTTGAAAGGTGATTTTGTCGAGAGTGTTCTTAGCTATGTTTGAATAAAATCTGTTCAGCCGTTCAAAAGTTATGGGCGTTTTACTGTTTGAATCGGGGTGGTGCAAGACATCGTGTCTTAATTACGAGTTCAATAGATTGCAGATCGAAGCGTATCTACTATGTACTAGATAAATTATGTAGCATGATATAAAAATGTTTGGGGGTTTTTATATTTTGAAATTTTACTTGTATAACGATTCCAAGCACTAAAGAAAAAAACTATGAAAATTTTTCTCCTGAAAGGGTTACAAAGGGGTTGAAAATTTGGTATAGAAATTAATTATATTTTCAATAGGGAACTCCATCGGCCATACAGCTTGTTTATTTAAAACTTACAAAACACAATTCGGAATGTTGTAGATCTCTATCAGTTGTATCATTAACGCTACAATGAGCGTAGAATGCTATTCCTTTCTATTTTAATTCTTACTGAAATTCAGTTTGAAACTTCAGTCTGAATTTACTGATTCAGTGCAGTCCTTGTTATATTAAAGTAATCGTATATCCTGTTGTAAATTCATGTAATTTATACTGTTACTGTGTGTGTTTAGTCACAAGACCACTTATAAATATTGCAACATTATTTTGTGAAGACACATTGTCTGCTTCTTCCAAAGTTTATTATAATTGAAAATTGCAGAACATCGCATTGTACATAGAATTGATTTTAATATGGAAACAGCCCAAGTGAATCAGTCGGTCTATTGTTGTAATTTAGGGAGTTATATCAAAACTGCGGCTCATTATTTTATGACAGTGAGTACATAATGGGGTAACCATTTCCCAAAGCAATATTTTCGGCACATTAATTAAAACAGCGATCCGTGGTCGTTTAAACACCGATTATTCGTCTATTCCAAAAAATTTGCTGTCGGAAACTTGGGGTTAGGTTGTTGCACATAAGTAAGCCTCTCAAGAGGCATATAATATTACCAAAATCATGAACCAAATTTTATCTATACTAATATTATAAAGAGGTAATGTTTTTGACGTTGTAGGGGGTAATCGCTGGATCTACTGAACCGATTCTGAAAATTCTTTCACCAGTAGAAAGCTACATTATTCCTGGGTGTCATAGGCTATAATATATTTTCAAAAAAAAATGAAATCCTTATGAAATTTGCAATGCAATGTAAAGTAGCAAAATGTTGCCTGTAAAATTCATTCTTTGGCGTGCGCTGCGAAACTGTTGATGATACATAAAAAAGATTAGGTAGGTAGGGTAAGTAGGCATGGTAGGCTGGGTAGGCAGGGTAGCCAGTTGACGGGGGCGAAGCCCCTGAGGTCAGCTAGTAGTAAATATACATAGTGAAAACGTTTAACAAATTTTGAGTGGCAGTCATCAAAAACAATCCTATAACGCCAACACTTAGGCGATCCCTTATAAATCGGTAATAAGTACGATCCTATTACCTAATGATTAGGTCCTAATCCATATTATAAGTAAGCAATCTAAGCGTGTAAGAAAATAAGTTAAATATATCAAATGTGTACAGACATCGCTGGTTAACGACCTGCCGCGGCAACCGGATAACCAAAGCCTAGAAAATCTTATAATTGCACGTTAATCGTCAATTTTCTCATTAGTTGCCGACAGCCAAAGGATATCCTCTTAGATTTCGTTAATTATGTTGCAGGGCTTATCAAACGGCGTGGAAAACGACCAGAACACGGCGAACCTACAGGCGCCGGAGCTGTCACACAAGCGGCTCTCGAACAGCTCCACCACCTCCAACCAGAGCTACGACTCGACCGTGGAGTACGCGGTGCCAAAGCACTCGTACAGCCAGCGCGGCGGCTCGCTGCGCACCAGTGACGTCAGCGACCTGTCCGACCTCACTCCCTACGGACAGCAGAAGAACTCCAACCCCTTGTTCGGTGTCAACGCTGCGTCGCACTACGCGCCCGGCTCCGTGCCCGCCCCGCAACACGAAGCCGTTAACGAACAGAACAAACACTACGAAAGAACGAGCTTACCCAACGGCGTCAGGAAAGCGCCCGAGGGTCAAGACAATGACCCCATCAAAAGCGAGGACGCGCTAGACGGTAGGAAAGAGGTCATAGTGAACCCCAACCAGATCGCGATCGCTGAAGGCGGCACCGCGACCTACACCACAGACAATAATGGTAAAATCAATGTTCATGTCACCGTCATGATTAACGCAGGTAATTATATGCATCCTTACGAACTCAAATTGACCGTAACAAGCACATCTAATATTCATACGTAATATATAGCACAGTTTTATAACATTTGACCTGAAAAGTTGATCTAACAGCTTTGCACAGTGATGGTATATATTTAAAGAAGGTTGGGACTGTGTGCCGGTTTCCAGAAGAATTGATTCAGTCTCGAGGATGCATATGAGGCAAGCAGTCTCTCATTGTAGTTGCATGCTGGTTAGCGTTTGGGTTGACTGTTCCTTTTTTTGTGCTAGAGTTTGGCAAACGAAAGTAGAGACTGAAAAAGCGCGGCAAATTTAAAAAAAAGACGTGTGGCATTCGGGGACTGCCGCGGTAAAGCTATTGCATAGCATTTATTCTAGATCCGGTCCTGGAGAATGCGTCTGAATGTCGAATTGTATAGAGTTGCAAAACCACAATATTTTAATTTTATCATACTCCTAAAAATTTATGACCCTTATTCACATTGAAATAATATAGCTTTTCTTTGACAAGCAAAAGTGACCCTTATTTTCATTAGCATAAGATCCACATTGATCACCATTGTCACAGGTTATTTTCGTTACGGAATTTCTGGATTCGGTCTCCACGCTCAAGGCCCGCGATAGAAGCTATGCAATAGCTTAAAAATATCAGCATGGCAACCATAAAACTAGTATGAAATACTTGGAATAACCTAATTTGATACTTTAGAATTATTTATTTTAATTCTTCTGAATAAAAATACTTTAAGTAGGTAACACTTTAGATATTATGTATCAATCTGAATTAAAAAAATAACAGAATTCTATAATAATTTTGGTTTACTCACACCACACGTAAACAATCTTGTTTTTGTTTGAATTCGGCGTCTTTATACTGTTGTTTTTTCTTGATATTTAGACATCATGCGAAACAACATCTTTGCGTAATCCACTTTTAATTGGTTTTATTCATTTTTCACGCTTTTTGACGTGTCGTTGTGACTTTGACATCTAATTTGTTAGTCTTAGTTAATTAAGTATTGTATAGATAATTAATATATACACTTTTTTCACTTAATAAATGCTATTATCAAGACCATTAAAAATCAGGTTGTCGTAAGTATAGCATTGCCATATAAAAGTTTGCAAATAATTCGAGTGTTTACTTTCGTTTGCCAGACCCTAGTCGTTATTGGGATCTGTTTTAATTAGTTTTTTTGTCAATCTGTTCAAGTGCACGTATTATTTCTAAAACTGTCACTATTTAATGTTCTGTAACCTATCTGTTCTGTTCATTGCACTATTTCTTCTGTTACGGATTTTATTTACATCACATTATTTTGTAGAAATGCCACAATGAAGCAGATAAGCATTTATTGTTTACTAACAGTTGAATTGAAGTTAACGCACTGCAATTTTGGTTAAGGCGCTACCCCGAGCAAAACGCCGCGCTAGACGATTTTCGTGCAGTTTTTAGGAGCTATCTACTCGGTATTTAAAAAGAAATATCAACTAATAAAAATACATTAAATTTCTACATAATTGATTACATTTTTTTTAAATGAAGTATATGTTTCACTAATCTCCTTCCAGCAAAACCATAAAAAATGATGGATAGCATGCATCTCCTCGTAAAGAGTTCATTAATTAATGTTTGTTCTAAAACTAATAGATAGACAATTAAATAACGAACATTTCGTAAGTTTTTTTTTTTATCAAAAGAGCTTAATTCGATTTTATAAAGAACTTATTCTAAAATCATGCGGCACCAGTGTGCCGCTAGGGCACTAGGAATGTTTACGGCGGTGTTTTGGTCAGGGTAAGGCCTTAAGAAATAAAGTTTTAAAGAGAAATATTCAATGCTAAGCTTATCACATCAAATGTTAATGTTTCGTGGTCAATTTATATTGGGATAGTGATCAGTAGTGCGTGTTCCAGGCACTCTCGCAGATTTGAAAAAGCAGAGGTCTCAGATAAGAACGAACGGTAGTCCGGTGGAGAGCAGTCTGGCGTCGACGAACAACCACAGCCTGAACTCGCTGGCGGAGTCGAAGGCTGACATGCCGGTGCAGCTGAACCCGCTGAGCTTGTCGCCCAGCGCAGGCGCAGTGCCACGTTTCTCTGGCAACACCAGCGACGTGGTCGGAGACACGCGTTCACGCCGCTGCTGCATCGTCATGTAAGCCCAAAGACTTGACAGGTTACGATCGCGTCCTGATATTCCAAATCGGATGGCAGCTGAGAAAATAGTGACTGGTCGTGGTAATTAGCGTAACAAGTCTGATTGTCATTCCAAAATAATTTTTGAACGGCTTTTTGGGACCATTCCGATTGACTTTTTACGGTCAGCTATATTGCCTAAGAATTTGTGATTTTGGCTCTGAAGAATTATTGAAAAAGAAGTTATATTATTTTTTTGCCGCGACTGACATGTTTGTTTATTGCCCGCCAAAAAGTCAATCGACGGAGGTCTGGTAGAGAAAATAATATATAAAACGTTGCCGAGTGTTGCCGTGTTTGCTCACAAAGCAAGGGCTTGCCAATGGCTGGATAACAGTGTGATAGATTTTTAAGAGCTCAACAACTATTTGTATTTAGCGTTAAGGAAACTATGCGGTTGCTAATATTTTAGTATTAGAATGAATCCTATATTGCAGTTATTGTCATCAGTAAAACGGGGTGAATAGGAACGCAGGTGTGAATACAGACAAAGCTTTAAAGGGAATTTTCACGTTATTTAAAAATTGTTTGCAGCATTTTAGTAGGTACTCCAATATATTAAATAAGTATTTTTTCAACACACTTGCTAATAAAGTGGCTCTAATTTCACCGCAATTAGGCACATAATGACATCTGTTATCAAACTGTGACTTTTTCATTACTATTATTCACAAGCGAGATAAAGAGTTTTTTTTTTAATTTATTGGTTGAGTTGCTTTGTTCTTAAAAAAGTTTCGATACAAAAAAGATCGTGCTCAATAGTACAAATGCAACACATTTCATGCAACTTCGTATTTAAATAGATAATTTCAACTTGTACGTGTTTAATAAATAAACCTTTCACTTAAATATAACTTTTGTTTTTGTCTGTAATAAAGAAAACTTGAAATTCCCCATTTTGTACGTGGCTAAAACGCTATCCGCGAAAAGACAAAAAAAGATAACTCATTAGTTTTAGTCTATGGCCGATCGCCATTGTTAGATGCGCGCGCATAGGAAAACTGATTGACTTTGCCCGCCATTGCGAAAAAAAATTCACAACCCGTTTTCACTGTTGGAAATGATTTTTTTGTATTATTCTCTTCAAAAGTGTGTTGAAAAACGTCGTTTGATACACGTGTGTATTGATGATTACCGTCCTCGGCTCTCTTAAGACCCTCACCTAACGGCTCGGGTCTCAATGGCGCCTCAGCGGTAATCACCAACATTACACACTTGTACCATAATGTTCTATAAAAAAACAATGCTTTGTTTGAAACCCTAAAAGAGGTATCACAGTTAAAATTCCCTTCAAAGGTTTGTTTATATTCACCCCTGCGTTCCTATTCACCCCGTTTGACGGTATTTAAGTATTGTATTATAATTAGTTCGTGTCTTATATTTCCTGAACATTCCATTATTCGATTATATTTTGTTGAAATATTTTATTTTATTGTAAATAAATTAATTTCATTGTAAATTTGAATGTTACAGTATTCTAGGAGTGAAAATGTTTCCAATTAGTTTTTTAATGTTACATAAAATGCATAATAGGCATTTTGAACAGAACAAACCATAAATCGCGGTAATACATAATAATCGTAACGATTGTTCGGAAGTGCCTCAAGTATGCTGATCTATGTGAAACATAGTATTTAATTTGATTCTAAAGGTCTATCCACATATATCAGGGCCGTGCCCGGGACGTGACAGGGCCGGGCCCAATCATTGAAGCTACGTCACTGGTGTACGGGTGTGAACGAGTTCATATAAAATGTACAGTCAAGGGTCAAAAGTGCAGTCATACTCTTCCAAAACTCAAATGGCTTGTTTTTGTAGAAGAAGTTAAATTATCCACAACTGATTTAATATTTTGTATAGAATTTAAGTATTGATTATTCCTACTAACCGCGAAAAGTTGAAATTCTGCTGCCTACAAAAAAAATGTCTTTTCTGTTTTGGTAGAGTGTGACTGCACTTTTGACCCTTATAGTACACACCGATATTTTTTTGAGCGCCTGACGGGTCACGGTCAGTCCACGTCCCAGACACGGCCCCGATATGTGTGGATAGACCTTAAATACGATTTATTTAATACAAAACTAATAAATTATTTTTTAATAATATTAAGTAAATTATATACCTACTTTACGAGAGGGAAGTGGAAGCTTATTTAAATCTTGTAGTGCAGATGGAGTGTTGATTATATCCTAACAGAACTTAACTGCGATAATTGCCTTAGATCCATCGGACCACTCTTTGGCAATAAAACTAAATATCACTAGATTTATAACAGAGATAAACTTAGTACTTAACATGGGTATTATTTATATACGTATAGTATTTCACAATATTAGATATCGTCGCTTAAGTTCTAAAACCGCGTATGGAAGGAAAGAAAGTTTTCAAGAAAGCAAAAAAAGAAAACTGTTTTAGCAGCACCTAATTCAGGTTTAACAAAATAACTGAGTTATAGTCCCCGGCATGTAAGTTGGCAAGGTTTTGGCGTAGTGGGGGTAAGTTCGGACAATACGCCCGAACTTACCCCCCCCCCCCTGTGTGACCAATATATTTTTGAACGAAACGTGGACGCGACGCGATTGGTCAATCGACCTTGTGTCAACTAACCAACCAATCGTGCGCTCGGAACGTTCCCCGCGCCCGCTTCACTACCAAAGAGACCTAAGAAACGACTTCTGCGCATCTAACGACTCTTGCCAACTTACGTGCCGGGGATTATATGTGCTGTTTGTTACTATGGGACTACAGTTGAATTACGCGGTTTCTCTGTGCAACACACGCGCAGTGTTTTTCTTTTTTAACCGAAGTAAAAAAAAGGATGAGGTTCTCCATTCGATATGTACTTTTTCTGTATGACCACGCATAACTTTATAGAGTGGTCCGATTTCAAAAATCCTTTTTTATTGGAAAGATTATACCTCAAAGCTAATCCCATTTTTTTTTAAATAAAATCCACCTCCAAAGATAGAAAAAAAAAAAGGATTTATTAAAAAAAAAAACCCACTGAATTATCTATTGTGAACCGATTCTGTTGAAATTAAGTAAACTGAAAACCGAATAAAAGACCTTTTTTAACAAAAAATAATCGACGAATTAAGGAAATGAAAAGAAATAAATAAAAAAAACTTTAAGCCTATCATTTTGAGTTGGCGCCAAACAAACAACGAAGATCAACAATTAATTTTCACGATTATGTGTTTGGCGCCAACTCAAAATGATAGGCAAAAAGTTTATTTTTATTTTTTGCTTTTTTGTGTAAACTGTTTTTGAATCACGCCTCACCATTGGTTCAAACTGTCGTGTTTGAACCAATTGTGATGTTCGTCAAACTATGCGTCTTGAGATTCCTTATCGAATGACATACAAAACGTATTTCGTAATAAATTGTTTTCCGCGGTGTTCGAACTTAAGTGACGATATGCCATAACAATATTCAAAAATTCAAAGCAGTAGGTATCATTGAATGTTAGATTGAAATTTCTACAAATTCATATTGCTAAAACTTTGAACTACAGAGTTCTTAACGTGTCTACTAAAAATCTATATTTATAAATTATGTAATCATTTACTTTCATACTAACTTTTTATCAAAATTTAAGTGATTGATTTTGATGTTGACTTAAAGACTGGATTTGTTACGTAGGTTTTTACATTTAATAGTGGTTATACACCCGATAGCATGTGCCACTACAATCGAAAGTGCATATCTCAAGTTTAATATAAACAGGGCTCAAGTTAATTTTCGTGATACCACAGATATAAATCTTAACTAGATGACGCGATTGTATGTACTTTGCGTGCCAAAAAACGGAGTAAAATATACCATCAATGATCGTAATCTGAGCTTTTTCATTCAGCATTATCGGCACCGGAAGTCTAGTTTTTTTATGCCATATTGAGCTGTAAAGACTGTATAGAAAATGTTGGCCGAGTCATTGGAAATGTTTTCTTTCATTGGTAAGTAAATTTGTTTTTAAATTGTTTGTGAAAAAGTGGCTCGCTTGGTTTTCATACAGATGGAGGGAGTTGCGTTATCTAGTTAGATTTGTCTGTGTGTGATACACTGGCAGAAAAACTATAAAAATGCTGGTTTAGAATACAAAGTAACTCGGCCGTGTGTGTAGAATTGACAAGGTTATCATTCTAAAATTATACTTGTTATTAATTGTGTGTGTATGACGATCTAGTAAGTCGAACGGTAAATTGAGATTTAAAACTTCGAATGGCAGACTTAAAATACAATGTATAACGAATTTGTGTTACAATTAGCGCACACATTCAATAGGGATGTTTTCTGCGAAGAAAAATTATAATTCTATTTAGTCCGTCAATGAGATTATCAAATAATATTGGACACGTATTTTGTGCTTTACCAAATCAATAAAAATTGACAAAGTTAAAGCGCATCAAAGTTCAGGAGTGGGGGCTTGTGACGTCACTAAGACAGTATAAAGTGTAATAGCGGCGTGACGTCACACGTTATTTCAACGCGTTATATCGTCGTCACTTTATGTTTACGTGTCAAAAGAAAAAATACGTGTCCAATATTTTTTATGAATCTACCTGACAGACAAAAAACTAACATGTTAGAACACAACAGATAAAGAGATTTTGGAATTAATGGTAAATTTTATCTAATTACTTTTATATGTAGCCCCACAGTCACAAATGGACAACACATTCCGATAAGATATCTTTTGTAGTGGCACATGCTCGTCGGTGTGGCGTTTGAATTCAGAATACAGCTGACTGTTGACAGTGCGAGGGGGCCACGGCATTCGTGCTGGTAGTTTGTTTCGACGTCCATATGTTACAGTGATGCACGAACTACCCACAAGGATAGGCTCCAATACCACAGATTAAGAAAAACTAGAAGCGAAACTCGTATACTTTAGCTTGATGACCTTTATGGCAAGCCAATGACGCCAAAATATCGCTACCCACTACCCTGCCAAAGATTGTAAATATTGTATGTGTGCCACCACATACAACCATACATTCCCAAATTGGTCCAAGGTATCTTAGCATTTAGAATGCACTAAAAGTTAGGTTTCGCTTCTAAACAGTCTTTCTTATTCTATGGCACTACCTTAATTTATACTATTAGCTATTGGAAAAATGTTGATATGACGTTCAACACTGTCATTCATACAATAAAACAAAGTGCTGGTTGTCTATACTGAAAATTGTATCTGGGGCCTTACACTGACATGTCAAAACTGTCGTGGTTCCCACTGTAAGAGAGAAACGGAACTATACAGAACGAATAGCACCATCCCCTTTTCACAGCGGAATCATTATGACGTTGACACGTTAAGCCGCCTCCACACGCTTGGTGTTTGCCACTGTTTGTGGCCAAACACTGACCACAATCATCCAACACAAACACGGCATCCACAGGCTTGGCGAACGTGCTACTATATTCCGGAATGGAAAACATGGCAGACGACGAGCTTGTTGTGGCAGCGATTACTTTCGGGTTAACTCCTCAGAGCAATCAGACATTTTTCCTTACAATTTAGCTTAGGATACATAAAATGTCACGATTCGTAAATTTGACCACCACTTTTAACTCCGCAAGCTCGCGCATACTACTGAACTGAACAAGCGTCTGTATACATCGCAAACACCCTTCGATGGCGAACACGGGCGAACACAAACAAACACCCATCCACATGTTCGTGTTTGTTGTTTTGTGTTTGCTTTTTGCCATTGTTTGCCAAGCGTGTGGAACCGGCTTTATGGTATGGTCCCTGTTTGCTATTCACCTCGAATTTCGGGCTACTAGGTGAACGTTCTGTAATAAAAAGCGAAATATTAACGTATCGATGTCTGTATCACTTGTAACATATGAATGTCAAGTCGAGTGCCTTTTTCTTCTTCATTATAGCTAATACTCAATTTGTGCCAATATTTTTATATTTTTAAATTGCAAGCACAAGTTACTTTTAGATAAAATATTCTAATACTTTGTTACCGCGAATAACTAACACGTACGTAAGTAGTAAAACAATTACGATTTTAAAACAACCGATAAACAGCTACAAATGATTGCGTACTCATATTGGATTGCAATACAATGACTATTTTTTGTTTATAAAAATAAAATATTCGTGGTAACACTGTACGTGTTGATTAGTTTCAACCTTTTTTTAAGTGGTAACCCCCTATAAAAAAAAAACTTTTAGAACTAGAATTTTAGCAACTAACCTGTAGAAAATCTTTGTGGAATTTATGTTTTATAAAAATCCAGTGTTCATTGTCTGTGGTATACTTGTTAGGTGAATGTAGCAGGTTGACATTCCGTTGTATATCTTCTTGTTAAATTTTATATTTATACAATGTATATTTAGCTTTTGGAGTCGTATTTATCATATTACGTAGGCGTCATCATTAGGTCCCATCCAGTAGAAATTCATTCGTCCATATCTTAGTCATTAGTGTAGCGATTTGGTAGATTGATTATATATATCTTCAGTACTTAAAAAGTACTTAAGTACTTTATATTATGTAACTCGCGGAAACTGTCGTGAATATATCAAATATATGATTAATGTATACTGAAAAAAAATTATTAATATAGACAAACAAACAAAGCAATACTAAATGGCCTTATAAGTAAGCACAATACATTTCAATTTTTATTTTGTAACAGTATTATTTTTAAAAGCATTTTACGGGCGGCATTTTGTGATACTTATTAGAATTTGGTAATTTTTGGCAGAACAAATACTTATTATATCAACTTTATTTTTTTTATGATTGTATGTTTATCAAATTATTTGTGCTCTGTGTTAGTTATTTTTTTCGTAAGCACCTATGTTTGGGTTGTGAAGGCACCTTGTCTTGCCGAGAACAGTGAATAGGATACCAAGGATTGAATTAGTAAATCTTGCTTAGGTACATTTTTATAATTTGCCAGTGTATAAGTACGATTTTTGTTTAATAAAATTTATTTGATTATATTACGCTTCGATCAATAATATACTAGATAAACAATCCTATACCAAACTTCCCCTTAAAACTGACGCCAATTGTGTTTAGGTAATTCTAAGAATTCTATTTGAAATAAATATACATTAAAGCAAATTCAACCTTAAAAGCAATGTTTAAAGTTGCATTCACAAAACTATGTAAAAAGCAATAAAAATCAACATACATCAAAACAATTGTTCTACACACATGTTTTAAAGTCTAAATTACAAAGTTCCAGAACAGTCGATGTTTGTTACAATAGTTGGTGCATTGTCGAATCAAACGTTGGTCAGACAATCATAATATTTGGTAATTGATTAATATTTACTATTGAATTCGGTTTTTACTTTATGAAAAACACTTAATGATATAAACTTACCGGAACAAAAAAGATATTCCTTCCAAAATCAAGGTGTTACGGTGGTTATCTGCACAATTTTTAACGTCTTAATGTTGGCTATGATTGCACCATACTAATTTGAAATAAGACCACAACCGTATTTGTGGCCATATTTTTCGGCCCGTTTTTGAAGCGCTGACCGGGCATCTAGTATATTATTGATCGAAGGTATTATGTAAAAATAATTATTTGAAATTCTGAGGATTCTATGGAAAAGATTTAGCTGAAGATTCGACGTCGACATTTACCATTTGCATCTTGCCGTATTTAAACATTTATCTATTAACTTAAAAATGTTTATAGAAATACGGTTCTTACTAGCTGAGTATTCTGTGTGATTATTCAATGTTTGCAGTAGGAATATGAACAGTGCCTGTTGTGTCTTGCCTTAGTAACATTTAAATAAATCCTCTGTTGATACCACAGATATAAATCAAACTAGATGACGCGAATGTATGTACTTCGCGTGCCAAAAAACGGAGCTTTTCATTTAGCATTATCGGCACCGGAAATACACCGAAATCTAGAAAAATGCCTTTTATTGAGCTGTAAAGAATGTATAGAAAAAGTTGGCCGGGGCATTGGAAATGTTTTCTTTCATTGGTAAGTTAATTTTGTTTTTACGATTGGTTTTCATACAGATGGAGGGACTTGCGTTATCTATTTAGATTTTATGCCTGTGGTTGATACCTTATTGTTATTATCAAGTGATCCTATGTACATAATTATAGACAAATGTTCGTCTTTACATAATATTTTGTCGAATTGTATAATATGATTGTTTATACCGAGTGGCAGCTGATTCCCACACACCTATGTATATAACTACCTGTTAGTATAATTAGTCACTGTTACGCTATTTAAATAGTTACGTCACAACTGTGACGTTGATACAAGTGTTCTTCGTGTTATAGTGCCCGGCACGTAAGTTGGCAAGGTTTTGGCGTAGTGGGGGTAAGTTCGCGCTTATGCCGCGAACAGACCAACCACCATATAGAGCGAACGGAACGTGGACGCGACGGGATTGGTCAGTCGATCCATGTGTCAACTGACCAACCAATCGCGCGCTCGGAACGTTCCCAAACGTTCCCCGCGCCCCGCTTCACTACCAAAGATACCTAAAAACGACTCCTGCGCATCTAACTGCTCTTGCCAACATACGTGCCGGGGATTGTACTTAGTAGTGTAGTCGACCAGCATCACATTACAAAAATGTTGATTTTTATACAAATATTCATTGATGTAGGTATCTCAGAACAAAAAATATATATATTTCCGCCTAGGTATTTGAAATACGTTAAAAATAAGTATTTTAATACAAATGCGAAAGGAATTATTTAGTAAATTTTTTGAAGACCTAGAATGTAATATTTTACATAATAAATAATCAATCGGATTAGCGACCTTGCCATTTCCATCTTGCCCTTGCAAAACTCTTAAATATTTAATAAAATTAAAAATATGAAAATAAAGTAGTTTTTAAAATTATAAAAGGTTAAATTCCTTCTTCAGTCCCTAATATCTTCAAAGGTCATCCTCTCGCCCCAATTGGTCAATTTCCAAAATAAATCGATAGTAGTATTTCAACTATCTGATAACTTTCATATCATAACCTCAAATTCTAACAGATTGATAGTGATACAATTATTCCGATATAATCGTTTATTAAGTACTTATTTATGTACATGTTTATAAAATTGATGTAGCGTGTTCAATGTGATCTACTGTATTATACTTTATTTTGTGTCGTTGTTCTGTGGCATACAGGTGTTACAAAGTAGATGCTAAAACAATTGTGTCACTTAAAATAAAGTTATCAAAACAATGAATAATTTCAGGCAAAGTTGTTAGATGAAGATGAAAGGATAGTTACATTTTGATGCTAGTGGGCATCAACATGTAAAGGCCTTTCTAGTGGGTATGGAGGTAAAGTTACAAATGCCCACGTGTATCAAACGACGTTTTTTAATACACATACTCAAAGAAATAAATACAATTTCATAATAATAAAGAAATATTTGTGAGATTGCTTTCACTCAAGTGTCTGTCAGTCACAAAATTTTGTTCCGAAGAATATTTTAACTTCTCATTGACCTATGAACTTAAAACTTGGTGATGATATTTATTATTACGCATATTTTAATAAAAAATACCAATATATTGATAAATCAGATTTTTCTTTGGTACGGAACCCTAAATGTTCGGCACGTGGCCGCTTATTTCGTATTCGTAGCCAAAATAAAACACTCGTAAATATAAAATATAAACACGTGTGTGAAATACACTGCATTCTGAACCTAAAAGTAGCCAGTTTTCGAGTAAGTGTGTTGAAAATGATTAAACAGTCTAAGGTAACTCTATTTTATGTGACACGTTTGTCTATGGTCTTTATTTTCAAGGTCTTTGTACTTATAAAGCAGGTGAAAGACACTACTGTTCAATGAATATCATGGGTACAATGTAATTTGCGTCAAATGGTGGGCCGAGTCTTAAATCTTGACTGTTTTCCATGCAGCTATATTGTATTCGTTTTAAGGAGCTGGAATCCGACGGTTACACTGAGAAACTAAAGTGAAGAAGCATTTATGGCAGTATTTTTATGTGTGTTTTAATTCCTGTACATATTTGTTCAGTACATACAGTATTTATCCACATGTTTTCTTATCCTGAGACAGTCAAGATTGGGACTTGATCTCGCCATCTGATTGTAATGTACAATTAAATAATGCAAAAGTCAATGCAAGTGTTTTGTTTGTTAAAAAAATAAGATGATTTGTTGCTTCTTTATGTTTCTAATTACTTATCTGTGGAGGGTGATGCGATTCTTCTTCTATGCCCACTAAACAGTAGTGTAAAAATAAATTATCTGGAACATTAATAAATCGTTTGTTTAAATCAAGTACCATGTTTTATTTCTACACAGAAACCAATTTTTTGCGAAACCTTGAACTATATATGTCTCTTCTAGTCTGGTTTAAAAATAACAAACTGAACTTGAAAGGACTCATGTTAAATTGCTGTATTTTCCTTATCACTAATATTATAAAGCTGAAGAGTTTAGTTTGTTTGAACGCGCTAATCTCAGGAACTACTGGTTGGAATTGAACAAATATTTTTGTGTTAGGTAGTCCATTTATCGATGAAGGTTATAGGCTATATAACATCACGCTACGACCAATAGGAGCGGAGCATCAATGGAAAATGTTCTAAAAACGGGGAAAAATTATTCTTTTTCAGTGTTGCCGTTGCGTGCGCTGCGTTACGGTTCAAGTTACGCAACAATCATGCAGGTAGGGTAGATGGGTAGGTAGCCAGATGACGGGAGCGAAGCCGCGTGGGACAACTAGTGAAAATATATAAATGAAGTTTGAAAATTTCTTTTTGGACTCTTGGTTTCAGAATTAAATGTGGAACAAGGTTAGATATTTGAAAAATCAATCAGAAAGTTAGAAGTTTGAAAATTCAAGAGGTTTTGTATATAAATGAATGTTATTGATTCACCATGCGGCGGGCAATCCGCCGGGTTTGTGTCAGACACGCGCCCGCCGCCTGGCAAGGCTACGCAACGTGTACGTCGCGAGTCAAACACACATACTATCTCATGAGATTACTGCGCAGATTTTTCACTGATTAGTAAATTATCTTTAAAAAAAAAAACTAAGTAGCTTTATAATATTTACCGAGGAACCCTCAAGCTGCTGATTATTTAGATCTACTGCAGTTTTCATTATGAAAATATTACACACAGTGCGACACAGTGTGTAGTTGGAAAACCGAAAACAGATTGCGGCGGCAAGGTCGGTATTGGCTATGCCACTGTCAGTGACAGTCAGTGTTCGCCGGACCGCCACAGCTCGCCGACGCGTCGCGGCCTCACTCGTCACTCTGCGATCTAAATCACGCGACAATTTCACACAAACTAAAATTATCTTGAGTAAATATTGTTACTCTTCAGGTCCTCAACAAGTTGCACGTCTAACCCATTGGGTAACTCATCTTGTGCATGTTGAGATTTATTAAAACGTTTTGCACCATGAAGCCTCCAGTTAATGTGAGTATTTTTTGTATTATTATTAAATGTGAATTCGTAGCACCCTTCAAAAATGTTACGTACATTATCGACGAAATTTTTTGTCGCCTAAAATCAGCTTTATCATTATGCAATGTCTTCTGTACCACGAAATTGGTTGTATTGTTTTGTAGCGTTTTGGACCTGTTTATATTTATTAATAGTCTTAGTTGCATATCAATTTATCATTCTATAATATTCCGTTTCTGTTTCCAACTTTCCATTTCCTAGAATCCAGTTGTTCATAACAATCATCGTGTTTAGACAATGAGGAATGATTGTCTTTTAGAGTTCTTTGAATAATATCAATTAGTTGATTGTTCTTTCTTAATGGATCATCCAAACGTGATGTGAAGTACTGTAGTATTTTGTTTTGGTTTTAAAAACCGGTTACGGTTTGTCTATGATGCTCTCTTGTTAGTATATTTGATTCGGTGTGCCGGTTTTCATTCTCATTAATTTCAAAATAGCATTTACGACCATAAAGCTGAGTGAATGGATCATTGCATCATTTTTTAGGGTTCCGTACCCAAAGGGTAAAAACGGAAGTACTAAGAGTCCGCGGTCCGTCTATATGTCTGTCCTTCTGTGACCAGGCTGTATCTCATGAACCGTGATAGCTAGGCAGTTGAAATGTTCACAGATGATGTATTTCTGTTGCAGCTATAACAACAAATACTTAAAACAGATTAAAATGATCATTTAAGTGGGGCTCCCATACAACTAACGTGATTTTTTTGCCGTTTTTTTTCGATAATGGTACGGAACCCATCGTGCGCGAGTCCGACTCTCACTTGGCCGGTTTTTTTAACTTGATGATACTTTAACGGTGCCCTGACTTTTATTGCCGACCGTACCGGCAATCAGTCATTGATGACTTGTCTGATGTTAACGGTACAATTGAGTAACCAAGGAGCTGAGTACATACAGGTTTTTTTTATAACCTTCGGTCAGATTCGAATTGCGTAATCAACTCAGATGGAAGTTTTTGCTGACATCAACGTAACGCCAAGAAGCTCAAGATGGTCCGTTATCGGCACGGTCACACCTCGGCAAGAAGAAGCCGGGTGGAATTGGCTCCTTTTACACGAATAAAGACACGACTGAATCTAATCATTGAATCTGACCAGATTGGCCTCCCGGAGAGACCGGATCTGACTCCGAGGCCCCTTAACTCGCGCGTCGGTTACGTATATTTCAACAACAGTGCTGTCATCTGCATACCCAAAGATTTTAGAAGATCATTTATGTGCAGCAAGAACAAATTTGCTGAGAGTACCGACCCCTGAGGGACCCCGGCGTTGATATCTAGTTGGTCAGACGAGCGGCCATAAATTTTGGTCCCTTCATTGAGGCAAACGCTTACCTGTGTGTGTCCCCCTATTGTGTGAAAAGAAATGTATTTTTTGTCGAATTTTACCAGTTGCTTTTTAGTCTTGGGGCGAGCCTCTATTGTCCGCCTCTGTACGTTTGTGTGCTTAAGGTTCGCCTAGTGAACGGCACGAACTATTTTGTGCGCGGGGTTAAAATGCATGCTGTCTCATCTGACAACACGTGCGAAAGAGATTGATGCTGTGATGAGCAGTAAGAAGCTAGTTCTCGTACGAATTAGCACTTTTGCAAATTTGTAGCGAAATGGATGATGATTTAGGACGAAAACGAGCACGCGAAATTTTATGAACAGACCTTTGGGAGTCATGAAAAAACTACTAAATTTATATTGGGTAACCTGTTCATGCTGCTGCCTGCTGGGGACATGTATGTACATGGTTTTATTTTTTAAACATTGACAGTTCTGCCAAAGCATATCTGGCGAAGAATACCTTTGCCTAATCCTTAGAAGGAGAAATGATTATGTTAAAAGAGGCTCTAGACCAGGGGTTCCCAAACTTATTTTGTCTACTGCCCACTTTGAGAATAAATTATTTTTTAGCGCTCCCATTTTTCACCTTTTTATTCGTTTGTTTGTGTCTACTTTCATTTCGAAACGGAGCGACCGATTGACATGTTTTTTATTTTATATCTATACCAATATTATTATATATTTTACCAATATAAGAGGAAAGATTTTTTTGTTTGTTTGTTTGTACTGAATAGGCTCCAAAACTACTGGACCGATTTCAAAAATTCTTTTACCGTTGGGAAGCTACTCTATCCCCGGGTGACATAGGCTACTTTTTATCCCTGTATTCCAATGGGAACGGGAACTACGCGTGTGAAACCGCGAGGCGTCCTCTAGTATTCAATAAAACAGGACAGATATATGAACTACGCGGAGAGAAATATCGAACCGAGTTTGAGCAATCTCTTAACTAATATTAGTTGATGTTCACAAGTTGTAGTTGATAGTCGAGAGCTCATGCAGTCGGTGTCTAAGAGGCCTCCTAGCTAAATGAAATTACAAATCATCCTCCAAGTCTCTACACAACGCCCCCATATTTTTCTGGGTCTCTTAACGCCCTCCTTTAAGCCTGCAGCGCCCACAAGGGGCGTTATCGCCCACTTTGGGAAAGGCTGGTATAAATGATTGGACGAAAAAGGATGTCGGTAGACAATTATGCTCACACAGAAATAGATTTCTGTAGGGAATCATTGCATCGATGACGTTGTAGGTGCACTGTCTTTATTTATTGAAAGTTAATAAAAATAACTAGGCTTCGTTCAAAAGTAGTTCAACATCTTGTCGAAAAGCTATTACGCAAAAATGCGCTCTCTTTCCCGGAACGAAACTTATCCTTTCCTTATATTCATTCAACAAGTGCAACCGACAAATTTTATCACTAATTATGTTGTAATAGTTTATCGCTTAGTATTGACTGATCACCCACGGCGCTAATTAATAGACAATTCCGTTGTGCCTTGAGGGGTCCATTGATAACATTCACTACGCAGTTACCGACTCGATTATTTGAATGGTCATCTTTGTTGATCGTAACCTTTTGACTGTTGATAAAATGCTAGGTTATCGCTCAACTGTCTCGAGTGCCAGTGTCATTGCTATGTCTTTGTTTAGTCATTGTTGAATTTCACTGTCTTCCTAAGCAATAAGGCTATTAAATTTCGATAACAGTGTCTCCTTAACTTTACCTATGTAGCTGAATCATGATCTGCATTTGTTTTTTTTTTGGGTCAGACATCATCCAATGACTTCTCCTCTCCCGCTCTGGGTGAAGCGGTAGGACGTGTCAGACTTTACTGAATAAAACCCACCCGTGTTCCTTCAGTTGCTTGAGCCAGGGCCGCGGTAACTTTTTTCATATTTATCCTTGCGGTCGGATTCCAGTTTCTCTATTCGCTCTGATGCATCAGAATACCAGTAGGTATGTTACATAGACACGACAACGCCTTCCGACTTTCCAATTTTCTCAATATTTTGTGAAATCTGGCTAATCTTTGATTCGACTATTGAGCGGCTCTGGTCCAGGGACAAGTGGAAGGAACGTGGTTGCACGGCAAATCACCCATGCGATGGACCGACCAGATCAAGTCTGCAGTAGGTGTTCCACTGCATGAGTGCACATGAGTCACAGACACAGGGAGGGATGGAGTCGCATCGTGATGCGAACCATGGCATCGGCACGGTGCCTCACTGCGACATGCTGACCACGACCCTACTGTCAAGAGTGTACCGACAAAAAAGAAGGTTATTTTATATAGGAGTCTAACAACACCGGTGACACGGTTGGCCCAGAGTTGGCGCATAATGGTGACGATTTAGACTACCTATAGCGTCTGTTATACAGAAATGAAATAAAATAAGTATTATTTCTGTGGAGTGAGGACACAGAAAATGTCACCCACGCGACCTGAATGTTCCGAATAACATGCATAAATTATATTTTTTGTGCCTAATTTTATTTCGGTACCTACCGATTAGACTAGGTATAGTTGTCGGCACGTAACTTGGCAAGAGTCGTTAAATGCGCACAAGTCCGTTTTTTTGACTCTCTTTGGTTACAAAGCGGGACGCGGGGAAAGTTTAGCACCGTTCTGAGCGCGCAATTGGTTGGTCAGTTGACAAAATGACAAATGACGACTGACCAATCCCGTCGCGTCCACGTTCCGTTCGCTCTATATGGTGGTTGGTCAGTTCACGCACTATAAGCGAACTTATCTCCACTACGTCAAAACCTTGCCAAGTTACATGCCGGAGACTATACTCTACTCAAGAATTCGTAGATCTTATTCATCTTATACCTTACTCCAATTTGTTAGAGGGCAGTGCAGAAAGTGTTCTACCCTCATATTTATCGGCCATCATCACAGTATCTTGCCATATAATTTTTCACACAATCTTTGGTCGTTTTCGATGAAAAAACTCAGCATGTCTCTTCCATCTACGGCCTGATTTCCCGTGACCCGTCATTTAGTGTTCGCCCCCTATCAAGCCAAATCATCCATCACACAATCAATCTGCCTAGCCTTTTCCCAACTGTATTGGGGTCGGCTTCCAGTCTAACCGGATTCAGCTGAGTACCAGTGTTTTACATGGATTGACTGCCTATCTGACCTCCACAACGCAGTAACTGGGTAACACGATACCTCTTCGCTAGACTGGTGTCAGATCTCAGGCTTCTGACTACCCGTAACGGCTGTCAAAGATCTTCAAATGACAGCCGGGACCAACGGCTTAACGTGCTTTCCGAGGCACGGAGGCAACTCGGTATGTTGAAATGGTCACCCATCCACGGACAGACCTCGTCAAGCGTTGATTATTTAGCCACGAGCTCCTCCATCACACAATATTTACTAATAAACTCATATTTCCCCAGGCTGCTCTCCTGCACGATGTGGACATCCCGACGAAGAAGGCCACGTTCGGCATGGGCTGCTTCTGGTCCAACGACTCGCTGTTCGGCGCCACTCCTGGAGTAATCAGAACGAGAGTCGGTTACTCCGGCGGTACCACTAAGAACCCTCATTATAGGAGCATGTGAGTACTTTTTATTTTTCGCGGGCAAACCTTCAAAGGGTATCTCGACTTTTGAGCAAGAGTCACTGAAAAAAACTACCCCGGTGATCACCATTGGATCTCTAGCATGCCGTCAGAAATGCAACTGGTCAAATACGCATTTCGTCAGATATTGGCAACCATCCACACATATTGATGTAAACAAAAGAATTAGTCAAATAAAAGAGAGAATTAGTAAACCATTGCATAATAAAGCGTCTCTGTGTCGTTGGCTGGATATGAATTGTATTGTTTTATTTTAATTTTTAACCGATTTCAAAAAAAGAAGGAGATTCCCAATTCATCGGAGTATTGTTTATTTTTTATACAACTTCAGCTTAAGGTTCAACTAGTCGACGCCACGAACTATTTTGTGCACGAAGTTAAAATGCATGCCATCTCACCCGACAACACGTGCGTATGAGATAGATGCTGTGATGAGCAGTAAGAAGCTAGTTCGCGTACGAATAAGCACTTTTGCAAATTTGTATCGAAACGGATGATGATTTAAGACGAAAACGAGCGCGCGAAATTTTATGAACAGACCTTTGGGAGTCTAGATGTCATGAAAAAACTACTTAATGTATATTTTCAAAATAAAATTATTTGCATTGTTGAATTACTAATCTATACCTGTATGGAGGCCGTTTTGCAATTTTCCTTCTTCTTATGGTATTTATTTTCGCCCAAAGATGCGATAAAATTAGTGTTGAAATATGAAACTTACGAAGCTTATTACTTTCAAATATTTAATTTTTAACTTTTTTGTTTCCATACAGGGCTAGATAATGATGAGACAAATTGATATATTTTTTATTTTTTTGAACGTACATCGTGAAACAGTGGAGTAATCGCTAGACTACGTTTGTAAAGAAGAATGATCGACTAGTGTAACCTTAAGGAACTGATCCCTCCCGGGACCTCTTAAATATCACCCGGAATCCATTCTGTGCGACGCTTGTAAGGGCACATCCCTGGGGAACATGTGAGTACCTAGGAGCCTTTAGTCTTGCCACACCATTTAAGAGATACTACCGAAAATTCAAATTAAGATTAAAGACAAAAATACTCAATCAATCTGCCTAGCCTTTTTCCAACTATGTTGGGGTCGGCTTCCAGTCTAACCGGATTCAGCTGAGTACCAGTGTTTTACATGGAGCGACTGCCTGTCTGACCTCCACAACCCAGTAACTGGGTAACACGGTACCCCTTGGCTAAACGTGTGTCAGATCTCAAGGTCCTGACTACTCGTAACGACTGTCAAAGATCTTCAAATGACAGCCGGGAACAACGGCTTAACGTGCTTGCCGAGGCACGGAGGAAACTCGGTATGTTGAAATGGTCACCCATCCACGGACCGACCTCGTCACGCGTTGCTTAACCTTGAAGATCGACCCGTGCGGCTGTTATTATTTAGCCACGAGCTCCTCTAAACTACCTACATACTAATAGATTCAAAAAGAAATTAACTTTAGTCTAACTAAAGATTTTCTACACAAACATGATACCTACTCTATAAGAAACAACACTGTACACATTCTTAAAAATAATTGTGTCAAGCTAGTCGTCGCCCTCTTTGTCAATGGCCTCTAAATTGGCTCCTTCGTCTTTCCATTTACGATTTATTTCAATGAGATCAGTGAGCAGTCGAGGTTGTCCCTTAAGGATGGTACTCGTATTGTTAATAGTCCATCCTGTTTGAAACTATCCAAATGACAGACGTTCGACTTACTATATACAATAGTTCGAGGTCCTGTCTACATTATTTCATAAGACTTTTCCTCTTCATACTTTAGTATTCTACTTCTAGCCGTATGCCACTCACATTATTATAATATGCTTCTTCAATGCCTGCGTTGCTTAGTCCAATGTGACTTTAAGTCGTCGCAATATGTTTTTATTATCGGACTGCCGAAGGTCAGTCTATGTATGTATGTTTGTTCCTATGTGGCATTCCAGAGACCAAACGCGCTGGCCGATTTTGATGATTCTTACGTCAATCGATTCGTGTTAACCCTGCGAGTGTCACTGGCTACATTAAAATTGGAAAATAGAAAAATGGCGGATTTTGGGCGCCATATTGTGGGGTCCCAATTTTTTTTTCCAAACCCATCGTGTAGGGTATCAAAATAAAGGGTTTTAAGAGGTTATTTCAAAAAATATAACACTTTTGTGGTAAAATGTAGGTACCTAATTCGAAAAAAAAAGTACCAAAAATTAATAAATAAAAAAAAATTAAAACAAAAAACCCGACTGCTTAAAAAGCGAACGAAAAAGACATAAAAACAAGAAGAAAATCATGCTGTGCAGTCGGAGGATACATGTGGTTTTGGTCAGCCAGCTTGCGAATATGTATCCTCCGACTGCACAGCATGATTTTCTTCTTGTTTACGTGTTTTTAGTTCGCTTTTCAAGCAGTCGGGTTTTTTGATTTTTAATAAATGTTTTTTTCTCTCGTCTATTTTGCACTATCCCCTTTCCTTCATATAATTCTTACAAATATTATCCATATTTTGTTTGGCCTCACCTTCCATTCTCATATCTTTTTTGTCTACTATAACCTGTTACCATAGTTTAATAACCTTGGAAATGTAAGCTATTGTAGTATTTTTCCATAGGCACTTTATTTTCAAGTTCTATAACTACATTCTATGAGCACCTTTCTATCTATGGTTTATCCTCTTCAGAAGTATTATCATAGATTATAGTTATTACCCTTGATGTTATGTTCTTTAAGTACTTAAGGGTATTAATGGATTAATTAAGCATTTAAATACCATCATTAATGATTGTAAAAAGCATTGTATTGCAGTTGCAAATATGACAGGCAGGATGAAGAGATTAAGTTGTTGAAGGCTCTTCATTTAGATACTAATATTATAAAGAGGTAAAGTTTGTGTCGCTGTAAGGGGTAATCTCTGGACCTACTGAACCGATTTTGAAATTTTTTTCACCAATAGACAGCTACATTATTCCTGAGTGTCATAGGCTATAATATATTTTCAAAAAAGTTAGAGATCCTTATGAAAATTGCAATAATGTAACCCAAGGTTACACAATGTTGCCTATAAAATTCATTATATGGCGTGCGCTGAGAAAACTATTGATGATAGATAAAAATTAGTAGGTAGGGTAGGTAGGTAGGGTAGGCAGGGTAGGTAGGTAGGCAGGGTAGGTAGATAGGTAGCCAGTTGACGGGAGCGAAGCCCCGGGGGTCAGCTAGTTACTTAGAAAAGTGTAATGTAATGTCGTTGAAGTGTTTTAGATCAGACCGTGATATTTATTAAATCTTTTCCCTATTTATAGTCATAGTTAAGTCATATTAAAAGAGACTAAATTTTATCTATACTAATATTATAAAGAGGTAAAGTTTGTGAGGTTGTAGGGGGTAATCTCTGGATCTATAGGACCGATTTATATGAAATTTGGCATGGAGATAGTTTGAGACCCTGGGAAGGACATAGGATAGTTTGTGTTCCCTTGGGATGATAAAACACTTTTAACGCGGACGAAGCCGTCGGCCGAAGCTAGTTTATACATATACCTACCACATAAATCTAATTAATGTTTTGAATATTTTAATCAAAAGCCTATTTATTTATATTTTTATCTTCTAAATATTATCATACTTTCTCTGTATTATCTAAATCGCCGTAATTAAAAGTAATATTCTTTAAAACCTTGCATATTATTTTGAGATGTACATTCTACGGTAATGTGAAACGATTTGGCAAATAAAAGTTATCAGCTGTTGTTTATCAATTATTCAAGGCTGAAGTTGCAATCAGAGATATAAAACCTAATATTAGGTATCGCGATTAGAGATAATTTAGTCTAGACAAAGAAATCTGTTCTTTGGTTACCGAGAAATGGCGCTAACACTAATATTATAAAGAGGTAAAGTTTGTGACATTGGGGTAATCTCTGGATCCAAAAAAATTAGAGATCCTTATGAAAATTGCAATAATGTAACCCAAGGTAGCAAAATGTTGCCTATAAAATTCTTTCTTTGGCGTGCGCTGAGAAAACTATTGATGATAGATAAAAATTAGTAGGGTAGGCAGGGTAGACAGGGCAGGCAGGGTAGGTAGGTAGCCAGTTGAAGGAAGCGAAGCCCCGTGGGTCAGCTAATGAAGAAAACATGTCGCACCTACTCCAAGTAACATGGTACGGCAGAAAGATCTTAATTGTATTCCGGTAAATCTTACCTTTAGATGTGCTTGGCTCTTGTAGAAAAAAGCTGGATGCGAGACGCATACGACTGGTTTACACACTACACTACAACACTTGGGGAAGGACTTAGTCTAGGCATGGGCAAAAAATATCGATACATCAAAATATCGATATTTTTCCATAAAATTATCGACCTATATCGTTTATTATATACCTATATAGTATTATTTTTAATCGCGTGATTTCGATATTTATTTTAGAGTATCCAATTCTTATCAATTTCGATTTTTTTTAACGCAACTTTGGTTTCGTGTTTAATGTTACTAGATAGATACTCCTTGCATGCTCCTCGCGCATCGTTAAGTCCCTTTTCACACGCTCCGGTTCTCGGGTAGCCGGCGGCAAAGGTATAGGCATGAACGCCGCGAATGTATGTGTGAATGCTTATATACAGCTTGGCAAAAAAGAGTCTGACGCGGTGACAGTTGGAACTAAAAATAAAACTAACTAGTTAACTAAAATAACCTACCTATTACTTGCCTATTATTACATATTAGTACTAAGAGTAGTTAGAGTAACAAAAAATTAATAACAAGTATCAAAAACTGTTGAGTCATAGTATTTCGGGTTACCACAGGTGCGATAGTGGCGACCTTTATTCCACACTCTTTTTTGCCAAGCTGTACATGACTAAACACTTCGCCGCCAGTTACCCGGTAGCGGCTACCCGGTAACCGGAGCGTGTGAAAAGGCACTTACTCTATCGCTCGAGCATTAATAAAAATTACAATTTTCTTCATGTCTATTATTTTTTACGAATTTTGATCGCTTTGGGAATATGTATGCAAAATCATGCGAAAAGTGACGGAATATCGATATTTTCACTCGATAATTACTGATAGGTACTGTTTAAAAATATCGGTACGATAAATATCGTTTTTTTTTCACTTGCCCATCCTTACTTAGTATCGTGTGGTAGTGGACATCTTTCGGCTGTATAGTTCTCGCCAAACTTCTTGTTCGCTCTGAAGTTGGCTTACCGATGCACAAGGCTCGGATCGGTGCAATTTTTGTATGAGATTTACTACTGCGCAGCCATTGTAGCCAACTTCAGGCCGGCCAAGAAGTTTGGCGAGAACTATAATGATGATTAAGGAAAAGCTGACACACAAGGGGCATAGATAACATTCCTCCTCTCACCCATAAATAGACAAAGCCGTAGTGCGTCTAAATAACTGCGCTATCTAAACACGTGTTGGTTCTATTCACTTTTACTTACTGTCATCGTGATAAGTGCTCAATTCATGCAGACAGCGTAGTTATTTACGTAGTTCAAAGTTTATGCGTCATCGTCATTTGTCAGTTTGATCTTCTTACGATGTATTGATCAATCTGCCTAGCCTTTTCCCAAGTATGTTGGGGTCGGCTTCCAGTCTAACCGGATTCAGCTGAGTACCAGTGTTTTACATGGAGCGACTGCCTATCTGACCTCCGCAACCCAGTAGCTGGGTAACACGGTACCCCTTGGCTAGACTGGTGTCAGATCTCAAGCTTCTGACTACTCGTAACGACTGTCAAAGATCTTCAAATGACAGCCGGGACCAAGAATCGGCTTAAGATTCCCCTAGTCAACGGCACGAACTATTTTGTGCGCGGGGTTAAAATGCATGCTGTCTCATCCGACAACACGTGCGAAAGAGATAGATGCTGTGATGAGCAGTAAGAAGCAAGTTCTCGTACGAATTAGCACTTTTGCAAATTTGTAGGCGAAATGGATGATGATTTAGGACGAAGACGAGCGCGCGATATTTTATGAACAGACCTTTAGAAGTCTATATGATAAGTAATCATGAAAAAACGACTAAATGTATATTTTCAATATAAAATTATTTGTATTGTTGAATTACTAATCTTTCCCTGTATGGAGGCCGTTTTGAAATTTTCCTTCTTCTTATGGTATTTATTTCCGCCCAAAGATGCGTTAAAATTAGTGTTGAAATATGGAACTTTCGACGCTCATAACTTTCAAATATTGTATTTTTTTACTTTTCTGTTTCCGTATAGGGCTCGATAATGATGAGACAAATTCATATAATTTTTTATTTTGAACGTACACCGTCAAACAGTGGAGTAATCGCCAGAATACGTGTGTATGAAAGAATTTTCGACTAGTGTAACCTTAAGGCGAGAAGAACCACAATACCGAACGAAATTGAAGGAATGGGGGCAGCTTTCGCCTAGGATTGGGCACTGTTCAAGCTGATAAAAAAGAAGTAAGTATAGGTATGCAGTTTCAGCAGACACATATTTAATATCCGTACACATGTTTACGTAAGAATCATCAAAATCGGCCAACGCGTTTGGTATCTAGAACGCCACATAGGAACAAACATACATACATAGACTGATAAACACATTACCCTCCTTCGGCAGTCGGGTAAAAATTACTTTAAGATACTTAGCTACCGGAGACTCATATCCTTCACTCTCATATACTTTTAGAGTTGCCAAGCTAATGATTTAAAAAAAAACATCGTCCCACACCTTCTCCATGTTTATTAAACAAATTTCACGTGCGTCCACACTTGTATGCATCTGTTGTACTGATTTTTTTCGAATGCTCCCCATCCTGAGAGGGGAGCATTCGAATACATGGCTGACAAACACGGTAGTGTTTACCGAAACAAAATGATGTGTTTCTGAAACAAAATGATCTGTTTCAGAAACACGTAAATTTTGTTTCTAAAACAGTCATCATCATCATCATATCAGCCGAAAGAAGTCCATTGCTGGACATAGGCCTACCCCAAGCGTCGCCACTTTGACCGGTCCCGTGCGTCTCGCAACCAGCGGATCCCCGCAACCTTCACCAGGTCATCGGCCTTCCATCGCAACGTCGTCCGGTTCGCGGTCGCCACTTCAGAACCTTTCTGCCCCATCGGCCATCCGTTCTGCGAGCAATGTGCCCTGCCCACTGCCACTTAAGTTTGGCAATTCTTCGGGCTATGTCGGTAACCCTGGTTCTCTTGCGGATCTCTACATTTCTGATTCGATCACACGAGGAAACTCCTAGCATAGCCCTCTACATTGCCCTTTGAGTGACTGTAAGCTTTCTGATGAGGCCCATTGTAAGCGACCACGTCTCAGAGCCATATGTCATCACTGGCAACACACACTGGTCATAGACTTTCGTCTTGAGACACTGTGGTAAGTTGGACGAGAAGATACCGCGCAACTTCCCGAACGCTGCCCAGCCGAGTCGGATTCGACGGTTGACCTCTTTCTCGAAGTTGGCCCTACCCAACTGGATCGTTTGTCCCAGGTATACATAGTCGCTCACAACTTCGATTGTAGAGTCTCCGACCTTGATAGGAGTGGGTGTAACGTGGGCATTCAGCATCACCTTGGTTTTGTCAATGTTCATCCTAAGACCCACTCTTTCGGAAGCTCTACTGAGGTCTCTCTAAAACAGTGTTTTTAACAATTGTTTCTCAGTGAATACATGCCTTGAATCTTACTTTATTTGATTAATAGCAGCATGTTTTATTTTTCATACGTCTCTTAATTTTCACTCGCTTAAATATTCAGATTCACCGCCTTTCCAGTCATCACACAATCCATCTATATTTTCTTTCATCTTTAGAATTCGTTGATTTGGATAATTGTCCTTCGACTTAAACCTATCAGAAATATTCAACAATACCTGGCTTTTACCTTGGAACAGTACCTACAGAAATAACATTTGTCTGACTTTGCGTCTGAAGGACGCTAACGATCGATATAATTCAAAGGTCAAGCTAGAAGAAAGTGGAGCTTGTTGACTAAAGCGCCTTGTGCGGACTTGTGCGTGTAGAATAATAGGGTTAATAAGGTTTTTATGCTGAAGTTACCTGGTACCTTCAGCATAAATCGCTACATTACTTAACTACTTATGTACTTTAAAAGCTGACACAGAAATATACAGAAATGAAAAGGCAAAAAAAATATAGAAATGCGCTCCTTGCGAATTATGTGTGGTGTAACTTTAAATGATAGATTGAGGAATGAGGTAATAAGACAACGTTGTGGTTTAAAAGAAGATGTAGTGACTAAAATTGAAAAGGGTATGTTAAGATGGTTTGGCCATGTTGAGAGGATGAATGAAAGGCGACTAACGAAAGGTATTTACAAGGCAGACGTGAATGGAAAAGCCGGGAGGGGACGCCCTCGAAAGACATACATAGACCTTATAGGTGATGTTCTTCAGAAAGGCAAGGTGCGCAGTACTCATAACCGGCGTGTGTGTATGACTAGGTGTATGTATGTGAGTGAGGCAAAAGAAGTATGTAAGGATCGTAGCAGGCATGTATACAAGCAGTATGTAAGGCATGTATGAAAAGGCAAAATTTCACAGGTAGGTACGCTATCTACATCAACAAATAAAAATTAAATCGCTTTATCAATACGTGGATGAGTCGCGAAAAATTCGTATTAACCTTGACAGAGGCAAACAAATCAATATATTCAACTAATTAAGAATGACGTGCACGTTTAGGTAAGCTAGCAAGTGACTTGAGTAATTTTCATTTCCCCAGCTGTAATAAAATCATTTTGCAATAAGGTAAACGCGTAAGAGAGCAAAGCTAATATTTTGTTCTTCAATTTATCTCGTGTAGGCTGTATACACCTTACCAAGCTGTAGGTAGTAATTGGAAGAATTGTTATGCTTCTTCGTCGTTTCCTCAATTCTGAGGATCGCGTTTGTAGACGACGCATCTCTAAGTTCTTCGATCTTCTGCAGTGTGGAGTTGTATTGTGGACCGCTCGGTCGGAATAAGGATGATGACGGGGTACGAAATGCAAATTATTTTTAGTCCGCCGGTTATCTTATAAAAATATAATGGACACGTATTTTTTATTATTCAAATCCTTGTTGCCATTCCACCAATTCGCACCAAGCGCTTCCAAACATCCTTCATAATGCGCACAGCGAATGAATGGAACTCACTACCTGCGTCTGTGTTTCCGAAGGCATTCAACCCGAATCTCTTCAAAGTTAGAGTGAACAGGCTTCTTCTGGGTTAACTCACTCCATCCTCGATTCTGTCTCTGTCACCTATGACCTAGACTAGAGTCAAGAGCAAACCCATCACAAATAATAAAAAAAACAATAAAATTCACCAAGATAAAACGTATCAAAGTTCAGGGGTGGGGGCTTGTGACGTAACTTCTATAAAAAAAGTGTACCAAAGCATGACATCATGCTATTGTTACGAGCTGGGGTTCAGGGATAAATTATTTAAACAGCAGATTCCAATTAATCACTGTTTATTACAAAAACACTTCTTAAACAATTCTATAACTTCGCACTATTTTCCGCTTTGATCGCTCTGTATCGCTTCTCAAACGAAACTGACTCACGACGAATCCGACCGCTCTTTATATAGCACGGAAGAAGTTTCTGGAACGTTCCACACTGTTCCAGATAATTCGAGAAACTTCCAGAACAATCGACTTTCGAACTAATTGTTCCCGAAGCGACTAGAAACTTCCAGAATGTTCGGTTCGAACCTTCTGGAAAATTCCATTCGACACGAGCTTTCGAGAACATTAGTTCCGCTATTTGATACTAGATGGCGCCACTAGTTACTACCTAGTTATTCCTCTCGTTACTAGATGGCGTTGGCCTATCTTGTAACATTGCCTCCCTCTTAGACATGCTCGTCCCGAGCATTGTTAGACCCATGATAACGGGCCAACCGATCCACATGAACGACCTTTGATGCACCTCGGGGTCCCTTTTGAATTCGGTAGGTGACGTCATTGATCTTGGTAACTACGCGATAAGGTCCATCCCATTTTGCTTGTAATTTAGGCGATTTTCCTTTGCTCCGTGCCGGGTTATGTAACCATATAAGAGATCCTTCATCGAAGCCCTTATTGTTCGCTTTCCGATCGTAGCGGGTCTTCATCCTCTCAGACATCTGTTGACCTGTCTGTCTCATATGCTCATATACATCATCCATCCTGTTTCGTAGCTCATTCGCATAATCTGTTACATTGCGTGGAGACTCAGGTGGGATACCGGTGATTAGATCTGCAGGTAATCGTAGTTCTCTGCCGAAATTAGCAAAAGCTGGTGTTACCATTGTAGTTTCATGAACAGCACTGCGATATGCCATGAGATATGGTTGAATGTGTTTGTCCCAATCCTTCTGTCTGTTTTCCACAACCTTTGCAAGATATCTCTCTAGTGACTGGTTGAATCGTTCAACCATCCCGTCTGATTGCGGATGATAAGCAGTAGTTCTGGTTTTGTGAGCACCTATCACACGACACGTCTCCTTGAACACTTCTGACTCGAAGTTCCGGCCTTGGTCACTGTGGATTTCCAAGGGTACCCCGAATCGACAAAACACTTCGTGAACTAACTTATCAGCCACCGTAACGGCTTCTTGATTGGGGATTGCAAACACTTCCGGCCATTTTGTGAAGTAGTCCATGACGACCAAGAAGTACTTGTTTCCGCTTTGGCTTTCTGGAAATGGTCCAGCAACATCTAATGCTATACGTTCCCACGGTGCACCAACATTGTAAATCTTTAGTGCCCCTCTGCTACGAGTTTGTGGTCCTTTCACAGCCGCACAACTTGTGCATTTGCGGCACCATTCCTCAACGTCCTCTCGACAATGGATCCAGTAAAATCGTTCTCGGATCTTGATTAAAGTCCTCTTAACTCCCATGTGACCCCCTGAACATCCATTGTGGTAGAGCTGTAGGATCTCCGGCACCTTAACTTTAGGTACGACCATTTGTAGATGACACTGGTCACCGCGAGCGTTCTCCCATTTCCTGTACAGAACTCCATCCAGGATAACCAAGCTTTCCCACTGTGCCCAATAACTCTTGGTGATGGAACTGGTTGCTGCGACATCACTCCAGTGAGGCCTGGGAGCACCTGATTTCTTCCATTCAAGGATCGGTTTTAGGTCTCTGTCTTCTTGTTGAGCACTCTGCAAGGTTTCCTTCCACTCTTCGCTAAGATCCGTCCCCAAAACCCGCACTAGCGTTACCTGCTTAGCTTCTTGTCTAGCACAATGTTTACATTGGTCTGGACACGGTCTTCGCGAGAGAGCATCAGCATTACCGTGCGACGTTCCGCTGCGATGTTGAATTACGAAATCAAACTCTTGCAGTAGCTCAATCCATCTTGCTACCTGTCCTTCTGGGTTCTTAAATTGCAGTAGCCATTTCAAAGCAGCGTGGTCCGTTCGCAGGAGAAATTTCCGCCCCAATAAATATTTATTGAAATGCTGCAATGTCTTTACTACAGCTAGAAGCTCCCTTCGAGTGACACAGTAGTTCCTCTCAGGTTTGGATAAGGCTTTACTGAAGTACGCAATTACAACCTCATGATCTCCTTTTCGTTGAGACAATACCCCGCCGATTCCAGTGTTGCTGGCATCTGTGTCAACTATGAATTCATTTTCGTTGTCAGGATAGCCTAGGATGGGTGCATTGCACAGATGTTCCTTTAGCTTCTGAAATGCGACGTCACTGCTCTCATTCCAGCAGAACTTTATCTTGTCTTCAGTTAGCTTATGAAGAGGTCGGGCAATGTCAGCAAAGCTCTTCACAAACCGCCGATAGTAGGAGCACAAACCGAGAAATGCCCTGACTTGCGTTTTGTTCTCCGGAACTGGCCAATCCTTGACGGCAACGAGCTTATCCGGGTCCGTTTGAATACCTTCTTCGGAAACCACGTGTCCTAAAAAGTTCACTTGCCGCCTGAACAACGCGCACTTCTTTGGACTTAGCTTTAGATTGGCTCCTCGTATCTTTGACAGCACACGTTCCAAATTGCGGAGGTGATCTTCAAACGTCCGTCCCACGATTATAATGTCATCCAAGTAGACTAGGCAGGCGTCACCAATCAGCCCAGTAAGTACCCGCTCCATCAATCTCTCAAAGGTGGCAGGCGCATTACACAGTCCAAAAGGCATAACGTTGAATTGCCACAATCCTTTGCCTGTAGAGAACGCTGTCTTTTCCTTATCTCGAGGGTCTAACTCGACCTGCCAGTAGCCACTCTTTAAGTCTAAGGTGGAAAACCACTTCATTCCCGATAGCGTATCCAGCGTGTCATCGATTCTTGGCAACGGATAACTGTCCTTCTTCGTGATGTCGTTTAGTCGGCGATAGTCTACACAGAAGCGCATGCTGCCGTCCTTCTTTTTCACCAATACTACCGGTGAACACCATGGACTGGATGAAGGTTCAATCACGCCGTCTTTCACCATACCTTTGATCATGTCGTCCACTTCCCTTTCCCGTGCCACTGGAACACGTCTTGGTCGCTGGCGGATTGGTACCTCATTTCCTGTATTTATTCTGTGTTGAACTAACGCAGTCTTCCCTATGTCGGCATCACTTGTCGAGAAAATGTCGGCGAACTTGTTTAACATCTTCTTAGCCTTGTTCTTTTCATCTTCCGACAAGTTATTCTGGCTGTTCTTCAAAAGCGATGACACATCGAATCTTGCACTAACTTTGGTGTTGGTTGGGTGTTCGTGGCATCTTCGCATCCAAACCACTCCGTCACAAGTGCCTAATAATGTGCCTTTCTTGAGCACCAGGTCCTGGTCACTTGTGTTGAGTGCGCGTACCGATGAAACACTAGTACCTCTTACCAATGTGCGTGCAATTTTCCATGAAGCATCGTTATCTAAACCTTCTATAAGTACGCATCGGTTTTCCTGACCAGAATTCCTTGGTAGACAAACTGGTATGATTGTTTCTGACCTTGGACGAAGAATAACCTTTTCTAAGCAGTACACTTTTCCCGATGCTGCACCTTCCATGAAGACTTCCTCTGAGCCACACTTTAATACACCTTGATAAACGTCGATCTCACAGTGATGTTTTCGCATGAAGTCCAAACCCAGAATGCAGTCGTCCACTATGTCGGCCACGATAACATTGTGGCGGTAAACTTTGTTTCCTAACTTCATGTCCACCTCCTTCTCACCTCGGACGGTTATGTGCTGACCGGTGGCTGTTCTCAGATGTACACCTTCATGGCTCCCGAAGAAGTCCCCAAGAAACCGTCTAGCTATTTGGAAACTGACAACTGTCCGAGAAGCCCCAGTATCCAGTGTCAGCTTGCATGGTGTTCTGTTAATTTCGCCCTCGATGATCAGGCTGTTTCCGTCACAGGATTGTGAGATCGAGATCCTTGGGGCTCTTCCATAACCAGCCAGCACCCGCCCCTTAGTCCTGGCATCTACTCGTTTCCCTGCTGCTGTTGCCCAGCAGGGACGTCAGATGATCCTACCAATGGCGGCTGCTTACCACCGTGGGGAGGCCTTCGCTTCGGGCAGCTCAATCGGATGTGGCCTCTCTCTCCGCAGCCATAGCATCGGGGTGAAGTTGCAACCTCCCTGATTCGGTGAGTTCGTTCGTCCCGCCGTACTGCCTCCACCTCCAAAGCATGGGCTAGAGCATCCTTGAGGTCCTTGAAATGACCTAGCCTTACTGCAGCCCTAACCTCCAGGTCGCGGATCCCATCCGTGAACGCCTGTACGAGGTTCCCGTCGATCAGCACAGGTGAAGACTGGTAAGCCTTCCGAACCAGCTTTTCCACCTCCAGAGCCCACTGCTGAAGAGTTTCACCAACCCGTTGCGACCGGTCTTTCAGTTGGGCCCGAAACACATGTTCCAGGTGCGCGTCGCCGTATCTAGCTTCTAATGCTTCCAGAAGCTTCTCGAAAGTGACATCTTTTCCCAGCGCCTCTAACACAGTCAAGGCCTGGTCGCGAAGGCCCAAGGTTAGAGCAGTCAAGGCCTGTTCTTTAGTCCATCCATTCGATTTCATCACGGCCTCAAACTGAATTTTGTAGGCGGACCATGACGAAGAGCCATCAAATGGTGGCACTTTAAAACCACGAGGCGAAGGTGCCACTGCCGCAGCTGCCCCGATCCCATCCCCAGACTTGAGGCCACGTATTGACTTCTCCATTTCGACGATGCGGGTCTCATGTTGCTGGATCTGGTCCTTTACCTCTTTCATCTCCTTACCAATGGCTCCGCGGAGGTCCTTAATCACCATGAGCTGCTCCTCCTGACGGCGAGCTTGCTCTTCCTTGTCACGCTGTAGCTGCTCCTCTAAGCGGCGCGCCTGCTCCTCCTGACGGCGAACCTGCTCCTCCTTGTCACGCTGCAGCTGCTCCTCTAAGCGGCGCGCCTGCTCCTCCTGACGGCGAGCCTGCTCCTCCTGACGGCGAGCCTGCTCCTCTTGACGGCGAGCCTGCTCCTCCTTGTCGCGCTGCATCTGCTCCTCCAAGCGGCGAGCCTGCTCCTCCTGACGGCGAGCCTGTTCCTCCTTGTCACGCTGCAGCTGCTCATCCAAGCGGCGAGCCTGCTCCTCCTGACGGCGAGCCTGCTCCTCCTGACGGCGAGCCTGTTCCTCCTTGTCGCGCTGCAGCTGCTCCTCCAAGCGGCGAGCCTGCTCTTGCATAAAAGTCATCAGAGCAGTGAGGTCAGGGGTCACCGGAGATTGAGCTGATGCCGCTGCCGCCGCGGAGTCTCGTTGTCCACTTGATGACGGTGAGGGAGCGTCTCCAAAGCGCCTCTGGTCTACGTCTTGCTGGCGCTGACTCCTGGTGCGCATCCCCTCCGTTTCTTCCTTCGGTAGAACCGGCATAATTTATCCCGCACTTCTGACACCAATTTGTTACGAGCTGGGGTTCAGGGATAAATTATTTAAACAGCAGATTCCAATTAATCACTGTTTATTACAAAAACACTTCTTAAACAATTCTATAACTTCGCACTATTTTCCGCTTTGATCGCTCTGTATCGCTTCTCAAACGAAACTGACTCACGACGAATCCGACCGCTCTTTATATAGCACGGAAGAAGTTTCTGGAACGTTCCACACTGTTCCAGATAATTCGAGAAACTTCCAGAACAATCGACTTTCGAACTAATTGTTCCCGAAGCGACTAGAAACTTCCAGAATGTTCGGTTCGAACCTTCTGGAAAATTCCATTCGACACGAGCTTTCGAGAACATTAGTTCCGCTATTTGATACTAGATGGCGCCACTAGTTACTACCTAGTTATTCCTCTCGTTACTAGATGGCGTTGGCCTATCTTGTAACACTATTTTTTAACTCAATAAAACGTCATAATTTTTTGTTAACGTGATAAAACAAAACATACGTGTCCAATATTTTTTGTTAAAAAAAAACGTAAAAAGTGTCAAGAAGCTGTTTAGAATCTCTGAGTGCGTCATATCTACTTATTAATTAATTAATTAAAAATTAAAAATCATTTATTTCGGAACCAGTCCATATGCATACCATGTGAAATTAAAATTATTAGATACATTAAAACACATTATAAATTACAATTAGAAATACATTACAAAGTCATTAAATACATTATAAATTCACAAAAACAAAAAATATTAAATACACGATGTTCATTTTATTCTAAATTTAGGTTTGGATCCGGAGTGCTCAACATGCAGCCTGGTCCAGTACCGCATTATTGGGCAATCCAGATCCAGATCCATCCTCCATGCAAACAGCTGCAGGTAGCCGTTGGAACTGCCTCGTATGCGTCGCATCAGAGAAACAACTCTCTTGCGCATAATCGCCGCAAAACCATCTATATTTGCGTCCGCGAACATACCCGACGCGCTACAGTAGCGAGGCAGCTTCATCAGCGTCCTGAAGGCATTATTATATAGAACGCGCAGGGTGTCGTACGATTTTTTCGTATGCTTAACCCATAGGCTGCACGTGTAAAACGATTGGCAAAATGTCCTAAACAACGTCGCTTTTACTTCCGCAGTACAGCGCGCGAACCTACGAGCCAGCATATTAGCCCTAACAGACAAAGCCCTGCGCTCCCTATCTATATCAGTATCATCTACAAGCGTCTCGGTGACCCAGTGGCCCAGATACTTGAACTGCGAGACTCTTTTAAGGACACTGCCATTCAGTATGACCTGTGGGACAGTGTCATAAGTTTTTGATCCCGCCTTAAACACCATGAGCTCGCTTTTAATGGTGTTATATCTGAGCCCGTGGGCCCCCGCATACCGTTCGCAGATCAAAATTAATTTTCGAAGGGCACTGATCGATGGACTCAGCAGCACCATATCGTCCGCGTAGCTGATGTTGTTGACAGTAATACCATCAATCGAACAGCCCACACCGGCGCCACTGAGTTCACGGATCAGACGGTCAATATACAAGCTGAAGAGAGTCGGCGAGGTTAGCCCGCCTTGCCTTACACCACATTCCAACCTGTACTCAACCGATAGTGACCCCGACCACCGCACAAAATTGCTCTGGTTGCCATACCAATACTTTAGGAGACTTGTGTACTCAGGAGGTAGATCCGTATCATCCGACAACTTTTGCCACAACCTGTCGTATGCAACAAGATCAAATGCCTTAGATAAATCTAAGAAGCAGGCATAGACAGGTGTGCTTCTGTCGGTATAGTATCGGACGGTATGCTTGAGATTCAGTATGGCCATTTCTGTTGACAAACCAGGGCGAAAGCCAAACTGTGCATCATGTAGGTGTAGGTGTTGCCTTAACTGAATATCAATAACACCGTCCAACACTTTAGCAATGACTGTCGCGAGTGATATAGGCCTATAGTTACTTAATTTAGAGGCGTCTCCTGTCTTGCTCTTTGTTATAGGGACAACCAAAGTTTTCAATATTGCTTCAGGGAGGTATGAATGCCTTAAGCAGAATGTAAACAACATAGCGAGCACCCTCGGCAGATGAACACCCGCATGCTGCAAGTGTTCTATACTGAGCGAGTCATGGCCCGGGGATTTTCCTCGCTTCATGCCTCTGATCACATTGGCAACCTGTTTCGCAGTGATCCGAACAAGCGGTTTCACCAGACCAGTACCTTCCGCCTCTGTACTGGTCGACGCGGGTACCAATGGAGAAAGTACCCTAAAATGCTCTTTGAATAAGTTGGCAATTTGATCGGCGTCACTAACCCCCTCCACACTAACTGGAACACTCGGCCTCGGATTCAATTTATTGGTCTCCTTCCAAAACTTACTAAAGTTTTTTGTGGCATGCTGTGATGCAAGACTGTCCATTTTTAACTGATTTTTATTGTCCTTACACCACTTGAGCTGATGTTTAAACCAACTTCGCGAGTTTCGCATTCGGTCATAAGTCTGACCGGACGTATTTTTGCCCTGGGCGACCCACTCATGAAACCGAAGCCTAGCCTCCTCATATGCCTTTTTGCAATGCTTGTTCCAGCCTGGCACATACCTTTTCTTTTTATTTGTAAGTATACTACTTCTAGAGCACGCCACCGCTGCGTCTCTAAGCACATTCACTACATTACCATACAATTTATCAATTATTTGTCTGTGGTCCACTTTCTTACACATTACATCTGCGCAGTTATGTAATTTACATGGAAAGTTGATATCACGCAGCTTAGTTGAACAAATGTATAAATATTTATTGAGCTGATCTTTATCTCTTTCACCCCATATAGCCTTATCCGGCAATGAGCCTCTCACCTGTACTTTAGGTACCAAAACATTAAGGTCACATAACAGTTCGACAGCGAAATGATCGGAACATGACACCTCATACCTTATACTTGTGCTCAGAACAGTTTCTTTAGCAACTTCAGTAATGATGACATGGTCCAACCATGACGTAGTCCCGTAAGCATTACTAAGGAATGTATATGTACCTGAATCTAGTCCCAACCCTTCTATGTCTGCACACGTCCACCTTTGCTCAGCACAGAACTTCAAAAGCTCATTGCCAAATAAGGCGCCTGGATTAGCGTTGAAATCCCCTAGTATATACACTGTGTCAGTACCACTAGTCTCTATAATAGCACTAACCTCGCCGAGGCAACTCACAAAAATTTCAAAATTGTCAAGACTATCCGTTGGCATATATACCGACATCACTAAAAAATCGCGATCATCAAGCACAACCTTAACGGCCACTATCCGCTCACTCTCACAGTTAACGACCGAAACCGATTGAAACACACTTTTACGCCATAAAAGAGCCACTCCACCATATATGGTCTGCCCTTCAGCATACCCGACGAAGTGTCTACTGAAGATTTCCCGGTGTACGCAAAATCTTGATCTATTTCTCCCAGATATGGAATGTCGTCCGGTAGTAGCCATGTCTCCTGTAATGCTAAAAAGTCTGCCGTGTGACACAGCGTCCTGACGTACTCAATGGAGTTCTTAACAGAATAGCAGTTAAAACTCACGAACCTAGTTCTGTTTATTCTCTTGCCTGTGTTGTGATCCATTATTCTTATTTTTAAATTCAATAAATTTTCTAACAGTTATGCCCTCGGGCCATAAAGTGTCATCTAGAAAAAGTGAGAGCTTCATACTAGGCACCTGCATTTTATACGAACTGTACTTCCTCTGCACCTTCGCTTTTATCTTCTGCAAGGTGACATGAACTCGGGTTTTTTCTAATATGTAGTCAACAATGTCCGTCTCTGATGTGCATCTGTCAACGTTATTAATGAATAAAGGCACCTGTATAGCAGCAGCTTTGAAATTTTCACTGCCTGTATTTCGGGCTTTGCCTTCCAGTGTATTAAAACGATTTTTTAATCTCTTTTGTTGTACCAAAACCCACTGCTCGTTCGGTTTCTCAACCTTCCATTGTTTTTCTGTATTTATTACATTCGCAAAAGAATCATGTAAACACGTATTCACACTCGTACTACAATCCCGATACATTGGCGCTGATGACTCAAGCGACGACAGCGGCACGGGCGGCGGCGGCGGCACCGGCACATTCATGTTCGAGGTCGCGGTACGTGCGCACTCTTTCATTTGCGCTGGAACTTGCGGGCTGGGCGTCGCAGGGGAACGCATGAGCGCGGGCGCAGGCGATCCTGCCACCGCTCGCGCCGCAGCGATACAAGTAGCGCCCGGCAATGACTCATTTCGCTCATCTTGTCTTTGCGTTGTATTTTGGACCGCTTCCGAAACGGGGGGTAGACCGGCCGGTCCGCTATCCAAAAAATAACTATTTGATATATTAGTACCTCCGCCTCTCTTTTTATTAACATAACAGTCAAAGTTATTGTTCACCAAAGATGCATTTCTCAAATTAGTAAGTTCATTTTTAACTTCGTTAAACTTTTCTTTAGTAACATACGACTCCTTAATCGTTCGTAATTCATTTTGGATGACCAGCATATCCTTTAAGAGCTTTGTCGGATCAACATGATCAAAATGAACTGGAGGTAGCTTCTGTAAGTCCCTCGCAACAAAAACTGGAATTAAATCCGGATCAGTCTCTTTAAAAAGGCTTATAACGTCAAATAAATCTCTTTTCGAGCGTCCATCCTTTCTTCTACTTATCCTTTTCTTTGAGGTAGGCACAGATTCGAATAGCAAGCTCTTTGCACTTTCGATCTCCTCCGAAGAAAAACTTGACACACACAGATTCACCAAACTTTCTTCGTTCATAGTATCTATTTTATATTGAATAAAGGCTAATAACTCACTAACTACTAAATTGCACTGATTGCATTTTACAATATTATTAGACGTCATCTTCGTGCGATGAGTCACCGACTCGACTGTACGTTCGCTCGCTAGCGCTTGCGGACGCGATGATACCTAGGTACTCAATTTTTTTGCGACTAGACTAAATATAACTACCACATTCCTGAAATCATGTTTCAAATGAAATTGCGCCGAATTGAAGACGTAACGAACATTAACATTTGCCAGCGAAATTTTAGATTTTCGAAAATACTTCCCCAGAATACGTGGTACAGCCAAAACATATTATTATATTACGATTTACTACAACGCTCGTGTGAATATAGCATTAAAATGAAAAGTAAATACGATATTGGGAATTTGGTATTTTACGTACAGAGGTGTGACTGAATGAGCCCTTCTTACCCGACTGCCGAAGGAGGGTAATGTGTTTTGTATCAGTCTATGTATGTATGTTTGTTCCTATGTGGCGTTCCAGAGACCAAACGCGTTGGCCGATTTTGATGATTCGTCATCGATACGTCTTAATCTTGCGAGTGTCACTGGCTACATTAAAATTGGAAAAATGGCGGCTTTTGGGGCGCCATATTGTGGGGGCCCAATTTTTATTTTCTTCCAATCCCATCGCGTGGGGTATCAAAGGGTTATAAGAGTCAAATTCAACAATATATCTTAATATATATAAATCTCGTGTCACAATGTTTGTCCTCAATGGACTCCTAAACCACTTAACCGATTATAATAAAATTCGCACACCATGTGCAGTTCGATCCAACTTGAGAGATAGGATAGTTTAAATCTCAAATTATAGTCGCAATTTTAATTTATTGCTAATTATTTGTCTGTTATTATTTGACAGTCACAATAACCTGACGCTATAACTCCAGAACGCACGAACCGATTTCCACGGTTTTGCATTCGTTGGAAAGGTCTCGGGCTCCGTGAGGTTTATAGGGTAAGTAGGGTAGGGTAGGTAGGGTAGGGTAGGTAGGGTAGGGTAGGTAGGGTAGGGTAGGTAGGGTAGGGTAGGTAGGGTAGGGTAGGTAGGGTAGGGTAGGTAGGGTAGGGTAGGTAGGGTAGGGTAGGGTAGGTAGGGTAGGTAGGGTAGGTAGGGTAGGGTAGGGTAGGTAGGGTAGGTAGGGTAGGGTAGGTAGAGTTGGGTAGATAGTGTTAGGTAGGGTAGATGAATGTTTGGTGTTTTTATGGCAAAACAAAGTTTGCCGGGTCAGCTAGTAACACTTATATGTTTAAACGTTCCTTATTCGAATAAAATGTTAACTAGAAAGTCTTAAAAAAAAAAAAAACATCGTAAAATCTAAAAACCCGACTGCTTAAAAAACGAACTAAAAAGACGTAAACAAGAAAAAATCATGCTGTGCAGTCGGAGGATACATCTGGTTTTGGTCAGCCAGCTCGCGAATATTTGTATCCTCCGACTGCACAGCATGATTTTTTCTTGTTTACCATAATCTCTAAGAGTAAGGTTATTTTGAGATAGAGTAAGTGACAGATGTATGTACGTCATATACATCTGTCCCTTACACACATTCAAAATAACCTTATCCTAAGAGCTTATGGTCAACCCCCAGTTCGTTTTTATAGCGGTCGGGTTTTTTTTTTTTTTTAGTTACTTTTTATAAGATAATCAGAATCACAAATGACTGGCTGATCGATCTTAAAAGCTTCATCAAATCCAATGAGCTCAGAACGGCTCCCGTTTTCAAAAAGTATGGACAAGTCCTTCTTCTACAGCATATCCTGTCTGGGTCCTTGATCCACCACCCTTTTCTGTACCAATATTATAAAGAGGAAAGATTTTTTTGTTTGTTTGTACCGAATAGGCTCCGAAACTACTGGACCGATTTCGAAATTTCTTTCACCTATGGAAAGCTACATTATTCCCGGGTGACATAGGCTACTTTTTATCCCTGTATTCCCACGGGAACGGGAACTACGCGGGTGAAACCGCGAGGCGTCCGCTAGTCTATAATAACACAAATAATCCTACATATTAGGTACATAGCTTGTCCATCTGTCATCATTTTCCATGTTCATATGTGACACAATTTCAATAATTATATTACTTGCATCCTTTCGTTATCACAAGCGATAAGATAGGGTCACCGATAACATTAAATGCCAAGGGATTATGACGTCACTAGATTAAGGCCGTACCCTGACCAAAACACCGCCGTGAACATTCCTAGTGCCCTAGCGGCACACTGGTAGGCTTGTCGAAAAAATATCGATTCATCGATATATCGATATTTTTGATTTGATATATCGATATTTTTGGCCGATATATTTTTATCCGATACATCGATATATCGATACAAAATATTCAATATCGAAAAACGTATCAAAATCGATATTTTTTTCAAATTTATATTACTTGCAGAATATTTAACAGAATTCAAAGCCGTTAAAGATAGGAACGAACGGAAAATTACTGTATTGTCTACGACTATAATGTTTTGTTAGTCTTGCGTGTGTGTGTATGTGGCGGCCGCGGAGGCAGTCATCATCAGACACTCGTTACTCACTTTCAAATGTAAGTTCTTTTGCGTTGTGTGTGTGTCATATTTTAATATTTTTGCTATTTAGTTTTTGTTATTTTAAATTTTTAAGGAATAACGATTAACATACCTTCGTTTTTATTAAGTTTCTCATACATTAAAATAATGTACATTTTGTATAAAAATGCCTATTAAAAGCAAAAAAAACTAAAATCTCTGAAAATCGGACCGATATATCGATATTTTTTCCTCGATATATCGAGGTTGATATTGATATTTTAATAAATAACGATACATCGATATATCGATATATTTTTTCACTTTCGACATCCCTACACACTGGTGGCGCATGAGTTTCGCGCAGATTTTGGAATAAAATCTTTGTAAAATCGAATTTTGTTCTTTTGAAAAAAAATACTTACAATATGTTCGTTATTTAATTGTCTATCCATTAGTTTTAGTACAAACATTAATTAATGAACACTTTACGAGGAGATGCATGCTATCAATCATTATTTCTCATTTTTATGGTTTTGTTGGAAGGAGATTATTGAAACATATACTTCATCTATATATATAAAAATTAATCCCTATTTCCTTTGGTCACGGCATCACGCGTGAATGGCTGGACCGATTTCGCTTATTTTTTTTTGTTGTGTTTGTTATTGTTAGGAGAAGGTTCTTCTGAAAAAAAAGTCGTGTGGCACTCGGGGACTGCCGCGGTAAAGCTATTGTTGCATAGCATTTATTCTAGATCCAGTCCTGGAAAATGCGTCAAAAAAAAATTAAAAACGTTAAAAACTCGAAAACGTAGCGAGCCAAACCCGCATTTATTTACGATTAATAAAACTCTAAAAAACAAAACAAAAATACCCTTATTCACATTGAAATAAGGTCGCTTTTCTTTGACAAGCAAAAGTGACCCTTATTCTCATAAGCATAAGGTCCACATTGATCACCATTGTCACAGAAACAGCTCAGAGAGACCGATAAAAGGCAAAAAAATTACGACCAACAAAAATTTTAAAACCCTCATATCTCAGAAACGGTTGGAGTTAGCGCATTTCTGACAAAAAAATTGCCCCCCTGCCCACGCTACTTCATCCAGGAGAACAAGATAGGATTTACCCCCCCCCCCTTAACTGTTTACCTCCCCCCGAAAAAAAATATTTTTCATTCTAAAAATACCAACACGGAAATCGAACAGACAACAACATTCCACAGAATTCAAAAACCTTATTAAAAGTCAAAGTATCACCGCCGTGCCCGTCGGAGTGGGGAGCGTGAGGTTTTTTCGTTACGGAATTTCTGGATTCGGTCCCCGCGCTCAAGGCCCGCGATAGAAGCTATGCAATAGCTTAAAAATTTACACCTTACCAACAGTAGGGTAGGTAGGGTAGGGTAGGATAGGGTAAGTAGGGTAGCGTAGGTAGGGTAGGGTAAGTAGAATGTTTGGTGTTTTTATGGCAAAACATAGTTTGCCGGGTCAGCTAGTTAAAAATAAAAATGAAATCTACCATTTTGGAATCAATAATATGTAGAAATTTAAGGTATTTTTATTAGCTGATATTTCTTTTTAAATAACGTGTAGATAGCTCCTAAAAACTGCACGAAAAACGGCTACCGCGGCGTTTTGCTCGGGGTAGCGCCTTAATAAAAAAAAGTAATTAAATTACTTGTCATTGAACCTACATTTCAAAATTGTGTCCCGTAATAGTTGCGCCTAATTTGTTGATAACGAGAGCCAAGGTTAGCGGCCCCGGCGCGTGCGCAAGGCCAAGGCGGCTTGCGTCGTAATAGTCGCGTGTTCTACAAACTAAACTGTAAGCTAATAATATAACTTGCACGTGCGTGAAGATTTTGGGAAATTATGCTTGAAAGTAAAACATGTTTTACACGTTTTTTCTCGCACGTGTAAAACCTGTTTGACATCAAGTAGGTAAATGTAACTGATACGCTTTTTCTCCGTAGTTGACATTGTTATCAAACATGATAGCCAGGGCAGGGCTTATGTAAGATACAATGCATTAAGGTTACACTAGTTGATCATTCTTCCATACAAACGTAGTCTGACGATTACTCCACTGTTTGACGATGAACGTTCAAAATATATCAATTTGTCTCATCATTGTCTAGAACTGTACGAAAAAAAAAAAATTATGGACGTCGAAAGTCGTCGAAACTAGTATTTCAACACTAATTTTAACGCATCTTTGGGCGGAAATAAATACTAAAGAAGAAGGAAAATTGCAAAACGGCCTCCATACAGGGATAGATTAGTAATTCAACAATGCAAATAATTTTATTCTGAAAATATACATTTAGCAGTTTTTTTATGATATCTAGACTCCCAAAGGTCTTCTTTGTAAATTTTCGCGCGCTCGTTTTCGTTCTAAATCATCATGCATTTTGCAAAAAACTTGCAACAAAAAAAAGTACGTATGCGCACTAGCTACTTACTGCTCATCACAGCATCTATCTCTTTAGCACGTGTTTTCGGATGAGACAGCATGCATTTTAACCTCGCGCACAAAACAGTTCGTGCCGTCGACTAGGGCAACCTTAAGCATAAAGGTCGTAGCTCATTTACACTACCCCGCTCCAACACCGCCTCAAACTGAGATAACTGCTCGCTGTCCACGCGCCGACAGCTAGCAGGCAACCAGCTGTCCACGCGCTTACAACTAGCAGTCATATAGCTGTCTACGTGCCGACCGCTTTCGTCTTACCCTTTTCGACAAGCTAGCAACGTGATCCAAACTAGCAGTCAGTGTGCGTATAGTTCTCGCCGAACTTCTTGGCCGCCCTTAATTTTACTACTGCGCAGCCATCGTACAATGGGCCAAAGCTATATCTGACCACCGTAAGGACTATTTCTGCTTGCAGGGCTCGCCCGCTAAATTAACGCCGACTTATACTCATCAACCAATACCATCGCAGCATCGGGTGACTATTTCTCTAGTACCTGTCAGCCCCTTGTTTTTATAATTAAAAAAGACGGCAAACAAATAAGTCATTTGGCTATGGTCGACGCAATAAGGGCAGACGCAGCTATGGTCATCTTGTGCACGGGATTTTGTTTTCAAAGTGATCAGATATAGCTTTGGCCCAGTACCTAACCAACTGCAGGGCGGCCAGGCGACCAAGAAGTTTGGCGAGAACTAAGTATACCTACAGCGCACGGGGCTGAGTGCTTACCACGCGCTTCAAGTAAGCGCGTGGTAAGCACTCAGATCAAATAAAAAGTCAAGATGGAACGTTGCAAACAACAATGTGAAGCCGGTTCAAACTATGCCTTGCTGTATAAATACACAATTACACGCGCACACGTACAACGTAAATACCCCTTAGCTTGTCAGTTGAGCTTTATTATGTGATCTGTGAACTCGAATGACAAGCTAAGGCGTAATTTCGTTGTACGTGAGTGCGTGTAATTGTGTATTTGTACGGCGAGGCATAGTTTGAACCGGCGTCACTTTGTTGTTTGCAACGTTCCATCTTGACTTTTTATTTGATCTGAGGGTAAGCATGAAGTACGCGAGACGTCAGCTGTCGAGTGGTACGATGGTGGTACGATGGCGGTGGTCTGCTAATTTGCCAATGAAAAGTATGTCTTCAGGGGACGTCCTGAAGGTCACATTTCAATGAACATTATTTTACCGGTTGGGAGCGGTGTCGTATAAGTCGGATACGACCTTTAGTTTAATACAATATGGTCACAGATAATATAAGACTAGCATATGGTAAAATTATAATTAGGTACTTGACAACATTTTAAAACTGATAAAAAATCTTTTTAACAAAAAATACAACCGACTTCCAAATAAAAACACTACAAAGTGAAAAATAACTTCAATTTCGTAAGTCGGTGTTATACCAGGGTGAACTGTTCAACCTGCGTACCCCTTTAGAGCGTGATAGTGTGATGTTATGTTATGAAATGATGTAAACAATAGACAGACATCCGATTTGCAGCTATCCCGAGTGATTTGCCGTCATTTATTGAAGAGTTCTGATGTATATCTCCGGAGTTCTTCTAGATGAAATTTAAATGGGACCACATGACAAGCATCAGCTTTCAAATGAAAAAGATTCATCAAAATCGGTCCACCCAGTAAAAAGTTCTGAGGTAACACACATAAAAATAAAAACAGCCGAATTGAAAACCTCCTCCTTTTTACGAAGTCGGTTAATAATATAGTATTATCTGAAAACTGGTTGTGCTGATGGAGCCATCTTGTTTCGGGTACCACTCTCGAAGCTCCTCCTGTATAAACTATTTGTGGCACAGTCATTTGTCTTTTATCAGTTGGTCGGTATTACTTGCTACGAAAATAACCTACGTGGTTGTAAATATAAAGATTATAAAAATAAACAGTCCTATCTATAAAGATAAATGAATAAACATTATGAACTTTCAAAATAATGACGTTGCCCTTTTTTGTTTTCAGTGGCGACCACACAGAGGTGATCGAGCTGGACTTTGACCCAAAAACTGTCACGTATGGAGATCTCCTCGATATGTTCTGGGCGAACCACGAGTATGGACTAACCACCAAGCTAAAGAGACAGGTAATATTGAAAACTAGCTGTCACACGCGGCTTCGCTCCCCGTCAACTGGCTACCTACCTACCCTACCTACATGAATGTTGCGTAATTTAAACCGTTTACGCAGCGCACGCAACGGAAGCTCTCAAAAAGGAATATTTTGCCCGTTTTTGCCACATTTTTCATTTATGCTTATCTCCTATTGGTCGTAGCATGATGTTATATAGCCTATAAACTTCCTCGATAAATGGACTATCCAACACAGAAAGATTTTTTCAATTCCAACCAGTAGTTCCTGAGATTAGCGCGTTCAAACAAACAAACAAACTCTTCAGCTTTATAATATTTATTAGTATAGATTTAAAACCCCTTTTTCTAAAATGAAACAACAGTGTTAGAGCAAGCTTACTATAAGGGTCAACTATCAAGACTTGTTAAAACTATGGGTTCGTTTAACACACACCATAGACAAGAAAAAGCGTAGGATATATTTAGTAGGAATTCGCGGTAATTGGGGGCCAACTTCAGAAAATTGGAGTGAAATATGTAGAGGTTATTTTACAACAAAAAAAATCACGCTATCTGTTCTAAACAAAGAAAATCTTTGACATACATACATACATAAACTCACGCCTTTTTCCCATGGGGGTAGGCAGAAACTACAGAACGCCACCTGCTACGATCCTTACATACTTCTTTTGCTTCACTAACATTCATACACCTAGTCATACACACACGCCGGTTATGAGTACTGCGCACCTGGCCTTTCTGAAGAACATCACCAATAAGGTCTATGTATGTCCCCCTTCTGGCGTTCTAGGGTGTCCCTCTCCCGGCGTTTCAATTAAAATCTCTGACGTTGAAAAAGTACCTATATAACTACTTACCTATAGCGACATACCAATTATCAAGACTTATTAGAAATAGTTTTTGTTGAAGTAAACAATCACAAATGTGCCAATAGTGTAGGTGTACCATATAATTATTATTTACGTGCGAAAGCAAACTGTCTGCGGCAAAATCGTTAAATTAGGTGTGAAATTATGTGTCGACTGATTTATGGTTCACTACGTTTTGATTCATTTTCAAAGAACATTTTTTTACTTTCTAGCCGAAATTTCTGGTGTTTATTTTTCTAATGTTATCTTATCTAAAATAAATAAAGTCAGTCACTAAGTTTATCTTAAACAGGTGTTGAATAGCCTAGTCGAAAAAGTCACATTGACATTCAACTTTTTGTTAAGAATTAAACAAAAAACTTAATTATGTAGATACCAAAAAGATAAAACGTTTAACAATAAAAATCTACAGCAGAACTTTATTCTGCAACTTATTATGGCGGTTCGAAAGTTATGAATATAAATAAAATATAAAAGAGAACAAGCAAAATTTCAAAATTTAAAAATCCCCCGACACATTTATCTTGCGAAAACACCCCGATTCAAAGAGTAAAATGCCCATAACTTTTGAACGGCTGAACCGATTTTATTCAAACATAGCTAAGAACACTCTCGATTAAGTCACCTTTTAAACAAAAAAAAACTAAATTAAAATCGGTTCACCCGTTTGGACGCTATGATGCCACAGACAGACGTCAAACTTATAACATCCCTCTTTTTGTGTCGGGGGTTAAAATAAAAGAGTTATGAATATAAATGTGGACGGATAGAGGGGAGGGGACGGCCAAAGAAAAGATGGATGGACTGTGTGAGGAGTGATATGAAAGAAAAGGGAGTCAGTGATAGCGTGAGGAGGACAGGACGGTATGGAAGAAGAAAACGTGTTGCGCCGACCCCAAGTGACATGGGACAAGGGCAGAAAGAAGAAGATGATTATGGCGGCTCGTCAAAGTTTATTCTATTACTCATGGGTGCCAGGAGGGGTGTACTTGGGGTGCAAGTCTGGTGGTGGTGCAAGACTAAGCTTTTTTTTTTCCGGTGTGTAAAATTCTCATTGGATGTCCTCCGCCCTGAGGAGGCGGAGGGGTCTGTCAGACTCTTACTGACTAAATACCACCCCGGTGTTCCGTCTCACACCTACACCGGGGGTCGCGGGAACAACGATACTTCCGCAACCCCCGGCTAGTGCCGGCCCGCCTCTGCGGGCCACTACCTCGGGTTGGGGGGGGAGTGAGGTGTTGGACTCCCCCCGCGACGTCTAAGAGGGGCGCGTGGAACACAACGCACCACCACCTCGGGTCCTGATCTGTCCTGAAGTCTAACCTAACCTAACTTTCAAAAGCATAAAATAGTCAAGAAATGAATGGAATAAAAGCTCTCGCAAAAAAAATTACTTCAAAACCAAAACAATAAAAAGTGCAAAATAACTTTCGTTTCGGCATTTGGTCGGTTTCGCAAAACGATAAAAACATGAGGTATAAAAACACTTTTTATTGTTTTTGAAATCTATATTTTTTTTGCGAAAATGTTTTTATTTCTTTCTTTTTAGTAGAAGTTCACCATCACTACAAATTGAGCAAGTTCAAAGACAAAGACAAAGACAAAGATATTTTATTTCAACTAGGCCACAAAGCGGCACTTTTGAACGTTAGTTACATTAAAATTTACAGGGAATAAAAATTGATTCTACCGTGCATTCGGAAAGTAGCTTGTTATGGAGAAGAACGCACAAGAAACTCCATACTTACTCTTTTAAAAAAAAATATGTTTTTTTTACAATATTTAGGTACATAAGTACATACATTAATAAATTTATATGTGTGAGGACAATGCACCCAGAATCACTACATACTATACTACGTACAGGTACAAAGTATTAAAAGTACTCACACATGTACTGTGCAGTTACATAATAAGCGCTAGAAAAACACTAGCATCCGAAGCAGTTAAGTTAAGACCAATCCCAACTGACGGCGCCCGTTCACGAACATGACGCATGAATCGGCACCACCCAGCTCAACCATCATGAAGGGAACCGAATGATCCAACACACACGCCACCATCAGAGAGACATTTGAGAGAGCATGACACACTCAACTGCCAGGGCAAACACAAGTCAACGAACGACACCGAGGTACAGCAAATGGTAGATTTACAGTTGGGTACATAGTACTCACACACGTGCTGCGCAGTTATACTATACTAAAAGAAATTGAGTCTATATAATACAAATATATTCATACAGTCTTCAGCAGGTCCAACAATTCTACAAAACAATAATGTTCTGCATATCACTTGTTTTTGCGCCCTAGTGGTTGTGGAGCAAGAGTAGCATTGAGCCAAGCATTTTTATCAGTGATGTAATCCCCCAACTTATAATATGCCTGCCTGCATAGTGTGCGTTTTATACAAGTTTTAAATTTCGTCTCATTCAGTTCTAGAATGTGGGGAGGAATTTTATTGTAACATTTTGTACAGTACCCCATGAAAGAAGAGGCTACTTTAGCCAGTCTGAAACCTGGTTGAACTAATTGGTCCCTATTTCTAGTAATGTAATTATGTCTATCTCCGTTTTTACTAAAAAGATGTAAATTTTTTCTTACGTACATGATATTTTCATAAATATATTGACAAGGAACCGTCATGATGTTAATGCCCTTAAACAGTTCCCTTAGAGAATCGCGCCGGCGAAGATTGTATATCGCTCTGATGGCTCGTTTTTGCAGAATAAAAATTGACTCAATGTCTGCAGCCCTTCCCCATAGTAAAATACCGTAAGACATTATACTATGAAAGTAACTAAAATAGACCAGCCTCGCGGTATCTACATCACTAAATTGACGAATCTTTCTAACAGCATAAGCTGCCGAACTTAGCCGCCCTGCAAGTGATATTAAATGAGGACCCCATTGTAACGTTGAGTCTAGCGTGATCCCCAGGAAAACCGTTTTATCGACGAATTCTAGCTTCTCCTTGTTTAAGATAATGTCACAATCAGTACTTTTTACATTCGGCAAGGCAAATTTTACGCACTTGGTTTTTTTACCATTTAAAACTAAATTATTTGCAGTGAACCAATCCTGAACCAGCCGTAGCGCGTTATTTACGTCGTCAACCTGATAAGTACGTCTATTTATTTTAAAAATTAAAGATGTGTCATCAGCAAATAACACCATGTTTAGTTTGTTTTCCAATAAACGGGGTAAATCGTTTATGTATATTAAAAATAAGAAAGGACCTAATATTGAGCCCTGGGGTACCCCCATTTTCACGTTTAACCCCGACGAATTCACACCGTTTATCTGAACTAATTGCTGTCTATCACTTAAATAAGATTCAACCAAACTTAACGCTGATTGACCTAGCCCGTAATGCTCAAGTTTCAGAAGTAATGTTAAATTGGAGTGTAGAGACGTTCAATAATATGCTGTACATGGATATCCAATCTTATCAATACGCCTACCTTTTAGATTCCAATTTAGAATTAACATTAGAAATGTTTACTGGCTTAAACGGCAGAATAAGCAATCAAGGAATGAAAAATATTTACCATAATTTGAAAATATTAATCAACGAGGACATCACTTATACCCATGACATGACTGTTGCTAACATGACTTCTTATATACCACAAATTGACTCGTGTGATTCAGATCAATATAACAAGGGAAACCATTTTTTTCTTTTATAATAATTTACGGATACTCCATCAAAATATTGCTGGACTCCTGAACAAATCAGATTTCCTTTCAATTCATCTTCAAGAATTATCTATGAGTCAAAAGAATATAGACGTAATATGCATAACTGAGCACTTTATCATGCTTGGGCACGAGCATTTGCTAAATATACCAGGCTACAAGCTCGCTGCTTGCTATGCAAGACGTGAGAAGAAACGAGGAGGTGCCTGCATTTTAGTAAACAAATCGCTTGAATACACAGAACTACGAAATGTATCGCGATATTCAATAACAGGTGTAATTGAATGTTGTGCTATTGAACTCGTTAAGCAGGGCTTGATAGTCATATGTGTTTATCGACCTCCAAAGTTGAGTAATTTACATGTTTTTTATGATAGTTTGGATGTGGTGTTAAAATTGTTATGTGTAAACCCTAAGAGGAAAATTGTTTTGTGCGGAGACTTCAACATTGACCGGTTAAAAAGAAATAATATTAGTTTGGACTTTGAATGCTTTCTCTTGGGCTATAATCTCAATCTAGAACTTAATCAACCGACTCGACTGTCTAGTAGTAGCTGTATAGATAACATAGCACATAACTCAAAATCTAAATGTAAAAGCGAAGTGATAGACTTTGCCTTATCTGATCACACCGCACAAATATTTGAAACAAAAGTAAACAAAACCTGTAGACTAAATTCATGGCGTGTAAAAAAAAGGGACCTTTCATTGGAAAACTTAAATAATTTCAACAATTGTATAAAATGCCTTTCTTTTTCAGAAATGTATGAAACAGAAAATGTTGATGAAGCATATGATATATTCATGGAACATTTCTGCATGCTGTATAATATGTGTTTCCCTTACAAGTTCATTACTATAAAACCAAATAAAAAAAATAAATGGATTTCTAGGGGTATACGCGTTTGTAGTAGGAAGCAACGTCACCTTCTATGGGAACGCAGACGTAGTCCAACAATAGAAAATAAAATAAAATTTAAAAATTACTCACAGCGTTTTAGAAAAATTGTAAAGTTGACTCAAAAAGCTCAAAACAATTATTTCATCAATACGTCACTTAACAAGTCAAAGGCATCTTGGCAAGTCATAAATAATAAAATACATACTAACGAACCCATTTCCCAGATCAAAGTGCACGATACAATTATAGAAAACCCCAAAGAAATTTCGGATGCATTCAACAACTATTTTATTGATCAAGTTGAAAACTCTCCTAAAGCATCAATAGAAACGAGTGGTTTACTCGAAAATCCAAAAACAATGTTCATGCCTCCGGTGATCCACCATGACGTACTGAAGGCAATAAAATCATTGAAAAATAAAAACAGCTTTGGATATGATGAAATAGCTACCAAAGTTATAAAGTTTGTTGCCAATAATATCACCATACATCTCAGCCACATTGTTAATTTAGCCATCAGCTCGGGTGTGTTTCCAGACGGTTTAAAAACAGTTATAGTCAAACCACTGCACAAAAAAAATTGCAAGAAAGATATGGCAAACTACAGACCGATAGCTTTAATTCCCGTTTTTTCAAAAGTGATAGAAAAGATAATTTACGAATCTATTGATAATTTTTTGACAAAACACAATATATTATGCAGTGAACAAGCAGGCTTTAGAAAGAACAAAAGCATTAATACGGCAGTATATGATTTGATCAGTGAAGTAATGTTGAATGTTGATAAAAAAAATCCCATATGTGCCATCTTTACAGATATGACGAAGGCTTTCGACTGCGTCAATCACAATATTTTAGTAAGCAAACTAAACAAATATGGTATCAGAGGAAACGTGTTGAATCTCTTGGAATCCTACCTCAGCAACCGCACACAATACACGGAGACGTCTAGCATTTGCCTTAAAACTAAATGCGAAAAAAAATACCGATCTGAAGGCAAAATAGTTAAATTTGGTGTACCACAGGGTAGTGTATTAGGACCACCCTTATTTTTGCTGTATATAAACGATCTGCCTAGTCAAATAAAGCACCCAATGGTTTTATTTGCTGATGACAGCACAGCACTTGTAAAATGTACCGATATTACTCGCTATGCACAAGATATCAATGACACTTTAAAAGATATTATAAATTGGCTTGATAAGAATAACCTAGCGATAAACTTACACAAAACTAATGTAATGCACTTCCACCAACGTACAATTCCACCAAATGTAAAAGTACAATACAATGGCCAAAAGATCCATGTAGTTCGGGTCGCAAAATTTTTGGGATTATTGATAGATGACCAATTAACATGGAAACCACAAGCCGAAGAAGTTTGTAAAAAGCTGAACACTGCAGCATATGTAATTTGGAACTTAGCAAAAAAAGTTGACATAAAAACCGCTTTAGTATCATACCACGGTTTGATAGCTTCGGTTTTGAGATTCGGAATAATTTTTTGGGGTAATTGTAGCCTAAGGGATAAGGTATTTAAGGCGCAAAAACGATGCGTAAGAGCGATGCGTGGTCTTAAGTCCACAGAAAGTTGCGAACCTCTGTTTAAGTCTCTTAAAATTCTTCCCTTTCCATCATTGTATATTATGGAAATGTCAATGTTTGTAAAGACTAATGCACACCTGTATACTAAGGTCTCGGACACCAGAAAGGGCCCAGTTAGAAGTCAATATAAAAACCTATTGAATGTCGGTAGCTTTAAAACAGCTCTATTAAATAAAAGTGTTATTTGTATGGGACCAATAATATTTAATAAATTACCAGATCATATAAAAAATAATACATTACATCTTTTCAAAAAAAAGCTTAAAAACTTTTTACTGGAGAAATGTTATTATTCGCTTAGTGATTTTTTGAACGACCGACTTTAATCCTTGATATTTTGTTTTTAATTTGATTGTATTCCGACTATTTTGTATTTGACCGTGATGATTTTATTAATTGTATTTGACTGTTTTAATGATTTGATTTTATTTTGACATTTATATTTGACTGTTTTAATGATTTGATTTTATTTTGATTTTATAACCCTAATTGACAAACTGACTGCTTTGATTGTATTTTGGAAATTTTAACTGAATCTTATTTTAGTGTTTTGTTTTCCCACCTTATTATTATTAATTGTTTAATTATGTGTTTGTTTTATTTGTTTAATTTTTGCATGCCAAATTTTGGGCAGAATGTATGGCTCAACTTTTCCAACAACCCAACATCTTATTTTGTATACCTTCATTCTAGCAAATAAATTATTTGATTTGATTTGATTTGATTTGAATGTTTCATGATTAACGCAATCAAACGCCTTCGACAGGTCGCAGAAGATACCTATGGCATCCTGCGACTCTTCCCACGCATTAAAGATGTGTTTTAATAGGGTGACACCAGCGTCAGTTGTACAACGTCCTTTGGTGAAACCATACTGTTTATCATGCAAGATTTTATTCGTATTAAAATGAATGAGCATTTGATTAAGCATTATCTTCTCAAATACCTTGCTGAAAACCGGCAACACGGATACTGGTCTATAATTATTTGTGTCTTTACTGTCCCCGGATTTAAAAAGTGGTATAACCTTACTATATTTCATTAGATCCGGAAAGACTCCTTGATCCACACACAAATTAAAAATTACAGCTAAGTACGGCGCTATAGTCTGAATAATGGAGGTACAAGCTTTGATGGACATTCCCCACAGATCTTCAGTCGGTTTGATCTTGATTTGCTTAAAAGCTTTTATTACTGTTATGGGGTTTATATGTGAAAAGTTAAATACATTCGGGCAGGCTGAAACGTTCGCGTTTAATAATCCAAAAGCAAGCGCGGGCGAAGAATTTAAGGTTTCAGTAGTTTTAATTGGGATGTTGGTAAAGAAATTTACAAATTCTTGCGCAACATTTTTGTTATCTCTAATAAGTCCGTGTGTGGTCTCAAGCGTGTAATCAGGATTATTTCTTTTATTCCTGTTCGTTTCATTATTTATAATTTTCCAAACCGTCTTGATTTTATTTTCTGCTAATTTAACCTTATTTCTAATATACAAGGCCTTAGCTGCCTTACATGTATTTTAAAAAATTCTCGAGTAAGTAGCAACATACTTATTAAACGTTTCAGTGTTCATACAAGGCTTAAGGCCATATAGCTCGTAAAGTCTTTCCCTACTTTTTCTAAGTCCTGTAGTCGCCCAGTCACTGAATAAAAACTTAGGGCATACAGTTTTAGTTATCTTCTTAAAAGTGTTATTAAACTCTTTTTGAACCACTGAAAAAACTTCATCATACAAAATATTACCGTTATTCACTGTGAGGTCCTGATCGCTTAACTTAGCGATTAAAGTGCTGTTAAATTTATTTAATTTACCGGATGTTATTGGTCTGGATTGAATCTGCACTTGTTTAATTAGCATATTGGACTCAAATGTCACAAGTAGCCCACTATGATCCGAAGGCAGATAATTTATAATGGCATTGTCCAAGTAGTTGCAGCAACAAAAAACATTATCAATACATGTAGCAGAAGTCAGCGTAGTTCGGGTTGGTTCCGTAAACACATGTGACAAATTAAATGATTTAAAGAGATTTAATAACCTACTTCTATCTGAATTATCTTCTAGAATATTAATATTAAAGTCACCACAGACAATTACTAGTTTATTACCCATTGCGAGTTTTGCCAAAACATCTTCCATCACTGACTCGAATATAGAGTAGTTCTTATAATTAGGGGGTCTGTAGACGGACACTATGACATGCTTATCCAGCTCAACACAGGACAGTTCAACACTATGTTCAACTGAGAGGTCTACTATATCTTTACGAGGTTTTGATTTAATACCATTTTTAATTAATATAAGTGAACCCCCACGCAACACAATATTTCTGTTAAAACAACTACCCACAGTATAATTTTCATAATAGATTAGCATTGCGTAATCTTTCAGCCAATGCTCAGTGAAACAAACAATGTCAAACATTGTTTTTTCTAAAAACAGTTCGATTTCTAATTCCTTTGAAGAAAAACCCTGAATATTTTGGTGAAATAATTTCAGAGAATTCTGCTCAGACCCTTTTCTTAAATTATTTTTTTGCGAGCAAGAAGGTACCTTTTTAATGGTGGACATACTCGCAACTATTTCGTTATTGATACTATCAACTAGTTTAAAGAATAAATATTAATAGCATTTTTGCTAACGTTATTCAAGGTATTGACCACCTTTAAATTAGTACTATTACTAATATCAATAATAACTGTATACTTCGACATACTACTTATGTCTGAGTTTATTGTATAAGATAATAGCCGAGCTATTTGATGTCTTACCCTAAGAGGCAGATACAAAGTATCGCCTGTCGACTTTAATTTATCAACAAAAATGTTGATGTCAAAAAAAACAAGTTTGTCACTATAGTGACTCTCAAGAAAGTGCAGATGCTTATTAAGCATGTGAATGTGATTATTTTGTCTATTTGACAATTTATCCAAGTAAGGGAAGGCTCCATAGTAATGTACCTAATGGATTGACAATATACCCATTATAACTCAATTTATACATTCGTGCTGTTTAGCGCTAAAGAGTTCGGTTGTATGATCCATATCTGGAAAACTGCCTAACCGATTTTGATGAAACTTGCACCATGATCTAAGTAGTGACCTAAGAGATACATAATTCAATATGAATGATCATGATCCGATTACTAGTTTCGGAAAAATGCGTTGACAGAGATACCTGTATACATATACCTACACATAACGGATCCATGCGGACGAGGTCACGGGATATCAATTTGTTGTATACCAAATCCTCCAGAATGTCACAAATACTTTTCTGAAAACCGCAACAAAATCAGTTCAGCTAAACGCGAGAAAATCGCGGACAAACATACATACCAAACTTTACGGGTCAAACTGAGAACCTCCTTTTTATAAGCCAAGCAAAGGCCAGGCGAGCTGCTAAAATTTCGAGGTCGTTCATGGATCCTTCTAATTTAGTTTTCAAGCTTTTCTGCATAATTGTAGAAAGTTAGAGCATGTCCTATACGAGGCATGTTCCTGAAAATACTCTTATCGGCACCCAAGCTATTGTTAAAACGGTTTTATTTTTCTAGTTTTTATAGGATCGCGTTTGACCACTATCTCGCCTGATATTAAGTGATACGCTTGCCTAGAAGTAACCTATTCACTCTTGACTTGAAGACCCCTAAGTTGTAGCTATCAGGAAACAAGGACGCTGGCAGTGAATTCCACTCCTTAGCTGTACGCACAATGAAAGTATTTTCAAAACGCTTTGTGCGTATGGGTGGGATATCCACCGTGTACCGATGGTGCATTGCCGTACGTCTTGTAGTCTGATGATGGAGAGGGCTAGGCGCAATCAAATTGTGCAGTTCCATCGCACACTCCCCTAAATGTAACCGATAGAAAACCGACAGGCGGGCAACTAGTCGTCGGTGTTCAAGGCTCTGGAGCTTTGAGTCGACCAGCGCATCATTGCCGATAAGTCTCTTGGCCCGTCTGTCAATCGACTCAAGTGCACCAAGCTGGTATTTGGCAGATCCGTCCCAGAGGTTAGAGCATGACCGAACTTGCGCTTTATACAAGTTGAGCAGCTGACTCACGCCTGAAGCGTGAAGTACCGTCTCACCTTCGCAAGGATCCTCAACTTTTTTCCAGCCAATTGAGCCTTTGCCACAATTAATGGAGCAAAATTGAGGGTCGATGTTAACGTACCAAGAAGGTCAAGATGGTCCGTTATCGGCACGGTTACACCACTGAAGGATGGAGCCGGGTGGAATTGGCTTTTTTTTGCGGAAAAAAGACACGCCTGTGTCTTAGCAGCATTGAAACGGACGGATACATATAAGTATATATTATTTTCTATATATATGTATGTGTATTTTACCTGTTTTATTATGTTATATAATAATTGGTTCTATTTTTATTATTAAACAATGCACCTGCCATGTTATCTCTTCACCACCCTTGGTTGACTGGTAGAGAATGCCTAAGGCATTAAGTCCGCCTTTGTACCTTTTGTGCATGAAGTCTAAATAAATAAATAAATAAACGGAGACTGCCTCCAAATACAGGTTCAAGCGCTCAACCATGAATTAATGATGTACCTACAGATCATAAAATCGTGGCCACGTTTTCACATAAGTCGTCAACATCACTTCCCTTATACAACCGAATCAGAGACGAAGAATAATATGTCTGAATGTTTCTTTTTGTGCTTCATATTTGGTGCAAATAAACTTATTTTCTTTCTTTCTAATACTTATTATTATCTTTTCTTTTACAGTACCAATCGCTGATTTTGTACCACGACGAGGAGCAACGCTTGGCAGCCGAGGGATCCTACAAACAGACGCAGGAGCGCTGCAACGAGCAGCTGCGCACTGAGATCGCGCCCGCTGGCGCCTTCTACCCTGCTGAAGAGTAAGTAGATACTACTTTTACTCCTTTTTATCTCAAAGAACGCTTTCAGTTCCTCTGTGACACCCATTCTAGGTCCTTGAGATCATCGGAAAATCTAAAATTAAGTATTTGTATGCATTCCACTTCCTTCTTTGACAAATCTTTCACGATTCAAGCAGTTCGGTTGTGGAATGTATTACCTATTGAAGTGAGACGTGCTCAAACACTGCCAACGTTCAAGAAAATGGTGAAGGAACATTACTTTTCACTATAATTTTTATTCTTCTCCTTTCTCTGTTTTATATATTTGATATGTATTAGTATATTAAGTAATATTGTATGTATGTATTGTATGTTATTAAGTCTAAGTAATATAATTTCTGATATTTTGTACACTGACAGCCCTAAATTCTTCTCCTATCATTCAGTCCATCCAAAGGTTGTCTGTAAGAGATTGCCTAGTGCGATAAGACCGCCCATTGTACACTTGTATATTTGAACGTTTGTCTTGTATGTTTTTTTTGTGGTGTACAATAAAGTATATAATAAATAAATAAATAGATAAAATGTTCTATAGAGGAAATACATTTTGTTTGTTGAAAGTATTTTACCTCGGTGAGGAGCTAAATAATAAAAGCCGCACAGTACACAAAGCATCCGGTTATGCTGGTAGCCGACCCCAACATACCTAATTAGAAAAAAACCGGTCAAGTGCGAGTCGGACTCGCGCACGAAGGTAAATTGCGGTTTGCGATTTCTGACGTATTATAAAAACACTACTTACTAGATCTCGTTCAAACCAATTTTCGGCGGAAGTTGAAATGGTAATGTACATCATTTATTTTTTTAGTTTTATCTTTCTCTTATTTTAGAAGTTACAGGGGGAGACACATTTTAGTACATCATATTTTTTTTAGTTCTATCATTCTCTTATTATGACAAAAAAAAATAGTAACCTCAATATCATTTTTGAAGACCTATCCATAGATACCCCACACGTATGGGTTTGATGAAAAACATTTTTTGGGTTTCAGTTCTAACCTTTTGGGGAACCCCCAAAATTTATTGTTTTTTTTTTCTATTTTTGTGTGAAAACCTTAATGCGGTTCACAAAATACTTACCAAGTTTCAACAGCATAGTTCTTACAGTTTCGAAAAAAAGTGGCTGTGAAATACGGACGGACGGACAGACAGACAGACATGACGAATCTTTAGGGGTTCCGTTTTTTGCCATTTGGCTACGAAACCCTAAAAAACAAATTATTAAAAAAACAAAAAACTCCACTGCTAAAAAATTATAAACTGAAAAGAGAAAAAAATGTTCTAGGCATAATTTATACATTAAATATTATGAGGTGCTGCAGGCAAAAAAATCTATCAAAACTTCGTTTGTCACCGGTCTGGCAGCACCTCACAGTAATTACGAGAGCTGGCTGGCTGACCAAAACCAGGTGTATCCTCCGACTGCACAGCATGATTTTCTTCTTGTTTACGTCTTTTTAGTTCGCTTATTAAGCATTCGGGTTTTTTGTATTTTCATTTTTTTTATTTATATCTTTTTAGTTATAGTATATATAAATTATAATTATAACATATAAGTGTTATATATTGTTGAAATCACCTCTTAAAACCCTTTATTTTGATACCCCACACGATGGGTTTGTAAGAAAAACAAAATTTGGTGCCCCACAATATGGCGCCCAAAATCCGCTATTTTTATATTTTCCAATGTTAATGTAGCCAGTGACACTCGCAGGTTTAAGACGAATCGATTGACGTAAGAATCATTAAAATCGGCCAACGCTTTTGTTCTCTGGAACGCCACATAGGAACAAACATACATACATACATACATAGACTAATAAACACATTACCCTCCTTCGGCAGTCGGGTAAAAAGTGGATGGCGTTTAGTTAGTTTCAATTCATAAAGCAAGTTTTCTTTGTCTTTTTTTTTTTTGCTTCATGACTTCATGTCTCACGTGGATGTTCACTTTTCATTGAAATATATTTCCTAGAAAACAAAAATACCTATTCTAACAATGTAACAGATTGGCTGTAATCTATTTACTAACAAAGATTAACCTTAATACATTGGAATAACAAATGAGTAAACGCCTACAAAGTTGCTATTAACGGCACAATAAAAATAAAAATTAACCTTGCTAAAGCGACTAGCAACAACCTTAGAATATCTTACATATGTTTGTCTAGCATTGTTGAATACATAAATAGGTGATAATAGGTTGCATATACTTTATTTGCTTTATAATGTGCTATTTAATCCTTTTACTCCTTTTTACCCGACTGCCGAAGGAGGGTAATGTGTTTATCAGTCTATATATGTATGTAAGTATGTATGTATGTTTGTTCCTATGTGGCGTTCTAGAGACCAAACGCGTTGGCCGATTTTGATGGTTCTTACGTCAATCGATTAGTTTTAACCCTGCGAGTGTCACTGGCTACATAGAAATTGTAAATTAGAAAAATGGCTGCTTTTGGGCGCCATTACGTAGGTTTTTTTTTTCTTCCAAACCCTTCGTGTGGGATATCAAAATAAAGGGGTTTAAGAGGTGATTTCAAAAATATATAACACTTATTTGTTTAAATGAAGCTAAATAAAAAAAAATGTAAATAAAAAAAGTTTATTAAAAATATCAAAAAACCCGACTGCTTAAAAACCGAACTAAAAAGACGTATACAAGAAGAAAATCATGCTGTGCAGTCGGAGGATACATCTGGTTTTGGTCAGCCAGCTCGCGAATGTGTATCCTCCGACTGCACATCATGATTTTCTTCTTGTTTACGTCTTTTTAGTTCGCTTTTTAAGCAGTCGGGTGTTTTGATATTTTTAATAATTATGTAAAAGAACGCTTTCAGTTCCTCTGTGACACCCATTCTAAGTCCTTGAGGTCATCGGAAAATCTAAAATTAAGTATTCGTATGCATTCCACTTCCTTCTCTGACAAATCTTTCACGATTCAAGCAGTTCGGTTGTGGAATGTATTACATCTTTGGTATTACCTATTGAAGTAAGACGTGCTCAAACACTGCCAACGTTCAAGGAAATGGTGAAAGAGCATGCATTACCTTTCACTATAATTTTTATTCTTCTCGTTTCTCTGTTATATATTTGATATTTATTAGTATATTAAGTAAAATTGTATTTTGTTAAGTCTTATGTAATATTATTTTTGATATTTTGTACACTGACAGCCCTAAATTCTTCTCCTATCATTCAGTCCATCCAAAGGTTGTCTGTAAGAGATTGCCTAGTGCGATAAGATCGCCCATTGTACACTTGTATATGTGATCATTTGTCCTGTATGTTCTTTTTGTGGTGTACAATAAAGTATATAATAAATAATAGGTGTCGATTATTGCAATAAATAGGCCATGACCTACTCGTTAACGTCCGGGCTCCATATGTAGGTACATCGGGACTGATTTCAATTCCGCACATAGATTTTCCTCTCAATCAAAGCAATCAAGACTGATAATATTGATATGGACTATTCTATAAATAGACGGTCTTCATCTTTGAGGTCATAGTAATTAGGTTGGGTTGGAGATGTATAAAACCCAGAAACGTAACGATAAATAGGTAGGTACATCAAATTACCACATTTTCCATATATCTCACTTTTTTTACTACCTAACTAGGTGCTGCCCGCGACTTCGTCCGCGTCAAACTCGGAAATTGTATATTATTTTTTTTAGTTTTCACACAGGAACTGTGAAATTTTCCAGGATAAAAAGTAGCCTATGTTACTCCATATAGCATCAGCTATCTACCAGTGAAAGATTTGTCAAAACCGGTACAGCTGTTTCGGAGATTACCCGCACCAAACAGACAGACAAAAAAGATATTGCGTATTTGTTATAAGTTATTACTATTAGTACCGTATAGAAATAGATATATACTTTCACATGCATTCAATAAAACGTTGTTATTTTGATATTACACACAGACACTTCAAAAATAATTATTAGAATTTGGAAAAAGGGTTTTAACGAAGTAAGTTGTTGACTGGTCTGGGATCGTGTTCATTCAAAACGCTCAGTCGGGGTCTACCAAAAAATTATAATCTTGTGGCGACGCTTGGAGGAGGCCTACGTCCAGCAGTGGACGTCAAAATTATGGTAAAGAATGCTCTTTTCAAATACTAGAAAGAAAGAAAGAAAAAACGTTTATTTGCGCCAGGCACGACGCATACCATAAAAAAAAACCAAAGGAAAGTTTAAATACAAATACAAAGTATGCGTCACAACCACGCAAAACGGTCATCGCTCGGCATAATGCTGAGACTCTGCGTAAGTCAGAGCCACAGCGTTGGTTTTCAGCGATAGCCGGTGACGTCGAAACAATGAAACCTTATGGGCAAGTGAGCGAACATGTTCCATTTACAAATAAACAAATAAATGAGTAAAAACAAATACGTAACAAGTGTCCAAGCCAAAAATTCTGTCATTATAGTTATAGATTAAAACTTATATGAGTATATAGTAAATATTATCTTATATATAAAATTCTCGTGTCACAATGTTCGTTCCCGTACTCCTCCGAAACGGCTTGACCGATTCTCATGAAATTTTGTGAGCATATTGAGTAGGTCTGAGAATCGGCCAACATCTATTTTAGTTAGGGTAGGTAGGGTAGGGTAGGTAGGGTAGGTTAGGTGGGATAGGGTAGGTAGGGTAGGGTAGGAAGGGTAGGGTAGGTAGGGTAGGGTAGGGTAGGTAGGGTAGGGTAGGGTAGGTAAGGTAGAGTAGGTAGGTAGGGTAGGGTAGGTAGGGAAGGGTAGGTAGGGAAGGGTAGGTAGGGTAGGGTAGGGTAGGTAAGGTAGGGTAGGTATGGTAGGTATGGTAGGGTAGGTAAGGTAGGGTAGGTAGGGTAGGGTTGGGTGGGTAGGGTAGGGTAGGGTATGTAGGGTAGGGTAGGTAGGATAGTGTAGGTAGGGTAGGGTAGGTAAGGTAGGGTAGGTAGGATAGGGTAGGGTTGGGTAGGTAGGGTAGGTTAGGTAGGGTAGGGTAGGTAAGGTAGGGTAGGTAGGTAGGGTAGGATAGGTAGGGTAGGGTAGGTAAGGTAGGGTAGGGTAGGTAAGGTAGGGTAGGGTAGGGTTGGGTAGGTATGGTAGATAAATGTTTGCCGGGTCAGCTAGTATAAAATAAAAATCGGTAGGTAGGATTGGTACGGTACTAGGTCCACTGATACGTAAGCACATAACTTTATAACTTTTATATGTAAAGCGTTTGAACTTGAGATCATAACAATCAAGTCAATGTTCTAAGTCCGGTCAAATAATGAAATTTATTTTCATGCAGTGCTATTGATGTTCACAAGAATGATATATTTGTCAAGTTTTAGAGCTGCTGCTCATTTATATTAATAACTAGCAGACGCCTCACGGTTTCACCCGCGTAGTTCCCGTTCCCGTGGGGATACAGGGATAAAAAGTAAAGTAGCCTATGTCACCCGCGGATAGTGTATCTTTCCAACGGTGAAGGAATTTTTGTAATCGGTCCAGTAGTTTTTAAGTTTATTCGTTACATACAAAAATACAAATCTTGCCTCTTTGTAATATTAGTATATACTAGCTGTCCCACGCGGCTTCGCTCCCGTCAACTGGCTACCTACCAAGCTAGCCCACCTACTCTAAATACGTTGCGTCTCAAAAATAATAAATTTTCCCTGTTTTTGGAACATTTTTCATTGATGCTCCGCTCCTATTGGTCGTAGCGTGATGTTATATAGCCTATAACCTTCCTCGATAAATGGACTACCCAACACAAAAAGAATTTTTCAATTCCAACCAGTAGTTCCTGAGATTAGCGCGTTCAAACAAACAAATAAACAAACAAACTCTTCAGCTTTATAATATTAGTATAGATTTCCGATATATTCTTGAGTGTCATCTTCGTTAGTACCTATATGATATCTCTAGATATTCCGTTGGTATAAATAGGAGTACGTTTTGAAGGAAGATTGGGAAAACGATTTCGATTTTCCCTGTCACGATACCTATTATTTCTCAACCTTTTCAGTCCCTGATATAATTACCGTTGTACTTGTACCTACCTTATTAACCGATGTTTTTCTTTCTCCACAGCTACCATCAGAAATACAGACTGCAAGGCCACAAGGACCTCTGCCGTAGCCTCGGCTTAGACTCGACCAAACTACAGACTTCTCACCTAGCAGCCAGATTGAACGGCTACCTAGTGGGAATGGGGGGCAGAACACAGTTTGAGCAGGAAGTCCAAACTCTAGGCTTGACTGAGAAACAAGCAGAGTATGTACGAAGGGAATTGGAACGCAACGAGGGTGGCGGTCTGGCTTGCTAGCTTGATTTTCTTATTTTAAATTGTTGTCACGTGACACACCTGGTTCCCATGACAACTACAACTGAAGCACGCTGCCAAAGCAATCATACGCCTTTAATGCTGCCTCCACACGCTTATTGTTTGCCACAAACAGTGGCGAACGCCAAACACGTGCCAACACTGATCACAATCATCCAACACAAACACGGCATCCACAGGCTTGGCGAACATGGCTGACGACGAGCTTGTTGTGGCAGCGATTACTTTCGGGTTAACTTCCTCAGACCAATCGAGACATGTTTCCTTTCAATTTATCTTAGGATACACAAAATGTCACGATTCGTAAATTTTACCACCACTATTAACTCCGTCAGCAGCCCGCAAGCTCGCGCGTACTACTGAACTGAACAAGCGTCTGGATGCATCGCAAACATGTTTGTCAAACACCCTTTGATCTGTGCCCAAAAACCGACACCGACGCCGAACACGGGCGAACACAAACAAAAACAGGCAAACACAAACAAACACCCATCCACACGTCCGTGATTGTTGTTTTGTGTTTGCTGTTTGCCATTGTTCGCCAAGCGTGTGGAGCCGGCTTTAGATATACAACGGTTCGCATGAGTGCTGAAACACGCTTTCAAAACTAGTTGAATTCCATATCGTTTTTGTCTGGGGACCAGGCCTAATAGATGTCTAATTTGTGCTGAAATACCAGTGTTGGTATTAGCACATAAATTGTTAGGTAATTCAGAATAGATTTATTTTTCATTACGCTGCAGGCGGCTGTCCTCCCGGATGCTTGATTTAGAAATAATAAAATTAAAGCCTGGTGTTCACGGTATAATATCACGGTAGAGTACTAACAAATTGCTATATTGCTGTACCTACGTGTACACCAGGCTTAAAGTGTATTTATCTTCATAGACTAATGTTACCCCTTTAAGAATTCTTTTTTAAAACAATTAATATTAAATGTATGATTCCACACTAAGGTGTTATTCGTTTTAAAATCTTGACAAAAAGCTGAAAAAAAACATCCTTGTATAAACAACAACAGCACAGCATTTTGAACTTAGTTGATAATTCTTTATTTATAGCTGTAAGATTTTATTTAGGTAATTAAGTAACATTGTTTAAACCTTTTATCTCATTATCATTATGTATTGGCCAGAATAATATGAATTTTAAAATTATTTTTTGCTTCAACCCCACTTTCATAGTACAGTATTAAGTTGTTTTTTTTTTGTGAAAGAATTAATTTTTATCTCATTTATTGATACACAGGTGTATCGTATATTGTTATGTATAGTGATATTAAGATTATAAAATGTATTTTCTCACTTTCGGTAGTTTTCATTTTGCCACCATAACCCCTCAACTGTTTTGGAAATATGAAGGGAAAAGTAATTTACCTATCAAAAATCTAAACTAGTAGGAGTTGCCAACTTGCCAAAGAGCCTGACAAATATCTTGATAACGGGGACATCACGAACAACACATAGGAAAAAAACCGACAAGAAATTCCAAAACTATCGTCGGTGGTGTAGGAGACACTCTGTATAGGGAGGAAAGATAAGCAGAGATTCGTTGTTTTAGTACATTTGGCGATGCGTCATCAGAACATGTTGGCTAAGCGTTTCAGGAATACTTTTATTATGCGTAAAGCTAAGGAGTGGAATTCCCTGACGGTGTCTGTATTTCCTGTTAGCTACAACCTGGGTAGTCTTTAAGTCAAGAGTGAATAGATTTCTACTAGGCAGGCGTGCTGCATCGTCGACCACATCATCGCTTACCATCGGGTGAAATAGTGGTCAAGCGCGAGCCTATCAATTATTTAAAAAAAAAATCGCATTCAAAGTAGTTTCACTTGTTGATACGGGAAGATTTACATAAAGAAAATATTCGGAGCTTTTTTTTCATTTTCACTCACGTATGTAAATAAAAAAACATGGAATTCGTAATATTTGGCATCTTGTATTTTTGCTGTAGGTAACTAAATTACAAACTTAATGTTATTACCTGTACAAGTACTCTGATTTTTAAATTGCTAACTGAAATGACAACTGGTGGGTTGCCATCATAAGTTAACATAAAATAGTGTTGTATCCTGACTGATCGATAAGATAGGAACCATACAAAGATTCGATGAATCACTAAAGCCGGGTAATCATGCAAGCTGTAACTGTAATTATTAAAAATCCTAGGGGTAGGTACATGGTTCGTGAGCAGAACATTAGGTACTGATAACAGTGATAACATCTTTACTATATCTGTCTAGTTACAGTATACTGAGTACCCAGTTTTAGGAATGAGCCATACTACAACACTACAACCATGCTTGCAACATTTAAAAAAAATAAAGGTCGATCGCAGCTGTCATTTTGACTAGCAAATTAAAAACAGAGTATAGTTATACTTACCTACTTTTCTGACATTGCAAAAATACAGTATTAAAAAGTATAAAACAAAATGTTTTTCTACTTAACTTAAAAGGTTCAATCAATCCTTAATTTTAAGGGCAAAGAGAATGAAACATATGTTAAAACCCTAAAAATATATCTTAAAAATATACATTAATTTTACAATCATATGATGAGCAATTTTTACAGTTTCATCCCTATTTGCATTTATTTTATTCTTATAAGTACTTAAGGCTAAAAATGTTCTTTAGATAGAATTAGTAAATTAAATAAATCTATTATTTTGGAGTTATTCTACACATATAATAGGCAGGTGCCTAATTCTGAATAATTTTCAGTGGAAAGTTCACATGGAAACACAAATTCACATTTATATTCATTGTCTATAAATAATCACATTCAAGCTTCCTTGTTTAAAACCAGATACTAAGCTAAAATACTATAATCAAGTCAATATTTCACTAACAGACCACAGAGCAATGAATAGCGCCTGCGCGGCTGCTACGGGTACCGAGTTGTCAAAATCTATATACATGTCAGTCCGTACATGCACTAACTGAGCAGATAAGTTCATATGAGCTGAGAACCATTAACAGTCACTCAAATCACTGCTGTTGACTATTTCATTGGTTGCCGTGCATCTGCTTAGCAGTAAGCCATCTAGCTCATACATGATCTCTTGCCTCTCACCTTCAGAGAACTGTCTCAGCCTTTTAGCCATTAGTCTCCCATATAGGTCACAGTCATCTTCCTGTATAGGATTTTGTACACTTTGCCTTTTTTTTAAGGCTTGGCTCAATGTATTGAAAGCGGTAGACATTTCTTTGCTGACTTCTTGTAATTCTAGAGGTATGCTAGATGAATACCGCTTGACTAAGCGTAGTTTAGGCTTGATATCTTCCTTCTTTTCTGAGCTAGAGTCTAGATGATCCTCTTCTTGTTCAAACTCTTCGGTGACATCTAGATCCTGTCTGTATGATGTTGATGCCTGTATGATGACAAGTACAGTAAGTATACAAGACTTTATTATAGGTTTTGTTATCCAAACTTCAGAAGGAAAGCCTGAGAAAGAACTTGAATTAAACCTGGGAAAGTTGTTTAAGAAAATGAGGACATTGACCCTGCAGTGGGGCAACATATGACTACATAAAAAGTTATAATTTACCAGACTACCCCATTTTTATTTTAAATTCTATCAGCTTTCAGTGCATCCAAACGTTGTCTGGTAGATATCGCTATCAATGATAAGACCCTAGATTTAAGTTTTTTGTAAAAGCAATGAGCAATTTTGATGTACAATATAATATTTTCTATTACTCACATATGAATCAGACCCCGGTGGTTCATAAACATCTTTTAAAAATGACTCTAGTGGCTCATAAAATATCCAGATTGGTTTGTATATTTCGTCTTCATTTGTTCGTATAGACTGCAGTATTTTCTTATAATGTAATCGGAAAGCGGTCATCAAGGTTTCTTTCTTTTTCTTCAGTTCTGCAACTGGTATTTGCATGTTATACTCCAAGCGGTTCCATGCTTCTTGCACCTGTGAAAATCTCATTCTTATTAGAATATTGGTGACCCAGTCTATTTAAATATAAATTTTTCGCGCCACTGATCAAGAATTTGCTGTTATTTCCTCTTTCTGACGATATTGGCCAAAGAAAGAAGTTTATAAATGATTAAAAACGTTTTAAAAAAATAGGAAAGGGTAGATTTGTTTTATGGTATTAAAACAAATTAAATTAGATCGGTTTACCGCCACTTATTTTAAATTTCTTACCTTAGTTCTATCTTTGTAAAATTCATGTTTCGGATTCCAAATTAATGTTTCTCTTTTATATAAGTCTATGAATTTGAAGGTATCTTCGTTTGACCACGACATTGTTAGTTATTTATTTAGCGTTTTTATGTACTGTCTGTGTAGTCTAAACATGTTCATTTTCATCCATGGTTATTCGCAAACTGGAGAATGGACCATTGTGTAAACCCATCACAACTGATGCACCAAGCACCAACATTTTACCCAAGTGCGCACAAAAAACAAACTGATATTTGTATTTCCAGTTGATCGAACACACTAAGGACCGATTACTATGTAGCTCACATAATATTTCACGACATCAATCAATAAATTAATAATTAATTATTTGTCGCCAGTTACTACCATGGTGGTGGCCATCGCCCATTGCCGCCGGCAAGTGATCGGCCATCATAGTCCATTGTCTATTTTGATTTTGATCAAAGATTAGTGTTACCGGACAACGAAGCTCATTTTTCCACCGGAAAGAAACACGAAATCTGTCAATTTACAAATTGATAGATTTAAATTTTTAATCAAAGATTAGTGCTTATGCCGAGTTTTTTAACGCATTCACTCGTGCTAACGATATCGAACTACCGATCTCTTATGTAAAAAAAAAATATGTTTACAAAAAAGAGGTTTTTCCTGACGACCGTCCCCAGAAGGCACATAACCAATTTCAATACAAATAAATTGACGTTTATGTTAACGCGATTGAGCGTGAGTAAAAACTCGAACTAAGGCCTCTTGTCTATAAAATGTCTTAACAATAGGCAAGGTGAAACTTTGATAGGTTCTATGTGTATTGATAGGTTCTATGTGTAGGGATGAACTTTCATGGTATGGTCAGTGTAAAATTATATGTGTTGCATTCTCCTCTTTATCACTCATTTTATTATTATCATTCATTCCCTCTTTGTTCAAAATATTGTTCACTTTGTACCGAAATACGTAGTTCACAAGCTCCGTTTTAGTCATTTTTGCTTTTTCCTAAAGTGTGGCAAATCTTACCTCTGTGGCAACACATTGAGAATAAAAACACAGATAAAAACAGAACCACAGACTGTTTGTGATGTTATGATGTCTTTTGGTTCATAATTAAGGACATAGATGGCGCTAATACGTAGTACATTTTCTAGCGACTTCTATCATTACAGTTTCTAGTTCACAAAGTCACGGATAGATGGCGCATACTGTTGATTTAAAAGCTGTGAACCGAATCCTTTTGTTTTATTGAGAGGCAGGTATCATTATTTATAAAAAAAATAGCAATGTCAACTTGAGTTACTATGTAATGTATTGAGTAGTTTGTAAGCCCGTGAGTTTTTATGTTATATGAAAGTCAATATTGAAATAGAGCGGGCGGCTGCAGGCGGATCATATGAATCCACATGTCGGACATAGGAATTCAATCATTGTAATATACTATTCTATCTATTGTACTGTGGTACTATTGTATGATATGCAACAACATACGCACATAGGTACGACAACAAAAATATTGTTGTTTTTCAGTAGGTAGCTACTTATGTACGTAATTAGGAAGGTAACTAGTTCACACTCGGAATTGTTATTATTGAAAATGCTAGTCTTAAATAATAAAAAAAAACAAACGAACATATTGGCTTCGACCACGTAGATAATGTATTTAGAAAACTGTTAAGTGGCTATTTTCTGCCGCGTGACCACCCAATTTAAAAATATGCTGTGTTTAGTTCAACAATAATTGAAACTGTTTGATATTTTTAGCATAACATTCGCCAACGTCCATACTACGTTGAATACACCGGTTCTCGTCCGATCACCGAAGTTAAGCAACATCGGGCGCGGTCAGTACTTGGATGGGTGACCGCCTGGGAACACCGCGTGACGTTGGCTTTTTGCCCTGAATATCTTTTATTAAAATTTTGTTTATTTATTTTTTATATATTATGATATAGTTAATGTTAAAAGAGATACAAGTTTGTTTGTAGCAAGTAAACTCTGGAACTACTGAACCGATCTCGAAAATTCTTTCACTGATTTAAAGCTGAGTAACGCTATTTTCTATCCCGAAAACGGATCATGTGGGCCACGAGAGCAAAGCCACTAATAAAAAATTAACGTGGAATTCGTACACTACTTATTTGGAATTTTGCATGCAAACTATGCAAAGTACTACATCAAACTGCGTTGTATCTACTCTGAAAATCCCAAGAAGGTTTTGATGTGTTGGTAGGTAATATTATAAAGACACTTCGCAAGTTCGCGTTCATTTGTTAATCAAATAGCGAGTCACTGGACTGGCTTCAAGATGGGCGAATGTCGAAAACTACATAAATGTCGTAAAAAACCTTATTACCCAATCAATTGTTTTATTCACGTTCACTTCAACGTGTTAATAGATGTGATAGCGGACGGTGTCGATCAGTAGACAACACGAGCTGGTGATTTGCTTAAATTAGACTTTATTAAAAAGAATCCGTTTTGAAATGACGTTAAAAATAGCTTGCTTTGAATACAACTTCAAATTGGTAGGTATAAGGAGAGAGCCCCTTTTTAGGGTTCCATACCCAAAGGGTAAAAACGGGACCCTATTACTAAGACTCCGCGGACCGTCTGTCTGTCACCAGGCTGTATCTCATGAACCGTGATAGCTAGACAGTTGAAATTTTCACAGATGATGTATTTCTATTGCCGCTATAACAGCAAATACTAAAAACAGAATAAAATAAATATTTAAGTGGGGCTCCCATACAACGAACGTGTTTTTTTGCCGTTTTTTGCGATAATGATACGGAACTCTTCGTCCGCGAATCCGACTCGCACTTGGCCGGTTTTTTTACTTTTTTGTAATCGGTCCCTCACCTCACAGTCATATTTACATAACGGAGGATCATAGACTCATGATCAGCGAAGGTTACTTATGCTTGGACATTTTTACCCGACTGCCGAAGGAGGGTAATGTGTTTATCAGTCTATGTATGTATGTTTGTTCCTATGTGGCGTTCTAGAGACAAAACGCGTTGGCCGATTTTGATGATTCTTACGTCAATCGATTCATCTTAACCCTGCGAGTGTCACTGGCTACATAAAAAAGAAAAAATTGGCGGATTTTGGTCGCAATTTTGTGGGGGGGGGACATTTTTTTTTCTGCCAAACCCCTCGTGTGGGGTATCAAAATAAAGGGTTTTAAGAGGTGATTTCAATAATATATATAACACTTATATGTTTAAATGCATCTACTTAATTAAAAACAAAATAACTAGAAAGTTGTAAATAAAAAAAAACAAAAAACCCGACTGCTTAAAATTCGAACTAAATGACGTAAACAAGAAGAAAATCATGCTATGCAGTAGTTTTTTAATTAACTTTTTTTTTGTCTTCTTTTATTCACGGCCATAAATTTTAATTTCTATGCGCGGGATCTCGCAAATAACGAAATCGCGCGGGATTTAAAATCTAAAAGCTCGCTAATACTAGGATTGAAGAATGGCTGCGAGATTGGAAGTCTTAGATAACCTCTCTTCCTAGTAACAAGTAAAATTTAAAATTTAGAAACCCCCGACACAAATACCTCTTTAAAATATACAAATTTATCTAGTAGTAAACACGCTTCGAATGGCTTCGATCGACAATCCATCGAAACACGTAACTAAATAAAACATGATATCTTGCGAAAATACCCCGATTCAAGGAATAAAATGAGCATAACTTTTGAACGGCTTAACCGATTTGCAACAATCATAGTTCTCGATAAAGTCACATTTAAAACAATATTTTTTTATCAAAATCGGTTCATCCGTTTAGGAGCTATGATGCCACAGATTGATACACAAAACACAAAGAAAAACGTCAAACACCCCTCTTTTTCCGTCGGGGTTAAAAATTATTGGAAGATTTTTCAGCTCGATCAGAAAGTTTTGCATAAGCAAGCATCACAAGATAAGCAAGTTTCACAGTTGCAAATGGGAAATTTAGTTCTCGCCTAACTTCTTGGCCGCCTTGAAGCAGTAAATCTCATACAAAACAAAGTTAATAAAAAAATAAAAAAAACCCGACTGCTTAAAAAGCGAACTAAAAAGACTTCATGCTGTGCAGTCATCGCCGATCCGATCAAAAACAGCAACGATCCGTACCTTGCAACGGCGGCGTGCGCGTCGGAAAGCCAACTTCAGGGTGGCCCACAAGTTTGGCAAGAACTATATCTATGGTTTTAAGTAAGCTATAAGATATACTTAGTAGACTCATGAAACAAAGAATAGTGTCAAAAAGCTTTTTCTCTTCTCAAAATAACATAATTATTGAAAATGTATTCTCTTTTTGAAACGTGTCATCAGAAGATAATGTAAACAAGGTGGGCAGTTGTTTTCCATTTATTTTTACGTTCGCACGAGACTTGCATTTAGTATTGTAGCCAATATAGAGAATGCAAGTCAATATAGCTGATGTAGAATAGCTTAGGATAGTTCTCGCCAAACTTCTTGGTCGCCCTGAAGTTGGCTACAATGGATACGCAGTAGGAATTCTCATAAAAAAAACAGCACCGTTTCGAGCCTCGCGCATCCGGTAAACCAACTTCAGGGCGGCCGAGAAGTTTGGCGAGGGCCAATGATATTCAAATAAACAGATATGTTATGAGAGCGCGCATTGTGAAGACTCGAATAGGTCATAATTGTGACCTTTAGTTTATGTCACGCACGGCGAAGAGCGATAGGCTTTGTTGAAACAAAAACAAAATAAAAAAAAATGCCATAGTGTGTATTTAGAAATTGTACAAATTATGATACCAAAGTAAATAAAACAGAAGGGATCTCATATCATATGTAAATACGCAATACGCCTCAATTTACTAATTTATTTCATTTTTTTTCTAATATTCTGATATTTGGAGGTTAGAAAAAGATAACAACATTGGTGGTCAGAACAATGTTTGTTTAAATTCACACCCAAGTGACAAACACTAGCTGTCTCTTTTTTTCTTGTTGGTTTTATCAAGCCATCCCTTTCGACTTGTAGTGAAATGTCAGATCAATGAAAAGTGTGTATGTGTGCTGCCGCTGCTGCGCGGAACACTTTTTTCAATTGTTTTGTTAGTGTATAACGCATCTGTTTATTTGAATATCATTGGCGAGGGCTATAAACCTTTAATGTTGGGCACTAGGTTTATTTAAATTGTTCATCGTGTGATAATGAGAATGAATGTTCTTCCCCTGGGGAGGGTGCAGGGATCTGTCGGACTCTTACTGATTGAAACTACACCGTGTTCTTCAGCTTGTTTTCTGCCGAGGCGCTTGAGTAGTTGATCATTTCGACACGCCCCCTGGCCAGGTATTATCTGCTCGGTTGAACTCATGCGGGCTTCGTCACTCTATGCAGTCCAATGTTCCCACTTCTCGGACACAGGTTTTTCTTTCTGTGAGAAGCTCAGATCAAATAAAAAACAACAAGGTGAAGCCGATTCAAACTATGCCTTGCCGTACATTTAAAAAATTACACGCACTCACGGACAACGAAACTACCCCTTGCCTTGTCAGTCGAGCTTTATTATTTGATCTGTGAGCTCAAATGACAAGCTTAGACATAATTTCGTTGTCCGTGAGTGCGTGTAATTGTGTATTTGTACGGCAAGGCATAGTTTGAACCGGCTTCACCTTGTTGTTTGCAACGTTCCATCTTGACTTTTTATTTGATCTGAGGTCAAGTCACCACGCAGATTGTGAAAACATATTGCCTAGGTAATTATTTGGGTGGGTGGAGCAGTGGTGGCCCAGTGGTAACAGCTCCGACTTACGTGTCGTAGGTCGAGGGTTCGAACTCAGGCAGGCGCTTTACTTTGTGTAAATTATTTCATCATCACAGCTCTTAAAACGGTGAAGGAAAACATCGTCAGGAATCCGCCATGCCCCAGAACTAAAAATTCGAAGACATGTGACATTCACCAACCCGCACTGGGCCCGCGTGGTGGATTAAGGTTCCCCTAGTCGACGGCACGAACTATTTTGTGCGCGAGGTTAAAATGCATGCTATCTCATTCGACAACACGTGCGAAAGAGATAGTTGCTGTGATGGGAAGAAGCTAGTTCGCGTAAAAATTAGCACTTTTTCAAATTTGTATCAAATCTGAAATGGATGATGATTTATGACGAAAACGAGCGCACGAAATTTTATAAACAGACCATTGGGAGTCCAGATATCATGAAAAAACCAATAAATGTATATTTTAAAAATACGAATTACGTTTAGTTACAGTTTTTTTTTCATTTTTAAACGAAAGATAAAGTTAAAATTGAGGTATTGTAGCCATGCAACGCCAACATTTGACGAGGGCGGAGATGTTACGAGCTGTGGGAATGCTGGAAGCTGGGTCTGTTCAGCGTAATGTTGCTGAGGCCATAGGGACCCACCAAAATGTAATTTCAAGATTGTGGACACGCTATCGTGCCACAGGTGAAGTAGCGGAGAGGCACCGGGGGCCAAGTCGCATCACTACCCCCAGACAAGACCGATTTTTGCGCGATTTTTTTAATTACTGCGCGAGCTCAACCAAATGCAACGGCGACTCAATTGGTCCAAAGGTTGCGAGTGGAACACCAAGTGCTTGTGAGTGACCAAACTGTAAGAAGGCGACTGCATGAAAGCAATCTACGCTCTCGTAGACCACTCCGGATCCCACCTTTACGGAGAGGCAATCGTGGACGACGATTAGAATGGGTTCGGAACCACGTGGACTGGGGCCGTGAGCAATGGTCCAATGTGCTGTTCACGGATGAATCCAGGTTCGGCTTCCATCCAGATTCACGAAGGACGCGTGTTTGGCGAGTTCCTGGACGATGGAGCCGTCTTCAGAACCCTCAGGAAGTTCACCCATACCAAGGAGGAACAATTATGGTTTGGGCAGGAATTCGTCTTGGAGGACGGACGGATCTCGTTTGGGTGCGGGGCAATATGACGGCAGAACGATACATCCAACAGGTGCTGGGGCCCGTAATCTTGCCCCACAGAACACAAATGGGGCAAGATTTCCTGCTCATGCACGACAATGCCCGGGCACACACGGTGAGAACGGTAGCAGCTTGGTTACATACACACAATGTTAGGGCCTTAGACTGGCCTGCTCAATCGCCAGATCTAAATCCCATTGAGCATGCGTGGGATATGCTGCAAAGAAGAGCTCTGAAGGAAGTTCCTGAAAATCTGGCTACAGAAGACTACTTACTTCTATTACTTTTTGCGCACCTCAGAAGGACATGGGACAATATTCCGCAGCAAGACATTGACAACCTTGTTCTGAGCATGCCGAATCGTTGCCGATGTGTTATGAACATCATGGGCGCTTCCTCAGACTACTAACTTCAAGTTTATAAACACAAATTAAATGATTTTTCTATTTTTTTCAGTTTTTACTCATAAATTAAAAGTTAATTCATATACGGTTTCCGTCTATGCTTAATTTTTTTTCCATTAAATCCTGAAATTTTAATCAAAGTACCTTAACCATTATTAAAAAATGGTAGAATATTAAATAACGTATCTTTTAAATATATACATGTCATATAAATAATTAAAACATTGATAGTAATTCGCTTTTTTAAAAATATCCCTATGCCGTGTTGATGTGTTTATTTGGGTATGAAGTCCATTGGCACACATATTGGCAGCGAGTCAATCAACCTTTATAATGACTTCGGTAAATATCGGTGTTCGTTACACCCTTTTTCAATAACCGGGTCAGTAGTACTCCAATATGTAGTTACGAGGCATTTACGAGGCGTTTACGAGGCTGTTTGTAAATACATTAGGTCTTCAATATACTAACCTCCTTAGACAAAATGGACTGGCTTATTTCAGTCAATAGCGTAAACAAATCGTCAAGAACACAGAACAATGAAATTCTACTGATTTTTAGCAAAAATATAATCGTGAATCTTTGATTGACGCTGGAAAACAATGAACAGTCCATATGGGTTTCTTCACGTGCAGAACATGGAAGTGTGGTAAATAAGATCTACCATCTGCTGCAAGTCATGTCAACATCATAAACAAAACAGAACGATAAATAGGATTAAGCGCTAGGATTTGCCCGCGGTTTCGCTCCCGTGGTCAGGAACAGTGTATTTTGCCGGAATAAAAATTTTCTGTGACAGCTTTGGTCAACAATACCAACTAGATGTAGGTAGGCGCTAGAAATACGTCTCGGTAAATAACAGCTCACTTCAGACGCGAGCTCTTATTTTGTTCAGTTTGTCATAGTAAGTATTGTAAATGTGAGGAGCTCGTGGCTAAATAATAACAGCCGCACGGGTCGATCTTCAGGGTTAAGCAACGCTGGACGAGGTCGGTCCGTGGATGGGTGATCATTTCAACATACCGAGTTTCCTCCGTGTCTCGGAAAGCACGTTAAGCCGTTGGTCTCGGCTGTCATTTGAAGATCTTTGACAGTCGTTACGGGTAGTCAGAAGCTTGAGATCTGACACCAGTCTAGCCAAGGGGTACCGTGTTACCCAGTTACTGGGTTGTGGAGGTCAGATAGGCAGTCGCTCCATGTTAAACACTGGTACTCAGCTGAATCCGGTTAGACTGGAAGCCGACCCCAATATAGTTGGGAAAAAGGCTAGGCAGATGATGATATATTCATGCGGACAGGATTTAGCAATGATTTTGTACGTGTCCCGTTATCTATACTCTGATTTTTGTACATGACCCGTTATCAATACTCTGATTTTTGTACATGAACCGTTATCTATACTCTGATTTTTTATTTCGTAGACTAAACTGACATTTGGGGGTTGTCACTTTATCGTTACCTACATTAAAATAGTGTCGTATCCTGACTATCCTGAATGATCGAAAGTTGATGGAAAATCGAAGTAGATCGAAAATTGATCTATTTCACGGCAAAACAAATACATACATTCTCCACTTAATTTTATCGATCGCATTTATTTTATTGTTGATTTCATATTTAACACAATAAAAGTGTATGTACTGTACTGTTATATTTAAATATAAGTATTACGTTTATATTCATAAAACATTGATTTACACCAATTATTAGTAAAATTAAATTGAGGATTCATGTCACATCGATTCGATGAATCACTTATGATTGAACCTTACCTACAACACTATGTGCCGCGATTGCAACCAAAGACCTTATACGTATTTCTTTTGATTGCAACATTTAAAAAAATAAGGTCTTTTGCAGCTGTCAGTTTTCTCTACGAAATAAAAATCACAGTATAGTTGGTTATTGTTGATCGGATGTGACACTTATAGATATAGCTCGGTCCAGATAACTGAGCAATATCAATGTCACTCTGACGTTTGAGTTTGACTTTCGTTATTGGCTCACGGGGTGAAGACGGGGGCGCCGCGCGGGCGGGCGGTGGGATGTTTTGACGTTTCGGGTGCTCAGTTATCTTGACCGAGCCATAGTGTAGCTCACTATGAGTGAAATACCGTTCATAATCTGATACTAATCTGGTAGAAACTTCTAGAGATTACCTTTACAGACAGACAAACAAACAAAATCTTTTTATAACATTAGTTTAGATAGGAAAAAAGAACGCAGTTGCCTGATCATGAACAATAACTATTCTTCGTTAGTACTGATGCTGATCGTGACGGTCATACCAATATTATTACTACTGATTAACCAGTAGAGTAGTGTAGGTACCTAGTGCATAAACAACGCAGATTATTTATTTATTGTTTACTAGGTAAGACGTAGTTTTTCATTTTAGTACCTCGGCGTTTCGTTGCGTGATGGAATCAGAGTACCAGGGTTACTGAAATTAGACCACACGGTGGAGGTCTGCCCCGCTTGGGCGGAGCAATGCCGTGTACTCTTGGAGGTGATCGGCGGTGGCGACCTCTCGCGTCCGGCCCTGGTCCAACAGACCATGGTACGGAGCGAGAGGGCATGGGAATCTGTCACCTCCTTCTGCGAAGCAGTAATGCTCGCAAAGGAGGAGGCAGAACGCGTGAGGGAGACGCAACGGAGGCGCCCTCACGCCCCAAGCCGCCGCAGGAGACGCCCTGGACGTCGGGAGTCGCAAGCCGATTCCCGGCCACCGTAGGCGCGGGCTAGCGGACGGCGAGTAATGACTAGTTCGCCGTCCGATAAGGTCCAGGCCCGAGTCGACGGCGCGTAGTGCTTCACGCGCGCCTCAAATAGATGTCAGCAAAATTGATGGGGCCCATTAGGGCCGATGCCTGTCTGGGTCACGGATAAATTTGAAAAAGAGTTACCGCGGCCCTGGCCCAAGCAACTGAAGGAACACGGGTGGGTTTTAGTCAGTAAAAGTCTGACACGCCCTCCCGCTTCACCCAAAGCGGGAGAAGTCATAGGATGATTTACCAACCAAAAAAAAAAAAAAGTACATTATGGTACAAGTGTGTAAAGTTGGTGATTATCGCTGAGGCGCCATTGAGACCCGAGCCGTGAGGTGAGGGTCTTAAGAGAGCCGAGGACGGTAATCATCAATACACACGTGTATCATACGACGTATTTCAACACACTTGTGAATAAAATAATACAAAAAAAAAATCCCAACAGTTAAAACGAGTTGTGAAATTTTTTTCGCAATGGCGGGCAAAATAATCAGTTTTCCTATGCGCGCCCATCTAACAATGGCGATCGTCCATAGACTAAAAAGAATGAGTTTTCTTTTTTCTGGTTTTCGCCTTAGATGAAGAACTTTCGCGGATAGTGTTTTAGCCACGTATAAAATGGAGAATTTCAAGTTTCCTTTATTACAGACAAAAACAAATTTTATATTTGAGTGAAAGTTTTATTTATTTAACACGTACAAGTTGAAATTATCTATTTATATACGAAGTTGCATGAAATGTGTTGCATTTTTACTATTGAGCAAGATCTTTTTTGTATCGAAACTTTTTTGAGAACAAAGCAACTCAACCAATAAATTAAAAAAAAAACTCTGTAACTCACTTGTGAATAATAGCAATGAAAAAGTCACAGTTTGAAACAGGTGTCATTATGTGCCTAATTGCGGTGAAATTAGAGCCATTTTATGAGCAAGTGTGTTGCAATCCGATTGATTAAAAGTTGCTTTTATTTCAATTGTCCTTTATTTCAAGTTGCTGTAGAAAATTGTTGTCTTTTATAAGTACCAATATGTAGGTAGGTGCCTAGATCTAACTTTTTATAAAATTGGATACAGATCAATTCGTTAAAGATATAAATTGTGAAAGGCGAATATTTCCAGTGCCACGAGAACGTAGGACAACCAGGATAAAAAGTACATAATTTTCACTCCTTCTCTGTTCATGCAGTTCGACTGTAGAATTCACTTCCACCTAAAAGCCGTGACTCTAAAAATGTATCGATATTCAAGAAACAGGTCAAAGAACATTACCTCTCCACCATCTTATAATTTTATTATATGTATTTATTTTTATCTTCTATATAATATATAGTTAAGGTATATGTGTAATTTATATAATTATAATTAGTTAAGTTATAATAGCCTATTTTAAGTTTCTTTTCTTTCTACACACTGTGTCTTCTATCATCCAACTGTCCTGTTCCAGGTCTGCTGGAAGAAATTTCTATTGGAATAAGCAGTAGGTACCTTTGTGCTCTTCTATCAGTATTCTTTCATTTCTCTGTTCAGTTATTTGTGTGTACATACAGGGCCGGATTTAGAGGTGTGGAGGTCCCCTAGGGCAACAGGGGAGTGGAGGACCCTAATTATTTTTCAAATAGGTTAAATCATATTTTTCTTGCAAGTGTTTCAATAATTTATATATATAATCGTATGGGAGGGGAGACAGGCAAGCGGGCGGCGTGAACCCTGCGCACTGCAACACCCCGCATTGTGTTCCCAGAGCGATAGCTCTAACGAGACGAGATCACGGATCGACCATCCGTCGCAAACACAGTAAAACAATACGCTGCTGCAAGTAAAATTAAGATATAATAAATAATGTTAAAATCATATAAAATAAAAATTACTAGATAAGTTTTCAAATAGTAATACAGTGGAATCTCTATAACTCGAACCTCGTTTAGTCAAAATCCTCAGTAAGTCGAAAAAAATGCCATTTCCTTCCGCTGAACCCTTAGATACGCGGTATCTCGAATTATTTAAACTTTGTAACTCGAACAAAATGTTATTTCCCTACGAAGTATTGATAATACATATTTATACTGTATATCTCGAATTTCAAAAAGGAGTTTCCAAAAGTCGTAGTTAGTAAAATACAATGACATCTGACGTCTTACTTGGAATTCTCCGAAATAATTGCAATAAAATCCAAAATGAATGTTCGGGTTAGGGGCTTCTAATCTATTGTTTTTGTCTTGTACACGTGCAATTAATGAATACATTCATTAAATTTTCTAAGTTCAATTCAATTTTTAGGTTGGGTTTGACTCTACAAAACGAAAAATATACTTAGAAATCGCGACTTAGTCGCTCGAAATTTCAGCAGTTAAATCATATGTATCTCGAAGTTCTTGTTAAGTCAAAAACTTTTTGTCTCGATTTTTTTTGCATTTCCCTTGACATTCGAGTTAGAGATTCCACTATAGATACCCTATAGTTGTGTAAGTTTTTTTTTTAATAAATACAATTTATGTGGGGCCCCTCTCTTGTGGAGGCCCCGGGCAGTTGCCCCGATTGCCATCCCTTAAATCCGGCCCTGTGTACATAAATAAATAATAATAAATATATAATATATCCCAGTCCTATAACTTAACGCAGGCATTGAGAATTTATTGATTACATTCAAAAAAGTTTTTAATTAAATTAGATATCCGTGGTGTATGTAAGTAGTTTCTTCGATGGCTACCTCACGATAATACAATTTACATTGAATAGATTACTAAGACAAGTGTCTAGAGAGGAAAACAAAAAATGTGCGTAGATACATTCTGTATTGTCTATGAATAAATGAATCGGATTGTTCGCCAACATAACGGTTCTAATAACTGTATCGTCGTAACAATAGCTATCTATTAATAGAATACCTACACTTTATTAAAATACTGCCTCGATGGTCCAGTCATGGTCGCAAGTATGATTCCTGCTCGGAAGTTCTAGATGTTTTAAACATTCGCAATAAGAGCCTGGGTCTGTGGCCGGTTTAAGGTTGCACTAGTCGATAATTCTTCCATACAAACGTAGTCTGGCGATTACTCAACTGTTTGACGATGTACGTTCAAAATAAAATATGATATCAATTTATCTCATCATTATCTAGAAGCAACGAGCGTCGAAAGTTCCATATTTCAACCTCAGATCAAATAAAAAGTCAAGATGGAACGTTGCAAACAACAAAGTGAAGCCGGTTCAAACTAAGCCTTGCCGTACAAATACACAATTACACGCACTCACATACAACGAAATTACGCCTTAGCTTGTCCTTCGAGCTTACAGATCAAATAATAAAGCTCAACTGACAAGCTAAGGGGTAGTTTCGTTATACGTGTGCGCGTTATACGTAAGGCTTACTTTGAACCGGCTTCACTTTGTTGTTTGCAACGTTCCATCTTGACTTTTTATTTGATCTGAGATTTCAACACTAATTTTAACGAATCTTTGGGCGGAAATAAATACCATAAGAAGATGGAAACTTGCAAAAAAGGCCTCCATACAGGGATAGATAGTAATTCAACGATGCAAAGAATATTATTTTGAGAATATACATTTAATCGTTTTTTCATGATATCTAGACACCCAAAGGTCTGTTTATAAAATTTCGCGCGCTCGTTTTCGTCCTAAATCATCATCCATTTCGATATAAATTACAATACATCACAAAAAAATTACAACAACATCCAAAACAAAACACTACAAAGCGAAAAGTCTTTGCTAACTGTATTTTTTTCGTTTTTGAGACCGACTTATGAAAATAAAGTTGTTTTACGCTTTGTATCTAGAGTTTTGTTTTATAAGTAGGTTTATTTTAATGTTTAAAAAGTTTTTATTTTCCATTTTAGTTTTGGTACCTTATATTACCATGGAAATACGCATTTTAAGGATAACTTAGAAACTACTCGTCAGATCTTGATCACATGAGAAGCACCAGCTTGCATATAAAAAAAGAATAATCAAAATCGGTTCATAATTGGCGGCGTAATCGCGTAACAAACTAAAAACATACAGTCAAATTTGAGAACCTCCACCTTTTAGGTCGGTTAAAAATGTAGGTGTTTACTAAACACGTCCGCCCAGACACAAAATAGAAAGTATACAGAAGGGCCACTCCCGCCGTTTCGAAAATTGACAGCTAAACTTTACAGATTCACTAATGTTGCTACTATATTGATTCCGAATTTAAAAAAAGAGTAGGTTGTATAAGTTACAAACATAAATACAATGGATTCGTCTAAACCAGCCTTTCCCAAAGTGGCGATAACGCCCCCTTGTGGGCGCTGCAGGCCTAAAGGGGGGCGGTAAGAGACCCAAAGAAAAATGGGGGCGTTGTGTAGAGGCTTGGGGGGTGATTTGTAATTTCATTTAGCTAGGAGGCCTCTTAGACACCGACTGCATGAGCTCTCGACTCTCAACTACAACTTGTGAATATCAACTAATATTAGTTATGAGATTGCTTAAACTCGGTTCAATATTTCTCTCCGCGTAGTTCATATATCTGTCCTGTTTTATAGTGTACGTAGCGGAAAAATGTCAAATTTCTTAATTTCAGATTAGCAGAAAATTAGTGTATGAAGTCGTGTAATTGTGTATAGTACGTACACATTTGTGTATCCAATAATTGGAGAGCTATTGAACAAAAACTGTTTCGACTGGAACTACGTCATCCCAGCGGCACTTTTTTTTTCCGTATGCACGTAGATGAAAAATAAAACATCCAATAATTGGTGTGTAACGAGAGGTAAATGTGTATGCTTAAATGAAATTTGTGTGTTATAAAACTGCGAAGATAATCAAGTTTCCGTTACGCTGACGTTTGGCAATTTGATGAAAATCATATAAAACGGCTTAGTGCAGAGTTGAATCTTTTTACGCACGTTGCTTTGAATTTGTGTGTAATGATTGTTAAAACAGAATTTGAAAAAAACATACCGTTCAGAAGATATACACGTAAAAGTAAAATAAGGTTATTAGGTCCAACTACTTAAAATAGGAACTCTAGAGCCTAACTTATAAACGGTTATTTGAATCTTGTAAAGGACTACAATGCCTTGCCAAGTTTCATTTATGTGGTCTTAGTAATTAATGAGCAATGGCATAATTTACTACGGCTTGAGTACTATATTGTATGACATCCGATTGCAGGACTTTTTAATGGAAAAGCAAAATATAACTTATTCCACTGATTAGTGTATTAATGCAACTATTCACATCTAAAATTTCAGCTCAATACACTTAATAATTAAAGAGATATAAAAAAAAATACCAGAACAACCGCAATACATGGATAAACCGACCAAGTTTGAATGAGTACAAAAAAGCGGCCGTGCAGTATAAAGAGCTAACGTTCCAAAATTTCCAGTGTTGTACCATTATTGGACTGGTACAGCTGTGCACACAATTCTTGAACAATAAACTGATACTCGTATACTATCTTTTTATAATTTTGGAGTGCACTTGTCATTACTTCATATTGACGATTCATTGTGTTTTTTGTGTACATCTTTCGTTGGAGGTCCTGAATAAATAAATTAACTAATAATTTTCGTGATAAAAATAGTAGGTCACTTGTTTTTTAACCGACTTTCCAAAACGGAGGAGGTTCTATGGTTGGCACCATGTATGTACTGATTTCTCAGTCAATTGTGAACCGATTTTGAAGATTATTTTTGTTTGAAAGAGTAGGTTCTCGAATTGGTCCCATTTAAATTTGGTGAAGATCTGATAAAGAACTTCGGAGATATATTTTATTTATTTTATTTTATTTGGAAAACTTACAACTAGTTTAACAATTGTTCATTACTATAATAAGATTAAGGCCAATTAAAAGTTTTCACTTATAGTAAATTAAAACAAATAAGAACCTTACAGCCAATAGGTAATACAAACAAAATCACTATATGTAACTACAAACACTCCACTAACGGCAATAATGTATAAAATTAAACTTAGTAGAACATTAGAACAGTCCACTACAATATAAATCGGTACTTAAATAAAATAGATATAACTACAAACACTCCACTAACGGCAATAATGTATAAAATAAAACTAAGTAGAACATTAGAACAGTCCACTACAATATCAATCGGTACTTAAATAAAAATAGATACGACTTAGGATTCAAATGCTTTTAAAGAAGTTATTACATAGGATTCTTTTTAATTTATTAATCCCAGTATTAAATAGATCGATGTCAACTTCCCGGCAGGCTGCATCAAAGGCACGACTCACTCTAACCAGGTACGCGTTCTGCCCATAGGAGGTTCTCACCACCGGTGTATCCAGTAGGTGCGGTCTACGTAAATATGCACCAGGTACACGCAGTCCATTTTTCATTCACCACCTCTGGTATATCCGCCGATCCGTTCATTATTTTAAATAGAAACGTCAAGTCTGCTATTTTCCTGCGCTCATAGAGAGGAAGAATATGAAACCTTCTGCATCGAGTGACATAATTTGGTAAATATACTTTTGATCGGAATTGAATGTACCTTAAAAATTTTCGTTGAATGCTTTCTAATCGATTGATATAAACGTTATATTTGGGGTTCCACACTTGAGAGCCATACTCCAAGTGACTGCGGACAAAAGAACAGTACAGTATTTTAATAGTCTTGATGCTTCTGAACTGTGACGAGATTCTGAGGATAAAACCAAGTGCCTTAGAGGCCTTTTTGACTATATTGTCTACGTGCGTGTCGAAGATAAGTTTTGAGTCAAAGGTTACTCCTAGGTCCCTAATAAGGTTTACTCTGCTTATTGGTGTATTCGAGATTTCATACTCAAAGTGGATCGGTTTCGGTTTGCGAGTGAACGAACACACATAGCATTTTGATACATTTAAATCCAATTTATTGGTTTCGCAGTAATTTTTGAAATTATTTAGGTCCTCTTGTAGTAAAAGGGCATCTTCATACGTAGAGACTTGTTTCATAATCTTCATATCATCTGCATAAAGCAATATTTTGGAGTGTACGAAACAGGACGTGACATCATTGATAAATATATTAAATAACAAATACAAAACATATATATAACAAAACACTTAAATAAACAACGGCAAATCTCTCGGGATTGCTGCAATTGCATTGCATGTCACACTCTCATTTCGGGTTTTTCATCGTCATTTATTCGGGTAATCTATTCCTTCATAACTTTGGGCATTGTGGGTACCTTACAATAGAACTTGCTCATTAAATTATTTACAAAAAAAGTACAATTGACTTTCAAATAAAAACAGTACAAAGTAAAAAATTACTTTTTTTCGGAAGTCGGTGTCAAAAAACGAAGATACAAAACAGAAACACCGACTGCCGAAATTAAAGTTATTTTTCACTTTTTAGTGTTTTTATTAGTAAGTTGGTTGTATTTTTATGTAACAAAGTTGTTTTTCTTAAACTTACAAACTTATTACAATATTATTTGCATCTGTAACAAATGCATTTATTTGCCAGTACTTATATTACAAAAAGTTATTACTGTAGGTAATTATTATTTCCTTAATATTATGCTAGTAATAATTAGAAAAAAAAAAGTCGTGTGGCACTCGGGGACTGCCGCGGTAAAGCTATTGCATAGCATTTATTCTAGATCCAGTCCTGGAAAATGCGTCAAAAAAATTAAAAACGTTAAAAACTCGAAAACGTAGCGAGCCAAACCCGCATTTATTTACGATTAATAAAACTCTAAAAAACAAAACAAAAATACCCTTATTCACATTGAAATAAGGTCACTTTTCTTTGACAAGCAAAAGTGACCCTTATTCTCATTAGCATAAGGTCCACATTGATCACCATTGTCACAGAAACAGCTCAGAGAGACCGATAAAAGGCAAAAAAATTACGACCAACAAAAATTTTAAAACCCTCATATCTCAGAAACGGTTGGAGTTAGCGCATTTCTGGCAAAAAATTTGCCCCCCCTGCCCTCCGCTACTTCATCCAGGAGAACAAGATAGGATTTACCCCCCCTGCCCCCCTTAACCGTTTACCGCACTCCGCAAAAAAATTTTTCATTCTAAAAATACCAACACGGAAATCGAAAACACGTGCAACAAACATCGCCCCCCCCCGCCCCCCTGCCCCTCACCACTCAGATTCCACAGAATTCAAAAACCTTATTAAAAGTCAAAGTATCACCGCCGTGCCCGTCGGAGTGGGGAGCGTGAGGTTTTTTCGTTACGGAATTTCTGGATTCGGTCCCCGCGCTCAAGGCCCGCGATAGAAGCTATGCAATAGCTTAAAACTAACACCAGTAGTCATTTCAAATGACGGATTTAAAAACTTAACGGAATAATTTAAAGCAGGTATGTATTTACTTAGCACACGCTTCCTGTTCTATTTTGTTTATCAGTCAAAACAAACTCCCTAAAATTTACATCCTATATGGGCTTCAGTAGGCAATATATTTTTAAGCTATTGCATAGCTTCTATCGCGGGCCTTGAGCGCGGGGACCGAATCCAGAAATTCCGTAACGAAAAAACCTCACGCTCCCCACTCCGACGGGCACGGCGGTGATACTTTGACTTTTAATAAGGTTTTTGAATTCTGTGGAATCTGAGTGGTGAGGGGCAGGGGGGCGGGGGGGGGGAGGTTTGTTGCACGTGTTTTCGATTTCCGTGTTGGTATTTTTAGAATGAAAAATTTTTTTGCGGGGGGAGGTAAACGGTTAAGGGGGGGGGGTAAATCCTATCTTGTTCTCCTGGATGAAGTAGCGGAGGGCAGGGGGGCAATATTTTTGTCAGAAATGCGCTAACTCCAACCGTTTCTGAGATATGAGGGTTTTAAAATTTTTGTTGGTCGTAATTTTTTTGCCTTTTATCGGTCTCTCTGAGCTGTTTCTGTGACAATGGTGATCAATGTGGACCTTATGCTCATGAGAATAAGGGTCACTTTTGCTTGTCAAAGAAAAGCGACCTTATTTCAATGTGAATATGGGTATTTTTGTTTTGTTTTTTAGAGTTTTATTAGTCGTAAATAAATGCGGGTTTGGCTCGCTACGTTTTCGAGTTTTTAACGTTTTTAATTTTTTTGACGCATTTTCCAGGACTGGATCTAGAATAAATGCTATGCAATAGCTTTACCGCGGCAGTCCCCGAGTGCCACACGACTTTTTTTAAAATTTATATTTAATAAAAAAAACTGATTCTTTACATCAATGTTTTTAACAATCTCGGGACACTGGGATCCCTGACCTTTGAAAGGCTTGCCATGGGTCGAAGCTAACTCGCAGAGGCCCTGTTAACTATGTTTGATGATATAAGACACCAACCGATGATTATTCGTAGATGCACTACGTAAGAGCACCCAAGGACAATCTCCGGTTGGTGCAGGACTATTGTTAATATGGAGACAAAGATATTGGGCTATGGGTTTGGTAGGTTTGTTTTGAACTATAGAAAGACTATTGGCCCCTGACTGACCACTGTTGAATTACACGACTATAAAATGGCAGATGCTGACTTGCACACTCAATTAATGGTCGAGGGTCTTTAGTAATTGAGTGACGTAGCGCCATGGGGGCAAACATATCTGGAGGTACTTGAGGAGTGGAGTGGTATACCACGGCTATCAGTCCAATCACGGAAATACGGTAAAGATCCCTACCAGCATCATCCAGTAAGATTATACTTCCTTCCACCGAGCACTTTTGTTTTTGCGAATCTTCACTCAAGCCAACCAATTGTAGCCATTCAAACTTGGTCGGTTTATCCATGTATTGCGGTTGTTCTGGTATTTTTATTATATCTCTTTAATTATTAAGTGTATTGAGCTGAAATTTTAGATGTGAATAGTTGCATTAATACACTAATCAGTGGAATAAGTTATATTTTGCTTTTCCATTAAAAAGTCCTGCAATCGGATGTCATACAATATAGTACTCAAGCCGTAGTAAATTATGCCATTGCTCATTAATTACTAAGACCACATAAATGAAACTTGGCAACGCATTGTAGTCCCTTACAAGATACAAATAAACGTTATAAGTTAGGCTCTAGAGTTCATATTTTAAGTAGTTGGACCTAATAACCTTATTTTACTTTTACGTGTATATCTTCTGAACGGTATATTTTTTCAAATTCTGTTTTAACAATCATTACACACAAATTCAAAGCAACGTGCGTAAAAAGATTCAACTCTGCACTAAGCCTTTTTATATGATTTTCATCAAATTGCCAAACGTCAGCGCAGCGGAAACTTGATTATCTTCGCAGTTTTATAACACACAAATTTAATTTAAGCATACACATTTACCTCTCGTTACAAACCAATTATTGTTTTTTTTTTTTCATCTACGTGCATAGGGAAAAAAAGTGCCGCTGGGATGACGTAGTTCCAGCGGAAACAGTTTTTATTGAATAGCTCCCCAATGGTTGGATACACAAATTTGTAGTTACCATACACAATTACACGACGTCATACACTAAGTATCTGCTAAACTGAAATTAAGAAATTCGACATTTTTCCGCTGCGACTACGAACACGCTTTATAGAATATATAGAATAAAAATCATGTCAATCGGTCGCTCCGTTTCGAAATGAAAGTAGACACAAACAATCAAATAAAAGGGCAACAGACATACTTTCGCATTTTAATAGTTATTAGTACTCCTAGATAGGTAATTTTCGCAGATAGTAGACCGCGGGCATTCATGTTTTAACAAGGTTTTGTTAAATAACACAATAATTGATTCATTTAATTAGAAGTTATAGTGGTTTTTAAGTAGGTGAAACAATGGGGGCGCTAAAAAATAATTTATTCTCAAAGTGGGTAATAGACAAAATAAGTTTGGGAACCCCTGGTCTAGACACACATCATATTATGCTTACATGCCTTATATGGTTGACCATAGATATTACAGTGGAAGACAGAGCATCAAATATCCATTAAAGAAATTCTCTTTAACTAACTTATTATTTTCCTAGATATTGAATTTCTAACTTATAATCTTGAAAAAATTAATGACCTTTATAACTTAAAAATTAATGAAAGAACGAATTTTCAGAATTAATTTAAAGTATATTCGGTCTGTTACAATTAATAAAGGTAACCCAGCCAATGCAACCTCGTTACAGTACTTTATGTATGAACTAGCTGACCCTCGGGGCTTCGCTCCCGTCAACTGGCTACCTATCTACCTAGCCTGCATACCTTGCATACCCTGCCTATCCTGCCACTACCCTGCCTACCCTGCCTAACCTGGCTACCCTGCCTACCCTTGCTACCTTGGCTACCCTGGCTGCCCTGACTGCCCTGGCTATCCTGGCTACCCTGCCTACCCTGCCTACCCTGGCTAACCTGCCTACCCAGTCTTCCTTGGCTACCATGGTATACCCTGGCTCCCCTGCCGCTAGCCTGACTAACCTGGCTACCCTGGCTACCCTGCCTTCCTGCTTACCCTACCTACTAATTTTTATCTATCATCAATAGTTTTCTCAGCGCACGTCAAATAATGTATTTTACAGGCAACATTTTGCTTCCTTGAGTTACCTTATTGCAATTTTCATTAGGATCTCTATTTTTTTTATATTATATTATAGCCTATGACACTCAGAAATAATGTAGCTTTCTACTGGTGAAAGAATTTTCAAAATCGGTTCAGTAGATCCAGAGATTACCCCTTACAACGTCAAAAACTCATAAACCCACAAACTCACAAACTTTACCTCTTTATAATATTATAAGTATAGATGACGTGACAAACGCCCGCACAAAGCACTCGTGACAGCCGCGACTGAGCTCGGTCCAATATTGCCCAATATTCCCTGTAAAATCGCAATGTCAATGTGTGTGTGCAAAATGACGCTTTGTTCGGACTGGCCTTTCTGTCTGCGGCGCGCCGCTTGTACTTTGTGGCACAGTCCTTCGGGGAATACAGGGATGATGGTACAAACCATAGATAATGTACCTATTTAAACAAACAAAAGATAGCAAATACCCATTTATGAATTAATGTTCTGTCATTAAAATACGAGGTAGATATAAAGTTCGTTCTTTATCGTTATAATATTATATTTATCAATTAAGTAACGTAAACGTCAATATCTGTTCAAAACAAATTAGTCAGATAATTTCTGTTGAAAAATATAATTATGATTAAGTAATAGCATTTTCTCAAAAATGGTATGTACCTAATATTGCCATAACATCTCTAAAAAGTCTCCAGAAAGTGAATTCTACCGGAGACTTATTCACAACTGTCCAGTAAGTAAGTATGTAATTTACTTACTGGACAGTAGTAGGGATAGGCCCGATATATCAAAACGTAACTTATATCGGATATGTGTTAGATATCATATCATATCGATATCAATATCAAAATAACCGATATTCCAAAAACTATATCTAATATAACTGTACTACTAATACCGATATCTGAAAACCGAACCAAACCATTTACTTTTCAAAATCTGACGAATAACGAACAAAAATAATTATGCCCGCGTTAGGCCTTTTTATTCGCGCGATTTTTCGCTCATTCTGCGGCCTATGGAATTGTATGAAGCTACACGGATTGCGGTAAAAAACTACATAAATCCGCGCAAATAAAATCGCAGTGCCTGCTAAGCCTTAAAGTGTTCATTTGTTTTTTTTTTCAATAAACAGCTTTCTATTAGCAAGCCAGTTCGAAATTTAAATAAAACCTTTGATAAGTTACCTCCTTGGTTGCCATGTTTCGGTGAAAAAGATCGTTCCATTTTTAATTAAATTACACGACAGATATGAGTTTACTATGTACTTTATTTGGTCGCTACACACGGCAGATATGGATTTTCATACAACTTTTGCCGGCCGCTGCTCTCATGTATTTGGTCTGTACTGCAATTTAGATTTTTCTCGAAGAAGGTTGTCAAAATAATTCTCAAATTTCCAAGCATGTTTGAGAAAATATAAATAAATGCCCCCGGTAAATCGATCACAATATCTATCAGTAATTGCCCTAATATGAATGTAACCTAAAATATTAATTAAACGAATTTGTTGTTAAACTTTCATTCATTTTTGAGAAAAGCATTATACAAGCCTCAACCAGTAAGAAAGACATCCTGGCCTCGTATATAACCGGACCTCACCTGCGGTTCGGTCCGGTTAACTCATACTTGGCCAGGAAGTCTTACTTACTGGATTCTGCAGTAATGTACTATATCTACTATTTTTAACTGACTTTCCAAAACGGAGGAAGTTCTATGTTCGACTGCAGCTATTTTTTAGGGTTTTAAGGGCCCAAAGGGTAAAAACGGGACCCTATTACTAAGACTCCGCGGTCCGTCTGTCTGTCACTAGGCTGTATCTCATGAACCGTGATAGCTAGACATTTGAAATTTTCACAGATTATGTATTTCTGTTGCCGCTATAACAACAAATACTAAAAACAGAATAAAATAAATATTTAAGTGGGGCTCCCATACAACAAAAGCGATATTTTTGCCGTTTTTTGCGAAGATGGTACGGAAATCTTCGTGCGCGAGTCCGTCTCGCACTTGGCCGGTATTTTTTGAATTTGGAACATTACAACGCTCCAGCAATGTTGTTGTAACTTTTAATATTAATTAAACAAAAAAATTGTTTTATTTCCCTGCATTCTTTTGAGAAAAGCACTATATATATGCCTCGGCGAATTCGTAACTCGTATTAGTGAAGTCACTCTTATTCGATCAGCAAGCCTTTTAATTGAATTGTGCCTCTTTCCATTATTTCAAAAAACGTTGCCCCACACTGGGAACTTCTTCCTGTATCGTGGGTGCGTTCACAAACATATAAACTCACATACACAACACCCAGAGCCGGAACAACCATCTGTAGGTCATACAAAAACTTGTTCCGTGCGGGAAACGAACCCGCGACACGCAGCGCAGCAGTCAATCACCCAACCACCGCGCAAACCGAGCGCCCAAAAAAAAAACGTTGATGAAATAAACAATATTATAACTTAGCTGACATTATATTTGTCAGCATTCACTGATGAGTACTTTGACCAGGCTTTCGTAAACCATAAACCACAGAGAGGAAAAATAAAAAGACCATTGTATTTTTCATGGAAATCCCAGACATTGTCCACTAATACCTAACTATTGTCAATATTATTCAAAAGTTTGCTAATAGCAAGCTCGTGAATATTCGCTTATTTCAGTAAGTAAGTGTTATTTTAAACAAGACATATTCAAAGAGCTGAATGAGCGATAATGGTGCTATTTCAAGAGCTCAGTTTACAATATTCAGTGAACAAAGAAACCGCGTTGTTTTTAAATGGAACTTTTTAGCTTTTACTAAGGTGGCAGAAGAATAGGCCTTTCAAATGTCTAGTTTAATGCAATGTCATCAAATAGTACGTCTATTCAATGATATTCAAATAAACAGATATGTTATGAGCGCGCGCGTTTTGAAGACTCGAATAGGTCACAATTGTGACCTTTATTTAGTCTTTAGTTTATGTCATGCATGGCGAAGAGCGATAGGCTTTGTTGAAAAAAAAACAAAATAAAATAAATGCCATCGTGTGTATTTGTGCTGCCGCTGCTGCGCGGAATACTTTTTCAATTGTTTTGTGAGTGTATAACGTATCTGTTTATTTGAATATCATTGGCGTCTACTATTAAACAATAGTCATTCAAATGACTGTTATAACATTAAATCAAGAGGATTTGCCTGAATGTTATATTTCTATACTAATAATAATATTTTTTATATATTTTTTATCAATTGTCGCCCGCTTGACCTCTATCTCACCAGGGGGGTGACGACAAGCTCTTAGAGTAAGGTTATTATGAGATCGAGTAAGGGACAAATGTATATGACGTTTATCAGGGGGGTGACCACAAGCTCTTAGAGTAAGGTTATTTTGAGATCGAGTAAGGGACAGATGTATATGACGTGTATCAGGGGTGTGACCACAAGCTCTTAGAGTAAGGTTATTTTGAGATCGAGTAAGGGACAGATGTATATGACGTGTATACATCTGTCACTTACTCGATCTCAAAATAACCTTACTCTAAGAGCTTGTGGTCACCCCCCTGATGGTAAGCGATGATGAGGTCGACGGTGGAGCACGCTTGCCTAGGAAAAACCCATTCACTCTTGACTTAAAGACCCCTAGATTGTAGCCATCGGGAAACACAGACTCCGGTAGGGAATTCCACTCCTTAGCTGTACGCATAATGAAAGTATTTCCAAAACGTTTAGTACGTATGGGTGGGATGTCCACCATGTAGCAATGGTGCATCGCCGTACGTCTTGTAGTCCCATGATGAAACGAGTTAGTTGGAATAGATGATCTGTATGAAATTTGGCACAAAGATAGATTATAGTCTAGAATTGGCTACTTTTTGTGAGACGAGTAGAACTTCAGTTTGTTGTTACGTAGGTAAATGCTAACTCAAGCAAGTTTAAACTACTACAAGAAAAATTTCAAAATTTAAAAAACCCCCGACACATTTATCTTGCGAAAACATCACGATCTAAACAGTAAAACGCGCAAAACTTTTGAACGGCTGAACCGATTTTATTCAAACATAGCTAAGAACACTCTCGATACAATCACCTTTCAAACAAAAAACTAAATCAAAATCGGTTCATCCGTTGAGGTGCTATGATGCCACAGACAGACACACAGACACAAAGATACACAGATACACAGCAACACACCTCAAACTTATAAGAGAGGGGTGCTCTTTTTCCGTCGGGGGTTAAAAATAAATATTTTTCTTATCAGACTATAAAGTGTAGCAAAGCAGGCTAAAATTGCTTGCACTCAAACGATAACTTAGGTATTTTATTTATGTAACGAATAGTAGGTACTACCTTTATTTTTCTTAGTTGAGTAAGTAAGTACTAAGAATAAAAGACTTTTTAATAAAAAAATTAAACCGTCAACCATCTAGAGGTCTTCTCTTAACAATTCCAACAAGCCTAAACGCGACTGGGATACTTGCATTGTTTTTTTTTCGGAGTTCTGGTGCCTACCTTCCGGCTTCATCACCAGATCAGTTCAATGGTATCCAACATTTTCATTAGAAACAGTTATTTAAAGGACCATGGGCAAAAATTTATGGGCTCCTTCCCCACCCACCAACATGTATGAAACTGATACCAATATGTTCCTAAAATATCCACTATTTGATTTAAATCCTTTTTTAAATAAAGCCATGGGATTATATCAATAAAAAAACAATTTGTAATTATTAATTAAACTCTATTTTCATTTTACACTTGCAATTATTTTAACATTATGGTGGTGGTTGGTGGTATGGTGTTTTTACAAAATATGATTATTTAGTAATTATACAACATTATGGTTATATTAATGATAACATGATTAATTACTAATTATTAAAATAGCGAGTGCATTATTATTGCTCGTCTATTATAATATTGTTTAACAGCTGCGCTGGCAGATTAAAATCTGTATGTCGACCTATTCCCATGTACTATATAATTCAAATGACATGAGCACAACTTCCTAAATTGGCCTGTCAAGCAGTTACTGTAATAGTGTGCAATAGCATGTCTGTTATTATTATTCTCATCAATTAGTATATACGAATAATATATGCGTGACCTTACATCTCTGTATTGTTAATACCATCAGCCACACATTGTTTATTATAACATTGCATCTTGACAAATCAGTTCGGTTCAGGTTCATTTTTAACCGACTTCGCAAAAAAGGAGGCGGTTATCAATTCGACAGTTTTTTTTTTTTTTTTTTATGTTTCTATACCTCAGAACTTGTTACTGGGTGAATCGATTTTGATACTTCCTTTTTTATTTGAAAGCTGGTGCTTGTCATGTGGTCTCATTAAAATTTGATCAAGATCTAAAGATGAACTTCGGAGATATACATCAGAACTCTTCAATAAATGACGGCAAATCACTCGGGATAGCTACAATCGGATGTCTGTTTATTGTTTACATCATTTCGTAACATAACATTACACTAGCACGCTCTAAAGGGGTACGCAGGTGTGAGCAGTTCACACTGGTATACTCTAATACCACCGTTTTTGTTTAAGTTTCATGTTTCTGGGTTAATCTACTCTGGCTTCACTTTGGAGAATTGGTCTGTTTTTTTTTTTTTTTTTTCACATTTTAGTTGTGGGTACTACCACAACTAAAATGTGAAAAAAAAAATAACTTAAAATACAACAGACTTCCAAATAAAAAAACTACGAAGTAAAAAATAACTTAAATTTCGGAAGTCGGTGTCAATAAACGAAGATCCCAAAACAGGAACACCGACTTCCGAAATTGAAGTTATTTTTCACTTCGTAGTTTTTTTATTTGGAAGTCGGTTGTATTTTTGTTAAAAAGTTTTTTTGATTTTTTCAATTAACACCTCTTGCAAAACTTGCCGCCTTGGTCGCAAGACAGATCTCGGGCACATATACACCGTCGCCGCGTCGTCCCGTTTCCATATTACACAGTATCCAATCCAGCTATCACAAAGTCCATTTTCGTGCCAGGGTCAATCAAAAAAGAGGTCGTAGTTGTAAAGTAAAAACCGATACTTAACACAGTGTTAACTAAACCGACTGTCTGCTAATAAGATAAGGTTGCAAGCGCAGGAACGCGGGTCGGGGGGGCATGCCTCCGCCCCTTTGCACAAATGAATAGATAAATGGATAGGTATTTTACAATTACTCGTAAATAATACGTATACGAAATATTTGTAAAAACATTAGATACTATGGAGAACCCCATGCATTTGGGCAACGTCCCCATAGTAACAATTTATCATCTTGCCAAGATATATCAATTAAGCTAGGTACATTTCATTTTTGTTGATGGGTGGGGACGATTCCGCCCATGGTCCTTTGCTTCATTAGAGTCATTTAACTATATATATCCAAAACATGCCACCTATTATTATCGATATCTACCTATTAATATATTATTCTTTCATAAATGCATAATCACGACACCAACAATCTTATGTCATCATGCTTATTAGACCTAAACTACGCACGAAACGTGTGTCATACTCAAAACATTCATAAAAATTGCAAACAGTAAAATTACATTATATTTTATCAGATTAAAATAAGTCTGCATTCCATTAAAAAAAGAATATTTTTATAACAAGCTTTTACTTTTAATGTACTAAGAGCCGATTTTTCATTATAATTTTAATTGAGGGATAAAAATGGCGGTTTGACAGCTTTTCTTTTTTTTTTGTTATGTGTTAGTTCCTGACGGAACAGGCTGAGGCTTGAGACCATGCTGCCTAGTCATCAGTTAGTATTTTTCTTATTTATGTACACACAAAAACACTTAAAAGAGAAAAAAAAAAAAAATGGAGCCGTCACGGGACGCCTGGTAGATGTGAAACATCGACGTTATTTCGTAAAAGTAGTATGCAGAAAAGAACAGATCGTAAATTATAAATATAAATAATGAATGTTTCACTATAAACTCCATTATGATTAGAAAAATTAATTAATTTTTTAAAGTTTAAATTAATAACAAATAAGAAAAAGATTCGTGCGCTGCACGCCATCAGCTGATTTTAAAATAAAGTTCTGTCAGTCTTAATAAATTTATTCTCTAAGCAATTGTTTTAATGCATTAATTTCAATAAGAATGAAATTAAAATTAATAATTAATTTAAAAACATGATATGCAATGAAATTTATGTGAATTTTAATCTACCTAGAGAGTAGATTTTACATTTACTGGCGCTCAATACACACCAAATATACGCGTGCTAAATGCACAGATAAATGCATACTTTAATTATAAAAATATAATTAACTTACTGATGACTTGATAATGTGTCATAGTGTGATTTTGCTTTCTTTGCAGGAGGCTGATCACTTCCACTCTCTAAATTATCACGGTCAGACATTTTATTATCAGAACAGAAAAATGATTTATTTACCAGAAAAACACAGGTTATGAGTACTGTAATAAACAGAGTATACATTATAGGTATCCGAGCTCAGTGGAGCGAAAGAGATGGCTTAACGCCGGATCGAGTGAGAGAGAAACGCACAGTCGATTGCGCGTGGCGACGCGTCGCCACGCCAGAAATCGGTCTCACGTGCGCCTATAGATGTTTCACATCAAAAATTACAGATTGAAGAGCACAAAGGTACTGGTTTTTTCTTTAGAAATTTCTTCCAGCAGACCTGCGACAGGAAAGTTGGATGATAAACGAAGACACAGTGTGTAGAAAGAATAAGGAAATTAAAAATAGACGATAATAACTTAATTAATCATATAATTTAGTTAAATTACACATATATCTTAACTTAATAAATATAGAAAATAAAAATACATACATATACTAGATAAATAAAATTACAAGATGGTGGAGAGGTAATATTCTTTGACTTATTTTTTGAATAGAGATACATTTTGGGAGTCACGGATTTTAGGTGGAAGTGAGTTCCACAATCGTACTGCATGAACAGAGAAGGAGTTTCTTCAGTAGGGTTAACAGCTTTTGTATAGAAAATATGTCAAACGGCCATTTTGATTCCTCAGTTAAAAGATATCAGACTATTGAAAAATCGGTTCTAAAACTACGAAATGTAATAGATATCAATACACATACAATGAGCCTAAACACGATACTGCTACCTTGTCTGGTTGAGGAGTTGCTATGATCTCTTTCCGGCTACATGATAAGGCCAGCTTCATAGTACCAGTATTTCAAAGTTTCCAATAATTCAGACGTCAGGAAGTGTTCGAAAAGTCAATTACTATTTGTCGAACTCACATCAAAAGCTAGATAAAGATAAATTTATTTGTTTAAACATGTGTAACATGATACATGAATATGCACATGTAGATGGAAACACAATTTTACTGGAAAAACATGTTTCGCCTCACTCGGCGTTCAAAGTGAAAATAATATATTATTAATTAAAATTAAATTGGCAATTAGAAATTGAATAAATTAATGTCAGTTATATATATAAAAAATTAGAGTCAGTGCAAAATATTATCAATAATTAAACATACAATCAAAGTCGGTACAAAATGTAGTCAATAATAATTAAATACAAAATATGTCTATATAGAATAATATTAAATAAGGTAATTTTATATTTTTTAAAAATACGATTACATAAAAGTAGCTGGTTTATCATAATTCTTAGAACTAAAACTGTAGCAAGGGCACTATTTCCTGATGCACTATTTTCCTTATTACGACTCCTTTTGTGCAATGGGTAAACCATGCGATGTGAAAGACTTTGCATGTAATGATAGTTTTGCCTATTATCTTTATCATCACCAACATTTCAGCCGCACCAGTCCACTGCTGGACACTACCGCCCCCAGGCAACAACACATTGGTCGATCCCGTGCGTCTCGCAACCAGCCCAATCCCAAACCTGCAGCCTTATAGCGTAACTAGCTGACCCCCGCGGCTTCGCTCCCGTCAAAATTATAGCCTATGTTACTCGGGAATAATGTAGCTTTCCATAGGTGAAAGAATTTTCGTAATCGGCCCAGTAGTTTCGGAGCCTATTCGGTACAAACAAACAAAAAAATCTTTCCTCTTTATAATATTGGCATAGATGGATTCGGCAAGGTAAATGGAAAAGAGTATAAACAATCGAGCATTCACATTTACTTTAGAGATAGGTAATCCACATCGCGTCATTCATCTCGCATGTGATTGGTCGATTTGTTCACATTCTTTGCCATTTGCCTTGCCAAATGTGAAAGTATTTTTTTAAATTGGTCCAGTAGTTTTTAAGTTTATTCGTTACATACAAAATCCAAAAATACAAATCATTCCTCTTTATAATATATTATATTATCAATCTGCCTAGCCTTTTCCCAATTATGTTGAGGTCGGCTTCCAGACTAACCGGATTCAGATGAGTACCAGTGTTTTACATGGAGCGACTGCCTATCTGACCTCCACAACCCAGTAACTGGATAACACGGTACCCCTTGGCTAGACTGGTGTCAGATCTCAAGCTTCTGACTACTCGTAACGACTGTCAAAGATCTTCAAATGACAGCCGGGACCAACGGCTTAACGTGCTTTCCGAGGCACGGAGGAAACTCGGTATGTTGAATTGATCACCCATCCACGGACCGACCTCGTCAAGCGTTGCGGAACTTTGAAGACGGACCCGTGTGGCTGTTATTATTTAGCCACGAGCCTTTTATAATATCTATGTACAATATATGTATCTATAGTAAAATATATATATCTATAGTACAATATTATATTCTTTCTAATATTATACTATAGATTTTAGTTACCTATATCACATAACAAGGTTTGTGGTCGTTAGATCTAATAATAGTTATGTGAATACCGGTAAATTAACAGGAATAACACGTTCAAAAATAGTTTTAGCTCGGGTCGCTAAATCGCTAATTTTAAACCAATTTAATAATCAATTTTCCGCTTTCGTTCATATTAGATGATTTTACAAAATAGCATGAACAAGTAAAATGAAGTTAGACAAAACGCACTCAGTGGGATATTTGTGATGTAGTTATTTAATGTTTGTTGGCAATTTGCTGACATATCTATACAAGTTTTCGCATTACATTTAATTTTTAACCCCCGCCGGAAAAAGAGGGGTGTTATAAGTTTGACGGGTGTACCCCATTGTTGCGAAGTACATTACCGCGATGTACGGTACTACGAAAGTTTACTATCGCAACATTCGTTGTTGCGAAAGTTCTTTACTGCGATGTACGTTACTGCGAAAGTTTACCTTTGCGATGTACGTTACTGCGAAAGTTTACCTTTGCGAAGTACGTTGTCACGAAAGTTCTTCACTGCGATGTACGTTACTGCGAATGTTTACCATTGCGACGTACGCTGTCGCGAAAGTTCTGTACTGTGACGATTCCAGTTTCGATAACACGCAATAGCGATTTAGGTCATCTAGGAGGGTTGCTGATACTGGTGACAGAGAAAATATTATATTGTTGGACATGACTAACAAATGAGCAAACATTGTAAGCAAATTTAATTATAATTGAACCAAAAGATACCAGAAATACCAAGAAATACCAGTTGCTTTCGAGATTATTAGGGACGAAGTTCTTCCTGAAGAAGCTGGTCAAGTAGCCGACTGGTTTTCGCAATAGCGTGTTATCGAAACTGCAATCGTCACGGTAAAGAACTTTCGCGGCAGCGTACGTCGCAATGTTATTTCGCAGTAACGTACATCGCAGTAAAAAACTTTCGTGACAACGTACTTTGCAATGGTAATCTTTCGCAGTAACGTACATCGCAGTTAAGAATTTTCGCAACAACGTACGTCGCAATGGTAAACTTTCGCAGTAAAGTACATCGCAGTAAAGAACTTTCGCAACAACGAACGTCGCGATAGTAAACTTTCGCAGTACCGTACATCCCGGTAATGAACTTCGCAACAATGGGGTACTCGTACACCCAAGTTTGACGTGTGTTGCTGCGTATATGTGTGTCTACATGTGTGGCATCATAGCTCCTAAATGGATAAACCGATTTTGATTTAGTTTTTGTTTGAAAGGTGATATCATCGAGAGTGTTCTTAGCTATGTTTAAATAAAATCGGTTCAGCCATTCAAAAGTTATGGGCATTTTACTGTCAGAATCGGGGTGTTTTCGCAAGATAAATGTGTCGGGAAAATTCTAATTTTGAAATTTTCGTGTACCTTGAGTAGATTGTGGTGTCAACTCGAAAGAATTATTGTCCGTACGGTCAAGATCTTGTTCCAGTCTTGTTAAACATAAAAACAAGTAAATTATCCTCCTTTGCTATACAACCAGTATAATGGAAAGTTATCTATATGCTATATAGGTTAATAATGTATCTTTCCTTTGCTTGGTAATACTAGTCTTGTAGTCATACCGGGAACTATTTTAACAAACAATCTAAGGTGCTTTTTACCCGACTGCCGAAGGAGGGTTATGTGTTTATCAGTCTATGTATGTTTGTTACTATGTGGCGTTCTAGAGACCAAACGCGTTGGCCGATTTTGATGATTCGAATGTCAATCGATTCGTCTTAACCCTGCGAGTGTCACTGGCTACATTGAAATTGGAAAATAGAAAAATGGTGGATTTTAGGCGCCATACTGTGGGTGCCCATTTTTTTTTTTCGTCTATCCCCCGTCATATTTAAGAGGTGATTTCAAAATTATAAAACACTTATATGTTTAAAAGAGAATTTTATTTGGCACAGAGATAGATTATAGTCTGCAATAGCACATAGGATCCTTTTTATGCCGGGAATATGTTCTCATAGGCTAATTTTCGACATTCACGCACGCGAACCCGCTGGCAGAAGCTAGTTAAATAAATATATCGACGATACATACCATTATAGGTTTTATACTTTAAAGAATAGAACACAGTTTTACGAGAACAGTTCATAGTTGCGTAGTACTATCCGACTATTAAAAACAATAAAAAATAAAACCGAGTTCCTATTTGGAAGTCGCTTGTATTTTTATGTAAAAAAGTATTTTATTCTCAATTTTAGTGGTACACCTATAATGCCCACAGTGATGCCAGAATAGATTACCCGAATAACATGTAACTTGAACATAACCAGTGCAATGAGAGTGTACACATCTACGTACCCTTTTAGAGCATACTGGCGTGATGTTATGTTATGAAATGGTGTAAACAATAAACAGTCATGCGATTGCAGCAATTTCAAGAGATTTGCCGTCATTTATTGAAGAGTTCTGTTGTTCTGTTGAGTTCGTAGAAGTTCTTCATCAGATCTTTACCAAATTTAAAGGGACTATTTCGGAATAAACTTTTTTCGAACATATATTCGAAGTTCTTCATCAGATCTATACCAAATTTAAATGGTACCATTTCGGAATAAACTTATTTCGAAGAAAAGAAGAGTTTCGCAAATCCGTTTATCTCTTGTTTATGATTTATCTATACTTAATAATAATAATATTATAAAGAGGAAAGATTTGTATTTTTGTATGTAATGAATAAACTTCCAAGTTGCCTGGAAGAGATCGCGGCATGCGATAAGGCCGCCCATCGTATATTTTTAGTATTAAGTTTCTTTTTTTCTTGTTTGTTATGGTGTACAATAAAGTGTATATAAATAAATAAATAAACTTAGAAATTACTGGACCCATTTCCAAAATTCTTTCACTGTTGGGGAGCTACACTGTTCCCGGGTGACGTAGGCTACTTTTTATTCCTGTATTCCTACGGGAACGGGAATTACGCGGGTGAAACCGCGAGGCGTACGTATATGATAAAAAAATTATAATAACAGAGATGTACAGATTAGCCGGTTTAGAGATTTTCAAGTGTGCCATGGCAGTTGGTGGCCCTCAGTCTGGGAGCTTTTCTGCAATTTCAACATAGTCAGCAGTTGGATGGCCTATGTCAAAGACTGGTATTCGTCAGACTGGTAGGTGCTCAGCGCAGACTAGTTGCCTATTCGGCCAAATTCATAGTCGGCTCAACTCTAGTTTCCTTTGATAATGTGTAGTCATAATCTCTTATAGAAATCGATTACGTCAATCATTCATGCAATTCCGAACGAAATCAAACATTGTTCGATGTTGAAGTGCCAAAAAAGTGTTATTTTAACACCGCTTCGTGATTACAAATTGTTTTTTTAAACTGATGTTTAATTTACATTGCAATTATCCGTTACTAACTGAGCAGCACTGTTTTCCGAGTAATAAATGTTTTTACTGTCAACGGTTTGTTTTAAACTATGTAGGTATCTATAGACGGGATGACCAGTGTGTGTTGCCAGTGATAACCTGAGACATGGTTGCTCACAATGGGCCTCATCAGAAAGCTTACAGTCACCCAAAGGGCAATGGAGAGGACTATGCTCGGAGTTTCCTTAAGTGATCGGATGAGAAATGTAGAGATCCTCAAGAGAACTAGATTTACCGACATAGCCCGAAGAATTGCCAAACTTAAGTGGCAGTGGGCAGGGCACATTGCTCGCAGAACGGATGGCCGATGGGGCAGAAAAGTTCTGGAGTGGCGACCGCGAACCGGAAGACGTTGCGTTGGAAGGCCTTGCACCAGATGGACCGATGACCTGGCGAAGGTTGCCGGTATCCGCTGGATGCGGAACGAACGGGGCCGGTTAATGTGGTGACGCTTGGGGAAAGCCTATGTCCAGCAGTGGACGTCTTTCGGTTGATATGATGATGATGACAGACAAGATATCTGCTAGCTATCTACATAGATCGTTACTCAAAGATCACGTTAAGAAATTATATTATATTAAAGTTGTGGCATTATCAAATCTACCGACATTATCATGTCGTTTTAGGTTTTACGCTCCATCAAAAGCTACAGCTTTCGAAGCTTGTGAAAAGCTAGGGAATCTCGTGATAACTCAAGTTTACATATTCTTTGGGAACGTCACGATGACAATAATTATGGTTCCCCTAGTCAACGGCACGAACTATTTTGTGCGAGGGGTTAAAATGCATGCTGTCTCATCCGACAACACGTGCGAAAGAGATAGATGCTGTGATGAGCAGTAAGAAGCTAGTTCTCGTACGAATTAGCACTTTTGCAAATTTGTAGCGAAATGGATGATGATTTAGGACGAAAACGAGCGCGCGAAATTTTATGAACAGATCTTTGGGAGTCTAGATATCATGAAAAAACTACTGAATAAAAAAAAATAAAAAAAAGCCAAATAAAATTATTTGCATTGTTGAATTACTAATCTATCCCTGTATGGAGGTCGTTTTGCAATTTTCCTTCTTCTTATGGTATTTATTTCCGCCCAAAAATGCGTTAAAATTAGTGTTGAAATTTGGAACTTTCGACGCTCATAACTTTCAAATATTGTATTTTTTTACTTTTCTGTTTCCATACAGGGCTAGATAATGATGAGACAAATTGATATCATTTTTATTTTGAACGTACACCGTCAAACAGTGGAGTAATCGCCAGATTTCGTTTGTATGGAAGAATTTTCGACTAGTGTAACCTTAAGTAGAGTATTTTCAGCCAAGGTCTGAGCCCATTTTTCTTCCGCAATTTTTCTTAAATTAGCATCTTTAATTCGCATAATTATCTACGTCCAATATTAAGTTATTGACCTGATCAAAGCGAAGCAAACACAACACGGATGAGTTTTCGTTCTATTAGCTAAATTTGTTAACATATCCTCGAGTGTGAAACCGGTGTTTGATTAAAACGTGAACACGAATTTTCGTTACAATTTAATGGTAATTCGATTGTTGCAAACATTTAAACGGCGTAGGTAAGTCTTGGGAGATTGAACAATCTCCAAAACAAACAAAATAAATGCCATCCAAATTCGATATATTTTGTGCTCTTCTATCTGTATTCTTTCTTTTCTCTGTTAAGTGTTTTGTTTATGCATAAATAAATCTATATATATATAAAAAGAAACTGACTGACTGACTCACTGACTGATCGATCAACGCACAGCCAAAATCGCTAAGCCTGCAGCCAAGCATGAAAGTTGGCAGAAGGGTTCCTCAAGTGACGTAAGTGAGCTAGAAAGGATTTTTGGAAATTCCATTCCACCCCTAATATATAATAAATATATCCGTGTCCCATCGAGAAGCAAGAATATACATTATCACTAGATTTTAATGAACATACGGGGTGGTCGCAATTATTCGGTGAAAGCTCTTAATTCAAGATAACTTCTGGCCGAAGCTACATAGCTTTCTTTCATTTTTTACCCGACTGCCGAAGGAGGGTAATGTGTTTATCAGTCTATGTATGTATGTTCCTATGTTGCGTTCCAGAGACCAAACGCGTTGGCTGATTTTGATGATTCATACGTCAATCGATTCTTCTTAACCCTGCGAGTGTCACTGGCTACATTAAAATAGAAAAATTTACGCCATTTTTCTATTTTTCAATTTTAATGTGGGGCTCAATATTTTTTTTCTTCCAATCCCATCGTGTAGGGTATCAAAATAAAGGGTTTTAAGAGGCGAAATCAAAAATATACAACACTTGTATGTTTATAATGTGCCTAATTCGAAAAAAATGTTAACTAGAAAATGTTAAATAAAAAATAACATTAAAAAAATCTAAAAAACCCGACCCCGAGCTCGCGAATATGTATACATATTCGCGAGCTAGCTGACCAGAATCAGATGTATCCTCCGACAGCACAGCATGTTTTTTTTCTTGTTCACGTCTTTTTAGTTCGCTTTTTTTTGCATGCTAATAACGATTTTTGTCCCATTCTTATTCTTCTTTGTCCCTCAGTACTAACAATCAACAGATCTTCCAGTTACTTTTTCACCCCATTAGCATCTTCAAAATATTAGCTTCTAGTGTACCATCACCCTTACCTTGTGTGGGATTTACGGACGGCCGTACCCACTTGCACCGGAAGGGCCAGTTTTGCGTAACGACATAATCGCGTTGTAGACACCCCCCCTCTCGATCAGCTCCCCCCTAGTCTCCCAGTCTGCCGCACCCAGGCAGACCCAGCGCAAGGGCGCGACCGCCACAAGTTCAAACTGTATCTAGTCTCGTTCAGCTTTCTGTTTTCGAGAGCTTGCAATGGCGAAGTGAATGTTTGGTTTATTGTTTATTACTCGGGAACTGCTGTGCCGTTTATGTTGCTGTTGGCATAGATATAATGTATTTTAGTTTATCAGGTTGATGTTAAGATTCAATCCAGGAAAACGGATTATGAATCATGTTATATCAGACAAACAATTTTTCCAGTCAATATTACCAAATATTATTGAAACAGAGATAGAAGCCTTTTTGGTCTCGCACGGGTTTATATATATTTTTTATTTTTGTTTGTGTTTTGCTTATCTCGTGTCTCCTGTGCGGGTCACAAATAAATAATACTTTCTTTCTTTCTTTATAACATGCTAGATAAGCCCTTCTTATTTTTCACTGTAGGTCGTGCGTCAGAAGAGGCTACTTCTTTGTAAATAAACTACTACTTTTTTGTTATATTGTTTCTTCGAATGTTCCTTTTAATCTAAGGAATTGAGGTGCAAATATGTACAATGGATTATATACGATATTTTTCCTGAAGAGATACATTATCCTGCAATGTTAATTGGGTAGCTAACTGAAAATTTGTTTTTAGTCGATCAGGTAGATTAATAAAAATATTGGACACGTCAATGATATTCAAATAAACAGATGCGTTATACACTCACAAAACAATTGAAAAAAGTGTTCCGCACACACACTTTTCATTCGTCTGACATTTCAATACAAGACGAAAGGGATGGCTTAATAAAACTAACAAGAAAAAAAGAGACAGCTAGTGTTTGTCACTTGCGTGTGAATGTAAACAAACATTATTCTGACCACCAATGTTGTTATCTTTTTCTAACCTCCAAATATCAGAATATTAGGTAAAAATTAAATAAATTAGTAAATTGAGGCGTATTGCGTACTTACATATGGTATGAGATCCCTTCTGTTTTATGTACTTTGGTATCATAATTGATACAATTTCTAAATACACACGCTGGCATTTTTTTTATTTTGTTTTTGTTTCAACAAAGCGTATCGCTCTTCGCCATGCGTGACATAAATTAAAGTTCACAATTGTGACCTATTCGAGTCTTCACAATGCGCACGCTCATAACATATCTGTTTGTTTGAATATCATTGGGACACGTATTTTTCTTTTGACACATAAAGATAAAGTGAGGACAATATAATGTGTTGAAATATTGTGAAAAGTGACGCCGCTAGTACAGATATTTGGTCGTTAACAAGTTCCAATTGGGTTTCTTGAATAAACTGATCGCTGTAAAGGTACTTTTTTTTGCGTTTTTTGTACTTTCATTGTTGTGAGTTATTTGAATTTTTGCCAAAAAAAAAAAGAATTAAAAAAACTTTTTACAAAAAAAAATTGAACCGACTTTTTTTATTTTTCACTTTTTTGTTGTGCTACACAATTTATATAGGCTAGGTACCAATAATGCCCAAAGTGAAACCAGAATAGATTTACCCAATAACATGAAACTTAAACAAATTCGGTCGAATAAGGGTATACCAAGGTGAACTGTTTACACCTGCGTACCCCTTTAGAGCGTAATAGTGTGATGTTATGTTATGAAATGGTGATTTGCCGTCATTTATTGAAGAGTTCTGATGTGTATCTCCGAACTTCTTTATCAGAACTTGATGAAAATTAAATGGGACCACATGACAAACACCAGCTTTCAAATAAAAAAAGAATCATCAAAATCGGTTCACCCAGTAACAAGTTCTGAAGTAACACAAATAAAATAAAAAAAAAACAGTCGAATTGAGAACCTCCTCCTTTTTTTGAAGTCGGTTAAAAAGAATGGAATAAAAAAACAAAATGAAACAGAATTGTTACATTGTCTCCCAGCGGTGGCCATAGGGAATGTATAATAATTTTTTTTTTAAACATTGCCCCACACTAGGAATTTCACAACGAGAATAATTTGTAAAAGTTTTCTCGCTGTCCCCCAGTGGTGGCCAACCAAGTCATCGGGAAAAATCGCACTTTCGCGTAGTGACGTCACAAGCCCCCACTCCTGAGGCCTTAGTGCGAGTTTTTACTCACGCTCACTCGGGATACGTAAACGATCTCTTATGTCAAAATGTATACAAAAAAAGTCGTTTCTCCTTACCGTCACCAGACGGCGCTTATCCAGTTTCAATACAAAATTATGTTTACGTGATCACGAGTGAGCGTGAGTAAAAACTCGCACTAAGGCCTCTGAACTTTGATGCGCTTTAACTTTGTCAATTTTTATTGTTTTGTTAAAGCAAAAAATACATGTCCAATATTATTTGATAATCTCACTGACGGACTAAAAAGAATTATCATTTTTCTACCGATGAAACATCACTGTTGTTGATGCTTATCTATATTAGTGCGTCCGTTATGGAGTCATCAGTAATCCAGCCTTATCTTGAATTGCGGTCGGCTTCTATTGAACCAAATGCGAGTGATGCCGCAGGGTATTAACTAGTATTAAGAGATAGACTGACCTTTGTAACTAGGCTATAACATAACAACCTGCTAAATTGATTGGACTTTCGGCCATAAATATATGTAGGCACTTCTAAAGTTTTCTTTCTAAATAGAGCTATGGTTTCGAATGACTTTGACAGATGTCAACTTGACGTAACACTAAGCACTAGTTTTTGGCGCGAACGAGAGAGATCAGTCAAGGACAGAGGAGTAAGGATATGGCGGGTTGGATTGAATTGTGAATTCCTGGTAAAAAATACCTTTAGGAGAAATACAGTGAGAGTTACTAATTGTTCGTGTAGATAAAAACTACGTGCGTAGTGGAATGTCGTATACCTACGTTATTCACCAATACAAAACGTGATCAGTTACATTGTGACCCTACATACAAGCGAAGAAGCTGGTTTGTCTAACTCGTATTAGCCCGAAAAGAACCCATGCAATAATGGCTGTTCCTGACAATTACACAGTATTCCCTACATATATTTAGTTTGACGGCTGGCTTATTACGTAAGAAACAGCAATCAGCAATTATCGCGCGATCACACGCTTCATGTCATAAAATTTGGTATTACCTACTGTGTAGGTATGTTAGGTCCTCTGTCTTTGCCACCGTGATGGTCCAGAAGGAGGCCGCCGATCGACAGCTCGCTCGGAGAAGAAGGCTATAATGTAACTATAATTTTGCAAGCCTAAATTGGTAGAACACGGTTGACTGCGCATTCACCTGACATCTGGAAGTGTATTTTTATGTACTGTGTTGAGCAATAAATTAATTTGAATTTAAAACGCCGAAACCTCGCCTGCATCAAAAGTAGGCGGACGGGGTCGCGGGTGGTCAGATTGTGGACTTTGTCCACCCACCAAGTGATTCCAGGGAAGACGGTAACACAGCTGCCGTGCACAGCGAGGCTCAGGGCGGGCGCTTTTTGAGTCTTCCCATGGATGTGCCCTAACAGGCGTTGCTCAGAGGGGGCTCCGGGGTGATATTTTGAGAGGTCACTGGGCATCTTCTACATGCTCTTGGTGATCACCGGGGTGGTTTTAGTGAGATAAAAATCCCACACTCCCTGGTATTTCCAGAAAAGAAAAGGCACCAAAGTCCAGGCACCTTTTGAAGGTTACCCCGATATGATTTAAGATAGGTCCTAAACAATCGTTTGCTAATCGCTCGTTGTTTGTAAAATGAACTTATTTAAAAAAACCATCAAACGTTTTGTTTTGAAGAGCAATTATTGCGCAAAAATCGCTATCGTTTTGCTCTTACGATACATAATAAGCCTGCGGGACTGACGGTTCAACGTGCTCTCCGAGACACAACCTAGTGGGAGAAGTCGATGTGTCTAGATAAAAATCTGTATGTACTCGGGGACAAGACTGATGGGGTAATTTTTTTGTCTTGTACTGCGGTCTTGCTTGCGGCTTTGCGGCTTGTCTTGTAATGAAGATTTTTTTTATGGGATGCAGAAAAAGTTAGGCTATTCAAATGAAAGTGAATTATACAGGGTGTTTGGAAGGGAGCTGTACATACGCCTAGGGTAGAAACTAGGGATAGTCTGCTACCTACCCCCGCCCATTATATTGACCTTGGCCTCAAGGTTTTTTTTAATTTATTTTTATTTTTTATTTGACTTTTTTGTGATTTTTTGACTAAAACTACCTGTAGCTCAAAATCTATCCATGGGACCGGTCGGCTAATGGTCTTGTTTTAATCGTTAGAGTCTTAGGGTCCTGCAAAAAATTATTTTACACCAGAAAATTGTGGAGAAGAAAAGTTATGGGGCCTGAAGTACCATAGTAAGGTAAAGAAATAATTTTAAGGGCAACTTTCTATGGGGTTTAAAAAAAACTAACAGGGTTGGAGTTCTTCTGATTTTTTTAAAACATCCTCAGTCCATGCCCTTTCTAACGATATGCTAAAAGTGTATTTATCACTTTTAGTTTTAAAGTTATTAATTAATTTCCGCAACTAGGGCACTTTTACCACCACGAGTCGACATTTGTAAGACAAATGTAATTTCCAGAATTTAAACCAGTTTGGCCTACAGTTGGCAAATTTGTTGTCTCACTCTTACACGAGAGCAACATGTAAGAGACAAAACATGTCATGTCATGTCTCTTTCGCTCTTGGGTCGACGGGGCCGGGCAGGTAACTCGTTGGGGTCTTTGTTAGTCAGTCGAGATTTACCCATCTTAGCTAACTTACGTACTTGCCGTTACGACGCTCCACTGTTTTCGTTAATTTTGTTAAGTTTGTTATTACTTCGTTTTTGTTAAGTTTAAGTTGTCTGGTTATTATATCTAAAATTGTTTTGGCACTTTATTGAATTTCACTTGAATTGACATTATATTGGGATCTGTTTGACATTATATTTCAATCCTGTTTTGACATTATTATGTTTTATAACTGTTTGACATTGTTTTTTAAACTGGATATTGTATTTAAACTGTTTTGGCACTTTATTGAATTTCACTTGAAGTAATAATTAATAATTCATAATAATTGTATGTAAACTGCATGTGTAGGTATATATTCAACACAATGTGAATTGTTTTATGAATAAATGAAATAGAAATAAATAAATAGAATAGTTTTGTTATTTGTTACCTTTTTGTTGGCAAAATGGCTGGATTTACCAGTGAAGAGTACACCGACATGCTGGTGGTGTATGGAATGGCTGATTGCAATGGGCGCGAGGCACGGAGGATTTATCAAGAACGGTATCCTAACCGGCGAGTGCCTAACCACCAAACGTTTGGCTCAACTTATCGGCGTCTGCGAGAAACCGGAAATTTAAATTTCCGGGAACCAGCCGTGAACAGATTTCAACCAAATTTGGCTGCGGAAGAACGCATATTGGCTGAATTTGAGGAAGATCCGACCAGAAGCGTAAGAACCGTAGCCCGGACGCTTGGTTTAAGCGTGTGGAAAGTCTGGTCGGTTCTTCGCGAAAATGGACGTCATCCTTTCCACTACACCCCTGTTCAAGGTAATTTTTTACATAAAGTTTTTGTTTTTAGCTCTTATGTAATGAACTAGCATGTGAATTTCATAGGCAATTTTTAAATTAACATGAGCATGTGTGTGAGAGAGAGAGAAATGGAAAGACAGAGATAGCAATCAATGTTACATAGCTACTAATTCATAAGGAAACCGCTAACGTTGATATTTTTATTGTTTTAGGCTTAGAGGATAACGACTATGCAAGAAGGGTGGAGTTTTGCCGCCACTTGCTCCATACGGACGTGGAAGATATTAATTTTTTACGGAGTATTCTCTGGACTGACGAGTCCAAGTTTGACAAGGAAGGAATTGTAAATTACCACAATCTCCATCACTGGGCACCCAGAGATCAAAACCCGAGAGTCAAGAGGCACAGAGGTTTTCAACGAAGGTTCTCCGTGAACGTATGGGCAGGCGTCATCGGTAATCGGTTGATAGGGCCGCACTTTTTGCCAGACAACCTAAACGGGCAAAACTACTTAGATTTCCTCGAAAACGATTTGCCTGATTTAGCGGAAGAAGTGTTTGACGAAGATCGGCCCATAGTCTTCCAGCACGACGGCTGTCCTGCTCATTGGAGCCTAGCAGTGAGGGAGCTTCTGGACAACTGCTTTCCTAATTCTTGGATTGGTCGGGGTGGGCCAATTCCCTGGCCCCCAAGGTCGCCTGACCTTACCCCACTCGACTTCTACGTCTGGGGAAGGGCGAAAGAGTTGGTGTACGCAGAAGAAGTACCAACAAGGGAGGTTCTAATTAACAGGATCCACGCCGCATTCGATACAATGCGCGAGGAACTGCTGCTTAGAACGGTGACCGTGGAGATGAGGAAGAGGTGCCGAGCATGTTTACAGGTCAATGGTCATCAATTTGAACAAAATTTGTAATTAATTAAAATTAGTAATTAATTAAAATTTGTAATTTAATGACATTAGTCATTACCAATTTTTTTGTTTCATTTGCCATCCTTTTACGATCGAACACATTTAATTTTCATTAGTTGAAATTTTTGCTTGAAGTGCCCTAGTTGCGGCAATTAATTAATAACTTTAAAACTAAAAGTGATAATTACACTTTTAGCATATCGTTAGAAAGGGCATGGACTGAGGATGTTTTAAAAAAATCAGAAGAACTCCAACCCTGTTAGTTTTTTTTTAAACCCCATAGAAAGTTGCCCTTAAAATTATTTCTTTACCTTACTACGGTACTTCAGGCCCCATAACTTTTCTTCTCCACAATTTTCTGGTGTAAAATAATTTTTTGCAGGACCCTAAGACTCTAACGATTAAAACAAGACCATTAGCCGACCGGTCCCATGGATAGATTTTGAGCTACAGGTAGTTTTAGTCGAAAAATCATAAAAAAGTCAAATAAAAAATAATAATAAATTAAAAAAAAACCTTGAGGCCAAGGTCAATATAATGGGCGGGGGTAGGTAGCAGACTATCCCTAGTTTCTACCCTAGGCGTATGTACAGCTCCCTTCCAAACACCCTGTATATAATCTGGTTTACTTTTTAAATGGTGCCGCGAAACTCATATTCGGCCATCATTCCATGTCGAAGTCTACCACCATAGTTACCATGGGGTGTCCTCAGGTATCGGAGACGGTCCGTATTTATGGAATTTAGACTATGATGATTTCCTCGCGATTCCACTTCCAAGCGTCTGTTCATTAACCCTTGACCCAAGACCTTGTGGAAACTAGAACAAATTTCCGTGCGTTCAAACGTTTTTGCCATACCTATCATTGGAATCAAATATAACAGCACACAATGTTAGGACCCATTAATATTAATGATATTTTTTTCCATGGTGCTTGACAACTGGGTTTATCTCAGTTGTAAACGACCATTTGTGCCTATTGGCCTTGTTTGTTCTGTCTCCTGCTTGATATGGTGGGAAGTGGAAATTTGTATTATTTACTTCTCCGTTTTTCATTTCTGATTGATTTCGTTGCGGGATCCAAGACAGTCAAACTCATTCGCCGGGACTTCGTCGAGCTTCATTGTCTCATGTCTCAGTTGGCATTCAGGAGCTGTAGTCCCAAAAAATAAAAAGAAAGTGAAATGTTTATTTCTGAATCGCACAGGAGAACACAGGACAAATAACACCAACAAAAAAATAAACGATTTAAACTAATAACATAAAAAGATCTGTGTCAAGTCAAAAACCATGAAAACTTCACAAAAAGTCAAGATAATTCTGGCACAGACGTTTTCTGATCCATTAGTGGAGTAACATAGTCAACAGTTAATTCAGACACGAGGTTCTATGAGCAAGGAAACTAAAATGTTTTCATGATTATTTAAAAACTTAGAAATGACACAAAGAGTGAAGATGTTGTATCAATGGCTTCTAGTGTGATAGGAGCCTTTTTGGTCTCGCACGGTTTTATTTTTATTATTGTTTGTGTTGCTTATCTCGTGTCTCCTGTGCGGGTCACAAATATAGTACATTATGGTACAAGTGTGTAATGTTGGTGATTACCGCTGAGGCGCTATTGAGACCCGAGCCGTTAGGTGAGGGTCTTAAGAGAGCCGAGGACGGTAATCATCAATACACACGTGTATCATACGACGTTTTTCAACACACTTGTGAAGAAAATAATACTAAAAAATCATTTTCCAACAGTGAAAACGAGTTGTGAATTTTTTTTCGCAATGGCGGGCAAAATTAATCAGTTTTCCTATACGCGCGCATCTAACAATAAAAAAACATTATTTTTAGTCTATGGCGATCGGCCATAGACTAAAAAAAAAGTTTTTTTTTATGGCATTTTGCGGATTGCGTTTTAGCCACAGTTAACTAGCCACGTACAAAATGAGAAATTTCAAGTTTTCTTAATTACAGACATAAACAAAATTTATATTTGAGTGAAAGTTTTATTTATTAAACACGTACAAGTTGAAATTATCTATTTAAATACGAAGTTGCATGAAATGTGTTGCATTTGTACTATTGAGCACGACCTTTTTTGTATCGAAACTTTTTTAAGAACAAAGCAACTCAATCAATAAATTTAAAAAAATATCTATAACTCACTTGTGAATAATAGTAATGAAAAAGTCACAGTTTGATAACAGGTGTCATTATGTGCCTAATTGCGGTGAAATTAGAGCCACTTTATGAGCAAGTGTGTTGAAAAATATTTTTCTTTCTTTAGTGTAATCTTGTATGACTACACCCAACTGGTCCTGTCATTAGAAGAAGTGACAGTGACTCAGGTCACACCTGTTCAAATACCTACCGATGTCAAATGTATACATTATAGTACAAGTGTTGTCCCTTAAGAATGTCACTGTTCTGCTACAACGGATGTGTATACAACGGATGTGTGATGGGGGTAAAGTTGCAGTTTGATAAACAAAGACGAAATTGTTTATTAATTAATTTGTGATACTTGGCATGCATGGAACAGTTTCAACGTTAATTTTAGACAATTAATGACTAAAATCATTCTAGGTTAAGCGATGACCTGGTCAAGGCTGCGCGAATAGGGCCGATCGATGTGGCAACACCTGGAGGAGGCCTATGTCCAGCAGTGGACGTCTTTCGGCTGAAATGATAATAATGAAAAAGAACTTATAGAAAACTTCGTGCCGACAACTAAACTTTTAAAATTGCTACGAGTCTACCCAGCTTTCCAAGTGAACAGATACTTAGGAAACTGGGTAGACTCGTTTCTTCTTTGTATGAGAAGAGGTTAGAAAAAGAACTTATAGAAAACTTCGTGCCGACAACTAAACTTTAAAAATTGCTACGAGTCTACCCAGCTTTCCAAGTGAAAAGATACTTAGGAAACTGGGTAGACTCGTTTCTTCTTTGTATGAGAAGAGGTTAGAAAAAGAACTTATAGAAAACTTCGTGCCGACAACTAAACTTTAAAAATTGCTACGAGTCTACCCAGCTTTCCAAGTGAAAAGATACTTAGGAAACTGGGTAGACTCGTTTCTTCTTTGTATGAGAAGAGGTTAGAAAAAGAACTTATAGAAAACTTCGTGCCGACAACTAAACTTTAAAAATTGCTACGAGTCTACCCAGCTTTCCAAGTGAAAAGATATTTAGGAAACTGGGTAGACTCGTTTCTTCTTTGTATGAGAAGAGGTTAGAAAAAGAACTTATAGAAAACTTCGTGCCGACAACTAAACTTTAAAAATTGCTACGAGTCTACCCAGCTTTCCAAGTGAAAAGATACTTAGGAAACTGGGTAGACTCGTTTCTTCTTTGTATGAGAAGAGGTTAGAAAAAGAACTTATAGAAAACTTCGTGCCGACAACTAAACTTTAAAAATTGCTACGAGTCTACCCAGCTTTCCAAGTGAAAAGATATTTAGGAAACTGGGTAGACTCGTTTCTTCTTTGTATGAGAAGAGGTTAGAAAAAGAACTTATAGAAAACTTCGTGCCGACAACTAAACTTTAAAAATTGCTACGAGTCTACCCAGCTTTCCAAGTGAAAAGATACTTAGGAAACTGGGTAGACTCGTTTCTTCTTTGTATGAGAAGAGGTTAGAAAAAGAACTTATAGAAAACTTCGTGCCGACAACTAAACTTTAAAAATTGCTACGAGTCTACCCAGCTTTCCAAGTGAAAAGATACTTAGGAAACTGGGTAGACTCGTTTCTTCTTTGTATGAGAAGAGGTTAGTCCTGTAGGCGAAGAACTAGGAATTTATTATGACAGATGGGTAGAACTCTTCTCAGGTTAAGGTTGCCCTAGTCGGCGGCACGAACTATTTTGTGCGCGAGGTTAAAATGCATGCTATCTCATACGACAACACGTGCGAAAGAGATAGATGCTGTGATGAGCAGTAAGAAGCTAGTTTGCGTACGAATACACACTTTTGCAAATTTGTAACGAAATGGATGATGATTTAGGACGAAAACGGCCGCACGAAATTTTATAAACAGACCTTTGGTAGTATGGATATCATGAAAAAACTACTAAATGTATCTGTTCAAAATAAAATTATTTTCATTGTTTAACTATTAATATATCCCTATATGGTGACTGTTTTGCAATTCTCCTTCTTCTTATGGTATTTATTGGCGCCCGAAGATGCGTTAAAATTAGTGTTGAAATATGGAAATTTCAAAGCTCATAACTTTCAAATTTTTATATTTTACTTTTTTGTCTCCATACAGAGCTGGATTATGATGAGACAAATTGATAACATTTTTAGGGTTCCGTACCTCGAAAGGAAAAAACCGAACCCTTATAGGATCACTTTGTTGCCCGTCCGTCTGTCTGTCAAGACCCCTTTTGTCAGGAACGCGTGGAGGTATCAAGCTGAAATTTATATCAAATACTCAAGTCTATTGTCCCTTAAAGCTGTGAAAAAACTTCTTTCAAATTTCTAAGCTAACGCAATCAAAAGATACAGCCGTTTATGCTGCAAATTTCCGCAAATTTTCGACACTCGCAAGGGAATCAAGACCTACAGGGTACTTCCCGTGAACTCAGAATCTTGAAATTTGGTACGAAGCAACATCTTATAGAACAGATAAAGGAATAAATGCGAAAACCGTTAATTTTACATCATATAACAAAAAAATATTTTTAATAATTTTAAACTTACTACCCCTTTCCTCATGAACGCGTAGAGGTATTACATTGAAATTCATATCAAATACTCAGGTCTATAATACCTTTAAGCTGAGGTTTGTACGGAACCCTCGATGTACGAGCCCGACTCGCACTTGGCCAGTTTTATTTATTTTGAACGTACACCGTCAAACAGTGGAGTAACCGCCAGACTACGTTTATATGGACGAATGATAGACTACTGCAGTACTACCTTAAGCAGCAAACTCCAATCACCAATATATTCCTGGGTTTAGCGATGTCATTGGGAGGCCTACATAATACCATGTTCAGCGGTGGATATTAACCGGCTGATACGTTTATCTCGGTATGCGAGCTCTCGATCACCGTATTCAGGTGTTAGTGTTTATCAAAACACATGTTCCAGGCACGTGGACTCTTATCATTTATCCAGCTATCGGATATTTTGATAACAGTTCATTCAATAAGGTGGGAATCACGTGTTTGGGCCTGAATACTGAAACATTCTTCCGAAACTCGAACAATGTTATATTTTATTGACCCTTCTTACTCTCCTAAGAAAAATATAGCTATAATTAGAGGTAAAGAGGTATTGGAGCTTGGAGGGACTCGGGGGAGGCCTATGTCCAATAGTGGGACAGTATAGACTTAACTGAAAATAAGTTGTTACCTAGTGGTATCTCTACTTAAAGACAGACATAGAAAAACAATACTTTTTGAAAAAGTTAGCAAATTGAGCACCTTCATTAGGGTTCCGTACCCAAAGGGTAATAACGGGACACTATTACTAAGACTCCACGATCCGTCTGTCTGTCCGAATCAGTCACCAGGCTGTATTTCATGAACCGTGATAGCTAGACAGTTGAAATTTTCACAGATGATGTATTTCTGTTGTCGCTATAACAGCAAATACTAAAAACCGACTTCTAAAACAAAACATTAGAAATCTAAGAATACCTTTTTTCCGAAGTCGTTCAAAAAAAACGAAAAACAGTTGGTATCAAAGACAACGGTCTTTGATACCAACTGTTTTTCGTTTTTTTTGACACCGAATTCGGAAAAAAAAATTATTTTCGATTTGTAGTGTTTTGCTTAAGAAGTCGGTTTTATTTTTTTACTAATAAGTTTTTTATTTTTCACTTTTTCGTGGTAGGTACATAATGGGCAAGTTCTATAGTAAGGTACCTATAATGCCCACAGTGATCCAGAATAGATTACCCGAATGACAACTAACTTGAACATAACCGGTGGAATGAGAGTGTACCAGGGTGAAATGTACACTTCTGCGTACGCGTTTAGAGTATACTGGCGTGGTAGTATGTTACGAAATGGGTACGGAACCCTTCGTACGCGAGTCTGACTCACACTTGGCCGGGTTTTTATAAATTATATTTTGCCAGATAAAATACTTTTGTTGCGCTGAATAAATGTTGTATACATCTATGTATAGACGATATAAATATTGAGTGTCTTAATCTCGGCAACGAATAGGGGCTGAGGGTTTGGTCAAGGTGAAGGTCCCTAATGGAATCGGGAATGCCTCAGGGCCAAGGGCGAGGCTCGTGTAGGGTGGGTGAGGTAATAGTTGATACGTTATCATATATCATAAATATTAGTGAATTAACTGTCTCGTGGGTATGGTAGATGCAAGCGCTACCGGCGATGTATTATCTTAAGGTTGCCCTTGTCGACGGCACGAATTATTTTGTGCGCGGGGTTAAAATGCATGCTATCTCATCCGACAACACGTGCGAAAGAGATAGATTCAGTTATGAGCAGTGAGCTAGTTCGTGTACAAATACACACTCTTGCAAATTTGTAGCGAAATGGATGATGATTTAGGACGAAAACGAGCGCGCAAAATTTTATAAACACACCTATGGGAGTCTAGATATCATGAAAAAACGACTAAATTTTCAAAATAAAATTATTTGTCATAAGTCATAAGTAATTTATTTCATAACAATATATACATTGTGTCGAAATTTGTAATACATAGCAATTTAAAAATACCACAAATATATTATTACAATAACTTTCAATAATAATAATTCGTAATAATATACACCGGTAAATATCCGGCAACAAATACTAATTCCAAAACAGAAACAGGAAATAAAAAAATAAAATGTAAAAATCATCAGGTAGTGGTTATTAGTAGTGTTCAAAGTAGCTATATTAAAATAACTTGCTTAATGCTTTATATTTTAATCCCGTTATTTTACACGCTTTATTATAACGCGCTTTTTTATAACGCACGGGCGCGGGGCGGACACGAATAAAGCAAGCGCGGTGACTTAATTCGCAGCTCCTACCCTAGCGTTGGACTCGTTGGACAGACAGCATGCTGCTTAAAATATTACATCGCTTTTATGAATTTATTACGATAAAATGGAGTAGTGAAAAATAAACAATTTACTTTTCTTCATACTTTCATTTCTACTTCACTAATTTAACTTCCATATTGGTAAATCACTATTTCTTTTAGAGGTTTTCGTCTACTATACACACACAAAAACAAAAGATTGAACAACAACACAATCTCTCAATCAATCGTCCTTACTTACACAATATTATACTTAGTCAATATTACGTGTCCTATCACTGTTTACAATAAAAAGCACGAAGCAAAATAGCGTAGGTATATTACGTAAGCCGCGCGGGATCTAAAATTACGCGCGCGACCGATAACAATCGCTAGCATGCAACGACTGGCCGCCGCGCCCGCCCGGCGCCCCAAGTTTATTGCTTTACTTATGTTATGGCGTTGCGCGCGATTAACGCGATTCTGCGTTATAACGAAATAAGCAAATAACGCATAGCGCCAAGTGAGTGCCAAGATAGCGTTTGCTTAGTGCTATTTATAATAAGCATGCTGCTTTAAGTTGCTTTACGTTATATTAACCACCACTAGTGGTTATAATAGATTAACAAATAATGATAATCCGAAACAAAAAATACAAGTCAATTAAAAATTCAATGAAAAAGATAAAATTATAAAAAGTTCAATAATATGTCACAAGTTCTAAAATAATTACCAAAAAAATAAAAAAATGTCAAAATATGTCACAAATACCATTACAATTTTAAAATAATAATCCATACAATAATAATTCTAGCCAAATTAAAATTCAATGTTAAAGATAAAATTATAAAAAGTTCAATAATATGTCACAAATTCCAAATAATTATCCATGTTATATCAATTCGAGTCAATAAAAAAAAAAACAAAAACAATGTCCAAGAATTACTAATCTATCCCTGTATGGTGGCCACAGATTACCTCCCAATAGATTCCGCATAGAAGACAACTTACGTGCACCACACATCAGCCTATTTAGGCTGATATAACTCAGCGCACGGTATGATCACTTTAGTGTCGACCAGACATTAGAGCTGTAGGGACGCAAGCGATTTCTAGTTTTAATGCTGTTTAAAAAATAGTTATCAACGGTTTGCCTTAAAAAAAATGACGACTTGCGCAGTAAAATGGTGTGGAAAATCAACCAGCCATTCAAGTTCAAAAAAAGATGGGATAACATTCCACCAGTAGGCAAAGTAATATATATTGACCAATCTAAAAAAGGTCAAGTTATAATGGTTAGTAAATCAAAATTGCGAACTTTACAGTAGCGCTCGTTGATGTCTTTTGTGAAAGTCCCTTTCACTCTTAAGGAATTATTATATTGCTATCTTTTTCCCACAGAAGTAAAAATGTTGAGACAAATACGTTGGGAGGTAATCTGTGATGGTGGCTGTTTTGCAATTTTCCTACTTCCTAATGAAATAAAGGCTATTTTAATTTTATTTTATTTGTATAGTCTGACCACGTGACATAACGTTTAGATGTGTCATTCTCATACATTGATTCGTTGTCTACTAGCGTTATCGATTGTAGTTTGTCAACTTCGCTACAGGTGCTGATAGGGTATTTTTTTTTTCTTATTTTATTTCCGATAATAGGCAAACAATTCGTTTGCCTACCATCGGTAGTTCTACATATTAATAGATAAGTGTTGTTTATAAAAAAATATCTCGCTAATACTTACTTACTTCGATAAGTAATCACGACTTATTTCTACGCGATACCGTAATACATCTCCTGAAATATAAACCTAGGATTTTTTTGTTATTTTTACATATTTTGATAAATTCAAATCTAGGTTTTACAAAAATCTTCAGACCTCTGCAATGCTTTTTCAGCGAGATATCGGCGATACAGTGTTTTCACCGTTTCAATGGCGCGGTCATGTGGTTTTAGAATTACAGCTCCTAAAATATAAACCTAATATTTTTCTATATTTTTTACAAATTCAATCTCTTATTTACCTAAATTTCAGGTTTGTGTAACGTTTAGTTTTAAAGATCTCCGTGGCCGCGCGGTTCGCCGCGTTTCAATGGCGCGGCCACGTTCAAACCCTTAAAACTTTTTAACCATAACTTTGACAAATTTATGGTTTTGGGAATCAATTTTTATTGTTTTTTATAAAAATCTAGGCATAGTTTTTTTTTATATCGTCGTGGCCGCGCCGTCGAAACGCACACACCCATCGTGGAATACAGGCGTGATATTATCAACACTATAATATAATATACTAACTTCTGCCAGCGGTTTCGCCCGCGTGAGTGTTTTATCATCCCAAGGGAACATTATATCGGGATGAAATGTAGTATATGTGCTATTTTAGACAATGATCTATCTCAGTGCCAAATTTCATACAGATCCGTTTAGCCGTTCTGGCGTGATTGAGTAACAATCATACATCTATCGAAACTTTCGCATTTATGATATTAGTAAGATAGTATATATATATAATAATAATTTATATTATGTAATACTAAATAAATAAAAATAATATTAATTAATAATAATAATTAATATATAAAATTAATATTAATCAATATATATTACAAAGTCTTTCCTGATTTGATTATTTGAAAGTTTGTTTGTAATAACTCAAATACTACTTATCCAATTTAGAAATTCTTTCACCAGTAGAAAGCTACATTATTCCACAGTGACTTGGGCAATTTTTTAAACCCGAAAACGGGTCCTGTAAGCAAAGCTAAGCTGAGGGGAAAAGCTAGTGTGTTACATTTTTTTTATTTTTAATATAGGCTCGCGCTTGACCACTATCTCACCTGATGGTAAGCGCTGATGTGGTCGACGGTGGAGCACGCTTGCCTAGGAATAATCTATTCACTCTTGACTTAAAGACCCCTAGATTGTAGCTATCGGGAAACACAGACTCCGGCAGGGAATTCCACTCATTAGCTGTACGCATAATAAAAGTTTTCTCAAAACGTTTTGTGCGTATGGGTGGGATGCCCACCATGTACCGATGGCGCATCACCGTACGTCTCGTAGTCCGATGATGAAACGGGTTGGGTGGAATTAGATCATGCAATTCCAACGCACACTCCCCAAAATGTAACCGATAAAAACCGACAAGGCAACTCGGCGACGATGAGCTTCTTGGCCCGCTTTTCGATCAGCTCTAGTGTATCAAGCTGGTATTTGGCAGATCCGTCCCAAAGATGAGAACAGTACTCCATGCATGATCGAACCTGCGCTTGAAACAAGCTGAGCATCTGCTCTGGCGTGAAGTAGGTTTTCAGCTATGCAAGGATCCCCAGCTTTTTGGCAGCCAGCTGAGCCTTTGCCTCAATGTATGGGCCAAAATTGAGAGTCGATGTCAACGTAACGCCAAAAAGCTCACGATGAATAAATGTCTAAGTCTGTTTGTTTGGATTTTTATCAATGACTTTTCAACCTAAAAGGATTTGGATGAAGCTTGGAACACGGGAACACTATTACCTACCTGGAATAGGACATCGGATAGTTTTTATTCAGCTACAACAGTCCCGTGAGATAATATTCTAGTTTCACACGTCTAAAGGAGTGTTTCTTTTCACATAGGCATGAGTGAGTAAGCCATAATTCTTCTTTGACGGCGAAATTCTCACGGATCGTTTGAAGTAAAGTGAGCCGTGAGACTGAACAATTCAATAATAGTACTATATAAAAACAAAACCCATTTCCTGTAAGACTACCTAGCATATGCAAGTTACCCTGAACTGTTAATACTTAGGTATAGAAAGGGAAATTATTTGATTGCCAGTTTTATTACAGATCCCAGCAGTAGATTGAAATTTCACTAAACTTGACGTAGACATCACCATCATCATATCAGCCGAAAGACATCCACTGCTGGACATAGGCCTCCCCCAAGCGTCGCCACATTGAAAGTATCATCCAGCGGATCCCCGCAACCTTCACCAGGTCATCGGTCCATCTGGAGGGAGGCTTTCCGAACCTTTCTGCCCCATCGGCCATCCGTTCTGCGAGCAATGTGATACTGAAAGCCTTCTTGTACAACCGATATAGTTCTACAGTGAAATCTGTACATTCACGAGCAATCACACACACTCGCACACACACACACATCATACATCACACATACACAACACGCTTACACAGTACACCCACACCTACAGTTATTTTCTTTTAATTACCAACTTGTTCCTATTTTTGCATGTATTCCTTATTACATAATTAGCTATTCGCTGTCTCATTGTAAACGGAAGGCCCTGTCTCCTGTGATACAGTTTTCTATAACTAGTACGGGAAACAGGTGATCTTTTCCACTAAAAGTTAACTACTACTTTGTATTGCATAGTCTTTCCATCAAAATCTGGTGGAAAAATATAATTTGTAACACTGTTTTTGGAACAATAGATTATTATTATTTTATGCGTTATGGACACCGACTTATGGAAGCCGGTAGTATTTTTTTTTATTTTTCACTTTTTAGTTGTACCTACCTAATAAGCAAGTTTTTTATGCCAGATTCTATTACCCGAATATCATGCAACTTGAACATAACCGGTGAATTGAGAGATCTGCGTACCCCTTAAGCGTACTGGCGTGATGTTGTGCCATGAAATGGTATAAACAATAAACAGAAATGCGACTGCAGCAATCCCGAGAGATTTGCCGTTATTTATTGAAGAGTTCTGTTGTATATTTTCGAACTTCTTCATCAGATCTTCACTAAATTAAAATGGGACCAATTTCGGAACAAACATTCAGATAAAAAAGAAATTGACGGAGATATCGGTGAACTTATATATAAAAAAAACAAACATACACGAAGTCGAACATAGAACCTCCTCTTTTTTGGGAAGTCGGTTAAAAACAGCAATTTTATCATAATTGCCAAAGTGTGAGCTATGTTTGAATAAAATCAGTTCAGCCGTTCAAAAGTTATGGGCGTTTTACTCTTTGAATTGGGGGGTTTTCGCAAGATATCGTGTCATAATTACGTGTTCAATAGATTTTCGATCGAAGCGTATCTACTATGTACTAGCTACACTATGTAGCATTAAATAAAAATGTGTATTGATTATTGTTATCCTCCTTCTCGCATCGTATTCCTCATTACTGAGGGTCGTGATTCCCTGGTCTTCGTAGAAACAACTTCTCCTTCACCAATTTGCGCCATCTGCTTCTATCTTTGGCGTCGTGGAGAGCATCGTGTAGCCTGGTATTTAAAGATGTGCGGACTTGGTCTGACCATCTGATTGGACTTCGACCCCTCGGACGTTTCCCTTCGATCTTGCCAGTAACCATCAGCTGTTCGAGGTTGTGTCCGTCCTTCCTGGCAATTATTGTTATAAGATTTCATAATACTATTTTATCTCACATAGATAACAGTCTTATTATCGCTTGTCAGATTATATCCACAGTTATAGCAAGGTTTTAAAATCTTCTTACGCGATAGCGGTCAGTCAAGCATATGATACTGACGTAACTCGAGCGTGTACACACAGCCAGCTAATCCCGTTCACATGACAGTGGCGGTATTAGCACTGTGTAATCTAGGCGTTAATGTAACTAACAGGTTTAATTAGCTCTCAGTGTTCAGGACATAAACAAACAATAAGTAGATATTGAGTGGCAAAATGGTAGCGCAGTCATTCGTAGATGGAACCAACGAAGAAAACGTTGCGCCGACGCCGCCGAAACGTAGTGGGCACCGAAGTGGTCAGTGATAATAAGGGCAGGAAGATGATTCAGTTTTTCGAAGTTAACAGTAGCGTAGCAGTGCCGCATTAGAAGCGTAGAAAGTCAGTAGCGGAGGCCTAGCGAAAGCGTAGCAGACTCGAAGAAGATCCGTGTGGGAAGCGAAGTGTATTCGTAGCGGATACGTAGCAAATTAGTTACGGAAGCATAGCAGTCGTAGTATAAGCGTAGCATATCCGTAGCGGAAACGTAGCACGGCATCGTAGCAGATCCGTAGCGGAAGTGTAGTGTAAGCATAGCGGAAGCGTAGCAGAGTATCGTAGCCAGATCCATAGCGAAAGCGTAGCTCGGTATCGTAGCAGCAGAAGCATAGCCAATTCGTAGCAGATCCGTTGCGGAAGTGTAGCAAAGTCGTATCGGAAGCAAAGCACGGTATCGTAGTGTTTGCGTAGTAGAAGCGTAGTAGCTTATTTTAACTAAATAAATATATTTAGACATTAATGATCCAAAGGAGTATCATATGTTAGGACCGCAGTTCCTGTATTATTAATAACTAGCGGATTCACCCGCGTAGTGCCCGTTCCCGTGGGAATACATGGATAAAAACCCTATGTCACCCGGGGATAGTGCAGCTTCCCTACGGTGAAAGATTTTTTGAAATCGGTCCAGTAGTTTTAAAGTTTATTCGTTACAAGAAGTCGGTAGTATTTTTTTGCAAAAAGTTTTTTATTTTTCACTTTTTGGTTGTACCTACCTAAAGGCAAGTTAGTAAAGTAACTATTACGCCAGAATAGATTTCATGAAACTTGATCATAACCGGTGAAATGAGAGATCTGCGTACCCCTTAAGAGCGTACTGGCGTGATGTTATGTTCTGAAATGGTATAAACAATAAACAGACATGCGATTGCAGCAATCTCGAGAGATTTGCCGTTATTTATTGAAGAGTTCTGTTGTATATCTCCAAAGTTCTTCATCAGATCTTCACCAAATTAAAATGGGACCAATTTCGGAACATACTTTTTCAAACAAAAAAAAATTCAATGTCGGTCCATAATTGACGGAGATATCGGTGAACATACACAAAAAAAAAAACAATCATAATGTCGAATTTAGAACATCCTCCTTTTTGGGAAGTCGGTTAAAAATACAAATCTTTCCTCTTTATAATATTAGAAATATTTATTTACATAGATAAAAGCATATACAGTGTATAAAAAACATAAATAACTAAAACTACAAACATATACACTTTTTTATTTTTTTTATTTGAGATGTTTTGCTCTTGACTCTAGTCTAAGTCATAGGTGACAGAGACAGAGTCGACGATGGAGTGAGCTTACCCAGAAGAAGCCTGTTCACTCTAACTTTGAAGAGATTCGGGTTAAATGCGTTCGGAAACACTTTAACCAAAAACTACTTACTAACTAAAACTAAAAACATACTCAACTAAAATATGGCGTCGAAAAACACCTCCACATCGTTGCCCACTTGTAATGTACCCAAAAGGCTGGCAGCATTGCCACGTTGTATGGCAAATGTACCCGCACTTCGGCTGCATGAAAGACCGTGGTGACCGAGGCTGTTGATAACATCGCCACAGTGGCAACGATGTGGAGTACAACAGGGAGCGCCAAGACGTAAGGAAGCAGCGAGGCGGAAAGTAGTGTCGTCAAACAAGGTGCCTATGTTCGACGACGGTATTGCGTGAAGCCAGAGACCCGACTCCCACTCACCCACAGCCAGCAGGCGAGCGCGCTCGGCAGGAGTGGCAGAAGTGGCAATTAGGTGCTCCTGAACTGCTCTGCAGAGCGGCTCATCCCACCGTCTCTGGGAAGATGGGTAGTCGGGGGATTACAGTTCGGGCAAGCGAGTCTCCAAGCATCAATAGCCTCGGTGAAGCACGGCACCTCAAAATTAATCAGTATGGGAGCTAGGATATGCCTGATTAATTTCTCAGTACCGAGGACCGAGGATATAAATGCCGGTAAACTAAAACTTGAAATTTTGCGGATGCCGAGGCCTCCCATACGGATGGGAAGAGTAGCTTGAGCCCAAGCTCGGTCGTCCATGGCCACATTTAAAATTAGAGTAATTAGTAGTATGACGGATAATTTGGTCCATTTTTTCTGAAATAGGAGGGTGCTTCCATAGATGAGAAGCACGAAGGAAATATGATAATTTGGGGCCAAAACAACAAAAGCGAATTATGGTGATGGCCGAATGCATGTTAATTTGGAGCAATCTTTCCGAAACCTTGTTGAAAATTTGTATTTTTTCCTCTATAAAATCAGGAAAGGAATCATCGAAGATTGGGGACCCAAGAAGACGAAGATAGTTTTTTTTCATATTAGAATAGATATAGATTATTATGCCCACTCATAGAAATATATTGTTTATTATATCTATGTGCCCACTCCTTAGTTAATATTTTGGATACGTATTATGCGTAATATATGTTCCAACAGCTAGTAGTTCCGTAACGGGCCGATACGATATTAGGTACTTATTAAAAGGATGTTTCATGCTATTTTACTGCAGTTCCTCAATATTGTTGAATCACCCGGTTTACGCAAGTGATTCAATAATTTCAAATACTCGTGCATATTTTTATCATGACTTCACAGGTGGTTTGGTCATTACTTTGATTCCTTCCGTTCTACGATGACGGTTCAGTTTATTGCCGCCTTATATTTCCGCAACGTTGTACTATCAGACTTCTATCTATCTCACACTCGCACTTACTCAGTTCCTTGCATCATAAGTTTTAGAGATGATGATTTTCAGGATCTGTTTCCTCTTTGTAGTTATAAATTCTTAAAATATAATATTGCTTTCTTCTAGTGGTCGTGACTCATAAGCGCTACTGCCGAGCGGGTCCAGTGACTTTAGTGCGAGTTTTTCACCGACTTCAAATTATTATTATTAATTTGTCTCAGATATTAAATCCATAGTTTTGTTAGTACGTACAGATACTTATATACTATGTTAGTGACTTAAAATTAGATATACATACAATAAATACACATCTTGTCAAAATTAAAGTGCACTAAAAACTAAAAAGAATAATTAATTTATAAATACAATGTATGAAATATAATTTAAAATTAATGCCAATAAAATAAAATAAAATGCCTTGTAAAATCCAAAAAAATCATTAAAATACATTAAGAAAAATTTAAAATTAATTAAAGTTCTGCAAAATGTATAAGATAAAAGTCTGTGTTCAGTAGAGGTGAAATTGCAAATTTACAATATCTATTACTTCTCGACATGTAATCGTACACAATGCAAAAAGGAGGAGTTTCTTAATTCGACTATTTTTTTTTATTGTACGCGATTATTAGAAAATTCTTCTTGTGCTTTTGTTTTTGTGTTTGTTTCTCAAGGTGGTCCCATTGTCACCAAGTTTCCACAAATATTAATTGCTCTGTAGTGTTTTTTTTGGATGTCTGTAATATTTTTTTTTGTTATAAAGTTTTTTTACTCGATCGCATTATCATTAACTTCAATTCGTCTTAAAACTTAATAAGAGCCGTTTGGTGACAATAATAGAAAACCTTTACTTATAAAAAACTCGTACTAAGGCCACTGAACCTTTGAACTTTAGATGTATAATCAGCTATTGGAATTAACAGAAATGATTGAGAATTAATTATTAATGCCTCTTCAATATAAAAGGGTAAAGTTATATGAACTGAATAATCCTAATAATGGATGGACGGATGGATGGAAGTTTGTTACTCTTTCACACAAAAACTGATCAACGAATTTGTATGAAATTTTTCACACAGATAGTTTATAACCTGGATACTTTTTTATTCAGGTGAGGAAGAGCTCGTGGCTAAATTGTAACAGCCGCACGGGTCGATCTTCAAGGTTAAGCAACGCTTGACGAGGTCGTTCCGTGGATGGGTGACCATTTCAACATACCGAGTTTCCTCCGTGCCTCGGAAAGCACGTTAAGCCGTTGGTCCCGGCTGTCATTTGAAGATCTTTGACAGTCGTTATGGGTAGTCAGTAGCTTGAGATCTGACACCAGTCTTGCCAAGGGGTACCGTGTTACACAGTTACGGGGTTGTGGAGGTCAGATAGGCAGTCGCTCCATGTAAAACACTGGTACTCAGCTGGATCCGGTTACACTGGAAGCCGACCCCAACATAGTTGGGAAAAGGCTAGGCAGATAGATAGACTATTTTATTCAGTTAGTTACTTTGGTATAATTTTCGACGCGGGAGAAGCCGCTGGCAAAAGCTAGTAAATAATGAACAGTAAAGTGAGAACCAGATATCAATAAAATAAAAGTCATTGGTCCGACTTGTACTAAAAGGAATTAACGTAACTTGAAAACACGATTCTTTGTTTATGGAGATATTTTGATAATTTTAATTTTCTCTCAAATGAAAGGTATAGGCGTAGAACCATTTTATCCGTTTCAATCATGTAAATCGGTCCGCGCGTTTATGAGATATTAACTCATTACTGAATGCCAAGTGAAACGGTCAAGGACGCCCTTTACCGCGATACTTTTGTTTTGATCGTGTTAGCGACACTGGCTTTACATTTTTGTCGTAACGATTTGAATTATTGGAATACATTGGTAGACAGATGTGAACGACTTTTATTTTATTGTTATCTGGTTTTCACTTTAGTAGCTTAGACATAATAACTTGGCGGTTCTTTTGATTAGCTGAGTTAAGCTACATACGCTACAATTAGACCGTCGCCACATAAATTGGCAGACCACTAATACAATACAGACGAGCTGCTGAGTTCAATGTCTTAAATTGTATTTTACAGCAATTTGTGTCGTTGTCATGAGTAAACAAAATTAACCATTCGTAAGCACTATACTTACTAATTGTGAAAAACATGATTCATATTTTGTTATTAAATTCATATTTATTTTGTTGTTATTTATTTTTTGACCAGTATCTCACCTGATGGTAGGCGATGATGTGGTCGACGATGAGGCACGCTTGCCTAGAAGAAACCTATTCACTCTTGTCTTAAAGACTCCCAGGTTGTAGCTAACAGGAAATACAGACTCCGGCAGGGAATTCCACTCCTTAGCTGTACGCACAATAAAAGTATTCCCATAACGTTTTGTGCCTACTGATGGGATTTCCACCATATACCGATGATGCGTCGCCGTTTGTCTTGTTGTCCGATTAAGGAACGGGCTAGGCGGAATCAAATTGTGCAGTTCCATCGCACACACCTATAAAAATGGAAATGCTGGCAACTCGACGACGATGTTCAGGCAAATTTATTCTATTTTATTATTTTTAAGTATGTTCCGTTTTCGTGAGTGTGTCCGTGGCATCAACAGTGGGCCTTATCAGAATACCAGCGCAGCGTTGCTTTCTATTTGGATATCGCTGCACAAGCTGAGAAAGGAGCCTTGTGGCCTCGCTCGGACTATTTTTTTATTTTTTGTTTTTAAATTAAATTTTATTTATTTATTTATCGAACAACGTGATTCATTATCTGTTAGTAGAAACAACTTAGAACTATTGTTAGTCACTACACCAATAAACGAACAACTAGAAATAATAAATATTGCATCAACACTAACAGTTAACAATAAATGAAAAATTAAAATTACATCCAAATAATATAAATTTCGAGTATAATAATAAAAATGTCAAAAATTAATTTAAAAAAAGTCAAAATATAAAAACTAATGTCAGTAAAAACATTAATAATTAAATTACAATGTCAACAATAAAAAAATTAAAAAGTTAAATTAAAAGTTTTTGCTTATCTCTCGTCACATCTTTGTCACATATATGTTTTTCTTTCTTTCTAATTCTATAGATAATTTATGAGTTCTAGATCCCCTATAGGGGCTTGCTGGGTGTATGAAGTGAAACCCTACTAAGTAAAGTATTACGCCTCCAAAGCAACAAAAAACATGGATACATAGTTATTGGGCCCAAATTGTATAATTTGATGAGCCGACGACACGTAAAGAAGAAAACGATTGGCATACTCCAATCTGCTTGATATTTCATACCAAACCTTCTTGTTAAACATTTAAAGATTTTTACCATACCTGGTTGTCAAGTCGATCACTGTCCTGACGAATTTCAGGAGTTCGTTGTCATAGGTGATCCTCTTTGAAGCTGGAACAATTTTGATATTTTCCTATTGGTTTTGAATGCAATCAGAGTGAAACAAGAAAATTATGTTGGTGTAAAAGGAAGGTTACCTCTGAGTCATATCGCAGTACACACGATTTACTTTTTCCTTTTAATTGCATACCTGGTAAAATGTACCGTTAAGTGCCTTTAGTCATCTATAGAATCAACAACATTCTGTACACCGACCAGCTCATCCAATTTGATTACAGACCACCTGGACTTGCAGATTATTATGCAATCTGCAGAAAATCAATAAATATAGCAAGTATATTAACTCCTTGGCAATATGCACATGTACCACGACGATGAAATTCTAGCTTTGTAACAGCTTTGTAATCTTTTTTTTTTAATTTTTATTTGAGATGGGTTTGCTCTTGACTCTAGTCTAAGTCATAGGTGACAGAGACAGAGTCGACGATGGAGTGAGCTTACCCAGAAGGAGCCTGTTTACTCTAACTTTGAAGAGACTCGGGTTGAATGCGTTCGGAAACACAGACGCAGGTAGTGAGTTCCATTCATTCGCTGTGCGCATTATGAAGGATGTTTGGAAGCGCTTGGTGCGAATTGGTGGAATGGCAACAAGGTAGGGATGGTAACTTGCAGTGCGTCTAGATGTCCGATGGTAGAAGGGGGCTGGTGGGGTGAGGTCGTGGAGTTCTTGAGCACACTCACCGAAATACAGTCTGTAGAAGACCGACAAGCAGGCAACCTTGCGGCGATGAGCCAAGCTGTGAAGCTTGGTATCCACCAGTTCAATGTCACCGATGAGCCTCTTAGCTCTGCGTTCCACCGAGTCAAGCGCGGTAAAGATTAGTCGAAGATAATGCTCTCTGGTTAGAATATAAAGAAACAGTTTTTTTGTCATTTATCAAGCTTGTGTTGTGTTTGTTATGTCAATGATGTTATTTATATAATGAGGTAGAAACATTTTACCGAGGTCTGCGCGGCAATACAAACACAAGCTGACTAGCTTGAGTGAACTCAGTCCATTCTGCGTCTGGCCACGACACGAACGTGTCTACGTTTGAACAATATGTTTATCTCTTTCTGACAACGGGTGCTATTTATATCTCTGTGATCTTTTAACCTACTCAGTGATAGAAATAAAGTTCCAAGTTCCATTGGTCCTATGTAGGGAGCAAAAGTAAAAATCGCCATGTTTTTATTTCTTTATATTGAGTAAGTTCGTGGAGCTCGTGGCTAAATAATAACAGCCACACGGGTCAATCTTCAAGGTTAAGCAACGCTTGACGAGGTCGTTCCGTGGATGGGTGACCATTTCAACATACCGAGTTTCCTCCGTGCCTCGGAAAGCACGATAAGCCGTTGGTCCCGGCTGTCATTTGAAGATCTTTGACAGTGGTTACGAGTAGTCAGAAGCTTGAGATCTGACACCAGTCTTGCCAAGGGGTACTGTGTTACACACAGGGGTAGGTGTAAAACACTGATACTCAGCTGAATCCGGTTAGATTGGAAGCCGACCCCAACATAATTGGGAAAAGGCTAGGCAGATTGATATTGAGTAAGAATAATATCATTTAGTATAGATATGAAAGTGTTCCGTGCAGCAGCGGCAGCACACATACACAGTTTTCATTCATCTGACATTTCTCTACAAGTCGAAAGAGATGGCTTGATAAAACCAACAGACAAAAAAAGACAGCTAGTGTTTGTCACTTGCGTGTGAAAGTAAACAAACATTATTCTGACCACCAATGTTGTTATCTTTTTCTAACCTCCAAATATCAGAATATTAGGGAAAAAAATTAAATAAATTAGTAAATTGAGGCGTATTGAGTACTTACATAATGGTATGAGATACCTTCTGTTTTATGTACTTTGGTATCTTAATTGGTACAATTATTATATTTAGAATACACACGATGACATTTTTTTATTTTGTGTTTGTTTCAACAAAGCCTATCGCTCTTCGCCATGCGTGACATAAACTTAAGACTAAAGGTCACAATTGTGACCTATTCGAGTCTTCACAATGCGCGCGCTCGTAACATATCTGTTTATTTGAATATCATTGGTTAAAAATAAAATCATCATCTCCCTGCAGTCTCTAGTTTTATTTACGAGTATATTTTTTTAAAGCTGTCAAATATAACTAGTTAGATTGTCACAACTTTAACTATACTGACATTTGGACCCCCCAAATGTGTCACTTTATCGTTACATAAAAATAGTATCGTATCCTGAGTTGATCGAAAATCGAAGTACTCGTAGATCGAAAATGGAACTAGATCACGGCAAACAAGAACATTTGTTAAGGAACTAGCGGCCCTTATTTAGTTTCTACTTATTTATGTCAGACTTCATTTTATCGACCGCAATTATTTTATTGCTGATTTCATATTTAACACAATAAAAGTTTATGTAATATGTGTATGAATACGTTTATATTTAAATATATTACGTTTATTTTCATAAAGTATTTATTTACACCAATTAGTAAAATTAAATTGAGGATTCATGTCACATCGATTCGATGAATCACTTATGATTGAGCCTTACCTACAACACTATGCTCCTCGCTTGCAACATTTAAGAAAATAAGGTCATCGGCAGCTGTCAGTTTTTTCTACGAAATTATAAAACACAGTATGGTTTTAAGTTTTTGTTGAATACCGTAATCAATAAATGGATCTACTAAGTATACCATTTATTCTTGAAAATCTATGAGGTAAATAAGTAGAACGAAAGCTAATAATATGATTAGAATCGGTGATATCTTGATTCCTATTTTTGTAGCAAATTGATAGCTATTTGGTATTGCTGGGTGGGACGCCCTAGAAAGACACTGATCTTATTTTGTTCACCTTTAAAACGGTCAGGTCGCACGTAACGTATAGTAAAAAAAAACCTACTATGTCCTATGTTATTAGGTCTGGTTTCCCATAAGTGGACCATTGTGCGTGGGCCATGGCGGCCGTTGGGTGGATTATTTCAACCAGCCCACCTCCCTCCAGAAGCCATTTAGGGCTCTTTTTGGTTTTTTCTGTTTGGTTCTTCGGTTTTCTTAGAACTTCTGTGTAAGATCTGGGCGACCCGAGGGTTAGTGTTCTAATCTGGGTGACCCCTGTGCATTCAAAGAGATCATGCGTAACGGTTTGAGTCTCCATGCATGCCCTGCATAGAGGACTGTCCGTTATGCCTATTGTGTGGAAGTGTTTGTTAAGTGAGCAGTGTCCCGTGATGGTCCCCGTCACCAGGCGCAGGCCATTCCTGTCCAGGCGTAGCAAACGTCTGGTAAGCCTACTGTACTGCCAAAGATGGCAGAGCTTCTTTGGACTGCCTACAGCCTGGTACCGAGGTCCACCAGTTTTCCGCCTGTGCCTGGGTGAATTCCTGTAGCCACCTGCGTATTTGGTTGAAGGGGATGGGTACAACAGGTTCGGGTCCATGGACCGCCGTGCTGGATCCGCGTCTCGCAAGCTCGTCAGCCGCGTCGTTGCCCAACGATCCGCTGTGTCCCTTTATCCATTGCAGTGTCGCAGCGTTACGACTAGATACGGTTAATTGTTCTAGTGCGTTGTGACATTCTAGTACTAATTTCGATGTAATATATTTTTTCCGTAAAGATTGGAGGACTGAGGCACTGTCGGAGAGTATACGTATGTGAGTGTCCGTAACCCTCCTGGCTTCTAGGGCGTGGACCGCCAGTATGATGCCCACACATTCCGCCTGGTAGACGGTGTTGAACCCTCCTAGCGGTCTGGATATATTTATATTTAGGTCGTGTGAGAAGACTCCGACTCCGGTACCGGAGTCCGTCTTCGATCCGTCAGTGTATACTCTCATCTCTTTCGGACCTGAGTAGTCACATCGTTCTTCAGTAAGTATTATGTTGTAGTGCCTATGAAAGTGGTGTATTTTTGGGTCTTTGTCACATGGTGACGCTAACATAGGTTTTCGCTTGATCGCTTCCTCCTTTATGCGTGTGTGCTTAACTCTGGAGTCTTTATTTAGGGTACCTGATAGATGGAGTCTAAAAGCGGCCAGGGCTGCCTCCTCCCGCACAATAAGATGAAGAGGTGGCAGCCCCATCATTGCCTGTAGGGCGGCCGTGGGTGTAGTTCTCATGCTGCTAGTTATTGCAATACAAGCAAACCGCTGCAGTTTTTCGAGATCTCTTTGGGCTGTACTGAGGTATGTCCTGGGCCACCAGACCAGCGAGCCGTATGTAATGATTGGTCGGATGACTGTGGTGTATAGCCAGTGGGTGACCATGGGGCTGATCCCCCAATTCCTGCCCAGCATTCTCTTACACTGCCACAGGGATATACTGGCTTTTGTCGTGATATAGTTCATGTGTTTCGCCCAATTCAATTGTTTGTCCAAATAAATTCCCAGGTACTTGGTTTCGGTTGAAAGGCTTAGGGTTGTTCCAAAGAATCTTGGTAGTTGCATTGTCATCGGTTTCCTCTTTTTCGTGAAGAGGATTAGTTCCGTTTTTGTGGGGTTCACTGAGAGTTGGTGTTCGCTGCACCATTCTTCTACTAGTTTTAGGGCTTGACGCATGAGATTGCATAGAGTGTTTTCGTGGGTCCCGTTTATTATTATTGTTATATCATCTGCGTATCCAACAGTGAAATAACCTTTGTCGTTGAGTGTTTTGATGAGGCTGTTTGCTACTAGGTTCCACAGGAGTGGCGAATGGACGCCCCCCTGTGGACAGCCCTTCGCGACAATGGCTCTTGTGGTGTTGTTAACCGTGACTTGAACCGCTCGCAGTTTGAGCATGTTGGTGATCCAGCCTCCTAGGGTCGGGTCTATGCTATGTCTGTCGAGGGCAGTGTTTATGCTGTTGAACGTGGTCTTATCAAAAGCGCCCTCGATATCAATGAAGGCAGCCAGTGCTGAGCATTTATGGTCCACTGCGCATTCAATTTTAGAAACCACGTTGTGCAACGCGGATTCTGTTGATTTGCCTGTGGAGTACGCATGCTGTTGTTTGTGAAGTGGTTTTACCCGGAGAGGCCCATCACGGATGTGCCTATCGCAGAGTCTTTCGAGGGTTTTCAGTAAGAAGGATGTCAGGCTTATAGGCCTATACGCCTTGGGTTGTGTGTAATCAGTTTTGCCAGGTTTGGGTATGAAGATGACTTTCACCTCACGCCATGCAAGAGGTATGTATCTAAGTGCTATGCTGGCCCGATAGATCTCCAACAGCCATGGTGTTAGATAATCAACCCCCCACTGCAGCAGGGCTGGGAAGATGCCATCCAGCCCCGCCGACTGAAAGGTTGAAAGGTGTTGATAGCCCATTTTATCCGGTCTACTGTTATAGTAACATTGTGGGCTCTTGACCAATCTTGTTCCGTTGGAGTCCATTCGGTATCAGTTTCCCACGTCCTGTCCTCCAGGATTTGACAGTCTGGGAAGTGAGTTTCGAGGAGGACCTTGCCGGTCTCGTGATCAGTTTGTGTGTATGAATTGTCGGGTTTTTTCAGCGTGCCGAGGGTTCGGTCCCGATCGGTTGATAGTATCTTCCGTACCCTGGCAGCTTCATTATTTGTCTCAATGGATTCACAGAATTTCTGCCACGCCGATCTCCTGGCGGTTCTAATCTGTTTTTTGTATACATATTGGGTCTCTTTATATATCTCCCAGTCATCCGGGAGTCTTGTGTTTTTTGCTCTGTTAAATTGCTTACGCAGCGTTTCTCTGAGTTTACCAAGTTCCGCGTTCCACCAGGGGTTCCTTTCCTTCGGTTAGATATTCGGATAATTTTGTTACGGTGTATTCTAATTGTGCTTGGTCCCTTATGGTTACCAGTGCTTGATGCCTAGCTAGAAGTGAGGCCAGAAGGTTTTTATACCCGGGCACATTGGCACGCCTTGGGTTTCGCCTCGGTGCGGGTTTTTTAGTGTTTGTAGTTAGTGTAAAACGGATTCTTCTGTGGTCTGAGCAAGAAGGCTCGTCCGATAGGTGCCAGTTTGTGATAAGGTTTGTCGCGTTATCTGTAGCGAGTGTTAGGTTTATAATCGTTTGCCCGCGGACCGTGACCCAAGTGGGTTCTGAGCCGCGGTTAACAATGTTTAGATTCGTGGAGAATAAAAAGGTGGATAGTACCTCTCCTCTGGAGTTCGGTGTGTCGCTGCCCCAGAGTGGGTGGTGGGCGTTTGAGTCGGTGCAGATGATCAGGTCCAAACCGGCGCGCTCACAGTGTTGCACCAGGTCAGCCAACTCCTTTGGCGGGCAGTCTGTGTCCTTGCCAGGCATGTATGCCGAGGCCAGTACAACATCCGGGACGCTACCTTCGGTCTGGAGCCTGACAGCTGTCAGGTCTCTGGAACAGAAATGGGTCAGTGACGTGAAGGGAATTTCGTTGGGTATGTAGATGCAGGTTCTTGGCTTATCTGAGCCATGTGTGTCGAGAATTATCTTACCTTCGATGTTACCGAGACCACATATTCTGTTGTTCCTGATCCAAGGCTCTTGGATCAGTGCGATGGTTCAGTGCTTTACCTCCAGTGCCCTGCGTAAGCTAGCCGTGGCAGTCTGGCTATGTTGGAGGTTAGTTTGGATGATGTTGAGGGGTGGGGATGGAGGTGTGGTGGGGTTAGTCGGAGTTGGAGCCATCAGATAGTCCCTCCGTCTCTACCTGTCTGTAGTTGTCGTCGTGTCGGTCGCCTGGGGACGAGGCAAGGAGCTGCTCGTTCCAGCCAGGTGATGCGGGCGGTAGGATGTCGGCCATTGCCGCTCGGGCCATCTCCTCCTCGAGCTGGACAATGTCCGTGTCGCTTGTCACAGTCGTTGTCGGTTCCGTCGTCTATTCTGATGGTTTTCCATCTGTGCTGTCAGTCTGGGTGTCAGAGGGTCGGGTCGTGGGCCAGAAGTATATCGACCCTAAGAGGTACTCGTACGATATCCGTCGCTCCCGCCCCAGGACCTTTTCGGCTTTCTCCGGTGGCAACCCCAGGGTCAGGTAAGTACCGTGGCGGTCGCCACCGACGGTTGTCGCCCTGTACAGTGACCACCTGCTGATGTCATACCAGGTATTCTGACGGATCAGAATACCATGGTGCCTGCCCACGTCACCTCTGTAGCGAGGGACGAAGAGCGAGGCTTGGACACGGGTGGGCACGTCGGTCTATTTCATTACCGTCAGTGTAAGGTTGTTGTCGGGAAGTTTGATGTGGGGAACATTCTGGGTCAGCCAAGTCAGAGCATTTTCGTCTTCGCACCACAACTGCACCGTGCCTTCCGCTACCCGTGGGTATCCTCGGAAGGCCGGGAGTGGTGTCGTCGAGTCCGTGTCCAACAGTCTGTCCTCCAGTGCGGTTTTAATGAGCTCAGCCTCTTGTCTGGTCAGTTCTCTGCCGGGGTGGGAAGGCAGATTGCTACCGCCAGCCGTGCAGGAATATCCTTCGTGGCCCGCGCGTAGGTTCTCTGCCCCCCCTGAGCGGAGTGAGTTTTCACCCGCTTGGCGTCCCCCTGGAGTGTACTTGGCGAGGCAGTGTCGTCGGGGCGCACCCTCTTCAATGGCGCTGTCCCACTTGGTCCAGGCCGTGAGATTGGGGAGCTTGGCACAGTCATATTCACTTTTCGTGAAGCTCCAGCGCGCTTGCTCCTGGTGTGTCTGGGTTTAGGTCCGTCGTGAGTTCTGTTAGTGTCTTGAGGTTGGTTTGCGGTTCTGGCAGATTCTGTCGCGTACGAAGGCATTTCGCTCTGGGTTGGGTTACTTTATGGTCCCCTAAGGGGTCACTTTATATTTTTGTTTTGTTTTTTAGAGTTTTATTAATCGGAAATAAATGGGGGTTTGGCTCGCTACGTTTTCGAGTTCTTAACGTTTTTCATTTTTATTAATACATTTTTAGGAGTATGATAAAATTAAAATATTGTGCTTTTGCAACTCTATACAATTCGACATTCAGACGCATTTTCCAGGACCGGATCATCATAGAATAAATGCTATGCAATAGCTTTACCGCGGCAGTCCCCGCGTGCCACACGTCTTTTTTTTGGGATACCTCGCTGTATAGTAAATAGCTAAAACAACATAATAGTACTAAGAATATTACTTGACGATAAACTGCACTTAGACGCACATGTTAATAAAATTGTCAATAATGCTTATCGCATGTACGGCCTTGTGATGAGATCATCCACGGAGTTTAAGCAAATTAGTACATATTTACATATATCTCTATCGATCACTAGTTAGGTCTCAATTGGAATATGCGGTAACTGTGTGGAACCCCTTCTACAATAAATATACTGAGTGTATACAATGATATTCAAATAAACAGATATGTTATGAGCGTGCGCATTGTGAAGACTCGAATAGGTCACAATTGTGACCTTTAGTCTTTAGTTTATGTTACGCATGGCGAAGAGCGATACGCTTTGTTGAAATAAAAAAATGCCAGGTGTTTATTTAGAAATTGTACCAATTATGATACCAAAGTACATAAAACAGAAGGGATTTCATACCATATGTAAGTACGCAATACGCCTCAATTTACTAATTTATTTCATTTTTTTCCTAATATTCTGATATTTGGAGGTTAGAAAAAGATAACAACATTGGTGGTCAGAATAATGTTTGTTTACATTCACACGCAAGTGACAAACACTAGCTGTCTCTTTTTTTCTTGTTGGTTGTATCAAGCCATCCCTTTCGACTTGTAGTGAAATGTCAGATGAATGAAAAGTGTGTGTGCGGAACATTTTTTTCAATTGTTTTGTGAGTGTATAACGCATCTGTTTATTTGAATATCATTGAGTGTATAGAAAGCATACAACGTAAATTTTTAAAGTCTATGCATTATTGATGCTTAAAAAGTTGCTATCTCTCTTATAGTGAGTTACTTAAGAAATATAATCTGCTTTCTTTGAGTTCAAGGCGTACTTTTCTTGAAACTACATTTTTGTATGATGTATGCAATAACTCGTATGATTGTTCAGAAATTGGTAACAAGTTGAGTTATATAGTTCCCAGAACATGCCAGGGACGCGTGGTGCGCACACGACCTGTATTCGCCACTACTTCCAGTCGGTACTAATGCCGTCTTGCGTGCTCTTCGTCGCCTTACGAGCAATTTTTATAAGAATTTCTGCAGTTTTGATCTGTTTGCTTTACCGCGTGGAAAGTTTAGACTCATGTTACTTAACATATTGAAAAACTAACGTTACAATGTTGTTCCACTTATGCGGCACTATTGATGGCTTTATGTTTGGGCACAGATAATATAATACTAGCATACAGATGCCTCATCCCATACAAAGAAATCGTGCCGACGTAACTAGCGTTTTTCATCTGATTAATCTTGTTATTTTTTGTACATCGAACGCGTTCGGTTCTGTTTCACGGTGATAGATAGATGGTGTTAGCAGTGACTTGCAAGTAAAAGGGTTTACTAAGTTCGTGAATATTTTTTCTTTAAATACAGTGAAGGTTCGTTTTATAGTATTTATTGCCACGTTTTTACAGTTTTTTTTGCACCAAAATGTGTTACAATGGAAATTTTAACAATCGAGTGGAATGCCTCACAAATTAAAAAATGCGCCATCTATTGGCATCAATTCTAAATGATCCGTTAAAATAATCTTTGAAAAGTGAATTAAGAGCCCAATATTCCATAATTTTGTACTTAGGAGAGTTGATTAAACAAGAACATACAATTTTTATGTTCAATTCCAGAAAATGTGAATTTTACACACATTCAATAACAGATACGTGCATATCGCGCCATCTAGTGAGATTTATTTGAACCAAATTTTCTTTGTTAGCAATGAGACCCCGTGGTTTGGATATGTTGATACTGTACTATTAATATTCCTCTTTTTTATTTATTGTTTGCAACGTTAATCTTATAGTGCTAACACACGTCCGGATTTGGTCCGGCCGGACTAACTCCGCCCACAAATCCTTTCTCGCTTACACACGCTTGTGTGGAGCGAGACGGACTCAACTAATAATAATAATGTCCGGCGGACCACTCTACACACGCTCGGATATGGTCCGGGCCGGACTAACTCCGCCCACAAATCCGAGGTCCGGCCGGACCAAATCCGAACGTGCGTAAGCACTATTAAAATTTACCAAATTGTCTCATTGTTATCTGTTGAGAACGTGGTTGATTTCACATTTGTATCATTTCTGTATACTATATTTTTTTGTAATTCTTAATGTGTAATTGTTTGTTTTCCCGAAAAAAAAAAAAAAAAAACAACTAGTTATTAGCGCTTGGTCAATCTTGCTTTATAATAAGACACAGTCTAAAGTTCAAAACCATTCCTAACGTAATTAGAACCAGATTACGTCACTGTTATGTTTTTCTGACTCAAACTCGATGAATAAGCCCGCATTTGTTTAACTATTTAGCGTATTTGCTCCTTCCTGTGTTTCAGAAGCATTTGCCTATGTGTGGCCCACCACTTATCAAATCCTGATTAATTGTTATAGAACATGTACTGGACGATATTACTCATTTAGTGATATATACTGAACAGCTGGTTTGGTAAAGTAATTTGATACATCGAATGGCGTAGTTAGTATCAAGTTTGAAAGCACTGAGTTTGTACTCACAGAACTCGTCAAACGTGATATAGATACCTGTCATTAGGTTTGTAGATGCAACTGATAATTCATCATTGTCTCCCTGCCCTTGTCCATCGTCCCGTGTTACTTGGTGTCGGCGCAACACTTTTTTAGGGTTCCGTACCTCAAAAGGAAAAACGGAACCCTTATAGGATCACTTTGTTCTGCGTCCGTCTGTCGTCCATCTGTCTGTCTGTCAAGACCCTTTTTCTCAGGAACGCGTGGAGATATCAAGCTGAAATTAATATCAAATACTCAGGTCTAATGTCCCTTAAAGCTGTGAAAAATTTCTAAGCCAACGCAATCAAAAGATACAGCCCTTTATGCCGTAAATTTCCGACACTCGCAATTGAATCAAAACCTACAGGGTACTTCCCGTGAACTCAGAATCTTGAAATTTGGTACGAAGCAACGTCTTATAGCACAGATAAAGGAAAAATTGCGAATACCGTAAATTTTCAGTTACCTACATCATATAATAAAAATATTTTTAATCATTTTAAACATACTAGTTACCCCTTTCTTCATGAACGCGTAAAGGTATTAAATTGAAATTCATATCAAATACTCAGGTCTATAATACTTTTAAGCTGAGGTTTGTACGGAACCCACGGTGCGCGAGTCCGACTCGCATTTGGCCGAATTTTTTTCTTCCTTACCGTCACTGTCAACTGCCAAAAACAAAATCATTTATATGATTTATATATCAAAAACGTTGACTAAAGGTGCACGGTTCTGGCTGGTCGTTTCCTATGGAGAAGAACCGGCAAGAAACTCCACGGTTAACTCTTTTAAAAACTGGTTTGGTTTTACAATATTTCCTTAAGACAGCATTAGTACCTAGATATGAGGGGACAACGTGAGCCCGACAATAAGTTACGACTTGCTTGCGAAACTAAAAAAATATATTATATATTAGTTATATAAACAAAAGATAAAAAAATAAAGAAAAGTGAAGATAAAAATGTAACAAATGTTAACAAGCATCTAGAAATCTAGAAGGCCTACAATTTTCACACATTCACAAAACAATCGGTAAAAGAATCTATACAAAGTTAATAAAAAAAAAGTAAGTATAACAGGACTAAATTTAACACGCTATAACTGGAGTCAGTTATAGCTTTTATTTCACATCACTCCTCACAGTCCATCCATCTTTTCTTTCTTTCTTTCTTTATTTTCCCTTTCCTCTACATTTATATGTATTCATGCCTATATTAGTAACATTCGTTTCATTCCTCCTCATCACATGACCATACCTGAATAAACGATTCCCCTTCAAATCTTCTATCATATTTTCCTTCAGCATATATTTCTCACTTTATGCATTCTCGTCCTCCACACATCCGTAGTATATCTGATAATTACTATTAGGTATGAGATCTTCAAGGTTAGGCAACGCTTGACTAGGTCGGCCCCTAAATGGGTGACCATTTTAGCGAGCTAAAATATACTCATTGGCTGGTATTGCACCATCAATAGAACGAAGGAATGTCACATGCGTGCCTGAGAAAAAATACCAGTCAAAGTCAAATATATTTATTCAACTAGGCCAATAAGCGGCACTTTTGAACGTCAAATTTACTTTTGAACACAAATTAAACTTAAAATTTACAAGTAATAAAGTTGATTCTACCGTGCATTCGGAAAAGTAGCTTGTTATGGAGAAGAATGCACAAGAATCTCCATACGTACACTTTAAAAAAAAAATAGGTGTCTTACTATATTTACATAAGTATATACATTAAAAAATGCATATATATGAGTACCATGCACCCAGAATACACACTATACTACGTACAGGAATAAAGTATTAAAAGCATTAACATGTAAATTAATAAATTTTATAAATAGGAACATGGTTCTCAATTACTTACAAATATTGCAAACATAGGTAAAATACCTAATTCAACAACAACGGAACAATGAGTGAGACAAATTCCTAAAAAAATATGATTATAATAACTATGAATATAAATTAACAAATTTGCTTTCGTCTACACTAAAGATTGCCCTATGGAGCAGGACCAGCATGTTTCCAGGCATTCTTATCTTGAATATAATCATCTAATTTGTAATATGTTTACAAAGTGTGTTTATAACTAATTAGTATTAAATTTACTTTCATTTTGTTTTAATATATCACAAGGTATTTTGTTATAGAATTTAACACAGTACCCCATGAAAGATGAGTGTACTTTAGCTAGTCTATAAGGTGGTTGGTTTAAACTTATCTCCATGAATCCTATTCCCGACATGTCCTCCATGATCATCGATGACACTACAGCCCCGGGTAGACTTAAGAGTCGGAAGAGTTTTTTTCGATGCACATGGGCCATCCAAGACCCACCGCCTATAGTGAGAAGCAAGTTGTGGAGAGAACCTCACCTACCACCACCCGACTTCCTAAAACTCCAGAAACACATGCCACCTGGACGTGAACTGGAGTGGCCTATATGGAAAGCACTCAATCGTTTGCGCACCCAAGTAGGCTGCTGTAAACACAATTTGGCAAAATGGGTTTTATAGACCTGTCTGATACCCAGTTTCAGTGCGGTGCCCCTTTGCAAAATATGGCACATATGCTGGAGTGTCCCAAGTGCCCTCACACCTTCACTTTGAAAGACCTAATGCTCGCCACAGATGCCGCAATCGGGGTGGCCACCTACTGGGCCAAAAATTTATAAAGAGATTCCCATCGACTCGAAAAGAAGTAGAATAAGCGAGATTCTTCCGTGCCTCGGAAAGCACATAGAACCGTTGATCTCGGCTGGCATTGGTACATTTTTGGCAGTCGTTACGGGCAGTCAGTAGCCTAAAATCGGACACCAGTCTCAAAAGTCAAGGGGTATCGCTTGATAGTTGGTAGCTCTATGTAAAAAGCCAATTCAAATAATCTAAAAAGAAGAAAGCGAACTTAAAAGACGTAAACAAGAAGAAAATCATGCGGTGCAGTCGGAGGATTCCTAACTTTTTTTATTTATAACTTTTTAGATAACTTTTTTTTTTCGAATTACATTTAACCATATTATACGTGTTATATATTTTCGAAATAACCTCCAAGACAGGATTGGAAGAAAAATAAATTGGCCTCCACAATATGGCGCCCAAAATCCGCCATTTTTCTATTTTACAATTTTAATGTAGTCAGTGACACTCACAGGGTTAAGACAAATCGATTCCACAGAGACATTAGAACATTTCTTTACCAACATTCCGTTAGAGGTTACGAAGTCTCTTCCCTTCTCATCTAAATTAGCTGAAGCTCTTCTTAAAAAAAACTTTACTAAAGACATACCAACCTTTAAATTTAAACCAATATATCTTGATACAATTAAAAACGCGTTCAAAAGTCTCAATATAAAAAAAATACTGAAGACTTATAGGGGGATAGCCCCCTATAAGTCTTCAGTATTTTTTAGTTAGGGTTCTTGTAGATATTATTGATTCAATTGCTCCTGTCCTTACAGACATATTCAATCAATGTTTGGACAGCGGCACGTTTCCTGACTTAATGAAGCACAGTAAAGTAGTACCAATTTTCAAATCAGGCTGTAAGGGTGATCCCTCTAATTATAGACCTATATCCGTGCTTCCAGCATTGAGTAAAATCTATGAAAAAATCATGCTGGACCAGATGTCGTCTCCCTTCAATTCTAATGGGATCCTGCATAGTCAGCAGTTTGGTTTCACGAAAGGTAGGTCGACAACGGACGCGGGAGTAAAACTTATCAGCCACTTCTTGGAATCTTGGTAGAAGTCCTAGGATGCCATTGGCATTTTCTGTGATCTCTCATAAGCGTTCGACTGCGTCGACCACAACACACTGATCTGTTAATTACACCACTACGGAATTCGAGGAGAAGCTGCTGATCTCGTGCTTTCCTATTTATCAAACAGACAGCAAAAAGTAAATGTTAATGGGGCGACGTCCTCCGGGTCTCTAGCCAAGTTGGGCGTGCCCCAAGGTTCAATTCTCGGTCCTTTTCTCTTTCTTGTTTACATTAATGATCTCCCCTTTATGATGGCCAAATTATCGGATATCATTCTACTTCGCAAATTTTTTAAATAGATAGGAAAGATACGGATGTCTTACATGTCAACGAAAGTCTAATTATTGTCTCAAAATAGTTCGCAGCTAACAATCTCTTACTGAATGCGAAAAAAACAAAATGTCTTAATTTCTCTTTACCAAATGTACCACAACGTGACCTAAACTTAAATCTTGACGGCAAAAATCTTGAAGTTATAACGGAAACTGTATTCTTAGGGATTACTATCGATTCAAAATTGCAGTGGGGTGCGCACATTAGAATTCTTTCGGGTAGGTTAAGTTCAGCTGCATATGCAGTAAGGAAAATAAGGCAGTTAACCGATGTAGCCACAGCTAGGTTAGTATACTATGCTTATTTCCACAGTATTATGTCTTATGGCATTTTGCTGTGGGGATCAGCAGCAGATGTTGAATCAAATTTTCATATTACAAAAGAGGGCAATCCGTGCGATCTATAAAATGGGTGCTCGCGAGTCCCTCAGAGAAAAATTTAAATAGATCCATATACTGATTCTATCTTCACTTTATATTTTGGAATGTATTTTGTATGAATGTAAATTGTAATACCCAAATTCAGATTAACTAAAACTAGCAAGTCTTTTCTTATAAACAGTATACGCTTTTATAGCAAATTGCCAAAGACAGTTATAGAACTGACCGATGAAAAGTTCAAAAATCACATCAAACGTGTCCTTATTAAGAAAAGCATATTATAAAATCAAGGACTACGTCGAAGATAAAAATTTTGGCTTTAGCTTCTTCTGCGCTTGGGGCTTCCCTGAAAACTCATAAACGGCACAAATATGTGGATTTCTCTAAGTAATCTGAATCTCATTTTTCTATTTTTTTTTTTGTTTTCTTCTTTTAATTGGACTTTTTACAATAGTTCGCAATCATCTTTATAGCCCTTTGCTAAGAATAGTTACAGCACTGATAACAACATTTGTGCCACATGTTAAATTTAGTCTTGTTATACTTCTTTTTTTTACCTTTGTATAGATGCTTTTATTATTTTGTGAATGTGTGAACATTGTAGACGAAACGACCAACCCGAACCGTGCACCTTTTGTCGACGTTTTATAAGTGCCCATGTAGGCCTATGTGAAATAAAAAAAATGATTTTGATTTTTTTGATTTTGATTGACGTAAGAATCACCAAAATCGGCCTACGGGTTTGGTCTGTAGAACGCCACATAGGAACAAACATACATATATAGACTGATAAACACATTACCCTCGTTCGGCAGTTGGGTAAAAATACTGATGTATCCAACTGAATCCGTTTAGACTGGAACCCGATCCCAATTTAGTTCGTCAAAGGCTAGGTAGATTTGATTTTAATGGCGCAGCTAGGGTCAAGTTTGTGAGCACTGGGTTTGCACTGGGTTTGCACTGAGTTTGCACTCAAAGCACTCGTAAAACGCGATAGACCATCAGGTATGTAGGTAGGTACACCTGATAATTACTATTAGGATTTTCCTTGTGTTAAATGGCGTCTAGTATCTTTTTAACCTTGCATTTAATTACGATTTGTCTTTGCATGAAGCGTTTGCAAACATGCTTAGCAAAATTCACTTCCCATAAGTTTTAATCTAATGTTGATAAATGATTATCACCGTCTTATCTTTTTGATGATAACAAACACAGTTTCAGATATATTGTGATGAAAATTCAACACGGTTTTAGGTTTGGGTTTACCTACTCATAAGGAATTGATGGCTGACCTACTGGGCCTAAAAACTAACGCCTACTAGGCCTACTGGGCCTATCTAAGGATCTAAATCAAACACGATTCGGAAAGAAGAACAAAAAACCCGACTGCTTAAAAAGCGAACTAAAAAGACGTAAACAAGAAAAAAATCATGCTGTGCAGTCGGAGGATACATATTCATATACTATAAACATCCTCCGACTGCACAGCATGATTTTCTTCTTGTTTACATCTTTGCAGTTGGGTTTTTTGATTTTATAAACCATTTTTATTTACAACTTTTTAGTTATACTACTTTTTTTTCGAATTACTTTTAAAAATATAAGTGATATATATTTTTGTAATCACCTCTAAAAACCCTTCATTTTGATACCCCACTCGATGGTATTGGAAGAAAAAAAATTGTAACCCTCAGAATATAGCGCCCAAAATCCGCCAGGTTCAACAATTGGGTGGTCAAGACCTATCTAACGACGTCTTAATTATAAAAATCCATCAAGTGTTTTAAAAGATATGCGGTAATAAAGAATATTACATATGTTCTTTATTATCGCATATAGAATACACATACAAGATACGCGTGAAAAACATAACCCTGTCACTCACTGATAAAAGAACACGTCCAGGCCCTTTGAGAACCCAATACAAAAACTTGTTGCACTCAGGTAATTATAAAACAAGCACTTCTAAGAAAAAGTATTATGACAATGGGACCTGTTATTTATAATAAAATACCTCATAGTTTTAAGGAATATTCTGTTCACATTTTTAAATCTAAGGTAACTGCACTACTTTAAAAAAAATGTTATTACTCAGTAAAGGACTTTTTAAATGATGTGACTCAATGATATTCAAATAAACAGATATGTTATGAGCGCGCGCATTGTGAAGACTCTAATAGGTCACAATTGTGACCTAAGTCTTTAGTTTATGTCACGCATGGCGAAGAGCGATAGGCTTTGTTGAAACAAAAACAAATTTAAAAAATGCCATCGTGTGTATTTAGAAATTGTACCAATTATGTTACCAAAATACATAAAACAGAAGGGATCTCATACCATATGTAAGTACACAATACGCCTCAATTTATTTAATTTTTGTTCCTAATATTCTGATATTTGGAGGTTAGAAAAACATTGGGGGTCAGAATAATGTTTGTTTACATTCACACGCAAGTGACAAACACTAGCTGTCTCTTTTTTTCTTGTTGGTTTTATCAAGCCATCCCTTTCGACTTGTAGTGAAATAAAATAATAATAATATAAAATGTCAGATGAATGAAAAGTGTGTATGTGTACTGCCGCTGCAGCGCGGAACACTTTTTTCAATTGTTTTGTGAGTGTATAACGTATCTGTTTATTTGAATATCATTGATTTGACTATATAGAAAGTGACTAAATATAATTACCTAGTGCAAATTTTATTGAGCATTTATTAGCTATTTGAAATGAAATAAATTGTTAATGTTTTTTTAGAATTGCCTGACTATCTATTGTTTTTTTCTCATTATTCATTCTATAATTGTATTTTTGACATTTTTTGTGTTTTGCTTGTATATTTGACATTTTGTGTATTTTATTAATGTAATGATTTGCACGCCGTAAGTTAAAATGTAGCTGATCAAATTTTTATGTTATTAACCTTGTACTGTACCTACATTTAGAGCAAATAAAATTTTGATTCTGATTACTTGCAACCGGGGCAACCGAACACAGTTTTTAACCGACTTCAAAAAAAGGAGGAGGTTCTCAATTCGTCGGAATCTTTTTTTTCAATAACAGTATGAAGTCATCTGAGACACAGTTGAGCTAGACAAATTTATAACCAGTAAAAAATGTCAAGCAACATATTCAGTTTATTATTAAGCCATCGCGTGACACATTTAACAAATTAATTGCCCAGCTATCCAAATAGACGATCTAATTAATAATATAGTTTATTTAATTGGCCTGTGAGAATTATTGCTGTCCATGTGGTGAACGAAATTTTAATGTTCCTGTAACCTTCAGTGTGACTGACATTGAACTTCAGTTGTTAGCGCATGATAGTGATGATCAAGGTTGTTTGTACTGTCTCGCTTGCATGGAGTTTCGATATGTCTGATCCGCCATATTGTTCTGTCTGCATAGTGCTTTGATTTTACGTTTTTTTAGTGTGTTCGAAGTTATTTTTATCGTCAGATTTCGAATTTTCTAAAATCGTTTTTTAACCGGTTGAATGAAAAGCCATTGTGTCACGAAAAATAATTATATTATCCTATTTTTTTTGTTTCTCGCGTGGATACACGTTTCGGGCAGTCAAGGGTTTAATGCTCACCTTTTTTGGGTTCCGTACACAAAGGGTAAAAACGGGACCCTATTACTAAGACTCCGGTAAAAATTTAGTATCGTTTGGCAGGAGAAGGGGGAGGAGTGGGTGGGGGGCGGGTAGGGGTGTTTACCCCTCCCCCCTGGCACCACTCTTATACAAGGTGTCGCACCGTTCCTGAGAAAAACACATTATTGTAACCTAAACTCAAAACACTTTAAAGTTGCTTCTGCATCGTCTCCGGCGCTGCGGGAAGTGCAACCCCTTCGCCCTTACGTAACAAAGCATAGGCACCCATGCTCACATCCGCAGCTTTGGCTTACAGGTCGCCTCCGGCGACCAGCCTCACCCGCTACGGCTCGCACGGGTGCCTATGCTTTGTTACAGCGGGCGGGGGTTGCTCTCCCTTGGCGCCTCCGGTTTTTATAAACACTCTAGGGGTTGCAGCCAAAAGACTACGTGAAGTCGGGGTGCCCCGGTTCGGTTTTGGAAAAGATTCGACCTATTTTAACCATGAAGTGGGGGTACACTAACTTACTTTCTGAGCAGGATTTCTAGATTATTATAAAAATGAATAAAAAGTCGTCGAAGAAAACCATAAAAATACCAAGAAACACAAAAAGCACATTCACGCGACTCGAAGAAAAACGGAATGAATGAAAACAAATGACACTGACATGTCACCCATGATGAAAATTCCATAGTTTTTTTAATTTTTATTTTCCGTTTCAACAATTTTGCTCGAAATATTGCGCCACAGACAATATACCGGTACTGTTTTGGTGGTCAATCGCCCATTTTGGCATTCGTTTTCACTGTTTATCTCATTGAGTTTAGAAACACTTTTAACCCTCTACTCCTGCCAAAAGATACTAAACCCAAGCCTTGAAATTTTCAGAGACGATGTATTTCTGTTGCCGCTATAACAATAAATGCTAAAAACATAATAAAATAAATATTTAAGTAGGGCTCCCATACAACAAGCGTGATATTTTTGCCTTTTTTTGCGATAATGGTACAGAACCCTTCGTGCGCGAGTCCGAATCGCACTTGGGCGGTTTTTATAATAATGGAACCCTAGAGTAAATTTTATTGCTTCCAAACCGAGCGGTTTAAGCTAAGCTTTCTGTCAGTAAATAACTGAATGAACATAAGATTTGTAAAAGTAGATTGATAGATTAGAGTACATAATATAATTTCTGTGTACGTGGCGAAGCTGTATTTATCAACCACAAGACTACAACACTGTATAAAGATAAGTGTTAGAAACCTCTTATCTGATAAATTAATTATTATATATTATCGTCTCTTCAACACCCACTAAACGTAATCAGCTGACCTATACATCCAAACGGACTACAAATGAAAGATCAATGTCGCCAAACAGTCGCAAGGACTGCCGTCAACGTTGCCAAAGACGTTTCGTCATAGATATGAACTAGAGTTACAACCTTGTTTATTATATCTATGGTTACAACACATAGTTAACACCTCGGATATCAAACATGTTGCACTATCTGTTATGAAGTGACCAGTAAATGCTGTCCGACTACGAATTCAAACTATTTTTAACCGACTTCAAAAAAAGGAGGAGTTTCTCAATTCGTCGGAATCTTTTTTTTTTAAATGTATTTTACCCGATTACTCAAATACGCCTGGACCGATTTCATAAATTCTTCTTTTGTTTGAAAGGGTATACTTCTTAGTTGGTCCCATAATCATCACGTCAGAATCTGATGATGGAATCCTAGAGAAATCGAGGGAACTCCTCAAATGTTATAGGCAAACATATAGCGATTTTGGTATTTTCATCAACAATGCAATCATTTGCACTCAAAAAGTATCATTTGGTGAAGTGGAACTGATGAAGAAGACCACAGATGGCCACTGGAACTCCTAAATGCTAAATATGTCACGGGCGTAAGATATCTCGAATAGTTAACCGACTATAATGAAGCAAATACTTATAAATAAATGGTACTGATGAAAATGGCACCATCGAACTGATCTGATGATGAAGCCGGAAGGTAGGCACTGGAACTCTTATATAAAACAATGTATCCTAGTCGTGTTTTGGGCTTATTGGAATCGCCATGAGATGTACTTTGGCTATAAATGATAATCATGTTAATTGGAGGTACCTACCAAAACTAAAAAGGGAAAAATAAAAACTTTTTAACAAAAAATCAAACTGACTTCCAGAACAAAAAACTACAAAGCAAAAGATAAATTTCTTTTCCGAAGTCGGTGTCGAAAAACGGAAACTATGGGTAGGTACAAAAGACACCGACTTCGGAAAAGAAATTTATCTTTTGCTTTGTAGTTTTTTGTTAAAAGAATGTTATTATTTTTCTTTTCTTTTTAATGGCAATTTGACAAAGACAATTCTTGCCAATGACTTCTTCATTCTCTGTTCACTTCAATGTGGGTAATAATGAATTTGCAAATGAATTTTTACAAAAATCTAGACAATTTTAGGGCGATCCTTCGAGGATTAAAATTTATGGTAGTGTTAGAGTTTATAATATGTTTCTTGAATTCTATAATATGCATTAGAATGCGGATGTAACAGATTATAATGCTTTTTGGAGTATTTGGCAGCAAATTGTATCGAGTCAGCCTTCCCAATAAGCTTTGCGGAGGTAGTCAATACTACAATAAAATTCTCCGCTCCACTATCCCAAGATAACTTCTGTCAATGATTTCACATATTGTCCATTTACGTGGACAGTTGGAACACAAAACTACACTAATTTGATATCACAATAACCACTAGGAATCAATCTGCAAATAATATTAACAGCCGCTAAACTTCACCGAAAAAATCCCGGCAAAAAACTCCTAAAAGAATGTTTAAGGATTTTGACGTATAGTTGACAGTTGTCTTGACAGCAGCGCCACCACAGAGTGTCAAGACTTATCTGGTCATCAGTTATCAAGCTATTTATGACAATAATGTTATTTATTTATCGAACAGTTATTTGTAATTTATCGATGTTTATCTTATATTTCTGTATCTTCGATTCGTAATAATACATTCTTATGAAACGTGATGTTTGCATTTGGTTTAGTATTTACATACATGCAGGTTTGAGTGCGAAATTGCCGTCTATAATGCTAGTAGATAAGTGGCGCTGGAAAGATTAGATTTTATTTTCGTAAGGGTGATACATCAAAAATTTTTGTACTTCATAGTAGGTCGGTAACATACATTAGAATTTTGATATTTCTATTAATTCGTAGTAGAAGGTACATGGGTAACCCGGCCAGGTGTCCTGGGCATTTAAATGATAAATGATTTTATTTCTGTAAGTTGGTTTGTACAAACACTTTTACATGTCGATCATATTTTTAAAAATAGTTGAGTTCGGCGTTTCCTATCTGACTACTCTGAGAAGAAAGGCCGAAACAAACTCAGAGGTCACAGTCTCTTTTAAAGTCCAGTCAGTGCACGCATTTGTCAATAACCGAGCAGCTCAACTCAGAATTTAAGGAGATCAACGATTCGACAAACAATACCAAAGAAAGGACATTCGGGTAGGCCGCAAAAACTACTCAAACTACCAGACCATGATTAAAATCCAAGAAAAATTAAAAACAAAAAAGAATGATCCACATAGTCTTCACATTCACAAAAATTAAAAAAAAAACTGTAAAAAGTAAATATTCTTGTCATTGCAAGAAAACCAAAAAAAAAAAGTAACAAAATTCACGGTACAAAATATTGAAAAATTAAATTAATTGGAGCAGCTCAATCCCAAGCCATTTTATCCTCAACGTAATCTTTAATGGTATAAAACGCTTTCTGGCACAATTTATTAAGACTTAGATATTGTACGTGGCTTGGAAGCTTATTATAAAAGCGTACACATTGACATCTAAACGAGCCACCTATTTTCTTGAGCCTTGTTGTAGGTACTACAAATTTGTGTTTTTCATTGCTGGCCGTTCTTGAAGAGTTAGGGTGGATCGAACAACTAACTTTCTTAACAGTACGCAAATTCTGCGCTAAGACGCGGAGTTACGGACGCTAGCCCGATATACAATAGAACACAATTCCTATTAACAAACTGAGCAGTTGAACAACAATACTGTGTTACACAAAACCTTTGTTCTAGGCATTGAAGCAACTCTTAGCGAAGTCTTTGTTCAACAGTAAAGATTACCAGGCACAACGAGGCCATAACTAAGAGTTCAGCTGCACTCATGTACTTATGTGTACTTTGCTCAACAAAACATAAGCTTACATGTAATTTTATACTTGAATCTTTGAATCAAAACCCTAGGTTTGATTATGCGATCAACAAAAGCGTGAATCATTCGGTGCACGCGCACTCATTTTGCACCGAGCCATCGTCATCCTTGGAACACTTCATTCAGAGTGAACAAGATAGTGTTTTCAGTCTATGTATGTAGGTATGTAGTTTGTTCCTATGTGGCGTTCTAGAGACCAAACCCGTTGTCCGATTTTAATAATTCTTACGTCAATCGATTCGTCTTAACCCTGCGAGTGTCACTGGCTACATTAAAATTGGAAAATAAATTAATGGCGGCTTTTGGGCGCTATTTTGCGGAGGAAAACTTTTTTTTCCTTTCTAACTCATCGTGTGGGGTATCAAAATAAAGGGTTTTAAGAGGTGATTTCAAAAATATATATCACTTATATGTTTAAATGTACTTAATCCTAAAAAAAATAACTAAAAAGTAGTAAATAGAAAAGTTAATTAAAAAAAACAAAAATCCCGACTGCTTAAAAAGCGAACTAAAAATACGTAAACAAGAAGAAATTCATACTGTGCAGTCGAAGGATACATCTGGTTTGGGTCAGCCAGCTCGCGAATATGTATCCTCCGCCTGCACAGCATGAATATCTTCTTGTTTACGTCTTTTTAGTTCTCTTTTTAAGCAGTCGGGTTTTTTGATTTTTTTGAATAGAATACTCTTTATTATGTACACCATATAAGTTACAGAAAGTATAGATGAAGAAATAATTTCATACAGAAAAAAAACTTATTAAAAAATAAATAAATGAATTAATTATTTTTTAATAAGCTTTTTTTTCTTCCTACCTTCAATTTCTCGTAGTAAGAAAAGTCTTTGTTCAATATTTAAGTTAACTGTGTGTATTTTGTGCAGCAAAATATAAACATACATTCACGTAATTTAATACATGAGTCTCTGAATCAAAACCCTAACGCCTAAACGATCATTTTATTAGGTTTGATTATGCGAGCAACAAAAGCATGAATCATTCGGTGCACGCGCACTCAGTTTACACCGAGCCATCGTCATCCTTGGAACACTTCATTCAGAGTGAACAAAATAAAGAGTGTTTTTATTGTTATTTTATGAAGTGTTAGGTTAGTTTTTCGAAAACGAGAAATTGGAGGTACCTGCCTACCCTGCCTACCCTACCTACCCTACCTACCCTACCTACCCTATCTGCCCTACCCTACCTACCTACTTACTAATTTTTATGTATCACAATAATTTTCTTAGCGCACGCCAAAGAATGAATTTTACAGTCAACATTTTGCTTTTTTGGGTTACATTATTGCAATTTTCTTATGGATCTCTATTTTTTTTGAAAATATATTATAGCCTATGACACTCAGGAATAATGTAGCTTTCTACTGGTGAAAGAATTTTCAAAATCGGTTCAGTAGATCCTGAGATTACCCCCAACATCAGAAACTCACAAACCTTACCTCTTTATAATATAAGTATAGAAGAGTATTTATTTGCTCAGTAGGTACTTACCATCTGCATATTTATTTATATGAAATAACGAGAAATTGAATGTAGGACCTTCAATTTCTCGTTAGTAAGAAAAGTCTTTGTTCAATAGATAAGTTAACTGTGTGTATTTTGTGCAGCAAAATATAAACATGAATGCACGTAATTTAATACACGAATCTCTGAATCAAAACCCAAACGCCAGAACGATCATTTTATTAGTCTTGATTATGCGATCAACGACAGAGTGTGAATCATTCGGTGCGCGCGCACTCAGTTTGCACCGAACCACTTAGGTATCACATCACCCTTGGAACGCTTCATTCAGAGCGAACAAGTTATAGGTAGAATTTATGACTGTTTTTATTTTTTTTATTGCTATTCGTGTTAGTATGTTCCTACCTTCAATTTCTCGTTTATTACGATAAGATTGTAAGAATTAGATTCGTATTCTTGTAATTTTATTTACGTAGCAGTTGTTTCATAGATACAGTTTTCACTGAAGAATGAATTACCTATTGAGATAACTTTAGAGGTATTATCAGTGCATCGAACTTAACATTGTTGTATTTACAATTGTATGTAAAAAAGAGAACATACATAAGGCTAACTCGACGTATCTTTCATTTTCAAAGGATTTGTTTTAAAACAAAGATATTTTCAGAAGTGAAATATTTACATATCTGCAGGGGCGGCCTTAACCGCTGCGAGGCAACGGGCGGGCGGCAGATATTTGCGAGGCCCTTATCCTTTTTACAATGTATGACATATACCAGAAATGGAAAAATTGGCACTTATTGTTTTTATTATTAACTAGCTTCTGCCAGTAGCTTCGCCCGCGGGAATGTAGAAGACTAGCCCAAGGGAACATATTCCCGGGATAAAAAGTATCCTATGTACTATTCCAGACTGAAATCTACCTCTGTTACAAATTTCACCCAGATCCGTCCAGCGGTTTGAGCGTGAAGAAGTAACAAACACACACACTCACAAACTTTCGCCTATAAAGTATTAGTTTTTTTTTCTTCTTTGTCTTATTTTTCGTGAAAATCGTTGCCCCACACTAGGAATTTCTTCCTGTATCGTGGGTGCGTTTACAAACATAAAGTCTCTTACATAATAAAAAATCTTACAGTGATAGAGTGATTCACATAACCAATCAACTTAATTTTTCTAGGGATAAAATTGTAAGCTCTTTGGCTAGTAGAGCGAGACCCCTACAAGAGCGAGGCCCCGGGCGATTGCCTTGTTCGCCACCCCCTAAGGCCGCCACTGCGTATCTGTTTAAATATTTCCCTTTAAGTATAAGCTAATTTGAATATTCTGACGATTTAAGATACAACGGAGGCTTAATTTGGCAATAAATGTTAAACGTGTTCATAAAATATTGAGACAAAGAAATACGTAAACATCTGACGTCATCATTTGGATATAGTGTTGATGTAACCACGGATGAATTCAAACTTAAGTTTGTAAGTAAGCTTGTGTTAAAACACGGACTAATTTGTATTGTACTGTTTTTTTTGGTTCAGTTTTTACCCGACTACGGTGGATCCCAAGAGAAAGATGATTTTTTACATAGTGTGTAACCTTCGAAATGTTCCATGAAACTATTTATGGCGTAATTACCCTTGAGTAGCTGATTTTAAAATGAGAATCACGTCTAAACGGCTAGTCGTAATTATTTGGAAAAAAAATATGTTACCTTTTTTTTAATAATTTGATCTAAGAAAATTTTGAGTTTTATTCGTACAACAAAGTGTAATTAATTTTTAAAGTTATGTGTGTTATGTACACGGACAAAAAAACGACAATCACACCAGAACCGCCGGACGTATTTTAATGTAATGGACACCATCTCAAAGAAAATTTAACTACCTACATTTTGATAAAAGGGTTTTTTTAAAAGTCATAGAGTAATAAGGAAAGTACAAAAACCTACTGAATGTTGGGTAGCGCGGGTGTGAAACGAGTGCGCGTTTTGTTACCTCAAGGTCGTTGGTGACTGTTTTCGTCATAAGAAGTAGTTTTCCTACATAATGTGCTGGATAAATATTGGCCTCTACAGGGTCTTAAAGAGAACTGAGATTTGAAGTTTTCATAATGTAGTGACCGGTTCTATGGGGCAATTCACAGGCTCGTTCACGCACTAAATGACCACACTTCAACACGTCTACTCTGGCCAGCGGCTCTCGTAATACTGACGCGGTGTGCACGAGATTGTGTATGTCTGTGTGGGGGAAAGTGGAGATGGCAAACTGAACGTGCGAGTGAGATAGATACACTACATCCCTTCCTCATTAATGATTTTATTAAGAATATATTTAATATTAATTCATTTTGTATAATGTATTTTTGGTATGCTTAATGTAATCATAATTATATTGTTTGTTCTTCGCGTGACAGATTCTTGTCTTTTTTTCACGCTCTCAATATCCCTTCACCCTCCTATTTTTCTTCAATTTAATGAGAGAAAATAAAGCTATCACCAAAATCTCTGAAAACTGTAATTTTACAGTGTATTTTTATAATTATTTTGTTAGTACGTGGACATTAGTATGTGTGACATGAGTACTTGTTTGTGATTTTAGTTTTTTACGTATTTTGTTACATTTTCTAGATTGTCACTGGGAAATAAAAAAAAAGTGTGAGTTGATGTATGTTAATGGAAATCACAATTCCTCAAATTTAATGGCAGCAACCGACCAATTTAATGGCAGCGGCCCACCAATTTAATGGCACCAACCACCCACCAATTTAATGGCAGCAAACCCGCCAATTTAATGGCAGCAAAACCCACCAATTTAATGGCAGCAACCACCCACCAATTTAATGGCAGCAAAACCCACCAATTTAATGGTAGCAAACCCACCAATTTAATTGCAGCAAAACCCACCAATTTAATGGTAGCAAACCCACCAATTTAATGGTAGCAAACCCACCAATTTAATGGCAGCAAAACCTACCAATTTAATGGCAGCAAAACCCACCAATTTAATGGTAGCAAACCCACCAATTTAATGGTAGCAAACCCACCAATTTAATGATAGCAAAACCCACCAATTTAATGGTAGCAAAACCCGCCAATCTAATGGCAGAACAACCAACCAATTAAATGGCAGCGTCTTTTTACTCCAACTATTCCTATAAGCATAATCAGCCTATAATGCTCCATTCGCCGGAAAGCGAACCTCCCCTCTGCGACAGGGACAAGGCCTCAATCCATCACATGAGCTAAGCGTTGCCCGGCAGACGTCACACGTCCCTGAATTACCAGCTCCAGGACATACGGTTTCCTCACCTTAAGTTTTTTTTTTATAACTGAGTACTATTTCGTGACATTGGAAATCTGACAATCCACTGCACCAATCGAGTGTGGTCACCTACGAAACTGTTTATGTAGGTACCTTTATAGTTTTACAAAAACAGTTCAGTGTTAACGTTAACATTGCATATCTTCACAGCTAAATAAGTTAAAGGCTATCGATGTCGCACTTGTTAAAACTGACATTTCGATAGTTGTCTGTTCCCCGAGGTATCTTTTTACAACAGCAGTGCACTTGGTAGTTTTAATTGATTTGCGCCCATATGGCTATTCTGATCCAGCGCGCTCTCCAAGCTGTACACCACTTTAAATCATATCGTTATCTACGTATATTGAGGTTAGCCTTCATAATACTCATTCCACATGAAATAGGCACGATTTCAGAACATGACCCGCCTTGAATCTAACTAAATTGACATAACTCGCCTAGGATCTAGTCATACCTTATGGCATCAGCCACCTTGGATCCAGCCTCCTAAACTGGCATCACCCGCCCATGATGTAGCCAACCATATGCCATACAGGCATTAAGTCCGCCTTTGCACCCTTGTGCATGAAGTCCAAATAAATAAATACGTTCTTTTTTTTCGCTTCAAATACGCTTAGCCGTCAGGCAAATCTTAGTTTGACCATAAACTAACTTTTTTGTCCGTTTGACGTTAATGAAGAACTCATACTCAAACTATATATTTGTAACACATACATACTTATGTGTAAAGAAAAGTAAAGAGATCGCCATTGCTCATCGTATCTACTCTAATACATTCAGGCGTCCCGCTTTAAATACCCAGAAAACTGTAAGTGTAAATTCTGTGTTGTATTATTGTATAGTGGCGTGAATCTCAGCGTCACGACACCTCTATTTAAATTTTCAGTTGAAAATAATTTATTTTACAATGACACAATATAATTATGTGTACAATCAACAAGATTGAAACCTGACCCACCATATACTAATTATTCTACGGGTATTCTAACCCAATTAGGTCTAATCTTGCTTAAATATATTTTTTCTCAGCAACAACTTGCCATTGATTTAATAAGACAGTCATATACTAATATATTATAGAGTGAAAGTCAGTGACTATTAGTTTACCAATCTCGCTGTCATTTCAATGATATTAGCAGATTGAATATTTACTCAACATCTTGATATTTTGCATTTTTCTTTGAATTCAGAATAAACTCATAAATAGTAGTACTCTAAATAGTTCGTATTTTGTATTTATTTTATCAAATTCTATTCTGCGCTTCTTTATATAAGGAAACAATGCGTGACGACAGTTAATTCCAATATCTGCTATAACACAATATTCTTTTTTTTCTTTTAATAATCTTACTGCAATGAACAAAATGGTCATAGTAGTTGCGCGACCAGATGCCTGTACTAACTCAGTTTTTTATAATTTTGAAACATCTTATATCCACCATAAGATGACTGGTATATAGTAAGAAAACTCTAATGTTTTGAAGTTTACAAACGGATGGGTCAAGAATCAAACAGCCTAACTGTATATATTGGGTATTGTTACGTACGTAGTATATTTTTGATTTATTTTATTCCTTCTGTGTTAGTTTGATTTTTTACACCTGACTACATCTACCCTCTTTTACAAACTCTCTCCACCACTCAAAAGTTTGGTAGTAGAAAACCGAATCCAGAGCTAAACTCGTCTTTGTACAAATATTTATTTTATTTTGTATGTCCTGTGTACAAAAATAATTAAGAATGTTCCAAATGCAATGGTGTAAATCTGTTTTCACGACCATTACACTCTCAAAAATGTACATACCTGATAGGGTCAGCAGCTCAAACCCTTTTGTAGAATGGTAGGCAACTGTCATTTCAGACAGATCGGCAACCTTACTAATATTATAAATGCGAAAGTATGGACGGATGGCTTCATGTCCGGCACCCAACCATGCTAGAACTGCCGAACGGATCCGGCTGAAACTCGGCAAAAGACAGATCACAGTCCGGAACAGCCCATAGGCCACTTACCCTGGTGTAATGTCCACTAGGAATAAATTTCGACCTGCGCGGTTGTGAAGCCGCTGGAAGAAGCTAGCTCATAAATATTTTTTCGTGCCCAGAAAGTAATAAGTTTAGTATATTGTTCCAAAACGTACTGTATATGCTTCGTAGGCAATGAATAAACAACGAGGTCTTGAAAAGATTATTTCAGAGTTAACACGAATTTGTTAACTAACCAATAGTGTAATTTAACTAACTTTATCCATTTATAAATCAATCATTCCTTTTCTTTTTACGTTTAATTAGCCCTAAAACTACGTAACTGAAACCCGTATTTTATATAGCACTGTCTTTTCATGAGTCACCGCTGTTTACATCAGGAATTTGGACTCATATGCATGGCTTATTGTAACCAAAACATGACTGCTTGGCCTTAGGATGTTGCAAATATTTACGTGCCCATTACGAGCTTTTTAGAATCTGCGTGGCTTGACGTGATTCAATTTAAACTTGAGACCTTCCTTTAAGTAGTTACGGCTACAAATGTGGATATTTAATTTTATATTGTATTGGTTATTAAGATGTACACAATATTTTTTTTTTTTTTTTTCCCAAGCCCCCTTTGGTGATATTATAGGTTACTGTTTATTGTCATTAACATTTTAATCAGTAGACGATTCAATTTTAACCTGTTTATTTTAAGGGTTAGGCTCGATAAACAATGAATAAATACGTAGGCATTTAGGTATATATGTTCCTACAATGTACATATTCACATAAACAGTCAGTGCGTGTATACCTATGTTTTAAGTTCTTTCATTAGGATTTCTACATAGACGTGGTTGTAACTGCAAACTTCACTAGAGCGACTATATAATCTTTGGGTTTACTGCTTGATTTCGAATGTCATGTGCCCCATGACTAATTCTCCTAAGTCATCAAATCAAACTTCCGAATTACTGAAATTCCATAGCATCGATGTACCACAATTTCGAATAGTGTCCAAATGTGTCCGAATGGAAACGAAATCACAATATATCGCCATAAAACTTAAGTAGTCAAGCAAAACGTATTTCCCGATCTATGGAAACCCCTATTTGAATTATTAACGGTGATCAGAGAATGATTCCATTAAATAGGGTGGACTCTCGATTGTCTGTGTAAATATTACAAAGATATCCGCGTTGCAGCCGCAGTAGTTAGGTTCAAAATAACAATGCATCGATTTTATTATTTTAATCAGATGTTATGATTTGAAATCGTAAAGTAAATTTTGTTATTTACCTACCCACCAATATAATTTACAATCGTTTAAGAATAGTTAGTTTGATGTTTCTTTAACGACACAGTTTTTTGTTATTAGACACAACTTAGTCATGGCCCTTGGCTCTTTGATTAGAATAACACGAATTTCTTTACCTTCGTAATACTAAATGTCCTTTATTATTAAAATCTGGTATGGTTATTTACTCAATACTTAGGCAGAATTTATTTTCCGCTACATAGTTATGTTTAAGCAGTCGTATGATGTTAACACAACAAATAGGTATTTACTATGTAATTTCTTTAATTTTTACACTTAGGACCTGCTTAAATGTCTTATTTTCATAACGGAATGTGGGCGCCTAACGATAACAAATAACCGTGTGTCATGTCATGCATTATCTACTTACCCCAATCCTTCTTCTTTTTATTTACACCAATATTTTTCTTACTTTATCCTCGTCGCCATTTGTAGTGACCGGTTCTATGGGGCAATTCACAGGCTCGTTCACGCACTAAATGACCACACTTCAACACGTCTACTCTGGCCAGCGGCTCTCGTAATACTGACGCGGTGCGCACGAGATTGTGTATGTCTGTGTGGGGGAAAGTGGGGATGGCAAACTGAACGTGCGAGTGAGATAGATACACTACACATAACCACTACGAGGCAGCTGCAAGATCAGATGTGAAGGTAGGCAATTGATGGTGACTGCTAAAGGTGACTCATAAAATTTCTGAGAGATCATGATATCCAAATCAAGTAATGCCCTCATCGATTTACCGTTCCGTTTCCTATATAACTGTATAATCAAGAAGTGACAGATATTAAGACAGATAGTCAGCAAGCCTATTATTATTATGTACAACAGTACCTTCCAATAGATAATACCGTGTTGCCTTTCACTTCCAACATTCATATAAACGGACTGAAGTTGATCAAAATATTAAAAGCCACATCATCTTAAAAACATTTCAATTTGGTACCTATATTTATCGCCACAAAGAACTACGTAAGGCATGTTTTCCCAGAAAAAGTAACCTAATTGAAACAGCTCAAAAGATTGTAATTTCTTGTACCTATGTATCTCCGGAAATCATTATTGACAAATGATCATTGAGTATCGCGGACTTTGTACATAGGTCTACCTACATTTAATATGTTTAATTTATAGATTTGTATTAAACTTACACATAATTATATATATATATATATATATACATACTTTGACCCACCTTCTGTGTTTATTCTATTTTGTTTGTTATTTGTATATTATTTAAGTATTTTCCGTTTCCGAAAGTGTGTCCGTGGCATCAACAGTGGGTCCTATTAGAATATCAGCGCAGCGTTATTTTCTTTTTTGGATATCGCTGCACATCCTGAGATATGAGCCCTTTTTTTGTATATTTGTTTAATTTTATGCATATTTCTCGTGTCTCCTGTGTGGGTCACAAATTAAAATTTTTCTTTCTTTCTTTATCGGTGCTTTTACAAATAAATACATTTAATAAGCATCAGATAACCGATTAACTTCTTTAAAAAAGTGTGTTAAAAAATACTGCGTTCATTCGTCGTGCACCATTCACAGAGGTCACGGGTGCGCAGGCGTCGCGTCGATTGCTTCCTTATTAGACGGCGCCTTACAAGCGCCCCTCCAACACTGCCACTCCATTAGTACAAATATCTCCATAAAATAATATGCCGATGGCACGTACAGAGCAAATAAATACCCTTTTGTTTATAAATGAATATGGCAAGCGGTTCAGTATGGGACACTTTTCATTAAATGACGTGAGGAGTTGAAGATAAACCTGCTCTATGATCTTTGAGATGTCTGCTCAGTCTCAGTCTAAGTGATAGTCTTGGTCTGAGATGATATACCTTCAAGCAATGATATTCAAATAAACAGATACGTTATACACTCACAAAACAATTGAAAAAAGTGTGCCGCATATAGCGGCAGCACACATACACACTTTTCATTCATCTAACATTAAAACATATTTATTTTAATCAATAAATAAATAAATTAAAATACACACGATAACATTTATTTTATTTTGTTTTTTTTTTTCAACAAAGCCTATCGCTCTTCGCCATGCGTGACATAAACTAAAGATTAAATGTCACAATTGTGACCTATTCGAGTCTTCAAAATGCGCGCGCTCATAACATATCTGTTTATTTGAATATCATTGCCTTCAAGATATAAAATGTGCACGAAAAACTATGAGGCCCTAAACATGACCGTACGGCAATTCTTTGTATTTCAAATAAAGTACAAATAAACATGTCGGCACTTCTAAAGATTACGTTCTGAAGAGAGGCTATGGTTTCGAATGACTCTGACAGATGTCAACTTGACGTAACACTAAGCACTAGTTTTTGCCGCGAACAAGAGAGGATCAGACAGGTGATCAAGTGAGAATACGGCGGGTTGGATTGAGTTGTGAATTCGTGATAAAACCTAAGGAGAAATACAGTGAGAGTTACTGATTGTTCGTGTAGATCAAACTAAGTGCTTAGTGGTACGTCGTTTATGTTATTCTAAAATACATAACGTGATTAGTTTCGGAATCTAGGGTACATACAAGCAAAGAAGTTCGTTTGTCTATCACTGCTAGCCCAAAAAGACCCCATGCAATAATGGAATTTTCTGACAATTACACAGTTTTCCCTACAAACATTTAAAAGAATAAATATCACCATGAGTACTCTAACAGTTTTGTGCCTGACAGTTTCCCTCCAATCGTTCTATCATGAAAGTCACACAAATATCATTGGTAATCATTAAAAACTGAATACGTATAGACGAAGAAAATGCAGAGTTAGAACATTGAGTTAAATGTACTGCGTACTAGAGGAGACTCCTCAACTCAATTGTTTGTAACACGCGTTAGAGCGCGTGCACTCCAACTCGCTTAGTCTGTGACAAACGCTCGCTGCAACATGACACTTTTCAGTACTAAGTTTTGTTTCTTATAAAATGCCTTCGTGTGTATTGAGATACTGTTCAAACAACTCGAGAAACATAAGTAAAAGTCAAGGAGTGAGTTTTCAACAGTAAGTTGAAAACAAGCTTAATTTAATTATATTTTATCAATTTATTGTAACCCGTGACGTCGCTTCACTGCGAAGGCGGGAGAGCGGCCATGTTTGTGTGAATGTCAAAGAGTATGGAAAAGTTCATCTGCGCGCATTGATTGTTTATCTGTGAGAACATAACACCCCCCTCCCCCCGCTTGCCCCGCTGTCACCGAATTACGCGCGATCTTTTGTATGAAATAGCTTCTCTAGTACGCAGTACATTTAACTCAATGAGTTAGAAGCAGTTTCTTGGGTCCGATGGGTGACAGTTTGCGTAACTTTTAGAATCGAAGCAAATTTTGTACGGAAGGAATATACAGTTTAGATTTACCCAAAGTAACCATCTTTTTCAAACAGTAGTTTCAACCATGTACCCTCACGAGTCGGGTACATTGGTACATCTGAAATTCTGAACGATCACCATCAATTGAGACCAACTTGGCGAGAACTGGCTTCCGTCGAGGCGATTGGTTAAACTGTTTTACTCCTATAAAATTTTAGGTATGGATTTCGTGCATATATTTATTTATTTCTTCATTCACAAAGGTACAATAGCGGACTTAATGCCTTTGGCATTCTCTACAAGTCAGCCAATGGTGGTGAAGAGACAACATGGCAGGTGCATTGTTTAAAAGTTCGAAAAGAAAAAAAAAAATATATATATATATATATAAGTTGCTCAAAATATACGTCCATACTAATCTATCTATCTATCTAATACCTTTAAACGAGCAATTCTTGTATATATGTATATATTTAATCTGAATCTCGGAAACGGCTCCAACGATTTTCATGAATTTTGTATGCAGGGTGTTTCGGGGACGATAAATCGATCTAGCTAGGTTTAATTTTTAGAAAACATCGTTTTGTCTATTTTCTCGGTTGCCCAGGTACTATTATAAATGTGAAAGTAACTCTGTCTGTCTGTTACCTTTTCACGCTTAAACCGCTCAACCGATTTAGATGAAATTTGGTATGGAGATAGTTTGAGACCCTGGGAAGGACATAGTAGATTTTATCCCGGAAATCATCTATTGGTTTTAAGGGGGTAGAAGTTTGTATAGTGAACTAATAATTTATCAATTATGGCAGCCCACACATCTATAATAATAACATTTTTGTAAAAGTTTGCCCCTTTGTCAAGGGCCGCGCGTATTATAAATAATATGCCATCGGAAGATGTGTTCCATAGCCTGCCGAAATTTGTGTCAGGAGCACAAAGGTGCATTGAAGGAGGCATACATATATTAATGGTTTCTTGATTTTTGTTATTTTATTTTTATTGTTAAACTTTTATGTTTCTACTCGTATATAGTGTATAACATTATTTATTATGTGGTATAACATCATCTTGGAAATACTGTAAGATGTTGTACTTATTGGTGTCAAATAAATAAAATTATGACGCGATATAAAAATATAGGCTATTCAAACTACTAATGCTACGCAGACGAAGTCGCGGGCAACAGCTAGTACATAATATACTATATTTCATTATATGGATTTCATAGAATATGTATGGATGAACACATGCAGAGTTGCAACGAAAACTCGCTAAGGTATACGAAACCTTGGTCAAAGCAAATATAAGACGCAAATATCCGTCATTCCCGCAATGATTTTCATATGTAACGTTCTTGAGTTTATTTACGACAGCTTATGTTTATTAAAAACGTCAATAAAATTAAATTTATTATTAAATAAATTATTATACAATACTGTATCTGCGACATTTATTTATACATATTTATTAAAATCGTGTTTTCTGTTTGGTCTTACTTTATATTGATTATTTAACTCTATTGTTTTTGTTAATATACTTTTTAAACCTGGCTTTTTACAATATATAAGAACTAGCTTCTGCCAGCGGCTTCGCCCGCGTGTAAAAAATAGATATTAAGCGATTCTCAGACCTACTGAATATGCATATAAAATTTTATAAAAATCGGTCAAGCCGTTTCGGAGGAGTATGGTAACTAACATTGTGACACGAGAATTTTATATATAAGATAATCAGCAGAAAGTCAAGCTTTTTTGGCATAATCCGCATGAGTCTCATGATGTAGCAAAAAGGTCTACATAACCTTCAAAAGCTGATTATCAACATTCTTAATCCCATGCCCAAACTTATCAATATACTAGTGCAAGCCTAAATTGTGGCAAAGAAAATATAGATACAATATATAATGAAGTCACAAAATGTTATCATCCTATTTCTGCTATTATAGGCACTAATACTCGTATTCTATATCTGAAAGCCGTCTGGCTGTTTGTTGATCAATCACACCTCAACGGCTGAACAGATTTAGAAAACCATGACCACGTTGTAACTTACAATGTGGTCATGGTTTTCCAAATATGTATATAAAAGGTATCCCTTTTATCACAGATATAATTTAAATGCCGAATATTTATAAATTTCCTTTACGCGGACGAAGCAGTTGGCATAAAAGCATGAAGCATTGTATAAAGGTTGGTAATGTTCGGTACAATTTAAACTTCACCCATAAAACTCATATTAGTGTTCATTCGTTTGATAGACCCAATTGCTGATCCAAGGCCGTCTCATGAATATTTATAAAACACAGCAAACTACACACCATTCGTACCTACAATCACAACAGTAATGATTATAGTTATTGATCTGAATATTAACTATGTTAGTACTTTATTTACTACGTAGTAAGCTATGCTTGGTCTAATAAAGCCGGTTACAGTCGAACAGCTAAGCTAACATAGCTGAGATAACTTTTCATATATGTTTACTCTGACAAGCACAAGCAAATAAAAAACTACCTCTTCTAAGCACACTAACTTATCTCTGTCGTTTTTCTAACCTAAATTTGCAACTGGCATAATAGACAAACAGAATTGTTTTTTTTCCGTTACGACTGTGTTCTTCGTTCAAATTATTCCAAGTTTTACGCGCCAATAAAATTTGCCGACTAATACTGAATATTAGCGGTGGCACTACTATTATAGATTTTTCGAAGATAAATATAGGCGGGTTCTTTGCAGGAGAGAATGATGAAGTAATACTTCCAAGTGTCTTCAATAGGCATTCGAATGTAGGTAATGGTTACATTAGCTTACATAATGTAATTAATTGTATTGACGAGACGGCTCTCACTGTACAGCTTGTTAAATAACGCCTGTCGACAGATTTAGTGCACGCGTCCGGAGTTGGACACAGGTCAATGTCCACTCAAGAAATTGATGAAACCATGGCACACTATTGAAGCGTTCAATATGAAAAATAAATGTATTAGAGCCTGGACTTTATACTGAAAGATTATGTAAGCAAAAATTTAATCTAAGTGTCTACAATAACAACTTTCACTCACTGATAATACAGATCAATCGACACATGAGAGAGTAATTAAATCGGCAACAGTACCACTGAATGACAAATCAGAAACAAGATAATACTTGCGCAATCAGATCGAGGCAACCGCTGCATATGATACTGAGACAACAATACTGATATATAACATATGTATTTTATTAACTACAACATGTAAAGTAGCTATCACAAACGGTTTTACGTTGCTAATCTCCTTCCTATCTCACCTCTGTACATGACCTTTCGTTGAATAATCATTAATTCGACAAACAGCAAGTCACATTTTTAAATCATAACTATCGATACGCTTTCTTGCTTGTTACGAAACCATTACATAATTTTGTAGTTTGGCAACACCATCGCCAATCAGCTGTGGGGAATGAAGTATGAAAATACTCCATTTAAACTTACAATAGGCACGCACAACGCTAACAGTGATTTATAGATGGTGGCAAGAATGATATAGCTTGAAGGTGACTTTGGAATTAAAAGACACCTGGAGAAAGGTCATGGCTTCATAATTCATGGTGAAAAATCGAAACAAGAAACATCATGAATTATGAATGATGAATTATGAAATAATGAAGTATTATTGACGACGAATATGAGTGGTATCAGTATTAATAAGACCATTAGTAAACTGAAGCTTAAATTGGCACAGTTTAGTTTTTAAGACATATATCATTATGTGCTATTGAGATCTATATCTAGGCCATTTCAAATATGCTTTTTATTGTATAGGTAAGTCAACAAGAACCTCGTGTAACATTCTTATAAACGGAAGGAGTATATCGTTTGATATTGATTAACGAGACCATTTCCTCTTTACCACTGGGTTATAACTATAAGGTCCGTTGTTACAAGTCCAAGCAATTATGTTCTTATGTGTTAGCTTCATTAAGTGAATCGGACGTAATATTACTGATTTGTAAACTCTAATGAGGCTGTATACTCAGTTTTTTAAAGCAATATATGTCGCAATATATAATGTATTTGGCTTAGATTCACCTATTAGAACATTATTTATATTTTACCGGCACATACCGGAACATTTATGTAGGTATATTATTGTAAACACAGTGAGTTTGTTTATATTGCGAGATTATAAATTCTCGATATATTCTGAAACGATTTGTCGTTTCAAATTTAATATCGGACTATTGCAAACAAGATAATACTTGCGCAAAAAGGAGACATTTTTTTTTGCATGCAGTATAGGCCCACCACACAAATTGTGGCGTATAATAATGAAATCATATTGGTTGCTATTTTTTATGTAAATAAACGTCAAAAACGCTCCTAAACACATATTTTTTGTCTTATCACTTTTTTACTATTATTTCATTAGTCCATTTAGAATTTATTTGTAATCTTTGGTCTGCGTAATCTATAAATTCTTGATATCTTATAATCTATAGATTATGGTGGTATAATAGCAAAACTTTATTTAACTAAAATACTGTGAAAAAATAAACAACAAATCTTTTTCTTTTTGTAAACGTCAAAAACGCTCCTTAACACATATTTTTTGTCTTATCACTTTTTTACTATTATTTTATTAGTCCGGTTAGATTTCTATATAATCTTTCTGTCTGCTTATTATAATTAATGGTTGAAATTACTTAAAGAATGGTTAATTTTTATATGGAATATGATTAATAGGTATGATCGATCATATAATGGTGACCCAAAAAATATACTTGTGTCCTCTTCGGTAGATTGTGAAATAAAATTTTCGTTTCAAATAAATGCCTATCAAAATCCGATACTTTAAAATATACCCGTGCCTTAATGATTAGAAATACTTTAAAATATCACACGAGTTATAATAAAGTTGCAGTATATGCAATAATATAGTCAAAGCCGAATATAATTATACTGTAACAAACAGAATCGTCAATAGCATTAATGAAACACACACAAAAGTGTTAGAAACTAGAGGAACATCTAGTAATAACTCTATAATCGACATTAATGAAACACACACAAATGTGGTAGAAACTAGAGGAAAATCTAGTTATAACTCTATTATCGATATTAATGAAACACACACAAAAGTGGTAGAAACTAGAGGAAAATCTAGTTATAACTCTATTATCGATATTAATGAAACACACACAAAAGTGTTAGAAACTAGAGGAAAATCTAGTAATAACTCTATTATCGATATTAATTAAACACGCACAAAAGTGTTAGAAACTAGAGGAACATCTAGTAATAACTCTATTATCGACATTAATGAAACACTCACAAAAGTGGTAGAAACTAGAGGAACATCTAGTAATAACTCTATTATCGACATTAATGAAACACACACAAAAGTGTTAGAAACTAGAGGAAAATCTAGTAATAACTCTATTATCGACATTAATGAAACACACAAAAGTGTTAGAAACTAGAGGAAAATCTAGTAATAACTCTATTATCGATATTAATGAAACACGCACAAAAGTGTTAGAAACTAGAGGAAAATCTAGTAATAACTCTATTATCGACATTAATGAAACACACAAAAGTGTTAGAAAATAGAGCAAAATCTAGTAATAACTCTATTATCGACATTAATGAAACACACAAAAGTGTTAGAAAATAGAGCAAAATCTAGTAATAACTCTATTATCGACATTAATGAAACACACAAAAGTGTTAGAAACTAGAGGAAAATCTAGTAATAACTCTATTATCGATATTAATGAAACACGCACAAAAGTGTTAGAAACTAGAGGAAAATCTAGTAATAACTCTATTATCGACATTAATGAAACACACAAAAGTGTTAGAAACTAGAGGAAAATCTAGTAATAACTCTATTATCGACATTAATGAAACACACAAAAGTGTTAGAAAATAGAGCAAAATCTAGTAATAACTCTATTATCGACATTAATGAAACACACACAAAAGTGTTAGAAACTAGAGGAAAATCTAGTAATAACTCTATTATCGACATTAATGAAACACACAAAAGTGTTAGAAACTAGAGGAAAATCTAGTAATAACTCTATTATCGATATTAATGAAACACGCACAAAAGTGTTAGAAACTAGAGGAACATCTAGTAATAACTCTATTATCGACATTAATGAAACACTCACAAAAGTGGTAGAAACTAGAGGAACATCTAGTAATAACTCTATTATCGACATTAATGAAACACACACAAAAGTGTTAGAAACTAGAGGAAAATCTAGTAATAACTCTATTATCGATATTAATGAAACACACACAAAAGTGTTAGAAACTAGAGGAACATCTAGTAATAACTCTATTATCGACATTAATGAAACACGCACAAAAGTGTTAGAAAATAGAGCAAAATCTAGTAATAACTCTATTATCGACATTAATGAAACACACACAAAAGTGTTAGAAACTAGAGGAAAATCTAGTAATAACTCTATTATCGTAACGCAGAAGGTTTGCAATGGCGACCGTGAACTATAAAAAGTTATAGTGAAAATTGTGCGAAGTGCCAAGAATCTGTTATTTTGGCGCAGAAATGTAATTAATCGTTTACGCTTTGAAACTTTACGGTGGTCATTTCGTAAAGGTGTTTAGAGACATAAATATATTATTCCATTTGTCACGGTTCATGGCTACATATTGTTTGTGTACTGTATTTAATTTTTCTATCGCTTCGTGCAATATGTCACCAGTACGTATCGGAATCCATCTGTCCCGGTAATATGGTTTGGATCAAAAGTGGATTGAGGTGATTTCCAATTGTTGGACTGAATCCTGCATATATGTATGCCATTTCATGAAAAGGATACGTATGTCCCTTTCACTGTACGTGAGAAAACACGTATACGTACACAGCAAATTGAGTATGGAATTTGTTTTATGCTCATTTTGTCGCTTTATCGAATTAAAAACGATTCTTTAGTAGCACCTTACCATAGTTTTAGTGTTAAAAAGTATCAAGAAATCATTTCATGTTACTTAATCATAGGGATAAACCATGTTACGGAAAAATTACAACAAACTTTTCTAAAAATAAGCAGTCTAGCAATTTTTTCCTTCATCGACAACAATTATGTATATGTGGATGTGCCTACCTATGTTTCTATTTCTCGTTTCGAATACCATTGCGTAGTACCCTTTATGGCTATAAATAGGTTGGTACCTAAGTGATATCAATACTGTTTGCAGGTGGTTCGGAAGCGGAAGGAGCATTGACCGGCCCTTGATGACGGCCACAGAACATGGCCTTATTCAAGACCAGCACTTTCATGGCGCACCCAGTTACTGTGGCCTTATTTGGATTACACGAGATAAACGGATACTTGCCAGTGTTTTATTTTATTAAAGCTATCGTTTAATCTTTTTAAAAAGCAGATGCCATAAAGTTTATTGGTCAGATTTTTAGGGTTCCGTAGCCAAATGGCAAAAAACGGAACCCTTATGGATTCGTCATGTCTGTCTGTCTGTCCGTCCGTATGTCACAGCCACTTATTTCCGAAACTATAAGAACTATGCTGTTGAAACTTGGTAAGTAGATGTATTTCTGTGAACCGCATTAAGATTTTCACACATAAATAGAAAAAATACAATAAATTTTGGGGGTTCCCCATACTTAGAACTGAAACTCAAAAAATATTTTTCATCAAACCCATATGGGGTATCTATGGATAGGTCTTCAATAATGATATTGAGGTTTCTAATATATTTTTTTTCTAAACTGTATAGTTTGCGCGAGAGACACTTCCAAAGTGGTAAAATGTGTGTGTGTCCCTGTAACTTCTAAAATAAGAGAATGATAAAACTAAATAAAACATATGATGTACATTACCATGTAAACTTCACCCGAAAATTGGTTTGAACGATATCTAGCAAGTTGTTTTTTTTTAATACGTCATAAATCGTAAACCGCAATTTACCAAGTACGGAACCCTTCGTGCGCGAGTCCGACTCGCACTTGGCCGGTTTTTTGTCTTGCTTATTTGAATACGTGTTGCGTATTCTTGTAGTATCTTCCTCAAGTGATGTTTACGTCCCTTTGACGTTAGGGTAATTCCGCAAAGGGAAAATATGACCAAGAGTATGACTGTCTCTTGTTTCTGACGTTGCCTGTTGTTTGATTATTACTTTTTACGTCAGTACCTGTAGGCTATAGGTAGGTAGAGGTCTGAGGTACATAGGTACTACCTACTAATTCCATGCTGTAGATGGGACAACATCAACGTCACTTTTATTCATTAGTCAAAAATTCAGAAGTAACAGTTCCATCCTCAATCGTGTTCCACTTTTGAAATAAATTCCCGTAGTTAGTTATCTTCAGACACAACACCGTTATTTTTAAATTGAATTAAGATACCGTTATTAACATTTTTAATTATGTAAAATTTTGTTCCTGTTAGTTTGTTGTGTTCATTTTGTTTTGAATGGGAATACGTATTATTAAAAACATGATAATTATGTGATCCTATATTTTGTATTACGGATTGGTTTTGAATTTATTCTGAATATACCTATGCTAGATTTAATATATGCATTTTTGAATAAAATATTCTAAATATAAATTCTAGGTTTAATATATACGTCGTACTAAATCTAAAACACATTAAGTATGTCTAGGTTTAAAATGTTTCAGTAGTAAAATACTATTTGTAATACAAAGTAGCGTCGAATAAAAAAGTTTATGAGCGTAGCCAATAGTTAGCGGCCAGCATCATCTATGTTACATACTATCGTCCACATAATATCTACTACACCATAGTACATATAAACAAACAAAAGTTGTTATCGCAGCAGTAACTAGTTGATTATTTCAGAGACCTCGTTCATTTCCGCTATTGATCAATACTTACATAAATATACTCTCTTTATTTTTATTTTTAACTTTGGCAAGTATGTTATTGATGTTAACGACCGTATTAACTACATTCATAATTTAACAAAGTAACCAGTCAGCATGCTTACATCGATACGAAACATCTAGATCGTTCGAAACATAAAACAGGTTAAAATACGTCGCAGACCCTGTTACTGGCCTTTTGGGAATCGAGAAAAAAAATACAATGCGTCCATGTGGCCAACGTGCCTTATTGTCTTCACAAACTGTGTCGTTCAAGCGGGTGTTGCCTCGCATTCCACGCTAACCGAGCAAAGAAACAAATACCCGATATCTACAACGTGATACAACTGAGTCATCTTTCGTAATTCGACGAGCGAGTTGTAGTGGAATTCTCATGGCCACAGTTCGCGTGCACCGGCGTTCGAGCGCGGTCAAACTTATCGTCGCTCGCTCCATTATCGACGCTATTTTCGGTTGAGAGTCGCTCGATTGATAAGCGCCAAACTACCCCTGTGCTTCGATCGCGGCGCACGTTTCCCGGCGCTAGAACCGCTACTTTCAATTCCACGTTCGAAATTTGAAAATTTGAATATATCCGTATTTGCGCCGTAGACTTGTGTAATTTGAATTTCGGTATTACCCTTGCAAATAGACGAGTGACGGATGAGTGAGTTTTCGTTTCCGAAGGTGTTGTGGGAGCGCGATTCGAGCGGCGCGGGCGCAATGGAGAGCTGCTACAAGCTCTACACCTGGGTCCACCACACGGTGCTCATGCTGCTCTTCCAGATATTCTGGAAGGTCAGCCAGATCACCGACTACTTTACGGGAAAGTGAGTACTACTTCTATTTACCTCCTATATAGTACCAATGTACTTGGGACACTTTATCTGTGATATCTAAACGGTTTTGAAACCATTAACATTGTACCTAGAAAGTTTTTATCACGTTCGTTAATGTTTTATGTAGGTAAATATCGAAAACTGTTATGTTTATCCTGTAAAGTGTTAGATTACTAAGATAAATATTGAGTGTAGGTAGGTAACTAAACCTAGTGCATTTGTACTGAACTCAGTACATAGGTGTTATAAGGTATTATATTTCTCTCAGAAACACCACAGGAAATGCTGATATCATGCCTTCTACTTAATAACAGAGATAGTATATTTTATCAGATTAACAAAGCCGTCATAATATGATTAGATTACCTAAAATCCTTTATTTATAATTCGTTACAATGTAATTTAATTATTCAAAATACATATTCATGATGACTGATCTCAGTAACAGAAATCTAGAAATAAAAACAACGTAGAACAAAATGAGAATCAAAACGAGATGAAGAAATGAAATTCAAAAACATAGGTCATCTAACTCCTATAAAAAATGAAAATACAATAATGGTTCAGAAGATTCAAGAGGTGATAAAACAGTGTTCTTTGTTAGCGCTGTTATAAAAACACTCATGTTCTGTATCCGTTTCACACATTCATAGACCTATCACCAATTCGAACCCTCCTTATTTGATTTCGTAGAGGAGAAAAAAAAGAACGACTAAAATACAGCAAAGCACTGTCAGACTGTCACGAAACACGTGCATGGCAGCTGATTCCTGTGGGATTTTATAAACACTTCTTTTTTTATTTTCTTGGCAACCTATATTTCAATCTCCACCTGAGCTCACTTCTTTTTAAATTCTCCTTGGTAACATTTAAAAATACAGTGGCACAAAATACACGGTTGTCAGCAATTTTGAAAAAAGAAAGTCCGTTCAGTCAAAGACAAAAAAAAAAAGATTTTCTAATGTCAGCTTCCATGAAAAGTAAATAGAGTATGATGGCCATGCTGATTGGCAGGCGATACACGCCATGATGCCAAAAGGGAGGTACTTGTTCTGTAATACCGTGAAACCGTTAATCTTTGGTATTGTGTCGAATTAAACCGATAAATCATAATATTGATATCAGTCACAGTCTTACGAAAAAAGTATGAGAATTAGACCAAGCTATAATTTTGTCGCCACAGACATCGTAGAAGTAGTTATTTGTTATCGACTAAAAGTATGATTATTTTCATTATTTCTCTATGGTTTTTCATCATCATCATTTACTGTCCTTTGATCTTTATTTTGACTATGAACTTCATCTATTCTGTCTTCCTTATATTCTGTAATATAGTTGTCTGGCATATTTCATGTTTCTCATTAATCTGAATTGAACAAAACAAAAAAAAATATATCATCACCCCATATTCTTGTAACTTCACTTTTATTTGTTTGTCACAATCTTCTCCATAGGTTATGATCCCGGCTACCATTGCCAAAATAATCTCAAACTATGTTCAACGTGTAAGATATAAGTTTGTTTTCATTACCGCAATCAGTCAGGATTCCCCGGGTATTTCATAGTTTGGAAGCTGTTCAAGGGTGAGGAAAGTACCCAAGTGTCTGTATTCCTTGGCACGTGGTACACAAAATTTATGTAATTAGTGGTGGAATACATTGCTTTGTTTTTATTGAAATAGCCAATTCTTTGCAGCTTGTTAATGTGTTATGAGGTGGGCGTAAATACTCAGGGTTTTGATTTAAAACATTCAATGCACGATGAGCTCTTTTCCGACTCCCTTTTGTATTTGTATATAGGTTTGTTTTTGTTTTTAGAATATTCAATTGAATATATGTTAATAAAATCAAATGTAGGTAACAAAAAAGAAAACTTAAATTATAAAACAGATACAATACAATCCATCATGTTTAGTATTATAACCTAAAACAATCGATTAATATTATTGCTATTACAATCATTATGCAGTTTCTTTAATTTTAATTGAAACAATACCAGATTCATTGAATGTTTTCTTATGAATAAAAAATTGATGTTATCTTGACTACCTACGTGTTTAGAATGTGTTGTGTCTTCCGGGTGTCTGCGGTTAAATACTTATTCTATCAGTACTGTCAGTACTCTTCTGTTGTTATAATATGAATATTTAAAAAGAGGTGCTTCTTTATTCTTCTTCCTATGGAGGATAGAGGTAAGGAGAACGATATCTGTGTATGAAAAAGTGTCCGTGAAAATGTACTAAATAAGGGTGGCGTTACAGTAGCCACTATCCAGTGGCTACTGTAGCAAATTTTTGAAACAATAGTTTGAAACAATAATTTTGGTCATGTTTACAAATTAGTCACTAAATATATTAAATTTTTTAACTCACCAACAACTGCTACATTCATACCACCACTTGCCTCATCCTCTGCGGTATTTTGGAGGGAATTTGAAAGTTTTTTTTTTTTTTATAAATCTCGCCACTTTTTCAACTTTCGCCCTATATGAGATCGTTCTCTTTATCTCTACCCTTCATACTTCTTCCGTAATATATCCCATCCATCGACGACTTTCTGCCTGGTCATTTCACTATCCCTTTTCGCAGAGTCCAAATTATTGTTTTGTGTCTTTTATTTAGACCTTTATTAATTACATTTAGGATTTTTCCTGTCACAAGTTCTTTATTTTTCGCACCAGGTATTTCTACCATTTTGGATGTATCCTTTTTTGGCTGTTTTGATTGCCGTTGTCTGAATGAGAGTTGAACACCCAATTGTATGCCCAAGTTATTACCATACAATGTTATTTTCTTGTTTAACATACGTATCTATAATACACAAACACAGGAAACCAGTTTATTATGATATTAAAATTAGCATACCTAACCGACAAACTTGCATATGAACATAAAATATTAAGCATTCGTTAAGTTTTTTTTCCATCTGATTATAAATACAAAACAATTTCAAAGATTATGTCATTTGGTATTTGTGATGATTGTAAACAAAGTCAACGAAACAGAAGACAGTCGCTTTATTTCTTCAAAGAACACATTCATTTGCAATGAATTATTTTAAAACATCGATTCAGGGCGATTTTTTTTATAGGTGAACAATTATTTGTAGTAAATTAACGACATATTCAAATCCTAAGTAGTTTTTATCTAATTAACTGTTAACAAATCAATTTACAAATGAAAAACTCGAAATTGTTGGTGATTTAATCACCTTTGTCGAAAAAAAGTCGAATAAATTGTTTATGGAAATGTTTGGCAGGTAGTTAGGTATTGTTTATTATTCAGTGCAAAGTGCATACCACGCGGTCTTGCATTCGATGTGCTTTGTTATGTTTTCATTCATTTCATTACGAAATGTAGGTATATACACGATCTGTCTCATCAGACTAAATGCCAGTAGGTAATACTGGATTTTATGCTAGACTGGTTCATTCTATAGGTACCTAATCAAAATCTAACCATGTTTACCAAAGTCAAATAAATAAGTGTTATATAAATATAAAATACCAACGTTAAATTTTATTTGATTCTGTTATTGACACTACCAGATGGAAGACGGACCTTCAATGTCAAGGAAGGAACAAAAACATAAAATTTATTTTTAAACTCTCGTCACCATTCGTTATTTTTTCAAATCGGCGCAAGTGTGTGTGTGTGCATCCAGCCAGTAGTATTATAATCGTTCAAGTATATTTTTATATGCTATGGAAAACTTTTTATCGGTTTGAAACACAGGTTTTTAGTCCGGCTAACTAATGTTCTGTGTCCAATACGATAGCTTATTACAAGGTTATAAAAATAATTAAATCGATTCGATTGTAAGGAAACCAGTTCATTACGTTGAAAATATTTTATAACTACAATACTTAAGAAAATTATTAATAATGTTGCTAAGTTTTTTGTTTGTTTCCAATTTGCTCAGAAACTAATATTGATTAATATAGATAAGTACCTGATTAAGGCCTCAAAATCCTCGACACAGATATCAAAATAATCAAAGAGAATTAACGAATAAAACACACACATTTTTATTAATTAGAAGAAATAATAAACAAACATTTACCTGTTATTATGTCATGGTTGCAGGGGTCAATGCTGACTGACAATTATTCAACAACAGGCCATCCTTTGCCAAGATAGGGATACCTTATAATTAGAGTTTGTAGCCTTCACATTATTTTTATCAGGGCTTTGGACCCTGTCCCATCTTATCTTGTTTACCTAGAACGCCGTTCTAGAGTCTAGTCTATGAAAAACATATTGATTTATCAATCAGTTCGGCTTATAAAACCGCGATATGCATAAGGTTCAAAGGTTCTGCTATAGCCAGGAAGCTCATTCAATAAAATCTTTGTACTTTGACTTAATTTTTATACTTAGAATTCCCACCCAAAATAGCATCAAACAAGAGCATAAAACCTAGACTCCAGCAGACCAATTACTGCTCGTCAGAATCCATAGACGAAACAAATAAAAAAATAAATGTTCGTGATAAGTACCTACTTATTTCAAGTTTGAATTTCGAAGCTGGCAAAACACAATCATACTTTCCTCTAATTCAACTTGAGGTAAAACAACACAGGTGCAGCTTACCATGCACATCAGGTATGCACCCATGACATCACTCTGACCTTATAGAAATGTTGTAAGGCAACGTGCACACCATAACAATATTAGGCCGTAATTACACAGTTGTTGTGTTGCCAGTTTCACTTTCTAGCACTGCGGGGCATAGACAATCTATTATGCAGGTCATTGCAGGTGTAACTGCATCAAGGCGTGACGTAGGCGACAGTTAGGTTCCCCGTAATGGTGTGTTAGTTCCGCGATTGTCAATAGTCTTTGGCAGGGGTTCGGCTAAGTGGTTGTAACTAGTCCGGATGGGTTTGCAACGTCTTTCTTGGTTGTGGGTTTATGTTGACCCGACTATTTGCATAAATTAAATGTGCCCTTAGTAGTAAATGACGCAGGTAGGTCAGGTGACATTATAGGTAGGTATCTACTTTTATTCGAAACTAGGTTGTACGAGTACAGGTGCTTTACGATTCATGAGCCTTTTTTATGCCGCGAAATGTTCGATCGTAACTTTCTTGGTACTAGGCACTCCGAAGAATGGTGGAAACTCATTTCCAGCATAACATATTGAAAATCGTACTCATTCGAGGAAGTTTTAATGTGATTCATTTTACTGAAGTGCCTACGAGTTAGTTCAAGTTTAGTGCACTAGTCAAATCTTATCCGTTTCATTCAAGAAAAAGATATATAAATATTTGTCTTTTAAGCCTAATACAAAAACATGAATGGCTTTTGGTTTAGGTGTATGAGATATGACAAAAATGTTATCTATCAGATGAATTGGGTACTATCACTGGAAATTCTTTGCATAATAAGATTAATAAGACAACAGGAAAATGATTCGAATTCCATTTAATCAATATCGTCCTGTCTAATGGCACTACCAGGTACTTACTTGGTGTAGATTACATTTACAAAAAACCTGATTGGACTACGTTTGTGTTGAATGAATTATATAAGTAGCTACAGCTAAATTATAAGCACTTTAAAAGCACCTACCGTTCTGGTTTTAGATGTATAAGATATTCAACAATATCAATATGATATATACACAAGTCATCCCAATACTGCATTTGTTTTAATCAGTTCTATATTTCAGAAAATCTTGAATTCCTGAGCACTCTTACCTTATTACGGCTACGAAATAGGAATTACATATGCTCGGCACATTATCTTGTGCCGGGCATGAATTTTTCTTATAAATATCAAAATATGTAGCTGCATCTGAGGAGTCTAGACGCTAGTGCAGTCGTTCCCAATATAGATCCAGATGGGTATGACAATAAATCCTGATCGTAGAACACAATTTGCATATATTTAACGATTTTTGTTCAAAATACAATCATCCTTGTTGCCGTTGAATATATAACGCGCGTCCTTACATATTGAATATAATGTCGGCGAAGTTCGTGACCAATTACGAATGCATCCATTTATTAAAATATTCATGTGAAGAACCTTTAGATTGTGTAGTTAGGCCATTACCTTGGCTGCATGTTATGACGTCAATCGGTCTGATAGATATAGACCAATCAATGCGGTGCCAAAAAACGCACGCGCGGTCAAAGAGCACGCAATAATTGCGTCCAAAGTTCATAGGGTTTATACATTTTAATATCAATATGAAGAAAGTTGTCTAATTTCAGACTATTGGCAAATCAAACAGGTATTTTGGCATGATAGTAGTGGACATTTCCATTACGTTGAGAATATTTTGAAATTACCGAGTCTAACACTGGCAACACACAATGTTTCTCTTATTTATGGTTCACCATCACATCTGTGTTCCAATTTCGAACGGTACATAATTCAAAGCTGTTCTGAAATTCTTGCCAATCGGTTGGATACTGCCACAGATTACTTAGAGATACTACGTATGATACTGCTTTTAATATGAGTTCATTGGTCACACAATATCATTAAACTTTTCTTATATTTATAAACTAGGTAATTGAAGCTCAATTGAGAATTTTATTCCGAGACCATTGTGATTTGCTACAATGTCCCAGCGTTTATAAATTGTAGGTATTGTGTAAATTGTCTCATTCACTGTGGCAAATCTAAGAAGGTACCCATAACTATAACCATTATAGCTATTTATGCAACTGTTACGTTATGGACGGTCTTTTAATACGAGTGCCATTTTTCGGTACAAGCGTAGCGCGTACCGAAATAGGTGGGCACGAGTTATTAAAAGACCAATAACGTACAGTTGCATACAAGATTTTATCTACGAAGGAAGGAATAAAACACAGATATAGACAAATAAGTATTTTTAATAGAAAGTTAACTACACACTGACTATTGTTTATCCCGCGTCCACATTTTTTTTATTTTTTTGTATTTAGTCTTTATTAGGTATAAGGCAAAAATCTTGTAGCCGCAACATCCAAATAGTATACGATACTCTTGTTCTAAACTTGTTCCATTTTTAAAAAACATAATTTACATTGTATCGATTTCGAAGTAATATTATAGGTACCTGGCTGTATGTTCAGAAGGTCTTTGCTTGTGTTTTTGAATTTATGACGATTCGCATAATGCAACCCGATGTCGTTATGGGTATCATAATGAAACCGCTGTCAATTTTGTAATTCGAATATAACGAAACCGATGTAGATAAAGTAATAAAAAGAGAAAGACGAACAATCATAAAGACAAAGACAGAGTAATCATAACACTTAGCTCTAATTGAGATCAATGAAGTATGAAATGATAAATTAAAAGAAACACATAAAAAACTGTTATCGAATAACGTCAAGGAAGTTGAATAACACCTCAATTTTGAAAGTGAATCGATACAAAACCCAGATTCCATGGACCTACTTATCGTCGCCTACTTTTGTGACATTAACAGCTAATACATTGTGTAATGAGATATCTTAGTAATTGGAACATGTGTGTCTTTTGTCGCTCATAATGATATATGTGAGACTACATAAAACTTATCCAACATTCATGTTCCAGATCTGAAAGCCTACATCATGATAAATGTATTATGATGTAGGTTCATTATTAAATTCAGTCCTGAACTAACTTTTGGGAGTTTTATCTTGTTTTGTAACGTTTTCTGCTTTTTTCAGACGTATCATGATCATCCAAGCATTTTGTTTTCTATTGATTGCATTTATGTTGAACATGGTATAATGCATAGTGATTGTTTTTAATTGTTTTTGATTTATTGAAGTAATAAAAACTCCTCCCATATGTTCAAGCAATACTATATATATCTTACTATTCAGCTCTAAATTATCTCTGTATATGCTTCTAGAAGGTTATTATTAGCGCTGTTTTACTAGCGTATATATCGGTAACTAAATTTGCATGGCATTAGTAAGTGCGCTGATTAAATGACCAACAATTTTCATTATTGCTATAATTAGCCTAATATTGTTATTCAAGTCTTGATTATTAACATTATACAAATCTCATTAACAATCAGACAGTGTGTCATACATTTATTAATGAAGGCTGTAAGTACTGGGAAGTGTGAGTGAATTAAACAATTTATTTACAGAGACAAATCAAGCTTCAATAATGACTTGTTTTTATTTATTGGAAATGAATCATTGTTCTGCTAAATAAGGAGAGATAAAGTGTATGAGACGGTTGCATGAGTCAGTGTAGACTGTCCTTAGTGATGATCATAAAATAACATTGCTTTTCTTGTTATATTTAATAAATAAATAAATAAATAATAATTAAATGGTTTATTTGTATATTTACATTCGAATAATTCAATACACAGATTTTAAAATAATAAATGTTGTACAGAGAGAAAAAAACAAGGGCGAACTGCTGCCTCCTAAACTAGACCAGGGGCCTATGTTTTAGGAGCCAATGTTCCTCTAGAAATAGCCATACAACATAGACAATCATGAAAGTACTAGTACTAGTATTTAAAAATGTAGACTACTTTGCGCGAGACTATTTTCCCTATTTCTTATAGTTCTAGATTTGAATTATCCAAGCTTACCTATTTGTAAAATTATGTTGAGATGGATGTGCGGAGTGACGAGAATGGATAAAGTGAGAAATGAGTATATTAGAGGAAGTTTGAAAGAGGCGCCAGTGACAGAAAAGTTGAAAGGAAACCGTTTGTCCTGGTATGGTCATCTGATGAGGAGGGATGAAGCGCATTTTACTAAAAGATTAATGAATATAAATTTGGATGGATGGAGGGGGAGGAGACGGCCAAAGAAAAGATGGATGGACTGTGTGAGGAGTGATATGAAAGAAAAGGGAGTCAGTGATAGCGTGACGGGGGACAGTACGGTATGGAAGAAGAAAACATGTTGCGCCGACCACAAGTAACATGGGACAAGGGCAGGAAGATGATGATGATGACCTATTTGTAAAATTTACCTTAAATTACACTACTTTGAAAAAAATATTAAATACCTGAGACCATTTGTATTGAAATAATGATTACAAAGCGATAGTACCTATCGTTGAATTTAGCTTGATAGTAATACTTTGTAATAAAATTAATAAAGTAGGAATGTAAGTACTTAGGCATATATTGATAAATATAATCTATATTTGTAGACAGATAAAACCATTTCATTAGTATATCATTGGGCTCCATCGTAACTGTATAACTGCTTAATAAAGTTCGTTGACCTTTTCAATAGAGGTGGCCCTGTAACGAAAGATAAAAAAATCAATCTCAGAACACTCTATATTGTTGTTTATTTGACGTAAGCCCACATTGATCATAACAATCTGCCTCATAACGTAATCTTCTAAAATAACAATGTAAGTAACATAATAGAAAAACAAGTATATCTGATAAATAATATGTAACCTTTTCAGCTACAAACATTTTATATCCTATCTAAATAAAAACAGAAATAGATTTTGCTGAATGCATAATAGCAGAATAACAACGTTTATTTAAATGCCAACAAGTTATTCTGTTTTTGAAACATTTAAATAATTTACATCCTTTGCGATCTAAAAAGATACATCCATAACTAGCTGGCCATAAACACGTTGAAGAGAATGAAAAAAAAAAGAAATGACGTCTATATAGATTCCACGTAGGTACGGCATTATTATAAGGCTGCAAATACTTGCCTGGGGTTTGACTAGAATATCAATGGTAATTTAAGGCGACTAGCTAAAGATGATTATGCCTACATACAAAACGGCTGCATGCCTTAGGCTACAAAGAATTCATCGATATACAGATAGGTTGGTGCATCATTTGGTTCGTATGGTACATCGTCGCTAGTTGACTACTAAATCTCTTACCAACTGAATCGTTTCCATTCTATGAAGAAATATACACCTATAAGTAGATGAAATATATGTAGCTCTTTTAAACCCTGATCTATTTCTAGTGTAGCCACCTATATTATCAAAGCGTCGTTTCGTTCAATTTGGCACATCACCGTGAGCTTTGTTTTCGACGATTTACATGTATTTATACAAGCGAGTGGATCTTTGAATAAAATTTACGTCATAGTGCTAAAATCTGGTTTATAATGAGCGTCGAACTTGTTTTGGCCTGGAGATATAGCACGAGTGTGATAATTTTTATGGTCTTTGGCACTAACATTCTTGTATTATTTACTTGTTGGTTGGATTTTTGCACTATCTATGTATGTGTCAGCTTATTATTAAGTGTGTAAACAAGTAATTAAATCTAGTCTAGTCATAACATGCATTGTCAATATACTATCTTAATTACTTTCTACGTGGTATTATAGACTTGGAAAATACTTTACTCAAATGAAAAAAAATACGTTAGAGGGCAAGGCCTTTGGAAAATTTTGAGACTGATATTTTTTATTTTTAGACAAGTGAGACAAAAAGTCTGTTCGTCTTTTCATAAAACAGAAAAGAAACTGTTTATTCTGGGGATTCGCCAAATTTTCGCAATGGACTGTGCTATAAGCGCTTTGTCACATTTATTTCAATGACCCGAAATCCTAAAAAAATGTGGTTTTAGACTTTCAGTAGTAGTTACTATCTCATTATCATCTTCCTGCCCTTGTCCCATGTTACTTGGTGTTGGCACTGTATGTTTTATTCTTCCATACCGTCCTGTCCCCGTCACGATATCATTGACTTCCTTTTCTTCTATTATCACTCCTCACAAAGTCCATCCATCTTTTCTTTGGCTAGTAGTTCATTCCATTTCATTTATTCATATAACAATTCACATTGTGTTGAATATATACACATGCAGTTTACATACAAATACTATGAATTATTAATTGTTATTTTAAGTGAAATTCATTAAAGTGCCAAAACAGTTTAAAACATAATAATGTCAAAACAGGATTGAAATATAATGTCAAACAGATTTCAATATAATGTCAATTCAAGTGAAATTCAATAACGTGCCAAAACAGTTTTAGGTATAATATCCAGTTTTAAAAATAATGTCAAACAGTTTTAGAATATAATAATGTCAAAACAGAACTCAAGTAAAATGTCAAACAGATTTCAATATAATGTCAAACCGCTTTAAAAATAATGTCAAACAGATTTCAAAATGTGTCAAACCGTTTTAAAAGTAATGTCAAACAGATTTCAAAAATTGTCTTGCTATCTTACTAAAAGCATCTGAAAGTTTCATATAAATTACAAAATGAAAACTCGACAGGTGGGTAGGCAATTATTTCTCTAAAGTAAATATTGTTTCGCCACTCCCTATCCATTCGCTGTAGGTTAATGTTGCTCAAGTAAACTATCGGAAGGTATTTTAATATCGTCAGTTGGCCAATGTTTCCGACAAAAATAGCAAAGTTAGGTACTTAGTAGGTACAGAAGGCACTGTACAAGGTGACTTTTAATTTATTGGCAATATTTTAGGACCGATCAGTGTGGCGATGGCGACGTTTGGGGGAGGCCTATGTCTAGCAGTGGATGAAATGATGATGGTGATGATTTTGTCAGGGGGTAAAAGTACTCTTCCACCAATTCGCACCAAGCGCTTCCAAACATCCTTCATAATGCGCACAGCGAATGAATGGAACTCACTGCCTGCGTCTGTGTTTCCGAACGCATTTAACCCGAATCTCTTCAAAGTTAGAGTAAACAGGCTTCTTCTGGGTAAGCTCACTCCATCGTCGACTCTGTCTCTGTCACCTATGACTTAGACTAGAATCAAGAGCAAACCAATAACAAAAAATAAAATAAAATCTCTTAAATACATTATGAATAAATTTTACTACCGGACCAAGAACAAAATCGCGATAAATAAATTGGCTGTTCCCTACATTTGCTTGTGTTAGGTTATTGAATTGCTTAGTTTTCTTTGTTCCAAAATTGATTCTATAGTTAATGTTGTTTATATTCATGGGTACTATCACCACCTGAAATATTGCTTGTAAATTAAAAGCTGTATTAAAATTATTTCCAATACTATTCGGCTATTTAATAGAAAGTAGAAATGGCTGTGCGAGCTTACCGAAAACTTAGCCTAACTCTTCGTCTGCAACCGTCATTTTTATGCCAGTCTTCATCAGAAAATGTCTACAGATTCATGCAAAAGGCTATTAGAACTCCATAACTCCAGATATCTATCTACTAACAAAAATGCAGCATGCACGCGCTATTAATTTTAACAAGGAACGTTAAGAATCTGTTCCGGTGTTTATTTTCTTATCTTCGAGAACAAAGGAAACAAAAAGCAGATGGTATTTCTTGCAGGGTATTGTATTAGAAGTAATATTTATATATAATAATTATTTATCATCAGCGTCAGCCTACAACTATCCATTGCTGGACATATTATTGATATTATTCATATTTATTATTCTCTCTTTATAAAACTAGGATATAAATAATCAATACATATCATACAAGGATAATTTCAAAATTTAAAAACTCCCGACACATTTTTATTTCATGCTACATAATTTATCTAGTACATAGAAGATACGCTTCGATCGGCAATCTATTGAACACGTAATTATGACACGATATCTTGCGAAAATACCCCGATACAAACAGTAAAACTACCATAACTTTTGAACGGCAAAACCGATTTTATTCAAACATTAGCTAAGAAAACTCTCGACAAAATCACCTTTCATACAAAAAAAAAACCAAATGAAAATCGGTTCATTCGTTTAGGAGCTATAATGCCACGGTCAGACACACAGATACACAGCAACACACGTCAAACTTATAACACCCCTCTTTTTACGGCGGGGGTAAAATATATCCTATGACACTCTGCAAAGGCAATAGTGTAGTTATCAGTGAAATTATTTTTGTAAACGAATCGGTACCTCCAAAAATTTCCTTTTAACAAACGAATAAAAAAACAACTTAAACTTTTTATAATATTACATCAGTTGAACACCTACCTATGACGTCAGTAACCGGTGCAGCGAACGGTAGTTGAACGATCGTATATCAGGGCTTTCAAACATGCGCCTACGCAAGTAGCAGAGTTAAGTTATGCATGAATCCTACGCAGCTACCTACATCTATGTTTAGAGTTATATGCAGGAGTTCCGGTATCTTCCTGTCTTATTCTTGGTGCAATCAAATTATTTTTCTATATTGAATTGTACTGTCAGCTGGCTCTCTAAATTCAAACACATATTACAATGAGGTGATGCTACCTTAAATATAGATAGATAGATAGATGTAATTGAATATAATATATGTGAGATAGATCTTATTGAAATCAATTATAATATAATAGGGATGTTGCCTGGGTAGAAAAATGATAATTCTATTTAGTCCTTCAGTGACATTATCAAATAATATTGAACCCGTATTTTTTGCTTTATCAAATAAATAAAAATTGACAAAGATAAAGCGCATCAAATTTCAGGAGTGGGGGCTTGTGACGTCACTTTGTCGGTATTAAGTGTAGCATACATTAAACATATATTACAACGCACTGTATCGCCTACATTTTATGTTTACGTGTCAAAAAAATGCGAGTCCAATGTTTTTTATTAATCTACCTGACGCACAAAAAACAAATTTTCAGTCAACTACCCTATTGAATAATAAGATTAAATAGAATAGAATATACTTTATTGTACACCAAAAACTAAAGTTACACATCTCTTTTACAATTATACTTATTTCTACGGGTACAAAAGCGGCCTTATCGCTGACAGCAATGGAATCATGGTGTCTTTAGTGAATAGTTAATAACAATAGACAAAAAAAGCTTCTATCATATGTAGTGTAAAGTGTTCCAGTCTCTTTTCAGACATATTTTTTTTGGTCAGACAGAACTGTTTACAAATACTTAATATGATAAAGAGGCCAATATAACTTTTACAATACAAGATCACTTTTTATTTATAACTGTAGATACTAAACAGCTGATTTTGTTTTCATTAGTACTTTCACCCCCTGAAATATTGCCAGTGTATTAAAAGTCATTCTATATGATTCTACCTATGGTACCTTCGTACCGGTCAGCCAAATTGAAATGCTTTTATTACTAAAACGTTTTACACATCCTATGGGACGTCATCATGGTACACGCGATCGGCGTTCATGTTATACCAATTCCCTGAATATTTTACCTTCTTCATATTTTAGTTTTCAACGTAAATTGTTTCCCATCGGTATATTAACCGATAGCTTTTACCTCATAACAATGTCTAATTTTATAGTTCTATAATTAATTATAAATAGAATAATTGGTGCTGCCTATACTGGGTACCTATTCATCAATCGTGTTAGGTAGGTATTTTATTCGACCTAAATGGGTACGATACTACATATATGTAGCCAATGATATTCAAATAAAAAGATTCGTTATACACTCACAAAACAATTGAAAAAGTGTTCCGCACACACACTTTTCATTCATCTGACATTTCAATACAAGTCGAAAGGGATGGCTTGATAAAACCAACAAGAAAAAAAGAGACAGCTAGTGTTTGTCACTTGCGTGTGAATGTAAACAAACATTATTCTGACCACCAATGTTGTTATCTTTTTCTAACCTCCAAATATCAGAATATTAGGAAAAAAAAAAAAAATTAGTAAATTGAGGCGTATTTCGTACTTACATATGGTATGAGATCCCTTCTGTTTTATGTACTTTGGTATCATAATTGGTACAATTTCTAAATACACACGCTGGCATTTTATTATTTTGTTTTTGTTTCAACAAAGCGTATCGCTCTTCGCCATGCGTAACATAAACTAAAGACTAAAGTTCACAATTGTGACCTATTCGAGTCTTCACAATGCGCACGGTTATAACATATATGTTTATTTGAATATCATTGTATGTAGCCCTATAATTGTTAATGTTCATGAATTTGGAAAATAATACATCAAATTATTAACTATTATCAAGGTAGTTAAAACATTGGTATAAATAGAGATCGATCAGTACAAATTGGCCGTTAAACAGTTCGGTAAATTAATCAAATTTAATTAATGATTTCGATATTGAATACATCATTTTAGGATTAGGCTTACGTTTTGTTTTAGTACGCACCTACATTACTACTTAGTCTTTGTGACTAAGGTACCTAGGTACAGTTAGTAATATGATTAAGGATGTAGTGTGGCTACTGAATAACCACAAAGCGAAATGACGTACTCTATGATAAAAATAGTGACGTCCATTAAGAACAATACAAACCGTTTAGAACAAGCGCATTTAAAATTGTATTGCATTTTTAAATGACGTGTTTTCTTTATCGGTTGCCATTAACATAGTAAGCGAAAGAAGTTTCTTGAAAAAGGTCTTAACTTAGCTATTTAAAGATGACATCAGATTCAGAGGAATGTAGTCACAATATCACTATCTTTTGCCTCAAATAAAAAGAAACCTTGACATTGTAATATTATCGCTAAATAGAGGAAGTCTTGCCAATTTTTTATATTGCATTTCTTTTTTAAAGTACATTTATATTGTCTGTGTGCCAGTAGTTTTCCATACAGGGTCTGTCATATGTAGTTAACATTCCAATGGAAAATAGGTGGACATTTAGGTAGGCCAGTGTTTATAATTAGCCTATTTTAGTAACCAAGTAAAGATGTCTTCAAAGTAGGTAAGTATAACATCTTTCCTTCACCACTCGTACAATCTTCACAACGGATCTTTGTGTACCTGAAGTAAGGGCTCTGCGAAACATTGCGCAAGAAACAGTTTGTCATCGAGTATACTGCATACAGTAAGCGAGATTCTAAAGCAACAAACGTAAGCGAGTGAAGGAGGCAATTATGCAATGCTATCTTCTACTTCAACATTGACAAAAAAATAGCAATTGCGCAGGGTTTTGCAGCCAACTTCAGAGACACTAAGGTCCGCTGTGTCTACTGATATTGCTAAGTGGTACAGGTAAAATGGTATACGTACTACCAGAAAACCGATATTGTACAAAGTATGCATAAGACACTGTAAGCTGATACTTCCAGACTTCTGAAAATGCATAGATAACGACTGTCTATTGTACCTATCTATACTAATATTATAAAGCTGAAGAGTTTGTTTGTTTGACCGCGCTAATCTCACGAACTACTGGTTGGAATTGAAAACTTATTTTTGTGTTGGATAGTGCATTTATCGAGGAAGGTTATAGGATATATAACATCACGCGACGACCAATAGAAGCGGAGCATAAATGACAAATGTTGCAAAATCGGGCAAAATTATTCCTTTTTGAGAGTTTCCGTAAACGGTTTAAGTTACGCAACAATCATGTATGTAGGGTAGGTAGCGTAGATGGGTAGGTAGGTAGCCAATTGACGGGAGCGAAGCCGCGTGGGACAGCTAGTAGATACATAATATGTATATATACAATATTCATCCCACCATTGCCTTTAGAGCAAAACGTTACCTTCTATTCGAGAACTATTGCATGGCGGTTTTACCTAAGAATTTCACAATCAACCAGATATTTAAACAAAATGTCATTAGACACAAGTATAATAGTACAACACATTTTAATAGTTACTATTGTTTGTTCAACGTTACGATTATTATACAAGTAGCGACTGTAGACTAAAACGAGTGACATCGTAAATATCTATAAATAGAATACGATATAAATTATAAACTAGCTGTCCCCCGCTGCTTCGCTCCCGTCAACTGGCTACCTAACCTAACCTAATCTACCTACCTACCTACCCTAGCTACCTACCCTACCTACCTACCTACCCTACTCTACCCTACCTACCTACCTACCCTACTCTACCCTACCCCATCTACCTACCTACTCTACCTTACATACAAGCTCTCAAAAAGGAATATTGTGCCCGTTTTTGCAACATTTTTCATTTATTCTGCGCTCCTATTGGTCGTAGCGTGATGTTATATAGCCTATAACCTTCTTCGATAAATGGACTTTCCAACACAAAAAGATTTTTCAATTCCAACCAGTAGTTCCTGAGATAAGAGCGTTAAAACAAACAAACAAACAAACTCTTCAGCTTTATAATATTAGCATAGATGGAAAAGTGTGTCTCTCTGTCTGTGTGTTACGTTTTCAATTCTAAACCGCTGAACCAATTTTGATTCTCTTCTCTTCTTCTTTGTCCAACCAACTTTCCAGTTTTAACTGGGGTCGGGTCTCCTTGTACGTCTGCGCCAGAGAGCACTGTTCTGGGTTGACTAAGTGCTCAGGTTCAGGTTAAGTTGAATGAACCAATATCTATGATATCAAGATACCTTACGACACCTTGTACCTTGGAGACATAGGACATATACATATAGACACCTTCCCCTAGTGAAACCCAGGCGAAGTCACTAGCTGAAGCTAGTAAGCTAAAGATATTGAGTAAGTACGTACGATGGTCACGTGTGATTTTCTTAATAAAACAAAGATCTTTATTGAAATGATAAAACGCACGCGTTCAGGCTGAACGCTGATCTAACGCAGCTGCGTTATCAAGGAGTATTTATATCTTAAGAGACACGTTGTTTGTTTTAAGTCTGGTGATTAAAAATACATTGACTTTTAAATAGTTTTTAGCTTTATACCTAAGTACAGGGGCCTTACCATGGCAGCAAAACTATCATGGTTCCGCTGTGAGAGGGAGACGGTGTTATACAAGACAAATAGCACTATCTGTTTTTCACAGCAGAATTATGATGCCATTGATACGTCATAGTACAGCCCCAGGGTATGCACTTGGTACTACACACAATTCTTACCTTAAGACGACGACTACAGCCAACGACCTCGAGGGAACAAAACGCGCCCTCTTTTCACACCCGCGAGACCCAAAATTTTGTAGTTTTTTGTACTTTCCTTATTATTCTATGACTTAAAAAAAAAGCTTCAGATGAAAATGTAGATAATTAAATTGTCTTTGAGATGGTGTCAATTTCACTAAAATACGCCCAGCGGATTTGGTGCGATTGTCGTGTTTTTGTCCGTTTTAGACATAACTTTACAAATTAATTACACTTTGTTATACGAATAAAACTCAAAATTTTCTTAGATCAAATTATTATAAATATGGTCTAATATAACATATATTTTTTCCAAAAAATTACGAATAGCCGTTTAGACGTGATTCTCATTTTAAAATCAGCTACTCAAGGGAATCGGCGCCTTAAGTAAAGTTCAACAACCAACAATGCTGACATAGCTGACTACCAATCCTAATATTTTCGCCATGACATGTGTAATTTCCATACTTCAGACTTGTAACTAATTGATCATTAGTTATGCTGTAAATTCATTAATTCGACTGCTAAGTAAAATTTTACAAACCTCCGACACAAATACACAACTTTAAACTACATAATTTATTTAGTAGAAAACACGCTTCGATCGAAAATCCATCAAAACACGTAATTATAACACGATATCTGGCGAAAATACCCCGATTCAGATTTTTTTCCGATTTTCATACAACATACCTAGCTAAGAACACTCTCGATATAGTCACCTTACAAAGAAAAAAAAAAACAATCGTATCACAAAAACACAAACACATAGGCACACACGTCAAACTTATAACACCCCAGCTTATATTCAAAACACAACAAAAACTGCCAGAGTAAAAAAAATGAATTAAAAAACTATGTTTAACCTTCTCCAAAACAGTCTGTGTACTATCTATTTATAGAACGATGACAGCAATGATATTCAAATAAACAGATACGTTATAGACTCACAAAACAATTGAAAAAAGTGTTCCGCGCAGCAGCGGCAGCACACATACACACTTATCATTCATCTGACATTAAAAAATATTTATTTTAATAAATAAATTACAAATACACACGATGGCATTTTTTATAATTTTGTTTTTGTTTCAACAAAGCCTATCGCTCTTCGCCATGCGTGACATAAACTAAAGACTTAAAGATCACAATTGTGACCAATTCGAGTCTTCACAATGCGCGCGCTCATAACATATCTGTTTATTTGAAGATCATTGGATGACACCAATAAAAACAATTACAACATTTAATTAAGATTTTTCAAATAGTTTCATACACGGAGTCGTCCTCTGGTTATCTCGGCATACTCGTCCGATTACACCATCTTGCTTCATTCGACCTTCATGTTGTTTGGCTATCAGAGAAAAATTCAAGGCGGTTCTAAGTGCACTCGTGTTTGAAGTACTAATCAAATAGCGTTCGATTTGATTGATTGAGTGGGTTCCAGATAGACAACCTTTTTCTTTTTAATTATTTAGCTTACCTTAAGTTCGATTCCGACTTCAGCCTAATTTACTTCTAATCGTTGTCATTAAGGTTCCCCTAGTCGACGGCACGAACTATATTGTGCGCGAGGTTATGCATGCTGTCTCATCCGATAACACGTGTGAAAGAGATAGATGCTGTGATGAGCAGTAAGAAGATAGTTCGCGTACGAATTAGCACTTTTGCACATTTTTATAAAAATTTAGGAAGAAAACGAGCGCGCGAAATTTTTGGGAGTCTAGAGGTCATGAAAAAACGAGTAAATGAATATTTTTTAAAAATATTTGCATTGTTGAATTACTAATCTATCCTTGTATGGAGGTGGTTTTGCAATTTTTCTTCTTCTTATGGTATTTATTTCCGCCCAAAGATGCGTTAAAATTAGTATTGAAATATGGAACTTTCGACGCTCATAACATTCTCTTTTTTAAACTCTTTTGTTTCCATACAGGGCTAGATAATGATGAGCCAAATAGATATCATTTTTTATTTTAAACGTACATCGTCAAACAGTGGAGTAATCGCAAGACTACGTTTGTATGGAAGAATGATCGAGTAGTGTAACCTTAAACGTAAAATGTCAGAGGTAGATATCAAAAGAAAATCGGAAAAGAACGCGGTAAATTGTAATGTGTGGCGTAGGAAAAAACCTCATTTGATACGGTTTATGTAGCGAGACCATCGATTATATTCATAGATATAATAATATACAAAGTGAACGATATAGTGGCCACGGGTCGTAGATATTTTATTACTGGCAATAAATTAATTTGTTCTGATTAATGAGTATATTAGAGGAAGTTTAAAAGTGGCGCCAGTGACAGAAAAGTTGAAAGGAAACCGTTTGTCCTGGTATGGTCATCTGATGAGGAGGGATGAAGCGCATGTTACTAAAATAGTTATGAATATAGATGTGGATGGATGAAGAGGGAGGGGACGACCAAAGAAAAGATGGATGGACTGCGTGAGGAGTGATGTGAAAGAAAAGGGAGTCAGTGATAGCGTGACGGGGGACAGATCGGTATGGAAGAAGAAAACGTGTTGCGCCGACCACAAGTAACATAGGACAAGGGCAGGAAGATGATTATAAAAATTAATTTGTTCTGATTTTAGTTAATTTGCGCCTATTATAGGTAGATGATGTCCCACTCATTTGAATAGAGCGCAAAAATCACGACTTTGATTAAAACATACGTAGGGCTTGAACAAAATCAGCTGCTGATATAATATTTGAGAAATTGTGCAATCACAGTGATAATAAGCTCTATTTATAGGCATTACCAACTAACAATATACGCCCATATCTCTCAGTAAATATAACACCACAGGAACGTGTTATGTCTAGCGACACATTCAAGACTTATCGAGTCAATTTTCAATTCCACGTATACTCTTAGTAAACATTATTATCTATTCAGTTTAATCATTACTAATAACAAACAATCTTTCCCGCCAATGCCAATAGGCTAATTAAACTTCTAATGGTGACGTGATAACTAAAGATTCCATTTTCCTCATTCCAGGTCCCCAGAGCCGAAACCAGAGAATATGGTCATAACTTTTTCGCCTCTCACAAAGGAATCAAAACTCCGAAGACATATCAGATCCATGTCGGACGTACAGAGCAGCACGCCCTACAGGATACCCTTCAGATCGAGGAAAGGCAGCACCCACACACTGATGTACGACTCTGACACGAGAGCCAGAAGAATCCGGAGTCATCACAGACACGTACAGGTTGACGACTCATCTGATTCGAGCGACTACTTCGAATCACCAAAGAAGATCAGAAGTCTGGGACTGGGACAGAACATCATTAAACACACAGACTCCATGAGAATACTGTAATTCAGTCAGTAGAGATCTGATTTTAAATAATAAATGAGGCTGTACAATCTAGTTGTGGACTAGATCGGGAACACGTCGGGTTGCCGTCAGAAGAAAAGCAGATTTCAATTTAGTTGGGACGTCGAATTTAGAAGAAACTTTTGATTTACATGATTGTTCGTTTAATATATTTGATATGTTATACGGAGCATTACTAAACATGTCACTGTCATTTATATTAAATGCATAGTTAATGTAAACAGTCGAAACGTTGAAACAAACGACTTTAGCAAATTAGTTTTGCTAGAATAGTGCATAATTTACCTCGTACGTCTAATATCTGACGATCCCAAAGATATCCCAACGTGATTCAGCGAAGTAACAGACTTTAGTGATTTCCTTTATGAGACTGTGATGAAGTAGGTTAGCGGTTATGATAACTATTTAGTTGTAATTATTAATTTTAAGTTTATTTTTCATTGTCAATTTGAGTCAGTGACTGTGGGACGTACCGAAATGACGAAAATAAGCACAGATGTAGGATAATATGTGGAGAGATTGTGATTTTGGTAAAATATTTTTCTATGGCAAATGTAAAGAAATTGTTGAGTACTTTTAATGAAAACATAGAGTCGCAAGGGTTGTAGAAATCGTAGTCGAAGATCTATCTAGTTACCAAAATTTTACTTAGGAATTTTTGAGTCAACAAATAAAATACAAAACTTGCATCATGAGTACTTTTCATTGAATGAAATTTATTGCATGTGTAACGATTGAAATCACTATAAAATATTAGGTGTTTCAAAATAAACTACCTACGTTTCTCAAATCTTGCGAAGTAACTCTACGGTATCTATGCGAGCCAAAGCTCTTTTAGTGGCCATATCTACAGAATAATGCTGAAACACTTAGTCTGTAGCAGTACTAGATAGGATTATATTGTTTTTCTAGGACACGTTGCTACACAATCTTATTGGTTTATCCTTATAAGTTAACCATGAACGAAGAATTTAGCCTAGATCATAATGATGTTGATGAAATATTGTACAATGGTGTTTCTCGAACAGCTAAAATAGAGTAAAAAGAGTTCAGTGTTATTTGCTTTAAGAAAACAATAAACGTTTATTTTAAGCGTGTATTTGAGTCGGTTCTGACATCATGGCAGTGGAAAATTGTGACAAAAGCGTAGTGTAAATATGTACTAATTACACACTGAGCTACTAAATAAATGTTTAATCAATATCTCACACAATTAATGATAAAGTCAAGAGAGGATTTTCTTTTTAATTTGTCCAAATATCTTCAAGTTTACAAGTAGATGCCCTAAAATTCTAAAATAAAGTCTGGTGCAACAAATTTATGATTCTTTTGTTTTGTTATATAATAACGTGTAGTGTGGAAGTTGACAATACAAATGTAGATATAAGTTTTGAGTATTTCGGCTTATCTCGCTATCTCTGGACCAAAAATTATCGATGGAAATGTAATTTTGTAAGTTACGGAGATGATGTCAGAGAGATATGACATAGGCCTTCAATTCTACGAATGTGATAAGTAGCAGTTAAAATATCTATAATATTGTTATTTATTACATAATGATTCGTGATGAATGTCAATAAACAAAGGAATTCTATATTATTGTGTTTAATTTCTTCTCCATATTTGAAGAGGGTGTTTTCTAAACCGAATTTAGCCTGTAATAAATTAGACTGCTTTTGGTGGTGCGTAGTAGGTGCCATCCATTAATTAGCTTTTGGGGTGAAGGAGGGAAGGTCGGTGAACACATACCTAGTAATTTGTTACCACAAACAATGCTCTATTGACGTCATACGAGAGACAATACGATACGATTCGAATGATTTATGGAAAAGTTCTTTATCTATGGTAAATAAAATATCAACACAGGTACAGGCAGTAGACACAGCGGATCTTTTTGTCTCTGAAGTTGGCTCTGCGAACTATTGCGCAAGAAGCAGTTTGTCATCGGGTATACTGTATATACAGTCAGCGAGATAGGACGATGCGACAAACGTAAGCGAGTGAAAGAGGCAGATATACAAATCTTCTTCTCATGTTCGCGAGCTGGCTGACCAAAATTAGATGTATCCTCCGACTGCACAGCATGATTTTCTTCTTGTTTATGTATTTTTAGTTTGCTTTTAAAGCAGTCGGGTTTTTGACTTTTTTAATTAACTTTTTTTTATTTATAACTTTTTAGTTAACACTTTTATTTCGAATTAGGTACATTTAAACATACAAGTGTTATATAGTTTCAAAATCACCTCTTAAAACCCTTTTATTTTGATAGAATTGGGTTTGAAAGAATTTTTTTTTTTTTCCCCACAAAATGGTGCCCAAAATCCGCCATTTTTTTCTTTTCCATTTTTATGTAGCCAGTGACACTCGCAGGGTTTAGACTAATACACACATCAACACGGTCTAGGGATATTTCATACTCAATTAAATAACTCGAAAAGTACTGGCCGCATTGGAATCTTTTATACACTGATTTGTTTGTAATTTAACTCAGACTAATTCCAAATTCAATTTTTTGAAAATACTTTAAAACTTAACTTTTGTTTCGGTGGCATAAAAATGTCTTGATGTGTAGGAGAGGGTATTTTCATTTGTGCGAAATTTAGAAAACAATACGAATTACGTTTAGTTACAGTATTTTTTCATTTTTAAACAAAAGATAAAGTTAAAATTGAGGTATTGTAGCCAGGCAACGCCAACATTTGACGAGGGCGGAGATGTTACGAGCTGTGGGAATGCTGGAAGCTGGGTCTGTTCAGCGTAATGTTGCTGAGGCCATAGGTACCCACCAAAATGTAATTTCAAGATTGTGGACACGCTATCGTGCCACAGGTGAAGTAGCGGAGAAGCACCGGGGGCCAAGTCGCATCACTACCCCCAGACAAGACCGATTTTTGCAAATTACTGCGCGAGCTCAACCAAATGCAACGGCGACTCAATTGGCCCAAAGGCTGCGAGTGGAACACCAAGTGCTTGTGAGTGACCAAACTGTAAGAACGCGACTGCATGAAAGCAATTTACGCTCTCGTAGACCACTCCGGGTCCCACCTTTACGGAGAGGCAATCGTGGACGACGATTAGAATGGGTTTGGAACCACGTGGACTGGGGCCGTGAGCAATGGTCCAATGTGCTTGTTCACGGATGAATCCAGGTTCGGCTTCCATCCAGATTCACGAAGGACGCGTGTTTGGCGAGTTCCTGGACGATGGAGCCGTCTTCAGAACCCTCAGGAAGTTCACCCATACCAAGGGCAGGAATTCGTCTTGGAGGACGGACGGATCTCGTTTGGGTGCGGCGCAATATAACGGCAGAACGATACGTCCAACAGGTGCTGGGGCCCGTAATCTTGCCCCACAGAACACAAATGGGGCAAGATTTCCTGCTCATGCACGACAATGCCCGGGCACACACGGCGAGAACGGTAGCAGCTTGGTTACATACACACAATGTTAGGGCCTTAGACTGGCCTGCTCAATCGCCAGATCTAAATCCCATTGAGCATGCGTGGGGTATGCTGCAAAGAAGAGCTCTGTAGGAAGTTCCTGAAAATCTGGCTACAGAAGATCAACTTTTTGCGCACCTCAGAAGGACATGGGACAATATTCCGCAGCAAGACATTGACAACCTTGTTCTGAGCATGCCGAATCGTTGCCGATGTGTTATGAACATCATGGGCGCTTTCTCAGACTACTAACTTCAAGTTTATAAACACAAATTAAATGATTTTTCTATTTTTTTTCAGTTTTTACTCATAAATTAAAAGTTAATTCATATACGGTTTCCGTCTATGCTTCATTTTTTTTCCATAAAATCCTGAAATTTTAATCGAAGTACCCTTAACCATTATTAAAAAATGGTAGAATATTAAATAACGTATCTTTTAAATATATACATGTCATATAAATAATTAACACATTGATAGTAATTCGCTTTTTTAAAAATATCCCTAGACCGTGTTGATGTGTTTATATTGACGTAAGAATCATCAAAATCGGCCAACGCGTTTGGTATCTAGAACGCCACATAGGAACAAACATACATACATACATACTTACATACATACATAGACTGATAATCACATTACCATCCTTCGGCAGTCTACTGAAAAGAATAGCAACTACGCAGAGTCTTGCAGCTGTATCTATTTGTTGGTGTCTACATATTTAGTTGAGCAATCGTCCTCATAATAAAGGTCACTGCCTCGTTGGTCTAGGCCGCAAGCACTATTGCTGAGCATTTATGAAGTCCTATGTTGGATTCCCGGATGGGATAAAGTTTTTCTTATTGGGTTTTTCATTTGAAATGTATCAGTAGCAGCCCGAGTAGGACTTGTGCCTTGTTAATAGACTCGTCACCACATGGGACTTAAGACGGCGACAGTCGCCAACCTTGAGGAAACAAAACGCGCAATCGTTTCACACCCGCGCGATCCATATTTCAGTAGTTTCTTGTACTTATTATTCTATGACGTTAAAAAAAAGCCTCAATTCAAAATGTAGATAATTAAATAGTCTTCGAAATAATGACAATTATATCAAAATACGCCCGGCGGTTTTGGTGCAATTATCGTTTTTTTTTTTTTTCGTGTTACCTGTTCACGCAGATAAGATGTGAACCACAGACACTGCGCGGGACGACACCGCGGAATTGAGCTGGCCGCCCGCACCGCACTCCACTACCAAAGACTGCCAAAGAGTAAATTAAACTAATATATACGGAAATCCACTACCGAGCACGGTCGACGACGCGCGCGCATGTTACTTGTCCAGAGTTCATTTCCAACATTATACTGTCCTTCAGAACCATAATATAAGTGTTTTACAGTCCACTTTAGTCTCATTTATAAACCTTTAATTAGGTCCTTAACATACCTTTACAAATTAATTACACTATGTTATACAAATAAAACACAAAATCTTAGATCAAATTATTTATTCATGTACACACAAAAAACTTAACAGAGAAAAGAAAGAATACAGATAGAAGAGCACAAAGAAACTGCTTATTCCAATAGAAATTTCTTCTAGCAGACCTGCGTCAGGAAAGTTGGACGATCGACGGAGACACAGACAAAGTGTGTAGAAAACAATAAGTAAACTTTAAATAGACTATTATTATTAAATTGCCAATTAATTATTAAGAAAATGGTCTAATGTAACATATATTTTTTTACAAAAAATTACGATTGGCCGTTTAGAAGTGATTCTCATTTTAAAATCAGCTACTGAGGGGTATCTGTGCCCTTAAACATAACTGGTGAAATATGGGTGTACAATAAGTGTACCTCTGGCTAACCCTTCGGTGATAATTTATTTTGAACATTCCCCCACATTAGGATTTTCTTCCCGTATCGTGGGTACATTTACAAACATTAAAATTCACATACACAAGACACCCAGATCCGGAACAACTATCTGTAGGCCATACAACTATTTGTTCCGTGCGGGAATCAAATCCGCGACACGCAGCGCAGCAGCCGATCGCTGAACATTACGCCAACACAAAACAACAACAGCGAATACAGGCGTGTTATTATGTAATAATGATAATCCCTAAGCTCGATAACACAATAATTCGATAACACAATGTAGGAAAGATAAGGCTATGACCCCGTCTGCTTTAGCTATAACCCTGGATGGTTGGCCCCCTGGGTCAGGAGCAGCAAAAATTTACATAATTAAGTGTAAACATTAGGTTTATGTAGGTACGAGACCGAGACCTAAAATACAAACAGCCGAGCTAAATACCTTATCAGCGGCGAAGGTGGTTAGAGGTCTATAACAGATTAATATGAAATCAGATTTGTGTTTTGATGATATTTTATGACAATTAGGACTGAAGCTGCGTTTGGATTATCGGTCTACAACGCTATAAAGAATGGGTAAGTATAGGTATGAACCTGGTATCGACGAATATCGAAATATACAACGAAAAGAAAATAATTACCTACACACTATCAGTTCATTGATACTCAACATAGTACTGCTAACGCCATCTATTGCAAACGTTCGGCAGCTTTTCTTTAATTCATGCGAGAGGTCTAGGCAAAAACTGTGTTCGTAGTAGTGACATCTAGTTTTAAAACCAATAAAACGAGCACCTTGTTTCGCATTATTAATTGTACTTTAGTAGTTAACTGTACAACTCATTAGCATAATTCTATTTTATTATTTAAGTATGATCATTTTGATTGACGGTCAGTGGTAAGGTCAATGCTCGATAGATGTCATTCGTAAACTGCATTTGACTTCACTATTCATTGACATTAGTTTGACATTTGTTTGTTTACATTTACGACTTTTCAATTCAAGACCAAGTTTTCATTGCTAATTCTGTTGTTTCACCGCAAAGTGTATCATCGTCTTCGATACAATTCGAAGGAATTTAATTTACAGTGTGATCTCAATTCAAAATGAAGACGCTGTTTATGTTTTTGTTCGTGATCAAGTTAATTTCTGCTACACCAACACCCATTGTACTGTGGCATGGAATGGGTGAGTTTTAAAATGAGTTAGATAGTCAATTATTTTATTAGTACGCGCAATTAACATACTTTTTTAGCGACCTAAGAGATTACTGCTAATAATTGAAGTGCTTGGCTCTTCATGACCTTTATGATGTTGGTTGGCTTCTATAGGTACTCGAATAAAATTATTGACATTCATAACACAATTTCATAATTCAATAATTATCCTAATTTTATGAATAGGTTGTTTAATTATTTATGCCTTATTTTTTATGTTCTATAAAGTCCACAATAAGTACTTGGTCGCAAATAATGGATGCCTATTTGCCTAGATTTTTTTTAAGTTCCTTTGTAGTGTAAGTGGGTACATACCCCAGTGTTCCCTCCAAGGGGGGCCTGGGGAATATCCCCCTCTGGGGAGACTCTGGCAGGGTGTTTGATCCCATATACCTACCTATATTAATTATAAATCTTGTATAAATTCGAGTAGACAGTTAAATGCAGGTTTCCTTGAGTTAACAAACAGGAAAATATGAGGAAGGAATAACATTATAAAAAGATATAAAACAAAACATGTTGTTAATAAAATAATTGATAGAATGTATACAAATGTATGTATGGTATATATTAAGTTTTCAATGGTAAAATAAACCTATCAAAAAATAAATATCTATTTACATGTGAACAAATAAAATATTGTTTTATCTTTGTAGGATCCAGACTCCATACATTCAGTACAATTAAATAATTTTCACATACAATCTTAAATGAAAAACACAGGGAATGACCTAAAAAAAAGCTTTGAGAAAAATGCATTTAAAAGTTTAGAAGTACATAATTTTTATCGTACGGAATGTACTGGTTCTTTTCGCTTCGGCCATAAACAAAAATGTCTTTTTGACGCCTAACATTAACTTTTTTTTAAAGTTAGTGATTGGGAATAAAACTACCATGGATAAAGATTTGCTTGCCAATAGTACTCTTCACTTAAAGCTACATAAAGAAAACTTTTTTCTGTTTACAGGTGATACATGCTGCGTTAGCTTCAGTCTAGGAGGATTCAAGATATTTTTAGAAAAACAAATCCCCGGAGTATATGTGAACTCTTTACTAATTGGTAACTCCACGATAGAGGACTTAGAGAATGGGTACTTCATGAACCCCAACACTCAAGTGGAGGGAGTGTGCAACTACCTGGCTGAAGAACCTAACCTGAAAGATGGGTTCAATGCCATCGGATTCTCTCAAGGAAGCCAATTCCTGTAAGCGATTTTTTTTTGTTATTATTTTATTACAAGAAAACAAATAGGACAGGAATATATCCTTAATAATCACTTGCATTTTATTAACATCAGATTAGTAATAATTTAAATGATAATAATAATTTAGTGTTCAAGCGCGAACCTACACTTATTAAAAAAAAAAGATATTTCCAATGCCAAATAACTTTATCTAAGAAATATTTTCAATCTGCCTACCCTTTTCCTAACTATTTTGGGGGTAGCTTCCAGTCTTAACCGGATGAAGCTGTATACCAGACTTTTACTGGTACATGTGCCACATACGTACATACAACCTAACATTGAAAAATTAGGTCCAAAACCATTTCTAGTTATTAGTTCCCATTCAAAACTGATTTTTGTTAATTTATAAAGTGCTGTCCTACAGTCGGTTATAGCTGTTACCTGACCCACCCTACAAACGAACGAATTTGAACCCTCTGCCTGTAACATTAAGGATTATTTAATTTGCTATTAAACTATTTTTGTTAGGCGAGCAGTAGTCCAACGCTGCGGCCACAGACTGCCTAAGATAAAGAACCTGATATCTCTTGGCGGTCAACATCAGGGAGTCTACGGGCTGCCCCACTGCGGGGCACTGAGTCACCCCACCTGTGACTACATCAGGCAGCTGCTCAACTACGCTGCTTATGACACGTGAGTCTTATCACCTACATAACTATTTATTTATTAGTTAGAAATAGCACAACCAAGGGGCAAAAACGACAGGGTTTGTCTGGTTTAAAGATATCATCATCGTTTCAGCCGAAACACTTCCACTGCTGAACATAGACTTCCCCCAAGTGTCACCACATTGACAGGTCCCGTGCGTTTCGCATCCAGCGGACTGCCGCCACCCTCATCAGGTCATCGGTCCACCTAGTGTGGGGCTTACAACGCAGCGTCTTCCGTTTCGCGGTTGCAACTGCAGAACTTGTCGGTCCCATCAACCATCCTTTCTGCGAGCAATGTGCCCTGCGCAATGCCACTAAAGAATCGCATTTTTTTGGACTGTGTGGGTACCTTTGCTCCTATTGCGGATATCCTCATTTTTGATTCGATAACGGAATGAACTTCAAGCATAGCCCTCTCCATTGCCCTTTGATTGTTAAGGATATATACAGGTTATTAAATTTGGCACCTTGCCAACACAGCTTAATTTATGGCAATACCGAGATTTTTCCAAGTTGCGCCTATCACAATAACGCCTGCTTCCTGGCGAGTTGCGACAGCACGCGCTTCCTCGCTTCAACGCTCTTGTCCCTGTGACGACGCACGTACTTTGTGGTACGAGTACTAACAAGCATCAATTTATTTACTCTACTGAATTCTCTCTATCAATTATTGCAAGGTCCTTCTCCTCGTAGGGACCTTATTTGTTCAGAAAGTAATTGTTAATCGGACTATTCATCTCTTGACCTCCAAATATGATACAAAGTCTTAATAAACCATTGTTTGGAACATTGGCAAGTTCTACATTAACTACATCTAAAAGTCCAAGACAATGACGTGTAATTTTACCTGCACTGAATAAAGTTAAGCATCCATTGCTACATAGGATGAGCAAGGAAAAGGTAACCTATGCCAGCTATGCGGTTCATTTGTTTGGCAGTTACAAATTTGTGCGTAGTTTGGTGACATGGGTAGCAGTGGATGATGTGATTTCTACCTATATTTTTATAATCTTTATGCTAGCCATCTTATCTTGTCGAAGGGCCGAGAAATAAATCGGGACACTTCGACCCATTGAGGTCTTTTGTGGTTCCCAAGATAAGTAACTCCTCCCCAATCTCGTTGAAAATCCTCTTTATGAGTTTTACAACGAGATTAGGAGATATGAGCCTATAGTCTTCTGGTCTTGGATATCCTACCCCTAGAAGACTCATGCGCTTACTAACCAGTGCAGCGCGTGTGCACAGAAGGTGCTCCATGCGTTCCATATGTTTCCCGCATAACCTGCACATGGGTGTCGCGGTTAGACCCATCTTCATGAGCATATCGTTGGTTTCAAAGTGGCCAGTAAAGGCTTTAAGCAGGTAGCGGATTTGCACCCTGCTCTTATTCCAAATGCATTCCAGTGCTTTGAACGCAGAGCCCAGGCATTTTTGGGAGTGTTCCAGACCGATATTAGACAGCCAATGTGTTTGTTGACTGTGTTCTGCAAACTCCCTGAATGTGGCTTTCACGAGGCATTTTGCTAGCTTATTTTGAGCCCCACATTCTCTTTCTAAAAATACTCTGTCTCGCGCTATCTCCACGTACTTAGCTCAGTCGTAAGCTGCTCGCTGTGGCCTTAGAAATTACAGGGTTGCTTGCAGCTGTATTAAGCGTTTTGTATGCATTGCGCATCGTATATACTCATCGGTGAGCAAATACGGAGCGGTAAATGTGAAGATCGGATTTTTTTGCTAACCATATTTGTGTCCCACTGCTTCTCTTTCCAAATCCAAGACCAGCAAACGTGGTCAGTTCGTCACATAACCTTCGCCCTTTTCATACATAATGAAGCAGGTACACGGTACGTAGCATAGCAGTAAGCTGCTCGCTATGGAATAACGCCTTAGAACCTACAGGGTTGCTTGCAGCTGTATTAATCGTTTTGTATGCATTACGCGTCTTTACGGTGCCTACTCATCGGTCAGCAAATAAGGAGCGGAATATGTGAAGGTCGTCTTTGATGCTCAAGTATCCTTATGATTTGCTTCATTATTTGTTTTTGCACTTGCGATTGAGGACGCAAATATTGCACACTGTTACTTTTGACACGAAATGATTTTATAACCTTAGGTCTTTAGATTGGAAGTTTGATCTTAGTTAGATACCTGCTATCTATTTAAATTTAGTGCCATACTACTTAAATAGATTTACAGGACACAAGTACAATTTCAAAATTTTAAAAGCCCCCGATATATTTTTATTTCATGCTTGGATTGCCGATCGAAGCGTATCTACTATGTACATAGTAGACACGCTTCGATCGGCAATCTATTGAACACGTAATTAAGACACGATATCTTGCGAAAACATCCCAATTCAAACGCCCATAACTTTTGAACGACTAAACCGATTTTATTCAAACATAGCTAAGAACACTATCGACAAAAACACCTTTCAAACAAAAAAAAAAACTAAATCAAAATCGGTTAATCCGTTTAGGAGCTATGATGCCACAGACAGACACATAGATACACAGCAACACCCGTGGAACTTATAACACCCCTCTCTTTCCGTCGGGGCTTAAAAATGTTATGTTTTCCTAAAATTAATCGTATCGTGATAATTGTTAATTCTGTGTTTTTACTCCGGATCAGCATCATCAATAGGTTTTCTGCGAAAAAAATCTTTATTTCTGACCCTGATGTTGCGATGTTTAAACAAACTACATACATACCATACCAGTTCTTACATATGTGTTATGGAAGTCTAGATTACCAACATATGTAATACATATATTCTGTTAACTGCGTTCCGCTTTCTTCATAAGAAAATATTGCCTACAAACAGCTTGGCTGCGTTTCCTTTCACCGAGATGCGATGGTAGTCACAATTTATTTTATTTACTGTGTTGCACTATTGATTGTTTTAATAGGAATATATTTAAAAAAACGGCCAAGCGTGTCCGATTTTGCACATTTAGGGTGCCGTACCAAACTGCAAAATCAATTTGGTTGTTATAGAAAAAAACTGAGAGAAATTCAAAAAGAAAAATATATTATTATCTATTATTGGTATTTGTTTGTAAAATATATGTAGTAATAAATATTATCACCAAATTTAAGTTCATAGGTCAATGGGATGTTAAAAAAATCTTTGTGACAAAATTTTGTTAAAAAGGTTGACTTTGGTGGCTTTTCATTCCTTTGTATTCCAATATATTTTTAAACAAAAATACAATATTTACCTACACAATGATTTCTAAACAACGATACCCACTCGAAAAAAAATCGAGGACTGTAGCTCCAACAGTTTGGTTATAAAACCTGTGTGACAGATGACGGACAGATAGACAGCAACAGGGCTCCGTTAGAACCCTTCAGGTACGGAACCCTAATAAAAAAAGAAAGAAATACAATGTGTTTTCAACGAGCGATAAGTTCCTATCAGATGGACCCCTTTCTTGATGTTCGTAATTTTTAGGATTCTGTACCTCGAAAGGAAAAAACGGAACCCTTATAGTATCACTTTGTTATCCGTCCGTCTGTCTGTCTGTCTGTCAAGACCCTTTTTCTCAGGAACGCGTGGAGGTATCAAGCTGAAATTTATATCATATACTCAGGTCTAATGTCCCAAAGCTGTGAAAAAATCAAACTTCTAAAACAACGTAATCAAACGATACAGCCGTTTATGTCGCAAATTGCCGCAAATTTTCGACACTCGCAAGGGAATCAAAACCTACAGGGTACTTCCCGTGAACTCAGATTCTTGAAATTTGGTACGAAGCAACGTCTTATAGCACAGATAAAGGAAAAATTGCGAAAACTGTAAATTTTCAGTTACATCATATAATAAAAATATTTTTAATAATTTTAAACTTACTACCCCTTTCCTCATGAACGCGTAGAGGTATTAAATTGAAATTCATATCAAATACTCAGGTCTATAATACCTTTAAGCTGAGGTTTGTACGGAACCCTCGGTGTGCGAGTCCGACCAATTGTTGTATGGAGGCAATACGTAAGTTGAAGGCTGCTTCTCATTTCCTTATGGGTCCTTCGCCTTTAAGACTACATTTTTTTTCCATTTTAAAGCCACTAACTCCTAGCTTCTGTTACAGTTGGGTCCAAAACGCCCTCGTCCAATCGACGTACTGGCACGATCCCTTAGACGAGGAATCCTTCATACACAAATCGATCTTCCTGCCCGACATTAACAACGAGGTCTTTGTCAACAAGACGTACATACAAAACCTGCAAAATCTGGATCATTTCGTGCTGGTCAAGTTTGACAATGACACTATCGTTCAGCCGAGGGAGACGGAGTGGTTTGGATTCTATAAGCCCGGACAGTCGAAGAAGATGCAGCCGATGCAGGAGACCAGGGTTTATAAGGAGGTTTGTATTTTTTTTTTTTTGCTAGATTCTGGTTTTGCCTAACCATCTACAGATTGGGATGGGATGCTTAAATATAGTCTCCTTGAGTCTTCTTTAGTAAATGTTCATCCAGTGAAACCTAGGCAGTAAGATCCGTTATTACGGAATGAGCCTTTCTTAAATGGCTTAGTTAGTTCACATCCGAGAGAACTCATACTATATGAGCTGAGTGGTGCCGATCCATGCGTCTTGTTTGTGAACGGGCGCCATCAGTTGGGATTGGTCATAACTTTGCTGCCTCAGCCTGTTATTGTACTTTTTTATTGTTTGTTACTGTAGATGTTTTTACGTGCACGTCTTTTTACATTGTTCTCACTTAAATGTATTTTTTCAATAATAATGATGTAACCAATTTTTTTTAATTCAAACTGATGGAAAAGAGTGTCCGTGTAGTTTCAGACATACTGACGCTTGCGAATTTGCAACTAGTCATCTTTTTTTTTTGTTTGTCAATTCAAAAGATATCAAAAAAAAAACAGAAATGAAATAGTTTGTTTCAAATAAACCTTGAGGAGGTTTATTTGAAACAAACTATTTGATTTCTGTTTTTTTTTTTTGATATCTTTCCGTACCGTTGAGGCATGAGACTCGGTGGAGTAAGCATACAATTTTAAAGACTCTGCTCTCTACTCTATCAAAGATATTTATAATATCTTTCAATCTATTATTATTTGTATAAATTCATCAAATTTCTGTAAAAGTGTGGTTCATCATAACATAACATTAGGATTTATTTCTTAATATCTTTACAGGACCGTCTAGGCCTCAGGAAGATGGAAAAAGAAGGTAAGTTGGTCCTAATATCGAAGGAAGGCGATCATCTGCGTTTCTCCGACAAGTGGTTCATCGAGACTATCATCAAGCCTTATCTTCTCAATTAAACCAACTTGAGATAAAAGGTTAATGTAGTTAGCTAATAAGGGATCTAATCTCATTACCAAGTGATAGTGTTAATGCGCATTCGTTAATCATGTTTAATAAGCAATGAGTCTACTTTGTTACTAATTAGAATTATGTTTCCGTCTATTTTACAATCATTATTGAAGTCTGATTTGACTTTGTATTCAAAAGCTTTGTTTTCTTGATCGGAACGCACAACGTCGTTTACTACGCAAGAATCCGTGTCGTTTCTACAAACGAACTGTGCTGAACAAGAAAAAGTCTTGTCTGCACTAGACAAGATTCGTGTCTCATCATCATCATCTTTGTAATGTTCCCACTGCTGGGACACAGGCATTCTCTCTGTGAGAGGGAATGGGCTGTAATCCACCACGCGGGCCCAGTGCGGGTTGGTGGAAATGACATGTCTTCGAATGTTTGGTTCTAGGACATGTCGATGCGATGTTTTCCTACACCGTTTTGGAAGCAGTGGTGTTGAAATAATTTACACAAAGTAAAGCGCCTGACTGGGTTCGATCCCACCACCACTGGGCCACCACTGCTCGCCTAGGTTTGACATAATTCTTGTCGTATACATGATTAATTGGTCGCGTACGAGTTGACATGAATTCTTGCGCGGTGAATTTTCTTAGCCTGTACAAGCTTACTTACGCTGCGGTGTGATATAATACTCCTTACCGCAGACGCATATTGCGTCGGAAAAATTTACCATTATAGACGTTTTTATACGATGTGTGTCAGACACCACATACCGCAGCGTTCCGATTAAAAGACCAAAGCGCGTTGTGCGTACCGATTAAAAGACCAAAGCGCGTTGTGCGTTCCGATTAAAAGACCAAAGCGCGTTGTGCTTTCCGATTAAAAGACCAAAGCGCGTTGTGCTTTCCGATTAAAAGACCAAAGGCTTAACTCCGGTTAGACATGCACTTGAATATTTTGGACTTTTACCTTATTGGAAGCAAGTGTTTAAATACTTGAATTTGTCTGGCGCTTTATGTGTTAAAGAGTCTATGGAATCTGTATTGTTTTCTTAAATGAAATTCGAACCATAAGTAGGTACTGATAATATTGATTTATAGTTTTTTATGTTCGCACTCATTAATGTAAACATTAACAATTTTATGATACTCGATGAATAAGTTAGGCGATGACTTAAGTGTCTTACATAGTAGATAGCCATAAGAATCTTGAAGCAATCATATTGTGATAAAAACATTGATTTTAATAAATATTTTTAAATGTATAGAGATTGTTGTTTGTTTTCCACCCAAAGTTATTCCTTATAAAGTCAATAAAGATGCTGAAGCTGAATGGGACTTATTTACAAAATAGATCTATTAATATAATAGGTACTATGACATAAAATATTACATCATGTGTTATGCAAATGTAAGTGGAAGTGTCAGGATACTCCATCCCGACTGCTACATGCGCTTTATAAGGTCCGATGTATTATTTATAGCATTATACCTATATGTAACGGGTAACAGTACAATAACAAAAAAATACTTAAAAAAAAAAACAACTACCTTCCAAATAAAAATCACTACAAAGTGAAAAATAACTTCAATTTCGGAAGTCGGTGTTCTTGTTTTGGTTTCTTCGTTTTCTGACACCGACTTCCGAAATTGAAGTTATTTTTCACTTTGTAGTGTTTTTTATTTGGAAGTCGGTTGTATATTTTGTTAAAAAGTTTTTTTTATTTTTTACTTTTAGTTGTGGTTCATAATGGACCAATTATCCAAAGTGAAGCCAGAATAGATTAACCCAGAAACATGCAACTTGGACAAAAACAGTGGAATAAGAGCATACCAGGGTGAACTGTTCAACCTGCGTACCCCTTTAGAGCGTAATAGTGTGATTTTATGTTATGAAATGATGTAAACAATAAACAGACATCCGATTACAGGTATCCCGAGTGATTTGCCGTTATTTATTGAAAAGTTCTGATGTATCTCCGAAGTTCTTCAGCAGATTTTGATAAAATTTAAATGAGACCACATGACAAGCACCAGATTTCAAATAAAAAAAATCATCAAAATCGGTTCACCCAGTAAAAAGTTCTGAGGTAACACAAATAAAAAAATACAGTCGAATTGAAAACCTCCTCCTTTTTGCGAAGTCGGTTAAAAATGCATGAGAATCAGAGATTAGAACTATCATTCGAATGATAACTTGAAACTTCTTTTTGTGAGAGAGTGGGTGACATTTCGACACGAGGGTACAGCGCGGATTTGATAGATCTCGATTGGATTCCTCGCTATGTTTTTAGGGTTCCGTAGTCAATAAAGAACCTTAATAGTTTGGTTAATTTTTAGTTTCTCTCCGTCCGTCCGGACGTCCGCAGCTTAGCTCAGAGACTCTTAGTACCTACTAGAAAGCTATAATTTGGCATGGATATACAATTAATCACACCGAAAAAGTGGTAGATAGAATAAAAACTTAAAAAAAGATGTATGTTGGTCTCCATCCACCTACACGTAAAGTGGGGATGTTCTTTTTGTTTCTCGTCTATCCCATGGGGTGGGGTATCGTTGGTTAGGTCATTCATTATATTTTTCGATGTAAAATTAAGCTTTAAAAGGCTCTTTTTTGTTAGTCAAGAGTCCCCCCCCAGCAAGCTAAACGGTTGCTTTTGGGTATATGGGAAAATTCACAGCAGTAGTATATATAACGAACTTAAAAGGAAAACTAACACAAGTAATTAGGCTTTACAACTTTACGAGTCGACCAACCTTATTAGGTCTATTAATAATATACTTTGTAAAAAATTGTATAATGAGATTAGGGACAACAGTTTTCGAACCGCAACGTTAATTTTGTCCCTTTGTTAAAACAATGTTCGGTGCTTTCATTGTTTAAGTGCGTTAGTAATGTTATCTATTTATTTTGGTGAATAAAGTTGTTTATGCGGAACCCTATGTGCGTGAGTCAGACTCGCACTTGGCCGGTTTTCTTTCACCGTTTTGAAAGCAGTCGCGAGAATGAAAAAGAAAATAAGTACACAGAGTAAAGCGCCAGTCCGGATTCGAACCCATGGATCTCGTTCAGAAACTCGTAGGTAAGTCGGGGCCACTATAGGGTGCTCTTGATACGGTTATAATGTCACAGCTTAAATAAAACAAAAAACAACTAGTCACTTAATATATTTTTACGCCAAACAAGATACATATCATTGTCTATTCTATACCATAGATATCCGATATCCGTGGTCTATACACCGTCATTCTATGAGGCTCTCTAGGTCTTGCTGCCGAGTTCTGACAGTCGTTCGGTCAACATCGGGTTGTGATCGGGCGTCTACGTAAACTCGTACGCATCTGTTGAATTCAGAACTTCTTTTTATGAAAGGGGCGTTGGCTCCTCGGACCTTGTGCAGAGGGAACTTCACTATGCATTGTAGCATACAGCGTTCTGCGATTTTGTAACTAGGGGATAAGGAAACAAGAAAATTATTTAGTAGTTCGGGACGGTAATTCCGTTTGCCAGATTCATAAATATAAAGATGATTCTGCATAAGGTACTAAGTAGTCCCACCGCCGGCTGACGAGGAAGCGATTAACTATCATATTATAAGCATGCAGGCATATTATAAGTTGGGGGATTACATCACTGATAAAAATGCTTGGCTCAATGCTACTCTTGCTCCACAACCACTAGGGCGCAAAAACAAGTGATATGCAGAACATTATTGTTTTGTAGAATTGTTGGACCTGCTGAAGACTGTATGAATATATTTGTATTATATAGACTCAATTTCTTTTAGTATAGTATAACTGCGCAGCACGTGTGTGAGTACTATGTACCCAACTGTAAATCTACCATTTGCTGTACCTTGGTGTCGTTCGTTGACTTGTGTTTGCCCTAGCAGTTGAGTGTGTCATGCTCTCTCAAATGTCTCTCTGATGGTGGCGTGTGTGTTGGATCATTCGGTTCCCTTCATGATGGTTGAGCTGGGTGGTGCCGATTCATGCGTCATGTTCGTGAACGGGCGCCGTCAGTTGGGATTGGTCTTAACTTAACTGCTTCGGATGCTAGTGTTTTTCTAGCGCTTATTATGTAACTGCACAGTACATGTGTGAGTACTTTTAATACTTTGTACCTGTACGTAGTATAGTATGTAGTGATTCTGGGTGCATTGTCCTCACACATATAAATTTATTAATGTATGTACTTATGTACCTAAATATTTGTACGGTTCACGTACAGGCAAATTGCTTACGCCGCGACCTACTTTTAACTACTCGTTTTTATTTACTTTATTATTATATTTAGTTAGTTGACCAATAGCTGCCGTAGCGCTATAATCGCGGATTAGCATCCAACCTAACTTTCGTGTAACTTTTACGAATAAACTTTACTGTGGTGTAATCTGTGGTTTTCGTCAACTCACATCAAACAACTCAACTGTAAGTAACCGGCTACCTCTGAGCCGTACATAAAACTGGTCCTTCGAACCGGATATAACAGGTGCGTATTCTCTCTGTTAACGTTAGCGAATCTGTCTAGCTGGAGTCCCAGAAGAGCGGATCGCGTTAGTGGGGCGCTAACGCACTTGATATCCAAAACTTGCGGAAACTTCGCAACTTTGGTGAACTAGTACCTGCGGTGATACAACTCTACTCCACCAACGGTCAAGCCAATAACTAATAACCATGGTTCAGAGCGTAACGGAACTGATAAGCCATCAAGAAACAACCTTCAGAGACTTGAAGCTTATTTGCACCAACTACAAGAAGGACAGTCCCACCAGGAAGAACTTGGCGTACCTGGAGGAGCGTCTTTCTCGGCTGAACAATAACTGGGAGAAGTTTGTTCACAACCATCATCTACTGGAAGAGTCTGGAGCAACAGACCTTCAATACTTCAACGACGACATTTTCAACTGTACGAAGAAGATGTATGAAGAAGTGCTGCAAGACATGTTGAAACGTAAATCGGAATTGCCGTCTGCACCTGCTGGTAAGACGGAACAACCACCTGCTACGCCTAAGCAAGGTAAGGGACAATCGAAATTTACTTTCGACGATATCCAATTCCACGTACCTCCTCGGGAAGCAAGCGAGTCGGCGGAAAAGCAACAAGTTCTTTTGCGTCAACAATACTGCAACTTTAGAGCGTTTGAACGCACTGTGGAAAAGGTAAACATAGCATTGGCAGTACCGATGGAAAAATGGGAATTAGAAGACAACTTAAGCACCCTGAAAACTAAATGGGAGCAAATCGAAAAGGCAAATTGGGAACTAGAGTACCTACTACAAGATGAGGACTCAATTTATCAACAGAAATACAATACAGCAGAAAACTTCTATGATGACCTGAAAAGGAAACTACAACACAACATCTGGAACAATGCACATTATGAGAAATCTACGCCAAAAATTCAAATACCCGATTTCCATGGCAACTATAACCAGTGGTTGACTTTTAGAGACCTCTACCTCGAAAGTGTACACAACAATCCGACACTTTCGAAGGCTCAAAAAATGCAACACTTGAAAACAAAACTGAAGGGTGAAGCAGAGAAACTGGTTCAGCATCTTGGCATCAGTGCTGAAAACTATGCATCTTGCTGGGACATGCTGACCCACCGCTACGATAACAAACGGCTGTTATTTACATCATACATGAATACACTCCTGAATCAACCTAGTATTCAGCAACCAACCGCAGCAAGCATACGGAAGCTTCATGACGTCATGATGGAGTGCTTGAACGGGCTCAAAAACATCGGGCTAGACATCACCAACTGGGATCCGATCGTGGTCCACCTATTGATTCAAAAACTAGATAGCGTTACGTATAACGAATATATAAAGGAGATCAAACATCCCAGGGAATTTCCCGAACTGGAAGAGTTCGCCGAGTTTTTAGAATCAAAGTTCATGTCACTGGAAGCTCTGCAGGGAAGTAGCCAAAAATTCTCGTCATCAAACAAACCATGGAAATCGGAAAAGCAGCCTCATAAGGGATCAGAAAACCGAAATTACAACTACAAGAATAAAACGCAGGGGTCATCGTACTTTAACAAGTCACAAAACTCACCAAAAACCTTCTTCACGACAGCAAAAACATGCCCAATATGCAAAACTAATCACGTATTGATGAATTGCGAACAATTCTTGGCTATGGACACAAACAAACGGAATGACGCAATTCGCAACTTGCATATTTGTAAAAACTGCCTATTCAACCACAGAGAAAAACAATGCAAATCACGAAAGACGTGTAAATTGTGTCATAAGGCACACCATACACTTATGCATGAAGATGTAACTGAACTATCTAGCAAAAAACAAGCAACAAGGGAGGAAAACCCATCGTCGACCCTTTCGACTTCCTATGGGGTCAACAACATAACGAACGAACAAAGGGAAGTGTTGTTGACAACTGTACTTCTGAAAGTCAAAACAATTGATGGAAACTTCATCAACTTGAGAGGCCTACTAGACCAAGGCTCTCAAGTGAGCCTAATAACGGAAAACGCGGCACAACGCCTCCGATTACAGCGACGTAAAGTGAGCGCTGTTGTATCGGGTGTCGGAACCCTTAGCGGCAACTGCAAAGGGGCAATGAACTTAGAATGCCAGTCAATACATTCAGACTACAGACTAAACTTTGAAGCATTAATTATGAAAAAACTCATAAGCAACTTACCTACCGCATCGTTCCCAATCAGCAACTGGGACTATTTAGAAAACTTAAAACTAGCGGATCCACAGTTCAATCTGTCGGGCCCGATCGATCTACTCTTGGGCGCGGACATCTACTCAGAACTTATCCTAAACGGCGTCATCAGGAGTGAGAGATACCCCGTAGCTCAACAAACGAAAGTAGGCTGGATTCTATGCGGGAATGTAAAGACATTCAACTGCTTGGTGACACTAAACGATTTCGAAAACATGGCAAGATTTTGGGAAACCGAGGAAATTCCAGACAAGTCATCATCAACTAGTGAGGAACAACACTGTGAAGATTATTACAACGCAACTACCACAAGATTGGCAAACGGACAATATGTGGTACAAATGCCTATGAAGCCTAACTACGAATCAAACTTAAACAATGCAAGGTCACAAGCATTAGCACAGTTCCTTCAACTGGAAAGGAAAATGCTAAAAAACAAAGAACTCAGTTACGAGTACACGCGTTTTATGAACGAATACATCGCTATGGGACACATGAAACCAGTCACAGAAGAAAGTAGGGGCCGAGTTTACCTACCTCACCACGGCGTGATGAGAGCTGAGTCCACTACAACAAAACTAAGAGTAGTGTTCAACGCCTCGTACAAGACAAAAGGAGACAGCAGCAGTCTCAATGATCACATGTACTGCGGTCCGAACTTACAAAAGGACATACTGACACTACTAATTAATTGGAGAACGTACAGATACGTCTTTACGGCGGATGTAGAAAAACTTTATCGGTTCATCTGGCTAAACGAAAATCAACAACATCTGCAAACTATAATCTGGAGATCTTCCCCTAAGGAACCTCTACAAGATTGGCAGTTGGGCACAGTAACTTACGGAACAAAAAGTGCACCTTATCTGGCAATGCGCACTCTACATAAACTCGCAGAAGATGAAAAAGATACCTATCCGGAAGCTGGAAACGTCCTGAAAAACTACTTCTACATGGACGATTTGGTTTACGGACAGGATACTGTCGACGCATCGAAGACACTGGTCACATAGCTAATTGAGTTGCTGAAAAAAGGAGGATTTAACTTGAGAAAATGGAAAACTAACGAACCGAGTATCTTGGAAGACTTGCGAGATGATCAAAAGAGCCGCAATACGAACATCGACTTTAGCCCAGAACAAACAACTAATTTAAAAATGTTGGGCATGAGGTGGAATCAAGACAACGATAGCTTCACATACCAATGGGATCTACCAATCAAGAAAATACTGACAAAACGCGTGCTACTGAGCGAAATAAGCAAGCTATACGACCCACTTGGATTACTATCGCCACTTACAATAAAAACCAAACTTCTGTTCCAAAAAATCTGGATAAGCAAAACCAACTGGGATGAACGCTTAACCGACGATCTCGCTACAGAATGGGAAACAATTAGAAAAGATATCCCGTTGCTAAACAAACTTTCCATACCACGATGGTTACAATGTCAAGAAAACAATCTAGAGATACACGGGTTTTGCGACGCAAGCGAAAAAGCTTACGCGTGCGTCATTTATAGCCGAGTGAAAACTGAAGCCGGCGAATACAAGACTACACTAATTACTGCAAAAACAAAGGTTGCACCAATCAGCAACAGGATAACTGTACCTAGAATGGAACTTTGCGGGGCCGTTTTACTAGCCAAACTGCTAGAAAAGGTTCGGAACACTCTCAGCACTAAAAATCTACATTTAAGGTGCTGGAGCGACTCCAAGGTCGTTTTAGCCTGGCTGCAGGGCGATATAAACCGATGGGAGAAATATGTAGCTAACAGAGTAAAACAAATAAACAGCATTATCTCAGCAAACTGCTGGAACTATGTGAAGTCAGAAGAAAATCCTGCTGACTGTGCAACTCGAGGGCTTACACCTTTTCAACTCCTAGATTTTAAACTTTGGTGGAATGGACCAGATTGGTTAAAAACAAACATGCCAAAAATTCATCAGGACAATCACCTGACCTACACAACAAACACTGAGTTGCAGGAAATAAACTGCTGCGCAGTCACATACAAGCATTGTGAAATAATTGATACATTACTTAATAAAAACAGTAATTATAAACGCGTAATACGAGTGCTTGGATGGATTGTACGAATAAGCAATATTCGTAAGCAAAAACGCACACTAAACTCAACCAATAAGTTAACCGATTGCGGTAACAAAAAGGAGGTTATGTGTTTGTCACCACAAGACATTATGGGAGCAACAGAATTGCTCATCAAAAATGTTCAAAATGAAAACTATGGCGACGAAATTGAATGTTTAAAGAAAAATCGACCAATATCAACAAAAAGCAGCTTGCTGAAGTTAACCCCAATCCTTGACGACCGTGGAATACTGCGCGTGAAGGGCCGACTAGGCTACTCAACTTTATCTCCCGAAGCTAAACATCCTATTATTCTTCCGGCTACAGGAAGATTAACGGAGCTTATTATTCAAGAGGCTCATCGCAACACTCTCCACGGAGGCGCCCGACTCACTTTGGCCCATTTACGTCAAACATTATGGGTCATTGGAGGTAGCAGAACAGTCAAGAAGGAGCTACGACAATGCGTCCGATGTCATCGTTTCAAACCAAACCGAAACGTACAACTGATGGCAGACTTGCCAAAGGAGCGTGTAACTCCATCAAGACCATTCACAAACACAGGCGTAGACTATACTGGGCATGTTGATGTGAAAATCAACAAAGGAAGAGGCGTTAAAACTTGCAAGGCTTACATAGCAATCTTCATATGCATGGTGACCAAAGCTGTGCATTTGGAATTGGTGTCGGACCTGACTACGCAAACGTTCCTCGCCGCATTCAAAAGGATGTGTGCCCGCAGGGGTACACCCAGACACGTATTCTCCGACAACGGAACGAATTTTGTGGGCGCAGCAAAACTACTTCAACAGGAATTTGAAAAACACAATACGTTTAAGAATTCAGAATTCTTCGATGAGATGAGCCACTTACAAATTGAGTGGCATTTCAATGCACCACTTTGGCCAACAGCTGGAGGCCTGTGGGAGGCTGCTGTCAAAGCCATGAAATATCACCTACATCGAGTACTGGGGGAACAGAAGCTTACTTTCGAACAATTTACTACTTTACTAAATCAAATTGAAGCCTGTCTTAACTCTCGTCCGCTGTGCCCATTAACAGAGGATGTCGAAGACCTGGAATATCTAACTCCCGGCCACTTCCTCATTGGTGGCCCCCTACTGTCACTACCACAAGAAGAACAAGATTTTGCTGAGCACGATCTAAGAAACAGATGGAGGCTTGTTGAACAAATGAACGTACACATCTGGAAGCGCTGGTCGAACGAATATCTACATCAACTGCAAACCCGAAGCAAATGGCAGCAACCAAAAGAAAACCTGAAACTAGGAACCCTAGTATTAGTCAAAGATGAGCACTTACCTCCTGGCTGCTGGGCTATAGGAAGAGTCCAGGAACTACATCCAGGCGCTGATGGTCGAGTACGGGTTGTTACCTTAAAAACAAGGAAAGGGTCACTTAAGCGACCAATAACGAAGCTAGCACCATTACCACTTAAACCCGAAGAACCTAGGGTAAACGAAGAGGAAGAGCAAAGGAGACCTACTCCGGAAACTACAAAACGGGGAGGCACAGCAAAAAATAAGAACAATTGGCTATCACTAGTTCTCCTAGCCATGCTAGCAATGACGGGGCTTGCACAATCAGCGCCAACGAATAACTTGAACTTGAAGGTTACACCTATATCAAGCAATCATCCGATTTACTTCGATGAAGCTGGGCAAATGAAACTAATACATGACGAATGGACCCTATTGGTTTACTACAACTTAACCTCATACTGGCAAGCAACTGGTCAGATCAATGATTATGTGAACCAAATAGATAAACTATGCCAAAGAATATCACATGAGTACTCGCCTTGCGAAACAATTGTCGGCCACCTACGTCATGAACTGAGTCACCTAGCCGACTACAACTCTATGCTGCTCACTCAACACTCAAGACCAAAACGAGGTTACTTTGATGGAGTTGGGAAATTAGCAAGAACTCTTTTCGGAGTGCTCGACGCAGACTTTGCCGAAAAGTACGAAAGAGACATACAGAATCTACAATCAAATGATGACTACCTACTACAACTTATGAAAAACCAAACATTAATTGTAGAGGCTGAAAACAACGTTATAAAAAAGAACACTGCCTTTATGGATGAACAATTCAAAACATTGCGCATCTACATGAACCAAACTTGCAGCGAAATCACAAAAATAGTGAACAAGGCGCAAATGCTATTCACAATGAATGACATAAATTCCGCTGCCGTGACGTCAACTCTGATTATAAGTGATCTAAACCGAATATTGGAAATGCTGATAAACACTCTCGCCAACATTTACAGAGGGCATTTAGATACCCATCTATTTCCTGCTAATCAACTGATCGAACAGCTAAACATAATATCCGGAAGGTTGCCACAGGGATTATCGTTACCTGTAAAGGGCACTCAAAGGGATTTGAAAAATATCTATGACCTGATCCATGTGAAGGCTCGAATAACAAACAACTACATGCTATTTGAAATACACATCCCCTTGCTGAGCGATGAAGACTACAAGATATAACTCTACAAGACTAACTCTTTTCGGAGTGCTCGACGCAGACTTTGCCGAAAAGTACGAAAGAGACATACAGAATCTACAATCAAATGATGACTACCTACTACAACTTATGAAAAACCAAACATTAATTGTAGAGGCTGAAAACATGCACGATAAAGACGCCCCATGTGAGGCCCAAGTCTTCAACCAACAAGAGTCTTTATCATGCGTCCTCAATGATGTAACATGCAAAGAAACCTGGACAAAGCTTCACAAATCGAATATGTGGCTATTTACATTGTGCGGGAAACAGCTGATGCGCGTCATATGTAACGATCAAGTTACGCCAGCGGTCATTGACGGGACTGGAGTGATTTCCTTGAAATCAAAGTGCTTACTACAGAAAAAGGACGCCACAATATTTACACACAATCAGCTGGGAAGTACTTTTAACATGGAACCAGAGATAGAAATACCAACTATTAATTCGACTATTAACCACATCTTTGACCTCGGCTGGCAGAATGCAAAATTAAATATAACTGAACAAGAAACGCCAACTGCAGTAGAAATAAGAAAAGTAGACCAGCAGTTGGAATTCCAGAAAAGCAGAGAAATATTACCGAAGGCGTCTCACATGTCAAGTCACGACATTTATCTCTACTCGGTTACTTCTTTGATGTTGGGAGGAATCGCTGCGCTTGCCCTCTATATTATTATTAAACGATGTTTGAAAACGAAAACAAAGGAAGACGTCAAAACACTCTCTGCCGAAAGAGGAGTGACACCTAGAGGAAGGGATAACTTTGGAAGGGACATCGAGCTACAAGAAATGCATTCGACAGCAGCGGAGCCCGTTTACAGCGAAGCAAGACAGCCGATGAAAGCATTTCACTTTGACTAAATTGAGTGTTATAACCTATACCTATATTTTTACATCTTTTACCAGGACACATTAACTATTGTTTACTATTTAACTTTAAATAACTACTTTTCACTTTAATTATATTATTATTTGCTTTGTAATGGATGCTCATCCCACTTTTCCCTCGGGAGCATGTACGGTTCACGTACAGGCAAATTGCTTACGCCGCGACCTACTTTTAACTACTCGTTTTTATTTACTTTATTATTATATTTAGTTAGTTGACCAATAGCTGCCGTAGCGCTATAATCGCGGATTAGCATCCAACCTAACTTTCGTGTAACTTTTACGAATAAACTTTACTGTGGTGTAATCTGTGGTTTTCGTCAACTCACATCAAACAACTCAACTGTAAGTAACCGGCTACCTCTGAGCCGTACAATATTGTAAAAAAAACATTTTTTTTTTTTTAAAAGAGTAAGTATGGAGTTTCTTGTGCGTTCTTCTCCATAACAAGCTACTTTCCGAATGCACGGTAGAATCAATTTTTATTCCTTGTAAATTTTAATGTAACTAACGTTCAAAAGTGCCGCTTTGTGGCCTAGTTGAAATAAAATATCTTTGTCTTTATCAACTATTTGGATTTAGAAGAAACGGACAAAATATATATAGAGTGTCAATAAAAGAGACGTATATTAATAGTTGATCGCTGGCTGTTCACAGTGCAGGCGAGAACTCTCTCACCACTAGTTTGTCGCATCGACAACAGCTATCAAAGGAATACTCGCTCAGCGATGCTCGCTTGGCGGTTGACGCCGAGAGACCAACCAGCAACCGGCCGCCCCGAGCGAGTGGTGCGAGTAATCGCTTGTCGCACAAGAACACTCGCTTATAGCCGAAACTATTGAAACTACACACACGCTGCTCGCTAACTCTTATCTAGTTTCTAGCTCTACTCGCTTCTCGCTAAGCGTCGGCGGTGGAATAAGTGCAATAATAAAGCCGGGACAATGGTCTCCGTACATTCTTCTTAATTCTCTTCATTAAGGTTGCCCTAGTCGATAATTCTTCCATACAAATGTAGTCTGGCGATTACTTCACTGTTTGACGGTGTACAGCCCCGGATCTACGACTTTTTCGAACCGGGGCAAAACCTTGATAGTGGCGCCCCCTCCCTTCAGTATTTGAGAAAAACTGTTAAAACTGCCAATGAGTAGCATTTTTGTAAACATTTGTTAAACTAATAATCCTTTAATAAATTTAAACTTTTTATTATCTAATAACTTTCTTTTGTGACATAAAACAGAAACAGAAAAAAAATCAGGAAATACTACAACTTTACACGGCGTGCTTTCTTTTCTGCGAAAGAATCTATTAGCTCCTCAAAGTCCGTCGCATAGGCAGTTTTGTTTTCAATGGCTCTAAAAAAGTTAGTTTTATGCTAGAAAAGTTTATTTTTCAAACATAATATATTAAAATTCGATTACTAGATAAAAACTTATGAGATTGTAGGAAAAGAGGCTTCATTTGTTCGATATTTCGAATTCTTGTCTCAAGGATTTGGCGCCCCGCTGGAACTGCCGCCCGGGGCAAGTGCCCCGGTTTGCCCCACCTTAAATCCGGGGCTGACATCATTGTTTATTTTGAATGTACACCATACAAAATAAACAATGATATCAATTTGTCTCATCATTATCTAGCCCTTTATGGAAACAAAGAGTAAAAAAAATATATTTCGAAGTTATGAGCGTCAAAAGTTCCTTATTTCAACACTAATTTTAACGCATCTTTTGGCGCAAATACCATAAGAAAAAGAAAAATTACAAAACAGCACCATACAGGGATAGATTAGTAGTTCAACAATGCATTTAATTTTATTTTGAATAGATTCGTTTAGTCTTTTTTTTCAACATACCTATCCATACTCCCAAAGGCCTGTTTATAAAATTAGTAAATTTATCTTTTTAGTTGTGCACGCATCACGTAAAATGTATGAAACCAATATACCTAGATAACCTTTATACATAAAAATTGTGCGTAACTTGAAGGATTACTATTTTTGTTTCATCGCAATCGGTTCACACTTTCAAAATATATAATTATGTATTTGAAGTGTTCAATTGTGACATTTTCTGAATGGCGATTCGCCGCAGAAAAACGGCTCTAGTATGTATGAAGGTAAGGTAGGTATGTAGGTAAGTAGAGTAGGTAGGGTAGAGTAGGTAGCTTAGGGTAGGTGGATAAGAAGGGTAGGCAGTTGGCGGGAGCGAAGACGCGGACACATCTATACCAATATTATAAAGAGGAAAGATTTCTTCGTTTGATGTTTGTTTGTTTGTTTGTACCGAATAGGCTCCAAAACTACTGGACCGATTTCAAAAATTCTTTCACCGTGGGAAGCTACTCTATCCCCGGGTGACATAGGTCTACTTTTTATCCCTGTATTTCCACGGGAACGGGAACTACGCGGGTGAAACCACGAGGCGTCCTCTAGTGTAATATAAAACACAAGTTATGCCGTTCAATGTGTAGGCAGGTAACTATCATAATCGAGCAAGGTTACAGACCACTTATAAATACCTGTAGGACCTATATATGTATACCTACTTACATTTATCTTTAAATTAGAATGTATTCTTTGTAAGTGCATAGTTATTTATAGGCCAGACACAAACTGGAAAATCAAAGGTACACCCGGACTCCAAATGTACAGTCGGCAACAAAACAAAGCTTAGGGACGATTGGGACGAACCAGAAAAATATACTGAACAACAGACATAGGCAGATACTTAAACTACGTTTTGCTTTGAAATAGGGTGTTTCACAGTGAAGCACAGTTCACAATATGTTTATTTTTCACCGAAATCGTATAAGAGTTTTATTTTATATTTGTTACTAGCTGACCCGGCAATTTTTATATATATAGATTACCGTTTGCTACAAACAGGCCTCATCCCCCGTAGCTTTCCATTCACCCATGACCGAAGAAATTCTTCTTCTTCCTCCTTTTTATATATATAGATAACCGTTTGCCACAAACAGGCCTCATCCTCCGTAGCTTTCCATTCACCCATGACCGAAGAAATTCTTCTTCTTCCTCCTTTTTATATATATAGATAACCGTTTGCCACAAACAGGCCTCATCCTCCGTAGCTTTCCATTCACCCATGACCGGAGAAATTCTTCTTCTTCCTCCTTTTTATATATATAGATAACCGTTTGCCACAAATAGGCCTCATCCTCCGTAGCTTTCCATTCACCCATGACCGAAGAAATTCTCCTTCTTCCTCCTTTTTATATATATAGATAACCGTTTGCCACAAACAGGCCTCATCCTCCGTAGCTTGCCATTCACCCATGACCGAAGAAATTCTTCTTCTTCCTCCTTTTTATATATATAGATAACCGTTTGCCACAAATAGGCCTCATCCTCCGTAGCTTTCCATTCACCCATGACCGAAGAAATTCTTCTTCTTCCTCCTTTTTATATATATAGATAACCGTTTGCCACAAATAGGCCTCATCCTCCGTAGCTTTCCATTCACCCATGACCGAAGAAATTCTTCTTCTTCCTCCTTTTTATATATATAGATAACCGTTTGCCACAAACAGGCCTCATCCTCCGTAGCTTTCCATTCACCCATGACCGAAGAAATTCTTCTTCTTCCTCCTTGCCATTTCCCGTTAGTCAGGGTCGGTTTTCCGGGTCCTTACCTACTCGATCCGATTAGACTCGACCCGAAGAATAATACCTGCATATTTCTGTTTTGATAGGCAGTCAGATCATATAGTAGTTGAAAAGTGTTGATTTAAGGCGTGCACCGCAGATAATGTAAAATTTAAATAATGTTTGGCTGCCTAGCCTTTTCCCAACCATGTTGGGGTCGGCTTCCAGCTTTTGGATCGCCGACTTGGATAAATAAATCAATAATTAAACAAGTTCTTATCCTTTTTATTATAGTATACGCTTTGTACTTTGTAGTAAAAATCACAGATTATTGTTAATTATCATTACAATCTTATAGCTAGTGGCACGGTGGTATTTATTGGATCAGTTATAGGTGATTTTAAGGCTATAAATGGTGGTGGAAACGAAATCACACTACGAGGATAAATTTTGTATCATATTTTTTTTATTTGATATGGGTTTGCTTTTGACTCTAGTCTAAGTCATAGGTGACAGAGACAGTGTCGACGATGGAGTGAGCTTACCCAGAAGAAAAATATCAAATATTCAAATATTATATATGTCAATATTCAAATATTCTATGTATAGTAAATTAATACGTTATTTAGAATTAAATATAACTTTGCCTGACTGTACAAATGGCACTGAATTATTAGTAAAACATCTGGTATTATTCTTCGGGTTGAGTGTAATTGGGTCGAGTGGGCACGGACCCGGTTTTCCTGGGCATGTCTTCATGAGGCGCCACTTGTTCCGTAGGTAGATAGACCGCACTTTTTCATGTCCTTCTGGATACTTGTCATCCAAGAAGTCATCGTTTGTTCATCATGGGATCATTGGGAAAAATAATGAAGAGATTATAATGTTTAATTTCTGTCTCTGATCAATCTGTTCATAATTCGTCCCTTGATTTTAACGCCGACTGTACCAACCTGTGGGCGCTAATTACTTTTGTCCTTGTCCAAACCAGTTTTCATCAAGACCTTTAAATAGTTTTTTGTTTACAAAATCGCAACTCACTCGTAGGGATTGATGCAGTCCATGCGAATGACGTTGTACCCTTGATCTTGTGCCAGTTCCTTGCTCTTCTCTGCCATGTACACAGCTAAGCCTTGTCTCCGAAATTCTGGGAGAACTGTTATCATTTTGATCTGGAATATAGAAGTAAGGGGGGTTCTGTCAGAATCTTACTGTATCTACCTGATACCTTTAAGCGAGCAATTCTTGTATATATGTATCTATATATATAATCTGAATCTCGGAAACGGCTCCAACGATTATCATGAAATTATTTATGCAGGGGGTTTCGGGGGCGATAAATCGATCAAGCTAGGTTTAATTTTAGAAAACATCGTTTTCTCTATTTTCACCCGAGCAGGGCTCGGTCGCCCAGGTACTAAAATTAAATTAAAAAAACCAGGAAAAAAAAATGCCTCGTATCGTATAGGCCTACCAGAATCTCGTGGCAAATGGGGAAATAAAGTTTTTGTGTGCAATACTGGAGAAATTGGATTAAACGACCTTGATACTGTTTAATTTTTATTGTATGTGCGTGTGTATATTTGTGTTTCCTAAGTATGTGTATGAAGATAATAAGAAACAAGATTTTTTTTATGCCCTGAGATTCCGAAAGTCATATACTCTCGTCGCTAAGCTAAGAGTACCCTCGACAAAGTCACCTTTCAAACAAAAAAAAGCTGAATTAAAATCGGGCGAATCATCCGTTTAGGAGCTTGTAATACCCCTATTTTTCCGTAAGGGGTTCAAAATGACTCTGCGGCCATCACGCTACGGCTTCATTTGCTTTAAACTAGACTCAAGAGACGGCCTGTTACTGTTCTGGGGTCAGGATTTTCAGAAAAACCACGTGTAAGTATATCGTGTATCTGTGCTCTTATGACACACGTGATTACTAAAGAAATTATATTATTTAAGAAGTTGTTACCTCATAAACTTTCGGTTGTTTGAATATATTCCACAGGTTTGGTGTTTCCTGCATCTTTGCCGTGAAGTATAGAAAATCTTTGGTGTTAGGATCCTGAAAACCAATGTTAAAAATAATTTATTTATCCTTAAAATCTTACATATTCGGGAATTAGGTAGGTACATTAGGTATGATACCTTGGTTTTTTTCCCGCTATATTTGACCACTTCCACTTTGACCAATCACTATTTTACCTTATGGAAAGCGATGATGCGGTCGACGACGAAGCACGCTTGCCTAGAAGTAACCTATTCACTCTTGACTTACAGAACCAGCAGCCTCATTGCGTAAGTAAATTCGGCAAGGCAAAAGGTTTGACCGCCATCAATTGACCAATTGCACATAGAAGGCAATCTACATCGCGCAATTACGCTGCTGGTTGTAGCTATCAAGGAAAACAGAATGACAGGGAATTCCACTCCTTAGCTGTACGCACAAAGAAAGTATTCTCAAAACTTTGAGTGCGGCGCATCGCCGTACGTCTAGTAGTCCGATGATGGAACGGAAGAAATGGCATAAAGGGGACGTATCCGGCTCGAAGGACCAAAATAGTACGACGAAGGTCTATACACTTTATTCAAGTGATTGTTCTGTACACTTGAGATGATGGATTAACCCGGGGATAATTAATTAAACTGCCCGTGTTCAGTGTAGTAAATTCACTGATTTATTTTACTTAGCAAGGACTAAATGAACGCGCGTATGCAAACGCTGATTTAGCTTAACCTACTTAATATTACGAAATGTGCGGGTTCACCGCACAGATATGTTGTCTTTACCTGTCTGTAGAATGCATAATTCCTTAAGTTTCTAGGGTCAACGGGGCTACTGGCGAAGCTGACGCAGAGGCCAGCTATCGCGCCGTCTTCCGCTCTTGCAAACAGCGAGTTGCCTGTTAAAAGTATACAAAGGTGTTATGAAGACTGAATAAATATTTTTTTAGAAACTTTTTCCAGCACTACGAATTTCCCATGTATCGTGGGCAAACAAACATTTATAGTTAAGGTAAGATAATATAAGTCTTTATTTGTTTTTAAAGAAAGGTTTACATGTCTCGTCAGGACGGATACCATAAATGGCTCTGATCATTTCTTTTCGCAATAATGCTCTGTGTCTATCCATGCTGTTACCCCAAAAAGCCTGTATCGTATGATGGATTCTATATAGGCGTGATATATGTTGTAATTGCTGTTTTTATGTTGGTTATATTATTTATTTGTCTGAGAGCTTAAACAAACTTATTATTCCTACTGCAGATCAATCTGGTAGAATCAATTTTTATTCCTTGTAAATTTTAACGTTCAAAAAAGTGCCGCTTGGTGGCCTAAATGAAATAAAAAATCTTTGTCTTTGCACAAATTATCCAGATTTACTTTGTGGAACTTCTTTTAACTTGTCAATATTAAGTTTGAAATTGTATTTAGTATGTTAAATTTGTTAGTGATATTGTTGCTGGGCCTCTAAGTCATATTCTGAACAGTAGTATTGAATCTGGTGTATTCCCTAATAGCCTAAAAACCGTAGTAATAAAACCTCTACATAAAAAAAAAATAGTGAAGATATGTCCAATTATATACCAGTAGCATTGATCCCAATATTCTCTAAGGTATTTGAAAAGATTATTTATCAAGCAATGGATAGATTTTTGAGTAAATGTAATATATTAAGCGAGGAACAAATGGGGTTTAAAAAAAATAAAAATATTAATATGGCAATATATAATCTCTTAACTAATATTATGACAAATGTTGACAATAAAAAGCCTGTATGTGCAATTTTGACGGATATGACTAAGGCATTCGACTACGTAAACCATGATGTCCTTTTAAAATAACTTTACGCCTATGGTATAAGAGGAAATATCCTAGATCTAATAAAATCATATCTTCGAGGCCGATTGCAATACACAGAAATCACGAGAGTATGCCTAAAAACTAAACGTGAACTTAAATATACTTCGGATTGTAGAGAGGTCAAACATGGCGTACCGCAAGGTAGCGTTCTGGGACCACCGTTTTTTCTCTTATACATTAATGATTTACCCCGTCAAACACATCACCCTATGGTGTTCTTTGCGGACGATAGTACTGTGATAGTAAAATGGTCGGACTTAAAAAAATATGAAAGTGAGATTAATAACACATTAGAGAGTATTATTCATTGGCTTAACAAGAATAACTTGATAATAAATTTACAAAAAATGAAGGTAATGCATTTTTACCAACGGATTAGTCCCGCTAATTTAACTGTCGGCTATAATGGGCAAACAGTTGACTCAACAAATATAGCAAGATTCCTGAGAATCATAATTAACAGCAATCTGACTTGGAAACCTCATTCTGAGGACGTGTGTAAAAAATTGAGTAAATTAGCTTACGTTCTGTACAACTTATCGCATAAAGTAAGCCATACTACACTACTAACAGCATACCATGGTTTGGTTGCATCGATATTGAGGTTCGGAGTAATTTTCTGGGGCAACTGTAGCGAGAGGGAGCAGATTTTCAAGGCTCAAAAGCGCTGCATAAGATCAATGTCAAGTTTAAAAACTACTGAAAGCTGTGAGCCTGTGTTTAGGTCGATGAAAATACTAACCTTCCCGTCTCTATACATATTGGAAGTGTCCATTTTTGTTAGATCGAATTTAAATTTATTTCCGACACTAGCCAGCATTAGATTACGCAGGGTCCTTTAAGACAACAATATATTATTAATATATTATTAATTAATTATTACATACAGGTAAATATAAAACAACACTATTAAGAAAGAATATTATGTCAATGGGGCCTATCATATATAATAAAGTTCCGCATAATTTAAAAGAACACCCTATTCGTATATTTAAAACTAAATTGACCACATTACTATTAGCAAAATGTTATTATTCTATTAATGACTTCCTGAATGATAAAGATTTATAACTGTACTTTAAATTTTCATGTAATTGACATTTTTATATTATATATTTTTTATTATAATTCCTAGATAAGCTTATTGATTTGTAATCGACTATGTATGTGACATTTTAAATGATAACATTTTTTTTTTATTCCTGGATGAGCTTATAGATTCGTTATCGACTGTGTATGTGACAATTAAGTTATTTGTGATTTTTATTTTATTTTCTGATGCCTTGTTAGATAACTACTCAATGACATTTTTTGTATTGTAACTTCAAAAAGTAATGTTTTTGCATGCTGTAAGGCAGAATATAGCGGAAACACCCAATTCTGTACCATCTCAAACTTGTACCTACACTGCTGGCAAATAAATAATTCTGATTCTGATTATGTTTTAATTAGATTTATCTAAATTGATTTTTAAATTATTTGTCTGTAACCATTTTATAATGTCGTCAATAGTATTATTAATGTCCATCTCTTGATCAGATTTCGTTCTAAACTTTAAATAAACATTTAACAGTTTAAATACACATACACAAACATCCAGACCCGGAGTAACTATCTGTAGGCCATAAATATATTGGTCCCGTGCGGGTAACGAACCCGCGACGCCCAAAGCAACAGCTAAGCGCTGCTCAGACACTGCGCTAACCGTGCTGTCTTGCAGGTTCTGTTGGCCCAAGATCGAGTCATGTTGGTTGATCGTGTCATTAGTATTTGCTAGAATATTTTAACTATTTATTTACTAAAACTTCATGCAATATACAGGTACATAGGCGGACTTAATGCCTAAGCCATTCTTTACCAGTCAACCAAGGATTGTAGAGACATCATGGCAGATGCATAAAAATTATAAATAATTATTAAAGTAAAATATTTGTGTCACGTTTACTGCGTCTGTGTCTGCGTGGTGCTGGTATAATCATCAAATTTTCCACTAATCTATAGTAAAGTAAGTAGATACCGGTGAAAATCTTGAAACGACAGATGGGCCTAAAAAAATCAACAGTGAAATAGGTACGACAAGTTGGTCCGATGGCCTGGCGAAGGCCGTGGAAAAAAGCTGGATACGAGAATTAAAAGTAGAACTTGTCGATGTGGCGGTGCTTGGGAGTGGCCTATGTCCAGTAGTGGACGTCGCCCGGCTAAAATAAGGATGGTGATGATGAATGGGCTATATATAGCTTTTATTCTTTTTTAAACGTTGAACCCACAGATTTAAATCTAACTAGACGACGCGGTTGTATGTACTTCGCGTGTCAAAAAACGGAGTTAATCTGAGTTTTTCATTTAGCATTACCGACACCGGAAATCCATCGAAATCTATAAGAAAATGCCTTTTTTGGCATATTGAGCTGTAAAGAATATATATAAAAAGTTGGCCGAGGCATTGGAAATGTTTTCTTTGATTGGTAAGTAAATTTGTTTTTAAATAGTTTGTGAAAAATTGCTGACATGGTTATTGGTTGGTTTTCATGCAGATAGAGGGACTTGCGTTATCTAGTTAGATTTATGTATGTGGTTGAACCACACTAGAAATTACTCCTGTATCGTGGATGTGTTTACAAAAATATAAAACTAACATACACAATAAAATTTCAAAATGTAAAAACCCCCGACACATTTATCTTGCGAAAACACCCCGATTCAAACAGTAAAACGCCCATAACTTTTGAACGGCTGAACCGATTTTATTCAAACATAGCTAAGAACACTTTCGAAAAAATCGCCTTTCAAATAAAAAAAAACTAAATAAAAATCGGTTCATTCGTTTAGGCGCTATGATGCCACAGACAGACACACAGATACACAGCAACACACGTCAAACTAACACCCCTCTTTTTCCGGCGGGGGTTAGTAAACAGCCAGATCCGAAACCAATATCTGTAGAATATAAAAATACAAATATTTGTTCCGTTCGCGAATCAAACCCGCAACACGCAGCGCAGCAACTGATCGCTCAACCGCTGCACCAATCGTGTCGCCTATAATGGTGGTATTATTATGATGGTACCTACCTTGTTTTAACAAACCAATGAGATATTCATCAAGTGCACAATCGTTGGAGATATCCATGTTTCGTGATTGAACCAGGACATGTTCTGATAAGTAGTACTGCTTAATCACGTCTAAAGCGACGCTTTGGTGTTCACTCGTCACTTGGGACAACGAAAAGTGATCCGGCTGAAGTGATAATATTCAAAATCAAAAATAAAATCAAATAGTTTATTTCAAATAAACCTTAGAGGTACATTTGAATTGTCAAACAAAAACAAAGATGACTCTATAATCAGAATTTTAATTCGATTCCAGATTTGACATTAGCTACTGTCATTTTGTGAAATAATGATACCACATATAATAGTGTAGTGATGAACACAAAAATCGATAAACAATCAGTGTGTGAAAAAATTACGGCTACCGAATGGTCTAAATGCGTATCCCATGTTGTCAAAGAAGAGGAAAACATGAGTAGGCTAGATATGTTAATTGACAATATCACAGACACATTTATAATAAATGTTACAGAAAGTGACAGCGATAGCGATAGCGATGACGGCGACAATATATAAAATAAATTATTACCATAATACATCTATCTGTTTTATTTGTCATGTTCCTTCATGATCACATTTTTTTATTTATTTCACACACAATTATAAAAGAAAAGTCTCAGATCGTTAATTAATCGTCAAAACTAAATTATCGGTTCAGAAATATTTAATTTCCTGATATACTTAGTTTACGAGAGTAAAATTATAAACGAGAAGAATCGATCCGGAAATATTCCATTTCCATATCGAATAATTTTGCAACGTCACTATTTAGTACTAGTCATAACGTTGCAACACTGAAATTGTCAAATCTGGAATCGAATTAAAATTCCGAGTATAGTTGCAAATTCGCAAGTGTCAGTAGGTCTCAATGGAGAATAATTTGCAAGAAACTCCACCGACACTCTTTTCCATCAGTTTTAATTACATTTTTTTGGTTAAATCATTATTATTGAAAAAATACATATATGTGAGAACAATGTAGAAAGACGTGCACGCAAAAGCTTCTAGAGTAACAACGAATTTAAAAAAAAGTACAATAACAGGCCGAGGCAGCAAAGTTATGCCAAATGCCAACTGATGGCGCCCGTTCACGAACATGACGCATGGATTGGCACCACTAGTTTAGGTATAGGTTTATCCATAATAGAACGGTGGGACCAATGTGATAATTTTATATATATGTAATATGGAACTGCGAATTTGTACAGTTTAGTCTAAACTGAACTACAAGATTGCTTACTATTGTATCTATAGATTTATTAATTTCTTCTAACTTAACAGATATCTGAAATTTTATGTGTCGTTCGTTTCTCTGCAAATCACTTATAATTTTAATTCTGAACGCATCCGTAAAACGTTCTATGCCAACAGCCAATCAGATCGCTGAATTTGAAGTGATGATTTTTTGGTTTCGTGACAAAAAACACTCATATTGATATTGCCAATATGTTCTATGTCAGATTTTTCTTCACTTATAAGCTTTCAAATATTGGGTTTACTTTTAAACGTTTCGATTTTAGTAGAAATGTTTTAATTTTAACTGGAAAACCTTCAGATAATGTCGTTACTGAAATAAAATTATTAGAATAAAACCTCAGATCAAATAAATATTTGATCTTAGACTAAAACCAATTATAACTGAACTGAAGTATTAGTATTAATATTACTACTTATTTTGTTGGCAAATATGATGAAAATTATTTTATTGAAGATGTAGTTTAAAAATATAATCACTATAAGTAATCTTTACGACACTAAAATGTTTAATGTCTCTTCTGAAAAATCAGCCTAATTTGACATAGAACATATTGCAATATCAACGACAATATGCGTATCTGTTGCTGGGGCGATTTTTGTGACACTTCTTTTTCCCAACTAAAACGTTAGGTGGTGGTTTGAGGAGACTTGTCTTTTGTCATTTTTGACCTTCAAAACAGTTCTGATTTTGCAAATTTCAACCGATAAATGAATGACTTTTGATGTTGTAGCCTCTTTGAAATACTTCCTTCTTGAGGCACTCTTCGCTAAGATCTTATGTACCTCTTTGTGGAAACAACATGCTTTAAAGACCTTTGCAAAAAATGTAAGGAGTGAGTGGAGAGACATAATAAAGGAGAAAGTATGGAAACCATGATAGTCACGACGAATGCTGGGGGCATTGGGGCTAAGACGCAAGGCGGGGAAAATCATAGGATAGATCGGATACTAACAACCAAAACTTTTTTCGATACCTTTTCTTGCTGAAGCATGTCCATGATACCGAATACACTGTGACATTTTCTCAGTTGTGGTTTATTTATAATTTTTATAGTTTTCGATAAAGCAGGAACCTCGAATTTCATTAGAGTTAGACGAAACATCACGAGAATTTGTACGAAATCTTTGATTCAAATGTTGCGCGAAAAGGCTGCTCCGTTGACAGATACTTTGGTTGACAGATTTCATCAATTGACAGAGAGTCTTGAATTACAAATGGCCAGTAATAAAAAATCGTTCTACAAGATTTATTGCAAATATTTCATGGAGCTGTAGTCTGGACTTACCTTCTATCTTTTTTTTAGGCATTCTTCCAATGACTCTGGGTGAAACGGGAGTGTGTGTCAGAGTTTAGTTTACTGGCTAAAACCCACCCGTGTTCCTTCAGTTGCTTACTTATCAAATTTTTAGTAAACGCATATTTTTGTTAATATATTGCCAAAACTGGTTTTTACTCGTAATCAACGTTTTATTCTATCCTTTTTTTCACTAAATTACATAAGTTTAGTTTGGTTTGTTTGTTTTTTAACCGACTTACCAATAAAGGAGGAGGTTCTATGTTCGACTTTATGTTTGTTTTTTTTTTATGTATGTTCACCGATATCTCCGTCAATTGTGGCACGATTTAAAAAAAAATATTTGAAAGAGTATGTTCCGAAATTTGTCCCATTTTAATTTGGTGAAGATCTGAGGAAGAAATTCGGATATATACAGCAGAACTCATCAATAAATGACGGCATATCTCTCGGGATTGCTGCAATCGCATGTCTGTTTATTGTTTATATCATTACATAACATAACATCACGCCAGTACGCTCGAAAATTAAATGGGACCACATGACAAGCACCAGCAGCGTTCAAATAAAAACAGAATCAAAAACAATCGTATTGAAAACCTCCTGCTTTTTGCGAAGTCGGTAAAAAATATCAAGGGAGTCTAGGGATCTAGGCCCATTTTTATTTTGAATAACAAGAGTTGTTTTTGACTACGAGTATAATAGACTGGTTCGTAGATTTTAAGCTTCAGCTGATGGTAAGTCATACTAGAGCACAACACAAATTAGCGCAACATTTTTCCAAAATATTTTGTGGCAAGGTCTTTCCTTGTGCCTTGTGGCAGAAAGTAGATATTATTGGTATCCAATGTAATGAATGTAACTAATATTGGATAATTTCTTGTGAAAGTACTTTTAATTATAATTTCAGTTTACTATCACTGAAACGTTTATTTAATTTTAATGAGCCGTGCTCGTGTAAGGCGATAAACATTAATACATTTTGTTAATTAGATTTGGGTACCTATCGATTAGTAGCCCTCTTTGCAGAAGCTGTTATGTAGAGACCACCTTCAAAAGAATGAACATATTTTTTATAAAACTTGCTACAACAATATGTAAGTACTTTGTAGCTATATTAAAATTACTAGCTGACCCGCGGGGCTTCGCTCCCGTCTAGTGGCTACCCTGCCTACCCTGCCTACACTACCTACCCTACCTACCTACCTAATAGTACCTAATATTTTTTATCTATCATCAATATTTTTCTCAGCGCACGCCAAAGAATGAATTTTATAGGATCATTTTGCTACCTTGGGTTACATTGTAGCAATTTTCATAAGGATCTATTTTTTTTTTGAAAATATATTATAGCCTATGACACTCAGGAATAATGTAGCTTTCTACTGGTGAAAGAATTTTCAAAATCGGTTCAGTAGATCCAGAGATTACTCCTTACAACGTCACAAACTCACCAATTTTATAATATTAGTATAGAAGTATAGATTATTTTAAATACGGTCCCTTATATCTTTTCCTATTTTCTTAATTTTTCAAGGTACAATAAAAATGCTTATACAGATCTGCAAATGCATAGAATTAATAGACATTGACTCATATGTACCTAAACAACAGTCCAAATCAGAACCTAACTTGTATACACCAAAACAAGAGGCCATAACCGAACCAGCCAATATCGAAGAAATTAAAGTGGACCACGTCGAACTGAAGCCCATACGAAAGTATTGGTTGTTGAACGAGCACCCGAAGTACACGAGAGGTCCAGCCATGCCGCGCGTTTATGAGGATGAGAAGGACACGAATTTGAAGCAGAAGATAGCGAATCTTGTGGATCAGACGGTGCGGGATACGCAAAGGAAGATGAAGAAAACTGAAGAGATAAAAAATGACAATCGAGACGAACCGCCTTATAAGGTTGGCTTTATCCTGTGCATGATTAAGAAATCTAAGAACGTCATGGATGAACTGTTCAACGTGGCTGTGAAGCACAAGGACCAGTGGAAGTCTCTTCAGCATCTGAAGGTCTTCGAACTGATCGTGCACACTAACGTTGATACTACGAATCTGTTACGACAACTTATAGATGTACATTTAAATCACATGAGCAAGAAGGACAGTAAGAAATCTACTACTCCTTTAGGTTTTTAAATGTTCAATGTTTGGTTGGGTCAATATAAAATGATAAATACAAAAAATATCAGTTTTTAATTATTTTTTTGTTATGGTTGGTTCACCTAAATACTCCGAAATTGTAGATCAGAAGCGATTTTATTAGCTAAGCAGCAAAAACGATATGAAGAAAAATCTTTTTGGCAAAAAAATACGTCGGTGCTCCGTAGACTAATTGAAGTTTGACCAATTCTTCGTTTCTTCAATTGGTCTACGGAGCACCGACGTACTACTGACTTCCAAATAAAAAGCTACAAAGTGAAAAATAATTTTATTTTTGGAAGTCGGTGTCCATAACGCAAAAAATTGGTACCTTCAAAAGACACCGACTTCCAAATATTGCAAAATAGTACATTATGGTACAAGTGTGTAACGTTGGTGATTACCGCTGAGGCGCCATTGAGACCCGAGCCGTTAGGTGAGGGTCTTAAGAGAGCCGAGGACGGTAATCATCAATACACACGTGTATCATACGACGTTTTTCAACACACTTGTGAAGAAAATAATACAAAAAAATCATTTCCAACAGTGAAAACGGGTTGAAATTTTTTTCGCAATGGCGGGCAAAATTAATCAGTTTTCCTATGCGCGCGCATCTAACAATGGCGACCGCCCATAGACTAAAAATAATGTTTTTTTTTTTTGGCTTTTCGCGGATAACGTTTTAGCCACGTACAAAATGGGGAATTTCAAGTTTTCTTTATAAAACAAAAATTATATTTGAGTGAACGTTTTATTTATTAAACACGTACAAGTTGAAATTATCTATTCAAATACGAAGTTCCATGAAATGTGTTGCATTTGTACTATTGAGCACGATCTTTTTTGTATCAAAACTTTTTTAAGAACAAAGCAACTCAACCAATAAATAAAAAAAAAAAAGTCTCTTTATCTCACTTGTGAATAATAGTAATGAAAAAGTCACAGTTTGATAACAGGTGTCATTATGTGCCTAATTGCGGTGAAATTAGAGCCACTTTATGAGCAAGTGTGTTGAAAAAGTATTTTTATTTTTCACTTTTTAGTTGTACCTACCTAATAGGCAAGTTGTTTAGTAAGGTACCTATAACGCCAGAATAGATTTCCCGAATATCATTAAACTTGAACATAACTGGTGAAATGAGAGATCTGCGTACCCCTTAAGAGCTTACTGACGTGATGTTATGTTATGATAAGGTATGAACAATAAACAGACATGCGATTGCAACAATCCCGAGAGACTTGCCGTTATTTATTGAAGAGTTCCGCTGATATCTTCGAAGTTCTTCATCGTCGCCAAATTAAAATGGGACCAATTCCGAAACATAATCTTTAAAACAAAAAAATAATTTTCAAAATCGGTCCACAATTGACGGTGATAAAGGTGAAAAAAAAAAAACATATTGTCGAACATAGAACCTCCTTCTTTTTCGGAAAGTCGGTTAAAAATAAGGAATGCCCAATTAAATTGAACAACTATTTGATTTGCATAACAAATATATTTTTTTTTTTTTTTTTTTATATCCTATAGGCTCGCGCTTGACTACTATCTCACCTGATGGTAAGCGATGATGTGGTCGACGGTGAAGCTCGCTTGCCTAGAAATAACCTATTCACTCTTGACTTAAAGACCCCCAGATTGTAGCTGTCGGGAAACACAGACTCCGGCAGGGAATTCCACTCCTTCCATATTTGATCGGAAGTGGACGACACTAATCCTACGATCCTAATTGCGAAACACAGACTCCGGCAGGGAATTCCACTCCTTCTATATTTGATCGGAAATGAACGACACTAATCCTACGATCCTAATTGCGAAACACAGACTCCGGCAGGGAATTCCACTCCTTCTATATTTGATCGGAAATGAACGACACTAATCCTACGATCCTAATAGCCCATTATTCGGATTCAAATTCCGCAAAAACAAGACCGTCGAATACGTTGATTCCCATTTACTCTTCACAAAAGTGTTTTGTTCCATTTCAAGCCGCGTTCGAAGCACTACACGCCACACTATATTCACTAGACAATACACACGTGTATTTCGAAACACATTGTGTACCATCTTCTTAAATAATGAGAAGGCGCATCCCATCTTTTCCGCGCGGTAATTATTTCTCAGGTAGCATGGCGGCGCCATGCCACAGTCACGCCACAGCCACACCTGTTTCTTGATGAGGTCGGCGCTAGTGCATTAGTTGATGACGTCACGGGTCGGTGCAGACGACACGGGAAGGTTAAATATGGTGGGTGGTGTTAGTTGCTCTTTAGGTGCCAGATTATTACTTGTTTCTGGCTTTTTGAATGATTTAGTAACCCGAAAGTTTATTATAAGTATTGGTCCTCTACACACAAGCTAGAAGCACCATTGCATAATCTTTTCAACTTATTTCACGTCTGTACTTATCTTTAAAAGAATATGCGAGTATGTCGTAATGTCGAAATTATTAGGAGAATGCTTAATTTTTTTCTGAATATTTAATTCTATATAAAAAAAAAGTTAATTAAAAAAAAATAAATGAAAGTTGTAAATAAATAAGCTAATAAAAAAATTAAAAAATCCGACTGCTGAAAAAGCGAACTAAAATGACGTAAACAAGATAAAATTCATGCTGTGCAGTCGGAGGATACATATTCGCGAGCTGCCTGACCAAAACCAGATGTATCCACCAACTGCAAAGCATGAATTACTTCTTGTTTACGTCTTTTTAGTTCGCTTTTTAAGCAGTCGGATTTTTATTTTTTATTAGCTATTTTTTTTAATTATGTACATTTAAACATACAAGTGTTATATATTTTTGAAATCAACTCTTAAAACCCTTTATTTTGATACCCCACACGATAGGTATGACAGGAAAAAAATACCTCACGAAATGGCGCCCAAAATCCGCAATTTTGTTCTTTTTCAATTTTAATGTAGCCAGTGGCACTCGAATCGATTGACGTAAGAATTATCAAAATCAGCCAACGCGTTTGGTCTCTAGAACGCCACATAGGAACTAAACTAACATACATACATATATACATACATACATACATACATACATAGAATGATAAACACATTACCCTCCTTTGGCATTCGGGTAAAAATCAAAGTTTGGGTTCAAATCCGGGCAAATGTGACTTTTTCAAATTTGTACTTCTTTAAGTTTATCTTGGACATCACAGGCAACGGTGAAGGAAAACATCGTGAGGAAACCTCGACTTATATAGTTAATGTATGTCTGGAATAGCCAAGTCAGAGGACTGTGGGCTTCCCAGAAGCGGCTTAATTAACACTGACACCAGAGGTGGCCACATCTTCACACGAAAAGAAGAAGATTCTATAACAATATAAAAATACAAGAAATAACCGCCTTTGGCGACTTTTATTTGTGCCCATGTAATGATTGATTAGATCCACCACTATACACTGAATACCCTACCCCAAATTATAACAGCAGCTTTCAAATAGGTATCGTATCAAACAAAAGAGCATCACAATGGAAAACTAAAAACTTTTTTGGCTTAAATAAACAATGGGGTGTAGGTAAACGTGAAATAGATGTATTTTGGCTGTAGGGCTGAGCGAGGGTAGTTTGGTTTTTTAAATTAAAACTCTATAGTATAGGACTCTAGATGCCACATTGACACTACCTGAACGGCTCAAATAAAGTCTACTATAATTGGTAGACCCGCTTCTTTCTTACGTCAGTGTCATTTGGAACACGTAAGGGTAAAGTGTTCACGAAAAATAATTAATTATGCCGGTTTGTGCCGTCAGTCTGTGTCGCAATTATGTGGGCAAATTGTATAATAACACCAAGATCACTTTTCATCGGTAGGTTTTGTTATTTAACCACTATTATTATAAGAAAACACGATTTTTAATTCGTTACTTTGTAGGTTAGTCTGATTTAGCCAGTGTTGTCAGTTTATTACTAGGGAGATTTCACGAAACTATGGGAAACAAAATACAAATAGCATTACATAATCTTTTGATCAGATGAACGTTATTATTTTAAAAATTACATTATATATTTGATCAGTAAATGACAACTTACCTTAAAGTAGCCAGACAATAAAATCAAAGAGAAAAATATTCTGAAAACAAACACAAAGAGATGGGTTTTGATCTATAAATTACTACTTATTTTTTTCATTGTATTTTTTGTTGTTACTAAAATAAACAAAATAATTATTTAATTCAACCTGTTTTGTTTAACTTTCATCATATTAAATAATGGAGAAAAGGTAGGTTAATAATTTGGAGCAGGCATCCCTAAACACGCATACTTTGACAGTTTGACGACAATAAGTACACGAGCGGTACTCACACTTATCACGCAATTCGAGACAGTTTTAGCGCGTCATTTGTTTGCATTGCTCTATCTAGACAAGTATATAATCAAAGGTATCGGATTAGGAAATTTAACGTATATTTATGTGTAGAATGATTAATTCCGTATTGTACAGATAACAACTTAGAATGCAATATGAACATACTCATAACATTTATATATTAAGGCGATTTAAGTCAAAGTAGAGTATTCTACGAGCAAACTTTTGAGTGATAGAGAGGGTTTACAAAAGAGGGTAATAATCAGATTAAGTTTTAATAAACTTGAAATACAGAGGTTCAAGTAAGGTCACTTCGCAGATCTAAACTATACTCCAGCCATTTCGAAGATGTTTACTAACAAAGTAAAATATGTCTACACTCTACTCAACAACAAATGTTTTAAAGTACTTAATTAAACGAATTCGGTATTATATAATGTTGTATTTGTTGTACTTAGATTAAACTGAGTAAGTACAGAGGATATATAGTTTTTGAACATAAAATATCCAAGGTCATAGGACTCGTCTAGGACTAATCTTCTAGCCTAACCTAAAAATAAAATTGTTTTTCTACCCTGATGGCGGTTGATTGAATTGTCAGTGCTTTGTTAGTAAATATTGTTCCTTCATATTGGCCAGAGTAGGTATAGACATGACAGGACATATAGCTACAGGTGCCTACATGAAATTGAAAGTTTTGTTTTTTTTTTGTGTGTTTTACAAATACAAAATACAAAATCTTTATTTCTGAACCAAAAAGTATTACATTCGTTGATTATTGGAGCCTCCTTTTAAGCACAAAATAGAAAGTATACAGAAGGGCCACTCCCGCCTTTTCGAAAATTGACAGCTAAACTTGACAGACTCACTAAGGTTGCTACTATATTGATACCGAATTTAAAAAAAGAGTAGGTTGTATAAGTTACAAACATAAATACATCGATTCGTCTAAACATACATCATATCATGCTTACATGATTTAGAGGGTAGACAGAGCAACAAATATCCATTAAAGATCACAACTCCACATACGACGAAGATTGGATGGTAAAAAGACGTGACAATGGTGTAATAATGATTCCACCAAAAACATAAAAATGTGAAAAGCACCAAGCTAGACAAAAATATATATGTGTTTTTTTTTTAAATTAAATCAATAAACCCGACTGCTTAAGAAGCGAACTAAAAAGATGTAGGTACTTAAACAAGAAGAAAATTATGCTTTGCAATCGGAGGAAACATATTTATGAGCAGGATGACTTAAACTTAAACCATATTAATATGACAAGTTTCATACCCTTTCCAATTTCGTCAATGGACTTAAAATAATTTATTATTTTCCTAGATATTTAATTTCTATCTAATCATCTTGAAAAATTTAATGAGCTTTATAACTTAAAATGAATTAAATAACGAATTTAAATTATATTGATTAATTTAATGTATATTCGGTCTGTAACAATTAATATTGGCAACCCAGCTAATGCAACCTCTTTACAGTACCTACTTTATGTATGAATGAAGTGACAAACGCCCGCACAAAGCACTCGTGACAGCCGCGACTGAGCTCGGTCCAATATTGCCCATTATTCCCTGTAAAATCGAAATGTCAATGTGTGCGTTCAAAATGGCGCTTTGTTCGTAGTGGACTCTCTGTCTGCGGAGCGCCGCCGCTTATGTACTTTGTGTTTTAAGCAAGTAATGCCTGTGTTAGGAGACTCCGCTCTTCCACAGCAATATACAATACATTCAGTGCCTTAGATATAACCAGTATGCTGGCGTATGTGTGTGTGTGTGTGTATGTGTGTGGGTGGGTGTTCGTGTGTGTGTGTATTTCATTTTGCATGTTGCAATAGTGCCTCAGTGTCTGCGTAATTTAGTGTGTTTATCCAATTAGTTAGAATTTTTTTACATTCGTTTAATTGTTTATTGTGTATATATATCTTTTTATTTATCCTATTATATAGTTGACATGATAGTTTATTGTAGTTTTATCATCATAATCTCGCCTATATTGCCCGAAGGGATAGACCAGGGCTTTTAAAACCCCCGACACATTTTTATTTCATGCTGCATAATTTATCTATTGAAACCGATCTAAAATAGCAATCTATTGAACACGTAATTATGACACGATTTCTTGCGAAAACACCCCGATTCTAACAGTAAAACGCCCATAACTTTTGAACGGCTGAACCAATTTTATTCAAACATAGCTAAGAACACTCTCGATTAAGTCACCTTTTAAACAAAACAAAACTAAAACAAAATCGGTTCACCATTTTAAACGCTATGATGCCACAGACAGATACACAGCAACACACATGAAACTTATAACACCTCTCTTTTTCCGGCGGGGGTTAAAAACAGCAGTTAATGAGCTCGCTTTTCCGAGCATAACTTTTCAAATCAGAGCTAAAGTTACTCTCCTTTCATTTTCTCAGTTGATATGTAATCTGTCATCATGATCATTATCATCAGTAGCTTTTATTAGTCCACTGCTGGCTTGTAATCTGTACTACGATTTAATTACTGCAGTAGGTGTGACACGACGTATCAAGCGGTACTAGGTATCTTCAGTACCCAGAGTTGGATAATCTTGGTATTCTTACTCTAAAATTGAATTACATTGTATTTATCGTACCTAATAATATTATAAAGTAGCCTCTTCTGTAGTTAGCCACTGCTCTCAAAACGGAGAAGGAAAACATCGTGAGGAAACCAACATGTCCTAGAACCAAAAATTCGAAGACATGTGACATCTACCAATCCGCATTGGGCTCACGTGGTGGATTATAGCCCACTCATTCTATAAGAGGAGACCTGAGTCCCAGCAGTGGGAACATTAAAAAAAGGCTGTTGAAGATGATAATGATTAGTAGTATTTGCTATTTCTTGTTCTTTCTTGTATACGACGCCTATGAGAGAGCAGCACGACGCACCGGGGTGCCCGCGACGCAAAGTTTGGGAACCTCTGGATAAGGCAGAGGTGCCCAAGTACCCCAGATTTTAGTCTTAACTTTAACCAGGAATACTATATTTATTCATTTTTATACATATTTGTTACATTTTTAAATATTAGTTAAAATAAAATAAAGAAAACATTTAAAATGAAAAAAAATTGTAGCCCACCGGTATCGGGAACAGGGTCCAAGTTACCGGTGGTCAGGGCTATATTTATAATTATTATTATTTTTAGCCTGAATTGTCCCACTGCAGGGCAAATGACTCCCTTTCGTCCAATCCATTTCTCCCGGTTTTGGGCAAGTGTCAAGTTCAGTTCGTCCCGCCATCTTCCGCTGGGTCGGTCGCTATGTCACCGTAAATTTTCCGGCGACGTATTTATTTTTATCAATTTTCAAAACAGTCATGGCTCCAGTGTGTGAGAGAGACAAGGCAGCTTTACTGGCACGAATAGCACTATCCCTTTTTACCCGACTGCCGAAGGAGGGTAATGTGTTTATCGATGTATGTTTTTCCCATGTGACGTTCTAGAGACCGAATGCGTTGGTCGATTTTGATGATTATTACGTTAATCGATTCGTCTTAACCCTGCGAGTGTCACTGGCTACATTAAAATAGGAAAATAGAAAAATGGCGGATTACTAATTCAAACTCATATTTTTCGCCCAATAAGGAGCGTCCCCACTGGGAGAATTATTTCGCGAGCATTTGTAAACGAGCAATCGCAGGCGAGCAACAAATGCTTCCCAGCGAGCTCTGCGTTCTCGTTCGAGCAAAACTATAACCGTTCGAGTCGAACCATTCCCTTGCGAGCTTAGAGCATTCGAATACGATCTCGTTTAATGACATTCATTCGATAATACGATTGACCAAGAAGGTCACAACAAGGAACAAGGAACTATTCCTTGCTTACAAGTCATCATCTGCCTAGCCTTTTCCCAACTATGTTGGGGTCGGCTTCCAGTCTAACCGGATTCAGCTGAGTACCAGTGTTTTACATGGAGCGACTGCCTATCTGACCTCCACAACCCAGTAACTGGGTAATACGGTAGGTACCCCTTGGCTAGACTGGTGTCAGATTTTTAAGCTTCTGACTACTCGTAACGACTGTCAAAGATCTTCAAATGACAGCCGGGACCAACGGCTTAACGTGCTTTCCGAGGCACGGAGGAAACTCGGTATGTTGAAATGGTCACCCATCCACGGCCCGACCTCGTCAAGCGTTGCTTAACCTTAAGATCGACCCGTGCGGCTGTTATTATTTAGCCACGAGCTCCTCTCCTATTCCTTGCTTACATTATCTGAGTGCTCGCTTTCGAGCGTTTTATTTGCGTGAACATTCGAATGCGAGCCGTTTCTGCGAAAATCGTTGCGACGTCCACACCGGCCGAAGTTCGTGCTTGCGTTCAAGCTTTGTAACGCTCGGCTCAACGTCCACAAAACTCGAATATTCGACGTCGGAAGCTCATTACACGTGAATGCTCTCAGTGAGGATGCTCCTTTACTTAACCTTGCGAGTGTCAATGGCTACATTAAAATTGGAAAATAGGAAAAAGGGGGGGCTATTGGGCGCCATATTGTGGAAGCCCAATTATTGTTTTGTCCGTATCCGTCGGGTGGGGTATCAAAATAAAGGGACTTAGGTGGTGATTTCAAAAATATATAACACTTATAAGTTAAAAAAAATCGAATTAGGTATTCGAAAAAACAGACAGACATCGGCCCCAACGGGCCCCGTCAGTTTCCGTTTTGCTGACATCTCTTTGAGGCGCGCGTGGAACACTATGCGCCGTCGTATTCTATATTTGGTACCGAAAAATACCAGCGTAAAAGTACCCATAATATAATTTACTAGCTGTCACACGTGGCTTCGCTCCTGTCAACTGGCTGCCTACCTACCCATCTACCCTACCTGATACATATATACATGATTATTGCGTAACTTTAACTGCTAACGCAGCGAACGCAACGGAAGCTCTCAAAAAGGAATAGTTTAGTCCGTTTTTGCAACATTTTTCATTTATGCTCTGCTCCTATTGGTCGTAGCGTGATGTTATATAGCCTATAACCTTCCTCGATAAATGGACTACCCAACACAAAAATATTTTTTCAAATCCAACTAGTACTTCTTGAGATTAGCGCGTTCACACAAACAAACTCTTCAGCATCATAATATTAATAGTATAGATTACATTACATCCTCAATATTGATTTGTTATGTAAATTGATTTATTAATCTTTTTTCAAGTTAGGCTTTATTGGCTAGCTAAAAAATAACATTTACTACAAATAATGCATGTCGTATTTCATATTTTCTTGTCAAATGCACGGCGCTGCATAGTACGCGCCCATCCGCGTTTCCCGCCCGAAACTTCCAATAATACGATCACCTAGTCTTGATCTTCGTAATATTGTTGTTTCATTAATTTTGAGTAAAGTTAAGTTAGTGGCCGTGCCTGGTGGGCATGGCTTAGTATAAAAGTGTAGAATAGAAACGAAACAAGTTTAAAGGTTTAGTAAATTACATTTTTATTATAGTACTAGCGGACGCCTCGCGGTTTCACCCGCGTAGTTCCCGTTCCCGTGGGAATACAGGGATAAAAAGGAGCTTATGTCACCCGGGGATAGTGTAGCTTCCCAACGGTGAAAGTATTTTTGAAATCGGTCCAGTAGTTTTTAAGTTTATTCGTTATATACAAAAATACAAATCTTTCCTCTTTATATTAGTATAGATAATTGCATAAACATGCATTACGTTAAGCAGATTTTTAATTGAAAATACAGTATAGAGCATTTTGCTAATCAATTTTTATAATTACACTGTTAAAATACACACATGAGAAAAAGGAATGCTGTATTTGGTTGATTAAATCTTTAAATAGGACCAACGTAACAATATTATCATCATGCCCGAGTGAATATATTGAGATTATGTTGGTAATAAAACTATAAAGTTATGGAAAATTATGCATGGTAACACGTGTCACATGAAACTGGCCACATTATTCCTATTAATTTTATATGTTCAAAACGTTTAATTACATGAACTGATAAATGTTATTGTGGCCATTAAACAATTCATTTCATAGTTTGAGGCAATGTTGTAGTTTCCACTAGTATGGAAACATGATTATATTATTTTTTTCGATATCATGTAAGTTTATTTAATTATCCAAATGCAACTTGAGGTAATAATGGATAAATACGTCAGAAAACCTCGGATGTCCATGAAATCTGGACAGTTCTTCTTGGGCCATCTCTGTGTTAATTAAACCGCCTCTGGGAACACCACAGGCCTCTGACTTGACTATTTCAGACTTACATTAACTATGTAAGTCCAGGTTTCCTCACGATGTTTTCCTTCACCGTTACCTGTGATGTCCACTTGATGATAAATCATAAAAGTACATATTGTACTTTCTAAGTACCAATGTGACTTTTTCAAATTCATATGAATTTTATTTATAGTCACATTGGTACTTGCCCGAATTTGAACCCATAATCATGAGAAGTGAAGTCTTAGCCACTGGGTCTCCACGACATATCATCGACATCTGAACAGTGATCAGTTGTTATAGTTAGAAGTTTAGTTTATATCTGTGTTAACTTTAACCTTTTTAACGCCATAACATTTGGTATTGATTTTAGATATGGTACAACTAGTCCTCCAGCATTGTAATGGTTTACAATTTATAGACTTACCACATGGCCATGAAACTTACTACAGACCTAAAAAGAAATTAGAGTATAGATCACAGATAATGTATGAGCCATACCCAAGGATAAAAGGAATTAAATCGTATTTTCGCAAACATTGGCTGCAGAATGAAAGACCAGGCAACAAGATAAACTTCAAAACTAGTCAACAGTCCAGACGAGAATATGAAGATGAGAAAGATGCTACTTTAAAGGAGAAAATAGCAACACTTATGAAGCAGACAGTGAGCGAAACTGGTGTCAAAATGAAAGACGTTGAAGAAATTAAGGAAACATATAAAGACGAGAAGGATTACAGAGCTGGTTTTGTTATAAGCTTGATAAAAAAGTCAAGAGAAGTTTTAAACGAGCTATTTAACGTGGCAGTTAGGCATAGAGACGAATGGATGGCTCTAGAACAACTTAAAATCTTCGAACTGATCGTGCATACTAACGTTGATATTACCAATTTCCTGAAGCAGCTTGTTGACATACAAGAAGGTCGTGACACTTTTGAAATACCAACTTCATTTAAGAAATCTGCTGATGAAGAGAATCCTTCCAATCCCGAAAGTAATCCTTCTGATCCTAATAGTCCTCCTGATCCTAATAGTCCTCCTGATCCTAATAGTCCTCCTGATCCTAATAGTCCTCCTGATCCTAATAGTCCTCCTGACCCTAACAGTCTTCCTGTTCCTAATAGTCCCTCTGATCCTAAAACTCCTTCTGATCCTAATACTCCTCCTGATCCTAATAGTCCGCCTGATCCTAATAGTCCTCCTGATCCTAAAATGCCTTCTGATCCTAATACTCCTCCTGACTCAAAAACTCCTCCTGACCCTAATACTGCTGAAGTACGAGTGTAAATATTAAATAGGACCAACGTAACAAAATCATCATGCCCGAGTGAATATATTTAGATTATGATGGTAATAAAGATGACTACTTATAAGGTTATGAAAAAATATATATGGTAACACGTGTCACATGAAACTGGCCACATTATTCCTATTAATTTTATATGTTCAAAACGTTTAATTACATGAACTGATAAATATAATAGTGTCCATTAAACAATTCATTTCATAGTTTGAGGCAATGTTGTAGTTTTCACGAGGATGGAAACATGATTATATTATTTTTTTCGATATCATGTAAGTTTATTGTATTAAAGACATTTTAGACTTGAGCTAATAATGGAAAATACGTCAGGAAACCTCGGATATCCATGAAATCTGGACAGTTCTTCTTCGACCTCTTGTGTTAATCATGCCGCCTCTGGGAACTCTACAGGCCTCTGACTTGACTATTTCAGACTTACATTAACTATATAACTCCAGGTTTCCTCACGATGTTTTCCTTCACCGTTGTCTGTGATGTCCACTTGATGATAAACTATGTTCCTGATCCTAATACTCCTGATCCTAAAACTCCTCCTGATCCTAATACTCCTCCTGATCCTAAAACTCCTCCTGACCCTAATACTGCTCCTGATACTAATACTGCTCCTGATCCTAATGAAATAGGTGTGTACGGGAGATGAATAAAAGCCGTGGATTCACTTGCTTGGTTTATTTTAGTCCACACACGTACACATATGTTTGTAGAATAGAAGGAGAAAGTCAACACAAGAAGTAGCACAGATAAATAATACGCAAGCACAAGACGAAGCTAGGCAAGCAGATCCGTAAGCTTAGGTAAACAAGCGCGCAAGAATCATGCGACAAAATTCGGATATAAACACATAATTGTTACTTGAATTCTGTTACCGGATGACAGAAGCGACTCTGTCAAAAACTGCTTTTTTCATAGAGTATTAATGTCATTTTTATGCACTATTAAGTAAATCGGCTTGTGCGTTGGTTTACACATAATTTATATAAAACAAGGTATTTAGTTTTAGGACAAGTACATTTACAGATGACGCTACACTAATATGCCTGTTGATACTAAAACTCCTCCTGATCGTAATAATCCTACTTGATCCCTGAATAATCCCCCCGATTGTGGTTTAACTTTTAAGAGATTATACTACAATGCTAAACGAAAAGCTCTTCATTTATTCGCAAATATTTTGTTTGAATTAATCATCATCATTATTTCGGCCGAAAGACGTCCAAATCTGAACATAAGCTTCCCCCAAGTATTGCCGCATTGACCGATCCCGTGCGTGTCGCATCCAGCGGATGCCCGCCACCCTTACCAGGTCATAGGTCCACCTAATGGGAGGCCTTCCACTCCACAGCACAGCCCACTCCGGCTCGGCCCAATCAACCATCCGTTCTGCGAGCAATTTGCCGTGCCCACTGCAACTTCAGTTTCTCAAGTTTTCGGCATATGTCGATAACTTGGAGCCTCATGCGGATATCTTCATTTCTTCGATCACGCAAGCACACTCCAAGCGTAGCCCTTTCCAATGCTCTTTGAATGACTTTAAGTCTTCTGATGAGGCCAATTGTTAGCGACCACGTGTCAGTTCCGTAAGTGATCACTGGCAACAAACACTGGTCATAGATTTCCATATTGAGACACTGTGGTATGTTAGAGGAGAAGATACCGATAATTCTTCTCCGATCTTTCAGTCCATCCAAAGGTTGTCTGTAAGAGATTGCCTAGTGCGATAAGACCGCCCATTGTACACTTGTATATTTGAACAATTGTCCTGTATGTTTTTTGTGGTGTACAATAAAGCATAAATAAATAAATAAATACCACGCAACTGCCCGAATGTTGAATATCAAATTAACTATTTCTAAGGTTATCCATAATATTTTTATCAATCATGGGTCAAATTTTGATGATATTCGTCATAAGTATAAAACAAATGATGACTGTACCTGCACTGGGTATATATTTTAAAATAATTATGTTAGCTATATGAATCCTTATTGGTTCGTCGACTTCTAATATAACATTACCCAAGAAATTGAACTATTTTTATCTTTCTAAACTCATTAAATATACATAGATACTATACTGCCCCCCAATACCTTCGCGAACGGTTTTAGTACCTCGTCCCGAGGGGCATAATTGTCGCACGGCTACTTCGCTTCTCTTCTCCTTCGTACTCCACATCACACTTCCAGCCATTATGATGGCTCCATCTCTGTAACTGCAGTGCACCTCTGGAACTCTCTCCCACACTCCATACGCGATAGCCCTTCTCTCGATGTCTTCAAGAGGAAAATTAAAGATCATTTCCTTTTAACGCAATGATAGTAGATATATATATTTGTATTTATTTATTTTTATGATTATAATTATGTTATTTTAAAATTGTACACTGGATCCTACCCTCTTTTGTCATCATTCTCTGTCTCTCTAGGGTTTGCTGTAAGAGAACTCAACATTGAGTTAAGCTTGCCTTTGTACATGTACTTAATTATCACATTGTATTAAATATTGTTTTTGGTGTACAATAAAGAATTAAGAATAGATATTACAATTAATTTCTAACTAAATTAGCTTTTTAGTCCCACGGTCAATCCCGTAGAAAATATGTATTTTTTCGAGATATAAACTGGCATGCGACGAATATAATAAAGCTTCAGTGAAAAAAAATCGTAATCATCACCACGTCCTGAGATTATCTTTTCAAAACATAATTATCTATACTAATATTATAAAGAGGAAAAATTTGTATTTTTGTATGTAACGAATAAACTTAAAAACTACTGGACCGATTTCAAAAATTCTTTTACCGTTGGGAAGCTACACTATCCCCGGGTGACATGGGCTAGTTTATCCCTGTATTCCCATGGGAACGTGAACTACGCGGGTGAAACCGCGAGGCGTCCACTAGTAATTTATAAAGACAAATAAATATCCTTTATACAGCCAATACTTGCTTAAAAAGACACATGTATACTATTATATAATACTATAAAGCTGAAGAGTTTGTTTGTTTGTTTGAACGCGTTAATCTCAGGAACTACTGGTTGGAATTGAAAAAATCTTTTTGTGTTAAATAGTCCATTTATCGAGGAAGGTTAAAGGCTATAAAACATCACGCTACGACCAATAGGAGCGCAGCATAAATGAAAAATGTTGCATTTGGGCTAAAATATTCCTTTTTGAGGGCTTCCGTTGCGTGTATGTATGTAGGGTAGGTAGGGTAGATGGGTAGGTAGGTAGTCAGTTGACGGGAGCGAAGCCACGTGGGACAGCTAGTGTAGAAATAAATGCAGACTTGTTGTGAAAGAAATTAAATTACCTATTTGTATTTAAGATGCTAACGATCAAGACCTCTTAGTCCGTGTCCGCAGTCGTCGGCTACTTGGTCAGTTTCTTTCATCTGGGCAGAATTCATGGCTAATTGTGGCATTAAACAATAGAACCTCTTAGCAATACAAGTAACGCGCCTCGCATTGTTCCCTGCACACAAATGTTGGCTGAATGGCCGTAAGTTTGTGCCTGCACGGACAATAAAAAATCGAGATATTGTTTTCCCTCAAAAACACACAACATGTCGAAACTGTTTTTGAACAGCATCATTTGGACGAAATGCTTTGTTCGTGGCCGCTGTTTGTCTAAACTTTTGTAGGGAGATTATGTTGTGTCTAAACAGGGCTGCAAGCAGGATTGTTTTTTTGAATTATTTTCAGTTTCAGGGTGTTTGTTAGGGATTTCCTAAGAATTAAATTTACATGTAGCTGTAGATTTATTTTATCTTTTACGTCATATTTATGGCTGGTATATTGTGATCATTTACGAAAACAAATAAATCAAAAAGGAGAGGAATTTATCTTAGATACTTGATGCCTATTTAATAAACGTGACAATGACAGGTGACAATCCGACAATTTAACAATTTTTTGTTAGATTGCCACTGAAAAATTTGTCGACTTTTCGTGACAATTTGTCATATTTCTATTTAATAGTTTCTCTTAACAGGCAAAACTTGGCAATTTGTTCGGCAAAACTTGTCAAATTTGTTTTAATAAACACTAAATTGTCATGACAGTTGGAAATAGTTGGCTAATTGTCAGACATTTTCGACAGGACTTACACAATGTCAAGGCACAACATTAATTAATGGTAAAATTAATTGTAATTGCCTTTACACTGAAGTTTGATGTTTTCATTACTGCATGGGGTTGCAAACATAAGTATATTAATTTCAACCCGATATCTCCACGCGTTACCGAGATAAAAGGGTCTTGACAGATAGAAAGACGGACAACAATGTGATCCTATAAGGGTTCGGTTTTTTCCTTTGAGGTACGGAACCCTAAAAATGGTGTTAACGTCGTAGACGGATAGCAGTAGTTGTGATGATGAATATTTGGTACAATCTGTAAGACGTAGAACATATATTTAGACCAATAATAAAGTTTGCTTTCAGTTTAAGTGATCGAATATTCTTAGAATGATATCGAGTGTCTAAATCTACCACCGAATATAACTTATATTATAAATGTGAATGTTTGGATGAATGTGTGTTTGTTACTCAATCACACCAGAACGGCTGAACGGATCTGGATGAAATTTGGCACAGAGATAGATTGAAGTGGAATAGCACATAATCTACTTTTTATCCCGGTATAATGTTCCCTTGGGGTGATACAACACTTTTCACTTTTCATATATTTCTTCAGCCACTCCAAATAAAACTTAGGTATATATTTCTCTTTCAGCTATTTCTATTTTTCTTGTAAGAGCTTTACCTCTAATTATATTTTTAGTCCGTCAGTTCATTCGGAGTGTCAAGCTTATAGGATGATATTCGCTGAGATTACCTTTGTGGCGGCTGATATGTAGGAGGCGTACAATGTCTTGTTGAATGCCTAGAATCTGGATACAGATATTTGAGATCCTGATGATTCTGGCACGGGAAAGCCTTCTAGGACCGCAGAATTTTCTCTATTATTTTAAAGATCAATTCATCGGAATCATAGTATTTACACTTTTTTCGTCCTCCTGACCCAGTATGCAATCGATTATCTCTCTTTCTATAAACAAAACAGTTCAACAAACTTACTTTGTTTTTAGGGTTCCGTACCCAAAGGGTAAAAACGGGACCCTATTACTAAGACTCCGCGGTCAGTCTGTCAGTCTATCTGTCTCTCTGTCACCAGGCTGTATCTCATGAACCATGTAGCTGTGTGTAGTTAAAAAAATTAACTCACCCCCTCTGGTACACTAGTGCTTTAGTAAAAATATTAAAAGAAAAACAAAAATATCATAACAAATACAAATATTACGGCAACTTATCCAATTACCACTCTTTTTCCCTCTTGCGAAACCGAGCTATGGAATCGGAGGCTATTTGTTTTGATGCTTATATGGAAAAAATTCAATCCTCAATAGCAAAAAATCCTAAATGTTTCTGGTCGTATATCAAAGGCAAAAGAAGTGTTAAAACATTGCCTAACGAGTTACATTACATGGAATCGTCCGCAGACACTGGTGAGGGTATCACTGAGCTTTTGTCTTCTTACTTCCAGACTACCTTCCAAGAACCTGACTCAGAATCTAACGATCAGGATGTTAATATAGACACTCATTCTGCTGGCTCGGTGAACCTGAGTACAGTCAGCGTGTGCCCGGATACGGTACTCAAGCTACTTAAAGGTTTGGACCCATCTAAATCTGGTGGGCCGGATTTGATTCCCCCTATTTTTATAATTAATTGTGGGAAGAGCCTGGTGGCGCCAGTCTGTCTGCTATTCGAGCGGTCGTTGAGCGAGGGAATCGTCCCGAGGATGTGGAAATCGGCATTTATTACACCAATTTTTAAAAGGGGGATAAATCTAAAGTAGAAAACTACCGACCCATATCTAAATTATGTCTTTTTTCGAAAGTTCTTGAACGTATAGTAGATACTGAAGTTTACTCAGCTATGCAATGCCATTTCGGCGACAACAACATGGTTTCCTAAGAAAACGGTCAACCGCCTCCAACCTGATACTATCCAATGAAATTATAACCGCTGGGATGGATGAATGATGGCAGGTCGACGCGATATATACGGACTACAGCAATTGTTTTGACCGTATAGATACTCAGGTGCTTCTTCAGAAACTATTTTCCGCGGGAATTCACGGTGATCTGTTCCAGTGGTTTTCGGCATACATAGATAATCGAACACAGGCTGTGGTTTTGCGTGGATACATGTCTGGATGGAAATCTCTCCCATCAGGCGTGCCCCAAGGCTCAATCCTGGGACCATTATTGTTTACAATATTTATTTTGGACATAAAAAACTGCTTTAGAAACTCATATATCCTACTATACGCTGACGACATGAAGGTCCTAAAGTCCATACGCACATTATCTGATACTGAGCTACTTCAGTCAGACCTTGACAGATTCGTACAATATTGCAAAACCAACAAACTACAACTAAATATATCCAAATGTTTTTGCGTTATATTCACTCGCCAGAAGTCTATCATTGGCCCAGGGTATACTCTGGATGGTGCTTACATAAGTAAAGAAACCAGTATTAGGGATCTTGGCGTGGTACACGACAGCAAGCTGCTTTGTGATGATCATGTAGAAACGGTTGTCAACAAGGCGTTCAAAGCCTTGGGCTTCATTATTAGAGTTTGCAATAGCTTTCGTTCCCTAAAACCATTAAAAGTTCTTTACTGTTCTCTAGTGCGTAGCCACCTTGAGTACGTTTCTCAAGTATTTTTTTGTAAATATATAAATAATAAAAATAAAAATTGCTCAAACGTTGCGACATGATATAATACAATATGTTAAAAACCAAGTTATTATTTATAAGGTCCTTACAACTGTCCTTTCCCTCCAGTTTTGCCACGTTGTGTCACGAAGATATTTCCAATCTGTGTTATATACTCCCACTCCTGTCAATTGTTCTGTGATGTCCTTCCATTTATTAATTTTCATTTCATCAGTTAAATTATCACAAAATTTGCCGAATAAAACGTCTCTGTTCTAAAATTGTTAATTAGCGTCCATTTCAAATAGCAAAAAACCAGCTAAGTGCGAGTCGGACTCGCGCACGAAGGGTTCCGTACCATTATCACAAAAACGGCAAAAAAATCACGTTTGTTGTATGGGAGCCCCACTCAAATATTTAATTTATTCTGTTTTTAGTATTTGTTGTTATAGCGGCAACAGAAATACATCATCTGTGAAAATTTCAACTGTCTAGCTATAACGGTTCATGAGATACAGCCATGAGTCACTCAGTAAACTCATGGCTGTATCTCATGAACCGTTATAGCTAGACAGTTGAAATTTTCACAGATGATGTATTTCTGTTGCCGCTATAACAACAAATACTAAAAACAGAATAAATTAAATATTTTACCCTTTGGGTACGGAACCCTAACGAAAACGAAGTTTAAGTCATAAACGTAAAATTATTATTATATATCTTTATAATATTACCCTCATTTTCTCTCTAGCATCCCTCAATATTGTATTGTGACAAATATGTCATAAAAAGTCACAAATTTGTTATTTACTCGACAAGTAAAATCTGGCAATTGTCGCATTTATTATACGGGTTTTTAGTTTGACAATGTTGTCAGTAATTACCAGTCGCATTTGACATAATTGTCATCTTTAAAACGGCACTTGTCGCGGCACTTCGACTTATTTGTCAAAAACTGACAAAAAATTGGTGTGTGGTAGGTACCTACTTGATTTTCATTAATTTTGAGTTACCTAGATATTAAACATTATGAAAAAGGTACAATAGCAGGGACAAACAATAATATAATCTACCAAAAATAAAATATTTCAATCAACAAAGCACAGATTTTAATTAATTAAATTCATTCAATGCTAAAACATCACTTGCTCTCAGACAAAGCTCAAAGTGTATTATTTTATAGACAAATCGAAACAGAACGGGATTATGTGCTTACATAATATACTCACTGTTGTATTGAAATGATCTTTGTTGGAAAGGGAATAGGGTGGATATTGCTTTGTATAATTAATTAAGTTAGGGCGTAACGGCATTGGGTGCGAATATAATAGGGGATGGAAGGGGGCGGGGCCGTTGCTCGGCGCAAATATAATCAAGGACTGGTAGAACTTTAGAGTCGCTGTTTGTTATAATTTTATTACCTAACATTTGTATTATTTTGCGCCGGTTAAAGGTCTATCCATACATATCAGGGCCGTGCCCGGGACGTGAACGGACCGTGCCCCGTCGGGGGCTCAAAAAAATATCGGTGTGTAAATTTTATATGAACTCGTTCACACACGTCCGTGCACGGGCCGTGCTCGGGCCAGTGACGAAGATTCAATGCCTGGGCCCGGCCCTATCACGTCTTGGGCACGGCACTGATATATGTGCCGTGCCCGTGGGCAAATTTACTTACCAATGAAAGAAAACATTTCCAATGCCTCGGCCAACTTTTTCTATACATTCCAGCTTAAATATGGCATGAGAAGGCATTTTTCTAGATTTCGGTGGATATCCGGTGCCGATAATGCAAAAGGACGAGTTCAGATTACGATCAGTGATCGTAACTTTACTCCGTTTTTTGGCACGCGAAGTACATACTATCGCGTCATCTAGTTAAGATTTATATCTGTGGTTATACTGCACTGTGCTGATCTAGTATGGCGTAAAAATCTTAAACAATCAACTCTAATCATGGGCCTGCAATAAAATCTTAAACAATCAACTCTAATCATGGGCCTGCAATAAAATCTTAAACAATCAACTCTAATCATGGGCCTGCAATAAAATCTTAAACAATCAACTCTAATCATGGGCCTGCAATAAAACATTGCTACAATGAAGAATGACTGCAGAGTAATTCCGGTCGTCTTCCGTTCTTAGTCCTAGGTGATGTGATGATGATTTCATGATAGTTGTATTTACCGTATTCGGTGACGGCGACCCAGACTAATTTTCTTTTTTTATCAAAGGCTCTGATGACTGCCTTTATCTAACACTAGCTGTCCCACGCGGCTTCGCTCCCGTCAACTGGCTACCTACCAAGCTAGCCCACCTACTCTAAATACGTTGCGTCTCAAAAAGAATAAATTTTCCCCGTTTTTGGAACATTTTTCATTGATGCTCCGCTCCTATTGGTCGTAGCGTGATGTTATATAGCCTATAACCTTCCTCGATAAATGGACTACCCAACACAAAAAGAATTTTTCAATTCCAACCAGTAGTTCCTGAGATTAGCGCGTTCAAACAAACAAACAAACTCTTCAGCTTTATAATATTAGTATAGATTGAACCTACATTATCCTATTGTGGTTATTAATCTTGTATCTATCTCAAAAGTCACCTTCATCCCTCAAAATCTAGGCGTTGCAGATCCAAATGAATGCCTAAATTGATTGTTGCGGGATTGCTCGGTAGAAAGGGGATGAGGGGTAGGTACGGGCGGCAATTATTGAGCAAATGTACCTCTCTATCACAATGCCGCTATTACATTTGCTCAATAGTTGCAACAAATATTTTTTGTGTTAATATCTTCTCCACGACACTGTTGTGCACTAATCAACGCGGCTCTACGTATTTGTGCACTCTTTTACAATGCCGCATTAGATTTGCTCAATAGTTGCAACAAATATTTTTAGAGTGTATATCGTCTCCAGGACACTGTTGTGCACTAATCAACGCGGCTCTAACTATGTGCGCTCTCTATCACAATGCCGCTATTACATTTGCTCAATAGTTGCAACAAATATTTTTTGTGTTAATATCTTCTCCACGACACTGTTGTGCACTAATCAACGCGGCTCTACGTATTTGTGCACTCTTTTACAATGCCGCATTAGATTTGCTCAATAGTTGCAACAAGTATTTTTAGAGTGTATATCGTCTCCAGGACACTGTTGTGCACTAATCAACGCGGCTCTAACTATGTGCGCTCTCTATCACAATGCCGCTATTACATTTGCTCAATAGTTGCAACAAATATTTTTTGTGTTAATATCGTCTCCACGACACTGTTGTGCACTAATCAACGCGGCTCTACGTCTGTGCGCTCTCTATCACAATGCCGCTATTACATTTGCTCAATAATTGCCGCCCGTACCTACCCCTCATCCCCTTTCTACCGAGCAATCCCGCAACAATCAATTTAGGTATTCATTTTGATCTGCAACGTCTAGATTTTGAGGGATGAAGGTGACTTTTGAAATAGATACAAGGTTAATAACCACAATAGGATAATGCCTTTGAATAAAAAAACCGGCCAAGTGCGAGTCGGACTCGCGCACCGAGGGTTCCGTACAAACCTCAGCTTAAAGGTATTATAGACCTGAGTATTTGATATAAATTTCAATTTAATACCTCTACGCGTTCATGAAACTAGAAAATGCCTTTTATGCCATATTGAGCTGGCATGTATAGAAAATGTTGGCCAAGGCATTGGAAATGTTTTCTTTCATTGGTAATTAAATTTGCTTTTAATTTGTTTGTGAAAAAGTGGCACGCTTGGTTTTCATACAGATGGAGAGACTTGCATTATCTATGTAGTTAGATTTATGTCTGTGACTATAACAGTATATAACCAAACCAACCATATAAGAGTTTCAGAGAAAAATGTCACTTTGAAATAAATGTCTAAAGCAACAATACAAAAACAATAATATTCGTTAACCAATGCTACCAAATTCAAAACCCAAATTAAATTACGCAAACTATTTCATCTCGCTTATTAATTCACAATACATACCACCAATTCATTTAATTCCCTCAAACCAATGAAATCCTTAATTGAATATTTTAATTAAGTTCCCTTTTGATCTCATTAATGAATGATAAACAATTAAAAGGTACATGCCACCTGGATTAGTGGATTTGCGGTCACGCCGGACGTCAATTCATTACAGGATGGTGAAAGCTATCCGATTTTCACGTAACACTGGGTTTCAGAGAATCAATATGATTAAATGGGCTTGTGCTTTATTTAAAGCTTTCGTTAATATGACGTTGATGTCGTGGAAGTCCAAGTTTATAAAATCAAAATACCCGACAGCTTAAGCGAACTAAAAAGATGTATACTTGAAGAAAATCATGCTTTGCAGTTGGAGGATACATATTCATGAACTGGTTGACCAAAACTATAAATATCCTCCGACTGCACAGCATGATTTTCTTCTTGCTTACATGTTTTTAGTTCGCTTAGACAGTCAGGTTTTTGAATTATTAACTTTGTTTTATTTACAACTTTTTAGTTATAATTTTATATTCGAATGACTTTCAAACATATATTATGTATGTAAGGCAAAATATAAATCTCTTTAGTAAAGTTAGTGATAGACACAATTGTAATAGTAGAAATAAAGATAAGTTAGATCAACTATCTTAAAGATTAGCTAAAGTACACACATCGTTCATGGGGTACTGTGTTAAATTCTATAACAAAATACCTTGTGAGATATTAAAACTAAATGGAAGAAAATTTAAAACAATAGTTAAAAGCACACTTTGTAAGCAAGCATATTACAAACTAGATGATTATATTCAAGATAAAAATACTTGGAAACATGTTGGTCCTGCTGCATAGGGCAATCTTTAGTGTAGACAAAATCAAACTGGATAATTTGTATCATATTTTTAAATATAGTAACGCTTTATTTTTCTTCTCTTTTTGGTTAAAAAAAATTACTCACACACTGTTCCATTGTTGTTGAATTAGGTAATTTACCCACAGAACAGAGAAGACAGTAGTAGGCGTAGTAGGCGGCAGTAGTAGGCGTTTTTTCTGTTCTGTGAATTTACCTATGTTTGCAATATTTGTAAGTAGGTATGTGAGAACCATGTTCCTATTTATCAAGTGAATGAATTTACCATTTAGTGCTTATAATACTTTATACCTATATGTAGTAAGTATAGTAGTTATGGGTGCATCGTTCTCACGTATATGAATTTATTAATGCTTGTACTTATGTAAATATTGTAAAATATTTTTTTTTTAAAAGAGTAAGTATGGAGTTTCTTGTGCGTTCTTCTCCATAACAAGCTACTTTTCCGAACACACGGTAGAATAAATTTTTATCACTTGTAAATAATTGTTAACGTTCAAAAGTGCAGCTTAATGCCCCAGTTGAAATAAAAACTTTGACTTATTTTTGTAATCACCTCTAAGACGCTTCATTTTGATACCCCACTACTTAGAAACCCCACAATATAGCGCCCAATATCCGCCATGTTTCTTTTTTGTCGCTTATCTAAGAAAACTTGAGCGATCAAGACCTATCTAACGATGTCTTAATTATAAAAATTCGTCAAGCGGTTTGAAAGATCTCATATCTTTCAAACCGCTTGATAAGATATTTACAAACAAATAAACATACATACAAGATACGCACGAATAACATAACCCTTCCTTGGGCATCCGGTAAAAAAGTTGTGTATTTTTTTGGCATTTTCTTGAATTGCGAAAAAACTTACTCATCAAATGGCTTTTGTTACAAGCTTAGTCAGTAGGAAGGTAGGTATATATATTATTCTTAACGAAGAAAAACTTTAAAATACTCTGTGTTTTATTTTGTATCTGAAAGATAAGAGAAATTTATTAAATACCGGCCAAGTTCGAGTCGGTCTCGTGTACGAAGGGTTCCGTACCATTACCGCAAAAAAACGGCAAAAAAATGTTTGTACGGGGCCCCATACTTACATATTTATTTTATTCTGATTTTAGTATTTGTTGTTATAGCGGCAACAGAAATCCATCATCTGTGAAAATTTCAACTGTCTAGCTATCACGGTTCATGAAATACTGCCTGGTGACAGACAGACAGACGGACCATGGAGTCTTAGTAATAGGGTCCCGTTTCTACCCTTTGGGTACGGAACCCTAAAAAAGACCTAAGTAATTAACGGCTATTTAGATTCAGAAAGGTTTATCTAAATGATTTCAATTTTAATGAATTAGCAGATGAAAGAGGATGTGAAGATAGCTTTGTGGAAGTGTCTGCTAAAACGTTTACAAATTAGCGAGGATTGGACCGCGTAAAAGTAATTACTCCAGGCGGTGTCTGACAAATTAGTTTAGCTACTGTGACCAATGCATTCAAAGGAAAAGGGAATTTTCATGTTCAAACACTTTCCTTACGGACGCTTTTCTCAAAAGTGTTGCCGAGATTGTAAAAAATGTAACAAACAAAATTTATGTAGCTTTTCAGTATAAAGTAGAATAGCCATCTCGCCTTTTACAATGCTCTGTTAGCTTTTTAATTAGTTTGAGAACATTACCTGACTGCGGAAGGGTTATGTTTTTCGAGCGTATGTATGTCCATTTCTATAGCACGTTCTACAGCCCAAACGGCTTGACGGGTTAGAACATGTGAGGTGTCGTTGGATTTGTCTAAATTGTGGGAGTAACATAGACTAATTTTATTTTAATATTCCCCCCTTCAAAAAAGGGGGTGATACAATTTTTTTTTCGTTGTCGTAACAATATGGGTATCACATGAAAGCTATTGAATAGACTATTCCAAATATATGAGAATAGTAACACTTTTATGTTACTATTTTGGCATAGATTTAAGATAAGCGTTACTTTGATAGCAACACAAATAATCTTTTACTACATAACTTATTTGCAGAACTCGATCATTAGTAAAATTAAAAAGTCTGATATAAAACAAATTATTATACAAGTAAAATTTAAAAATTTAAAAAACCCCCGACACATTTATCTTGCGAAAACATCCCGATTCAAACAGTAAAACGCCCATAACTTTTGAACGGCTGAACCGTTTTTTTTTAAACATAGCTAAGAACACTCTCGACACAATCACCTTTCCAACAAAAAAAACTAAATCAAAATCGGTTCATCCGTTGAGGCGCTATGATGCCACAGACAGACACACAGATACACAGATACACAGATACACAGACACACAGATACACAGATACACAGATACACAGATACATAGCAACATACCTCAAACTTATAACACCCCTCTTTTTCCGTCGGGGGTTAAAAACAAAAAGGTCGACTGCAGGCGGGTCAAAAATTATAGAGAAACCTACCAAAACTTCGTTTGTCACCGCTCTGCCAGCAACTCATAATATTTAATTTATAAATTACTAGCTTTTGCCCGCGACTTCGTTCGCGTGGAATAGTGACTTCTGATGCCGACTCTTGACCAATAGATGGCGCTGTATGTCCGGAATAAATTTTATTTTTTGTAATAAAAACTATCCTATGTCCATTCTCAAGTTCCAAACTATGTCTGTACCAAATTTCACACAAATCGGTTCAGTAGTTTAGGCGTGAAGCAAAGACAGACAGACAGACAGACAGACAGAAAGACAGACAGACAGAGTTACTTTCGCATTTATAATATTAGTAGGGATACCTATATAATACTGCATTTATTCTTTTCAGTTACCTAATTATTTTTTAGAAGTGGGTTTTTTTGTTTTTATATTAACTTGTTTTTTATTTAGTTTAATTAGGTATTGCTGTCCTGAACAAATTCTGATATCTTCTGAGCCAACTAATTTCTAAAACTCATAATTATACTCTAAATGAGTTTCCTTGCTTGATCGAATCAGAAATGTAGAGATACGCAAGAGAACCAGGGTTACCGACATAGCCCGAAAAATTGCCAAACTTAAGTGGCAGTGGGAAGGGCACATTGCTCGCAGAACGGATGGCCGATGGGGCAGAAAGGTTCTGTAGTGGCGACCGCGAACCGGAAGACGTTGCGTTGGAAGGCCTCCCACCAGGCGGACTGATGACCTGGTGAAGGTTGCGGGGATTCGCTGGTTGCGAAGGCACGGGGCCGGTCAATGTGGCGACGCTTGGGGGAGGCCTATGACCAGCAGTGGACGTCTTTTGGCTGATATGATGATGATACTTTAAAGCTTCTGAGTTTCTTAATGCCAGCAATTGCAAATACAACTTTTCACCTTAAGGGTAAACTAGTCAACGGCACGAACTATTTGGCGGCGGAGCTAAAATATTTTCTGTCTCATCCGACATCACGCACGAAAGAGATAGACGCTGTGATGAGCAGTAAGAAGCTAGTTTGAATACGTATACACACTCATAACGCTGTGTGACGCACACATGCGTAATTTCATTGAAGAGCGCCGATAGCGGTGTGTGTTTCACTTCATGTTATGACAACATAAACTCATAGATACAAATAGATGTGTGTAACGTAATTAGAAGGCACTCAATTTACTTGTTATTATGCACCCAAACTTACTCGCGACTTTGCCAACTTGACAATAAGATCTCTTGCGAAAATGTGCATTTACGTAGGTATTGTTATTATCAACAAGTAATTTTATTGATTTGACTTTTAAATTATTTTTGGCGGCGGCGACGACAGCGCAGCGGGAGCTGCTTGCGCGCTTATTGAACCTTATGCCCTTATTTATAAGAATGAAGTGTTTGAGCGCCAAGTCGGTAGATTTTATGTTGGCAGGCCGGTCGCTAGGGCTTCGCTGATTGTAGGTATCGTACCAGCGCGTGCGGAAAGCTAGGCTCTATACTCACGGGTGTAGGTCATGTTTTTGTATTTTATTTCAGGTTGTGCAAATATTACAATGCAATATAAAATGTTAAATAGGTATTTACTTACCTTAGCTAGTTAGCTATAACCTATAGGCGACTCCCCGTAAGTAGGAGGTATTCATACCAGCCAGAGTCAGGATAACTGCTTTTTCGACAGCGCCAGTTTGATGTAAGACTTGTTTTCTAGGTAAGTAAGTATTTAGGTTCATCTTATAAAAAATAATGTTATTTTGTAAATTGTTTATTGATTGTTTGTTTACAATAGCGGTTTGAAATATTCTGTTTGTTATCACAATACAATAGATAAAACTCACACATTTTTGGCTTCATTAATTACCTACTTAGTAACTTAGTCGCGGGATAGTAATCGGTATTGTGATACATTTAATGATTTTGAGCAATTTAATTTAAAGTTGTTTGGATAACAAACAACATTTTTGCTGACTTTACCTAACTGGTTCGATTCGGCAGCTATGACATCACAATATGGCGCGAGGGCCATCCTATTCTTTAGTTGAAACGCATAGTGGTAGGCATCTAGGTAGGTATTAGATACTACGTCATGTCACAAAGTAAACAGTAGCTTCGCTTCGGGTAGTCGAGCCAAGCTTGTGAGTGTCGGCACGCATAGCAGGTATACAAATAAAAAAATAATCATCAAAATCGGTTCACATTAAAAAAAGTAGGTATTTAAGTAGGTAGGTACAACAAATTATAAAAAATACAGTCAAATTGAGAACCTCCTCCTTTTTGAAGTCGGTTAAAAAATAGCTTCCTTTTGTTTTTGTCCGCCGCGGAAGCCGAGCCGATATAACAGATAGGTACCTACTTACATTAATGAACTGCCGCTATAATTAGGCACGACTATCGAAAATCTAAACTACATAATCTAATTGGAATCTATATACATAATTCTATGTAAGTGAACAAATATATACAACAGAACTCTTCAATAAACAACGGCAAATCTCTCGGGATTGCTGCAATCGCATATCTGTTTATTGTTTACGCCATTTCATAACATAACGTCAAGCCGTTAGGCTCTAAAGGGGTACGCAGATATGTACAGTTCACCCTGGTAGGTACACTCTCATTGCGGTTGTTATTCAGGTAATTTATTCAGGCATAAATTTAGGCATTATTGGCTCAGATTTTCTCTAATCTGAGATTATAGGTAAGTACCATATTGAACTTGCTCTTTATGAACACAACTAAAAAGTGAAAAATATAAAACTAAGAAACAAAAACATCGACTTCCGAAATTGGAGTTATTTTTCACTATGTAGTGTTTATATTTGGAAGTCGGTAGTATTTTTTTGTGAATAATACTTTCTAAATAAAGATGAAGATTTAAGTTTTAGGATAGACTACGTTTGTATGGAAGAATTTTTAACTTGTTTACCCTTAAGTTTACACTAGTCGATCATTCTTCCATACAAACGTAGTCTAGAGATTACTCCACTGTTTCACGATGTGCATTCAAAAAAATACCGGCCAAGTGCGAATCGGACTCGCGCACGACGGGTTCCGTACCATTATAGCAAAAAACGGCATCACAATCACGTTTTTTGTATGGGAGCCCCCCTTAAATATTTATTTTATTCTGTTTTTAGTATTTGTTGTTATAGCGGCAACAGAAATACATCATCTGTGAAAATTTCAACTCTCTAGCTATCACGGTTCTTGAGATACAGCCTGGTGACAGACAGACAGACAGACAGACAGACGGACCGCGGAGTCTTAGTAATAGGGTCCCGTTTTTACCCTTTGGGTACGGAACACTAATAAAAAATTATATCAATTTGTGTAATTTTTTATCTAGCCCAAAAAAGTTAAAAATAAAATATTTGAAAGTTATGAGCGTCTAAAGTTCCATATTTCAAATTTTAATGCATCTTTGGGCGGAAATAAATACCATAAGAGGAAGGAAAATTGCAAAACGGCCTCCATACAGGGATAGATTAGTAATTCAACAATGCAAATAATTTTATTTTGAAAATATACATTTAGTAGTTTCATGATATCTAGACTCCCAAAGGTCTGTTTATAAAATTTCGCGCGCTCGTTTTCGTCCTAAATCATCATCCATTTCGATACAAATTTGCAAAAGAGCTAATTCGTACGCGAACTTGCTTCTTACTGCTCATCACAGCATCTATCTCATTCGCACGTGTTATCGGATGAGATGGCATGCATTTTTACCTAGCGCACAAAACAGTTTGTGCCGTCGACTAGTTGAACCTTAAGATTCTTTGACCATAATTATAAGTGTTGAAAGAAATTTAGTCCGAAATTCAGTCAAAATGTAGAGGCACAGTACCTGCCTAATACCTATCTTTGGCGGTGACCGCTACGGCGGGCTTTAATTAAAGGATTGGCCGTTTTTCCACACGGACCGGACGCGGCACGGACACGGCCCGAGTTCGGGGCAGAAAGCAAACATCCAGTGTTGCCACTGACGAATTTCACCGAGACGAAACGTCACGAATTTAAAGACTGAAGTAAACATGGACGTGCCTTGAAAGCCTATTTTTATGGTTGGTTTGGTGGAGAAATACTTTTCTACACTAACTTAAATCACGCTTTATTGAGATCACAGCTTGATTCTTAGTCGATAGAAGACCAAATATGATGCCGCTCATTTTTAACAGACTTTCCAAAAAGTTCGACTTCTTTCTCCGTTTATTTCTCCGTTTATTGTTTAAAAGTGTATGTTTCCAAATTGGTCCCATTTTAATTTGGTGAAGATCTGATGTAGAACTTCGGTGATATACAACAGAACTCTTCAATATAGATGTCTGTGGTACAAGCCAGTTAAAGACCTAAATAATAATATACCTAGGTCTTTAACTAGTTTGAGTTGTTATTAATTGTTATCGCCTGTAGCGTTCTTTTTTATATATAGCACATAAATAAACAAACTAATAAACTCACGATAGCACAAGTTTAAAACTTAGTGGTTTTTGGTTGCTATCTAATACGAATAAACCTGTAACTTTTTGTATAATTGATAAATAAAGGAAAAAAAAAATAAGTGCAAATCTCTCGGGTTTGCTGTAATCACATGTCTGTTTATTGTTTATACCATTTCATATCATAACATCACGCCAATACGCTCTAAAAGGGTACGCAGATGTGTACAGTTTGCAAGTTTCATGATATTCGGGTAATCTATTCTGGCATTACAGGTACCTTACTAGAGAACTTGCCTATTCAGTACAAATAAAAAATCTTTTTACAAAAAAATATTACCTAATTTCAAATAAAAACACTACCAAGTTTTTATGTAACTTTCTTTTTGGAAGTCGGTGTCCATAACGATAAAAAATGGTACCTACCAAAGACAGACTTCCAAAAAGAAAGTAATTTTTCACTTTGTAGTGTTTTTATTTGGAAGTCGGTAGGTAGTATTCCTTTTTTAAGATTTTTGTTTTTCATTTTTTAGTTGTACCTAATAGGCACCTTCCTTTTTTACCCGACTGCCGAAGGAGGGTAATTTGTTTATCAGTCTATGTATGTATGTATGTTTGTTCCTATGTGGCGTTCTAGAGACCAAACGCGTTGGCCGATTTTGATGATTCTTACGTCAATCGATTCGTCTTAACCCTGCGAGTGTCACTGGCTACATAAAAATTGGAAAAGAAAAAATAGCTGATTTTGGGCGCCATTTTGTGGGGATTTTTTTTTTTTAACCTAACCCAACCCATTGTGTGGGATATCAAAATAAAGGGTTTAAAGAGGAGATTTCAAAAATATATAACACTTATATGTTTAAATGTACCTATTTGAAAAAATAACTAATAAGTTGTAAATAGTAGTAGTATTAAGTTGCTAAAATATATGTGTAATTTCTCTTTTTGGTGTACAATAAAGTATATTCTATTCTATTCTAAATAAAAAAAGTTATATAAAAAAAAACAAAAACCCGACTGCTTAAAAAGCGAACTAAAAAGACGTAAACAAGAAGAAAATCATGCTGTGCAGTCGGAGGATACATCTGGTTTTGGTCAGCCAGCTCGCGAATATGTCGCGAATACGTCTTTTTAGTTCGCTTTCTAAGCAGTCGGGATTTTTGATTTTTTTAATCAACTTTTTTATTTAATCGCTTGTTCCTCTTATTCCTTCCACCACATCTATTGGTGGTGGAAAGCTCGTTTAGTCATCGCATTTAGCTTATTTTTACCGTAAAAATATTAAATATCATAATAGGAAACTTTATTTTACATTACGGTGTAAAAATACTTACGGAGCTTATCATTGATACCAATTTCGTAAGCTGTACATTGTACATAACATACGCAATTAAAAATATTATTCTTTTATTCTCGCACTAAAACGCCTTTCAGCAATTACATCAATGGAACACAAACTTATACTTACTACTAGCTCCTACCCGCGGCTTTATCATCCTAAGGGAATACAAACTATCCTATTTCCTTCCCAGGGTCTCAAAATATGTCCATGCCAAGTTTCATCTAAATCGGTTAAGTAGATCCAAAGATTACCCCCTACAACCTCACAATCTCACAAACTTTACCTTTTTATAATATTACTAGCGGACGCCTCGCGGTTTCGTCCGCGTAGTTACCGTTCCCGTGGGAATACAGGGATAAAAAGTAGCCTATGTCACCCGGGGATAGTGTAGCTTCCCAACGGTGAACGAATTTTTGAAATCGTTCCAGTAGTTTTTAAGTTTATTCGTTACATACTAAAATACAAATCTTTCCTCTTTAAAATATGAGTATAGATTAGTCACGATGCTTTCCTTTACCTTTGTCAGTTATGTTATTAAACTTAGAAAGCACATATGAATTGAAAAAGTCACGTTGCCAAAATCTAAATCACGAACTCAAAAAATATCCATCCAACCCTTCGTTTTTAACCTGTGAACCCTGGCTTACACCTACTCTGCGTACGAGCTTGTAGGGGTATAATTATCCTGATCAAATGGAGTCCAGTCGGATCTGGTTAGTCTGAGGTGTGCCACAGAAACGTCGGTTTTTTTCCGGCCCTTTTGCTTCGGACGTCAAATGAATGAAGCCGATATTTTCACGGAGATTTATTTTGAGTAAGTGAATGACGGAGAGGGTCTGGAAATGACGTGGTTTCTCGTGAATATTACTTAAAATTACTAGAGTTAAATGAAATTAGAAATACTGTGGATAAATAAGAAGATGTCAATTCAATGATTAACCGTTGTTGTGTGCCGTAATTACGCGTGGATCCACGTATTAACGCTTCCACACAGTTCAATACAGTTAGCAGGTATTGTAAAAAACCCGCCCGGTGAGTTCTCGCATTGTCGAGGCAGGGGTGCTCCGTCGCCCCCAACATATCAGGACCCGAGGTGGCGGCGCGTAGTGTTCCACGTGCGCCCCTCTTAGACGTCGCGGGGGAGTCCAACACCTCACTCCTCCCCCAACCCGAGATCGTGGCCCGCTGAGGCGGGCCGGCACTAGCCGGGGGTTGCGGAAGTATCGTTGTTCCCGCGACCCCCGGTGTAGGTGTGAGATGGAACACCGGGGTGGTTTTTAGTCAGTACGAGTCTGACAGACCCCTCCGCCCCCCCAGGGCGGAGGACATCCAATGAGGATTTTCCACCCCGGAAAAAAAAAAAGGGGTGCTCAGTAGCCGTGGCTTGGTCACCCACGGTGAAGCAAAGAGGAACCCGAGAAGAGGTCGCTCGCCAGGGCTTTTGCTGGTCACGGCGTCAGTGTGTTCTGGTACGCCGGTGATGGGGGGTACTCCCTCAAGGAGGGTCCGGTGACGGACAGCCGCGGCGGGTTCGCGGTGAGTGCAATTCCCGCCATAAGCGGCACAGGAGAATACCGTGGAGTTTTATTGGGTTCGAGACCCACATAACTGCGCTATATCCCCGTGGAAGCCCAGTATGCATGAGGTCTAAAGGCAAAAAAAAGCTATTGTAAGAAAAGCTACATATGACATCAGAATTAAACACACAAACACAGCTTACACAATACGCGAACAATAATGCCAACAAAACCACAACAAAAACCAGTAATATATCCAGCACTATTTCAATACCACAATGTGAAGCGAAGTGCATAACCGAAGCCACTGAAACAAGTAATTAATGAACGAAACAAAACGCGGAACCCTTTTGTGCGTTATCTTCCCGGCGAATATTCTCGTTATTGTGCGCTCTTTAGCAAACTGCATTCGAAATTAAAATTTTTCATTCTGCGCCTCCCTTGGGACCTCAGTCCTCTGCCTCCTTACAGGAGCGAGATCACTTTTGATTATATTCCCTCCCACCGCAACGTAATTGGGATATTTTGTACGAACAACAATGGCTTGCACATTCATTCGTTTTAGGTATTATAATTTTTTCCCCATTCTTCTCAACTCTCGTCTACGTAGTCTACCTTTCATTTGGATAATATCTCTTGTTATTTTCGGTATGAATATGATTCATTCAGTTATTATTAAGTGGACTTTGTTATTTCGTTTATTTCGGTTATCTCTTGATTGTGTCTGACCTGCGATCTTGTGAGGTCAGAAAAACAGCTGATATAAATTAAAATTGATGATAAGTGGTTGTAGCTCCGGGATTTTTGTTTGTCAGGTTAAAATTATTTATTATAGTAGGTACATGGAGGACTTACAGCTAATAAATACAGACAAAAAGAAAACCATAGTCAACAGAAAGCCAATTACAAATCCTCATGTATAAACTTGTAATAATAATTTATGGTGTGAGCACAAAAACAAAAAACTCACCGCTTTAATTAAAGTAACATGTAAATACTTAGTTTGCAATTATATGTCTGATGAGAAAGAAAATAATAAATGAATAAAAACAGAAACAAACAACATAACCTACTGCTACTTGAAAAATATGAGGCTTAAGCACCTTCTGGCCGAATTCACACTGATTGTGAATGGATCCAAATCATAATCCTTGCATATATCATTGAAATTTCTGCTTGCGCGCACAATATTCTTCATATAATTCAAAGAAGTATGAGGTACAATAAATCGGGGTTATCAATGTTGTTATTGAGAATTTTCAGCAAGACTAAACAGTCAGCAATCTTGCGTCGTTCTACCAGTGGTAGCAGATAATACTTCTTACAGAGTCCAAGATAATTGGTTGACTGATATGGAATCTTTTGATATTTTATGAAACGTCTTTAGATATTTTCAATGCGGTCAATGTATTTATGATAACGAGGATTCTATATCTGAGACGCATAGTCTAGCTTACTTCTTACAAAAGTACAATACAATATTTTAAGTGTTTTAAAAAAGTAATGCTGTACTTACCTAAAAAAATGGTAAGGTGAAAATATTATGTGTGGCAGGGATGTGTAGCAAGGGTTAAAAAATAGCAACAAAACAAAGCGTATTTTTCGCTTCTTCACCTTTTCGCTTGTAAATGGTACTTTCAATCTTTTAGAGGAATTAGGTGTTGGCAGTGGCGACAATGTGGCAGGCAGAGACGCAGGGTGTCGGGGCGGCAGTGCGTGACGTCATCAACTAATGCACTACACGTACAGATTGTCGCAGGTGAGGTATCCGCCGCAAGATGCAGACGTAGCGACACGAATATTGTAACTAGAAGCGACTATTTTGTTAAGCCCAGTTGCACCAAAAACTTAATTTGGAGTTAGTTGCTAACACGATGTTAAATAACAAATATGACACACGTAATTGGCTGTAAAACTTGGAGATAGTGACGCAGGCATGGGATATCTCTACAATACCTGAATGAGAAGAATTTTTATTATATTATAAATCTTACAAAAGTTGCATTTATTATTTTGCTATCTGTGTACCTACAAAATGCTTCAATTGACTATATCTATAACAATGTAAATAAAAAAACTTTTTTGCAAAAAAATTCTACCGACTTCCAAATACAAAACTACAAATTGAAAAATAACTTTAATTTTTGAAGTCGGTGTCTTTCGTAGGTGCCAATTTTTTGCGTTATGGACACCGACTTCAAAAATTAAAGTTATTTTTCAATTTGTAGTTGTACCTACCTAATAGGCAAGTTAGTAAGGTAACTATAACGCCGAAATAGATTTCATAAAACTTGAACTTAACCGCTGAAATGAGAGATCTGCTTACCCCTTAAGAGCGTACTGGCGTGATGTTATGTTATGAAATGGTATAAACAATAAACAGACATGCGATTGCAGTAATCCCGAGAGATTTGCCGTTATTTATTGAAGAGTTCTGTTGTATATCTCCAAAGTTCTTCATCAGATCTCCACAAAATTAAAATGGGACCAATTTCGGAACATACGTTTTCAAACAAAAAAAGAATTTTCAAAATCGGTCCACAATTGACGGAGATATCGGTGAACATAACCAAAAAAAAAAAAAAAAAACAAACTTGAAGTCGAACATAGAACCTCCTCCTTTTTGGGAAGTCGGTTAAAAATAAAAAATAAACTAATGATACGGTAAAATAATATCAAAATTCAAAGGTAAAAATACGAGTATGTACAATAATTAATCATATCTTAATATCGTAGAGGGTTCGTAGAGGATTCGTAGCAGGCCCGTAGCTCGTAGACGTAGAGCATCTACGAAAAGACGCAGATGGTTAACTACTTTTACAACTTTCCACTTGGCTAAATATTGGTACCTACATCAATTCTGCAATTTAAAGAGCCAGTCTCTTATTTATCATAATCAGGTTTTTAATGTTCCCACAGGTGGGACAAAGGCCTCGAATCTACCACACGGGTACAATGCGGTTTGGTGGATGTCACATGTCTTCGAATTTTCGGTTCTTGGACATGCCGGTTGACCCAAGATGTTTTGCTTTTCCGTTTTTAGAGTTGTGGTAATCTAATAACAAGTACAAAGTAAAGCTCCTGTCTAGGTTCGAACCACTGGACCACCATTGCTTGCCACAATGTCTTACTTCTCGTCTCAAAATATATCATAGAAGATGCTGTAATCAGTTCCGACATCTTTAACTCTAGGTAATGAGACTGAGGTGCAGGACTGATTACTTCTCCGTGTTCGCGGCACGCACCTTACTAATTAACGGAGTCACGCTGACGACAATGAACAGGGGGGGTGGGGATATTATACGTGAGGAAACCAGGTGGGGGATATTATGCTGTTTCTCAGGTGTAATGATAGCCGGTAATTCCAATTTAGGAGGTTATGATGGATAGATGGATAAATATGGATGTTTCTTGGGTAAAAAAAATGAGAATTCTACTTAGTCCGTCAGTGAGATTATCAAATAATATTGGACACGTCTTTTTTGCTTTACCAAATTAATAAAAAATTACAAAGTTAAAGCGCTTTAAAGTTCAGGAGTGGCGGCTTGTGACGTCACTAAGGCAGTATAAAGTGTACTAGCGGCGTAGCACGATATTTCAACGCATTATATCGTCGTCACCTTATGTTTACGTATCAAAAGAAAAATACGTGTCCAATATTTTTTATTCAAAATCAAAATCAATCTTTTTTTATTTCACATAGGCCTACATGGGCTCTTATGAAACGTCGACAAAAGGTGCACGGTTCGGGTTGGTCGTTTCCTATGGAGGAGAACCGGCAAGAAATTCCATGGTTACTCTTTTAAAAACTGGTTTGGTTTTATAATATTTCCATATTACAGCATTAGTACTTAGAAATGGGGGACAACGTAGGCCCGACAATAAGTCGTAAGAAACAAAAAAAAAAAAAAAGAGTTTATATAATATATAAAAAAGTTAACAAATGTTAACTAGCATCTAGAAGGCCTACAATGTTCACACATTCACAAAACAATCGGTAAAAGAATAAAAAGGTAAAAAAATATAACAAGACTAAATTTTACATGTGGCACAAATGTTGCTATCAGTTCTGTAAATATTCTTTATTGTATATTAATCTAATTTTCAGTAAAGTATGCTATTCAAGCATCAAAAAAGCCTAATACAAAAATCTTACCATTGTTACAATTCACGATAGTTAAATTAAGAATCTAGTAATTTTAACTTCTAATTCATAGTTAAATTAGGAAGCTACTAATAAGTGCTCAAATTAATATGTTTATAAAGTTTTAATAAATGTTTACACCTAACTTGATCACTATTTTTAATACTACAGATTAATAATAATAAAAATAAATACAATCTTGTGGAGTCAGAAGTGCCTTACTATAAGTATGTGCCCGACCCAGTTCTCGAAAATGGCAATGTCACGTTGTATTGGGATCGGTCTATCATCACTGACAGGACTATTGTTGCCAATAAGCCTGACATAGTGGTGATAGACCGACTTGAGCGTCGCGCAATGATTGTTGATATAGCGGTCCCACATGACGAGAACCTCGTGAAGGCTGAGAGAGATAAGAAAAGCAAGTATCTTGATCTGGCTCGCGAGGTTGTCGACATGTGGGACGTGAATACAGCGATCATTGTGCCGATAGTCGTTACGGCCAATGGCATAATAGCCAAGAGCCTCGACGAACATCTGAGGAGGCTCTCGTTGGGCAGCTGGATCAAGGGCTTGATCCAGAAAGCGGTACTCCTGGACACGGCGCGTATCGTTAGGAGGTTCCTCTCTCAGGAGCCCTGACCACCGGTAGCTTGGACCCTGTTCCCGATACCGGTGGGTTACTATTTTTGTATTTTTAAATGTTTTTTTATTTTATTTTTTATAGAATAATATTTAAAAATGTAAAAATATGTATATATCATGAATAAATGGAATAAAAATAATAATAAAATTTTATTTAAAAGGCATCCCAATTTTATAAATTAAAACGTTCACATGTCATATTTTATAGAAATCATTAAAAAATTCATTAAAATAACACTATAGAGAATAATACAAGGTAATAAATTCATTTTAAAATTCCATTCAAAAGATTAAAGAAAAAATTAATATAAAATACATCGTCAATAAAAAAAAAACATTAAAATTAATCGATAGTCACCTACATAAAAATATCAATTAAAAAACAAAGAATATAAATAAATATAATATAAAAGAATATTAATGTTATATCTAATAGATCCTACCTATTTGAACTATTAGACACGTCGGGATAGAGTACATGCGAAATCAATTAGGACCAGAACTTTTACCTATTCAATTAATTTACCCTCCGTTTGTCCAAAAATAAAAAAGATAAAAAACAGAATACAAAAAACGTAATCAACAAATAAAATATTAAGCAAATGAATACCTTTTGTGTACAATTTTGTTTGTGAAGGTAGGCGTATTTTAACCGTTTTGCCAGGAATGGACTTTTCATTGGATTCTCCGCCTACCGTGGCTTCTATAAAATTATATGGAAACAAACAATTTGTTCGCCAGACAGGATGTCTCAAAGTTTGTTTTACAATTTTGTTTTACGTGTTTTAAATGAAAACGCGGTCATATCATTCATATCTCAGAGCTGGTCTCATATTTCTCGCAATCCTAATTTTTTACTATTTGGGGCGTAGCATGTGTTTTTTTAGGCAATGATGGCGCAAACTGCTGAAGAAAGAAAGAAAGAAAAAGTGTTTAATTGTAACAAAACGACATACTATATGAATAGATGCTTATGTTAAACCCTTAAAAGTAGTATTATTAGTACTTAAATTAAGTTATTAAAGACGAGAAACAAATAAAACAATGAAGGAAACGTTGTATCCATGACGGGGGGGGGGGGGGGGGGGGGGATCACGACTCTCAGTAATGAGGAATACGACGTGGAATAGAGGCGGAATGTGTTCTTCCATACATTAGACGTTATCTTCGCCCCTTTCTAGAAATTTCTTTATGACGTAAACATATTTATGGATCGAAGAACTTCGTCAACGTGCGGCTCCAAATATAAATATTTAAAAGGAAAAGTAAGTAAGTAATCATATAAGTGCTCAAACATGAGTACAGTACACACAACAAATAATTGTCAATAAGCAAGTTATGTTAAAAAAATAAAAAAAGTACTACGCGTCATGTTTGCCTTAGATGCAAATATTAATAATAGAATACAAATCAAAACAAAATAATTAAATTTAAATCAAAATAATAAATCTAGGATATCATGTCTTTTTTTTTTAAATTCAACCTTTATTATCCCACTGCCGGGCAAAGGTCTCCCCCATAGCATTCCATAGCTATCATGTCATATAAACAAATTATTTAAAAATGTCTTGTTTGTGTAATGTAATGTTAAAATTATCATTCCAGAATGTCAAAATAGAAATATTAAAATTTGTCAAAATATTAAATCAAATCATAATAATAAATTATACAAGTTTGTCATAATTTGCCAAATTATTAAAAAAAAATTTAGAAATAAATATAAAAAAATATACAATTACAATGATCGTTGTAGAAAGTCAGAAAAAAACTATAAAATGGCAACGTAAACAAAATACAAATTATAATTAACAATTACAAGTCCAGCATAAAATTATTAAAAATGTCAAAAATACAAAAAACAAAAAACAAATTAGAAAAGTCATTATTTTTTTCATTTTTGAACTCATGTATGGTATGCTTTATCTGCTAAGAAATCTTTCACTATTTTTTTGTAAGTATAATAATATAACTGTATAAAAACCTCATTTATAAACCTATTAAAATTTGCTAAAAGGCAAACGTTGAGCACCGCTGTCGGCCCGAATGCGCACTCTGTAAAAATTACAAAATGAAAATTGCGGCCCGGCGCCGCTGAATACATTAATATCGAATATTGAATACATTATATAAAAATATTCAATGAATACACCGCTAAAACGAGAGCCGAATGGAAATCAGCAGAAATCCCGAGAGATTTTATTTGAAACGCGATGTTGGAGTACATTAATACTTATTAATAAATCCATTCTTTACTTTTCAAAAAGTTTGGTGCTTGTAGCGCGTTTTGCTTTCAGTTGGATTCAATTCATTGGTAATCATTTTTACTTAAATGACTGTTTTTAACCGACTGTCCAAAAAGGAGAAGTTTCTATGTTCGACTTTATGTTTTTTTTTATTTATGTTCACAGATATCTCCGTCAATTGTAGGCCGATTTTGATTTCTTTTTTTGTTTGACTGAGTGTGTGTCCAAATTGGTCCCATTTTAATTTGGTGAAGAACTTTTGAGATATACAATAGAACTCTTCAATAAATGACGGCATATCTCTCGGGATTGCTGCAATCGAATGTATGTTTATTGTTTATAACATTTCATAACATAACATCACGCCAGTACGCTCTAAAGGGGTACGCAGATGTGTACAGTTCACCTTGGTATACTCTCATTTCACCGGTTATATTCAAGTTTCGTGATATTCGGGTAATCTATTCTGGCATTATAGGTAACTTACTAAAGAACTTGCCTGTTAGGTACAACCAAAAAGTGAAAAGTAAAAAAACTTTTATAGTTTTCACCAAAATTATACCAAAGACACCGATTTCCAAAACGAAAGTTACTTTTGTAGTGTTTTTATTTGGAAGTCGGTAGTAAATTTTTGTAATAAAAAAAAAATTGTATCAGCATATGTATCGTGAATTCGTGAGCCAGATAAAGTTGAGAATAACGAGGTGACATTTGTAGTTATTGAATAAATAAGAGGACACGATCAACACAGCTGAATTGTTTACCGTTGTTTTTCCTTTACAAGTTGCTCAAACGGCAAAGTTTCTAGAAATAGAAAGATTGACTTACAAAAAGATATGGACTAAATATTTTTGAACATACCAATTAGTTTGGTAGACAAATTAATTGCTAGTTAACTGTAAGATCTCGAATATAAAGAAGAATTTTCTGTGGGTATTCATCGGCGTACCCACGGTGGGGCAGATTGGGCAGCCTGCCCTATCCTTCAGACTCGTACTTAACAGAAAAATTACTTTTCATGAGATAAAACTATCAGACGAGTACAAAAATTTTCGAGCTCGCTTCGCTCGCTCATTCATTTACCGTTGTTTCTGGCTCTTCTCTGCATACAGTTCGAGACGCCCCGGTCTGTTTAGCCGATCTCGGTCACCGACATTCTTAGTCCTCCACCTGAGAAATCTAAACACCTAGTATATTAATCCACTTAAGATCAGTATCTACCTACTAGAAAGATCAACCACTTTTAGTCGGACAATCAAATAAACCAAGTCCGTCATGATCATATTAAAGAACCGCTTTTCAACATCCCTGTACCCAATTAATTATTAAAATCTCTACCAAATTACTATTCTCAGCACTTTTCATCCGAAGTCATATTTGACAGAATAATCACACGTTATCGCAGCATCCATCCGATGATTTCATTGTATCTGCATCTGTGCACGATCAGTAATCAACTTTGTCGGCGAGTGTACCAGTGTACGTAGGGAATGCAAAGCCGTACCATAATTGGTATCCGGATTTATAAAACGGATTTTATAAACAACCTCTTTTGTTATAATTTATCCTGCTGCGGATCCTGCTGCATAAAATTCCAGACGCTCCGATTCGACGTTTGTAAGACGGATGCACAGTAATCGCCTCCTCCAAGTATCGTCCTCGAGAACTTTGGTTCTCATACAACGCCATTTCTATCCGTGCTAGACTTGGGATATCCGTTTCAGGTTCTGGCCGCTGTCTAGAACTGGATTCATCGCGAACTTTATAATCGAGGTGTTGCCTGGGTGCATGATAATTCGATTTAGTCCATCAGTGAGATTACCAAATAACATTGGACCCGTATTTTTTGCTTCATAAAAAATAAAAAGTTGACACAGATAAAGCGCTTCAAAGTTCAGGAGTGGGGGCTTGTGACGTCACTTTGTCTGTATAAAGTGTAGCACACCATGACGTCACATGATATTTCAACGCACTTTATCGTCATATTTTTTTGTTTAAGTGGCTAAAGAAAAATACGTGTCCAATATTTTTAGGTTATCTAACTGACGAACTAAATAGATATTTTTGTCAACTGTAACTATCATTTTGTAAAAATTCGGCGTCGATTTCAAAACCCTTATTTTGAATTTTAATATTCGGATTTTTTCATTTCGGATTATCCGAATTGCTTTCCCTAAGTGTACGTAGCGGTAGGTACACGGTACAATCGGCGATAGCTCCAACAATGCGCCGAGCAATCAATTTGTGTATTCAATCATCTCTTTCTCACTCTCCACTGGATTGAAATATGAAAACCTTAATTGAGAATGCCTTTATTGAAGTCTGGCGCTGTTTTTGTTTATTTTAAAAATTTTGCGTAAATGTTTTATGTGCAGTTGTGAGTTTTTAATCAACGTCATTTTGTGATTAAATGGGCGCAAATGATTTTTTATTTAATTATTTTTGCTATTGGTTTGCTGTGTGGTTTTTAATTAAGGTAATTTTGTGATAATATTGACTCAAATTAGTTTGTTTTCATTTGAATATATATACAAGGTTATTGTTAATAAAATCTAACATCCTTGCAGAGCAACAAATTTTGATCTAGGACTTTTAAAAATTCAACAAAAATAAATCAGTAGGGCCTTATATTTATGCTCACATAACTCGCCAGAATGTATGGATCAGCAGATTCTTTTTTGTTGAATTTTTAAAAGTCATAGAACAAAAGTTGTTGTTTATGATGTTATTATTACAGCCCTTCAAGGTTGTTAGTGTTTTACTAACAACCCTGTATAATACCTAAACTTATAACATTTACTTCATTTTTTTTTGTATGTATGATGTGTTTGCTCTTGACTCTAGTCTAGGTCAGAGATGACAGAGACAAAGTCGACGATGGAGTGAGCTTACCCAGAAGAAGCCTGTTCACTCTTACTTTGAAGAGATTCGGGTTGAATGCGGTCGGAAACACAGACACACATTATGACGGATGTTTGGAAGCGCTTGGTGCTATTTAGTGGAATGGCAACAAGGTAAGGATGGTAACTTGCAGTGCGTCTAGATGTCCGATGGTAGAAGGGGGCTGGTGGGATGAGGTCGTGGAGTTCTTGAGCACACTCGCCAAAGTACAGTCTGTAGAAGACCGACAAGCAGGCAACTTTACGGCTTACGCCGATGAGCCAAACTGTGAAGCTTGGCATCCACCAGTTTGAGTTCGTCTAATGACTTCTCTCGCTCTGGGTGAAGCGGTACGGATGGCAGACTTTTACTGACTAAAACCCATCCTTGTTCCTTCAGTTGCTTGTGTCAGTGCCGCGGTAAATCTCTTTCTAAAATTCTCTTTTACATCTCTTTCTAAAATTCTCTTACATTTTAAAATTATGGAATCTTCAGTAATGTGAAAAAGTGCCTAAATCAAAGTTGTCTTACCTATAAGGTTAGGTACCTACCTGACAACATGACTCCGAAGATATTTCGTTTATCTCAAAACCATTACATCTCGCAATGAAATTCACACTCATTACCTTAATACAGTCAAACACAAAGCCCAGTAATCTCAATCAACAACTCAATCAATCAGATTACAACAATTCATAAAGAGCGAATGAAATCAGAAATGTGATTAAAAATAACACACCGCCCCTATAATAGCTCGATTACATGCCCGCGGGTTCCGTATAGTGAGAAAGAGTGCAATCACATTAGCGGGTGAACCCTAAAATTTTAATCTGCGCCACAATGCCGGCAATCGCTGATTGCAAACGCGCAGCGCATATGCATAGTCTTTGGGGATCGCTTAGCGTACACTGTAGGCGCGAGTTATGTGCTCGCTGCTGGCTTTTTGTGCGAGGGGATCAAATGGAATCGTTGTTGATAGTTTATGTCGAGTACTTGAGTTTTTTTTTTTGTTTTTATCGACGGATATTCTGGTTCCGATGTTTGACGAATAATTAGACCTACAAATAGTTAGGTCGCACATAGTGAAGATGTTGTATGAGTAACTTGTCCGACTATAGGTACTTTAATACTAAACTAACAAGGCTAACAATTGATAATAAAACTTTTAACAAAAATATTAAACCGACTTCCAAGACAAACACTACAAAGCGATATTTACTTTCTTTTCGGCAATAGGTGTCTTTGGTACCAAAATACAGTAAGTAGGTGTCAAAAGCGTTTTTTTTTATTTATTGCTTGCCTCACAAGTTGTCAATTAAGTTGGCGAGTTATTTGACCCTTTTTTACAAGCTTTTTATTAACTTGCAATGTATGTTTGTATGTAAGTGTTCGGATCAAATCATGCAACTGATTTTTAAAGCAGTTATCCTCTACCGATTAAGATAAAATTTTGCATATACATTTGGTTTGGATGACAATGTACGGTAGGCTGAAAAGCTTGTATAAAAAAGTGTTTTTTTTGGAAAGCCTTATTTAGACTTACAATTGATGAAAAACCCTTTTTACTGAAAATTAAAACCATTGGTTAGGTTAGTATTTTAAACATTGGTTGAATTAACTAACTACGGATCGAAAAACTGAGCCTAAGTAGTGTTTGACAAGTTTGTACACTTTTCAAACTACTACTTCGAATACTGTAATTTTTTATACTTTTTCTTTCTAATAGTGACCTACATTGCCAGCTCTTTACAAGTATGTCACTCCAATGAAATTTAAACCAGCAGCTCCTTTCACAAATAAACCGTGGTATATTAAAATACTATTAACACTGTTTGATAATATTAACACTGTATCCCCTCGTCTGTCCCCAAGTGTACCCACGCGACCGGCAAGGGACGAATTGTTTTCATATTAATAGCATGTCGAGAGGTATACCAACAATGCCCCACCAGCCAACCCCTGGGTAAGCTGCTTGTTTATGACCATTTAATCACTTGCCATCTCTTGTGCAAGTGTCTTGATTGATGGTTTATAAGCAACCTTTATTGGGGAATTGAGTTTATTGATGTGTTTTATAATTTTAGTAAGTAATTTTGTGGTGCTTTTCTAACTTTATAATAACACTAGCTTCTGCCAGCGCTGTCGCCCGCTTGTATTATACATATAAACCTTCCTCTTGAATCACTCTATCTATTAAAAAAATACCGCATCAAAATCCGTTGCGTATTTTTTATTGTTTTGCGCTTGACCACTATTTACAACACCAACATAATTATCACGTCTGCCTGGCGGCCATATGTCACTGCAGGGATCCAGCAGAATATCAGCGTCAGGTATATTCGCCTGACACGTGCTGAGCTGGACTTCCATTTGGTGCAACCTTGAGACGCACACCGCACTGTGTTTTAATCGTTATACCTACTATTTGAGGTATGTTACTAAGTCACTTTTATTTCCTGTATGATTTTGTTTTTGGTTTTTCTTTCTTTTGTATTTTGGCACTTTGTTTTTATATACCTCGTATAAATTGAAAATTTAATTGTTATTTTGTGTTTTGTGCTGTGTCTTTTGTGTGCACTAAATAAATGTTTTATCTATCTATCTATCTATCTTACCTGATGGTAAGCGATGATGTGGTCGACGATGAAGCACGCTTGCCTAGAAGAAACCTATTTATTCTTGACTTAAAGACTCCCAGGTTGTAGGTATCACGCAATACAGACTCCGGCAGGGAATTCCACTCCTTTGCTGTACCCATAAAAGTATTCCCAAAACGTTTGGTGCATATGGGTGGGATGTCCACCATGTACCGATGACGCATCGTCGTACGTCTTGTAGTCCGATGATGGAACGGGCTGGGTGGAATTAGTTCATGCAATTCCAACGCACACTCCCCGAAATGTAACTGACAAAAAACTGAGTTTTAAAGATCTAAGCATACAGACAGCGGAAAGCCACTTTGTTTTATACTATGTAAGGATGACATGACTTAGAGCAGATTTTTCAATCGTCAGATAATTTTTATCTGAAGAAATGGCGATTTGACTTACCTATTTGTCTACGGCCCGATTTTATTTTTCTTTTCTATGGTTCTTCAATTGGATGGCCCCTAATCTATTACAATCTAGACTTATTAATAGACTAATAAGTAATTTAATTATATACTAAACTATTAAATTGTCTTTACTAAGAATGTGTCCAATAACACTTTTCTTATTGTCTCTAATAAGGCGAATACACTTCGTTCTTGTGTTTGTTTATTAATCTGATAAGTTTCAACTGAGGAATAAAAATGGCGGTTTGACAGCTTTTGTATACAAAAAATGTCAAACGGCCATTTTTATTACTCAGTTCAAAGTTCTATTTTCTAGACTATTGAAAAATCGGCCCTAAGTAGGTATACAAAAGCCGACAAATTGTAGTTTTTATTTGTCGGATAAGACAAGACAAGACAAAGATATTTTATTTCAACTAGGCCACAAAGCGGCACTTTTGAACGTTAGTTACATTAAAATTTACAAGGAATAAAAATTGATTCTACCGTGCATTCGGAAAGTAGCTTGTTATGGAGAAGAACGCACAAGAAACTCCATACTTACTCTTTTAAAAAAAAAAAAAAGTTTTTTTTACAATATTTAGGTACATAAGTACATACATTAATAAATTTATATGTGTGAGGACAATGCACCCAGAATCACTACATACTATACTACGTACAGGTACAAAGTATTAAAAGTACTCACACATGTACTGTGCAGTTACATAATAAGCGCTAGAAAAACACTAGCATCCGAAGCAGTTAAGTTAAGACCAATCCCAACTGACGGCGCCCGTTCACGAACATGACGCATGAATCGGCACCACCCAGCTCAACCATCATGAAGGGAACCGAATGATCCAACACACACGCCACCATCAGAGAGACATTTGAGAGAGCATGACACACTCAACTGCCAGGGCAAACACAAGTCAACGAACGACACCGAGGTACAGCAAATGGTAGATTTACAGTTGGGTACATAGTACTCACACACGTGCTGCGCAGTTATACTATACTAAAAGAAATTGAGTCTATATAATACAAATATATTCATACAGTCTTCAGCAGGTCCAACAATTCTACAAAACAATAATGTTCTGCATATCACTTGTTTTTGCGCCCTAGTGGTTGTGGAGCAAGAGTAGCATTGAGCCAAGCATTTTTATCAGTGATGTAATCCCCCAACTTATAATATGCCTGCCTGCATAGTGTGCGTTTTATACAAGTTTTAAATTTCGTCTCATTCAGTTCTAGAATGTGGGGAGGAATTTTATTGTAACATTTTGTACAGTACCCCATGAAAGAAGAGGCTACTTTAGCCAGTCTGAAACCTGGTTGAACTAATTGGTCCCTATTTCTAGTAATGTAATTATGTCTATCTCCGTTTTTACTAAAAAGATGTAAATTTTTTCTCACGTACATGATATTTTCATAAATATATTGACAAGGAACCGTCATGATGTTAATGCCCTTAAACAGTTCCCTTAGAGAATCGCGCCGGCGAAGATTGTATATCGCTCTGATGGCTCGTTTTTGCAGAATAAAAATTGACTCAATGTCTGCAGCCCTTCCCCATAGTAAAATACCGTAAGACATTATACTATGAAAGTAACTAAAATAGACCAGCCTCGCGGTATCTACATCACTAAATTGACGAATCTTTCTAACAGCATAAGCTGCCGAACTTAGCCGCCCTGCAAGTGATATTAAATGAGGACCCCATTGTAACGTTGAGTCTAGCGTGATCCCCAGGAAAACCGTTTTATCGACGAATTCTAGCTTCTCCTTGTTTAAGATAATGTCACAATCAGTACTTTTTACATTCGGCAAGTAAAATTTTACGCACTTGGTTTTTTTACCATTTAAAACTAAATTATTTGCAGTGAACCAATCCTGAACCTGCCGTAGCGCGTTATTTACGTCGTCAACCTGACAAGTACGTCTATTTATTTTAAAAATTAAAGATGTGTCATCAGCAAATAACACCATGTTTAGTTTGTTTTCCAATAAACGGGGTAAATCGTTTATGTATATTAAAAATAAGAAAGGACCTAATATTGAGCCCTGGGGTACCCCCATTTTCACGTTTAACCCCGACGAATTCACACCGTTTATCTGAACTAATTGCTGTCTATCACTTAAATAAGATTCAACCAAACTTAACGCTGATTGACCTAGCCCGTAATGCTCAAGTTTCAGAAGTAATGTTTCATGATTAACGCAATCAAACGCCTTCGACAGGTCGCAGAAGATACCTATGGCATCCTGCGACTCTTCCCACGCATTAAAGATGTGTTTTAATAGGGTGACACCAGCGTCAGTTGTACAACGTCCTTTGGTGAAACCATACTGTTTATCATGCAAGATTTTATTCGTATTAAAATGAATGAGCATTTGATTAAGCATTATCTTCTCAAATACCTTGCTGAAAACCGGCAACACGGATATTGGTCTATAATTATTTGTGTCTTTACTGTCCCCGGATTTAAAAAGTGGTATAACCTTACTATATTTCATTAGATCCGGAAAGACTCCTTGATCCACACACAAATTAAAAATTACAGCCAAGTACGGCGCTATAGTCTGAATAATGGAGGTACAAGCTTTGATGGACATTCCCCACAGATCTTCAGTCGGTTTGATCTTGATTTGCTTAAAAGCTTTTATTACTGTTATGGGGTTTATATGTGAAAAGTTAAATACATTCGGGCAGGCTGAAACGTTCGCGTTTAATAATCCAAAAGCAAGCGCGGGCGAAGAATTTAAGGTTTCAGTAGTTTTAATTGGGATGTTGGTGAAGAAATTTACAAATTCTTGCGCAACTTTTTTGTTATCTCTAATAAGTCCGTGTGTGGTCTCAAGCGTGTAATCAGGATTATTTCTTTTATTCCTGTTCGTTTCATTATTTATAATTTTCCAAACCGTCTTGATTTTATTTTCTGCTAATTTAACCTTATTTCTAATATACAAGGCCTTAGCTGCCTTACATGTATTTTTAAAAATTCTCGAGTAAGTAGCAACATACTTATTAAACGTTTCAGTGTTCATACAAGGCTTAAGGCCATATAGCTCGTAAAGTCTTTCCCTACTTTTTCTAAGTCCTGTAGTCGCCCATTCACTGAATAAAAACTTAGGGCATACAGTTTTAGTTATCTTCTTAAAAGTGTTATTAAACTCTTTTTGAACCACTGAAAAAACTTCATCATACAAAATATTACCGTCATTCACTGTGAGGTCCTGATCGCTTAACTTAGCGATTAAAGTGCTGTTAAATTTATTTAATTTACCGGATGTTATTGGTCTGGATTGAATCCGCACTTGTTTAATTAGCATATTGGACTCAAATGTCACAAGTAGCCCACTATGATCCGAAGGCAGATAATTTATAATGGCATTGTCCAAGTAGTTGCAGCAACAAAAAACATTATCAATACATGTAGCAGAAGTCAGCGTAGTTCGGGTTGGTTCCGTAAACACATGTGACAAATTAAATGATTTAAAGAGATTTAATAACCTACTTCTATCTGAATTATCTTCTAGAATATTAATATTAAAGTCACCACAGACAATTACTAGTTTATTACCCATTGCGAGTTTTGCCAAAACATCTTCCATCACTGACTCGAATATAGAGTAGTTCTTATAATTAGGGGGTCTGTAGACGCACACTATGACATGCTTATCCAGCTCAACACAGGACAGTTCAACACTATGTTCAACTGAGAGGTCTACTATATCTTTACGAGGTTTTGATTTAATACCATTTTTAATTAATATAAGTGAACCCCCACGCAACATAATATTTCTGTTAAAACAACTGCCCACAGTATAATTTTCATAATTGATTAGCATTGCGTAATCTTTCAGCCAATGCTCAGTGAAACAAACAATGTCAAACATTGTTTTTTCTAAAAAAAGTTCGATTTCTAATTCCTTTGAAGAAAAACCCTGAATATTTTGGTGAAATAATTTCAGAGAATTCTGCTCAGACCCTTTTCTTAAATTATTTTTTTGCGAGCAAGAAGGTACCTTTTTAATGGTGGACATACTCGCAACTATTCCGTTATTGATACCCTCCCTTGTCCTATCAACTAGTTTAAAGAATAAATATTAATAGCATTTTTGCTAACGTTATTCAATTGTACAAGTCACAAGTATTGACCACCTTTAAATTAGTACTATTACTAATATCAATAATAACTGTATACTTCGACATACTACTTATGTCTGAGTTTATTGTATAAGATAATAGCCGAGCTATTTGATGTCTTACCCTAAGAGGCAGATACAAAGTATCGCCTGTCGACTTTAATTTATCAACAAAAATGTTGATGTCAAAAAAAACAAGTTTGTCACTATAGTGACTCACAAGAAAGTGCAGATGTTAAGAGTTATCTGACGATTAAAAAAACCAGCCAAGTGCGAGTTGGACTCGCGTACGAAGGGTTCCGTACTATTATCGCATAAAACGGCAAAAAAAAACACGTTTGTTGTATGGGAGCCCCACATAAATATTTATTTTATTCTGGTTTTAGTATTTGTTGTTATAGCGGCAAAAGAAATACATCATTTGTGAAAATTTCATCTGTCTAGCTATTACGGTTCATGAGATACAGCCTGGTGACAGATAGACTTACAGAAAGACAGACAGACAGTAACAGTCTTAGTAATAGGGTCCCGTTTTTACCCTTTGGGTACGGAACCCTAAAAACGACCCTTAACCAGAAAATAGATATCAAAGCTAATTAAAATCCATGTCTAATCAAACCTTAGTTTACTGACAATTTGTTTATTGTTCGTCAGGTAGATTAATAAAAAATATTGGACACGTATTTTTCTTTTGACACGCAATCTTAAAGTGACAGTTGAAATATCGTGATACTGCCTTAGTGACGTCACAAGCCCCCACTCCTGAACTTTGATGCGCTTTAACTTTGTAAATTTGTACCTGTACAATATCATTTGATACTCTCACTGACGGATTAAATAGAATTATCATTTTTCTACACAAGCAACATCCCTATTCTGATAGTTCGAAATGCAATAAACATCCAATAAACTGCATACTAAAATTAATCAGGCCGCTGTAATCAGCAACTCGTCAACTCAAAGCTGTAGAACCTCGCAAACTGATTTACGAGCGCGAATACGTTGTACAGGTGCGGCTGACGAGGTAGTTTTGTTTCACCCCCTTGCACCCCTTCTCACCCCCCACTAGCTCCACTACAGAACAGTTTCGTCGCGTCTGAAAATTAATTCCTCAACGTAATCAGGACTTCCGAGCGCAACTCGCGCCGCCCTCGCTGCGCGTAGCTTCACTCGCAAATATTATTGAAAATATTGATGCTGACTGTACTCTTGCAACTCGGAAGTAATTTTTGTTGTATGCGATGTGGAAAAGCAATTTACAGTTTGGTTTTTGCTCTTTGAGTTGGTGAAACTTATAAATCTGTAGGCAGTGTGGTCGATGCGACTACCTATTAGCAAAAATGTAGAACTTACATTCAAACTGTGGAGCTGCTGAAGGGTTTTTGTAACACTTGTTCTTCTCTGCTAAAACCCAAGGAAGTGGTGACGGGCGAGCTTTTTAGGGGACTGTCTTTACCAAAAAATACTGCCACTAGATTTTTAATTTTGCCCTTATGGATGAAAAAACCTTCACTGCTCCTGTCAGTGGATTTAATATTGTTTTTTTTTTTGGCACATACCATATTGGCGCACATTAACCTGTACACTGAATTTGTCGATTCAATCATTGTGTTTTGAAGTAGGCTTATAACTTAAACAACAGTTTCGCAAACAAAGAGACAATGGCTAGCTGATTTTGGCTGTCACATCCATTTTTACACGATGCAGGTGTTTTTATTTATTAACTTATTGATACTTGAATGGAATACTGATTTCTAGTAGGTACCGAAGTACAGTGAGGCACTGCCAAAATGTTTCAAAGTTTCCGTCATAGTTGAAGCCGATTACTAGTCTAAACGTCTTTTATTTTTATAAGTACCTAGTTCTTTAATTAGTAAAACAGTTACAACGTAATATTATCTACAATGTAGTGCTTTACATCTAAGAACCTTCTTTAGGTGTTAGTTTTACAGACCGATAACTTAATACAATAAATCTTATATTAAGCTCCATCCATTCTTCCATGAGAGTTTTTACATTGGTCCTTCGAGCCGGATTGAACCAATTGAACCACATCATGCTTTATAATTAAATATTAAATACATGTTAGGCCATGACATCTTTACTTCAACCAGAATCGAACCACGTATATCCGCCCAGGTGTTACCCAAGAAGTTGTAGCGCCTCATGTTTTACTAAAGACAAAAAGGCTGAACGTCATAATTAAAAAAATCTCGTGCCTGCAAAGAAAAGGGGTAGTGGCGTGAAAGCAAGACGGATGGGGTGCCACAGAGGGGCTCGCAAAGACAATGCCGCGCTTTGGACGCGACGCTTAATCATAAATATATCAACTGAGACACGGTTAGGCTTGAACTCACCTTGTGGGTTGTTGTAAATGAAACATGATTTTATATATTTTGGGGCACGCCCTATTTTGGGTTAGGTATTGTGAAATGCGAGTTGGTTTAATTTTGGAGAATGAATATCTAACTTATGTATGAAATTAATTACATAAGCTCTGCGCTGTTTTTGCAGGTCAATTAATAATGCTTATAACTTCTCAAGCAGTAGGTAGGAATAGTTATTACAAGTTATTCTAACTATCGTAACTTTTGATACGATCTTTTGCTGTTTTCTTGGAAATTTAATTGCAAATTGCAACTCAACTAATCTGCACTCTCGTTCGTGACCATAGACATAAATCTAACTAGATAATGCAAGTCTCTCCTATATGAAAGCGTGCTACTTTTTCACACACAATTTAAAAACAAATTTACTTACCAATTAATGAAAACATTTCCAATGCCTCGGCCAATTTTTTCTTTACAGTCTTTACAGCTCAATATGGCATAATTAGGCATTTTTCTAGATTTCGGTGGATTTACGGTGCCGATAATGCTAAATGAAACCTCAAAGTACGATCATTGATTATAATTTTACACTGTTTTTTGACACGCGAAGTACATACAATCGCGTCATCTAGTTAGATTTATATCTGTGTCCGTAACAGTAAGTACCAATTCTAGCCATTTTATATTCACCACTTAATAGTACATTGTGTATTAAGGGCGGTAAGTAAGGAATTACGATCGAGGCTCTAGTAGAAGCCCGAAGTCGAAGACTGAGGGCTTTCTGAGTCGAGGTTCGTAATTCCCGTACCGCCCGTGATACATAAAATGTTTTTCATCACATTTGCGAGTAATAATTATGAATTATAGCTTTAGTACACAAGTCAGCACAGCTTTTATTACGAAATACGTGAACTTTTTTTTTAAGCGGATGGCGAGTTTTTGCCACCACAGAATATACAAATGTTTCGTTCAGAAACTTTAAGGGAAAATACTTACGTAGGTAGTCATCCATGACGAAGTGTAAAAATAAATATATATTCGACGTTTTGATACAAATTATTAAGAACATTAGTTGAGTATTTAAGTAACATGTAGCGAGATTGCAAAGAAATTCCTGTTTAGATAACATTATAAGTCAATTTTTCAATTGCGTGTAAACTCCTTGCTTGAACTTGCATGACCTGTGTGCTGTGCTATAAATTAAAAAAATATTACTTAGCGCCCTAGGATTTCATGACAAAAAGAAAGCTCAAGGGTTTTATATTATATGGGGCATTACGGCCAAGTAAACCTGTATGTTTAGATACTGTTTGCAAGTGTGATGAAAAATCTGTAAATGTTGCTTGCAGTTAGTACTTTATCTACTAAGTTAGTTTTCAGTGCTGACGTAGGGGTAACTTAAAAATCTAATAGGTACATTTACCTAACGTCTCAAATCTAGATTTTGCAACATGGCTATAATAATTGGCTATAATCTATACTAATCTATATCTATACTAATATTATAAAGAGGAAAGATTTGTATTTTTGTGTGTAACGAATAAACTTAAAAACTACTGGCCCGCTTTCAAAAATTATTTCACCGTTGTAAAGCCACACTATCCCGGGTGACATAGGCTACTTTTTATCCATGTATTCCCACGGGAACAGTGACTACGCAGATGAAACCGCGAAGTGTCCGCTAGTATACAATAATTTAATTATTACATTAACCAAAGTTACCGACATAGCCCGAAGAATTGCCAAACTTAAGTGGCAGTGGGCAGGACACATTGCTCGCAGAACGGATGGCCGATGGGGCCGAAAAGTTCTGGAATGGCTACCGCGAACCGGAAGACGAGACGTTGGAAGGCCTACCACTAGGTGGACCGATGAACTAGTTAAGGTTGCGGGAAGGCGCTGGATTCGAAACGCACGTGACTGATCAATGTGGCGACGCCTGGGGGAGGCCTATGTCCAGGTGTGTTCCAGGTTGCCTGGAAGAGATCGCGGAAAGCGATAAGGCCGCCCATTGTATTTATTTTAGTATTAAGTTTCTTTTTTCTTGTTTATTATGGTGTACAATAAAGTGTATATAAATAAATAAATATGTCCAGCAGTGAACGTCTTTCGGCTGAAATGATGATGATGATGATTAATCTTTTCCCAACTATGTTAACTAAGTGGGACCGACTCCCGGTATTACCGGAAGGAACTAAATACCAGTATTTTACAGATAAATTAACAATATTAATTCCTAACTTAAAACTATCAAACACACCACGTCCAAAAGCCACAAAATGTCCTTTCTCTGATATTGTTCGTCAAATCGTTGAGCTCCTTAAGTTCTGAGTTGAGATGTCGGTGAGTCGGTTATTGACAAATGCGTGCACTGACTGGACAGGTCCAGTCAATTTGGCTGGTTCTTTCCTCAAAAGACCATTTCAGACATCAGTCTACATGGTCTTCACATGATCTAACCAAGATTTTGTCTGGACTTTAAAAGAGACTGTGACCTCTGAGTTTGTTTCGGCCTTTCTTCTCAGAGTAGTCAGATAGGAAACGCCGACCTCTTCTAGTTTAAAAAAATATGTTCGACATGTAAAAGGGTTTGTACAAACTAACTTACAGAAATAAATCATTTATCATATATCATTTAAAACATCTATCAATCTTTTCTAAGCATCATTTCTATTTTTATTCTTCCTAGAATAATTCATATTATTTTCTGGCCAGCCTGCACCCAGCCGAATAGTGACGAAGGAGGCATGCATGAGCGTATGAAAGTTAAAAGGGGTGTTAAGACAAAACGGATGAGCTCGGACAAAGGCAGGAAGCGACTCTCCTCTCTTTTGATATCGCTCCTAAGCAATGGGATACCTAACATATTTTGATTAATGAATGTTTTTTGTGACATACTCGTATATGCTATGTGCGAGCACCCTTTCTGGCTATTGTCTTTGATGAACGGTGTTTGTTTTAGATTTTTTTAGCTTTTAATGATACTTTGAGGTGTATGTAGTCGGTATATATGAATGTAACACGGGGGCAAGGCATTCAAATAACTTAGAATTAATATTTGTTTCGGGATATTTACCATGTATATTTTGTTATATCGAGCTCTCAACAAAAAACAAAATATACATGGTAAATATCCCGAAACAAATATTAATTCTAATGATTGTGACCATGTCAGCTTAAAAACTTATATTCAAATAACTTATTTGGAAAATTATCTTGTTCAGATATATCAACATTTTACAAGGGATTGATTTAATTTAGCTTTTTTATTGTCTTTCAGTATAATAGCTATATTTAGTAGCAAAATTCAAAATCATATAGTTTATTTCAAATAAACCGTAGAGATACTTTTAAATGGGCAAACAAAAAAACAGATGACTGTAGTTCCAAATTCGCAAGCGTTAGTAGGACTCCATGGAGAAGAATTTGCAAGAAACTTCACGGACACCCTTTTCCATCAGTTTTAATTACAAGTATTTGGGTGAATTCTTCTTGTTGAAAATATACATATATGTGAGAACGATGTTAAAAGACATGCACATCTAGAGTAACAAACAATAAAAAAGATACAATAACAGGCCCAGGCAGCTAAGCTATGACCAATCCCAACTGATAGCGCCCGTTCACGAACATGGCGCATGGATCGGCACCACTCAGCTCAACCATCATGAAGGGAACCGCATGATCCAACACATGAGCCACCATCAGAGAGACATTAGAGAGAGCAAGACGCATCATTGGTAATCCACCCAAACCTACCTCACTAAATCTATTAGAAAAGGTACTTGTCTTTTCAGCTTGGACTTTTTGTTGAATCGACCAATTAAGTAGTCTATGATACGTCTGAATTGAATAGCTTAATCAACTAAATATTGTGGCCATAACACGCTGAGTACGATAGAGACAGTATTTATCCTATTCTCAACGACGTCACGCGCCCAATATGTATTTGATATATTCACAAAACTAGCTCTGCAAACATAACACACACACATAAAGCATCAGACAGACAAACAATCGATCCCCCCACACACTCACACACACGTCGACGTCGGTCCACCGGTAACAGCCACCGCAGCCGTCATCTAATTACCTATCTAGTTAATCAAGCACGGCTGAGAGCGCGTTAATGAGAGCTGTTTGCGCACTGCGCGGACGACTGCATTGTGTCGGCGCTGCCTGCTAATAACGTAAACGCTGTTAACGTTGCTGCAGGGCTGGCGAACACTAACAAAATAGTTATGTTAGATTGATATTAGTTAATGAGGGCAGTGTGCTCGCTGCGCGGACAACTGCATTTTGTCGGCGCTGCCAGCTAATAACGTAAACGCTGTTAACGTTGCTGCAGGGCTGGCAGATTGATATTAGTTAATGAGGGCAGTGTGCGCGCTACGCGGACGACTGCATTGTGTCGGCGCTGCCTGCTAATAACGTAAACGCTGTTAACGTTGCTGCAGGGCTGGCAGATTGATATTAGTTAATGAGGGCAGTGTGCGCGCTACGCGGACGACTGCATTGTGTCGGCGCTGCCTGCTAATAACGTAAACGCTGTTAAGGTTGATGCAGGGCTGGCGAACACTAACAAGATAGTTATGTTAGATAGATATTAGTTAATGAGGGCAGTGTGAGCGTTGCGCGGACGACTGAATTTGTCGGCGCTGCCTGCTAATAATGTAAACGCTGTTAACGTTGCTACAGGGCTGGCGAACACTAACAAGATAGTTATGATTGGTAGATATTAGTTAATGAAAGCAGTCTGCGCGCTGCGCGGACGACTGCATTGTGTCGGCGCTGCCTGCTAATAATGTAAACGCTGTTAACGTTGCTACAGGGCTGGCGAACACTAACAAGATAGTTATGATTGGTAGATATTAGTTAATGAAAGCAGTCTGCGCGCTGCGCGGACGACTGCATTGTGACGGCGCTGCCTGCTAATAATGTAAACGCTGTTAACGTTGCTACAGGGCTGGCGAACACTAACAAGATAGTTATGATTGGTAGATATAAGTTAATGAAAGCAGTCTGCGCGCTGCGCGGACGACTGCATTGTGTCGGCGCTGCCTGCTAATAACGTAAACGCTGTTAACGTTGAAATTGTTCCAAATCCAAGATTGAACCACATTTTTTTTTAATTATTTTTTCTATGACCAATATCAGCCGATTTTCCTTTCCTAGAGCTGTAAGCTCAAAGAATCAAGAAGCAATCAACAGTTCAACACATGACCTTTGGAAAATGTTTTCGCATGCAACGGCAGGGTCCTTATAATTTTGACATGAAGATAGTTTTTTTTTTAATCATTAAAAAAAATGTTTTGCAATTTTAATTATTTTATGCATTTCATTATTATGACATTTTAATTATTTCGAAATTTTAATATTTAATGAATTTTAATTATCATTTAATTTAATTTATCAATGTTACTCTCACCCGCAGTCGGAGCTCGTGGCTAAATAATAACAGCCGCATGGGTCGATCATCAAGGTTAAGCAACGCTTGACGAGGTCGGGCCGTGGATGGGTGACCATTTCAACATACAGAGTTTCCTCCGTGCCTCGGAAAGCACGTTAAGCTGTTGGTCTCGGCTGTCATTTGAAGATCTTTGACAGTCGTTACGAGTAGTCAGAAGCTTGAGATCTGACACCAGTCTTGCCAAGGGGTACCGTGTTACCCAGTTACTGGGTTGTGGAGGTCTGATAGGCAGTCGCTCCATGTTAAACACTGGTACTCAGCTGGAAGCCGACCCCAATAAAGTTGGGAAAAAGGCTAGGCAGATGACTCTCACCTGCAGTCGTGGGCAATTGAAAAATAGTTAAATAAGATGTGGATAACGTAGTGGGCTATTCAAAAGTTACTTTTTATTTTATTATCTTGAAATTGTTTGTTTCCCGAAATAAATAAATAAAATACAGGTATACCTTATAACGTCATCCTTCTGTTAACGTCGATCGCATAGATATAATGGTCGATCGGGTTTGCTGCTGAAGTTATTAGGTAGATACATTAATATTTTCTGACTCTATGGGTAAAACAGATGTCACAACTGTTACCTACTTTACGTTTACAAAAATGATTATTGTCTTTTTTCCTTTTAATTCAATCTGAAATTAGTTGTATGTGTTAACCGAAGTTCCTTTAAAAATAGGTAGCATGGTCGAAATATTGAATCACATGATTTATTCGAAGGACCATATATTGAGCATGGTTGAAATATCGAATCACATGATTTATTCGAAGGACCATATATTGAGCAAGATCGAATCACTTATTGATTTATTCGAAGGACCATTTATTGGGAACTTAACTTTTAACTTCCATACATAATCTAATCGAGCAGAAGTCTCCTTCGCCAGCAGCCCTACGCTCCAGAGAAGGGAGTCGTTCCCACCGGTTTGCGCCTCGCTTATAAATGCTATTTTAACGCGGAAAAAAAGATTAATTAACTAATTGAACCGTCGGACCGCCCCGTGCTCTTTTTTAAACTTTTTTCATGCGACTAATTAGTATAATTGCTTGGTGTGACATCGGAAGAGTATGAGTGCTTTAAAGACCAATTTTGTATTCGGGAAACTCTTAAACTGAGGCATATTTTTAAACAGTTTGATTGTTTTTCGGTGACAGTGAAATTGACTTTGTCGAAATACTGTTTCATTCTGCAATTACTTAAATAAAAAAGTCCGAATTCATTACTAACCTTGTTGATTGATGCAAGATTGGGGAAAAGAGAGTTTTAAAACGAAACTGTTATCGAAATGCGATGAGAATAATATTTGAGAATCAAAGCCAGTGACGTCATTTGTTGTAATACGCTGTATTTTGGGAGTTTGAACGCAATTTTTATTTTATTTATTTTTCTTCCTGTATCGTGGGTGCGTTTACAAACATATAAACTCACACACACCACACCCAGAGCCGGAACAACTATCTGTAGGTCATACAAATATGTGTTCCGTGTGGGAATCGAACCCGCGACACGCAGCGCAGCAGTCAATCGCTCAACCACTGCACCAACCGTGCGCCTAAAAACAGTTTTCTAACACCATTCAGTTTTTCCCTTTTCAGGTTCCTTTAAAACTTAACTGTCACAAATCATACAAACCCTTTGTATATCAAAAACGAAAATGATTAAAAAAATAATCATAAACTTGTATCTTTCAGGCATTGTGAGTTCCCGGGTACGAAATACCCACAACATGGTAAGAGAGACAATATGGCTCGAATGTTTAATTAGCGCATTGCAGGCTCTACGGGGATGAGCGGGGGTGTAAGGGGTGGGGAGAGGGTAGAGGGGGATGAGGGTGCGGGAGGTGTTATTCATTAAAATGTTTGCGGAAACTCGTTTAGCACCGTTGTGGCGGGCGGCCGGGCCACCCCCGCCTTGTATGCAGGGCTGGCTAATATGGTGATTACATTTAAATAAGCGGTAATCTTGTTGTTTAAATAAATAAACATTTTACAAAAAAATATACTACCGACTTCCAAATAAGAAAATTACAAAGAGAAAATAACTTTATTTTTGGAAATCGGTGTCTTTGGTAGGCACCAATTTTTTTGCCTTATAACTAAAAAGTGAAAAATAAACCGACTTCCAAATACAAAACTACAAAGTGAAAAATAACTTAATTTTTTGAATTCGGTGTCTTTCGTAGGTACCATTTTTTTGCGTTATGAACACCGACTTCCAAAAATAAAGTTATTTTTCACTTTGTAGTTTTCTTATTTGGAAGACGGTAGTAATTTTATTGTTTTTTTTTTCACTTTTTAGTTGTAACTACATAATAGGCAAGTAGTTAAGTAAGGTACCTATAAAGCTAGAATAGATTACCCGAATATCATGAAATATCACAACCGGTGCAATGAGAGTGTACCAAGGTGAACTGTACACATCTGCTTACCCCTTTAGAGAAAAGAGATAAACAAAAACAGACATGCGATTGCAGCAATCCCGAGAGTTTTGCAGTTATTTGTTGAAGAGTTCTGTTGTATATCTCCGATGTTATTCATCAGATCTTCACCAAATTAAAATGGGACCAATTTTGGAACACACTCTTTCAAACAAAAAATAATTTTCAAACTCGGTCCACAATTGACGAAGATATCGGTGAACAAACATAAAAAAAACATACATTAAGTCGAACATAGAACCTCCTCCTTTTTGGTAAGTCGGTTAAAAAATACCTGAAATGTTCAAAACTAATTTTCACGTTTTTGTAACGAATTTATGCGATTTCTTTGTGGTGAAAAGCATTTTCCAGTGGAAGACTAACTTATTGCACCATGCAAGTCACAGGTAAGACACTGATTGTCTCATAATACAAAAATAAACTTTTTGCAAAAAATTACTACCGACTTCCAAATACAAAACTACAAAGTGACAAATAACTTAATTTTTTGAAGTCGGTGTTCATAACGCAAAAAAATGGTACCTACGAAAGACACCGACTTCAAAAAATTAAGTTATTTTTCACTTTGTAGTTTTGTATTTGGAAGTCGGTTTATTTTTCACTTTTTAGTTGTACCTACCTAATAGGCAAGTTAGTAAGGGAACTATTTCGCCAGAATAGATTTCATGAAACTTGAACATAACCGGTGTAATGAGAGATCTGCTTACCCCTTAAGAGCGAACTGGCGTGATGTTATGTTATGAAACGTTATAAACAACAAACAGAAATGCGATTGCAGCAATCCCGAGAGATTTGCCGTTATTTATTGAAGAGTTCTGTTGTATATCTCCGATGTTATTCATCAGATCTTCACCAAATTAAAATGGGACCAATTTTGGAACATACTCTTTTAAACAAAAAATAATTTTCAAACTCGGTCCACAATTGACGAAGATATCGGTGAACAAACATAAAAAAAACATACATTTAGTCGAACATAGAACCTCCTCCTTTTTGGTAAGTCGGTTAAAAAATACCTGAAATTTTCAAAACTAATTTTCACGTTTTTTTAACGAGTTTATGCGATTTCTTTGCGGAGAAAAGCATTTTCCAGTTGAAGACCAACTTATTGCACCATGCAAGTCACAGGTAAGACACTGATTGTCTCATAACACAAAAATAAAAATAAACTTTTTGAAAAAAATTACTACCGACTTCCAAATACAAAACTACAAAGTGACAAATAACTTAATTTTTTGAAGTCGGTGTCCATAACGCAAAAAAATGGTACCTTAGAAATGCGATTTCTTTGTGGAGAAAAGCATTTTCCCGTGGAAGACCAACTTATTGCACCATGCAAGTCACAGTTAAGACACTGATTGTCTCATAACACATAAAAAAAAACAACAGTATATTTGAATTCGTTTTCGAATGGAAAGCAATCTAAACATTTTTGGAAAAATTATGATAACTTCTTAAGGATCTTTAATCACCATCATCATCAGCCTTTAATGTTCCCACTGCTGGGATACAGGCTTCTCTGTGAGAGGGAACGGACCGTAATCCACCACGCGTGCCCAATGCGGGTTGGTGGATGTAACATTTTTTTTTTTTTTTTTATTCGTTATATGCTCGCGTTTGACCACTATCTCGCCTGATGTTAAGCGATGATATGGTCGAAGGTGGAGCACGCTTGCCTAGAAGTAACCTATTCACTCTTTACTTGAAGACCCCTAGGTTGTAGCTATCAGTATTTTCAAAACGCTTTGTGCGTATGGGTGGGATATCCACCATGTACCGATGGCACATTGCCGTACGTCTTGTAGTCCGATGATGGAAAGGGCTTGGCGGAATCAAATTGTGCAGTTCCGTCGCGCACTCCCCGAAATGTAACCGATAAAAAACCGACAGGCTGGCAACTCGGCGTCGATGTTCGAGGCTCTGGAGCTTTGAGGCGACCAGTGCATCGTTGCCAATAAGCCTTTTGGCCCGTCTGTCAATCGACTCAAGTGCATCAAGCTGGTATTTGGCAGATCCATCCCAGAGGTGAGAGCAGTACTCCATGCATGACCGAACTTGCGCTTTATACAAGTTGAGCAGCTGTTCAGGCGTGAAGTACCGTCCCACCTTCGCAAGGATCCCCAACTTTTTTGCAGCCAATTGAGCCTTTGACTCAATGAATGGACCAAAAAAAAAAAAGATTAAGAAACATTTTTTATTTTATTTGAGATGGGTTTGCTCTTGACTCTAGTCTAGGTCAGAGGTGACAGAGACAGAGTCGACGATGGAGTGAGCTTACCCAGAAGAAGCCCGTTCACTCTAACTTTGAAGAGATTCGGGTTGAATGTGTTCGGAAACACAGACGCAGGCAGTGAGTTCCATTCATTCGCTGTGCGCATTATGAAGGATGTTTGGAAGCGCTTGGTGCGAATTGGTGGAATGAGGAAGGTAAGGATGGTAACTTGTAAGGATGGTAACATGTCTTCGATTTTTTGTTTCTAGGACGTACCGGTTTCCTCACGATGTTTCCCTTCACCGTCTTCAAGCGCTTGCCTGCGTTTGAACCCACGAACTACAACTTATAAGTCGCGGCCGATATCACTAGGCCACCAGTGCACTCCTAAGGATCTTTTAATACATTCCTATAAAATATTAAATATCTAAGCTGGGACAATCCCACCGCTATATCCCCAACTCCTGAATTTTCTGAATGCCGGAATAAACAGTGGCAACCACAAGAAAAGCGCCGACTAACCTTCAAAGCCAAAGTTCGCGAGCACATTCGCAAGAAGTTGGCAGCAGTGTCGTCACAGCGCTAATTTTTTTCCAATTGTCTATTTCTCCTAATTGTATAGGTGTATTCCTATATTTGGATTGGAATCCTCAAGGAAAAAGGAAGCGAGGCCGTCCTCGTCAAACCTGGCGACGCACCGTATTAGCTGAAGCGAAGAGTATCGGAATGGCGTGGAGCGAGGTGAAACGCGAAAATCAAGACCGGTCTCGATGGAGGGTTACTGTGGAAACCCTCTGACCCAGCTAGGGGCCTAAGTAATTCCTATATTTCATTTATTATTTATTGTGTAAATTGTATTGTATTTATTAATTATTTCTAGCTTATATTTATGTATTGTATATATATTTAAATCCATTATCCATCTATTATCGTGATTGCACCTAACACTATTTATCTCTGCATCACCCAAGTGTTGACTGGTAGAATATGCCTAAGGCTTTAAGTCCGCCTCTGAACATTTGTGTGTTTAAATTATCTATACTAATATTATAAAGCTGAAGAGTTTGTTTGTTTGTTTGAACGCGCTAATCTTAGAAACTACTGGTTGGAATTGAAAAATTCTTTTTGTGTTGGATAGTCCATTTATTGAGGAAGGTTATAGGCTATATAACATCACGCTACGACCAACAGGAGCAGAGCATAAATGAAAAATGTTTCAAAAACGGGCAAAATTATTCCTTTTTCAGAGCTTCCGTTGCGTGCGCTGCGTAAACGGTTTAATTACACAACAATCATGTATGTAGAGTAGGTAGGGTTGATGGGTAGGTAGGTAGCCAGTTGACGGGAGCGAAGCCGCGTGGGACAGCTAGTTAAATATATAAATGAAGCTCGATGAAGTCCCGGCAAATGAATTTAACTATCTTGGATCCCGCGACGAAATTAAATACCAATAAAACCTAATTAAAAGGTAATGTGTCGTTATGAGCGCGGGACAGCCCTGCGGAGCGGGTGCGACGGGCGGGAACGTTCATTTTCTCCTCCTAATCGCTGCTTCCGCTATCTACAACCCACTTAGCAGACTTAATTTAGCTACACAAACAGCTTAGCATAATTTATGTATGTTCGAGATTAAAAAGCTAGATATTTTTCTGTTTCATACATTTTGTAGTGTTTAGAGTAAATCTGTACTATAATATTATAAAGAGGTAAAGTTTGTGAGTTTGTGACGTTGTAAGGGGTAATCTCTGGATCTGCTGAACCGATTTTGATAATTGTTTCACCAGTAGAAAGCTACATTATTCCTGAGTGTCATACGCTATAATATATTTCCAAAAGAAAATAGAGATCCTTATGCAAATTGTAATAATGTAACCCAAGGTAGCAAAATGTTGCTTATAAAATCCATTCTTTGGCGTGCGCTGAGAAAACTATTGATGATATATACAAATTATTAGGTACTATTAGGTAGGTACACTACCTAATAGTAGTAGGTAGTTAACTAATAGTGGTAGTAGGTAGGTAGGTAGGTAGGTAGTTGGGTAGGTAGGGGAGGTAGTGTAGGCTACCCTGCCTACACTCCTAGGTATCCAGTTGACGGGAGCAAAGCCCCGGGGGTCAGCTAATAAAGTATAATAAGAGCCTCGGTGAACACCTGACGAGAGCCTCCTGATCTCGTTGGGCAGTTGGATGAAGAGCATGATTCAAAAAGTAGTAAGTACTCCTGGACACAGCGCTTATCCTTAAGAAGTTCCTCTCTCAGGAGCCCTGACAGCTGGTAGCTGAAAACGAAACCCTTATAGGATCAATCGCGTCTATGTCTGTCCGGCTGTCACAGCCAATTTGCTCCGTAACTATTAGAACGTTTGAGTTCAAATTTGGTACACATTCACTATCTAAGTCGGTGACCCAAAGAAAGAAATGAATTTTAAATATGGGTGCCAAATTTGGAGGGAAAAAAAGAAAATAAAAAATATGCAATATCGTGTGAAATATCTTAAAATATATTTTTATAATTTTAAGATACTTTTAAAGTTTTGAAGTTATTTAGGAAAACAGGCTAAAAATTACCAGTCCACTTATCTCAGAAACTACTGGACCCAATATTTTTTAACAAAATACAGAAAACGTCTATGATTTAAACATCATTTGCAGTTGTAATATTACAACCAATTTGTTCGAATATAATACTCGTATATTATTATGAAGCTGTTCGTACGGAACTTTCGGTGCGCAAGTCCGACCCGCACTTGGGCAGTTTTTTATATATTTTTATGGACAAATATTTTCAAATGTAAGGAATTTGTGTAAATTTAAAATAATATTTTTCAATCTTCAGTTTAAAATTAACTGCATCCACCTGCCTTACTTTGAGTTGTAATTTACTCGTAACCACTTAGATCGATGGCTTGGTACGCAGACCCTTAACCCATAGGCCTGCATATAATATAATTTCTGATTCTACATGTAATTAATAAAATATTTAAACTGTGGGAGACCTAAATATTTCACTTAATCTTTTTCTTCTTATGCTCGACAGAGGGGTCGTGGTTGCCATGAAGTATTGTTACTATTTGCGGCAGATGTAATGCGTCTCACAATGTCTCGCCAACAGATCTGACAGACAGACCCACAGCAGATCTGGTCGGTCCAACGCATGAGTGACCTTCCTCGCGGTCTAATGCCTTCCACTTTTCCTTGGACAACTAACCTCTCTATGGACTGACTGTCTCGCCTTGAAACGTGTCCGAAGAAAGTGAGTATTCGGGACTGTACTATTGTGGACTGACGCTGCTTGAGGCTGTGTGAAATGTTTCACTAGTTATAAACAAATTATAATTTGGCAAAATGTACTTAAGTCGGGTAGGTTACAAAACACTATGGTTTCGTTCACAACGAAAGTCTAGATACGTGTATTCACCGAACAGTTATAGGAAAATAGATGAACAGATACTTAATTAAACACATGCGCACGCACATACTCACACAAACACACGCGCACGCACAAACACACACAAAAACACACACCTACGCACATACAAATACATGCACTCCGCACACATCGATAGCTATTGTATTGTAAACAAAAAATAAAATATTTTGTTAATTTTTATCCTTAATTTTTATATCTATTCATTAGCTTCATTAATTTCATTGATAAGCTACCACTTAAAGGAAGAGAGAGACAGCTCCGACACAAGTACTATTGTAACTTACTGGGGCTGCCTCAGTTTATATATGACACAATGTATAAGTTGAAATAAATAATATTTGTATTTTGTAATTTTTAATTCAACTTGGCTCACGAGGATGCCGATAGTCGAAATACCTGAACTTCGAACCTGCATCTCAGAAGGGCTCTCATTGAAGTGCCCAATTTTGCTAATTTCATGGAATCCAATTATCTATAGGTACTTAAGAATCTGAATCTTTTTTTGTTACTACTTTTTTTTTTACTCTGGCATCTTTAACTTTTTGTTATAGTTTTCTAAACTAAACTCGCTAGGACATTTCATACATATCCATTTGGCCCAAAGCACATTATTACAAGCTATTTATTTTATTGATTAATTTGCAATGTATTTATTATGTACGATATTCGGTTCAAATCTTGCTACTGAATTTTAAAGCAGTTATCCTCAACCTATTAATATGAAATTTTGCATACACGTTTTGGTTAGGATGACAATGCATGATAAGTCAAAAAGCTTCTTTGAAAAAAGTTGTTTTATTAGTAAAAATATTTTTTATACTTTAAATTGTTCTTCTTCGTTTTTGTCCAATCCTCTTTCTAGTTTAACAGGGGTGGAATCCTCTTGTACTTCTCCGTGCTTGGCCATCAGGTGGCGGGGGGTTAAATAGTTGAAATAGATAAATAAAAGTTGCATTTACATTAATATTAAACTTAAATTTACAACCAATTAAATATATCTAAATTTACTGAAGTTTTTCATCGGTAAACTTGTCCATTTGGATGTTTTTCATGACTTGAACGACTATTCTTTTATTTCTTTCTTAAATTTGTTTTTTAGGGGTCCGTCTGTCCAGGCTGCATCTCATGAACCGTGAAAGCTAGACAGTTGAAATTTTCACAGATGATGTATTTTCATTGCCGCTGTTACAACAAATAAAATAAATATTTAAGTGACGCTCCCATACAACAAACGTTATTTGTTTGGCGCTTTTTGCGATAGTGCTACGGAACCCTATGTGCGCGAGACCGACTCGCACTTCGCCAGATTTTTTTAAAATTTACCGCACACTAATTATAATAGATATTTTGATCTTCTTACCCACCATATGCTTGTTGCGCGATCTTCAACTAATCTGATAGAAGGGAAGTAAGGATTCGTGTCGTTAAAAATGGTTTATCATCAACATTTCAGCCAAAAGACAAAAATAATTACATTAATCAAAATTAAGAATATTGCGCTAAGCTTACACTATATATTAAAACAAGCTTTTTTGTATTCTTCTCAGAAAATCCTTTCATTTGATATCCATATCGTGGCAGTGCACAACCATTAACTAGTCTGCGATTTTGGGCCGTCCGCCATATTGGATTTAAAGACGTCACTTAGCCAACCATGCATTGCATCCCAACTAAACATGTATGCAAAATTTCATCTTAATCGGTGGAGGATAACTGCTTTAAAATTCAGTTGCAAGATTAGACCCGAATACACTTACATACATACATTGCAAGTGAAATAAAAGATTGTATAAAAAAGACCGGCCAAGTGCGAGTCGCACTCGCACACCGAAGGTTCCGTACAAACCTCAGCTTATAGCTTATAGCTTACCTATAGACCTAAGTATTTCACATGAATTTCAATTTAATACCTCTACGCGTTCATGAGGAAAGGGGTATAAGTTTAAAATTATTAAAAATATTTTTATTATATGATGTACCTAACTAAAAATTTACGGTTTTCGCAATTTTTCCTTTATATGTGCTATAAGACGTTGCTTCGTACCAAATTTCAAAATTCTGAGTACACGGGAAGTACCCTGTAGGTTTTGATTCCCTTGCGAGTGTCGAAAATTTGCGACATAAACGGCTGTATCGTTTGATTGCGTTGGCTTAGAAGTTTGATTTCACAGCTTTAAGGGAGATTAGACTAGAGTATTTGATATAAATTTCAGCTTGATACCTCCCCGCGTTCCTGAGAAAAAGGGTCTTGACAGACAGACAGACGGACATACGGACGGACAACAAAGTGATCCTATAAGTGTTTCGTTTTTTCCTTTCGAGGTACGGAACCCTAAAAAGACCCATTTGCTAGTCCCTAGATGTTACCTAAGCACAAAATCAGTTGAAAGATCTTGCCAAACGCCTAGTTGACACTTCGAGTGACCCAAAGGCTGACTTTTACTTTGGTCAGAGGATAAGCATTGTCATACAACGTGGCAATGCTGCCAGTCTTTTGGGCACAATACCAGTGGACAACGATGTGGAAGTTTATCGACGCCATATTTTAGACTAGTTTATTTTTAGGTTTAGTTAGTAGTTTTTTATTATTATTATGAATGTTTTCAAGAGACCGACCGGTACGTTGACGCAAAGGACTCTTATTATCCATAATTGACCCAGTTTCTTCCAACTTTTTTGACCACTCTTCGAATGGTTGACACATTAGGTGCACTTTCTCGACTGAAAATTTGGCGAAGTTTGCCAGCGGTTTCAGCGTAACTTTCCCCATTTTTGTAATGAGTTTTCACAATTATAACGCGTTGTTCTTTCGAAAAGCGCTCCAATTTTAATAATCGGAATAAACAGAGGTGACAGCTGTCAAATTTCAGAGTTGCCACATGCATGAAAAAAAAAACAAATTTTAAAAAGTGCACTCTTACTGAGACACCCTTTAGTTGTAGTATTTTATAAACAGCACAAATAGTAATGATATTAATGTCACATATTATACAATATTGATATTTTGTGACTGCTTCATATTGCTTCTTGCAATTGTATGTTACCTTTACTGCTGTATCAATGATGATGTTGTATTGCATCTATATCGAATAAATGATTTTTATTTCTATTAAATAAGCGCACTTTACTACGTTGAGTGCGCTTATTTTAGTTCTTAATTCTAATATGTAAACCTAAAAATAAATGCTCAGAATTTTCGATAGCGTTGCGCTGAATCACTTCTACGACAGTAAAAATCTAACTAAAGTACTCTTTTAATTATTATAAATACTCAATGGCTTGAAGGTGAGCCCGTCATCCACCAGAACCCCTAGATCCCAGATTTCTCCAACCTTTGCCAAAGAGGTGTCTCATAGTGTGTTGGTAGTTACGTATGACGACTTTTTTCTAGAGAGGCGGCTTATTTTTGGGAGTTGAAGGTCATATTGTTGGTTTAGCACTAATTTTTGACGTTTGTTAAATCGCTTTGAATAAACAACATTGTTTGACAGTGCCTGATATGATTTGTTATGTCATCAACAAATAGTAGAAACAAAACTGATCAAATAGAAGTATTTTTTATTTTATTATTTATATTTTTTTTTCAAGTTGTATCAGTGCAAGTAATATCAGATCAAATTAAATCATCACTGACCTGCTATTTTTTAGGTTTATTTAACCTGCGTAGTTTTTAGGTTTATATAACCTGCGTAGTTTTTAGGTTTATATAACCTGCGTAGTTTTTAGGTTTATATAACCTGCGTAGTTTTTTTTAAAGAACCAACTTTCTACCAGCAATATTAATCAGCCAACTAATCAGTACTTTAAAAGCCGTCGCCGTTACGTCCACAGTATTAAATATTTCATTAACAGCTCCACACAAAACTTGATAGCTCATATACACCATTTATATTTGCAGATATGCTATAACTTAATCTACACCTATTAAATACAACCCCCGTTGCACCCTCTCATTGGCTGCGAGTTTCAACCCCTGCGTCAATCCGCCAATCGCGCGCGAGTTTTCGGTACCGAGGGGGTGGAGTCAGGGTGGATTTCATGACGAGATTTTCGCAGAATCAAACAGTAGTGTTCGGATCATCTCGGATGAGACTTCTTTGAGTAACGTGGAGTACTGTGTAGTTGCCGCGGACGAGAAGTTTTTGTAACTTTATTTTAGTGGAAATTATTACAGAATTATATAATAAAGACATCAAAGGGAAGAAACTAAATAATTATATTAAAAATAAGTTGACTTTGTTGCAAAAATGCCAGCACTTGCGTCAGAAGATCGATTCTGTAAAATGAAAACGCTCCTGAGTCATAGAAAACAATAAATAATGACAACAAACCTCTCATTCTCCTATTAATCAAACAATAATTACCAGTGTGACACACCAACCAACAGAAAAACTTAAATCCAACACCGAAGAATCACCTTTCAGAATTCCAAAGACAAAAGATTTTGAGCAGAGAGTTAACAATGGCTGGTCCATATCTTTCTCCTTTGCCTGGGGACCTTCTTACTGAGTATATGTTCGGGCGTCGTCGGCAGCGACGGAACCGCACGACCTTCACTCCTCAGCAGCTCAGCGAGCTGGAGTCGCTGTTCCAGAAGACACATTACCCTGACGTGTTCCTGAGAGAGGAGGTGGCGCTGAGGATCAGTCTGTCGGAAGCTAGAGTTCAAGTAGGTTTTATTTCGAAAAGTTGTTTTTTTTTTTCGTCGCTCTTTTTAGGGTTCCGTACTCAAAGGGTAAAAACGGGACCTATTACTAAGACTCCACTGTCCGTCTATCTGTGTTTCACCAGGCTGTATCTCATGAACCGTGATAGCTAGATAGTTGAAATTTTCACAGATGATGTATTTCTGTTGCCGCTATAACAACAAATACTAAAATCAGAATAAAATAAATGTTTAAGTGGGGCTGCCAAACAAAAACGTGATACTTTTGCCGTTTTTTGCGATAATGGTATGGAACCCTGCGTGCGCGAGTCCGACTCGCACTTGGCCGGTTTTTTATAATCATCTTGTATCATCCAATGGCAAAGGAAAGCTTCGTGAGGAAGCCGGCCTAGAACTAAAAACTCGAATACATGTGACATCCACCTACACGCACTGGGCCCGCGTGGCAGTGGCGCTGTCAGTGGGCCCATTAAAATGCTGATTATGCTTATCATCCAAGCTGGATAAGGACCTCCTCATGAGCATCTCTTAGAAAGTTCTGTCTCTGATCCTGAGGTGGCTGTGTCCGGTGTCAAGGTGTGTTAAGATTTTTTTCCTCGTTGTAAATTAACCATATTCATTAAAAAGATCTTGGTTCAGAATTTAACAAAACCTGTCAAATTTTTCACACCGTTTCATACAATAACTGTTGCTTAACTTGTTCGATTAAAGAAATAATTTATCTGCCCGCCCTTAACCATATTAATTAAAAAGGTCTTGTTGAAGAATTTAACAAAACCTGTCAAATTTTCCCCCGACTGTTGAAAGAGCGTAATGTGTTTATCAGTCTATGTATGTATATATGTTTGTTCCTATGTGGCGTTCCAGAGACCAAACGCCTTGGCCGACTTTGATGATTCGTACGTCAATCGATTTGTCTTGAACTTGCGAGTGTCACTGGCAACATTAAAATTGTACATTAAAAACTACTGAAAAACAAGTACTGTAAATTGTATTGCTAAAAAAACTAAGTGTGTAAAATTTGTCTTGCCGAATGTCAAAAGTTATGATTGTGACATTATATTAAACAACGAGAAGCTAGAATTCGTCGACAAAACGGTTTTCCTGGGTATCACGCTAGACTCAAGGTTACAATGGGGTCCTCATTTAATATCACTTGCGGGGCGGTTAAGTTCGGCGGCTTATGCTGTTAGAAAAATTCGTCAATTTACTGATGTAGATACCGCGAGGCTGGTCTATTTTAGTTACTTTCATAGTATAATGTCTTACGGCATATTACTATGGGGAAGGGCTGCAGACATTCAGTCAATTTTTGTTCTACAAAAACGAGCCATCAGAGCGATATACAATCTTCGCCGGCGCGATTCTCTAAGGGAACTGTTTAAGGACATTAACATCATGACGGTACCGTGTCAATATATTTACGAAAACATCATGTACGTTAGAAAGAATTTACATCTTTTTAGTAAAAATAGCGATAGACATAGTTATGTTACTAGAAATAGGGACCAATTAATTCAACCAGGTTTCAGGCTGGCTAAAGTAGCGTCATCTTTTATGGGGTACTGTATAAAATTTTACAATAAAATACCGCCACACATTCTAGAATTGAATGAGACGAAATTTAAAACTTGTATAAAACGCACACTATGCAGGCAGGCATATTATAGGTTGGGGGATTACATCGCTGATAAAAATGCTTGGCCCAACGCTATTCCAGCTCCACAGCCACTAGGGCACAAAAACAAGTCATCATCATCATCATCATCATTTCAGCCGAAAGACGTCCACTGCTGGACATAGGCCTCCCCCAGGCGTCGCCACATTGACCGATCCCGTGCGTCTCGCATCCAGCGCCTTCCCGCAACCTTAACCAGGTCATCAGTCCACCTAGTAGGAGGCCTTCCAACGTATCGTCTTCCGGTTCGCGGTCGCCATTCCAGAACTTTTCGGCCCCATCGGCCATCCGTTCTGCGAGCAATGTGCCCTGCCCACTGCCACTTAAGTTTGGCAATTCTTCGGGCTATGTCGGTAACTTTGGTTCTCCTGCGGATATCATCATTTCTGACGTGATCACGCAAGGAAATTCCGAGCATAGCCCTCTCCATTGCCCTTTGGGTGACTTTGAGCTTTCTGATAAGGCCCATTGTGAGCGACCACGTCTCGGTCCCATAGGTGATCACTGGCAACACACACTGGTCATAGACTTTTGTCTTGAGACACTGCGGTAAATTGGACGAGAAGATACCACGCAACTTCCCGAACGCCGCCCAGCCGAGTCGGATTCGACGGTTGACCTCTTTCTCGAAATTGGACCTACCCAACTGGATCGTTTGTCCCAGGTAGACATAATCGTCTACAATTTCGAGAGTAGAGTCTCCGACCTTGATAGGAGTGGGTGTTACATGGGCATTCACCATGATCTTGGTTTTGTCCATGTTCATTTTAAGACCCACTCTTTCGGAAGCTCTACTGAGGTCATCGAGCATTTTACTGAGGCTCTCCATGGTCTCAGCCATGACCACTATGTCGTCGGCAAACCGGAGGTGAGTAATGTACTCGCCATTAACGTTGATGCCCAGCCCCCTCCAGTCCAGAACCTTGAAGACATCCTCCAGCGCAGCAGTGAACAGTTTCGGAGAAATGACGTCTCCCTGTCTCACGCCGCGCTGGAGAAGGATTGGTTTTGAGGTCTGATCCTGAAGACGGACTGACATGGTGGCGTTTTTGTACAAACACTTCAACACCTCAATGTACCGGTAGTCGATCTGGCACCGTTGGAGAGACTGCAGTACAGCCCAAGTCTCTATCGAATCGAAGGCTTTCTCGTAGTCCACAAACGCTAAACAGAGAGGCAGGTTATACTCTTCGGTCTTCTGTATAACCTGCCGCAGCGTATGTATGTGGTCTACGGTGCTAAAGCCTTTTCGGAATCCGGCTTGTTCGGGGGGCTGGAATTCGTCTAACCTGCGCGCGAGACGATTCGTGATGACTCTTGAAAACAACTTGTAGACATGGCTAAGAAGTGAGATGGGCCTATAGTTCTTCAACCGGGCATTGTCGCCCTTCTTGAAGAAGAGTACCACCACACCCCTGCACCATGCCTGTGGCGTTTTGCCCTCGAGTATGACGGAATCAAACAGCAAAAACAAGTGATAAGCAGAAAAGTTATGAAGTATTGTTGGACCTGCTGAAGACTGTACGAATAATTATAATGTATATTTGTGTTGTATAAACTCAATTTATTTTTTGGATTATATAACTGCACAGCACATATGTGAGTACTATGTACCAATTGTAAATCTACCATTTACTGTAACTATGTGTCGTTCGTTAACTTTAGTGTGCCCTGGCAGTTGAGTGTGTCATGCCCTCTCTAATGTCTCTCTGATGGTGGCACATGTGTTGGATCATTCGGTTCCCTTCATGATGGTTGAGCTGAGTGGTGCCGATCCATGTGTCATGTTCGTGAACGGGCGCCATCAGTTGGGATTGGTCATATCTTAGCTGCCTCCGCCTGTTTTTAATTACCTATTTATTGTATTTTTAATTGTTTTTTTACTCTAGACGCTTTTACGTGCGTTTTTTTTTACATCGTTCTCACATATATGTATTTTTCCTACAAGATTATTGTAACCAAATACTTGTAAAACACATTTTTTTTTTTAAAAGAGTTGGTGTGGAGTTTCTTGTCCGTTCTTCTCCATAACAAGCTACATTTCCGAATGGACGGTAGAATCAATTATTATTACATTTAATTTTTATTTTTGACGTTCGAAAGTGCCGCTTAACGGCCTAATTGAATAAAGAAATTTTGATTTGATTTAATTTGATTTGTATTAGAAATATGGCGGCTTTTGGGCGCCATATTGTGGGTAACAAATATTTTTCTTCCTGTCCCATCGTGTGGAGTATACATGTGTCGGAGGATACATCTGATTTTGGTAAGCCAGCTCGCGAATATGTATCCGACTGCACAGCATATTTTTTTTCTTGTGTACGTCTTTTTAGTTCGCTTTTTAAGCTGTCGGGTTTTTTGATTTTCTGATTCACACCGTTTCATACAATAACTGTTACAGAATTTGTTCGAATTATAGGAATAAATTATCTGCCTGCCTTTTTCCCTTGTTACTTGGGGTCGGCGCAACACACTTCCTTTTTCCATTCCGTCCTGTCAACCGTCACTCTATCACCGACTTTCTTTTGCTTCATATCACTCCTCACACAGTCCATCCATCTTTTCTTTGGTCTTCCCTCCCCATCCATCCACATGGGGTACATTATTAATATATATACTTATGGTAAGTTTGATCATAAAACTTAATGACAACTAACTATTCAATGTTTTCTAAAGTTTGATTTAGAAACATTTATGAAAATTTACGAGTTTTAACGCATGTTAACGGTACGCTTACGCTATGATTAATATCTTGTTACAATTAAAACTTGCTTACACTTCTAAGTAGTTATAAAACTAACTTTGAAACCTTTATTTAACACCTTTATTTGCGATAGCTGCAAGCAATTAGTTGAAAGCAGCACTAGCTCCAGTTTTTAGGGTTCTGTTGTCAACAAGGAACCCTTATAGTTTCGTCATGTCCGTCTGTCCGTTCGTCCGTCAGCAGCTTAGCTCAGAGTACTAGAAATCTATAATATGGCATATAATACATATTAATCACGCCGACAAAGTTGTAAAATAAAACAATGAAACATATTTTTAGGGCACCTCCTGTACACATAAAGTAGGGATGTTTTTTTTCTTTTTCTCGTCTATCCTATCGTGTGGGGTATAGTTGGATAGGCCATTCAAAAATATTACGGGTCTTTGACAAACAATTTTCGATTCCAACCCGGAATCGAAAAATTTGCGTAAAATTAAGCTGTAAATGGCTAATTTTTGTTAGAGTCAAGTGTCCCTCCCCCCTGCCAGCTAAATGGTTGCTTTTGGATTTGTGAAAAAAAATCATGGACGTAGTATATATAACGAAATCAAAACGAAAACTATTACAGTTAAGTAGGCTTTGCAAGTTTACGAGTAATAGTCAAGAAACTTATTAAATGTACTTGGAAAAGTAAACATTTTGTATATTGATGTATGAGGACAAAAGTTTTCAAACGGCAAAGTTAATTTTGTCCGTTCGTTAGAGCAATGTTCGGTGCTTTCATTGTTTATAAACGTTAGTAATGTTACCTATTTATGTTGGGGAATGTAGCTGTTTATACGGAACCCTCTGTGCGCAAGTCAGATTCGCACTTGGTCGGTTTATAAAGCTGACTTTCCCGCGGCTTCGCTCGCAACCACAGCTTATGTCAAAAGAATGTGTATTGTTTTGGAATAAATAGAAAATAGTAGTAGTACAGCCGATAAATAATTCGTTTGAAAACGTCAAAACATTAAAGTTTTCTTGTTATATACCATTCATGGAGCTCTTATGACGTTTTAAAGATCTAGTACAAATAAAAACTGTATCAATAGGGGTAAAAGGTCGTTCAATTTTTGACCATTGTAAATAAATGAATCAAATCAAATCTTTTTATTGTGGGCATTTAAATACAGACAGATGTTAGGTAAATTTCAGTTCCAATAAAAAAGTATTTTTTGATAGAGCAGAAAATATGTTTTGAATTTGAATTTGGAATTAATTGTCGTCCAGTAGGTACTGTGTGCAGAAGTACAGAACAATAATTCATTTCAAAAACATATTATACGAACTATTTCTGTTCCAGAATCTAATTCTTTTAAAAGAAGAATGCCAAATAATAAAACTTCAAGTAGATATTAAAATGATGGTATGTCAATAAAATGACAGATGGGTAAACCAATAATTGACACTGTCTTATTAAATCTATTGAAAGTTTGTTGCTACGGAAATATAAATTTATGCAAAATTCGACCTTATTGTATTAGAATGTCTGTAGGAAAATTTGCTTATGGTGGGACAGGAATCCACTTGCTTGACGATACTTCCAGACACTACTTCCGACAAACAAGGATTCAATTTTACTTCTTTAAAATTATATTTTAGATCAGCGACTTATTACCCGACTGCCGAAGGAGGGTAATGTGTTTATCAGTCTATATATGTATGTACGTTTGCTCCTATGTGGCGTTCTAGAGACCAAACGCGTTAGCGGAGTTTGATGATTCTTACGTCAATCGATTTGTCTTAACCGTGCGAGTGTCATTAACTACACATAAAATTGGAAAATAGAAAAATGGCGTCTTTTGGGCGCCATACTGTGGGTCCCAATTTTTTTTCTCTTCCAAACCCATCGTGTGGGGTATCAAAATAAAGGGTTTTAAGAGGTGATTTCAATATACAACACGTAGGTATATGTTTAAATGTACCTATTCGAAAAAAAAAATAGTTAACAAAAAAGGTGTAACTAAATAAAAAAAGTTCATTCATAAAATCTAAAAACCCGACTGCTTAAGAAGCGAACTAAAAAGACGTAAACAAGAAGAAAATCATGCTGTGCAGTCGGAGGATACATCTGGTTTTGGTCAGCCAGCTCGCGAATATAATATCCTCCGACTGCACAACATGAGTTTTTTCTTGTTTAAGTACGTCTTTTTAGTTCGCTTCTTAAGCAGTCGGGATTTTTAATTTGTGTATTTAACTTTTTTTATTGGTACCAAAACCATACTTTTTAATAAATAACGCCAAATAATCGAAAACATAATAATAATCCATTCCAATATTTTTCTCCATTAACAGAAGCATTGACCAATTACAACCCCTTACATTAGGGGATGAAAGCGTTCTGAATAAAAATTGATAAAAGTACGAACCAGCTGGGGTTCGCCTTTTATTGTTCAAACTTCAATAAAGAAAACTTTGAACATTTTAAAGTGCATTTTATATTTTTAATTTACTAAATGATTTGTTTACAAATGATTTTGTTTTTGCATAATTAATTAAAAATGTATCTAAATGTACGTACATAAGAAACGTTGTATACCTACAGAACCTGTTGGAAAACTTTTATCATCATCATATCAGCCGAAAGACGTCTACTGCTGGATATAGGCCTCCCCCAACCACATTGACCGGTCCTGTGCGTCTTTCATCCAGCGAACTTTCACCACCCTCACCAGGTCATTTGTTCACCTGGAGGGAGGCCTTCCAACGCTGCGTTTTCCGGTGCGCAATCGCCACTCCAGAACTTTTCGGCCCCATCGACCATCCGTTCTGTTTTGCGAGAAATGTGCCCTGCCCACTGCCACTTAAGTTTGGCAATTCTTCTAGCTATGTTTACCGACATAGCTAGAAGAATTGCCAAAATCAAACAAGCCCTGGTTCTCTTGCGAAAACGCCGAGCATAGCCCTCTCCTTATATATATAATAAAAACAAAACTTAAATATAATAAATATCTTAATACTTAAAAATACGACTATTATGTACATTTGTTGATTTAAGAATTATGTAAAAACTTTATGAATAGTTTTGAATTGATTAGATTGTGTCGTATGAAAGAACTCACATCCAAAAGTTTTTGAATTATCTACTGTCAGGAGTTAGTTCAATTGCCAATGTATGCTTTTATACCTTGTACTAGGTATGTTTTAGCGTTGTTATAGTTAAACAGGGTGGCCAACTAACCAACACGGAGGACGCTGCTAAGTATAGACTTTTCGTTTGAGTGTATTTAGTTTGATTTTATTTTAATGTAAAAATTAATTGCTGTTCGTAGTCTCGCTAAAACTCAAAAACGGCTGGATCGATCTGTTTTTTTTTGTTTTGTTCGCCCGAATACAGTTCACAGTAAAATAAAAATTGTTGACGTGGGAGGGTTGATAGGGTAGGTAGGTAGAGAAGGTAAGTATGCAGGCTATGGGTAGGTGTAGGGTAGGTAGGTAGGATTGGATTGGTAGGCGGGCGCAACTAGTATCTAATAAAAACATATTTATCACCGTTCTTCTGTAAAATTTATTATTAAATTGTGTCAGTTAGTACAAGTGGTAGTAGTAGTTGGTGCAAGTGAGAGAGAAGTTGAGAGGGAATCAATTTGTTTAAGTACGGGCAACGTTTTATCCCTCTTCAACTCATTATGAGGAGGGACGAAAGGCGTGTGACTAAAGCAGGAATGAATATAAGTTATTCATGAACGGAGATGCCTTATTGAAAAACTTTTAAAGGTATTTAGCTTTATCCGGTCAGATTGGAAACCGACCCCAAAATAGTTGGCTTAGAGGTAGGCAGATGAACGTAGAGGAGCAGAAAGACCAGTGGAAATAAATGGATAGACTGTGTGAGGAGAAGATGATAGACTGTGTGAGGAGAAGATGATAGATTGTGTGAGGTGAAGATGATAGATTGTGTGAGGGGAAGATGATAGATTGTGTGCGGAGAAGATGATAGATTGTGTGAGGAGAAGATGATAGATTGCAAGAGGTTATTGATTTTTTCCTGAGTATTATTTATTCCTTTTCTGATAATAAGTTATTATCAGAAAATTGCAAATACTCGGCAACAGTGCATTGCTCGGCGCAGCACTGCTATCGCGCAATGATATATCGTAACAAAATTTTAGTACCGAGCAAAGGATTTATTTGTAAACATATAACAATACAAACAAACAACACAACAAACATTCAACTGAATTTTCGAAATCACCCGGAAATTTGATACACGTAGGCCAGATAAGCTGTGGGCGGGATTGAACTTACTGTCCTATTATTATTATTATTATTATTATTATATTCTTTATTGTACACCTTTAAAAAATACATACAGAACAAACATTTTCAAGCACTGTGTACAATGGGCGGTCTTATCGCACAGGGCAATCTCTTACAGACAACCTTTTCACTACTACTATTCTACTGTCACATTACAAATGTCTTGTTTACTTGCTGCTGTAGAATTTAATTTAGAAAATACTTACTTTTTGCCCGCAGATTCGCTCTCGTGGACCACCCCATAGAATGACAGGACCCGTAATTTTTTTCAAAATGAATAGACTATGACACTCGCTCGCGCTCTGGCACTTTCTTACAGTGGAATAATTTTAGTACTTTACATACATAATCCTCCACTCACCTCCTTCTCCTCTCTTTGCGTACATTTATAATCATAGATATAACTGTCGACCACATCATCGCTTAACATCAGGTGAGATAGTGGTCAAAGGCGAGCCTACTGCCTACCTACTGTATCATCCACCTTGTTATAATAGTACATTATGGTACAAGTGAGTAATGTTGGTGATTACCGCTGAGGCGCCATTGAGACACGAGCCGTTAGGTGAGGGTCTTAAGAGAGCCGAGAACGGTAATCATCAATACACACGTGTATCATACGAAGTTTTTCAACACACTTGTGAAGAAAATAATACAAAAAAATCATTTTCAACAGTGAAAACATGTTGTGAAAAATTTCCTACGATGGCGGGCAAAATTAATAAGTTTTCCTATGCGCGCGCATCTAACAATGGCGATCGGCCATAGACTAAAAATATGAGGTTTCTTTTTTTTGGCCTTTCGTGGATAGCGTTTTAGCCACGTACAAAATGGGGAATTTCAAGTTTTCTTTGATGGCGGGCAAAATTAATAAGTTTTCCTATGCGCGCGCATCTAACAATGGCGATCGGCCATAGACTAAAAATATGAGGTTTCTTTTTTTTTGGCCTTTCGTGGATAGCGTTTTAGCCACGTACATAATGGGGAATTTCAAGTTTTCTTTATTACAAAGAAAAATAAAAGTTATATTTGAGTGAAAGTTTTATTTATTAAACACGTACAAGTTCAAAATTATCTATTAAAATACAAAGTTGCATAAAATGAGGAAGCAATAGGTAGTTACATTAATAATATTTGTACTATTGAGCACAATCATTTTTGTATCGAAACTTTTTTAAGAACAATGCAACTTATCTAAAAAAATAAAAAAGACTATAACTCACTTGTGAATAATAGCAATGAAAAAGTCACAGTTTGATTACAGGTGTCATTATGTGCCTAATATCGGTGAAATTATAGCCACTTTATGAGCAAGTGTGTTGAAAAGATATTTATAAGAAAAATGTAGTTAATATGTGTATATTATCTATTACCTTCGATGAAGAATACACATAATAACTTACCAAATGAATTTAAATTGTTACAGGATAATTTATTTAAAACAAAATTGACGGAGTGGCTACTAAAGTGTTGTTTTTATAGTGTTAGGGAATTTATAGAACATGGAAATAATGGTTTTATGAATAAATAATAATGTTAGGCTTTTATAAAAATATTTAAATTTCAGTTGTGACATTATAATTTATTTTATGTATATTTTTTATATTTTTTTAATATTATTTCTTAAATATTAATTCATAATTTTTTTTGGTTACTGTACTTAAATGGACAATTGTAATTTGCTTTATTGGAATGCATGAATGTTGTTATGGTTTCTTTTTAATTTAATTCAATGATTACAATTTTTTTATAAATAATTTGCACGCTTGCTTGCAGGCAGAATACAGTCACTTTTTAAGCTTTAACATCTTCCCTTCAAAACTTTGTATTTCTGGCAAATAAACATTTTGATATGATTTGATTTGAATAAATAATAATAAAAATACTGTATCTAACTCGGTTGTGGTAAATCTTGAGATGCTTAATGGGATTCACGTTTTTTGCTTGCGGTTATTATGTGATAGAAGCTAGACCTCATGAAAGTACAACACGTGATCCTGATAAATTTGGGACTGGTTTTTATCGGGTTTCAATATTATCTATGTAAAATGAAATTATCGTCATAATAAATCTGTTAAAAAGTCGTTTTTGTTGTACAAAGAAAATATTAAAAAAAAAATTGCCTTGGTGTTAAAAAGGAGAACAACAGAACCCATTTCCAGCATTTATGTCTGTTTATTTGTGCAAGCATCACGTAAAATGTACCAAACCAATGTAGATAACTTTTATAAATATAAAAAAAACTTTTTGCAAAAAAATACTACCGACTTCCAAATACAAAACTACAAAGTGAAAAATAACTTAATTTTTTGAAGTCGGTGTCTTTCGTAGGTACCATTTTTTTGCGTTATGGACTTACTATGTTTTGCAAAAAGATTTTTTATTTTTCACTTTTTAGTTGTACGTACCTAATAGGCAAGTTAGTAAGGGAACTATTTCGCCAGAATAGATTTCATGAAACTTGAACATAACCGGTAAATTAAGAGATCTGCTTACCCCTTAAGAGCGAACTGGCGTGATGTTATGTTATGAAATATTATAAACAACAAACAGACATGCGATTGCAGCAATCCCGAGAGATTTGGCGTTATTTATTGAAGAGTTCTGTTGTATATCTCCGAAGTTCTTCATCAGATCTTCACCAAATTAAAATGGGACCAATTTCGGAACATACTTTTCAAACAAAAAAAGAATTTTCAAAATCGGTCGACAATTGACGGAGTAATCGGTAAACATAAAAAAAAAAAAAAAAAAAAAAAAAAAAAACGAACATGAAGTCGAACATAGAACCTCCTCCTTTTTGGGAAGTTGGTTAAAAAAAAAAAACATGAAGTCGAACATAGAAACTCCTCCTTTTTGGGAAGTCGGTTAAAAATTGTGCGTAACTCGAAGAATTACTTAGTTTTTGTTTCAACGCAATCGGTTCACTCTATCAAAAGTTAGATGAATGAAAGTGTTCAAAAAGTAAAATATCGCAACATACGCAGTTCAGATACTCGGACTGTTGAACTCCATATTCGATAGATGGCGTTGTGCATTTCGTGTTATTTTCTGAATGGCGGTGTTAAGATTGTCCGCGGCAGAATGACCATAGAAATAAAATTGGTAGGCAGTTAGGGTACCTAAAAAGAGTCCGCCGCGCCCCCATGCGGGGATCCAGCGAACCAAGGGCTATTTCAAGTGTGGCTAGAGTAAAAATAATAATTCGGGACCTAATGCACGAGAGTAAAGAAATACGTTTTAAGAGATTTTAGGTCTCTAATCAATGTAAATATTGACGTTAACGTGCGTGCAATGTTGTTCGTAATTTCGCCGTCTGAATAGCCTAATGATAGACATGGAGGCTACTACACTTAAGATTGCGAGTTCGTGTCCCAGATGTGGATAGGTATTTTTTAATCGACTTTCCAAAAAGGAGGAAGTTCTATGTTCGACATTATGTTCTTATAGGCATGCCCATTTTTGTGCCAATAAATACTTTTTCATTCTTTTAAACGCGGTAACACTTCATGTCAATACCGACACAAATCAACCAAAAAGACAAAAACTATATTATAATCAGTCTTAATTTCCAGGTGTGGTTTCAAAACCGTCGCGCGAAGTGGCGCAAGCAGGCGCGGCTGCAACTGCTGCAAGATGCTTGGAGGATGAGGTGCCTCGGTCTAGGCTCACCACCGCTGCCAATGTCAGGTGAGAAGCCACTTCCAAAATATTAAATTAATTTAATAACTAGTTAACATTACCCATGGAATTACTTTTTCTATCTATATAAATATTAATCATTATGTTTATCCGATGAATAAATTCTCTCTCAAGATGGAATGTTGCAAATAACAAGGTGACGCCGGTTAAAACTACGCCTTGCCGTATACATTACAATTACACTGCTGCTGAGCTGAGCTCGACTGACAAGCTAGGCGTAGTTTTGTTGTACGTGTGTGCGTGTAATTGTGTATGTATGCAGCAAGGCGTAGTTTTAACCGGCGTCACCTTGTCGTTTGCAACGTTCCATCTTGATTCTTGATTTGATCTGAGTCTATATTATTATAAAGTTTCATCAAAAAACGCTTGATAGATTTTGCGTTATATAGTAAGAAATATTTTTCTACCTATCCATCCTCAATTCCTCACAAACATTCTCGCCAATAAAACTTACAGGTAGTAGGAAATAGGAGTCACTGAACGACAAAGTGCGGATTCTGTTGTAAGCAACCAATAAAATTTCGTTATTTACCACACTCATCTCTGTACAGCTTCAGTGGTTGAGCAGATAGGACAGGTTTGAGCGGCGTGCAGCGAGCTTGTCAGATGATGTCTCATATTTGTTTGAAGTGAACAAGACAACAAAAGAGATGCCAGTTATTCGTAACGGAGAAGTGATCAACGTGCGGCGATCTTGTCAGATCGAAAGCATAGGCACAATAATTCGATACCTATATAAGTATCAAAGATACCGATATATTTAATCTCAAAATATAAAAATTGCCAAGCTATGCGTGAGTTTGTCTATCTCAACATCCAAGGCTCGCCGCACACATCTCCGCTTCGGTGGATTCATCCTAGCTGGAAAACATTTCTTCTTGTCGGGCCTTTGTAAATCTTTGCTTTGGTCAGTCACAGACAGGTGACAAAGACAAAAGAGAAGACAAAAATATTTTGTTTCAACTAGGCCACCAAGCGGCACTTTTGAACGTTAGATACATTAAAATTTACAATGAATAAAAATTGATTCGGAAAGTAGGTATCACATTGACCACATGATTCCCGGGAAGCGCATTTCTCATACAAATCTTATTAACCAAATGATTCCCGGGAACCGCATCTCTCATAGGTATCACATTGACTATATGATTACCGGGAAGCCCATCTCTCATACGTATCACTTTGACCACACGATTCCCAGGAAGCGCATCTCTCATGGGTATCTTATTGTCTACATGATCACCGGAAAGCGCATCTCTCATAGGTATCGCATTGACAACATGATTACCGGGAAGGGCATTTCTCATAGGTATCACATTAACTACATGATTCCCGGGAAGCTCATCTCTCATAGGTATCGTATTAACCACATGATTCCCGGGAAGCGCATCTCTCATAGGTGTCACATTAACTACGTGATTACCGTGAAGCGCATCTCTCATAGGTATCACATTGACTACATGATTACCGGGAAGCGCATATCTCATAGGTATCACATTGACTACATGATTACCGGGAAAGGCATCTCTCATAGGTATCTTATTGACTCATGATTCCAGGGAAGCGCATCTCTCATAAGTATCACATTGACTACTTGATTACCGGGAAGCGCATCTCTCATAGGTATCTCTTTGACCACATGATCACCGGTAAGCGCATAATCTCTCATAGGTATCTGATTGAGTCCGGGGCAGTGGTCCAACCGATCTGTCCAACTAGTTGGACCATGGGTCTTAACTAGGGGCAGTGATCCACATGATCACAGGGAAGCGCATCTCTCATAGGTATTACATTAACCACATTATTCCTGGGAAGAGCATCTCTCATAGGTATCACATTGACTACATGATTACCGGGAAGCGCATCTCTCATAGGTATCTCATTGACCACATGATCACCGGGATGCGCATCTCTCATAGATATCACATTGTCCACATGATTCCCGGGAAGCGCATCTCTCATAGGTATTACATTGACCACATGATTACCTGGCAGCGCATCTCTCATAGGTTACATTTTGAACATTTTGACAATAATTATCACTGATAAAATGTCACTTGTATTGAGCCCTTGAAATTAATGTCAGTTTGAAATCGTTAATGGTGATTAATATAAGTAGAGTAATAAAAATAATTAATCCTTTTCTCATAATAACTAAAGAGGCATTTGCTTTGAAGTGGTACTGGAGCTGGCTGGAGGGATGACATTGTAGGTGAATGCAGCATTCATACGCTGCCGATATGCTGTACGCTAGTCTAGTCACCAACAAGTACCTAAATGCTAACAAGCAAAGAATAAGGAAAAGGATGGACTTTACCTTATTTTTTGTTAGTTATTTCTAAGTTTCATTTTATTTAACTAGATTCTTTTGTTATTTTACAGGTCACGGCAAACCGGATTCTTCCCCAGAAGCGCCAGAGTCACCAAATGACAAAGACTCACCAGAGCCACCAGGCGTCATGGAGAATCGTGAGCTAAAGTCTCCTCGCCAAGACCCTTACCTGCATAACACAAACATGGAACCAATGCCAGCAGCCAACCTGAATGTTCACGAGCTACCACCGATGGGGTATAATGAAGATGGGCGGATGATGCAGCAGCCATTCTCATTCCCAGCAATGATGATGAGCCAGCAAATGGAAGGAGAAATTCCGACAGACTTGAGAGTGATGTCGAAACCTAATCCTTGTCCGTGTGGAACCTCTGTGCAAGATATGGACGAGCCTCAGAACCTAGCGTATCGTCCTCAAAGGCGTGAGAAGGAGACCAGTGACAGTGATACAGATACTGAGATAGATCTGACATCACATTCTAAAGACGATGACATTAGAGAATCAGAGAGATTGGCTAGCAGGATCGCGACCAGCATCTTCAGAAGTGACACAGTGCTTCATGACATGATGCCCAATGATCTTAGTTTAGGAACAAAGAATGTTAATGATAGGGCTAGGAATAATGTATCAATCTAATTGGACAGACTCTGATTTCAAAAAAGGAACGCTGGGTAATTTTTTTCTTTTTAATCGTCTATGTTTCTATGAAATAGAAGAAAGTAGATTATGTATGGAATATTTTATTTTTTTAATGTAGTTGTTTGGATTTTACGTAGGCGTTTGAATTTTCATTCATTTTTTACGGTTGAATGTTAGAATGGTTTTAGTTCTAGAAGACAAAGGTGATAAGTTTCATAATGTGATTGTGTTCTAGTCAATGTTACTATAACTAATAATAAGCTATGTTTTTTTGTAGACAATATGTAAACTAGAATTTGTGTAGGTAATTTATATGAACTATGATCATACCTACTTCTCACAGTATTTTGTAAAACCAAGTTAAATGTATTAGATATTAATAGTCAATGATATTCAAATAAACAGATACGTTATACACTCACAAAACAATTGAAAAAAGTGTTCCGCGCAGCAGCGGCAGCACACATACACACTTTTCATTCATCTGACATTAAAAAATATTTATTTTAATCAATAAATAAGTAAATTACAAGTACACACGATGGCATTTTTTTTATTTTGTTTTTGTTTCAACAAAGCCTATCGCTCTTCGCCATGCGTAACATAAACTAAAGACTAAAGGTCTCAATTGTGACCTATTCGAGTCTTCACAATGCGCGCGCTCATAACATATCTGTTTATTTGAATATCATTGTTAATAGTCAAGAACTGTACATTAGAATTTAAATATTTGTTAACGAGCTACACATGTACGATTAGTTTATAGAAACTTCATTCCAGCTTATGATCTCATTTTTTTTAGTAAGTGCTTAATTATTTACATAAGCGTGAGTACTAGTCATTTCACTTTTCTACTCCGCCTCAACTGCAATGATAAACTTTGCCCACTTGCAAGTATCAAAATGTTAACTGTCTTTTTTGTGAATCCATGAAAAGAATAAAACTATTTGTATGTTTCCCTAAAAAAGGCAAATCTGTATACAATAGCAATTTTATTATTATATAATAATTGTCATAGATCAGCATTACTAAGTATAAATCTAAATTATGATATATCACAATAAATTCGGTATATTTCAGAATTTCCTCGCGTACATTTATTATTACACGACTGTTTGTAGAAATATTTACATCATGTTAGAACCCTGACTTTAAGGTCCTGAAACAATAAAAAGGATTTAATTACAAGTAGTAAAAATTGATTCTACCGTGCATTCGGAAAAGTAGATTGTTATGGAGAAGAACGCACAAGAAACTCCATAATTACTCTTTAAAAAAAACGTGTTTTACAATACAATACTTTGTGCATACATTAATAAAGGTTGTCTGTAAGAGATTGCCTAGTGCGATAAGACCGCCCATTGTACACTTGTATATTTGAACAATTGTCCTGTATGTTTTTTGTGGTGTACAATAAAGTATGAATAAATAAAAATAAATAAATAAATAATAAATTCATATATGTGAGGACGATGCACCCAGAATAGCACTACACACTATACTACGTACAGGTATAAAGTATAAAAAGCATTAACAGGTAAATTCATTAATTTGATAAATAGGAACATGATTCTCACATACTTATAAGTATTGCAAACATAGCTAAAATACCTAATTTAACAAAAACGGAACAGTGTGTCAATTTCATAAAAAAAAATACAATAACTATAAATAGGAATAAAAATTAACGAATTTCATTTTTTCTACACTAAAGATTGCCCTATGGAGCAGGACCAGCATGTTTTCGAACATTCTTATCTTGAATATAATCATCTAATTTGTAATATGCTTGTTTACAAAGTGTGCTTTTAACTAGAGTTTTAAATTTACTTTCATTTAGTTGTTTTGTAAAAGCAGTAGTCGCGGTGCTCTATTGCAATGGTTCAAATTGATCGTGTGGGACGAATGCACGATTTCACACAAGCGAGCGATTAAAGCACTTGATCGCAGCTTGCAAGACATTCGGGGCAATCTAATGTTGGTCGGTGGGGTGGTCGTCTTGTTCGCAGGTGATTTCCGCCAGACGCTTCCTGTTATTGAACGGGGTACCGCAGCAGACGAGATAAACGCGTGCTTCAAGGCTTCACCGTTGTGAGGTAAGGTGACGTTTACAGCTGCAAAGCAATATGAGGGTCCAACTCTTCAATGATCAGGAATCTGGACTCTTCGTACAAACACTCTTCGAGGTCGCCGAAGATCGCCGAAGACGACAGCTCTAACGGCCAAATAACTTTTGACAACTGATTTCGCAATGTTGTAAGCTCGGAAGATAACCTTATTAATGATGTATTGCCGAGCTTTCAACAAAACCTGGCTAACGAGGATTGGTTGTGCGAACGAACTATCATGGCGCCAAAAAAAGAAATAATCGGTGGGAAAGATTAATACCAAAATAATAGAGCAAGTTCCAGGTGAGATGAGGACCTATATGTCAATAGACACGGTGATGACAACTGACGAGGAAACTACATACCCTGTAGAGTTCTTAAATTCCCTCGACCTGTCAGGGGTGCCCTCCCACAAGTTGGAGCACAAGGTTAGTGTGCCTGTCATACTGACGCGTAACCTGGACGTGCCCAGATTGTGTTACCAGGTTACGCGTCACAGAGCTGAGACGGTACATTGTGCAGGCCACCATCCTCACCGGAGGGGCCAAAGGAGAGACGGTATTGGCATCCCCATAATACCAACTTGCCATTCCAGTTTAAACGATTGCAATTCACTCTGAAGGTGGATTTTTCTATTACGATAAATAAAAGTCAGGGCCAAACTCTAAAAGTAGCCGGCATCCACCTGGGCACCCCTTGCTTCTCCCACGGGCAGCTTTACGTAGGTTGCTGAGAGCCAGAAATCTTTTTATTTACGTAGAAAACAATAAGTCCCGTAATATTGTTTACCGGGATGTAGTGCAGTAAAAAGATTTCTGGTTCTCTACGACCCGAGACAAAAATCAATTTAATAAGTCAGTTTGGTCAGCTCTCCCGTTCACACTCCCCGATAAGTGTCAGCGCTTCGGGCACTTTTTATAGTACGAAAATAAGTTATCAGATGTTCAATAGGACAAGAAACACATCATACTCTATTCATCAACATTTGTTTCCACACAATCAATTTACACCACTGTAACAAAACTTTAGCGTTTGCTCCGGTATTAGCAAATTAGGAGTTTATTTTGATGATTCGGTATGTCTAACTTACTATACTAATCCTACAAATATCCGTTTTGGTTTGGCAACACTTTTATAATGCGTACAGCTAAGGAGTGGAATTCCCTGCTGGATTCTGTGTTTCCCGACAGCTACAATCTAGGGATCTTTAAGTAAAGAGTGAATAGGTTATTTCTAGACAAGCGTGTTTTACCGTCGACCATATCATCGCTTACCATCAGGTGAGATAGTAATCAAGCGCAAATTTTAAAAAACATATAATTACATAAAGGCGAAAGTTTGTATGTTTGTGTTACCTCTTCACGCAAAAACGGCTATGCCGATTTGCATAAAATTTCAAATCGGCGAGCTTATACCTCAACTTAACACATAGGCTACAAGTCATTATCATAATCATCAGCGTTTTCCATCAGTGCGATAAAACTGTAAAAAGCTTAGGTAGCTTTTTACAGTTACAGGTACACTTCAGTACTTTCTCCGAAAAATATTAAGAGACAGACTATGAAAACCATGTCATTTACATTGATCATGATCATTATCCCCATCATAATTTTGCTATCGCCACCAAAAAGAAAGAGTAAAGTTCGTTGATTCGGTGTGAAAAAAAAAAACAATAATAATGGTTAAGGCTATGGTTGTTATCACAACTATTCTTATGCCAGTCTCCTTTGCTATAATTTATGTAAAACAGCGGGTAACATTGCGAGGCGCAGCTAGTTCGTTAATATAAACTAAAAAGAGGAATGGACCCAATATCGTACCTTGAGGAACACCCATTGTCATTTCAGACCCTAGTGAGTTTACGCCGTTTTTTCTGAACTTTAACCTGTCTGGCTTTTAAATATGATCTAAGTAACTCAAGGGCTGTATGTCTGTAGGTCCATAGTGCTCGCGCTTCAACAATAGTGTCTCATGGTTAACGGAATCGAACGACTTCGAGAGATCGCAAACGATTCCAATGGCGTCTTGTACTTTCAACCAGGCGTTAAAGATATTCTTTATTAGGGTGATCATCAAAGATGGAATGTTTGTTAAAATAACTCAACAATTGGTTGATAATTAAGTTTTCGAAGACGTTACTGAGAACCGGCAGAATTGTCACTGGCCTATAATTATTGGCTTCTTTGCTATCCCCGGATTTAAACAATGCAACTACTTTACTGTGTTTCATGAGGTCCGGAAAAACTCTTTGATCGACATTAGTGTTAAATATGAAAGCTAAATAGGGTGCAATAGGTTCAATGATTGGTTTACACCCTTTTACAGATACCTAGTCCCCAAATATCTTCTGTTGATTTAATTTTAAGAACTATATAAGCTTTTGAAATAGCCTAGGGGTTTGTATTTTGAAACTCCGAAGGGCACGCATTTACGTTCTTTCTAAGTAAGACAGCAGAGAGTGCGGGTGAGGAGTTTAAGGCTGCTGTAGTTTTAAGAGGAATATTAACAAAAATGTTTTGTAATTCCTGAGCTAACTCTATATTTGAGTATATGGGGCCATGTGCAGTTCCTAAATTAAATTCAGTATTACGAATTTTTCCTACCTGTTTCATAATGTTCCAGGTAGTTTTTATTTTATCTGCTGATTTAATTTTATTGCTAATATACAGCACTTTAGGTATTTTGCATGCAATCTTAAAGGTTTTTTAATATTTCGCAACATATTTATCACAACTTGTATTATTCATATGTTGCTTTAAGCCATAAAGTTCATAAAGCTTTTCCCTGCTAAAAGCAGGAAAGCTCCAATTCCTGGAGTTGCCCAATCGCGAAATTCGAACTTGGTGTAAATACTTTTCGCTTTCAGTGGAAAGGTGTCATTAAATTGCGTGTTGAGTACTTTAAAAAACTCGGCATAGAACTCATTTGGGTCATCTATATTAATAAAGTTTTGAACACATAATTTACTAGTCAAGGTTTTTTTAAATGTTTACATGTAGTTGGTTTAATTTTTATTTGCATTTTTTGCAAAGGTATGTAGGTACTAAACGTTATTGTTTGTCTACTGTGATCAGATGTTAATTTATTTACAATTTCTTTATTTAGGTAATCACAATTACAAAAAACGTTATCTATGCAAGTCGCATAAGAAGCTCACTCTAGTTGGCTCCATAAAAACATTTGACAGATTAAATAATTTAAAAAGACCCAATAACCTGATACTGCTATAGTGCTTACACACGTTCGGATTTGGTCCGGCCGGACCACGGATTTGTGGGCGGAGTTAGTCGGGTCCGAACCATATCCGAGCGTGTGTAGCGTGGTCCGCCGGACATTATTATTATTAATTGAGTCCGTCTCACTCCACACAAGCGTGTGTAAGCGAGAAAGGATTTGTGGGCGGAGTTAGTCCGGCCGGACCAAATCCGGACGTGTGTTAGCACTATTAGAGTTATTTTCTAATAAGTTAATGGTAAAATCGCCACATATGACGATTAATTTTACCACTAGTACTAACTTCTTTTAACACATTTTCCATTATAGAGTGAAACACAGATAGATTCTGGTAACTAGGAGGTCTATAGACACATACTACAACATGCTTATGAAGCTCAACACAGGACAATTCAATGGTGTGTTCAACCGACAGTCTAACAATGTCTTTTCTTTCTTTAGATTTAATAGAATTTTTAATAAGTATTAATGATCCGCCATGTATCTTACGTTTTCTGCTGTAATGGCTAACTACACAATAATTTTCATAATTAATGGACCTTATTTGGTGATCTTTTAACCAATGTTCTGTTAGACAATCAGCTAAGTACTAATCTAATTATTTGTTTGACTGACAGTTCACCAATTCCTTTTCAAATGTTGTTCTGAAAAGTTGTTTTGTCCATTTTTCTTTACTTTCACACAGAGTTCATGATTTCGAGGGCACTTGTCATCCACATCGGAACTTGGTGCCTTACCACCAACACGTTATCAATATGAGAGGTGCATGGTTTGGCTTGTGTGTTGCAGTATCTGTCATTGGTTTTGTGAAACAAAATGGCGCCTTTAGTCATAGAGGCGTAGCGTTATTATTCAACACAGAAAATAGAAAAGAAAGAATTGCATAACATAAAAACTTAAATACAAATAAGGAAACTAGGCGTGGAACGCTAAAATATTTGTGGCCACGCAATTCAGCTGTACTCATGTTTCGGCTGTTATAGATCATAGCTCATAGCCAAAGTCAAAATTTGTCAGTGCCCGACTCTGAGAATCAGTGCAAACGGTTTGTAAAGAAAGTTTTGACAATACCGTCCCTAGCAGTGGCAGTGCGCCTCCATGTGTTGATTTTAGAAGTGTAGATGTTGATGGTAAGGGCGTGTCATGGTAGTTATTTTTAGTTTAGAAGCACTTAGAGTCATGCTGCGAGCACCAGGCAGGTGAGATGGCGTCTGCCCTAAGTCCTCGCTTGATGAGGCGTCCTCGTTGACGCTGCATGCGGGACTCGGCCGCGTTAACACTAGCTTTTGGGTTCGACCATAGACGTTCAGCTACAGCGCCTGCGCGTGGCCAGATGCGGGTGTCTGGAAGAGCCAATCTCATGAACAAGTATTTGCTTTGTATTGTGACAAAACACCCTAAACTATAACAACAAACAAATCTGACAACCAGGCATCCAGTCTATTCAAGGGATACGTTTTACACTGTCGAGTTGACAATCCTACTGTGAGTGTGTAAGTGTGTTTGTATATTTGTTACTCAGATAACTGCTGGGTCAGAAAGTTCTCGTATAATACTGATTAGACTGGGAACTGACCCCAACATAGGGAAACGGCTAGGCAGATGGTGAATTAGCTACATATTTATATTTAGACATCCGATTATAAATGCATATGAAAACTTTAATTACATAGCAATATTGCATATTTTAGTACGTTTTCATTGATAGTGATTATTTCGGTAGTTCGATGTATTAGATGTTGTATTATTAATTCATGAATTGCTATTCTATATAAAATCAGGTCTGGCTTGAAAAGCTTTCTGGAGAATTGGTGCCAAAATTCAAGTTCTATCTAATAACGTCAGTGGACGTTGGTCATTCTCAGCGTACAAATAAATATAAAGTAGAAAATCTAGAAAATATGTTGTCACATAAATTACAACTGATAATTAAATATATTGTGAACAATAGTGACAATAAGCGTAAATTCAAATGACAAAAAGTATTCTGATAGTGCAAATTTTGTGCATATTTCACCCTTTTTACCCGACTGCAAGCAACAGTCTATGTATGTATGTATGTATGTTTGTTCCTATGTGGCGTTCTAGAGACCAAACGCGTTGGCCGATTTTGATGATTCTTACGTCAATCGATTCGTCTTGACACTGCGAGTGTCACTGGCTACATGAAAATAGGAAAAGAAAAATGGCTGCTTTTGGGCGCCATTTTGTGGGGGAACATTTTTTTTTCTTCCAAACTCATCGTGTGGGGTATCAAAATAAAGGGTTTTAGGAGATGATTTCAAAAATATATGACACTTATATGTTTAAATGTACCAAATTAAAACAAAATAACTATAAAGTTGTAAATAAAAAAAAAGTTATATTCGCGACCTGGCTGACCAAAACCAGATGTATCCTCTGACTGCACAGCATGCTTTCTTCTTGTTTAAGTCTTTTTAGTTCGATTTTAAGCAGTCGGGTTTTTTGATTTTTTTAAATAACTTTTTTAGTGCATATTTGGAGGCATATTTTGTCATTTTTATAGTGCATAATAATAAGATGTCTACTTATTTATATTGATTCCAAAAGTGGACGTATTTCGGCTAATATGATAATGATGATAAATTTTCACTCACCTATTCCCTGTTCATCGACATACTCGGTCCACATGGCGACCTCTCCTCCCAACAAGTTGTCATCTCTGGGCAGGGTGTGCGCGTACATCTTCATCCAGTTGTTGTACATGGTGTTACCCCAGAACCCTCGGTCCAGGTACCACACGTCCTTGGGGATGGACACGGTTTTGTAGCCCAGTTTCATGAGCTGGTGGAGTAGGGGGCTGCTGACTGATTCCCATACTTCTATGATGTATCTGGAAAATGGAAAGTGTGTTATGAGCTAAATTGTTCGTTGCATCATCAGCTATTCGTGCTACTCCTGTGCTACGTACACTATACCTAAAGGGCGTATATCCAGCAGTTCAGACCTTTTGGCTGAAAAGTTGATGATAGATAGATAGATAGATAGATAAATCATTTATTTAGTGCACACAAAAGACACAGCACAACACACAAAATCTTAATTAAATTATTACAATTTTTATGTATGTTTAAAAACAAGGTGCCAACATAAAAAGAAAAAGGAAACCATACTTACGAAATAAAAGTCAAAGTGACACCAGTAACATTAGTTTTGACAATCAAAGATTACTATTATTATATCTGGTTGACAATCAAAACACAGTGCGGTGTGCGCCTCAAGGTTGCACCAAATGGGAGTCCAGCTCAGCACGTGTCAGGCAAATATACCTGACGCTGATATTCTGCTGGATCCCTGCAGTGACATATGGTCGCCAAGCAGACGTGATATGTTGGTGTTGTTACAGTGTTATGCGTAGAGTAATTCACGTAAGTATTCCCGCAACTTTAATTTATTAGTTACAATAAAAAAACATTTATATTTTATTGCAATGGCAAAAGTTCCAGTTCTTAGGCGTGTTGAAAGTGTTATAAATTCGTTTTGATTACTTGGTTGGGTATTTATAAATTTAAATGTATAAAATAATAAACAATCTCACAATAACCAATAAATAAATGAGGGCGTAGGTCCAAATAAAGTAAATTTGGCTTCGGCTAGACTAAAATTAAATATGCTTACAATAAATAAATACACGTAGATAACATGTACACACAAAATATCCACAAGTCATTCAATTATTAAAATACCTATATCCCTTGCTCACAGGTTTTGACCACGAGATACGCCAAATAGCCAAATAGACAGCTCGGGAAGTACATGACAACCAGTTATATAATGGACGTGTTCAAAATAGTCATCCCCAGTTTTTTCTGTGATGCGATAAGAAACTGTCGCAATCGAACTCTGAAAGTTATAAGGCATTTAAGATTTCTTATCGGCGGGGGAATATTGTTCCAGCATTTGGATGCGGCGTATCTAAAACTTCCCCTGAAAGCCGCTGTCTTGTGCGAGTGAGTGGAGAGTTGCTGTGAGCACTGTCTACTCGCGCATTCTCTTCTACTAGCGATCCAGCTAAGTTTATTATACAGATATGTCGGCTGCTTGTACTTTATAACTCCAAAAAGTAGGCATGCCAAGTGGAACTTACGACGCGACCTCATCCTAAGGATTGAGTGATTATTTAAAAATGGTGTTACGTGACTTCTAGGTGGGATTGAGAAGCAGAATCGAGCGCAAGCGTTTTGCACTCTCTGAATCAGTCGATCAGTTCTTGCAAGCAGTCGAGGGCCAATAACTACGTCCGCATAGTTCAGATTGGACAGCACGAGAGACTCAGCCAGCTGGATCCGCAGCTCCTCTGAAAGATAAGGCCTTATCTTATAGAGGACCTTAAGCCGGTAAAAACAAGTTCGCACTGACTCTGACACATGCGCCTCATATCTTAACCCAGCGTCCATGTTCAGACCCAGATTACGGGCCTCACCGACTCGACTGACCGACTCACCCAGCAGGGCAACGTTGAGTGTTGCAGGCACTGCACTGATTTGGTTCTTGGTTCCAAACAGCATATATTTGGTTTTAGTAGGGTTAAGTACCAAACCATTATTTTCAGCCCAACATGCTATCCTGTCAAGATCATCGTTTAGATCCTTTATCGCAATGTCAAAGTCACTTGGTTTAAAAGAAATATAGACTTGTACGTCATCAGCATAAATATGGTAACTACATTGCTTCATGGCATTTATGATATCCGCACAGTACAAAATAAAGATAATGGGGCCCAGTATTGAGCCTTGTGGGACTCCTCTGTAAACAGAAGTGAGTGACGAAACAAGAGATGAGCCATTGCTAAGTTGTATTTCGACACGCTGACGTCGGTTAGTGAGATAGCTTTGGAACCAGCGAATCGTATTTTGGTCAAATCCATAGTAGCTAAGCTTTGACAGAAACAGATCAATATTTATGCAATCAAAAGCTCGCGAAAAATCAAGTAAGACAAGTAGCGTACATAAGCCCTTATCTTGTGCTGATAGAATGTTATCTGTCACGTCCAAAAGAGCCGTAGAAGTACCACGCTGTTTGCGAAAGCCTGACTGTAGCTCAGGCAGAATGTTTTTATCTTCTAAATATTTTGTAAGCTGCTGGCATACCGCCTTTTCGGCAATTTTAGAAAGGCAAGGCAGAATACTAATAGGCCTAAGGTCTTTTAAGTCATTCGAATTTGATTTTTTAGGCAATGGCCTAACGATAGCAGTTTTCCAGATGTCAGGGAAGGTTGCTGAGAGAATTGAGCTATTCACAATGTCAGTGATGACTTCTAGTGTATGTGGGAGTGTAAGTAAAAGCATATTCAGTGTTATCCCATCACAGCCTTCCGCGTTAGATTTTAGCTGGCGGAAGTATCGCAAAACCTGATCAACCGTTACTGGTTGTAACGCAAATGCAAAGCCATCATCACCATAACGATGAGACTCAAAGAAAGTGCGCTGCGATATATTGCAGACAGGGTTACCAGGAACACTCATAAAGTGATCATTGATTTGATTTGGATCTCTGAGGTGAGTAGGAAGGTCATCTATTTGTTTCTTAGGTAATACAGTGCCTCTCAAATTTTTCCATAATGCTTTCGGATTTTTTATTTTGTTATTAATATTGAATTTGAAATACGCAACCTTTTCTCTAAATATGGAATTTAACACCAGAGATTTCAACTGCTTGTAGTACGCTTTTTTGGACTCGGATTTCGTTTTACGGTACTTGGTCAGAGCGTCATTACGCAAGCGCATCATCAATTTAATTGTGTCTGTTATCCAGGGATATGACGGTTCCTTAATTAAACATTTCTTGACCGGTGCGTGCGTACCGAAAATTGCTAAAATGTTTCCATTAAATGCTTCAACCATGTCATTAACATTATGCAAGCCACAAATGTTGTCCCAATGTATGCGCGATAAATCACTACCCAGTACTTCTCTATTTATTTGCTTGATGGGTCTGTACACAATTGTATGGGGTTTATATTTGCTACGCCGAATATTGAAATCGCACACAACAAGTGAATGACCATTTATTGAGCCATAGGGATCAACAGATATTTTTTTGTGGTTGAGATTTGAACAGACAAGGTCGATCAATGTTTCGCTATGGTCTGTGAAATGGGTGGGTGAAGTTACCAGTTGTTTAAGGCTTAGGCTATTCAAAAACTCACATACTTTCTTAGTTTGCCCGTTAGCATTCAGTAAGTTAACATTGAAATCGCCAAGCAGTACATAGTGGTCACATTTTACTAAGGAGTTAATGGAGTCAGTTATGGCATCGAGAAAAAGGTCCAAGTCGAATCGTGGGGGACGATACGCTGTGCCTAAAGCAATTTTATTTCCATTTAATGTAAGAGTAATCCACATTTGTTCGATAGTGTCGTATCTAGGGTCAATAGGGATGGAGCAGGTACGAGCGGTAAGGCCGCGTTTAAGATAAAAACCCACACCACCCCCCCTTCCCCCATGAACAGACAGCGGTCGTGGTGAGTGTCGCAGGCGGTAACCTGGTACAGCAGGCGCACGCCCCTCTTCGCCTGGTCGTAGCCAAGTCTCGTTAACTGCTAATACATCGAAAGAATGCCCTTCTACGGCTGCTATAAAATCATCGTGGTTAGTGCTAAGGGAGCCTACGTTTAACAAACCAACCTTAAGGTGTTTTTCAAGCATACTTAAAGCAATGATAAACACAACAAAACAGAGAAGCACTGTCGCAGACGTAAATTGTCGACGTTTTCGCATTTGTCAAGGGACATAAAATGAAATTGTAACGTGTAATTCTGTGGTAATACTGTAAATAAGCGTTGTAAATAACAATTAATTGAAATTCGTAAAAATAATCACAAATAAAGCCCAAAAATGAAGACACATCAACAACATTGTAAATATTAAAAATTAAAAATAACATTGTAAAGATCAATTTGGAATCAACAACGTTGTAAAGATTAGAAATTAAAAATAATAGTTTTATGTAAGTGGTTGTAAATAAAAAATATAAGTAAATAATTGCAAATAAAAGCTGTACATTAGCCAGTCTAAACAATAGTTGTATAATACGAGTAAAAGTCTTTGTAAATAATAATCTAAAAGCCATATGCGAAATTCTCATCGAATTGTGTATATGAATAAGTGACGCCGTAAGCCAGATTTTATGGTTACATCATACCGGAAATTTCAAATTTCGTAAAGGACAAAACACGAGTTTTCAGTATAGCAAAAAAAACAAAAGACGAAATAGTTTTTGTCTAATATCTTTTTTGAACAAAGTACTATATTTATGATGTCAAAAGAAACCCTAACTATTTTTTCATGAACTATCCATATAAATTAGACCTTAACAGCCCAAAAAAAAAACGGAAGTACTTTAAAGCCACGAAAAATTGGTTATGATAAAGTCAGATGTGGCGTAAAGGACTAATCTTGATTATCAATGGTTGGTAAAAGTCAATTAAATCAGAGACTAAGGGGGTAAAAGGAACAAAAAAACTAAAGTTCTAAATAGAAATATCTACAATAGGTAGTAAAACTGAGTGAAATAAAATATATTTTTACTATTTTTTATATAATATTCAATATATTTAGTACAAAAGTAACAAAAATTTTATTCTAATAGGAACATAAACAAAATGTGTTGCTATTTTTTTATTTAAATCGCAAGTAATCGTTGCGATGCTGAAAAACCACTAAATTATTAAAATAATTATCTAATAAACTTATCTACTTACCATTTTTTTATTATCTAGTTTTTTAAACTCAAACAATATTTATCAAAACAGTCTTAATAAAAAGAAAATATCCAAAATATTGACACCGTTTTGTGCACCATTATTTGAATGGTCAGTAACTTCAGTTTTTTTTTAAATTGTCAGCAATGAAACTAAAACATTTTTTTAACATAATGGTCTTTTAAAATAATAAAATAAAATAACCGCTTAATTATAAGTATGGAAAAATCCTATTTGTTCCAAAATTCAATGTTCCCAGCGGGATAATGGATTTGTGTCCCACTGGGAACATTGGATAAATATTTTAAAAGTAAAATCTTAAAGATCAATTGTGTGGATATCGTCTTCCCCATTAGTTTTAAGAAGAATGTCTGTATCAGTTCCTAAAGACGGTAGATTTAAATACCTACTCCTTACCAAAACGTTTTGGTATAGTTTAGTTCGTATATAAACGCTTTAAATTGTGATACTTGGCGACTAGTATAGGGTTAGGTTTGTCATAAAGTGTTGGACCAATACTAGAAGTATCTTCTACTTTGATGGACCTGTTAGAGACCTTGGTTTTGTCTTTTTTTTCCTTGGTCCTTTTCCTTTTATTCATCATAATGTTACTACTAGCTTTACTAGCTCTACCGTCTTTAAGGACTGATAAACACATTCTTCCTGAAACTAACGAGGAACACGATATCGACACAATTGATCTTTAAGATTTTACTTTCAAAGTGTTCATCCAATTTGCCCAGCAAGACACGATTCCATAAACCCGCTGAGTGCATTGAATTTTGGCACAAAAAGGATTTTTTCAATACTATAATTTAGAGTTTATTTAAATTTTGTATCATAAAAGAAAACTAAGTGACAAAAAATAAGTTTTATTATCCTTACTAATATTTTAAAAGTCTGAAGTCATGAGAACTGATTTAAAAAAATCAATTGTTAAATTTGTTATTATGGTTATTTTTATCTTATTAATAAGTGTAATACTGTTTTGATAAAATAATATTGTTTGAGTTTAAAAAACTAAATAAAAAGAACTAGTTAGTAGATTAGTTTATTAGCTGATTATTCTAAAAGTTTAGTTGTTTTTCAGTTTCAGCACCGTTAATTAAAAAAATATTGCATCACATTGTGTTTAAATTTATTCCTACTAGAATAACATTTTTGTCACTTTTTTACTAAATAAGTTTTTTTATTTCATTTCATTTTTATTTCACTTAATTTTACTACCTATTCTACTGAAAAGTCGCGTTTATTTGTCCTTTACGACAATTGAAATTTCCGGTATCGATATTGTTTATAATGTCGTATAATAAATATCAATGCAAAAATGAGATTTACGACCTCATAAATAATTAAAACATGACTTTACGCTCCCTATTAAAAATTATTTATACGATACATCCCAAAAAATAACAAAAATCGAGCTACAGCTGTTGAAAATCCAGCTCGTAAGGGGCTTTTTTTAAAAGATAGAATTATTTTAAATATACCTATTGATAGAGCTCGCGACGCTGATTCCAAATATATATATAACTAATTTTCGGCAAAATGTCCTTTACGACAATTGAAATTCCCGGTATCGATGTCATTTTAAATGTATTTTTCAACACACTTGCTCATAAAGTGGCTCTAATTTCACTGCAATTAGGCACATAATGACACCTGTTATCAAACTGTGACTTTTTCATTACTATTATTCACAAGTGAGTTATAGAGTTATTTTTTTTTATTTATTAATTGAGTTGCTTTGTTCTTAAAAAAGTTTTGATACAAAAAAGATCGTGCTCAATAGTACAAATGCAACACATTTCATGCAACTTCGTATTTAAATAGATAATTTCAACTTGTACTTGTTTAATAAATAAAACTTTCACTCAAATATAAATTTTGTTTATGCCTGTAATAAAGAAAACATGAAATTCCCCATTTTGTACGTGGCTAAAACGCAATCCGCAAAAAGCCATTAAAAAAAAAAATTTTTTTAGTCTATGGCCGATCGCCATAGACTAAAAAAAATGTTTTTTTATTGGTAGATGCGCGCGCATAGGAAAACTGATTAACATTGCCCGCCATTGCGAAAAAAAAATCACAACTCGTTTTCACTGTTGGAAATGATTTTTTAGTATTATTTTCTTCACAAGTATGTTGAAAAACCACGTATGATACACGTATGTATTGATGATTACCGTCCTCGGCTCTCTTAAGACCCTCACCTAACGGCTCGGGTCTCAATGGCGCCTCAGCGGTAATCACCAACATTACACACTTGTACCATAATGTACTATTATCGTTAAGTGATGCTACTTTGTCCTCTTCTACTAAACTCGATTGCATTTTCATTTGAAGACACCATGACTTCTAATTCAAAGTAACAAACCCTTTGCGTTTGATAGTTCTCATAAGCGAAATTGGTATCTGTAAAAGTACTCACGGCAAAAATTCAAAATGCTTTTTTAAACTAAATGTATTGTCGCTATTTATCAATAAAATGAGCCCAAACACGATGGTGCTGTCTTTTTTGGATGAGAAGATTGTTGTGGCTATCATCCGACTCCGTCATGAGACCAGTTCCATAGTACCAAATTATTAAAATTTTCTAAAGTTACATAAATAAAAAGGTGACAATAAGTTACCTTTCTTTATTAAGATTTTCATTGATCCTGTGCGCCTGGGTGAGTTCGGAGGACCAGAGCATAACGGGTTGCTTGGGCGAGCCGGCAGCCTCCACAGCCTCATCCCAGGCCTTCAGAGACTTCTCGTGGAACTCCCCCCACAGCTTGATGAAACCTTCCATCGTATTGATGTCGTAATTATTTTCTTTCATGTAGTCTGTGATCTCTTTCGTGTTGTTCCAGCAATTGATGTACACCTGCAATAATTTAGTTGAGGATTATGGTTAGAACATTCACAAACAATTCACCGATAGACAAGAACTTTCATGAAAACCATTTGTTAAAATGCTGATGAGTTAGAAAGTTCGCTGCAGCGCTAAACACTGTTTATGTTGTCTAAACAAACTATTAAAACATGCAGCGCTAGATCGCTTATAGAGTTTAGTTTACTTTCGTTCAACATAGTCTAGCAAGTTGTACCGATATCAGTATAGTTCATTCAAACAGGGTGTGTATTTGGATCGCCAAATCTAGTGCGTAGTACACATATATCGATGGGTTAGATAAGTAGTCGTCTCCAGTTTTTTTGGATAGGTGGCTAATTTATTTGGAAACTAAGCGAGAAAGTCATGAGTTGAGGCATCATATACTGTAGTTTAGAAGAAGGTCAACTAATTGACCCATGCAATCAAATTTTATTAAGAACTAGAGGACGTCTCGCGGTTTCACCTGCGTAGTACCCGTTCCCGTGGGAATACAGGGATAAAAGTAGCCTATTGCACCCGGGGATAGTGTAGCTTTCCAATGGTGGACGAATTTTTGAAATCGGTTACATACAAAAATACAAATCTTTCCTCTTTATAATATTAGTATAGAGCAGGGGTTCCCAAACTTATTTTGTGTACTGCCCACTTTGAAAATACATTATTTTTAGCGCTCCCATTTTTTCACCTACTTAAAAACCACTATAACTTCAAATTTAATTAATCAATTATGGTGTTATTTAACATAAACTTGTTAAAACATGATTGCCCGCGGTCTACTAACTACGAAAATTACCTATCTAGGAGCACTAATAACTATATAATAATACTAGAGGACGCCTCGCGGTTTCACCCGCGTGGTTCCCGTTTCCGTGGGAATACAGGGATAAAAACCTAGCCTATGTCACCCGGGGATAGAGTAGCTTCCCAACGGTGAAAGAATTTTTGAAATCGGTCCAGTAGTTTTGGAGCCTATTCGGTACAAACAAACAAACAAACAAAAAAATCTTTCCTCTTTATAATATTGGTATAGATAACTATATAATATACTAATTATTTGTTTGTTTGTGTCTACTTTCATTTCGAAGCGGAGCGACCGATTGACATGATTTTTATTTAATATATTCAATAAAACAGGACAGATATATGAACTACGCGGAGAGAAATATCGAACCGAGTTTGAGCAATCTGTTAAGTAATATTAGTTGATGTTCAAAAGTTGTAGTTGAGAGACGAGAGCTCATGCAGTCGGTGTCTAAGAGGCCTCCTAGCTAAATGAAATTACAAATCACCCCCCAAGCCTCTACTCAACGCCCCCATTTTTTTTCTAGGTCTCCTTCCGCCCCCCTTTAGGCTTGCAGCGCCCACAAGGGGGCATCTAGTTTAGAAGTAGTACAACTAAGTAAAGCGTTGTTTCTGTCAATCATAGCTATTTGAGAGTATCCATCTAAAAACATTTATGTCTCCTATTTTCGTCTGACGGAAACTATATTTTCTTAGTAGGCTCACAGTTGCGTGGTAGACAAAGCCAGAGGGGCTTAACAAAGTAATATTCTCAGCGGTAACGATTATCGTAAAACGTAAGTATGATTGGCAATATCTGCCTGACCTTGTTCCATTATGGTATCTGGAGCTGACGCAGCTATAATCTTTATTATATACAGGACAAACATTTATAAAAGCAAGTGTACAATGGGTGGTCTGATCTCACAGGGCAATCTCTTAAAGACAACCTTTTAACCTTCTATTTCTATACCTTCGCCCTGTCTAATAGCGCTGATAGAATGAGTTTGTCTGAAGCATTTAGGATGCCTCACCTCATCCCCTTCCATATGCAGAAGCGCGGTTACGGGCACAGCATCCACGATGTCCCGGTTCAGGTCCCCCAGCACGTGGTACACGGCCTGTTTGTAGTATTTGGGATGCCTTCACTCATCTCCTCCCATATGCAGGAACGCGGGCGCGGGCACAGCCTCCATGAAGTTCCGGTACAGGTCGCCCAGCACGCGGTACACGGCCTGTTTTGAGTCTATAAGATGCCTTATCTCATCTCCTCCCAGTACGCTGTACATGACCTGGTTGGAGTCTATAATATAGGATGCTTTACCTCATCCCCTCCCATATGCAGAAGCGCGGGCGCAGGTACAGCGTCCACGATGTCCCGATACAGGTCCCCCAGCACGCTGTACACGGCCTGGTTGGCCGGGTTCAGCTGTCCACACGGCGGCTGCACGCACAGATGGCGCCACGGCCACTGGTTCACGCACACGGCGAGGTTCCCGAGGCCATACTCCTGGAAGCAGCAGTAACATAACATAAAATCAATCCTGAATTCGTGAAGGTTTAGGCAGACCCTATAGCTCACCCACATTTCGCAGTTATGTGTAAATCCTAAGTAATAGGGGCAAGCCTATTACCATCAACAAAATCTTTTTAAACTTTTTTTTTTCAAAAAAGTATCATCAAAGTCATTTTTTTAATTGCACATAGGCCTACATGGGCACTTATAAAACGTCGACGAAAGGTGGACGGTTCGTTTCCTATGGAGTAGAACCGGCAAGAAACTCCATGGTTATTCTTTTAAAATGGTTTGGTTTTAAAATATTTTCATGATACAGCATTAGTACTTAGTTATGGGGTGACAGGGAGTGATATGAATTTTCGAATGACGTAATTGCGACGAACGCTATTTCTGGACTATTACCAGACTTGTATCCGCATCTCCCCGTTCAAGCGCGTACTTTGCGCACGGTATTTAACAGTAGAATTACAGTACTTTTCCTGGGATTAACTCACCGGTCCCCACTGCCAGCCGTTGCCGGCGTGCGCAGGTGAGTCGATCTCGATCACAACTCGCACGCCTCGCACTTGAGCATATGTTATCAGATTCTTCACTTCTTCTGCCGAGTAGATCTCCCTTGCGGAATAGGCACCGTACCTGAAATTTAAAACAGAAATAAGTATAAGGTCATTACATATGAAATTATATATATATAATACACGTTTTGTAACGGAGGAACATAAAGTCGTTTCATTTTAAATATAATCTATACCAATATTATAAACAGGAAAGATTTTTTTGTTTGTTTGTTTGTTTGTACCGAATAGGCTCCAAAACTACTGGACCGATTTCAAAAAATTCTTTCACCGTTGAGAAGCTACTCTATCCCCGGGTGACATAGGCTACTTTTTATCCCTGTATTCCCACGGGAACGGGAACTAAGCGGGTGAAACCGCGAGGCGTCCTCTAGTATATTTATATAATCAAAGTATGTACCATTGCTATCTATGCACTTTTGCCATCTCATATGTAGTTCATTGATACCTTTACTAAAAACCATTCGGACGGGCATCAATAAAATCTTTGAAGGCGCTCTGGAATGCCCCATCGGAATTGAATTTTTTCCCTTGCAAGAAGTTATAAAAAAATAGTAATCTGTTGGAGCAAGGTTCGGGGAGTACGGTGGATGTCTCAGACATTCCAACTGAAGCTCTTCTTATTTGGTAACCGTCTGTTGTGCAGTGTGTGATCTAGCGTTGTCCTAAAACAGCAAGTGGCCTAAAGCGTTTGACAAGCTTCGGCTGTTTAGCAGCTAGCTTTTCCATCATGGTTTGCAGTTGCTGACAATAGACATCCGCCGTAATCGTCTGGCCAGATTTAAGAAAGCTGTAGTGAACGACACCAGCACTAGTCCACCAAACACTCACAAGTATTTTTAAATCAATTTTCGCTTGGGGCAGGATTTGGCTGGTTCGCCAGGGTTCAGCCATTGCGATGAGCGTTTCTGATTATTGTACAGGATCCACTTTTCATCACAGGTAATGATTCGATTTAAAATCCCTTCATTATTGTGTCGGTTGATTAATGTAACGCAGCAGTCGACGCGCGTTTGTCGGTTTGCTGCACTCAATTCATGAGGTACCCACCTTTCAAGCTTTTTCACCTTCCCAATTTGCTTCAAGTGGATTAAAACAGTTATATCACTAACACCGCAGCCTGCAGCTAACTCGGACGTTGTTTGCGATGGATCCGCTTCCACAATAGCCTTCAATTCTTCATTATCAACTTTGGTCTCCGGCCGTCTACAGGGCTTGTTCTGCAGGTCGAAATTTCCAGAACAAAAACGTTGGAACCAAAAACGCACTGTGTTTAATTTTGCGACACCGTCGCCATACACATCATCAATCCTTTGAGCCGTTTCTGCAGCACTGGTGCGGGGTGCCACGAACTCGTACTCGTAGATTGACTTAATATTGACAGGCTAAAAGAAGTTCCACAAACTAAATTCTTAGGAGTACTCATAGATCAAGATCTGAATTGGAAAGTACATCTGGATAATTTGTGCGGTAGGATTAATAAGTTTGTTTATGCTCTCAGACAAGTGAAGAATATAACTAACATAAAAACAGCAATTACAACATATCACGCCTATATAGAATCCATCTTACGATACGGGCTTATTTTTTGGGGTAACAGCACGGATAGACACAGAGCATTTATTGCGCAAAAGAAAAGCATCAGAGCCATTTGTGGTATCCGTCCTGACGAGTCATGTAAACCTATCTTTAAAAAGCTAGGTATATTACCACTTCCGTCACTCTACATTTACGAAATATGTAATTATGTTTATAATAATAAGGGATTGTTCAAAAAAGCCTATCAAATTAATTCTCGAACTAGAGATCCGTGCAGACTTGTATTGCAGGATACTCCAAAATCAGCCAAGTATGCGAAAAGTTTCATAGTCATGTGTACACGCATTTATAACAGAATTCCAAAAGAAATAAAATTATTATATAATATTAACTCATTTAAAAACAGATTATTGAAATGGCTGAAAGAACATGTGTTTTATGACATTAAAGATATTTTTTAACAATAAACTTAAAATAATCTTTTGTCATTGCGGATAATGCTCATATGAATTGTTATATTATTGTATTGACCTTATCTATGACATTGAACTTAAGATTTATGACATTAACTAATAATTATTTTGCATGCAATTGATACAAATCCTGTATAGCTAAACATGTGGACTTTTGATTAATACCTGACTGTAACAACTTTATACCATGTTTAAGGCAAATAAAGACTTATCTTATCTTATCTAAATAACGCGATATTTGAAGTTTTCCATTTTGTAAACTGATAACTGGCGCAAAGAATAAACCAAAAGAGGAAAAAACCGAATGAATTACGGTTTTCTAAACACAAAAGCATGAGTAAATAGCTGTATAAATTTAAAATTGGAATCCCAAACCAAAGAGGAGATATTTGAGATCAAAGTGGCCAGTACGACAAAACGCCAATTTCTTAGGTAAGGATCAAATATTAACGTCCAAAAATCGTCATTTTTATCACTGACTATTAATATTATCAAAACTCTAACCCAGTTCCAGATGACTAGAAAGTTCAAATTTGGCATCCTGATAGGTAGTTGGGTGAATACAATGGAATAAATCAGAAATTAGTAAATTTTTGTGATTTTATTGTAAATTTCAATTAATTGTTTCTATTAGAAACACTTACCTAAAGTGCCTGTAATGTAAGAATCAGCAATCAAAATTGATGACAGCCGGTTTTTTTGTGGATTTTAGGATCTTCACGTGAATATTTCTTTTCAATTCTTATTCTTAATCTTTAATATTTATTTTTACTCAAAAGAAGTAAATTAAAAAGTTTGATTTCTAATGGAAAGAAAAATATAAACTTATTTTATTTTAGATTACACTTACGTCGACATTTAATTCTCGAGCAATACTCCTTAAACTTTGATTAAGTTCCCAAAGGACGATTATTTTCACTTTTAAAAAGTTATTCAATCGAGATATAATTTTTATTTTAAGTCGTTATTCGAACAACACAAGCAGACGAGTAATTATGCTATGATGCGATGCCATGTTTTACTTAACAAAATTATAAGGTTATCCTCAATCTTCTTCATGATCTAATTTTTATAATATAAACGTCACGGCCGACATGGATGATGTAATGAATGATTCGTAAAGATATCGATGAATTTAACAACTATTGTAAGTGACTGAATGGCGCAGCGGTATATCAGCTTGACCCGTGAATTATAGGGTCCTGTTTGTTTCTGCGATCGGCCTAACGATTTTATTAAATTTTTGAATTCTTAATTTTTTTTAAATTTGTTAAATTTTTAATATATGTGGAACACGTTTGAAAGTTTAATAAAAATATCAATAGGTAGGATGCGATGGATATTACCTAGCGGTCGCTTGCGTGAGCGCCGTCAGTTTTTTTTATTTTATGTTATAATATCTTAGCAGTTTTATCGATGGCATAGAGATGGCGCGCACGCGGCGCACGTAATAATATTTCTAGGGGGTGAGGTTTTTCTGCTGTTGTATGTACAATGTACACTGTAAATTAATGTATCCAACCATTAAGAAAGGCTTATTGGGAAGAAGTTGTGAATGGTCACCGGCAGATGGCTCTCAACCAACTAATAATAGTATGTTGATCATAATGTTGCAATTAAACAAAGGTATTTATTAAAATTTTCGAATAAATGAATATTACAACCGATATAGTATTTATGAAAACCAGCCAAGTCAATTCTTGAGCTACAATATCATAAGTTATCTACTTTATGTAAATAATTTGACTTTTCTAATTTAATAATTTGAAAAGTCCAATTATTTAGATAAAATAAACATATTAGGATCAGGAGGGAAAAATAGAGAAAAGAAACTGACCTAGTAAATTGCGGTACTCTTGTAGACTCCAGAGGAAAACTATGCGTGTCAGTAACATGCCAGTGGAAGACGTTCATCTTGTTGGCTGCCATGCCATCGATGGTCCTCAGGATATCTTCCATGGGTATGAAATGTCTGCTAGTGTCAAGAAGAAGTCCTCTGTAGGGGTAAGTGGGACGATCACGGATCTTAGCTTCGGAGACCAGTAGCAGGCTGCAAGCCTTCTGATCGGAGAAGTCAGGCCTGTCAGACGCTGTCAGTTGAGAGAACGTCTCTAAAGCATGACGCGCTCCGTAGATTGTTTCTGCAGTTATGCGGACTGATATATGGTCTTCTAAAAAAGTAAAAAAAAAAAAAATGCCCGTGATTAAAAATATGTAGTACCTCAACAGCCCTTGCCCGCCATTAGTGAGTTCCTAAGACAATAAGGGCAAGTTGATACTAAGACTAGTTATAATTATAGTAAAACCGGCCAAGTGCGGTTCGGACGCCGCACATTTAGGGTTCCGTACCAAACCGCAAAATCAAGTTGGTTGTAATAGGAAAAATGCGGAAATTTGAAGAAAAATCTGATTTATTATATCGGTATTTGTTGGTAAAATATACGTAATAATAACCAAATTTCAAGTTCATAGATCAATGGGAAGTTATAAAATTCTTCGGAACAAAAATGCTGACTTTGGTGGCTTCTCATTCCTTTGTTATCAAAATTAAAAAAAACAGTATTCATCAACGAGCTCCTAAACTCGATACCAAGCCCTCTTAATTTTTCTGTATGGGAAATAATTTAAAAAAAAACCGGCCATGTGCGAGTCGGACTCGCGCAAGAAGGGTTCCGTACCATTATCGTAAGAAACGGAAAAAAATCACGTTTGTTGTATGGGAGCCCCACTTAAATATTTATTTTATTCTTTTTTAGTATTTTTTGTTATAGCAGCAACAGAAATACATCATCTGTGAAAATTTCAACTATCTAGCTATCACAGATCATGAGATACAGCCTGGTGACAGACAGACAGACGGACAGACAGACAGACGGACCGCGGAGTCTTAGTAATAGGGTCCCGTTTTTACCCTTTGGGTACGGAACCCTAACAATTAAAAATATTTGTTGACAATTTGTATGTGTCAACAAGATGCTTACACACTGACCTCTATTATACAAGTATGATAGAGGTCAGTGTGCTTACACCTTGGCCAACTCATCTGTGAAACGGACGTTTTTGGTACTAACATTTTGAATGGGACATAAGATCGGTTTTTGTTTATATTTTTGGTTAACTGGTGACGAACAGCGCCACTCATAATTCACAGTTAAGTTGGTTGATCTGTACAATAAATATAATAATAATAATATCTGAATCTGTGGCTCGACTTGACAGACAGTTGCCAAAATTATTCTCTTAGAAATTTCTTCCATAATAAATATTTTTAACTATATGAATTATACAAAACAGTATGAAATCAAAGAAAAAAAAACGTACAACAGTAAAATCACCAAAACTATGACCGAAGAACCAATTCAAGAATAAGAAATGTGAAAAAAATGAAGACCTTCGGCCTCGTCGCCCAGCTCCGTCTCGCCGCCGCCGGAAACCAGCCCACTGACTTTTGGATCTGGTGCGGGTCATCCAGCGTAATCGTATGTTGGATGATACTGTACTTGATCGCCTCCGAACAGAAATGTGTAACCGTGTCAATGCCCCATCGTCGCAGGCTCTGGTGCCACCACAGTCCAACCAGATTCCCATCCACGCTGATGGGGAGGGTTACAAACCTTTTAAGGTTTTAGACAAGTGTTATGCTGTACAATAAGTGTAACTAAATGTATTGAAAAATAAAAGAACAAAAAAAAAAAACGTATGTACCCAATGCAATGAGGAATTGAGGAGTGCTTTGGAGTGTGCTATTCGGGAATATCGTTACATGCCACACAAACTTAGGCCACGATTATCTCGTTTGTCCATGCATAACAAAAATAGGGCGCTAGTGGCTGTTCTGGATTCGCAGTTGTCATACTATTTTGATAACTGCGAAGACCTCACTGATACACATTCGATCATGTGCTGCGCGGCTTTAGTGGCATGTCGTGTAGCCAACGTCAAATTTGCAGATGATAGAGCTACACCACCGAAACCAGCCGTACCGGCTTGGCAGTGCAGGATCGAACGTCGTATTGGTGGGGCCAGAGCAGTCATCGGCAAAATAATTTGTTTCAGGGAGGGCAATAATCGTCCAAGAGTGAGACGGGCGTTTTGGGGGACTGATGTCAGCCCCCAGAGACTTTATATTGGGGACCGAGTCACCCACGTCCGTAGGAGAGTACCCTTTGATTCCCTACACGTGGTCCCCGGGTGGTGCAAATCAGGTGACATTAACTGGTGGTAGGCTTCGGCCGAAGGCTTGTGACCACCCACTGGGTAAAGACGTACCACCAAGCGGCCTAGTCGTGTTCCGGTTACGATGCTCGGTGTAGCCATCTAGAGGAGTTGGGTCGAGATAGCGGTTCCTCTGCGTGCAGACCAGCCTGACACGCGCTGTTATGGGCGTATCGGGAGACTAGTCGCGGAGGGTAGTGGGATCCGAGGCACGGTGCGCCGCTGGCCGACCGCAGGTAGTTGGGGGAATCCCGGAATGCACCATCGTGCTGGTTGGCGACCAGATAGGGAGGGCCCGATGGACATTCCGGGGGGGCTCGGGCGTCCCCGCAGTCTCCGGACTAGTGCCCCAATGAAAGCGACCTTTCAGTGCGTGTCTGTAGGTTAGCAGCGTAGAACCTGCCACGCGCCGAATACTATTTTAAATTTAACTCACCAATACGACTCTTAGAATTTAATAAACTAGTTTCAACACGCTTTTTACATCTAGGATAATACACCCAACGAATACTAGCGTCTTTCTTCAAAGACGTCCTCGTAACATTCTCATAAGAACCAGACAATTCAGGGGTACCAAACGACCCATGATTGTTTACAATATAAGTACAAATATCAAAAGTATCTTGAGCAAACAAAGGATCCACACGCAAATCATTCATATGCTTATTAACAACTTCAACCTTACCCATATCATAATATCTATTTAATTCTAAATTACTAATAACATATTCAACCTTATTAACTATCATCATTTCATACTGATTCTGCAAATACAGACCCACGTTCTTATTACCCATAGCAAACAAAGTAAACAAAGGCATCTCTCCATACTTAATATCATAATTTTGAACACCAAACTTCCAAGCTTGCTGCTGAATAGCAGACCCACAATAAACATACTTCATAACACGCCCCGGCACAGACATAAGACTTCTAACAGGTGGCCCACGAGGTGCAACATTACGACGAAAAGGTCTTTTTGTTGTTTAAAGGTCATTTTGTTTGCGAGAGATCATACTAGTGATTTTCGCGCCTAATTCTTTTGCGTTATAATATTGAATGCCAAGGAAAAAGAATACAGGATTTAAACAGCGGCTGCATCCCCTCCCCCACAAAGTGCACCTCACCAAAATTAGAGGTCTGCACTCAAATCTCTCTGCAGTCCACTACCACCTGGAGACTGAGAAACCAGCCCTGTTTTTCCTTACGGAGACGCAGATAGCAAGTCCGTCAGGCGCGTCGTACTTATCTTACCTAGGGTTTACCCTGGAGCACAATTATAAACCACGCGCGGGTGTGTGTATGTACGCCCGTGACGACACTTTCTATCGGCGTCTCCGTAACCTTGAGGACTCAAGTTTTTCAACGCTGTGGGGTCTAGTGGACACAGCAGCGATACCCTTCCGATGAATTAGTGTTACTGGGGGACTTTAATACCCATCACCAGGAGTGGCTCTTCCCATACCAGTGCACTGACCATGCTGAAAGGGAGATGCGTAACCTTGCGCTTAACCTTACCCAGCTGGTCCAGGGGCAACGAGGGTGACGGAGGTTGATTCGCACATGGCCAATTGTTTGGACCTTCTGCTGATAACAGAGCCAGACCGATACTCTTTGTCGATAACTTCACCTTTGGGTACTTCCAACCATTGTCTGGTGAAGTCTGTGTCCGTCTTCTCCCCGCCCGATTCCAGCCCAAGAGGCAGCCAGCGGGTCTGGGCATACAGGTCAGCAGATTGGGATGGCATGCGATCTTTTTTCGCAGCCTACTTGCTTTTCTTCGGAGATCCTTCGGCGAGCGCGGACGCCGTGACGGATGTGTTGCGTCAGGGAATGGAGTACTACATTCCGTTCTCTGACGAAACAATATCCAGTGTTGACCGGCCATGGTTTGTCGCCGAATGTCATCGTGCCGACGCGCTTAAGCATGAGGCGTACCTGGCATGGGTCGATGCTCGATCGCGCAAAGCGAGTGACGTGGGTCAGAAGAAGAAGGCCTTCAACAGGGCTGCCAAGTCCTGCAAGATGGTGTTACGAAGGGCTCGGTTCAACCACATTAGCCGAATCGGGACCAAACTTGCTTCTTACCTAGCAGGTAGTAAAGCGTTTTGGTCCCTGGCTAAGTCGGTCGAATCGAACTTCAGCCGTTCCTAACTACCACCACTGCTGAAACCCGACGGGTCGCTGGCCCACTCCACTGAGGAGAAGGCAAATTTATTTGCCTCTCTTTTTGCCGAATCTTGACGTCTGAATCCTGGTGTCGCACGGCCCCCCCTTTATCCTGAGATCCCAGACGAGTATGTCGGACATTCGCATCCATCAAAAGGACGTCCGTAGGGTACTGCGCAACCTCGACGTGAACAAGGCTAGCGGACCTAACGGTATACCAGCAATAGTTCTCAGAACCTGTGCGCCTGAACTGTCTCCGATCTTGACACGCCTATTCCGCCTTTCGTATGAGACTGGAAAAGTGCCGAATGCTTGGAAGCTAACTAACGTACAGCCCGTGCCCAAGAAGGGTAGTCGAGCTGACCCGGCCAACTACAGACCCATCTCTGTAACGCGCGAGCGTGTACTTAACACGACGCTCCTGGCATACCTAGAAACGAACGAGATCCTTAGTGACTGGTTACGCTTCCTAATTTATAGTTCATATTTTATTGCATCACCATAGGGCGATGAAAGGCATTGGTATGATAGTTCCAATTTATTAAGTAAGTGTCACATATCGTTGTTTTGGTAATATTCCGTGGCGCTACGGTCAATTACGCCGCGATGCCACGATGGCCGGGCCCCAGCGGTCGGTCAGTCTCTTACCAACCAGGGCGGAGGTGCGCGCACTAAGTCACCCTCTCGCCCAAAACTCTTAATTGAGCCTACATGGAAAGTGTTATCTGTATTACCTAGACCTACTGTGTTGTGTACCGCTGGCCAGCATAGTGTACCAAGTCTGTGAGCTGAACTTCTCGAACGTGGCATCTGCATCTGCATGGGAATCGCTGTTTCAAAGGTATGTGGCATAATTAGTAAATTGAGCTTTATCCATTGCCTTTCGTCTCATCTGCATACTTTTCTTCTTCCATTTAGCACTGCTGAATCAGCAATTATAGCCTAGATTACTCTAATAATTTAGGTTCAATCGCGTGTGATTTTACTAGTAATCTTCTAGAGGTTATACGCATCATTTTGGTCCTTCGAACTGGATAAATTAAATTTGGGCCTATTTACAGCCTAATTTTAAGTCCTAAAAGTCTAAATTTAATCATTTTGGTCCTTCGAACTGGATAAATTAAATTTGGGCCTATTTACAGCCTAATTTTAAGTCCTAAAAGTCTAAATTTAAGCAAAAAGTTTGGGAAATTTCCATATTAATTGCAGATCATCACACAATTCTCGCCTCTATTGCGTTGGGAATAAGGCTGGCTGCCTTGCGTGTAGTACTTTCTACCGGCAAATTAATTGTTAACGTAAATCTTTAATTTCACTAATTGAAACTCCGAAGAATACATTTAATTGAATATCAACGTTGATTCATATCGCTAAATAAGTTTATTTAATAAATCAGTTAATTTTCGGCGTAATTACATATTTTTTTGTTCGTGTTTGAAAATTGTGGGTAGTCTGTTAAAACATTCGTTCAAGTTGGCCTACGTGACTGTGGAATATTCCAGTTCTTGTTATCGTACGGTTAATTTTTATTTACGCATTGGAAACTTTTACATATTTTTCTAATCGAGATTTGCAGAATTAATGACATTGATTGTAAATTTACGATACACTACTACTGTTGGTTCGTTAAGTAAATGCCTACTATATTCGTGTTGGACGAGTAGGTATTCTTTATAATTCTAGACTCAACCGCATTTGATTAATTATTGCAATTAACCAGATTATTTGCGTTTGTTATTTTATTTTGTAAGGTAACTTGATCTTTTGATAGGAACCTTCAGGTAAAACAACAGATTTGTATAAACTTTACGCGTTTAGTTCTCCTCATAGGAAACAGCCGTATATTTATACAGATCACCCCCGCACCTAACTTGTAAGCGTAGTACTTACTAGATAATTTACTTCGAACGGTCATCTGCGTATTTACTTGTTAGGAATTTTATTGTGTTTTACGAAGGTATTTCGTTACGAACACAATCGCATCGCTTACGGAAATAAGTACTATACTTGTTTCTAAGTTTCACACTTAACTTATTGTTGGTTAAGAATCTGTACATATTCTATGTATTGAGTAAGTTAATCTCATATAAATAGAATACTACAAGGAAAAAAAATATATCGCTTCGCATCCGACATAAATGTTAATTATCGGGTTGTAGGTATCTCTAAGCTAATCATAAATATAGATAGATGGGTACGTGCATAAGGTATTTCGCGTGCTTACTATTTTATTTGTATTAGACTTTGTTACTTGTACGCGGTTCAAACTTTGTACGTTATTCAAACTTTGTACGCTTTATATTTTTTTCACCTTACAATTTATTATTGTTAGGGTTCGCGTGTACGGATCGTTCCGTACTATTGTTTACGTAAGTTGTAAAATCTTTCGTTGAGTTATCAGTTTGATTGGATCACTAATTTCACTTACGCGGGTTCCGTAAAAGATAAAAATTTGTTGTTTTTTTTTGTTTCCATATTTTAACTTCTGTTCACTATGACGGACAAGGTTAAACTTAGATTGTTGGAAAGTAAACGCGACTCGTATTTCGCCGCGCGGGTTCAAAGGATTTTGGATTCAACAGAATCTTTAACAACAGAAAGATTACGTAATTCTTTTATTGCTCAGGCTAAACAAATTGACGGCCAACGTAGCGAATTCAATGAGATAATGGACGAGATAAATATGTTAAAATTGACATTGGATCCAAAGTGCGAAGTAAGCTATAGTGCCTTACATTCATTTGATGACTTGGTCGGCGAGATAAAAAATATTTTTGCTTCATTAACTGAATCAACTGTTTCCAAGGAACCTAACCCGACAGTGAGCCCTAGTGCTCATCATATAAAGGTACCTAAAATTGAGCTGCCTGCCTTTGACGGTGATATTCAGAGCTTTCCGTTCTTTTATGAGACTTTCAAACGTATTATACATACGAACGCAGATTTATCAGATTCTGATCGCATTCATTATCTGTTGAGTTGTCTAAAGGGAAAGGCTAGGAGTGTGGCAGTAGGTATTGTACCTTCTGGCGATAATTACCGCGTGGTCTGGGAAGCGCTTATCGCAAAGTACCTGGATACTCGCGCGCTCGCCACTAATTATCTAAATCAACTGTTCTCATTGAAGTCGTTCGGAACGACACCCGCTAATATTGAACAAGGTTTCGATAAATTAACTTCTACGGTTGCTGGACTCAAACAATTAAAAATACATAACTTGGATGATTTTATATTTATTCATTGGGGTCTTAAGTTAATAGACTCAGATACAGCAAAACATTTTGAAATGTCGCTTCGTAATCAACAAGAGTTGGATTATGATTATTTCGTAAAGTTTGTTCGTGAACAAGTAAAAATCTTATATCGCTCCTCTTCTGTGGCAACTAAGGTCGCCCCCGCAGGTAGACCCAGCGCCTCATCTAAGGTCTCGCAGGTGTTTGTGGCTACCGAATCTAAATGTTCGCTTTGTCGATCCACGCATAAAAACTTGTATACGTGCAAAGCGTTTCAAAAGTTGAGGGCGGATAATAGATTTAAGTTTGTAAAAGACAATAACAGATGTGTTAACTGCCTAAGTAGCCAACATACCGTCTCTAAGTGCCTATCTAAGTCAACATGTAGGAAATGCAACGGTAAGCATAATTCCTTATTGCATTTTGATCAATCGACGCAAGCCCCTGCGCTGGCGCCCGCTAGCGTCCCAGCCTCCGTTTCTGCGGCCGACCCAGCTACTTCTGATCGTGTGGCGTTGTGTACGCATTCTTCTGCTCAAGTCCAGGCCACACGTAGTACCGAAGTTCTGGCTACTGCCAAGGTGTTAGTGGCGGGTAGGAAGGGTAAGGGCGTGGTGGTTAGATGTCTTTTGGACCCTGGGTCGCAAAAGAATTATATGACATCGCGTTGCTGCCGTATGCTCGGTCTAACTATACATACGGACTCAATAACTACCGTTCGTGGTATTGGTGGCACATCGCAGGCCGTTCGTGGCTCGGTGAATTTTACGTTCAGCTCACGGTTTTGCTCGCAGCCTAGGTATAGAATTGACGCTCTAGTTTTGGATCAGATAACCGGGCAGCTTCCTCTGGGCGCTATAGATACTGCCGAATTGAAGCATATTGATCCTAAACTACTCGCTGATGACAGCTGGGGTGTGCCAGGTAATATTGACATGTTACTTGGAGTCACGTTGTTCGCTAAGTTATTGCGACCCGGTACCGTGACCAGCGCACCCGGTTGCCCCGATGCATTGGAGACTATGCTCGGCTACATACTTCTAGGAGAAGCACCTATTATCGAACCTTCAACTGACACTCTGTCTTTCTTTGCGAGTTCTTTCGATAACTTCGATCTTCGTAAGTTTTGGGAGATTGAAGATGTTACTGCTTCGTCCGTTGGGAGTGTGGATGATAAACACTGTGAAGAGTTTTATTGTAGCACAATTACCCGCGCTCCAAATGGCAAGTATGTTGCAGCTTTACCACTGAAAACAGACGCGTCAGCGTTAGGAAATTCTTTTGATATAGCTCACAAGAGATTCTATAGCCTCGAACGTAAACTTAAATCGCTTCCTAACGTCAAGCTTCTTTATGATGACGTCATACGGGATTATCTACAAAACAATTATATTTCTTTGGTGCAGAATATTTTACCTGAATGTGGGTTGCCCAAACGAAATTGTAAGGAGCGAGAAATGGACTACTATATTCCTCACCATGCTGTTATTCAAGAGGATAAAGTGACCACTAAGCTACGCGTGGTCCTAGATGCTAGTGCAAGTACAGATAACGGTACCTCGCTCAATGATATCCTGTACGCAGGTCCAGTCCTTCAGGCTGACCTTTTTAACATCTTGTTAAATTTTAGGCTTTTTAGTGTCGCTATTTCCGCAGATGTTAAATCTATGTACCTACGTATAGGTATACGCCCACAAGATCGTTCGCTTCAACGTATCTTATATCGGTTTAATGAGGAAGAAGAACTTCAAATTTATCAGTTTTCAGTGCTTCCCTTTGGATTAAAGTGTAGTCCTTTTATAGCGATTCGCACTATCCAACAGTTATGTCAGGATGAAGGAACGCAGTTACCTCTCGCCAGGGACATTTTGCAGCGAGATATTTACATGGATGACATAGTTAGTTCTATATCTAGCACTGCGCTGGCTATAGACTCGGCTCGTGAACTAATAAAAATATTCTCTCTCGGTGATTTTCAGCTAACGAAGTGGTCTAGCAATAGTGTCGATGTTCTTCGGAATATTCCAGAGTCATTACGACTTTCACAGAGCGTGGACCTAAGTAAAGATCCGACACAGAAAATACTGGGACTTCGTTGGTTCCCTGATGAGGATTGTTTCGTATTCCAGGTTAACCCTAATGTTCGCCCTTGCACGAAACGGAATATTCTTTCTTCCATTGCACGTCTTTTCGACGTTTTAGGCCTCGTGGCACCGATAATTTTATACGCCAAGCTTCTTATCAAAGAGCTTTGGCTTGTCAAACTTGGATGGGATGACGTCCCACCACCTCGCATTGTTCGTCTGTGGGAACAATTTCAAGCTGAATTGCCAATTATCTCTGAACTGAGATTTTTGCGACATGTCGGCGTGGTAGAACGCTGTAGGCTATCCCTCGTCGGTTTTGCCGACGCTAGTGAGAGAGCTTACGGTGGTTCGGTTTACGCCCACGTTGTCAGACCCGACGGTAGTATCGTCGTTTCGCTGGTGTGTGCGAAATCTAAAGTCGCGCCACTGAAAGTAGTTTCGCTAGCTCGTCTCGAGTTATGCGCCGCACTCCTCTTATCAACTGTGATAAAGCGAGTATATAATATTTTCGCAGCTCGGCACGCCATTGAGGCAGTCGTAGCTTTCTCGGATTCAACTGTAACCTTGAGTTGGATTCATTCCGCACCGCATCGATGGCACACCTTCGTAGCCAATCGTATCGGTAAGATTCATGAGAATCTTTCGTCAGATCACTTCTTGCATACGAAACCTCTATTATTGCTCCCCGCCCGCGAAGTCAATGAAACGCGGTTACATCTTATTTCGCGTTATGAATTAACTGACCAAATGGTCCAGTCTTTTTGGAAGCGGTGGCGCCAAGAGTACCTGCACACCTTACAATCCAAACAGAAATGGAACACCCCTGCCAATCCAATACGGGTCGGTATGGTTGTCGTCTCCATGCAGGACAATGTGATGCCGCTGCATTGGCCGTTAGGAGTAATCACAGAAATATTTCCAGATAAAAACGGAGTTTGTAGAGTCGCATCGGTAAAAACTAAAAGCGGGATCCTTCAGAGTCGCCCGGTAGTAAAGTTGTGCCCTTTGCCAACGCAATAAGCTTCGTTACATTAATAATTAATTTTACCGTGCACCAATGTGCAGTATTAGATTTAATTACCGCGTAGAATAGTTAATTGTATATTCTTATTTATAATAGAGAGTCGCAACTTTAGAGTTCTCATAACCTTTGGTAGAGTTGTGATGATCTGCAACTTATTTTACTTCTCCTTTGTGTTTCGAAAGTAGGAACTTTCAAGCCGGGGAAAATGGTTACGCTTCCTAATTTATAGTTCATATTTTATTGCATCACCATAGGGCGATGAAAGGCATTGGTATGATAGTTCCAATTTATTAAGTAAGTGTCACATATCGTTGTTTTGGTAATATTCCGTGGCGCTACGGTCAATTACGCCGCGATGCCACGATGGCCGGGCCCCAGCGGTCGGTCAGTCTCTTACCAACCAGGGCGGAGGTGCGCGCACTAAGTCACCCTCTCGCCCAAAACTCTTAATTGAGCCTACATGGAAAGTGTTATCTGTATTACCTAGACCTACTGTGTTGTGTACCGCTGGCCAGCATAGTGTACCAAGTCTGTGAGCTGAACTTCTCGAACGTGGCATCTGCATCTGCATGGGAATCGCTGTTTCAAAGGTATGTGGCATAATTAGTAAATTGAGCTTTATCCATTGCCTTTCGTCTCATCTGCATACTTTTCTTCTTCCATTTAGCACTGCTGAATCAGCAATTATAGCCTAGATTACTCTAATAATTTAGGTTCAATCGCGTGTGATTTTACTAGTAATCTTCTAGAGGTTATACGCACCAGTGACCGCCAATACGGCTGCCGCCATAATCGGTCTACTGGGCATCTTCTAGCGTATGCCATTCACATATAGAGTGAGGTCATAGAGAGCCACGGAGAAGCGCTTGCTGTTTCCCTCGACATCTCGAAGACTTTTGATAGGGTCTGGCATGAAAGCCTTATTGGTAAGCTTCCATCGTTCGGTCTGCCCGGTGGTCTATGTGACTGGATTGCAGACTTCCTGAGAGATCGGTCAATTCGAGTGGTTATCGATAGCTGCTCATCGGGCCAATTGGATATCAATGCCGGGGTCCCATCAGGCGTCGGTACTCTCAGCAACATTATTCTTGCTGCACATTAACGATCTGCTAAATCCCGGCCCGGTAAACCTTTGGGTATGCAGACGATAGCACTGTTACTGAGAGATACTTGTCCAATGCACCAGACGTTGGACCCACAACGGATGCAGTCTCTCCGTGAAGCCATGGTGGAGCGCTTGCACCTGTCCTTGCAGGCAGTCTCCCAATGGGGCGATGCCAATCTGGTCAGGTTTAACGCTGCTAAAATCCAGGCGTGTCTTTTTTCCGCAAAAAAGAGCCAATTTCAACTGGCTCCAACTTTCCGAGATGATGTGACCGTGCCAATAACGGACCATAGCGACCGCAGGGAAGTATGGCAGAGTAAGGAGCATCACGGACGCTTTTTCCGGGCCCTACATGGGTCCGATGTAGACCAAGCAGCGTCCGTAGCCTGGCTGCGTTTCGGTGACCTCTTTGGGGAAACCGAAAGTTTTGCCTGTGCAATTATGGACGAAGTTATCATTACGAATAACTACCGGAGATTTATTGTGAAGGATGGCACGGTTGACATCTGTCGGGTATGTCACCGCCCGGGTGAATCGTTCCACCACATTATCTCTGGATGTTCTCATCTAGCTAACGAAGAGTACTTGCATAGGCACAACCTTGTAGCCAGGATCATCCACCAGCAACTTGCTCTGAAATACACTCTTGTGGCATCGGAGGTACCGTACTACAGGTATGTGCCCGACCCAGTTCTCGAAAATGGCAATATCACATTGTACTGGGATCGGCCCATCATCACTGACAGGACTTTTGTAGCCAATAAGCCTGATATTGTGATGGTGGACCGAATCTAGAGGCGTGCAGTGATTGTTGACATTACCGTCCCGCATGACGGGAACCTCGTGAAAGCCGAGAAAGATAAGCAAATCAAGTATCTTGACTTGGCTCGCGAGGTTGTCGACATGTGGGATGTGGACACAGCGATCTTTGTAACGATAGTTGTGTCAGCCAATGGCTTAATACCCATGAACCTCGACCAACACCTTAAGAGGTGCTCGTTAGGCGGCTGGCATTGTTAGGAGGTTCCTCTCTCTGGAACCCTGACCTCCAGTAGCTTGGACTCTGTTCCCGATACCGGTGGGCCTCTATTTTCTATATTTTTAAATGTTTTTATTTTTATTTTATTTAGTATGTTTTATAAAAATATTTAAAAAATTAGACACTAAGAAAAGAAATTGAATATAGGAAATTATAATATTACTGTAATGTAATGCACCTCAGTCAACGTTTATCAACTATGACTGGTCTTAACTTCAAATACTATAATATAATTATTACAGAAGTTGACAACACCAAATTCCTTGGAGTCACGATTGAAAAAAAACTAAACTGGAAAGCACACATAGAAGAAATCAGTAAAAAAAATAGTAATTCTTGTTATGCCCTGTTCAAACAGGTCCCAGTGCTTAAAATTGAATGATTGCTCACGGATTATGACGGTTTGGTTTCTTCACATTTAAGAAATGGGATCATTTTCTGGGGTAACTCAACCAACAAGGACTAATTATCCTTCAAAGCCCAAAAAATATGAGAAAGATAATAAAGGAGAATATAAGAGAGAAAGCATACTACAACATCTAATGTCGTGTGGTAATCAATGCCATCAATAAATCTTTGATGTAATCTGTACTTAAAGCAACATATTACTGTTGCTGGATAATTTTTATTGACATTTAATAATTGTTACTTAACTATATTTAATTTATTTGTTTTCGAAATTGAGATTTACCGTTTTGTTCTTATGTTATCTAATACTTTATCCAATGACTTTTATTACAGAAATTTAAATATTTGTACGCCACTAAGGCCAAACATGACTGATCTTAAACTATAACGTAATTTAATAACTTGCATGCTCTGTATGTGTACTCTCTCATGTGTTTCCACAAATAAATAATCTTGAAACTGTGAAAATTTGAACACTGTAGCTCGAACCGTTTGGCTGTAAAAGCTGTGTGATAGACGACAGACACGTTAGTGACAGCAACAGGGCTCCGTTTGGACTCTTCAGGTACGGAACCCTAAAAAGGTGTCATACAGAATGCAACCAACACACAACCTGCCTCTCTGTTTAGCGTTTGTGGAATACGAGAAAGCCTTCGATTCGATCGAGACTTGGGCTGTACTGCCGTCTCTCCAACGGTGCCAAATCGACTACCGGTAAATCGAAGTGTTGAAGTGTTTGTACAAAAACGCCACCATGTCAGTACGACTTCAGGATCAGACCTCGAAACCCGTCCTTCTGCAGCGTGGTGTAAGACAGGGAGACGTCATATCTCCGAAACAGTTTACCGCTGCAAGGGAGGATGTCTTCAAGGTTCTGGACTGGAGAGGGCTAAGGCATTAACGTCAATGGCGAGTACATCACTCACTTTCGGTTTGCCGACAATATAGTGGCCCTGGCCGAGACCATGGAGAACCTCAGTACAATACTCGATGACCTCAGTAGAGCGTCCGAAAGAGTGGGTCTTAGGATGAACATGGACAAAACAAGGTGATGTTAAATGCCCATGTTACACCCACTCCTATTAAGGTCGGAGACTCTACACTCGAAGCTGTAGACGACTATGTCTACCTGGGACAAACGATCCAGTTGGATACGGCCAACTTCGAGAAAGAGGTCAATCGTCGAATCCGACTCGGCTGGGCAGCGTTCGAGAAGTTGCGCGGTATCTTCTCGACCAACTTACCATAGTGTCTCAAGACAAAATTCTATGACTAGTGTGTGTTGCCAAAGATGACATATGGCTCTGAGACGTGGTCGCTTGCAATGGGCCTCATCAGAAAGCTTACAGTCAGTCAAAGGGCAATAGGGAGGGCTGTGCTCGGCGTTTCCTTGCGTGATCGAATCAGAAATTTAGAGATCCGCAAGAGAACCAGGGTTACCAATATAGCCCGAAGAATTGCCAAACTTAAGTGGCAGTGGGCAGGGCACATTGCTCGCAGAACGTATGGCCGATAGGGCTGAAAAGTTTTGGAATGGCGACCGCGAACCGGAAGACATTGCGTTGGAAAGCCTCCCACCAGGTGGACCGATGACCTGATGAGGGTTGCGGGGATCCGCTGGTTGTGAGACGCACGGGACCGGTCAATGTGGCAACGCTTGTGGGAGGCCTACGTCCAGCAGTGAATTTCTTTCGGCTGATAAGATGATGATGATGATGACTGAATGCAGAAGGTGAAGGACTGCATGATGTCGCAACAATCGCAACAGCGACAGTGTTCATTGAACCTCCAACAGTGCAGGTGTATGGGCATTTGGGGCTTTCCAGCATGTGTGTCATATTCTGCACAGGGACACCGCACTCACATTGTGTGATACACACGGGTCTAAATGTTATAAAACCCCATTTTGCCAAATTGTGTTTGAGTGGCCTACTCAATTGCGTACCTGCAATCAATTGTGTGTTTTCCATAAAGGCCAAACAGTAGACAGGCTAACTTGATTGATACGAGTATGCAAAACAAAACGCAACGAACCTTTAGTCTGGACATCGAGCGTGTATTCCTCGTCGGTGCTCCACGTCAGGGTGATGTCTGCGCTCTTCACGTTGAGGTAGACCACCACGGGCGTCTCAACCATTTCTGTGACCTCTCCGTCACATTCCGCCAGCAGGTTGGGACCCACTAGCTTCGTCATCTCAACCATGATTGACATAGCTTCTGCGGGCACGTTTTGTAGATCGAATCTGCGGATAAATTTTGAGAATTTATTGGGACTATTGATATTTTAATAATTATCTGGTGCCCGTGACTTATATCGGTTTGTTTTTTGTAAAAATACCATGGATAAAAGTTGCCTATGTCCCTCTAAGGCTATCAATAATAACATTAGCTAGATTTTATTGTTTTGTTTTCTAGGACGGGGGACCTGGTGATTTGTAATACAGGCATTGTTATCCTCACTCATACCTCGGATCCTCACACATTCTAGACTACGAACATATGTACCTATAACCCTTATTGTTTCGTCTTGACCGTCTGTCCGTTCGCAGCTTATCTCATAGACTCTTAGTACTAGAAAGCTATAATTTGGCATAGATATACATATTAATAATTCCGTCAAAGTGGTAAAAAAAATAGTGAATTACTTTTTCTGTCTCTTTTATTTTACCACTTCCCAGGGGATCTCGCCCGACCCAGAAGAAAAGGCGGCCTGGTTTCGGGACAGGATGACGTCGATTTGTGACGCTTCCATGCCCCGAATCAGGTGCGCCCAGCTTCCGGGTGCGGTCTTCGATCCCGACACCAGTATCAACGCACCCGACGCAGAAGACAGTCATGAGCTACGGAAGAAGAAATAGCCAGAACCTATAGAGCGTACAGGGAGGCTACTATGGCACTCCAATACGCCATTTCGGATGCCAGGTCAAGGTCTTGGCCTTCCAAGACCAAGCTCCTTAGACTCTTGAGGGACTTGACAAGGATCCATGGGGATGACCGTATAAGGTGGTTATGGCCAAAGTACGGCCATGGGTCCTCTCACCACGAAAACCATGGATCTGGAGCTGCTGGAGAGAGTAGTACACACGCTCTCTCCAGTAGCTATGGAAGGTCCCTCGTCACTTCTGAGCCCTTCGGAGTGGACTGACGAGTTGGGGGTGACTGAAGGCGAACTACATCGGGCTGTTACTCCTTGGGCACCTGTTGCGGGTTGGTCCTGAACTTGCTGATTGGCAGTATGGCTTTCGGCAGCAGGGTTCGACAGTGGACGCAATCTTACACGTCCGCCCGCTGTCGGAACGGGTAGTGTCCCGGGGTGGGTTGGCGCTGGCTGTATATTTGGATATCGTCAACGCCTTTGAATCCCTGCCCTGGAATGCGATTAGGGCGGCACTAGTACATCATAGAGTGCCCCCTCGCCTAATAAAACTGAGGCGCTATGGTTCCATAAACTACCGAGGAACAGACAACCGCCCAGCTCGTCAGTGACAGTTGGAGATGCACAAGACCAGGTGGGTCGATACATTAAGTATCTTGGCCTAACCCTGGACTGCCAGTGGGGCTTCGAAGAGCACTTCGAGCGCCTGGTCCCCCACGTTGAAAAGGCTGTGGATCATGGGCATAGACTGCTGATCAACCTCGGGGGACCACGGGAAGAAGTTCGCCGCCTCTACGCGGGTGTCATGCGATCGATGGTCCTTTATTAGGGGCCTGTTTTGTCAAGCAGACTATCAGGCGTCCGACGCCGCAGGACAAAAGTTAATAGCCTGCAGCGGAGAATGGCCATTCGTATCACACGAGGTTATCGGACGGTAACCTTTGAAGCGGCAACTCTCCTGGCACGCTTTCCTCCGCTAGACATTCTGACGGACATGGACGCGAAGGTTTATAACCGAATTCGCGCCATCCGCCAAAATGGTGATAGCGTGGAATCGCTTTAGTAAGACTGAGGCGGCAGGAACGGTGACACGCGGTCGAGCGGTGGCGCGAGCGGCTTCAGCAGCCGTCACTTTCGCGCAAGCGTGTTGTCGAAGCCGTCTTGCCGCATTTTGAAGCCTGGCTGAAGAGAGAGGAGCGCATCTCCTACAGGCTCACTCAGGTACTGACAGGTATTTTACCCAAAACTTTGCCATTGCCTTCGCCTTTTGAAAGTTTCCCCGCGTAAACAAAAATGGTACTTAACCAAGGTCACATTAGTGCAATATTTCTTCTTTCTAAAAAGCAGACATTTTTTTTTAATTTGATTGCTTATATATTTTTTATAAATAAAATCAATTTGAAATTATGTCATTGAGACGGGCGGGCCTCTTTATAACATTATCTTATAGAAATATTAAATTACTTTTTTCAAAGCAGGCGTGCCACAAGGCTCGGTATTGGGCCCCGTATTTATTGTATTTGTTATACACAGCTGACCTACCAAATAAGGAAAGTGTTCTCTCTGCGACTTTCGCGGAGTGTCGTCCGCAGCCCTTAGTAGCGATCAAGATCCGAAAAAAGCCTCACAAAAACTACAAGTACACCTTGATCGGATTAATACTTGGATGGAGAAGTGGCGTATTAAAGCGAGTGCTACTAAACAAGTACACGTAACGTTTACTCTTCGAAAAGGAAATTGTGAACCTGTAGAACTTGGAAACGATTTATTACCACAACATGACACAGCCTTGGTATGCATCTGGACCGGAAACAGACCTGGAGACAACACATTGAGAAAAAGCGAGATGAGCTGAAACAGCGCCCGCAAACACTGAAGTGGCTACTAGGTAGACATACACAAGTATCTCTAGACAACAAGATACTTATATATAAAACTATATTGAGGCCCGTATGGGCCTACGGAATTGAACTATGGGAACAGCCAAAAATTCAATTGTGGACATCCTGCAAAGGTTCCAAAACAAGGTGCTGAAAACCCTATCAAATGCTCCATGGTTTACCAAAAAAACTGAACTACATGACTACCTCAAAATTAACACCGTTTAAGAAGAGATTGAGCACAGAACAAAACTTTATAAAGTTCGCATTGAAGACCACGTCAATAGTCTGGTTTTTGTACTGACCAACTCTCTGAAACACCGTCGACTGAAAAGACAGCATTTATGGGACATATCCTGATTTAGTGAAGTGGCAAGTAGAAGGTCGGCTCTCACCGGAGGACCGTACTCGAAGCGCCAATATGCACAGAACGCATCTGCTAATGGCTTGACAAGCCGAGAGGAAGAAAAAAAAACTATTTCTTTTGTCGATATCCATTTATCTATAAAGTCAATATCCGTCCCGACTACATCACTAATTGAGTAGCGAAGAATTGAGTAGCGAAACAGTAAATATACTATTTCGTTCTTGAAAGTTCTTCCCTACCTACATTCAAAATTTTCAGGATCCAGGAAAGAACCATACCATACCCCGTGGCTCTAACGCGCGCTCGTAGCGGATCCATTCGAAAGTTGTTCCATTCGAAAAATGGACATGCTATGTAACAACATGTTTTTCAACACACTTGCTCATAAAGTGGCTCTAATTTCACCGCAATTAGACACATAATGACACCTGTTATCAAACTGTGACTTTTTCATTACTATTATTCACAAGTGAGATAAAGAGTTTTTTTTTTAATTATTGGTTGAGTTGCTTTGTTCTTAAAAAAGTTTCGATACAAAAAAGATCGTTTTCAATAGTACAAATGCAACACATTTCATGCAACTTCGTATTTAAATAGATAATTTCAACTTGTTCGTGTTAATAAATATAACTTTCACTGAAATATAACTTTTGTTTTGGTCTGTAATAAACAAAACTTGAAATTGCCCATTTTGTACGTGGCTAAAACGCTATCCGCGAAAAGCCAAAAAAAAAGATAACTCATTATTTTTTTTTTCATAGGAAAACTGATTAATTTTGCCCGCCATTGCGAAAAAAATTTCACATCTCGTTTTCACTGTTGAAAATGATTTTTTTGTATTATTTTCTTCACAAGTGTGTTGAAAAACGTCGTATGATACACGTGTGTATTGATGATTACCGTCCTCGGCTCTCTTAAGACCCTCACCTAAAGGCTCGGGTCTCAATGGCGCCTCAGCGGTAATCACCAACGTTACACACTTGTACCATAATGTACTATTTGTTGGTTTATAGTTATTTCTTTACCGCAGCAACAGATCAATGAATAAGTACCTAAGAAAAAGCGAGTTTTTGAATAGAGGTACTCGTATTTTATGAACCAGAGATACTAGTACTACCAGTACTAGTACCGTACCAGAGGTACTTTTAATCGTGAAAAGATGCAGGATAAGTCGTACGGGGTATTCAGAAGCCCCAAAGAACCGAAGTTACTAGGTTATAGAGGTCGGATGGACAGAAAAATATTTTCTTTGCAGTTGCATCCTGTTATGGCACTCAGTGAGCTGATTTTAAAATGAGAATCACGTCTAAACGGCTAGTCGCAATTTTTTCGAAAAAATATATGTCACATAAGACCATTTTCTTAATAATTTGATCTATGAAGATTTGGAATTTTATTCGTATAACGTAATGTAATTAATTTGTAGAATTATTTATAACACGGACAAAAAAACGACAATCGCACCTAAACCGCCGGGCGTATTTTAATGAAATTTTCACCATCTTAAAGTCAATTCAATCTATACCAATATTATAAAGAGGAAAGTTTTTTTTGTTTGTTTGTACCGAATAGGCTCCAAAACTACTGGACCGATTTCAAAGATTCTTTCACCATTGGGAAGCTACTCTATCCCCGGGTGACATAGGCTACTTTTTATCCCTGTATTCCCACGGGAACGGGAACTACGCGGGTGAAACCGCGAGGCGTCCTCTAGTTATCTATATTTTGATTTAAAAGGAAAGTAAATACCGAATTTCGGATCGCGCGGTTGTGAAACGAGGGAAAATATCTGCATAGATGATCTGTGGGAAAAGAAAATCTTGTAAAAGCTTACCTGAGACAGTCAGGATGTATCTTCACCATCTGCATCCCGATGGCCGCTCTGATGGGCCGAGGCCACATCCCCCCAAACCTGCCGCAGACTGTCCTGCAACCGTCCAGGCTGCCGAACACCTGGCAACTTGTGTTGCTGGTGAGGGTAGACGCTGGGAGCATAATGCGCTCGCAACCCTTATCTGGTATACATTTGTACTGCCGTTGTGGTCTGTGGAGGGTAGATTTTTATGATATAGCAACTCTAGCACATTTGGAATGCTGGTTTGTTTTTTGGGAATAAATTGAAAGAGAAACGGGACTGCCCAATAAAAAATGCATTAAATTATTGGAAAACTATTGAATTTTAATACATATCTGTCTGCTAGTTTGCGAATTTATCTCGCATAATATGGGACAGCAGCACCAGCTTTATAAAATGATATCACTTATCAGTCTTCATTGTCCTCACTCGTCAAACATTGTACTTATTGTTAAAATTTTCGTGCCATCTATCTGAGTAAATGAAGTGTACAAGAATTTTACTCAAATTACATCTTAACAATTTTACAGAACCTTGTGTTTTTTTATTTGCTAAATGATTTATATTAAAACCAAATAATAAGTACACCGACATTATAATTTATTAAGTATTACATATTTTAAATAGTCTACATTTACGAATCAAACTTTGAAAAACAATTTCAGGTCGAGGTTTTCGGAGCCACACACACGACTTACTTTTGCATTGCACACTTTTACACAACCAGACTTCCTTCCTGCCTTCAAACTCGAACATGCAGTGAATGCATTCACAGATAATATAATAGTTAATACAGTAAAATAAAACTGATACTTACTCATAAGTGTGGGCCACAACTTCTTCCAACGGGTTCTCTGAGCACCCCACTAGCCGAATGGTCGCCATGGCCAGAAGGACCCACTGACACAGGCCCTCCATGCTTGCCTGCCAAACTAACAATGAAGAAACTTATGTTACGAACTCGCATTAACATCTCAAATCTTTATAAGAAGAAGAATTGCATTCATAATAGTAGGTACAGATTATTAGTTGGTGCTTTCATTGTTGACCTTCAAGAAGGCCATATCCTGCTCCTTTTTTCCCAGAACCACAAAAAAGTGCATTTTGACGCGGGTGCAAAAAAAAATCATAAGTGATGTTGCTCGATTACTTTCTTGATTTTTGTAACCCGTATTTGTTGTAAATGAAAGATAAAAATCTTAACTTTTAAGAAAAGTATTTTTGTACTATCACAGTCAAAAGTGCAGTCCTATCTTCACGAAACTATAGCATAGCCAATCAATCCCACTTACGACCTTCTTCTTTAGACACATCACACTCATACACACATCTGTATGTTGAACTCTTTCATAATGAACCAATGAGAACACGACATGGCCGCAACGTCATACTATTTATTAAAATCACAAAACATGTGGGTGGTGGTGTTTCAAATCCATCCTTATTAGTAGATATTATAATATAAAACAAACGTTTAACTAAACTTTATAACATTGTGGGTAGATTTCAAACACAATACCCACACGTTTTGTCGCCAACATCGCTCGCAGTTACTCTCGTATATTGCTATTCATCAAGAATCATAGAGAGCGCGGTAAATAACCATTTAACTTTGAGTTACTTGGATTAGAATGAGGTATTTAATTTCATAGCCAAACTTAAGTGCCCATCTGGTCTAGCGGTTAACACTGCTTGATAAACCACTACAAGGCTGGTTCGAATCCCTAACACATAAAAATAGTATTAGTTTATGTTTCTTTACTTTTTTTTTCTATACACATTTTATACATTTTAAAATATTATTTTGAACTTAAAAAAGTGTTTAGTTAATTGGATCTTGAGCATTGCATTTGAATGAGGGTAGAACTTTTTATTTTATTCGGCAAAATCACCGAAGATGAATATGAATATATTGAAAAAATATGATTTGCTTGAAGAAACACTTAATACGACGTTGTTGGTTGGTGAACTTTAATCAGAGCGTTCGAAGTATTATAATAGCGGTGTTTATTTGAACATGATAATGCAAGTAAATATAAGTTAAGATACTAGGGCACACATTGTTGCCTTGCATATCTTATAGGCTAAATACAATCACAAATTTCTGATGAAACCGGATTATGTGTAAGTTATATTATAAAATATGGAAATATGGTAGATGATATTTTTGTGTCAATTAAGAAAATAAATCGCTTTTTTGAAATGTTTAATAAGTGTTTTTTATTTTTTAGAGGAGAACTGTGATACTTTGGATAATGAGGTTTGAGGAATAATGAAGTCTCAAGAGTCGTGCATGAAGTGGGAGACCACCGCTTATAAGTCAGTTTGAATGAAGTGTTATGGTGAATGAATATGAAAACAATGGTTTTATACCAACTAGGCGTTTTGCTAGTGAATTCGATACCTACGTCTGCGCACTGTTCGCCGCGCACTCCATGCCGAAGGAAATAAGCGACTTCATTTCGTTTTTTTTTAAACAAATTATTCATCATATAATGTTATGGATTTTTTTTTGTTTTGTTTGTTTTGAAATGACGAGACACTGCATTGAATTTCTGTATTTTATTCTATAGTGCTTACAAACTAAAATCAGTGTTGGAAATCTTTTAACTTAGACCACCGCCTTATCTCGGGAATGTGTAGAATTCGTTTCTTAACTAGTCGACAACGAATATTTGTTTTTCTTTTACCCTCACTGGGATAATACTGCTAAAATGTTGGCATATTGTTGTATTGTAAGTGATAATTTGTCCTTAATGTGAATGAAGATATTTAAACCGATCTAAGAAATAATTTATTATGGATAAAAAGTTTTAATTGTATTACAATATTATTACTATTAAATTGATTGTTTCTATTATCGGTATTCTATGTAAACATCACTGTATCATATTTTATTTAAATCATTATTTATTTAAATCAATTGTTGGTTGGTTTTGAAACAGAGGATGTCCTGGCAATAGTAAACATTTAGCATTGTATTGTTGAGGTTAAGCTTCAATCCTCTTTTCCTAGTGAAAACGAATAATTAAGCTATGGCCTCAATAATAATAGTTATCATATTATTATATTTTTTTTTTTTTTATATGCGGACTATTTAAACTAGTGTTTATAATATTTATTAAATCAATAAATAACTTTATTTACAACATGGTTTCTTTTTTAATGGTTGGGTATGAACAATAATAACAAAAGATGCATAAAAACCTTTTGTTTTTATTTTATACCTATTCTAAGATGCATATCTTTCGCGTAACTTACTAGTCATTATTTTTTAACATGAGTATAAGTTACCAAAAATACAAAAAGAAATTTCGTGCAGCCGAGATTTCAACTCGCGTCCATTAGGATCCCGCTTTGGAGTGACACTTTCTCACGGATCTGCCACGAGTTATGTTAACTACAATTACGAATTTTAAACTTAGTTTTGAACCGGCTCGATACGGACTTTTGTAGTTATCAGGGACCGAAAACCCTTATAAATTACGGTACCGGTATCGATAAATTTTGGTAACCTCTACGATTTAGGTAACCGCTATCGGGGTAACCCAAGAAGAAGAAACAGGTTACCTTTATTTAGGTTACCGTTTTAATACCGGTTATCTAAAAAGGACCTTGATTAGAAAGAAACAGAATATCGCAATGCCGACAATTTGTTGGCATTAGAAAATACATTACCAGGGAGATCGTCGTGCGTGCTGTAGTACGTGTGTGTGCGTCTGTATGCAAGTCCTGTTTACGTTAATTTAGTACGCCTTTTTGCGGCGTATTTGAGTTAAAGTAAAAAAGGAAATGGACAAAGGTTAAGATAGTCAGATAATATTACATTGTAAATTGGTAAATGGAGGTTATCTTTTTCTCTCATCATAGAAATCAACTCGGTAGTTTGTTTATTTAACTTGCGGAGAAACGTACACGCCCGTTTTCCAATAGTGGGCAGCACTTCCTCGTAAACAAAGCGCTTATCTTTTTGCTTGAAATTTGTTTGAGCGCGCTAGCAGAGTACCTACACTTTTTGTATTAAAACATTATCATGAAGTGTTCGAACATTTCATGAAATGATTGTATCATGATGTGGTCAGCATAGGCACCCTAATTGCGTAATACACGATCAATCATAATCTGTTTCATTTCGACAGTTCAAAAACTTTCATTTATCGTAAAATATAATACATAGTTAGATTACCCGCCAGTAGAGGAGTTGATGTCGCTTTGTTTTTGTTGTGCATCATGGCGGCGGTATGAACCAAATCAAACAAAGTAGGGAGACCACGCAAAAAAGTCGATAGACTTTTATAGGATTTCCAAATATGATAATTGTTATGGAAAGCGACCAATTTGGAAGTAACACTCGCTCGGCGCACCCGCGGGTGGTTACACTTCTTACCCATTACTTACTTACCGTGAAGCGATTGGTATCACTGTTAATATTAATATAATTAGTTTAAATATTGAAACTAAGGCGTCAAAATGACGAGCAGCACTTTGTGTCGACTAAGCGAACTTCAACTGTCGACAGAGGCAACCGCAGCTGTTGTCAGAAGCAACTGCTACTGTCGACAAAAGCACCTGCTATAATCTGTCTAAGCTTGGCAAGCCATGGTGCCAACGTGAAGGCAAGGGAAAAGTTATAGTGAACAGTCTGAACTACGAGGATAGTATTGCCAAAAAACGCCAACAAATAAAAAGTGTGACTCCGGTTATACGAAAACTGATTTTATTTTGTTATCCATTCTGCTGATGAATTAAAGAATATGGAAAATTTAAATAAACCACTGATGCAGATATCTACTACGTTGGATCCAGATGCATCTACTCCAATTAAATTCAAATGCCTCTGCCCTAGATTTATCTTCTGATAATTCATAAAAACAAATGAAAGATAACGGGCACGTGCCAAACTCAGTACAAAGTATGGAAGATGACAAGATGGCGAAACCTTTGTGCAAATTAGTCATAATATGTTTATTATTACAGGACTTCTGGCCAAATATTCAAACGCCACTTGATGTCGAGATGCCGCTGAAGCCCTATTTATAAGAAGTTTATTGCTACAGGCAATAAACTTGCATCTTATAAATAGGGCTTAAGTCTCGTGGTGATACAGTCACTTTGCCTTAGAGTGATAGAGACAGCAAGAGACTTAACTTAAAATTGAGTAGCGTTTTAATATTTGGGCATTAGGTGCCAAAGCTTGACAAAACTAAATAAAAAAGTACTATATGATTTCTGATCTTCTTCATCATGTCAACCAGAAAAAAATCAATTCGGTGAAAACCGGTCGCGATCACCGCATGGTAAGAGGCACATTGAACATTAATATCAAGCTTGAAAGGTCTCGACTGATGAAGTCTACGCTCCGTCCAGCACAGATCCAGATCCAAAACCCCGACACCTTTCAGCTCGAACACCAGAATCGTTTCAAGTGCTTAGGGAGCTCCGTGGACAAATACAGCGATAGGTTTGTGGAAGCTGTCCATGCGGTCGGGTCTAAGTTTTCTAGGCCCGCCGCCGTACAGATAGGAACAAAATGACAAAGACAAAGACAAAGATATTTTATTTCAACTAGGCCACAAAGCGGCACTTTTGAACGTTAGTTACATTAAAATTTACAAGGAATAAAAATTGATTCTACCGTGCATTCGGAAAGTAGCTTGTTATGGAGAAGAACGCACAAGAAACTCCCACGCACAAGAATGCTCTCTGATACTACTCTTAAGCTCATGAAAGAGAGGCGTGAGATGATCTTGCAGTCTTCAGACGATGCGTTGAAATACCGGCAGCAAAATAGACGGATCTCAAAGTCCTTGAAAAACGACCTCCACCGCTTTCATGCCGAAAGTATTTAAGACGCGATTGCGCGGCATAAGGGCTCCAAGGTATATGCAAGAGATCTGTCTACTGGGCAATTGGGCAGCGCCAGCTTACGAAACTGAAGACCGATGATTGCAGTATCGTATCCGCCAAACCGGAGCTTCTGAGGAAGATCGAGAGATTCTATGGGCAGTTGTACACGTCAACCAGTAAACCCGTCGCGAATCTAGCAAATGACCCTAGAGCTAGATTGACCCGATACTATCCAAAGACCTTACGGACGTCAGCACATATGAGATAAGGATGGCTCCGAAACAGCTTAAGAACAACAAGGAGCTAAAGAACGTCATCACCCGGTTGACGGAATTACGGCCGAACTCCTGAAGGCGAGTGGAGAACCAGTAGTAGGCCCTTCAGAAGCTGTTTGATTCCTTCATACTTGGGGGAAAAACGCCACGGGTATGGTGCTGGGGTGTGATGGTACTCTTCTTTAAGAAGGACGACAATGCCCTACTGAAAAACTATAGGCACATCTCGCTTCTTAGTCATGTCTACAAGCTGTTTTCAAGAGCCATCACGAATCGTCTCAAGCGCAAGTTTGACGATTTCCAACCTCCCGCACCAGCTGGATGCCGTAAAGGCTTCAGCACCGTAGACCACATACATACGCTGCGGCAGGTAATACTGCCGAAGAGTACAACCTGCTTCTTTGTTTAGCGTTTGTGGACTACGAGAAAGCTTTCGAAACGATCGAGAATTGGACTGTATTTCAGTCTCTCCAACGGTGCCAAATTGACTACCGGTACATCGAAGTGTTTGTACAAAAACGCCACCATGTCAGTTCGACTTCAGGATCAGAACTCGAAACCCGTCCTTCTGCAGCGAGGTGTTAGACAGGGAGATGTCATATCTCCGAAAATATTTACCGCTGCACGGGAGGATGTCCTCAAGGTTCTGGACTTGAGAGGGCTAGGCATCAACGTCAATGGTGAGTACATCACACACCTTCGGTTTGCCGACGATTTAGTGGTTATGGCTGAGACCATGGAGGACCTCAGTACAATGCTCGATGACCTCAGTAGAGCTTCCAAAATAGTGGGTCTTAGGATGAACATGGACAAAACCAAGGAGATGTTGAATGCCCATAATACACCCACTCCTATCAAGACCGGAAAATTAATTAAGATCACAAATATTTAGCCACATCATGAAGTAGTCGTGCGTCTAACCACATCATGAGCGTTCGATGTTCTATTTCATGAAATGGCCGAACATCTTCATAAAATGATCAATTCTAAGATCTGGCCACGCTCTGTGTTCTGTTTGACTACCTTCATTTGCCCGAAAGCATAAATTAAAACAATTTAATTAAATTTAATTAAACGTTAGCCACAGCCACAGACAAAATAAAAAAAAAACAAGACACAGCGCTGCTAACGATACAGTGAAGAATGCCAAATCTACGCGCGCGATTCGTTCAACTAAACTCAGTTTATGCAAATACAGCGTTCAGATTGGTAGTTTCTCAGCGGTACCAACCAATCAGAACGCTAAACGCGAAATTTGTATTTATTTATTTTTGTAGGGAAAACTAACAGTAGTATACTAAAAATATACAAAGTGTCTTAAACATATGAATTAACAAATATACTACCCACTACATTTTCCACAGATTACTATTTACACAAGTAAAACAAACTGATTAGCAAAAGTTATTATAGTCAGGGCATGTAGAAACATTAGAAGCTACTGTTCATCCATAAATATTTAGATTATGTTAGTTCTAAAGGTATATTTGCTTACAAATAATATGACAATTGCACAAAATAGCTTATTTTATGTATCGACTAAACGGTGTGTGACACATTTTTATTTGCTTTCTGCCCATTTCTAAGTATATTAATAATATGTTTTATCTATAATTTACCAAGCCAACAAAACTATCCAACACAAACAACACTTGCTTCGCTAGCAAACTGAGAGACACGTCGCCGTGCCAGCCAGAGCCGTGATTGGTCGGCGTTCGCCGGCGCGCGCGGGTAGACTCGACTCTTTGACACACACACAGGCGATGCGCGCCCTTTAATATTTTGACTAATGCCGACGGACGGCACGTGTAAGATAGAGGTAATTTTTATTTCGGTAACCGGTATTAATAAAGGTTGTTTTTCATATTTAAAAATTAAGGTAACCTTTTAAAATACCTGTAACTAACCGAAACATACCGGTATTATTCATACCGGTTTCGGTCCCTGCTATAAACATTGAGATGGGACTGCACTTTTGACCCTTGACTGTACCTAACAAACGACGACGGTTGACTACTGGTAGGTAGTTGCTTGAAGAGTTTGTTCGATTGTCATCTTTCATCATCATTTCAGCCGAAAGACGTCCACTGCTGGACATAGGCCTCCCCGAGATGTCGCCATACTGACCGATCCTGTGAGTCTCGCAATCAGCTAGTGGAAGGCCTTCCAACGCATCGTCTTCTAGTTCGCGATCGCCATTCCAGAAGTTTTCGGCCCCATCGGCCATCAATTCTACGAGCAATGTGCCCTGCCCGCTGCCAATGGCTTTGTACCGACTTTGGTTCTCCTGCGGATATCCACATTTCTCATGCCATCAGGCATAGAAACTCCGAGCTTAGCTCTCTCCGTTGCCCTTTGGGTGGGACCAAAAGGCACGCTGATGAGGCTCATTATGAGAGACCACGTCTCGGTCCTATAGGTAATTACTGGCAACACACACTGGTCATAAAGTTTTGCTCTTGAGACACTGCGGTAAATTGTACAAGAAGATACCACGCAACTGCCCGAATAGTGCAGTGGTGGCCCAGTGGTTACGGCCCCGACGTACGAGTTGCAGATCGTGGGTTCGATCCCGAGCAGGCGCTTTACTTTGTGTAATTTATTTAATCACGGTTGACCTCTTTCTCGAAGTTAGACCTATAATACTACCCAACCAACTAGACCTATAATACTACCCAACCAACTAGACCTATAATACTACCCAACCAACTAGACCTATAATACTACCCAACCAACTAGACCTATAATACTACCCAACCAACTAGACCTATAATACTACCCAACCAACTAGACCTATAATACTACCCAACCAACTAGACCTATAATACTACCCAACCAACTAGACCTATAATACTACCCAACCAACTAGACATATAATACTACCCAACCAACTAGACCTATAATACTACCCAACCAACTAGACCTATAATACTACCCAACTGGATTGTTTGTCCTGAGTAGACATAATCGTCTACAAGATTTTGAACGGGGAACGCACTTGATATCCAGCGAGCGAACCAAAAGCATTAAATCCAAATATTGAAGCAATCTGTATTTCATTGAATAAAACCTGCACTGATGCACTATACGTAATATTAATATTTTAAGCGATTTTTTGCGTTGATGTTATATCAGTTTTTTTGTTCTTAAAAGGTAGGTAGGCAAATCAAAATTCTATTTGTTACGTTCACTTTAATACTAACCCCCAGTTTCCCAGCTCAAAATTATCGGATAATTAATGTGCAAAATTGTTAAGCACGCGTTACCTGCTGTGATTGGCTGTTGAAAATTAATTCAACCAATCACAGCAGATAACGCGTGCTTGACAATTTGTCACATTAATTCTCCGATAATTTTGAGCTGGGAAACTGGTAAGTCATGGACATGAAGCAACACACTTGGCAACGTATTATTATTTCGAATTGAAAATATACTCCATATTTTTTAGTGTAGAGTAAACATAATGGGAATAACTCACCAGATCTTTGCCTGCTCTTTGGCGAAAGGAACTTACTCCATGAGAGAATGTGCGAAATCTTTGCTCACGTTGTCGGTATGGCTGAGGTTGTGGTCTAAAGTTCTAAACGGAAGAATCGACATGACTTTTTTATTTGAGATGGGTTTGCTCTTGACTCTAGTCTAGGTCAGAGGCACAGATTAGAGGAGGCAAAGTTGACGATGCAGCTCATCCAGAAGAAGCCTGTTCACCCTAACTTAGAAGAGATTTATTAAAACTTCATGCAACACGAAGTATTGGAATGAGGTTAGTTTTATCAAATCTCATTTAAGTTCTTGGCCGAACAGAATATTCCATATTTGTTCTTAATTTACAATCAATGGCACATGCACAGAATGTTAAATTTAAATATTGTTTATTGGATACGTCAGTCGTGTTTTCGTAGTTGTTGAGTTTTCACCTTCAAAGCTGGTTGCGTTTTATATGTTTATTTTCTGTCTGTTTCTCACCTGTTGTGTGAATAAATATATGTCTGCCCAAGCCCACCTGGTTAAAGATGTAAATTGAAAAAAAAACAAATGTTTTTTTCACAATCTTGAATAAAAATATGGAAAATTCTTGGCACCGTCGTTTCTTTTTTCCTACATTTGGTTTTTTTCAGAAACAGTGAAACACTAAATTTGATTGTTTTGTTTTTAATTAAAGTTAAATAATCAAGGGATACCTATTATTATGAACTTGAACTTTGAATGATTATAGCGCCAGATCAAAGCCTCTGATCTCGTAAACAGCATCTGTGTAGTGTGTTCTATTTATACAAGTCACATATACGTCAGTCGCCAATTACGTTCTGTTTTTTTAAAACAAAGAGTAGGTAGGTCTACCTGGTATATCGAGTCAAATTAAACTTAATCCCCAATAGAACTACAGGAAAATTGTGAACCCACTTAGGTTCGAGAGTACGGTGCCTTTGAAGTAAATAGTAGCACCTACATGCAACAAAGAGTAGGTAATGGACAAACAAGGTGGCCTTCAATGATTTCTCAATAAGAAATTATACATCAGTAAATTTTGCTTAAATAGGTATATTAGGTAGTCTTTTCCTCCTTCAGCTTATCGGTAACAAATTACCTATCTAATTAAAATATCTACAAAAATATTGTTAATTTTAGTCCTATCTACTCTCGATTTGGTTAAAAATAATTGGGTACGCTGTAGGGTGGCAAATAGTTTTTTGTTTTTCTTAATCCAAACCACAGATAATATTATATTCTATCTAGCGTATCCTACCTACCTTTTTTTAATTTCTAAACCTTCCCTGTATTCAGTCATGTATCAGATATAAACCGACTTTTAAATTACCTCCTTTTTTTGAAGTCAGAAAAAATATGTGCAATTATAACTTTCGTTTTGGAAGTCTTTGGTACCTCTTGTTTTTATCGTTTTTCAACACCGACTTCCGAAACGAAAGTTATTTTTGTACTTTTTTGTTATTTTTGTAGAAGTCGGTTTAGTTTTTAGTAAAAAGATTTAATTTTTTCTTTTTATTTTTACTCTATCATTAAAAAAGTGAGCAAGTTCTATAAGTAAGGTACATAACGGATAGACAAAATACCCACAATAAATAAATTTACACATTCGTGCTGTTTGTCGCTAAGGAGTTGTGTTGTATATTCCTTATCTTGAAAACTGCTGAACCGATTTTGATGAAACTTACACTGCTACCTAAGTTAAGAGATACTTAGTCCAATAAAAAAGAATGATCACGATCCGATAAGTAGTTTTGGAATAAATGAGTGGACAAACAAATATACATACAAACATACATACACTTATGAAATTTGGCACACATGTTTAGAAGCCCATATATAGTAAAATATATAAATATTGTTCGATTCCAACAATATTACATACATACGTATAGAATCATATACCTCCTTTTTTGAAGATGGTAAAAATAGTGTGGTAGCTAGGTCTTGTTCCAAAAGCTGTACAGTTTATAGCTCTATGTATAAAACCTACATGTTATTATTTTAGATATAATTATTTTGTTTATAGAGTGAAAGTTTTTTAACATTAATTTATCACAAGTTAATGTTAAAAAACATTGTACCCATGGTTTTCCGTTATTCGACACCGACTTCGGAAAAGAAAGTTATTTTTCGCTTTGTAGTGTTTTGTTTTGGAAGTCGGTTTGATTTTTTGTTAAAAAGTTTTTATTTTTCTCTTTTTAGTTTTGGTAGCTACCTCCAAATAACATGAAAATCATTTATAGCCAAAGTATTACCTCAAGACGATTACAATAAGCCCAAACAAGACTAGGATACATTGTTTTATTTCGGAGTATAAGTGGCCATTGTGGTCTTCTTCATCAGTTCCACTTCACCAAATGATACTTTCTGAGTGCAAATGATTGCATTATTGATGAAAATACCAAAATCGCTATATGTACGCCTATTTTTCCCCTCTATTCCTCTAGGATCCCATCATCAGATCCTGGTTCCTTATCATGGTACAACCCTTGGGATATCTCCTTTCCAACAAAAATAGAATCATCAAAATCGGTTCATAAACGACAAAGTTGACCGCGAACACTCATAAAAAAAAATATACGGTCGAATTGAGAAACCTCCTCCTTTTTGGGAAGTCGGTTAAAAATGGAAAGTAATTGTAGCACATAGACAAAGAAAATCAAGCCTGATTGTCATTTAAAAGCACACGTTAAGATTATAAATATTCATTAAGTATAATTAAATATGAAGGAGGAAAATATGTCCAATGAGGAAAAAAAGGACCGAAAAGAAAGCCCAGAGCCCTAAATAAACACATAAAAAGTGCAAAAATAACTTTCATTTGGTGTCATGTCATGTCTTTATTTTTTTCGTTTTGTAACTATAATTATGAATGTGTGAATATTGTGCAATTTCAGCAATATTACTCCTTTTTTTAAGCCGGTTAATAAACTTAAAAATGAGAAAATGTAGAGGCAGAAATGAAATAAGTAGCATTAAATAGAGAACAATAGAAATTGCTACTCTGACTAATAATGGTTAATAAGGGTGGAAATCATAAGTAGCAAAATAAATGTTTTAATTCTGACTTACCAATTTTTAAATGTTACACTTTAATGCAAATTACGGACTTCTAGTCAACAACAGAGCTACAGCATGACTGAAGGCCTATGATGCCACGCTATGTTTTAACACTTTATGTTTTGTTAAATTTGTCTTGATACGTACTTTCGTTTTAGTCACAACACATTAACGTGGTGGTTTATATAATACTTCTATATTTATTTTATATTTTTGTATTATATTAGATGCAACAGGCTTTGGTTTCCGTGCGTCACGTCCTAGGCGACCTCTGAAAATCAGTCGTGCTGTGCGTCTCCCACGGCACAGCATTATGCTGAGTGGAAGCCTTCTTGCCACAGTCACGACATGCATTTGCTTGCCATAACCCTACTAGGTACTGCAATTTGGTATTTTATTTTAATCTTACTTTTCTTTACTAACATAATTTAAGTACTTTCTAAAACCACCGTTACTAAAGTTTTTGTGGCGAATAAACACTTTTTCTTTCTTTCTTCTGTCCTTTTATTTCAAAACAAAGCGATAAATAAACTGAAGAGTAAGAAACGGATTTATCGAGAGGATAAGATAAATACCAAAATGCTTATCGTATAAAACATTTTCCTTTCAGGGATTATCTTTGTTTGGAGGTAAGTGGAACAGGGTGTAAAGTCCCACAAACCTCCATAGAAAAGGGAGGATCCTCAAACCAGACGGGTGTTGTGTCTGGTTTGAGCCCGAGGAAACCCTATACGTTGGGTTTCAAAACGAAAAAAATCATGATTGAACTCAGTACCGCGAGCAATATACATCTCCCTCGCGGGCTCTCGCACGTTAGACGCCAAAACGCTCAGTGCGCGCGGGAGACTTATTACCTTTCTATTGCCTTGAACTTTATTTCACTCAGGAACAACTAGATACGTTACTTTATGTGCAATATTTGTGGATAGATGCTTCTCATTGATAGCGTATCTGATATATTCATTACTAAGATGAGGAGTAAGACACCACTGTCTTACTCCTCATCTTAGTAAGGCACTCCTACCCATAAAAATGGTAAGCACCTATTAACCTTAAAAACCTTATTTTGTTACTTTGTTATTGTTGTTGTTGTGTTGTGTCTTTGTAGAATAAATGTGTTCTATTTTAAATAGGGCAGCTGAATTGCTCAGCTGCACTGTTGTTTAATTAGTTCGATCAGTTCATAATTAATTCTTTTGTAAGAAACATATTATTATTTCTGAAATGATGACGATGATGAAGAATAGTACATTATGGTACAAGTGTGTAATGTTGGTGATTACCGCTGAGGCGCCATTGAGACCCGAGCCGTTAGGTGAGGGTCTTAAGAGAGCCGAGGACGGTAATCATCAATACACACGTGTATCATACGACGTTTTTCAACACACTTGTGAAGAAAATAATATAAAAAAATCATTTCCAACATTGAAAACGAGTTGTGATTTTTTTTTCGCAATGGCGGGCAAGATTAATCAGTTTTCCTATGCGCGCGCATCTAACAATGGCGATCGGCCATAGACTAAAAAGAATGAGTTTTCTTTTAAGCTATTGCATAGCTTCTATCGCGGGCCTTGAGCGCGGGGACCGAATCCAGAAATTTCGTAACGAAAAAACCTCACGCTCCCCTCTCCGACGGGCACGGCGGTGATACTTTGACTTTTAATAAGGTTTTTGAATTCTGTGGAATCTGAGTGGTGAGGGGCAGGGGGGCGGGGGGGGGAGGTTTGTTGCACATGTTTTCGATTTCCGTGTTGGTATTTTTAGAATAGGGAAGGTAAACGGTTAAGGGGGGGGGGAAAACTATCTTGTTCTCCTGGATGAAGTAGGGTGGGCAGGGGGGCAAATTTTTTGTCAGAAATGCGCTAACTCCAACCGTTTCTGAGATATGAGGGTTTTAAAATTTTTGTTGGTCGTAATTTTTTTGCCTTTTATCGGTCTCTCTTAGCTGTTTCTGTGACAATGGTGATCAATGTGGACCTTATGATAATGAGAATAAGGGTCACTTTTGCTTGTCAAAGAAAAGCGACCTTATTTCAATGTGAATAAGGGTATTTTTGTTTTGTTTTTTAGAGTTTTATTAATCGTAAATAAATGCGGGTTTGGCTCGCTACGTTTTCGAGTTTTTAACGTTTTTAATTTTTTTGACGCATTTTCCAGGACTGGATCTAGTTAATTTTTTTGACGCATTTTCCAGGACTGGATCTAGAATAAATGCTATGCAATAGCTTTACCGTGGCAGTCCCCGAGTGCCACACGACTTTTTTTTTGGCTTTACGCGGATAGCGTTTTAGCCACGTACAAAATGGGGAATTTCAAGTTTTCTTTATCAAACACGTACAAGTTGAAATTATCTATTTAAATACGTAGTTGCATGAAATATGTTGCATTTGTACTATTGAGGACGATCTTTTTTGAATCGAAACATTTTTAAGAACTAAGCAACTCAACCAATAAATAAAAAAAAACTCTATAACTCACTTGTGAATAATAGCAATGAATAAGTCACAGTTTAATAACAGGTGTCATTATGTGCCTAATAGCGGTGAAATTAGAGCCACTTTATGAGCAAGTGTGTTGAAAAAATATTATTGCAACTAGGTACCTATTGATTTGCTATCATTGTTGTAGCAGAACTCTATGAGTAGTGAAATAAAATAAAATTATTACTTGCTTAATAATTCCATGGTGACACGTCACTGAAGGAAGGAAAAAAAGTTAAGGTTTTTTACACGTTACCGTGTATTAACCATTCAAAGACAGAAACTCTTGTGCTAATACGACACAGTAACTGTACACAATATACTGGGTTGGAATCTAATAACAGTAACCTTCGTTTAGCTACCTGAATACCTAGTAAGTGAAGAAGCTGTATTTAAAACTAATATTATGATTATAAAATCTAAAATGCAATAATAAGTACCTATCTAAATAAACTATGTTTTACGTTAACCTTTTTCATTTGTGTATGATTACCCTGGTTTCTAACCCCCGACGGAAAAAGAGGGATGTTATAAGTTTGACGTGTGTCGCTGTCTGTGGCATCATAGCTCCTAAACAGATGGACCGATATTGAATAAGTTTTTTTTTGTTTAAAAGGTGATTTTGTCGAGAGTGTTCTTAGCTCTGTTTGAATAAAATCGGTTGAGCCGTTCAAAAGTTATAGGCGTTTTACTGTTTGAATCGGGATGTGTCGGGGGTTCTTAAATTTTGGAATTTTACTTGTCACAATATATATCGTGTCAAAATTATTTGTTCAATAGATTGCGGATCGAAGTGTATCTACTATGTTCTAGATAAATTATGTAGCATGAAATACAAATGTGTCGGGGGTTTTTTGAATTTTGAAATTTTACTTGTGTCATAAAAGGTATGAAATTAAACAATAAAACCACTTTAAGTTAATTTTTTTTGCATCCTCTGACCGTGAAATCACGTTCTTATTATTAATTTTAATTGCTAAATTCGAGATGAATGTCTATAATCATCATTAATTTTATTTATATATGTGGGATACAGTGACACAATGAGGAGATAGTGAGATCAAATATTTTAAGTAATTTCCTCTTGCCAGTAATTATTTTATATTTACATAAAAATAAATTTCTACATTCATATAAATGCAACAAAAGAAATAAAAATAATCATATGCCCTAGTCACAACCATCATCATTATTGGTACGTAAATCGACGGCCAAATTATTCTCAGGCAATGCTTGCCAAAACAAGAGTCTATTTGGAGGCAATAGAGATCCCACTTTCTATAATTATATCCGATTTTCTTTGCTCACTAATACCTCTAGCTGTAGTTTTTGGAATAGGCTGCATTTCGTTTTTATACCCGACTGCCGAAGGAGTGTAATGTTAACTTTAAAACTTTCGCGTCATGCTCATGAGTCTACCCGGGACCACGGTCGTTGCAACACGGCCGAAACGTCGGGCGAAATAGGTAAATAAACAATCGAAATTTCATCGCGTTTGGAGTTTAATGTGCTTATTCCAAATTCGTTTTCAAAAACTGAAATGCAATATAATAATTTTCCCTGAACGTTTTATTATTGATTTTAATTTAAAAACCCTTGTTTAACTTGAACTTCTACGATTTCATGCAAGTAAATTCTGGTAGGTGTATTTTTTAGACGGTGTGCAGATAAACAGTCCTTGTGATCATAAAGATCTCCAACGGCCTTTACTTTTAGGTCAATTTTTCCAGATTGTGCAGACCGCACAGTATTCTGAAAATTATTAAAGTCGTAAAGTTTTTGGCTTACGTTTCAGCTCCACTTGATGACGAAAGCTATCTACTGAAGCTGTGTCCAGGCTCAAAGTACTTTATTGTTTTGGTTTTAGCAGCTATATCTTTGCTATTAATGATGTATGCTAAAAAGCTCAACAGTGACCAACATTTATTTTGTGAAGCGTAGTTATCAGTCCAAATCGTTGTTCTCAACGTCTATTTTATGGTTAAGAAACCGGTAAAAAGTGCTGGTCATGTCTTCTTTTCTGCGCCCAGATACAGCCTCATGCCATACAACTGCTTATATGTTTTAACAAAATTGCGGGTGCCAACGGGCACCAAACTTTCATTAAAAACGGTTAGTATTGGACAAAACATTACTGACTTGAAGCCTTCTTAACTCGGCAGCATTATTAGATCAGCTGAATAAATTGTTCTTCAAATCCTGTTCTTTTGCTGCATCGTTTTTATACTACTCCTCCATCCACTTATCTATACTCCTCCCTGGTTTCTTGAACGAAGGTCGCTAGAATGAATGCGCTCGCGGATCCATCTCGCAAACCCCGTTATACGCAGAAGGTTAGCTTAAAACTCAGTAAATCAATAGCAACTGTGGTTAAGCAATTTTTGAAATAAATATTATATAAACCTACAGGCATCTTAAGTAACTAAGATACTGTGATTAATTTAAGTTTTGTGTTTAAATTTTACGAATATTTTACATAAAATCATAGTATTTCAAAAAGCCTTGTTTTAGCTAAGCAAAACATATTTATAAAAATACATGAACACATATTATATACATACAGCACAGTAAATAGTAATTTACTGTGCTCAAACCTAAACATTCCAACGCACCGTGTTTTTTATTAATGTCTTGATTTTTAGCAAAATACTGTGTTTTTATCTATAGTATCTCCTTCAGTGGTAGGTACAGACAAACCGGAAATTTTCCCAGATAGCGCTCAGTCGAGTGCTGACTCGTAGTCACACCAGGTTATCACACCAGTGTGACAAACAGGATTTTTTTTCTCGTTTGTCACACCACTGATTTTTCCACACCATGTATACGATCATTGCTAGTGCAGTACCTGTATATTCTAATAAAGTCGATCTGCTGATGATGATGATTTTAGTTTTTTATTCCGTTTTTTAACCGACTTCCCAAGGAGAAGGTTCTATGTTCGACTACAAGTTTGTATTTTTTTTTTTGTGTATGTTCACCGATATCTTCGTCAATTGTGGACCGATTTTGAAAATTCTTTTTTTGTTTGAAAAAATATGTTCCGAAATTGGTCCCATTTTAATTTTGTGAAGATCTGATGAAGAACTTCGGAGATATACAACAGAACTCAATCAATAAAAAAATAAAAAAAAAAATTAACGGCAAATCTCGGGATTGCTGCAATCGCATGTCTGTTTGTTGTTTATAACATTTCATAACATAACATCACGCCAGTTCGCTCTTAAGGGGTAAGCAGATCTCTCATTTCACCGGTTATGTTCAAGTTTCATGAAATCTATTCTGTCGAAATAGTTCCCTTACTAACTTGCCTATTAGGTACGTACAACTAAAAAGTGAAAAATAAAAAAACTTTTTGCAAAAAAATACTACCGACTTCCAAATACAAAACTACAAAGTGTAAAATAACTTAATTTTTTGAAGTCGGTGTCCAAAACGCAAAAAATGGTACCTACGAAAGACACCGACTTCAAAAAATTAAGTTATTTTTCACTTTGTAGTTTTGTATTTGGAAGTCGGTAGTATTTTTTTGCAAAAAGTTTTTTTATAACGCAATGTTTCAAGGAAATGGTCGACCTTTCTTTTTTTTCGATATCTATTTTCTTTTGATTGAATAATACTGTTAAAAAATTATTATTCAATCACCATGGCAAGTTACACGATTGAACAGTCCGTTCAAATGATAAAAAATGCGGTTTGACACCGCTAGACCTTTTCTTGTAGGGTTTTTTGAAGTCGCAGGTCTATGCAAACAAACCACAATCGACCGATGCCCTAAAGGTGAACACACACAGGCCATTGCTCAAATTCTACGGATCTATGCAGAATAGTCATTGAAAACTTGGACCACTCGGATCCGTGCCACTGTAAACACCCGAGGCGGGCATTTGAACGATGTCATATCATATTCCACACTTAATGGCACAAGTGTGCTTTCCAAATAAAAAAAGAATTTTGTTAATACTACAGCTTCTTTTATTTCATTTCAACATCTACCCGCCCTTAGTGAAAAAAAAAACGAGAGAAAAAGATCCTGTTTGTCATACTGTATGATAATCTGGTGTGACTACGAGTCTGCAAAGTTGAAAAACCCTTTAGTATAACTAGGACAGCACTAATTAGGAATAAATGGTGTGGAAAAATCAGTGGTGTGACAAACGAGAAAAAAATTCCTTTTTGTCATACTGGTGTGATAACCTGGTGTGACTACGAGTCAGCACTCGCTCAGTCTCCTTAATACAATCACCAAAACAAGTTACTGTGTTTTCATTTACGAGGGCAGCATTGGTTTCGTACATTTTACGTGATGCGTGCACTAATAAACAGACAAAAAATCAAAGTATTCTATACCCTGCATATATTTTATTTTAAATTTCGATATACAAAAACGACTTTTCTACAGATTTTTTTTATGTATTGATGATAATGTACGAGTATCTTGAACAAGAGAAATTAGTACCTACATCAAAATAACGAATTCATAGGCTTTTTTTTCGTCTGCAAGTAATAGGCACCTAGTTAATACTTATTTGTGTTTTCCATTTCAGGTACGGTGCCTATTCCGCAAGGGAGATCTACTCGGCAGAAGAAGTGAGGAAGCTGATAACATACGCTCAAGTGCGAGGTGTGATCGAGGTCGACTCACCTGCGCACGCCGGCAACGGCTGGCAGTGGTGGCCGGCGTGGGGTCCGAATGAATAAAAAATGAATCCCTGGAATAGTACCATAACTCTACTTTTAAATACCTTACGCAAAGTACACGCTTGAACGTGGAGGATACAAGTCCGTTAAACTGTAGCGTCTTCATCACGCAACCAAAGTTTTCGGCGCGATTTGAACAATATACCATTTAACAGTCCGACAACAAACGTAAGTCAGTTGCCCGGCCTATACACTACACCCATATGGTTGTAGGGTCCCCCCTTTTTAATGGAGTATGCGGGACTTTACTCCCTTTTCTGCATGCCTCCATAAAACAATGCAATACTGTTATGAATCCCTTGAAACTCCTCGACCTTGTGTTTATGGCTTAGGATGTTGTGAGACTTATTAGTTCTAAGATATAATGACTGCCACACTATGTTTTCCTTCACCTTTTTGAAAGCAGTGGTGCAAAAATAAATTATTTCGCCTGCCTGGGTTCGAACCCACTGGACTACAACTGCTTTCAAGGAGGAAATTAAGATTTGCCAATTACAACTTGTCGGTATTCTAGGTACCTTCACATAAATATATCCTGTACGGCAATTAAATACCTAATATTGATTAAACACCGGTCCTTCCTTTTTAACCGACTTCCCAAAAAGGATGAGGTTCTATGTTCGACATTAGGTTTTTTTATTTTTGTGTTTGTTCACTGATATCTCCGTCAATTGTGGACCGATTTTGAAAATTATTTTTTGTTTGAAAAATTTGTTCCGAAATTGGTCCCATTTTAATTTGGTGAAGATCTGATGAAGAACTTCGGAGATATACAACAGAATTCATCAATAAATAACGGCAAATCTCTCGGGATTGCTGCAATCGCATGTCTGTTTATTGTTTATACCATTTCATAACATAACATCACGCCAGTACGCTCATAAGAGGACGCAGATCTCTCATTTCACCGGTTATGTTCAAGTTTCATGAAATCTATTCTGGCGTTATTCTGGCCTTACTGACTTGCCAATTAGATAGGTACAACAAAAAAGTGAAAAATAAAAAAACTATTTGCAAAAAAATACTACTGACTTTCAAATACAAAACTACAAAGTGAAAAGTAACTTTATTTTTTGAAGTCGGTGTCCATAATGCAAAAAAATTGGTACCTACGAAAAACACCGACTTTAAAAAATAAAGTTATTTTTCACTTTGTAGTTTTGTATTTGAAAGTCGGTCGGTAGTTTTTGCATAAAGGTTTTTTTTATAATGGGCAAGGTTCCAATCCTGATCGGGTACTGAGAATTGTTTCAGTAGTCGCACGCTAACTCCATGTTGATATATTCCAGGATTGCATTACTGAGTAGTTAGTTAGTTCTCAGTAACGGATCTAAGATTCATTTCTGGGGCATAAGGGTAAGATAAGTAAGGAGTTAGGTAGTTCATTCTTCAGGGAGTTTTAACAAATTATACTATATGTGTTAGTTTTATGGTAGAACTTTGCTTAATGATTGTATCGATATAACTTCTTTACTTGACCGAAATTACTTTACAAGACGTGTTCGTGCCGTCTCGCAAGTTTTTAAAATCAAAAAGTGGTGAAAAATCTGCGTATACTACCGTGAAACATATACTATTATGTGGACAATGAATAGTGCTTAAATCTGTGAAAAAGAATAATTGAAATTATACAAACAATTACTTCTGAATTAATCAAAACGAAAATATAAATTAACAATTTTAAAATGAGGGTGAAAGTGATTGTTGTCTTCTGCTACCGTGACTTTGACAGTGTCGAAAGATCATCTCACCTTTTGAACTCTCAGCAAGTCACACCCTATACACAAACAAAATTTGACCAACTATTAGGTCATTACATATGAAATTGGCGTTTTTTAAGGGAGGAACATAAAGTCGTTTTTTTTTAAGCTATTGCATAGCTTCTATCGCGGGCCTTGAGCGCGGGGACCGAATCCAGAAATTCCGTAACGAAAAAACCTCACGCTCCCCACTCCGACGGGCACGGCGGTGATACTTTGACTTTTAATAAGGTTTTTGATTTCTGTGGAATCTGAGTGGTGAGGGGCAGGGGGGCGGGGGGGGGGAGGTTTGTTGCACTTGTTTTCGATTTCCGTGTTGGTATTTTTAGAATGAAAAATTTTTTTGCGGGGGGAGGTAAACGGTTAGGGGGGGGGGGGTAAATCCTATCTTGTTCTCCTGGATGAAGTAGCAAGGGCAGGGGGGCAAATTTTTTGTCAGAAATGCGCTAACTCCAACCGTTTCTGAGATATGAGGGTTTTAAAATTTTTGTTGGTCGTAATTTTTTTGCCTTTTATCGGTCTCTCTGAGCTGTTTCTGTGACAATGGTGATCAATATGGACCTTACGCTAATGAGAATAAGGGTCACTTTTGCTTGTCAAAGAAAAGCGACCTTATTTCAATGTGAATAAGGGTATTTTTTTAGATTTTTATTAATCGTAAATAAATGCGGGTTTGGCTCGCTACGTTTTCGAATTTTTAATTTTTTTGACGCATTTTCCAGGACTGGATCTAGAATAAATGCTATGCAATAGCTTTACCGCGGCAGTCCCCGAGTGCCACACGACTTTTTTTTAATATAATCATATGTACCATTGCTATCTATGCACTTTTGCCATCTCATAGGTAGTTCATTGATCCCTTTACTAAAAAAACCATTCGAAGGGGAATCAATAAATTCTTTGAAGGCGCTTTGGACTGCCCCATCGGAGTTGAATTTTTTCCCTTGCAAGAAGCTATCCAAATATCGAAAAAAAATGTAAATCTGTTAGAGCAAGGTCAAGGAAGTACGGTGGATGTCTTAGACATTCCAATTGAAGCTCCTCTAATTTGGTAGCCGTCTGTTGTGCAGTGTGTGGTCTAGCGTTGTCCTGAAGCAGCAGCGGCCTAGAGCGATTGACCAGCCTCGGCTGTTTAGCAGCTAGCTTTTTCATAATGGTTTGCAGTTGCTGACAATAGACATCCGCCGTAATCGTCTGGCCAGATTTAAGAAAGCTGTAGTGAACGACACCGGCACTAGTCTACCAAACGCTCACAAGATTTTTTTTTTGAGTCAATTTTCGCTTCGGGCAGGATTTGGCTTGTTCGCCAAGGTTCAGCCATTGTGATGAGCGTTTCCGATTATTGTACAGGATCCACTTTTCATCACAGGTAATAATTGGATTTAAAATCCCTTCATTATTGTGCCGGTTGAGTAATGTAACGCAGCAGTCGACGCGCGTTTGTCGGTTTGCTGCACTCATTTCACGACTGTGACTTTTGTCGCCGTACACAACATTAATCCTACGAGCCGTTTCTGCAGCACTGGTGCCATGATGGAACTCATACTCGTAAATAAAGCGATATTTCAAGTTTTCCATTTTGTAAACTGACTGGCGCAAAGCAAAAACCAAAAGTTGAAAAAACAAATGATTTACGGTTTTCCAAACACAAAAGCATTAGTAAATGGCTGTATAAATTTGGAATTCTAAACCAAAGAGGAGATATTTGAGATCAAAGTGGCCAGTACGACAAAACGCCAATTTCATGGTTAAGGACCTAATATATTATTGTCAAGTTGGACTAGTTCCGATCGGATAGGACTGTCGAACAAAATGTCTCGAGTTCGTTCCTGGCGAGGATAAACTTTCCTTTTTTTTATAAATATGTTTTATTTACTATTTTGAAATAAACAAGAACTTTTACTGCTTTGAACTGTTAAAAAAAGAGATATTTTGGCTTACTGATAAAATTTGTGATATCCTATTTTTATTCGCCTGATACAAAGAAGAAATATGACTATCAAACGCACGCCTGCCCCGCCTTCATCGCTATCTATGACGTCTATTCTAACGTCAGAAGATAACTCAGCCTCAGGAACACCGCTTGAATCACCACTACCTTCATGCGCCGAAACGCCTGATACATCTCAATTAGCAACGTACGTCAGTAAGTTTGACTACTTTCTCCACTTTTTCTGACAAGCCGGAAATAAGATTTGAAGACCCTAATGGGAAAGATCAGTAGAATAATTCAACAAAATATGGATTTAATGCATAGTGTCGAGGTCATGTCGAATAGGTACGACGTCGCGTTCCTAGGTCGCATTGCCGCCTTAGAGTTGAGAGAGGAAAGAGAATAAAAAGACTATCCATCAGCTGGAAGAAAAGTTAGAGCTTTTGGGACGTAAATCCCGTTCAAACGGTATAGAAATTAGAAATATCCCTAAAACGAACAACGAGACGAAGGAAGGCCTCCGTAGCTTAGGACTCATCACTACCTTCATGCGCCGAAACGTCTGATGGATCTTAATTAGCAAAATACGTCACTGATCGTAAAACTAATAAGAAACGGAAATATGAAGGTGCACAATTAGACACGACAGTAAGTTTGACTACTTTCTCCACTTTTTCTGACAAGCCGGAAATACGATTTGAAGACCCTAATGGGAAAGATCAGTAGAATAATTCAACAAAATATGGATTTAATGCATAGTGTCGAGGTCATGTCAAATAGGTACGACGTCGCGTTCCTAGGTCGCATTGCCGCCTTAGAGTTGAGAGAGGAAAGAGAATAAAAAGACTATCCATCAGCTGGAAGAAAAGTTAGAGCTTTTGGGACGTAAATCCCGTTCAAACGGTATAGAAATTCGAAATATCCCTAAAACGAACAACGAGACGAAGGAAGGCCTCCGTAGCTTAGGACTCATCACTACCTTCATGCGCCGAAACGTCTGATGGATCTTAATTAGCAAAATACGTCACTGATCGTAAAACTAATAAGAAACGGAAATATGAAGGTGCACAATTAGACACGACAGTAAGTTTGACTACTTTCTCCGACAAGCAGGAAAGACGATTTGAAGACCTAATGGGAAAGATCAGTAGAATAATTCAACGAAATATGGATTTAATGCATAGTGTCGAGGTCATGTCGACTAAGAACGACGAGCTCCTAGGTCAGGGATAGCGAACCTATGGCACGCGTGCCTGTGGTGGCACACGACAAAATATTTTGGGCACGCTAAAATGAAGTTATTTAGAATCTAGGTAATTTGCAACAGCAGAAATGACACCAACTCCTACTTTTATTTAAATACAACATAAAACTGTAAATAAATATTAGGATTGCTATAAGAATTTCTGGGTGCAAATAAAGAATTGATTAATTCATAGCATTTAGAGTTTTATTTTTTGTTAATTAAGACAAAGTCAAAAAATATTGGCAAATAGTAAGCTCCGGAGAGCTAACGTTAGCCACGTTAGTAAAAATAAAAGGTAATATAAATTAAAACTAAGAAAAAAGATAAAGATAATAAAACTGTGGTCCGGCTTCGCACGACGTGGGCAGCTAACCAGGCAGGAAGACGTGGTAGGCCCTGGGTAGGCAGATGAGCAGGCACCACGACGGCAATCGGATAGGCAGGCTGTAGAGTAGGGCAGGCAGACGTGGCACGGTGTGATCGGACGGGCAGGATGACGTCGTAGGCCCTGGGTAGGCAGATGAGCAGGCAATCGGGCTGGTACGTAAATGAGTAGGCGGCAGGAATCTGCGCGTGCTGAAACGGGCGCGCTGTGGCCGCGCGAGTCTGGAGACCTGTCTGCTACAGCTCATACACCAAGTGTGGTAGGTAGGCAGTAAGGAGCGTCGGGGATCGGACTGGGCGTTACATGCCGTATATGCGCAGGTAAACGGTAGGTATGAAGGCTGGCAAATTATACACAGTATAACACTATATATATATTAAAAATTAGAGCACTTCAGATAATATTACACAAGCCGTAAGTATAATAGTTTTAAAGACTTTCAGATTCGATCGTACATTAAGTAGTATCCCGTAGTCCACCGACTTTCGGCGTTCCGTCCAGATTCAAAACTAAAAATTGACGCCCGTTTTTCTTCGTTCTGTGTTCAATAATAATTTCAAATTCAAATTTCAATTAAGAAATAAAGACCAGAACGAATAAAAACGGTTCACAAAGGGTTCAGTCTACGCTACCCTTATAATAGTGTAAACCTAGCTTAAAGGAGTTTTAGTCCATGGTACCTATGTTACGGTCTATAGTTTTAAGAAAAATAAAATAGACAGACAGATGTCATGTCAGATGAAAATGTCACAGTAGAAAAATATTGCAAGAATTACAAATTAACAATATAATTTAAGTTTCAGATATTATAACAATCAGATATAACTAAAAGTATGCTTTTCAGGTGATAACAAAAGAAAGAAAACATAAAAATGAATTACAAAAGTTGATAAAATATCAAAATATATGAAGGTATGGTTTGTATAGTGTTATGAATTGTAAATAGAGTTAAAAAAATGTGGATCTGTAAATCAGAAAACCACATAGCCAATCAAGCTACAAACCTATTATTCACCACCCTAATCAGTACTGTAGAAGCCAATTCAATCACAGTTAAGCTGCCAAAGCGTAAATATATAATTAAACCTTGGATTACACCATTCAGGGTTAGATTAGTAATTCAATAATGCAAATAATTTTATTTTGAAAATGTACATTTAGTAGTGTTTTCATGGTATCTGTTCATAAAATTTCGCGCGCTCGTTTTCGTCCTAAATCATCATCAATTTCGCTAAAAATTTGCAGAAGTGCTGATTCGTCATCGTCCCCTGTGATCTCAGTCAATCAAGCTAACGATTACTTTGTAAACGTTGGCTGTTCATTAACCATCACAGTCCCAACAAAAAGATTCCGTAACCTCTCCTTGTAATTCATTCATTATACTCCCAACTGACGGTAATGAGGTTGAATCTATTCTGATATCTCTAAGGTGACTCAGACTGTGCCGTTGGTTGGGACAATATTACTACCGCTCTCCTCAAGCCATATAAATGCCAACTTGTCCCCTCCTGACTCATGTGTATAACCTCTGCCTTGAGACTGGCACATTTACCTCATTTTTTTAAAAGTTCCTTAACCATCCTATTTACAAGAGTGGGAGGGGAGGCTGTATCTCAAATTACCGCCTGATAGCTGTACTAACAATAATTTCTAAAATACTGGAGAGAATTATAAACAAACCTTTAATTAAATTTCTGGAAGACAAATACTTATTATCTCCAAACCAGTATACTAGTACCTCAAATGCAGTCTTAGACCTTACCAACCATATCTTCAAAAACCTAGACAGTAAGAAAAAAGTCCTCAACATTTTCCTGGACATTGCTAAGGCATTTGACACAGTTTCTATTCCCCTCTTGCTTTTCAAACTAGTAATAAATGGTGTTAGGGGTCAATCTCTCGCGATTTTAAGTGATTACCTAAATAAAAGAACTCAGTGTGTTACAATTGATAATCACATGAGTAGCGAACTTCCCATAACATTGGGAGTCCCACAAGGTAGTGTGCTCGGGCCGACGCTGTTCCTTGTATACATTAATTATTAATGAACTTTGTCAAATAAAACTAGATGACACCAAGGTAACGGCGTTTGCGGACAATACAGGTCTTACGTTCAATGGTGACTCGTGGCCGGAAACCTTTAGTAAGGCGCGGACTTGTTTTAATGTCATTAAGACGTGGTTAGCTGGTAATTCGTTGACCCTCAACACTAACATTACAAACTACATGACTTTTTCGTTCCGTGAGTCTGCCCAACCTCCGCCCTCACTATCACTTATCGCCTATTTGTGCTCTTTGTCCCCTAACCAGACCTGTGACTGTCCCAGACTAACACAAGTAAAAAATACCAAATATTTAGGCATAACAATTGATACTAATCTTTAATTCTCTCTCCACATTGAGCTTCTACAAAATACAATTAGAAAACTAATCTACATTTTCAAAACCCTACGCCACGTAGCTCCTGCCCGAATCTTGAAACAGGTTTATTTTGCGCTATGCCAATCTCTCCTAAGTTACTGCATATCGTCCTGGGGTGGTGCGCCAAAAACACTCCTTCTAAAACTGGAGAGAGCCCAAAGAGCCATTCTAAAAGTCAGTAAATTAAAAAAATCACGTTACCGACTGCTGACTTATACAAATATTGTCAAGTTTTGACGGTCAGAAAACTTTTTATTTTAAATACTGTCCTTATTCAGCATGCTGCACCCTATACCGAGATATCACTAAAAGACGTAAGGACCTTATTGTTGAAAGTAAAACGTGTTTAACTATTTCCTTGCTCCGACGTTATATAATAAAGTAAATAAGCTGCGGCCTGTTTATCAACTCCCTAACCAGGCCTGTAAAAAAGATGTTAATAAGTGGCTCCTTAGAGACTAATAGACTCTCCACAGAGAGTCTATTAGTCTTCTAGATGGTCCTAGTGTTACATCAACGCATATTACCCTCATCAATTACATATACACCTACACAAACACACCATCACTATCACACACGCACAAACCAACCACAATGGAAAGTTTTAAAATTTTGTTTTATATTTTTTTTATTATTCTTACATTCAATTTTTTTTTTTATATAGGCTTTATTTCTGATATTAAAATTACAAAATCATTGAATTGTAACTCCTTTTTTAAATTATTATAGTTTTTATTAAATGCATGAAATAATTAATTGAATGTTAGTTTAAATCACATTTATGAATGAATGAATTATTCATTTTTACCAATTACATATTATCATTGTTTTATATAAATTCAAATTTAATGCCATTTTATGTTGATTTTAATTTTAAATTGTGATGTCTGAATTTATATTCTGATGATAAAATTATGATGTTTTATATTAATTCAAATTTAATTGCATCTTATTTTAATTTTAAATTGTGATGTTATATATTAATTTAAATTTAGTTTCATTTTATTTTAATTTTAAGTTGTGATTATAATCTGAAACTATATTGTTCTAGATTTCAATCTCTTTGCACCTCTTAAATTGTTAATATTTCTATAATTTTAACCTTTTGAGGAATGGAACTGGCATCCTTAACACAGGTAACCTAGCTAGGATGTCAGTTGCGATTCTTATAGTGAATTCAAAACCAAATTTACTGTTCTTATGATTATTTATATATCTTTTTTTTTGTAATTTGTTGGTTTTTATTGTGGTTTTTTTTAACAAATAAAGTATTTTTTTGACGGTCCAGGAGTTTTTCCAAATATGGAAGTAATGCTATGGGCAGGTACGACTTTTGCGTCGTCCGGGGGTTTGTCGCCACTTTTCGCAATAATTCGTATAAATCCGCGTCACCATATACGAGGAAATACGCCCTCCGCAATACAACGGTTGTAAATGGTGAAATCGCATCACCGGCTGTTTTACATGCTTCTATAATCATCCGATTAGATATTTTATCTTCACCTGATGATTTGTCAAGTGGTAACCTCTTGACAACGTTAATAAATTCGTCAGTGGATGGAAGGTCTGACGATACAGATCAAGGGGGTGACCATAAGCTCTTAAGAGTAAAGTTTTTTGAGATCGCGTAAGTGACAGATGTATACAAGTCATATACATCTGTCTCTTACACACACTCAAAATAACCTTACTCAAAGAGCTTATGGTCACCCCCCTGATCTGTTGATGGTCGTTGTCACTAGCAGGTAAGTCACAAAAAGGATAAAATAATTTGTATATTTCCTTAAAAAAAAGACAAATCTGTATACAATAGCAATTTTATTATCATATAATAATTGTCATACATCTGTATATTACTAAGTATAAATCTAAATTATGATATATCACAATAAATTCGGTATATTGCAGAATTTCCTCGCGTACATTTATTATTAAACGACTATTTGTAGAAATATTTACATCATGTTAGAACCCTGACTTTAAAAGGTCCTGAAAAAGGTTATGTTAGAAACAATAAAAAAGTATAAATTACAAAATTCTGGTGCCTCTTGGGCTACGTATTTTTCTGCCATCAAAATTAATAATCAGATAAGTACTTACCTTTCTATGTTTTTCTTACAATCGGTTTAGAAATTACGATAATATAAAGTAGAAAAACTTCAGTAACTCTATTGTCAGTTATAATGTTCAAAATAGTATGCAAAAAAAAGTAATTATAAACTATTATGATTAGTTTCAATAACATCTACCTCATTAGTCACTTGAATTAAATTAAATTGCATTGCTGTTTCAAATTATGCTATATAAATTTTTAAAGAAAATTACGAACAGTTTGAAATAGCTTGATATATTTTTCAAATATTGTCTGGGATACTTAAGCTAACCCTTTATATAGCTAATATACTGAAGTACTATATTTTAATAATCATTTTATAATTGTCATAGCACCAATTTTAAATCACATATGATAACAGTTTGACTTCTATATTTTAAATTATAAAAATGGCGATTATCTATATAATTGCACCTTGGGCATCATAGTTATACTTATAATGAAATAAGTTTTACGTATTACTTATTAAATAATATATAAATTCTTTCTAGTAATGTTAGAGCAGACGTGTTGGTATTCATCATAAAAATATTATTAAGTATAAATGTTTGTTCGTCCATAATGCCCTTCATGTACAATTTATATTAAAAGTACATGTATAATATTTATAGTTCCATTATTTAAATAATAAATTATAATATAAGCTATTTGGAGACCTCGTTAAGTTATGACTGACAGTTTCAAAGCGTCCTTTCCGAATATTGTTCTGAAAAGTTCTTGTTAATTCTGAATTGGGTCATTTTTCTTGCCTTTCACACAAAGTTCATGATTTGGAGGTTTTCCTGTCATCGACATCGGAATTTGGTGCCTTACCACCGACATATTATCAAAATGAGAGGTGAATTTTTTGACTTGTGTGATGCAGTATCTATCATTGTCTAGCTTTTGTGAAACACAGCACTGGCATCTTTAGTCACAACGGTGTGGCGTTATTATTGTACCACAGAAAATAGAAAAGAAAGAAAGAAAGAAAAGCATACCATAAAAACAAACAAAAACTTAAATACAAATAGAGAAATGCGCAGAACGCTAAAATATTTGTAGCCACGCAACTCAGCTCAGATTTTAAATTCTATGTGTACACAGAGACACATATTGAAACGCTTGGTTTGTCTCTTACAGTGGTTGTCGAAGCCGTGCGTGTATCATTTGCGTACAATGTTCGCTTGTCTGATGCTTGTACTGTCATTGGCTAGCTTTGTGTGTGCCCCAGAACGGCAACGACCAGAAACTCCATTGGTAAAAATATTTGTGGACTGGACACGCAATTGCGCTGAGCACAAGTTTCGGGTCTTATAGATCATAGCTCTTAGCCAAAGTCAGAATTTATCAGTGCACGACTCTGAGAGTCAGTGAAACGGTTTGTAAGAAAAGTTTGGACAATACCGTCCCTAGCAGTGGCAGTGCACCTCCATGAGTTGTTTTTAGAAGTGTAGATGTTGATGGTAAGGGTTTGTCAAGGTTATTCTTAGTTCAGAAGCACTTGGAGTCATGCTGCGAGCACCAGGCAGGTGAGATGGCGTCAGCACTAAGTCCTCGCTTGATGAGGCGTCCTCGTTGACGCTGCATGCGGGGCTCGGCCGCGTATACACTAGATGTTGGGTCCGACCATAGACGTTCAGCTACAGCGGCTGCTCGGGGCCAGATGCGGGTGTCTAGAAGAGAAAAAAAAAACATGAAACCAATAAAAAGCAACCAAAAACCAGGAAAACGACGCATATTTTGACGCCAACAGGTTCGATTGATCCACACTAACGCAAGAGTGGAGGGATTGGAAAGGAGAAAGGGAGCCCTTTGCCTTGTAGTGTAACTAAACACCCTAAACTATAACATTAAACAAATCTGACACCCAAGCATCCAGGTTTACCAAGGGATATCGTTTTACGCAGTTACGTTGGTAATCCTACTGCGAGTGTGTAAGTGTGTTTGTATGTTAGTTACTCAGATAGTTACTGGGGTCAGAAAGCCCTCTGATTGGTACATTTGGTCGATTGAATAACGGTCAAACTCTTTGCGTTGCCGTATTCACTTACGCAATACGGCTGCAGGTCTGACTTGAAAATGTTTCTAGAGACTAGGTGCCAAAATTCAAGTTCTATCTAATAACGTCAGTGGACGTAGGTCATTTCAGCGTACAAATTAATATAAAGTAGAAAATCTAGAATGATATGTTGTCACATAAATTACAACTGATAATCAAATATATAAAGTATTTTGATAAAATATACACTTTTGTGCATATTTCACCCTTTTTAATCCTCCTTTTATTAGTAGAAACCTCTTTTGAATACGCTCCAATCTCAATTTATGTGTAGCATAATTTGGCCTCCAAACAGTGCTACAGTACTCCAAAATGCTACGAACGTAACAGTTGTATATAATAAAAAAATTGTTTTAACCCGTCGAAAGCCAACCACATTTCTAATAACAAAACCCAACGTTCCAGAGGCTCGCTTAATGATGCTCTCTAAGCGAGGTATAAATGTGAGGTTTCTGTCAAATAGTACACCGAGCTCTTTAATTTGTTCCACTTTCTGGATGACGTGGGTACCAATGTAATAAACAGTCGGTACTAAGAGCTTCTTCCGAGAAAACTTAATATGAAAGGATTTTTTAATGTTTAAGTCCATGTCATTGTTAACACACCACTCAAATAATTTCTCCAGATCATTATGTAGTAACTCAGAATCATCGTTTGACTCAATTACTTTACTAAACTTGAGATCATCTGCATACATTAAACTTTCGCAGAAACGGAAGCATTCAAGTATGTCATTAACAAAAACAATAAATAATATTGGACCGATATGAGAGCCCTGCGGAACGCCCGACGTAATTGCACAAGTACCAGATTGGAAGCCATTAACTGCGTCAAAGTAGGAACGGTTCTTTAAGTAAAACATCAACCATGCCAATAAATTACCAGTAATGCCATATGCCATTATCTTTTCCATAAGGATATCGTGTGACACACGGTCTAAAGCCTTACTGAAATCGGTATAGATAACGTCAACCTATTTGCCAGTCAACAGCATCAACTAAGGATTCGGTGAAAGTCACCAGATTTGTACAAGTAGACCTGGCGCCCACAAAACCATGCTGGGAGTCATCAAGATAAAGTTTTATGTGTGACTGAATAGGAGGACAAATCAAAGACTCAAAAACTTTACCCATAGTAAACAGGAGAGAGATAGGTCTGTAATTGCCCACATTACCGATGATAAACCGATGTCTACTTATTTATATTTATGTCACAACACTTGGGGCCTTTGTCCAAAAGTGGACGTCTTTCGGCTAAAATAATAATGATGATGATGTTCACTTACCTAGTCCCTGTTCATCGATATACTCGGTCCACATAGCGACCTCTCCTCCCAAGAAGTTGTCATCTCTGGGCAGGGTGTGCGCGTACATCTTCCTCCAGTTGTTGTACTTGGTGGTGCCCCAGAACCCTCGGTCCAGGTACCACACGTCCTTGGGGATAGACACGGTTTTGTAGCCCAGCTTGATGAGCTGGTGGAGTAGGGGGCTGCTGACTGGCTCCCATACTTCTATGACGTATCTGGAAAATGGGAAGTGTGTTATGAGCTAACTTGTTCGATTTTTCTTGTTCGTTGCATCGTCAGCTATCCCTGCCACTCATGTGCTATGTAGCACTATCCCCAAAGGGTGTTTTAATTAATTTATTTATTTATTCAAAATCTGTTTACACTATAACATACAAAAAATCTGCCAAACTGTAAAACAGTTTGTCGTATATCCAACAGAGCAGACCTTTCGGCTAAAATGTTGATGACGCCGTAATACTGATTTTATGGTTACCTACATGTCATTTTAATAGTAGATTATTAACCAAGGGCTGTATGACATCAATTGCATACGAGGTTTTTGGCGCCTGAGCGAAGCGAAGGCGCTAATTAACCCGAGTATGCAATTGATGCTTACACCCGAGATAAATACTCTGCTTTACATATCGATTGTGAGGTAAGTAAACAACAAGACAGCAGGTTTCAATGAACATTTATTAAGAAGAAAAAAATGTGTATTTAATTAAAATTAATAGTAAAATTATTACAATTTGTAAGAGATATGGTCACGTTCTTTTTAGGAATATTTATAGTTTGAATATGAGTTTGTGATGATAAGACTTGAGTTTGAGTGACTTGAGGTTCTTGCATCGTAAATGGCGGCAGTTGACTGGTACTATTTTCTTCATTAAAAAATGGCTCAGATGATGTGCTTTGACGTGGTGATTTCAAGTTTATATTTTCTGTTATTTTAGAAGTAATTTTGCTTTTGTTTGCCATCGAATCTTCGATATAACCTTCGGCCACTTTGCTGGACTTCCAGCCGCCGTGCCTTTTTAACAGAGTGAGGTTGGCTCCCGAATCAGCCAATAGAGTCGCTGATGTTCTGCGAAAGCAATGCCCGGTGTATAACTCTACGTTACTCAGTTTTAAATATGTGGCTATTTGCTTTGGCATGCCTGTAAATTTGTTTTTTCCTATTACTTGTCTGTGGCATTTTCCTTTACTGTAATTAAGAAAAAAACGATTTGTATCCACGTTTTCAGGCCGAAGAGCTTGATATTTTTCAACATAATTTGCAAATTCTTCATGCACAACAAATGACCGGTCAATTTTAGTTTTCGTGTTAGGCAGTTTTATGAGTAGTAATTTGTTATGTTTTTCTACATTTTCTATTGTCAAGTTTGTCAATTCCACGGTTCTGCAGGCTCCCGATATCCCAAAAATTAGAACAACCTGTAAAAAAGACATAAGTTGTATTAAAGGCACCAAATTCGCATAGTATTTTTGTGAAATATTTTGGTAACTTATTAAAAAGGGCAAGTAAATACGTAGGTACCTTTATTGCTAAATAAATTTCATCCGGAGCTTCATTTAAGAATTTCTGTACTTCTTCTGCAGTAAATACCTTCGATTTCTTGCTTTTAAAGCCGTCAGACTGCCTTTTCAAGAAAGCAGTAAGTTTAGAAAAATCTTTCAAATTCACGTCATGTTTTGTTATCATTGTAGATTTTAGCATGGAATAAAAGCACCATAAACTGGAAGCCTCTTAGATAATTCATCAAAATATGATATAAAAACACTTTCAGAAAGAGATTTCACTTTTTTTTCTGACCGCCATTTCATAAATTCGTCGTATGCCTTTACATATCTTTCTTTCGAGTTCGGCGGTAATATATTTTCGACTACTGTTTTTGCCCTTTCTTTAATAAAATCGGGCGTTAGATCTATGTCTTCGTCACTAGACATGTTTAAAACTTTTGAAAAAGAACTCAAACAAGAAAATTAATTATTTTCGCGATGCTTTCGCGCCTACTAGTAGACTGCCTTTTTTTTTTTCACGCACGCAAGCGCGTCAAATCTTGCTGGCCAGTTTGATTTTTAAATCGATTCCATCTAACATACGATGTGGAAACAAATAGTTCCATATTTAAAATAAAATCTTTATAAAATAAATTGTCTAGATTCCGATTCGAGTAATTAATGGATACCGAGACAAAAAATATTAACTTTTTAAAAATATTCTTCGTGCAGTATGAGTATGACAGTTCTTTTTTCAAATTCCAAAACCTATGCTGTAATGATAGTCATACACCCCGGCATTCAGGGGTGTAAGGGTGTACTTACAGAGCAAGAGATATGTAAATATATTTTATCGTTAAGTGATGCTACTATGTGCTCTTTTACTGTACTCGATTGAATTTGATTTAATAAAACAAAATCAAATAGTTTATTTCAAATAAACCTTAGTAGAATAGTACTTTTAAATTGTCAAACCAAAAACACAAAAGATGACTCTAGTTGCAAATTCGCAAGCGTCAGTAAGTCTTAATGGAGAAGAATTTGCAAGAAACTCCACGGACACTCTTTTCCATCAGTTTTAATTTTTTTTTTTGGTTTCATTATTCTTGTTGAAAAAAAACAAAATAATATATGTGAGAACAATGTAAAAAGACGTGCACGTAAAAACTTCTAGAGTAACAAACAATTAAAAAAAAGTACAATAACAGGCCGAGGCAGCAAAGTTATGACCAATCGCAACTGATGGTGCCCGTTCACGAACATGACTCATGGATCGGCACCACTCAGCTCAACCATCATGAAGGGAACCGAATGATCCAACACATGTGCCACCAAAACACACCATAACTTCCAATTCAAAGTAACAAATCCTCTGAGTTTGGTAGTTTTCATAAGCGAAATTCGTTTCTGTAAAAGTACTCACGTCAGCAATTCAAAATGGTTTTTTAAACTAAATGTAATATCACTTATTATCAAGACAATGAGCCCAAACAAGAGGAGTTGTTATGACCATCTTTCGTCTCCGTCATGAGATCAGCTCCATAGTACCAAATTATTAAAGGTTGAAAGGTTGACTGGTAGAGAATGGCTTGCTGCATTAAGTCCGCCTATGTATCACCATTGTACATGAAGTTTGTTTTTTTTTTCCAAAGTTACATAAATAAAAAGGTGACAATAAGTTACCTTTCTTTATTAAGGTTTTCACTGATCCTGTGTGCCTGGGTAAGTTCGGAGGACCAGAGCATAACGGGTTGCTTGGGCGAGCCGGCAGCCTCCACAGCCTCATCCCAGGCCTTCAGAGACTTCTCGTGGAACTCCCCCCACAGCTTGATGAAACCTTCCATCGTATTGATGTCGTAATTCTTTTCTTTCATGTAGTCTGTGATCTCTTCCGTGTTGTTCCAGCAATCGATGTACACCTGCAATTATTTAGTTGAGGATTATGGTTAGAATATAGGTAAGAATATTCATGAAAACCATTTGTTCAAATGCTGGTGAGTTAGAAAGTTCGCTGCAGCGCTAAACATTATTTATGTTGTCTAATCAAACAACCAAAACATGCAGCGCTAGACCGCTTATAAAGTTTAGTTTACTCACGATCAAAACGTAAGGTAAGGTGTGTGGATTGCAGTATAGTTCAATCGAACAGAGTGTGTATTTGGATCACCATCTAGTGCGTATATATAGTACATACTAGCTGACCCTGGGGGTTCGCTCCCGTCAACTGGCTACCTACCTGCCCTGCCTACCCTGGCTACCTACCTACCCTGCCTACCCTGGCTACCATGGCTACCCTGCCCCAAACCTGGCTAGCCTGGCTACTCTGGCTACCCTGGCCACCCTGGCTACTCTGGCTACCCTGGCCACCCTGGCTACTCTGGCTACCCTGGCCACCCAGGCTACCCTGGCTTCCCTGGCTACTCTGGCTATTCTGGCTACCCTGGCTACCTTGCCCCTACCATGGCTATCCTGGCTACCATGGCTACCCTGGCTACTCTGGCTACCCTGGCCAACCTGGCTACCCTGGCTTCCCTGGCTACCCTGGCTTCCCTGGCTACTCTGGCTACTCTGGCTACCCTGGCTACCTTGCCCCTACCCTGCCTATCCTGGCTGCCATGGCGACCCTGCCTACCCTGCCTACCCTGGCTACCATGGCTACCCTGGCTACCCCTCCCCAAACCTGGCTACTCTGGCAACCATGGCTACCCTGGCTACCCTGGCTACTCTACCTACTCTACCTACTCTGGCTACCCTGGCTACCTTGCTCCTACCCTGGCTACCCTGGCCACCCTGGCTACCCTGGCTTCCCTGGCTACTCTGGCTACCCTGGCTACCATGCCCCTACCCTACCTACCCATGCTACCATGGCTACCCTGGCTACCATGGCTACCCTGGCTACCATGGCTTCCCCGGCTACTCTGGCTATCCTGGCTACCTTGCCCCTACCCTGCCTACCCTGGCTACAATGGCTACCCTGCCCTACCCTGCCTACCCTGCCCCTACCCTGCCTACCCTGGCTACCCTGCCTACCCTGCCCAAAACCTGCCTACCCTGGCTACCATGGCTACCCTGCCAAAAACCTGCCTATCCTGGCTACCCTGCCCAAAACCTGCCTACCCTGGCTACCATGGCCACCCTGGCTACCCTGGCCACCCTGGCTATCCTGGCTACCCTGGCCACCCTGGCTATCCTGGCTACCCTGCCTACCCTACCTACCCTGGCTACCCTGCCTACACAACCTACTCTGGCTACCCTGCCTACCGACCTACAAATTTTTATCTATCATCTATAGTTTTCTCAGCGCACGCCAAATAATGTATTTTACTGGCAACATTTTGCTACCTTGGGTTACATTATTGCAATTTTCATAAGGGTCTCAATTTTTTTTAAATTTTTTATAGCCTATGACACTCAGGAATAATGTAGCTTTTTACTGGTGAAAGAATTTTCAAAATCGGTTCAGTAGATCCAGAGATTACCCCTTACAACGTCACAAACTCACAAACTTTACCTCTTTATAATAATAGTATAGATATATCGATGGGTTAGATATAGTAGTCGGCTACGGTTTTTTTTGGATAGGTGGCTAATTTATTTGGAAGCCGTACCTATCCTCTAAGTAAGCGAGAAAGTCGTGAGTTTAGTCATCATAAACTGTAGTTTAGTAGGTCATCTAATTGACCCATGGAATAAAATTTAATTAAGAATAATGGACAGATGTAAGAGCGCATCTAGTTTAGAAGTAGTACAGCTAAGTAAAGCTTTGTTTCCGTCAATCTGTTTGAGAGTATCCATCAAAAAATATTTATGACTCCTATTAATAGTTTGCTTCTTCTATTTTATTTTTATTTTTACACCACAAAAATATATCTACAGGACAAACATTTATAAAAGCAAGAGTACAATGGGCGGTCTTATCGCACAGGTCAATCTCTTACAGATAACTTTTTATCCTTCTACTCCTATACCTTCTATTCGCCCTGTCTAATAGCGGTTGGCAGGCGTTAAACACTGATAGAATGAAAGTTTGTCTGAACCATATAGGATGCCTCACCTCATCCCCTCCCATATACGCAGCGCGGGCACGCCGCGGGCACAGTGTCCACGATATCCTGGTATAGGTCCCCCAGCACGCAGTACACGGCCTGGTTGTAGTCTATAGGATGCCTTACCTCATATCCTTCCATATGCAGCAGTGCGGGCGCGGGCACAGCGTCCACGATGTCCCGGTACAGGTCACCCAGCACGTGGTACACGGCCTGGTTGAAGTCTATAGGATGCCTTACCTCATCCCCGCCCATAAGCAGCAGCGCGGGCGCGGACACGGCGTCCACGATGTCCCGGTACAGGTCACCCAGCACGTGGTACGCGGCCTGGTTGAAGTCTATAGGATGCCTTACCTCATCCCCGCCCATAAGCAGCAGCGCGGGCGCGGACACAGCTTCCACGATGTCCCGGTACAGGTCACCCAGCACGTGGTACGCGGCCTGGTTGAAGTCTATAGGATGCCTTACCTCATCCCCGCCCATAAGCAGCAGCGCGGGCGCGGACACGGCGTCCACGATGTCCCGGTACAGGTCACCCAGCACGTGGTACGCGGCCTGGTTGAAGTCTATAGGATGCCTTACCTCATCCCCGCCCATAAGCAGCAGCGCGGGCGCGGACACAGCTTCCACGATGTCCCGGTACAGGTCACCCAGCACGTGGTACGCGGCCTGGTTGAAGTCTATAGGATGCCTTACCTCATCCCCGCCCATAAGCAGCAGCGCGGGCGCGGACACAGCTTCCACGATGTCCCGGTACAGGTCACCCAGCACGTGGTACGCGGCCTGGTTGAAGTCTATAGGATGCCTTACCTCATCCCCGCCCATATGCAGAAGCGCGGGCGCGGGCACAGCGTCCACGATGTCCCGGTACAAGTCCCCCAGCACGCGATACACGGCCTGGTTGGCTGGGTTCAGCTGTCCACACGGCGGCTGCACGCACAGGTGGCGCCACGGCCACTGGTTCACGCACACGGCAAGGTTGCCGAGGCCATACTCCTGGAAACGGCAGTAACATATCATCACGCATGAATTCCTCGAAGGGTTAGGCAGATGTGCACTGTGAGGGGGTAGCTCAGAGAGCTTTGAATAATATTCAGAAATTACTTTAATACGTTATATTGTATCAACAACGTGCCTTAATTCAGGCCTACCTACCGAAGTGTCAAACGAAGGTAAACAAAAACATCTTCAATTATTTTGCAAGCGTTTCAATTTAAATCACCTTCCAAAACTAAATAGTTGTCTGTTGCCAGCCTTATAATAGGCTAGAAGGTTGCCTCTAAATGAGTGAGTCCACACATTAGCTACGCCCCTCCGAATCATCATCATCATCAGCCTATAGCTGCTGGACATAGGCCTCTCCAATTGCACGCCATTTGGTACGATTTTCGGCAACTGTCCAGCTGCTACCAGCCACCCTGCGAAGGTCGTCGCTCCACCTAGCCTGAGGGCGTCCTACCTTACGTTTACCAGTTCGCGGTCTCCACTCAAGAACACGTTTACCCCAACGACCATCGGTTCTACGACTTATATGGCCGGCCCATTGCCACTTCAGCTTACTTATTCTGTGAGCTATGTCGACAACTTTGGTTCTCTGCCGGATCACCTCGTTTCGGATTCGATCCCTTAGAGAGACTCCGAGCTATGGAAAGGGCTATGCCCTTTCCATAGCTCGGAGTCTCTCGCTGAGCAACTTTGAACTGATGAACCAGCCGTATTGTGAGTGTCCACGTCTCGGCACCGTAGGTCATAACAGGTGGGACGCACTGGTTGACGACTTTAGTCTTCAGGCTTTGTGGAATACGAATAGAAGCTCAGAATCATATGAAGTGCTTCTATTCTACGTTTTGAAAGGTTACATCAATCCTACCTTATCCTAACCCGAACATTTCACCCACATTTCGCAGTTATGTTTAAGTCCTAATGTAATAGGGGCGAGCCTATTGCCATCAACTGGGCATACATCCAGAATCCAGGCTGCCGAACAACATTTTGCTCGACCCGAGTATCTAACCCAGGACCACATTTTCAGTAGTAGCGCTTGCGAACACTAGACAAAGACAGTAAACGGCAGTAAGTTCATGCAAAACTGTATGGAGGTATGCGGTTCAGGTTGGAACGTCTCATATATTAAAAAGGGACTACGGAGGATCCTCTGACCAGACGGGTGTTGTGTCTGGTCCGGGCAACTATCTAACGATCTGTTTTATATTTCCAAATAGCGCCAAAATCTTTGCTTGCGCGATGTAGGGTTTCATGGTTTAGTTCGTACGTAGCGTCATAGATGGCGCTATTAGTGATAAGGCTGGTAAAAAAATAACGGGTTGAATTTCGTCATAGAGAAATTTCTTCAGGTAACCGGATAGAAAGTATGTGTGAAACCTGCGTGAAAAAAGATCAAATCCACTTTTTCATAATGTGTGATTGACAAACGAACAGTCAAACTAATAAATAACAAGTATGTTAACAGGAAACAATATAAAAACTTACTTTATGTGTGGATACTTGACAAGATAGTCAAGGTGAATAATAATAGCACTAGAACTAGCATAGGCGGATCTGGGAGGGGCGGGAACATAGACTACTATTAAATAGGCGGGAACACCCCAGACGGCTCAGTCGAGACTCTGAGAGACCTATTGATGTCATTTTGATTTGTCACTGTCATTTTGATTTGTTTATTTTTGCGTATTTACGTTGGGCATATATATTTCACGAGTAGGTTTCAATATGTATGATTTGTCCTAAACATTTTTCGAGCTCGCTTCACTTGGTCTTGCAGCTAGATAATAGCTATCAATTCAATTTCTGTATGAATTGTCAAAATAGCTTAACTAGATTGGCTTCTAAAGTTGTCGAGCTCGTTTCGCTCGCTCTTACATCTTTGTAGCTTTTGGCTGTTCCGTCTTTGTGCAAATAACTCGTATTTGGTTCGTAATGTTATAAGGGATACCGATCTGAAGTACTAAAATATTTAAGCTCGCTTCGCTCGCTCTTGCATCTGAGGTGTCCTGAGTAATATCACTTCTGTTAAGTTTAAAAAAAAGCGAAATCCTATAATTTGTACCTCTTTTAAAGTAATTGCGGTAAAGTAACTAGTAGGAAGTACCTACTTGGTGGTAAGGAGCACGAGGAAAAGAATGACTTTGTTTAGAAACATTACTTTGACTAGCGTTATATTGATACAATCATTAAGCACAGTTCTACCATAAAACCGACATCTATAGTCGAATTTGTTACAGCCCCCTGAAGAATGAACTACCTAACTCCTTACTTATCTTACCCTTCTGGCCCTTCCCCCCCCACCCCCCTCAGAAATCTTGGATCCGCCACTGAGAACTAACTAACTACTCAGTGATCCAATCCTGGAATAGAAGCATTTAAAGTTCATCAACATGGTATTAGCGTGCGACTATTGAGACGATTCTCAGTATCCGCTCAATACTGGAACATTGCCCATTAAAACGAAGGACCGGTGTTTCTTAATCAATAATGGCTATTTAATTGCCATACAGTATAAATTTATATGAAGGTACCTAGAAAACGAACAAAAAAAAAACTGGCAAACCATATCCACCTTGATAGCAATGGTTGTCCCGTGAGTTCGAACCCAAGCAGGCACATTAATTTTTGTTATTTATTTCTTCACCACTGCTTTCAAAATGGTGAAGGAAAACATAGTGAGGTAATCAGCATGTCTTAGAACTAATAAGCCTCACAACATCCTCAGGGTCGAGTAGTTTCAAGGATTTCATAACAGTATTGCATTGTTTTATGGAGGCATGCAGAAAAGGGAGTAAAGGCCCGAATACTCCATTAAAAAGGGAGGATCCTACGACCATACGGGTGTGGTGTCTTGACCGGGCAACTGTCCAACGTTTTCTGACGGACTCTTAAATTGTTTATTGTTCAAATCACGCCGAAAACTTTGGTTGCGCGATGAAGCCGCTACAGTTTAACGGACTTGTATCCGCATTTCCACGTCCAAGCGCCTATTTTGCGTACGGTATTCAACATTAGAATTACGGTGCTATTGCAGGGATTAACTCACCGGTCCCCACTGCCAGCCGTTGCCGGCGTGCGCCGGTGAATCGATCTCGATCACAACTCGCACGCCTCGCACTTGAGCGTATGTTAGCAGCTTCCTCACTTCTTCTGCAGAGTAGATCTCCCTTGCGGAATAGGCACCGTACCTAAAAATTAAAACAGAAAACGTATTAACCAGATGCCTATTTTTTTTTTGGTGGGTAGTCATACAATGACTTCTCCCGCTCTGGGTGAGGCGAGAGGGCGTTTCAGACTTTTACTGACTAAAACCCACCCGTGTTCCTTCAGTTGCTTGAGCCAGGGCCGCGGCAATTCTTTTTCAAATGTATCCGCGAACCAGACAGGCATCGGCCCTCGCGGACCCCGTCAGTTCTGCTGACATCTCTTTGAGACGCGCGTGAAACACAACGCGCCGGTCGGGCCTAGTCCTTATCGGACCGCGAGCTAGTCGGAGGGCGTCTCCTGCGGTGGCTAGGGGCGTGATGGCATCTCCGTAGCGTCTCCCTCACGCTTTCCGCCTTCTCCTTCGTGAGCATTACTGCTTCGCAGAAGGAGGAGACAGCTTTCCATACCCTCTCACTCCGTAACATGGCCTGAACCAGGGCCAGACGCGAGAGGTTGACATCGTGCCAACAACGTCCCAGCTAGACAATCCATGTCCACAATATCCTAGACAGCGTTAAAAGATCCTTGTAACACTGTACCAACCAACAACGTCTTAGCTAGACAATCCATGTACACAATATCCTAGACAGCGTTTAAAGATCCTTGTAACAATAATTTAGTAGGTCAAAGAGGCCCTTAACAGAAACAAATTAGGATCGCAAATTTCCACAAAAAAAAACAAACCCAAAAAAAATTAAGAAAAGAAACTGACCTGGTAAATTGCGGTACTCTTGTAGACTCCAGAGGAAAACTATGCGTGTCAGTAACATGCCAGTGGAAGACGTTCATCTTGTTGGCGGCCATGCCATCGATGGTCCTCAGGACATCTACCATAGGTATGAAATGTCTGCTAGTGTCAAGAAGAAGTCCTCTGTAGGGGTAGGTGGGACGGTCACGGATCTTAGCTCCCGAGACCAGTAGGAGGCTGCAAGCCTTCTGATCGGAGAAGTCAGGTCTGTCAGACGCTGTCAGTTGAGAGAACGTCTCTAAAGCATGACGCGCTCCGTAGATTGTTTCTGCAGTTATGCGAACTGATATCTGGTCTTCTAAAATAATAAAATCATTTTGATTTAGGCAGATGTAGTGTTTGGAAAATAATAAGCCAATAATTAGAAATATTTAGTACCTAAACGGTGAGTTCCTAAGGCAGTAAGGGCTAGAGAAGTTGATACTAGGACTAGTTATAATTATAGGAAAAACCGGCCAATGGCGTGTCGGATGCCGAAAATTGTGTGATACGTGTGTATCACTCAATGTCTACATGTTTTAAACCCCGTTTCGCCAAATTGTGTTTGCAGCGGCCTATTTAGGTACGCAATCGATTGTGTGCTTTCCATAAAGGTCAAGCAGTGCTTAACAAAACGCAACGAACCTTTAGTCTGGACATCAAGCATGTATTCCTCGTCGGTGCTCCACGTCAGGGTGATGTCTGCGCTCTTCACGTTGAGGTAGACCACCACGGGCGTCTCAACCATGTCTGTGACCTTTCCGTCACATTCCGCCAGCAGATTGGGACCCACTAGCTTCGTCATCTCCACCATGATTGACAGAGCTTCTGCGGGCACATTTTGTAGATCGAATCTGCGAAACATTTTTGAAAATTTAATAGGACTATTGACATTTTAATGATTATCTGATACGAATGTTATGATTGATAGCCTAGAGGGACATAAGCAATACAAATCACCACGTACCCCACCATAGAAAACAAAAACAATAAAATCGAGCGAATGTTATAATAAATTGATAGCCTAGAGGGACATAGGCAATACAAATCACCAGGTACCCACCCTAAAAAACAAAAATAATAAATCGAGCGAATCTTATGTTTGATAGCCTAGAGGGACATAGGTAATACAAGTCACCAGGTACCCCACCATAGAAAACAAAAACAATAAAATCGAGCGAATGTTATAATTGATAGCCTAGAGGGACATAGGTAATACAAGTCACCAGGTACCCACCCTAGAAAACAAAAACAATAAAATCGAGCGAATGTTATGATTGATAGCCTAGAGGGACATAGGTAATACAAGTCACCAGGTACCCACCCTAGAAAACAAAAACAATAAAATCGAGCGAATGTTATGTTTGATAGACTCTAGGCTACAGGGACATAGGGAATACAAATGACCAGGTACCCACCCTAGAAAACAAAAACAATAGAATCGAGCGAATGTTATGATTGATAATCTAGAGGGACATAGGCAACTTTTACCCATGATATTTTTACAAAGTACAAGCCAACGTAAGTCAGTACTTAATACTACAGGTTTGCGCCGCATCTGTTTAACCATGGACAACGGGGTGAGTCCCTTGTCCACTGCATACGAGTACCCACTTCAGCTTTTAAAAAGTATTTTCTAAGGCTGCACACCTCGCGGTAGTGAAGAGTCTCAGCATTTAAAAAGCCTCGACCCCCATACTTCCGTGGGATGTACAGTCTCATCATCGATGATCGTGGGTGATGCATCCAACGTCCGGACCCTCCTATCGAGGGCGTTGAGTTCGGTCTAAGCCCATGCATTACAGTACCAATTGTTTGACACCGAGAAGCCGAGATAGCACATACACATACAGATATGTGACGAAACCAAGCGGAAATACCAGAACAAATTAATCTACCCACATCCCGTACAATAGAATTAAGTTTTTGTTAATAAAATACAACTGCTTTATCATTTCCTATGTTTTTGCTGCATCACAATCACAATCAATTCGTCAACACAGACAAAATAAAATGTAGGTAGTTCTGTAATTTAGCCACATAACCTTCGGTCAAAATCTTTGTAAATAAATTGCCGGAGATCATAATTATGAAGTATGATCTGCTATTCAATGTCACCGTGCATGGTGATGGAGCGATATCTGTAAATGTTATATTATAGTCTCGTGCGAAGACAAATCTGGCTGTCGCATCAGGGGGTCTACTCCCTAAGCACGAAGTCCATCTTTTCGGCCTTAGTTACGGGCGTTTCCTACTCCTAACACCTACGTACGGATGATTCGTTCGGGGCCCGAACTAAGAATGAATGACAACACAATTTGACAGTTGTACCTACTCACGATCTGTCCGAAAAATTTAACTTAACACTCGTTTTTTTCACTCCAAAGTTTCGAAGTACTTTCGAGGAATTTTGAGGACGGGGCCCATAAGTTCGTTGACGGAGGTAGGGATTAGACCACCAGGTCCTAATCTATACCACTTACCTGAATACGGAATGGAACCGTGTGCAATATTCAACTTAATAGAGTAAAGTAAATGGTAGTTGTGCTTGTAAGAACACATCTTATACTTAGATACTATCAAATGGAACTACATAATTATCATAAAACAAAAGTTTATGCCTGACTCTGTAGTACCTACATCCTTATTACGTCACTTATGTTTAAGTTTTTAACTAGGTAAATAATAGTAGTTTTTGCAATGGTCATGGTCATATATTAAAATTAAAACACGAGCGTAGGTTTATCACATGAGGCAAAGCCGAATCTATTTTATCTTCACTCATACAGTTGTAATAAAACAAAAGTGGAAACGGAAAAAATATGTGGTATGGCGGGCAATTTGGATTCTCAGCAGGCGCATCCATAGACAATGATACTACTTTTCAACATTAACTCAATGAGCCGCCCTTAAGCGCCAATAAATTAAAAAGTAAACGTGTGCTATAAAAATTAAAAAGTTATTTTATGATGCAGTTGTTTGAAAATCGAAGGAAAATGTTCACTGTAATGTTTTTTTTTTTTTTAATTTTACTTATCCACGAATATAAAGTACGTTTTTGGAATTCATATTTGGAACATTACGTTGTGAGCGTAGATAGAATATTTTAATTACATTCGGTAAGGTGAATGTGTGATAAACTACACTATTCTAAAGTACTTTGATAAATTTTATAAGCTATAAAAGATTACTCTCGTCATAAAACAGCACAGTCGGCGTGTTTTTGCGATCACGACTGTCAAATAAACGATGTTTGGGTCGTAGGTCGAGGAACCGCTAGTGCTCAACTGTTTAAGATAGGTTGTTCACCCCTGACGAAGTGACGAGCTCCGACAAATCGCTTCAATGGAGTGTTAGGGCTGCCAAAGACAGACGACAAAAACTTTTTCACAAAAAATCAAACCGACTTCCTTGTCTTTTGTACCCATTGTTTTCCGTTATTCGACACCAACTTCGGAAAAGGAATTTATTTTTCTCTTTGAAGTGTATTGTTTTGGAAGTCGGTTTGATTGTTTGTGAAAAAGTTTTATTTTCGTCTTTTTAGTTTTGGTAGGTACTTCCAATTAACATGAAAATCATTTATAGCCAAATTAGATCTCATGACAATTCCAATAAGCCCAATTACGGCTAGGATCCATTGTTTTATTTCGGCGTTCCAGTGGCCATTGTGGTCTTCTTCATCAGGTCCACTTCACTAAATGATACTTTCTGAGTGCAAATGCAAGTGAGAGAGTGCAATGATTGAATTATTGATGAAAATACCAAAATCGCCATATGAATGCCTATAATATTTGAAGATTTCCCTAGATTTGTCTAGGATCCTATCATCAGGTCCTGGTTTCCTTAATATGGTACCAACAAAAACAGATATCAGCATACAGTAGATATATGCTTTCCAACAAAAAAAGAATCATCAAAATCGGTTCATAACGACGAAGTTATCCGCGAACACACATAAAACAAAATATACATATGGTCGAATTGCGAAGCCTCCTCCTTTTTGGGTACTTGGTTAAAAATAAAGAGTGAAATATTTACTGTCAACACTGTACAATGTAGGTACATACAGAATCATACTTTAGTATTAATAACAAAAAGTTTGCTTAAAATATCCTACCGGATTAGCAACCGTTCAGCATAACATAGCTAGGTGGTCAATCTAGAATCTCCATGCAAACTACGCACACATCCAGGCTGCTGAAAATTTTCTAATAGAAAAACCAAACATCACTGTGCTCCACCTGGTTTAGAAGCCAGGATCTCCGCAAACGTATGTCTTTGATAGCATTATGATAATAAACTAAGATAGCTCGGTTTCTTTCTCACGGCACGGGATCCCAGCGCTAACATAGAAAATTTGGTTCAAATAAATGTCACTAGATGGCGTGATATGCATTGATTTGTTATTGAATTGCATCGCTTACTATCAGGAGAGATAGTGGTCAAGCGCGAGCCTATATCAGATAAAAAATAAAGAATTATGTGATCAATTAACATTTTCTAGAATTGATCATAAAAATTGTAGGTTCTTTTTTAATCAACTCTCCTACGCATAAAATTATGGAATATTGGGCTCTAATCCACTTTTCAAAGATTATTTGAACGGATCATTTAAAATTTATTCCAATAGATCTAAGCCTAAGGAAAGGGCTCATATCTTTCAAACTACTTGGCGGAATTTTATAATTAAGACATCGTTCGATAGGTCTTGACCGCCCAAGTGTTCTTTGCTAAGTGCCATTAAAAAAAAAGGAACATGGCGCATTTTGGCCGCCATATTGTGGGGGTTGTTTTTTTTTTTCTTCCATACCCATCGAATGGGGTATCAAAATGAAGGATTTTTAGAGGAGATTACAAAAATATAAACTACTTTTATGTTTAGATTAGATTAAGACGGGCTGGTGTCCGCAACTCCACGTCTAAGCGCGTATTTTGCGTACGTTTAAAAGTCATTTGAAAAAAAAAAAAAAAAAAAAATTGTAGTTAAATAATAAAAAAATATTTAAATATCAAAAACCCGCCTGCTTAAGAAGCGAACTAAAAAGCTGTTAACAAGAAAAAATCATGCTCTGCAGTCGGAGGATACATATTCGTAAACTGGCTGACCCAGGGGGTCAGCAAATCCTCCGACAGCACAGGCTGTTTTTGTTTTTTTTTTTTTTTTTGTAACACATTTTGGTACAATGACACTATAAAAACGTGTAAAAAAATACTATAAAACAAATCGTCAGAGTATTTAAAGAAAAAATTGTCACGAATCGAGAAAACCCTTTTACTTGCAAGTCGCTGCTAACACCATCTACAGCCGTGGAACGGGATCCAAAAGCGACCGAAGTTATTATAAAAATAATCATCTTATTCAGACGAAAAACGCTAGTTACGTCGGCTCGGTTTCTTTGTATGGGATGAGGCATCTGTAGACTGTATTCTACTATTATATTATCTGTACGGGTATTCATGAGGATGCTAACTCAACAGATAATTGGACATTATTCGCAAATATCGTAATTTCTAAGCAAAGACTTGAAATGGCAATCCGTTAAGTTGTACATAAAGTGGTACTGATGTGTAAGCCTTGTTAGCCAACTTAGTACCTATTTGAAATACAAATATTAACACATGTCAATGGTACGCAAGGTTAGTGACCTGTGGCCGGCGACCTAACTTGAACTTGTTAGAACGAAATATTGATCGTTATATAACGCCATTCTATATTTATTTGTAGATTATTGTTTTCGTGGCCTTTAGCTCGTTGTTTAATAATAACAGCTTCACGGGTCAATCTTTAAGGATAAGTTTGCCCTAGTAATTCTTCCATACAAACATAGTCTGGCGATTACTCCTCTGTCTGACGATATACGCTCAAAATAAAAAATTATATCAATTTGTCTCATCATTATCTAGCCCTGAATGGAAACAAAAAAGTAAAAAAACTGTTTGCAAAAAAATACTACCGACTTCCAAATACAAAACTACAAAGTGAAAAATAACTTAATTTTTTGAAGTCGGTGTCTATCGTAGGTACCATTTTTTGCGTTATAGACACCGACTTCAAAAAATTAAGTTATTTTTCACTTTGTAGTTTTGAATTTGGAAGTCGGTAGTATTTTTTTGCAAAAAGTTTTTATATAATTACATTCAGTAGTTTTTTCATGATACTCATACTCCCAAAGATCTTTTAATAAAATTAATCTTTCCTCTTTGTAATATTAGTATATATATAGAAGTAACTGGAAATAATTGTCAAATGGAGGTATATGAGTTTCAATATACTAGTAAGTACCTACCTAAATAAATACAACTGAACATGGTTTTTAAACCCCGACGAAAAAAGAGGGGTGTTATAAGTTTGACGTGTGTTGCTGTGTATCTGTGTGTTTGTCTGTGGCACCATAGCGCCTAAACGGATGTACCGATTTTGATTTAGTTTTGTTTTGTTTGAAAGGTGATTTTGTCGAGATTGTTCTTAGCTATGTTTGAATAAAATCGGTCCGGTCCACCCGTTCAAAAGTCATGGGCGTTTTACTGTTTGAATCGGAGTGTTTTCGCAAGATATCGTGTCATAATTACGTGTTCAATAGATTGCCGATCGAAGCGTATCTACTATGTACTGGATAAATTATGAAGCATGAAATAAAAATGTGACGGGGGTTTTTAAATTTTGAAATTTTACATGTAACCAAAATGTTTGTAACTCATGCCGAGTGAAAGTGTCAAGGACGCCCTTTACCGTTGTTTTGATCGTGTTAGCGACATTTTATTCGTATCGTTTTGAAATATTGGAATATATTGGTAGACAGATGTTAACGACCTTTTTCTTATCTGGTGGTCACTTACCGTCTTATTAATAAACGTGGACTAAGGTAAGATTAACTTTATTCCAAGCATTAGGTTGGTACTAACAAATTTCCGTATTAATAAACACGGAATAAGGAGGGATTATACTAATCTGACACTAGTATCGGTCTTTAAGTTAAACCATGGTGTCAGCTAGTTTAAGGTTGGAATAAGAGTAGTGTAACTATGACAAACACTTTTTTTTTCTCCCTTCTCGGACAGGCTAAGGTCTAAGACTATACCGCCTCGTCTTCAGTGCATAATATCGTTTTTGAATTCTTTAGTATGCATTAGAATGCGGATGCAGATTCTAATGTTTTTTTGGAGTATTTGGCACCAAATTTATCGCGTAAGCTTTGCGGCTTAATACAATTAGGTAGTATTAGGTTAATAAAATTCTCCGCTTCACTATCTCGAGATCGCTTCTGTAAATGATTTCACATATTGTCCAGATGCGTAGACAGTTGAGACACAAAACTACACCAATTTTATATCACAATATCCACTAGGAATCAATTTGCAAATAATATTAACTGCCGCTGATTACACTCGAAAAAATCCCGCCAAAACTCGCGCAAACACAATTATTACATACCTTTTCCTCTTCATCCCAGTTAACTGAGCAAATACGTTTTGTGTTCATCATTTTATGAATTTTTTAATATCAAAGATATTGAGATAATTTAAAATTCTCTAAATCCTCCAAATCTCTATGGAAGATGTCATTTTTTTTTTCTTTATTATGTCTTCAACTTGCTTATTTTCATTCACTAATTCATTATTTTACTTTTTAATTCAACTGTGTTGCCAGAGCTTACACGTAAATCCAAGACTAAGAAATGAATAATTAGTCCGAGATTATTTCATGTTTATTTATTTATTTATTTATGTATTCTTTATTGTACACCAGAAAATACAGTAACAAAAGAAACTTAAAACTAAAAATATACAACGGGCGGCCTTATCGCATTGCATTCATGTTTATTAATAACATTGCTAAATCTATGCTAATCCTTAGTTACTCCGGGATTAGCTAGTCCAAGAGTAACTTCGAAGTAAGCTGGGAATACGCCATTTTTATTAATGTTACGGTTTAAAGATATTTTTTTTCTCAAACAACAGATTACAGTTCACAGAAACTTAACTAACTTAACACTAGGTAGTAGTTAATATTACGACATCCATATATCGAAGGAACCTGACGACATAGTAAAATTTATTAAAACATGGATAGATTAACAATAACAAACAAAGCAGTTTTAACAAAACTCACATATCTTTTCATCTGTTGTTATGAGGAAAACAATAGTAAAATAAAACCATTACTCTTACTCTAATATTTTAAGAGGAAAGATTTGATGTTGTCGGTTTGTCGGTTTTAACTGGTTTTGGAAATTCATTCACCAGTAGAAAGCTACATTTTATATCCCGGAAACAGGTCCTGCGGGGTGGACCGAAGCGAAGCCGCGGGGTAAAGCTAGTCGTCTTATATAAAGTTCCTTAGACCTTTTTTAAAGGTTGGTATACTAGTACACTCTCTGACAATTTTTTTGAATAAATAAATTTTATGTAATTTATTGTATAACCGAACACCCTCACATTGGATAGACTTTATGCCCGGTTATTCCAGTCCAGTGATCCAGCGAGAATCCAGTCCAGTGCTGGACTGGATCTGTAACGTCTACATTATTCCAGTTATTTAGAAGCCGTTGAAGTGTGAACACTACAGTGATGACAAGCAACCAATACGTGATTACTGTGTCAGCACTGGAATGGCACTGGATTAGCCGTCTACATTATTCCAGTTGCACTGGATTGGTCGCACTGGATTCAAAAGTAGACCGCCAATCCAGTTACTGGACTGGAATGCTAACTGGATTCAGTGCATTCCAGTGCCGTTTTACATTTTTCCAGTAAACAATCCAGCGCTGGATTCGATCGCTGGACTGGAATAATGTAAACCGGGCAGTTATTATAACTCTGTAACTGGGTTGTGAAGGTCAGATAGGCAGTCGCACAATGTAATGTGCTGGTGCCTAGCTGCTTCCTGTTACAGGAAGCTGGAACTACGATAAGATTGGCACCCGGAAGTTGGGAAAAACATCGAAATAACTTCATTCTATATTCATTTGTTTATTAAATATCGTGGCTTCCAGTGAATCGTTATTATTCATAATGGCCAGACAATTAGAAAAATGTCAAATATGAGTAGAAAATAACCAAAAAAATATTGAAATAATTAAATTGACCGGGCTTTCTGAATAATGCCCATGCCATCACTTTATTGGGCCGGGTAATAAAAATATGTGTTTTTTTTAATTATTGTATTGTTGACATTGATTAAGCAGCAATTTTACTATTACTTTTTGATTACTATTTAAGCAGCAAAGGCGACGGAGCTGTTTTTCCTGTCTGCAGGGTATGAAGTAACCTAAAGAAGGAGATGACGAGAGCTAAGTTCTCACTTCCAGCTTCCGTCATCTCCTTCGGAACTAACCTATCCACGTAGGGGTGCCCTTAGCTCACGAGCTCGCTTCGATCACTCTTGTACTAAATATGTAGCAATATTTATGGGTCTTTAAGTCAAGAGTGAATAGGTTTCTTCTAGGCAAGCGTGCTTCACCGTAGACCACATCATCGCTTAACATCAGGCGAGATGGTGGTCAAACGCTAGCCTATAGTTTATAAAAAAAAAAAAAAAAAAAAATTATAATGACCAGACAATGTGCGAAATCACCAGATCTGCATCCGATAGAACACGTCTAGGAACTGCTAAAACATGGCTAAAACGAAGAGCAAAAGCCATACTCCCTACACCTGTCAATGTGGGTAAACTGCGAAGCGCCGTTGTACAGGAATGAAGATTTTAACTACCACAAGAGATAATGAATTCAACATCTCAACATGTCTATACTCCATTTGCGATAACATTAGACGTTAAAATTAGCCCATTTTACAGTCCGTTCAACCGATTTTGACTTATATTGCGTTGGTTATACGACAAATGGTAGCTGTAGTAAACAGTTGGTTTTGGTAACAGGTTTATGCTTTTTATGTCATCCTTATGCTTACGGTATAGAACGTCAGCGCAGAGAGCAAAGGGCTCTAACTACATTGTACTCATTTCTTGACTCGCCCAATTCCCCTAGTTATCTGGCCCCTCACTTTCAATACATCTGCGACAACCACAATAAAAAACTACGATCTTCCAATAACCGTCTTCTTCAATGTCCTACTCACCGCACTGACTTCATTCACCGTTCTTTCTTCGTTCAGTCTATTTCTCTGTGGAATGCGCTCCCCCAGGAAATCAGGATGGCAACCAACCGACTAACCTTCAAAGTCAAAGTTCGCGAGCACATTCGCAAGAAGTTGGCAGCAGTGTCGTCACAGCGCTAAATTTTTCCAATTATCTATTTCTACTAATTGTATAGGTGTATTCCTATATTTCATTTGTTATTTATTGTGTAAATTGTATTGTATTTATTAATTACTTCTGGCTTATATTTATGTATTGTATATATTTTTAAATTCATTCATTATCGTGATTGCACCTACCACTATTTATCTCTGCATCACCCAAAGGTTGACTGGTAGAAAATGCCTAAGGCATTAAGTCCGCCTCTGTACATTTGTGTGCTTAAAGTATTAAATAAATAAATAAACTCAAAATCGGTTTAACGGACTGTAAAATGATTTGGAAACATGTCTAATGTTATTTCAAATGGAGTTTAGGCGGGTGAAAACTTCAGCCAATGACCAGACAATGAGTAGAAGTATAAATCAGTATTCATTACATTGCCCGATTTGACTTGAATAAATCCTTGAGTCTTGATTAATCACATGGTCCATGACAAATAAAATGTGATACAGTTTGATGTCAAAGTCACAAACTATATTATGAGTGTGGTGTTATCGGGAGTGAAAACATGTGGAGTGGTCGTAACTGGAGCAAGTGCAGTGCGATATTACTATGTAACAATTAATTAATAATTGTTTAGATAGGAGATTGTAATGTAATGTTTGAGACCGCCCTGACCCTTTTCCAATTTATTTGAATGCATGTCTTCTTTTAGAATTATGATTTTCTTTTATTAGATATTTAATAAAATTTTCGTGTTATGAAACGGGCTTCTTTGAACTGTGATAACTTTTATTGTCTTGGAATAGTAAGTTCATAAAAACTTTCAAGGCATATTAAATCTTTAAAAAATTGAGAATAGTCATTTGTTTCTTTTTCGGTAATATAGATAACCATGGAATACTGCATGAAAGAAAAGAAAATTAAGTATGTGTTATTTCTCAATATGAGTTTATAACATACACACACACACAATACAATATTTATCTTAAATGGCACGCAATATCAATTACGACCCGTTTCGTAACACGACAATTTTATGGGTAACCTAATTTTAATGTTTTTGCTTAAGGTTGCCCTAGTCGACGGCACGAACTATTTTGTGCGCGTGGTTAAAATGCATGCTATCTCATCCGACAACACGTGCAAAAGATATAGATGCTGTGTTGAGCAGTAAGAAGCTAGTTCGCGTACAAATTGGCACTTTTGCAAATTTGTAGCGAAATGGATAATGATTTAGGACAACATTTTATAAAAGTAACCCAACGTAGCAATCGCCGAGCTAGTTTTCTGATTTTACCGAATATGAGAACTAAGTTTGGCAAAAAAAATTTAACTTTTGAAGGAGCACAACTATACAACAAAATACCGTCATGTATAAAAAGGTTGCGCTCATTCAATGCATTCAAAACTCAATTAGCTGCATATTTAATCTCAAAAAACACCCTTCCTTAAAGCTGAATGCATTGGATGGATGCATCATAATTGCTGTCGTGACGTCTGTGACGAATTTTATTTAATTTACATTAAGCATTTGTTCTCATGTAAGTGACTTTGTGTCTTTTTTGAGAATAAATATCTTTAAACCTATAAACGGACCTTTGGAAGTATGTATATCACGAAAAAACGACTATATGTATATTTTCAAAATAAAATTGTATGCATTGTTGAACTACTTATCTATCCCTGTATGGTGTCTGTTTTTCAATTTTCTTTCTTCATATGGTATTTATTTCCTCCCAAAGATACGTTAAACTAACAACTACTACTAACTACGTTATAATAAAATTAGTGTTGAAATATGGAACTTTCGAAACTCATAACGTCCAAATATTTTTTTTTTTCTATACAAATGATGATGAGACAAATTGATAGTTTTTTATTTTGAACGTACATTGTCAAACAGTGGATTAATCGCCAGACTACGTTTGTATGGAAGAATGATCGACTAGTGCAACCTTAAGTCAATTGCTAAATAAATGCATTTCTTTCATTCTTGAAATTAATAACATCATAAATTGAACAAGTATAATATGACAATATTATCAAACATTGTTATTGTAATACAACGTATTGTAATATATTGTTTTTAAATATAATACGTAGTCATAGTATCTAGAAGTGGTCCCCGTTTATTTATAGAGCGCAGTCTGTCAAACTCTTGGATGGCACCCAGCACATGAAAAGATTTATTCTGGTGAGCCCTTCCTATTAACGACATTAATACATAGTGGAATGGAAGATGTATTCAATGTGTTTAGGACGTCCTAAATTCTTCGTAAGAACAACGGTTACAAAGGGTTACAAATAACAAAGTAGAAACGAAATAAGTAACATGATATACGCAAAAGAAATATGCTATACAAATAGAAAATCATCCATTTTGAATCTATTTAAAATGCGTTTTAAAATTAAAGATTAAAGTGATCAAGAATCCAAGGAAAGCCAGGTTTTTAATGTAATAATTTATCTCTTCATAGTTACTGGCAAACAAAAACTCACGCCCTAACTAGGGGATAAAACTATTAGACGGCAAATAGGATGTTAGATCGAATAATGCATATGTTGATTTGCTCGTTCATTTTTCAAAATGTAGGAAGTAGGTACTACATTTTGAAATATTACTTAGAATAAAATCTTTTTCGCATAAAAAACCCACTTCAATAACAAAACACTAAAGTGCAAACTTTCACTTTGGAAGTCGGTGTCTTTCGTACCTCATTTTTTTATCTTTTTGCGACACTGACTGCCGAAACGAAAGTTATTTTGCACTTTTTAACCGACTTCCCAAAAAGGAGGAGGTTTTATGTTCGACTTCGTCTTTTTTTTTTTTGTGTATGTTCACCGATATCTCCGTCAATTGTGGACCGATTTTGAAAATTCTTTTTTTGTTTGAAAACGTATGTTCCGAAATTGGTCCCATTTTAATTTGGTGGAGATCTGATGAAGAACTTTGGAGATATACAACAGAACTCTTCAATCAATAACGGCAAATCTCTCGGGACTGCTGCAATCGCATGTCTGTTTATTGTTTTTACCATTTCATAACATAACATCACGCCAGTACGCTCTTAAGGGGTACGCAGATCTCTCATTTCAGCGGTTAAGTTCAAGTTTTATTAAATCTATTTCGGCGTTATAGTTACCTTACTAACTTGCCTATTAGGTAGGTACAACTAAAAAGTGAAAAATAAAAAAACTTTTTTGCAAAAAAATACTACCGACTTCCAAATACAAAACTACAAAGTGAAAAATAACTTTAATTTTTGAAGTCGGTGTCCATAACGCAAAAAAATGGCACCTACTAAAGACACCGACTTCAAAAATTAAAGTTATTTTTCACTTTGTAGTTTTGTATTTGGAAGTCGGTAGTATTTTTTAGCAAAAATTTTTTAGTGTTTGGTTTTTGAAGTCGATACATTTTTCTGCGAAAATGTTTTTATTTCTCTCTTTGTAGTTTTGGTTCACCATCACTACAAATTAGGCAAGTTCCATAGTAAGGTAAATAAAAGATTGTCAAAATACCCATAATAACTCAATTTAAATATTCGTAATGTGTGACGCTATAGAGTTAGGTTGTATGCTTCATGTCTTGAAAACTGCCAAACCGATGTTGATGAAACTTGCACTATGACCTAAGTAGAGAGATACTATAATACAATAAAAAAATAATGATCAAGATCCGATTATTATTCCGGAAAAATGGATAGACAAAGATATATACATACATGCATATAGCGGATCCATGCGGACGACCATTTGACGTATCCATTTGTTGTATACCAAAATCTTTTCCAGAATAAAACAAATACTTCTCTGAAAACCGCATCAAAATCGGTTCAGCGAAACCCGAGAAAATTGCAGACAAACATACGGGTGAAACTGAGAACCTGTTTTTTTTTTCGCAAATAGGGTGCTAGGTCCAATAATGCATTCACGTATTCATCATTTGTACTATCGGCGTGAAGGATTGCATGCAGGCTAAGATGTGCACAATTACATAAAACCTTCATATAACTGGCCTCCTGTAATTATATTTAACATTACATTATTATGTGGCGACGAAGTACGAACGTGGGAATTTTACATCCTAGTGTATTGTAGCATTGATGCTTTATACTTTTAGAGGTCTTACCGAAGAATAGTGGTTTTCAGGGCCATTGTTATTCTAACAATAGTAAATTACGTTATTTTACATAATAATATGAAGAATTTCTATTTGAGTTTTGATTCTATCCGAATAATAATATTGTCTTATTATAACAGCAGTTGTGAGGATGAGTAAATAGTATACCTATGTAGGTACCTATATTCCTACTAAATAGGGTTAGTGTCTGTTGTATGATTGTTTGGCATTGGCTATGGCCCGAACAAGAACATACGATACTTTTTGTCCTAGTAGTCGGTACGTTTCCGTGCGATACTAAGGATGGTGACAAAAAATATATATTTAGTCCGTCAGTTAGATAACCTAAAATTATTGGACAAGTAATTTTACTTTTGCCACGTGTATGGAAATATCGTGTGGCATCACGGTGTGCTATACTTTATACTGACAAAGACTTTGATACGCTTTGTCTTTGTTTATTTATTTGATAAAGCGAAAAATACGGGTCAAATATTATTTGATAATCTCACTGACGGACTAAATATAAAGTGTTGCTTCCGAGGTGGACACTCAATGGAAACAAAATACAAATGGAAAGTCAATGGAACTTATGAACAAGAACGTTATGTTTTTTATTTATATACAAATATGATCCAATAATGACGGGCTAATCTTTATATTTGAACAAATATGGAAGAGCATCGTAACAATTTTAATAGTACCATCCACTACCAGTAGTATATTTATTTTATAATTTGGCTCGCGCGCGGTTTGCCAGCCAGTCACTTGTTCAATAAAATGTTCCCGTGCGGTCCGGAATGGAATTACAATTGCTTATTACTACTAGGACTAGAGCTAGATAGAGATATGTCGTGGAAAACTCACAGTGACAGTGTGTGTAAACGCCTGAGCCAGCATGCATATGCCTTACGCAATCTCGCAAAGGAGGTACACCAAAAAGTTTTGGTCACGGCGTACCATGCATATGTTACATCTACGTTACGCTACGGGATCATATACTGGGGTAACTCCACGAATATGGAGGCGGTATTTAGAGCGCAAAAAAGATGTGTTAGAGCGATATGCGGTATAACAAGCACGGAAAGCTGTAAACCGTTCTTTGCGTATTTTCGAATTTTAACAGTACCATGTCTGTACATATACGAAGTAGCTGTCTTTGTTAAAACAAATTTTCACTTGTTTGAAAAACTTCACAGCGCAAGACATAAAAATAAAATAAGCGGTAGACAGCACAAAAAAGCAGTGTTTCATAAAAACTTCACAGGAATGGCTCCACAAATTTATAATAAACTACCAAATTCTTTGTTAAATGTTAATGACATCAATGTATTTAAAAAACAATTGAATAATTTACTGCTAAGCAAGACATACTACACAGTACATGAGTACTTGTTGGACAGAAAATTATCTGTTCAGGTGTGATTGGGGTGGACACTTGGGTCCGATTTGTTTACTTATTATTTTGTTAATTATTAAGACATTGTATAATTTGACATTACTTCTCAGTTTTTTAATTTATGACATTGTCTACATCTTAGAATTTTAATATTAATTTATGATATTGTATACGTTCAAATTTTATCTATGACATATTATACATCTGATTTCTTTCATTTATGACATCGTACAGTATTTTAATTTTAATGTATGATATTGGATATAATTTTAATTTTTGACATTGGATGCGTTTTAAATTTATGACATATACCATTTTTTATTTATGACATTTTATACATTTTTTTTAATTTATGACACTGAATACGTTTTAGATTTTTTTTTTAATTAATGACATTTTATAATTTTTTTTAATTTATGACGTTGATCACGTTTTAGATTTTTATTTTTTATTAATGACATATACGTTCAATTGTAATTTTAGTTTAATTTATAACATTGTATTATTGTAACTATAATTTTGCAAGCCTAAATTGGTGGAACACGGTTGACTGCGCATTCACCTGACATCTGGAAGTGTATTTTTATGTACTGTGTTGAGCAATAAATGAATTTGAATTTGAATTTATTAGCCATTCACCTCATATATTCGTCGTGATTGATTTTAGCGATGTAATCCTATTTTGGACCATGTGGTTTGCGGTTGTGATTCATCTTTTTGCTGATTGGAACATTTACTAACAATATCCACATTCCAAATTCAAACCACTTTTCGTCCCTAGGGATTAATGAGCTATTTTAGTCCCTGTTTACGAAGAATGAACTAGCTTTTTTTGAATAGATGTGATAGAAAAAATATTATGTTAGAGTTTCAGTCATTTTACAATATTTCTACGGAGGCCATACGTGTTGTTAGTAATTATTTAATGAATATTTTACTGCTCGTTTTATAGTTGCACATTTTACAGTCTATTAATCCGTTACAATGCACTGGGTAGACCGTAGAACAAAAAGGAAAACGTGTGTGGTACAAGCTATAAAATCTTGAAATACTATTACCGGAGTTTCATATTATGGCCATATTGTTCCAACTGAGGTTGGAATTAACCACCTACCTACTTTACGCAGTACCGTAACTGGTCAATATGATGTACCTAGCATACAGCAAAAGTGAGTAGTGTGTGGGACCAACTAGATTTAGGCAACCCGAGGATTAACGTAGACTATAAAATTACTAAATTTAATATTAATTGCTTTTTATAATGATTAGGTACGTAGAAATAGGTGTTACGTGGTCCCAGTAACTGGATCGTGAAGGTCAGATACCGGTAGTCGAAACTATTATAAACACAGTATTAAGTTGAATCTGGTTTTTCACAGACAGGTGTGATGCTACGGCCATTTTCACAGAAATTGTGGTGTGTGACCTGTTGTCCAGTGGCATTTGTCTTTTTTTATTGTAGATAGGCTTGAGCTTGACCACTATCTCACCGGATGGTAAGTCATGACGTGGTCGAAGGTGTAGCAAGCTTGCCTGGAAGTAACCTATTCGCTCTTGACTTAAAGACCCCGAGATTGTAGCTATCGGGAAACACAGGCTCCGGCAGGGAATTCCACTCCTTAGATGTACGCATAATGAAAGTGCGTATGGGTGGGATGCCCCATATTGTCTACGGGAGCCATACATTGGAAGCCCAATCCAACATTATTGATTTATTGGGAATAAGGCTGGGCAGAAGATAATAAATGACATGACCTGCCATCATCTACATTTCCGCTGAAAGACGTCCATTGCTGTACATAGGCCTCCCCCAAGTGTCGCCACATTGACTGATCCCGTGCTTCTTGTATTCAGACTTCCGCCACCCTCACCAGGTCGTCTGTCCACCAAGTGTCAAGCCATCCTACACAGTCTCTTCCGCTTCACGGTCGTCACTCCAGAACTTTTACGGAGAGCGCTATGCTCGGCGTTTCCTTGCATGATCGAATCAGAAATGAGGATATCCGCAGAAGGACCTATGTATGAATCGAATCGTTAATCATACCTACGTAGTATTCTATGTAAATGATAGTTGGCTGCTGTAACCCATGTAAATGATAAATAAACTATCGTATTACGAGACCACAGCAGACAGCAGTTATTTTTAGCAGCAGACTACTCGATGGTCTAATAAATGTCGCAGGTGACATGTCAGAGTGTTGTGACGCGGTCGCGCGGGTGACGCAACACAGTGTCTCCGGCGAGTGGTGACATGCGACCGTGCCCGGAATAGATCGCAAGATAGACGCACGGGAGACACCTGCGAGTTGTCACTAGAGTGGGGTCAACAACGTTGTATCACGCGCTAATATCGTCACAGTTTCCTATGAGTAAAATATCACACTGGACAGGTCCACTCAATCTGGCTGATTCTTTCCTCAAAGACCATTTCAGACATCAATGTACACGGTCTTCACATGATCTGACCAAGATTTTGTCTGGACTTTAAAAAATACTGTGATCTCTGAGCTTGTTTCGGCCTTTCTTCTCAGAGTAGTCAGGTAGGAAACTCCGACCTCATCTAGTTTTAAAAATATGATCAACATGCAAAAGTGTTTGTACAAACCAACTTACAGAAATAAAATAATTTATCATTTACTCGTACTAGGGAAACATTATATATGCAAAGGTAACTCTGTCTGTTTGTTCTTTTCATGATTTCGGCTGAATGGATTTGGATGAAACTTGGCACACGGGTAGACCATGTCCTGGATTAGGACATATGGTTTTATCTCGGGATTACCTTAGGAATTAGGATAATATCACGGATCAGGGGTGGCCCTGTGTTTAAGGCCGCGACGTACAAGTTGTATGTCGTGAGTTCGAACCTTGGAAGACGCAAGAAAAAAAAACTATTTACTTCAGACAAAAATGTACATAGACAAGGCAAGGTTGTTACAAACAAGAATTTTATAACTATGCTAGTAATAAGGGTAAGGGTTGTTGACTACGGAACCCTAAAAGAATCAAATATAAGAAGAAACTAGACACACCGTCTACACCTGCACAGTTCACACACACATCGAGTCCAATGAACCTACTGAGCAGAACAGTATCGGTTCTCTCGCCAATCATCCTTAGGACACTACTTTGTTTAAATTATTTCATCACCACTGCTCTCAAAACTGTGAAGGAAATCTTCGTAAAAAAACTGGCATTTCAAAAACATTCGAAGATACGTAACATCCACCAACTTGCACTGGGCCCGCGTGGTGGATTACAGCCCATTCCCTTTCACAGAGAGGACGCACAAGGGACCACATTGGAAACTAAGTGCGGAAAAGGGGTCGATCTATCCTATCCAAGGATAATATCACATGAGCGAACCCATTGGCAGAAGCTATAGTAATAATACAAATTGATGATGTAGGCCACGCGGAGGATGAGCTAGAGAAAATTAACAACCAATGGGGATGACACCCAGGACACCCAGGCAGGATGATACAGGCTGACAGTAGCCAGTAATGTTGGCCTAAGCAATCTGCCTAGCCTTTTCTCAACTATGTTGGGGTCGGCTGCCAGTCTAACCGGATTCAGCTGAGTACCAGTGTTTTACATGGAGCGACTGTCTATCTGACCTCCACAACCCAGTAACTGGGTAGCACGGTACCCCTTGGCAAGACTAGTGTCAGATCTCAAGCTTCTGACTACTCGTAACGACTGTCAAAGATCTTCAAATGACAGCCGGGACCAACGGCTTAAGGAACGTGCTTGCCGACGTACGGTGGAAACTCGGTATGTTGAAATGGTCACCCATCCACGGACCGACCTCGTCAAGCGTTGCTTAACCTTGAAGATCGACCCATGTGGCTGTTATTATTTGGCCAAGAGCTCCTTCTCCTAATATTGGCCTAAGCAAATAATAAAATGAAACCACAAAATGGTAAACGATATTAGAATATCACAAACACCAATAATTTTTTTCTTCTTTAATATGACGCGTCTCATAAAAATCGCGAGGTCTAAACGACAAATTTTCAAGTCTTTATATTCTGAAGGGTGTCATTGTAACGTAATTTATAGATCCGAAACAAATATTGTATCCCAAAAAATCCTATTCAAAAATCTCTTATTGTTCGTAATAACTCGATATAATTCGTAAAAAAAACACAATTCTCAACAAAAAAAAATAGTCATGATTTATTTTTTTAGGAAGTTATTAAAAATAGAATGCGTGTAATAGCGATTTTGTTCTATTATTATGTGACATGTTTCCTTCACAATTCAAGTGATATGTCTGAACAGCCGTAGATTTGTTTTTCTTCATCAGTATGGAAATAAATGGACTATGAATATACACTACGAATGAGTTTTTTTAGGTACAACATACAGCCAAGAATATACAAACTTTTTCCTTATACCTCTATACGTTCTTCCAAGTCTATGATACAATTTTTATTGTGTTCCGTTTTCGAATCTTGTAAAAATTTCTATTCCCGCCCGATTGCAAGTCAGATCTATTAAATGGTTGTGGTTACTTATGGCATGTTACTGAACCTACAGTAAAACATATCGATACATAAAAACCTAACACAAACATAGTAACCTATTTCTATAAAGAGGTGAAATTATATTGGTGATATTGTATGCAAAAGTTAATCTCTGGAAATGCTGTTCATGCATGTCCTCGAAAAGAGCGTTTTCCAAGCGGCTTACTGTGCGGAATGTGTCACTTTTTTCACTAGTGCTTTTTACTTCTCTGTATTTTTTAATTTTTAACTCCGTCGTCAGCATAGAGTTGTTATTATTTGAGTTTTTTTTTACAAATTAGTTAAGTACAGATTATCATTCATATAAAAGGTATAATATAACTAATACTTCATTAAAGGCGATTTTAATTACTCTAGATTTAGATTTGATCAATAAATTAATTTTAAATATTCATTGAATATGTTTGGCAGAACGTATATTTTGCTCGTGCCTTTTTGCGATACGACGTGACAGCTATTTGCACATGCGCAGTAGATATGCCCGAGGAACTATTAGTTAATCTGTGGATATGCTGAGCGCGCTTGCATAAGCCCGCCATTTTATTAACTTCTAGCTTGGTTCAGATATTTTTTTTTTATTTCCTCGCACAATGCATAGCAAAATGTTGAACGATACACGTACGTAAGATGATTCCCGACTCGTGTCGATTTATTCAATCACTCGCTTTTCTCGTTCGTAAATAATGCTACTCATCGGGAATCACCTACCTTCCGCACTTGTAGCATAATAGTACATTATGATATAAGTGCGGTAAGTTGAAAATTACAGCCGAGACGATATTGTTAGCCCTAGCCGTAGGCAAGGGCTACAAGAAAGCAGAGGCTGTAATTATCAAAGCGCACGTATGTCATACCACGTTTTAAAACATATTTGCTAGGAAATAAATAAAACTAGGACTTTCATAAACGAATAAATCTTACTTACTTACGTACTTCAAGATTTTTTACTTTATAGCGAAGCGCGCGCGTCAGCGCTTTTTTTAAGGCAAATGCACAAAAACAGCCAGTATTACTAATAAAGTAAATTAATATTTTAGTGTTTTGTTACAGATAAATGGTTGTAATTTATGGTCAAAATTAATTAAATTAAAGAATTAAAGTTATTTTAATTCATAAAATGTTGACACTTTTCGGACATAAAAACTCTTTTCTAAGATTTAAAAAAGTTACATTCGTTTTAGACGGAGCATCTTGATAAACCGCACGTACAAGTTACAATAACGCACAAGTACGTTATGAGATACATTATGATATTAAAATTGGTGAAATAAGAGACTCTTTACGAGCAAATGTGTTATAAATAACTATTACCAAACTACACTACATCTGTGTGTCTAATTTTATCGGGATTCCTAGAATAATCCTCGGGGGCAAAATCGTGGCAAAAAAACTATTGTTCCTACCTAGTAAACCTAAATAGTATTAAGATAATATCGGTTTTATTTACATTACGCATACGAAATGGTTCGCATTGTATGTTAAACCACCGGTTGAATATAGGAACTTAGCAAAAGACAACAGTTACTATGTAGTCGTAGTAACTGTACGTAATACCGCAATAAAATGACGCGTTAGTGACGGTTTGACACAGTGAGTACTCATCCCAAAAGTTAGTGTGTCGTAAAATCTGATGCCAGCGGAGCGGAGCATGGCTAACAGCTATAATCCATAGCTAATAGAATATCAACAGTTTATGGCTGGCCACTTATTATTTAAATGTGTTCTTAAATGTTTAACGCAGATGTTTTTATAAAAAAAAACTTCTTGCAATTTGAATTTGGAATTTGTAAACGCTTTTGCAGATGGCAGTTCTAGTCTAAGCGTGCAGCGTGGGTGATATTAGTTACTTTGTGATTTATGTAACCTTGGAAGACGCAAGAAAAAAAAAACTATTTACTTCAGACAAAAATGTCCATAGACAAGGCAAGGTTGTTACAAACAAGAATTTTATAACTATGCTAGTAATAAGGGTTAGGGTTGTTGACTACGGAACCCTAAAATAATCAATATAAGAAGAAACTAGACACACCGTCTACACCTGCACAGTTCACACACACATCGAGTCCAATGAACCTACTGAGCAGAACAGTATCGGTTCTCTCGCCAATCATCCTTAGGACACTACTTAAATTATTTCATCACCACTGCTCTCAAAACGGTGAAGGAAATCTTCGTAAAGAAACCGGCATTTCTTAGAACCAAACATTCGAAGATACGTAACATCCACCAACACGCACTGGGCCCGCGTGGTGGATTACAGCCCATTCCCTTTCACAGAGAGGACGCACATGGGACCAAATTGGAATCTAAGTGCGGAAAAGGGGTCGATCTATCCTATCCAAGGATAATATCACATGAGCGAACCCATTGGCAGAAGCTATAGTAATAATACAAATTGATGATGTAGGCCACGCGGAGGATGAGCTAGAGAAAATTAACAACCAATGGGGATGACACCCAGGACACCCAGGATGATACAAGCTGACAGTAGCCAGTAATGTCGGCCTAAGCAATCTGCCTAGCCTTTTCTCAACTATGTTGGGGTCGGCTGCCAGTCTAACCGGATTCAGCTGAGTACCAGTGTTTTACATGGAGCGACTGTCTATCTGACCTCCATAACCCAATAACTGCGTAACACGGTGCCCCTTGGCTAGACTGGTGTCAGATCTCAAGCATCTGACTACTCGTAACGACTGTCAAAGATCTTCAAATGACAGCCTGGACCAATGGCTTAAGGAACGTGCTTGCCGACGTACGGTGGAAACTCGGTATGTTGAAATGGTCACCCATCCACGGACCGACCTCGTCAAGCGTTGCTTAACCTTGAAGATTGACCCATGTGGCTGTTATTCTTTAGCCAAGAGCTCCTTCTCCTAATATCGGCCTAAGCAAATAATAAAATGAAACCACAAAATGGTAAACGATATTAGAATATCACAAACACCAATAATTTTTTTCTTCTGTAATATGACGCGTCTCATAAAAATCGCGAGGTCTAAACGACAAATTTTCAAGTCTTTATATTCTGACGAGAGTCGTTCTACGTAATTTATAGATCCGAAACAAATATTGTATCCCAAAAAATCCTATTAAAAAATCTCTTATTGTTCGTAATAACTCGATATAATTCGTAAATAAAACACAATTCTCAAAAAACAGTCATGATTTATTCCCTAAGGAAGTTATGAAAAATAGAATGCGTGTAATAGCGATTTCGTTCTATTATTATGTGACGTGTTTCCTTCACAATTCAAGTGATATGTCTGAACAGCCGTAGAGTTGTTTTTCTTCATCAGTATGGAAATAAATGGACTATGAATATACACTACGAATGAGTTTTTTAGGTACAACATACAGCCAAGAATATACAAACTTCTTCCTAATACCTCTATACGTTCTTCCAAGTCTATGATACAATTTTTATTGCATTCCGTTTTCAAATCTTGTAAACATTTCTATTCCCGCCCGATTGCTAGTCAGATCTATTAAATGGTTGTGGTTACATATGGCATGTTCTGAACCGACAGTAAAACATTTTGATACATAAAAACCTAACATAACCATAGTAACCTATTTCTATAAAGAGGTAAAATTTTATTTTCATCACACTTGCACGTAAACAGTATCTAAACATACAGGTTAACTTGGCCGTAATGCCCCATATAAAACTCTTGAGCTTTCTTTTTTTCATGAAACCCAAGGTCGGTAAGTAATATTTTTTTAATTTATAGCACTGCACACTGGTCATGTAAGTTCAAGCAAGGAGTTTACACGCAATTGAAAGTATTTGCCCTTAACGTATCTGAACGAAACATTTGTATAATCTGTAGTGTGGTCGCCATCTGCTTAAAAAACAATTCACGTATTTCGTAATACGAGTAGCTGTGCTGACTTGTGTATCAAAGCTATAATTCATAATTATTACTCGCAAATGTGATGGAAAACATTGTATGTTTCACGGGCGGTACCGGAATAACGAACCTAGACTCAGAAAGCCCTCAGTCTTTGACTTCGGGCTACTAGAGCCTCGATCGTAATTCCTTACTTACCGCCCTTAATACACAATGTACTATTTTGTTTGTGTATCTTTGTAAAAGTAAATCTCTGGAAATACTGTTCTGATTAAGTTAATTCGTTTACAATGCATGTCCTCGAAAATAGCGTTTTCCAAGCAGCCAAACTGTGCGGAAAGTGTCACTTTTTGCACTAGAGCTTTTTACTATTCTGTATTTTTTTTAATTTTAACGTCAGCAAAAAGTTTTTATTATTTGAGAAAAGTTTTACAAATTAGTTAAGTACAGATTATCATTAATTTATAAGGTAAAATATAACTAACTAATAGGTACGATTTTAATTACTCTGGATTTAGATTTGATCAATAAATTATTTTTAAATATTCATTTAAAATATGTTTGGAAGAACATATATTTTGCTCGTGTCTTTTTGCGATACGACGTGACAGCTATTTGCACATGCGCAGTAGATATGCCCGAGGAACTATTAGTTAATCTGTGGATATGCTGAGCGCGCTTGAATAAGCCCGCCATTTTATTAATTTCTTGCTTGGTTTCTTTTTTTTTTCCTCGCACAATGCATAGTAAAATGTTGTATGATACACGTACGTAAGATGATTTCCGACTCGTATCGATGGGAATCACCTACCTTCCCCACTTGTAGCATAAATAACTATCACCAAACTACACTACATCTGTGTGTCTAATTTTTTCGGGATTCCTAGAATAATCCTCGGGGGCAAAACCGTGGCAAAAAGCTATTGTTCCTACCTAGTAAACCTAAATAGTATTAAGATAATATCGGTTTTATTTACATTACGCATGCGAAATAGTTCGCATTGTATGTAAAACCATCAGCTGAATATAGGAACTTAGCAAAAGACAATGGTTACTATGTAGTGTTAGTAACTGTACGTAATACCGCTATGAAATGACGCGTTAGTGACGGTTTGACACAGTGAGTACTCATTCCAAAAGTTAGTGTGTCGTAAAATATGATGCCAGCGGAGCATGCCTAACAGCTATAATCCATAGCTAATAGAATATCAACAGTTTATGGCTGGCCACTTATTATTTAAATGTGTTCTTAAATGTTTAACGCAGATGTTTTTATAAAAAAAAACTTCTTGCAATTTGAATTTGGAATTTGTAAACGCTTTTGCAGATGGCAGTTCTAGTCTAAGCGTGCAGCGTGGGTGATATTAGTTACTTTGTGATTTATGTTTATTGTACTTGATCTATATTTTTCTGTACGACAAAGTTCCATTTGTCTTTTAATAATAATAATAATTTCTTTATTTGTATAGAATGCAGGTATTACAATAATGGTGTTAGTTTCAGCTATATTCCCAGTACATTCTGCCTGTCGGCATACAAAAATAGTGGTTAATTTACAGATAATTTAGAAACTAAAATTAAATTAATTAGTACTTAAATTCAAAATGAGATCATGAATCAGCTAAGTCTAAAATTATTTTCAACACACTTGCTCATAAAGTGGCTCTAATTTCACCGCAATTAGGCACATAATGACACCTGTTATCAAACTGTGACTTTTTCAATACTATTATTCACAAGTGAGATAAAGAGTTTCTTTTTTTTATTTATTGGTTGAGTTGCTTTGTTCTTAAAAAAGTTTCGATACAAAAAAGATCGTGCTCAATAGTACAAATGCAACACATTTCATGCAACTTCGTATTTAAATAGATAATTTCAACTTGTACGTGTTTAATAAATAAAACTTTCACTTAAATATAACTTTTGTTTTTGCCTGTAATAAAGAAAACTTGAAATTCCCCATTTTGTACGTGGCTAAAACGCTATCCGCGAAAAGCCAAAAAAAGATAACTAATTATTTTTAGTCTATGGCCGATCGCCATTGTTAGATGCGCGCGCATAGGAAAACTGAATAATTTTGCCCGCCATTGCGAAAAAATTTTCACAACTGTTTTTCATTGTTGGAAATGATTTTTTAGTATTATTTTCTTCACAAGTGTGTTGAAAAACGTCGTATGATACACGTGTGTATTGATGATTACCGTCCTCGGCTCTCTTAAGACCCTCACCTACCGGCTCGGGTCTCAATGGCGCCTCAGCGGTAATCACCAACATTACACACTTGTACCATAATGTACTATTACATAATAAATGAGGTAAGCAAATATTACAACTCATCATTTATAAAATCGGTAACAGAGTAATAACATTTCTCTGTCAGCAACGTCGATAGGAGTTTCTTGAATTTTATTAAGGGCTGATCCTTAATACAATTTGGCAATTTGTTAAATATAATAGGGGCCATACCAATAATGTTTTTTTAAGCAAAGCAGTGTTATATCTACCAGTACACATTAGATTCTGATATTTTGATCTCATGGCAGTAGTTCGCATCCAATACCATCAATCCAGTTGAAATAGGTACGTTTTTTTTTCATAATTTTAGAACTGGTCCCATAGTGAAAGTTAAAGCATTCATAAGTACTTTCACCTTCTGAAAAACAGTCAGTGAATCAAAAATCATCTATACTAATATTATTAAGAGGAAAGATTTGTATTTTTGTATGTAACGAATAAACTTAAAAACTACTGGACCGATTTCAAAAATTCTTTCACCGTTGGGAAGCTACACTAACCCCGACTGCCGAAGGAGGGTAATGTGTTTATCAGTTTATGTATGTATGTATTTTTGTTCCTATGTGGCGTTCCAGAGACCAAACGCGTTTGCCGATTTCGATGATTCGTACGTCAAACGATTCGTCTTAACCCTGGAAGTGTCAGACTACATTAAAATAAAAATATGGCGGCTTTTGGGCGCCATATTGTGGGGGCCCAATTTTTTTCCTTCTACCAATCCCATTCTTCAAATACCAAAAAAATAAAAAAATCCCGACCGCTTAAAAAGCGAACTAAAAGACGTAAACAAGAAAAAAATCATGCTGTGCAGTCGGAGGAAACATCTGGTTTTGGTCAGCCAGCTCGCGAATATGTATACTCCGATTGCACAGCATGTTTTGTTTCTTGTTTACGTCTTTTTAGTTCGCTTTTTTATCCCTGTATTCTCACGGCAACGGGAACTATGCGGATGAAACCACAAGGCGTCCGCTAGTCGTGTTTAAAATATGTCAAAATGCTTTGATTCTCCAAACACAAGTTATTTGATTACGGAATACCTAGCCCGTATCAACATTTTGGATAAATGTTGGTAGGTATGGATATGTTAGCACGCACAAAATATGTTTATCAACACCACCATGCATTTTCCCGTAGTTAGTTGGCAATTAATATTTGTTATTTCATTCTTTATCGCTCATAACATTCGTATGTTTAGGCTCTTATCTTGACAGGACATTATGGTGGAAACCTGATAAAGACCAATTTGGTCACCTGCACAGCAACATGGTATTCTCAATGATGTTTCAAATATATTGAGGTAAATACGTTTTACCGACATCTGCGCGTCAATACAAACGCAAACTGACCAGCTTGAGTGAACTCAGCAGTGCTGCCAACTTGATTGAGCAAAAACGCGCTGTTAGCTCTTTAAAAAAGCGCTAGTACGCGCTAAATGGTCGCTGTCAAAAAATCGCTCCAAAAGTCGGTGAAATTCAGAGCCAAATTCAAACAAACGCTCAATAATTTGAGACTTGAAATTTGTAAACGCGTTACCGTACGCAAAATACGCGCTTAGACGTGGAGTTGCGGACACCAGCCCGTCTTAACCTAACCTTGTAAACGCGTTTTATTTTATCAAAATATGTTATATAAAAAACAGTTACATACATTATAGTACTTGTACTGTGTATCTGTGTGTCTGTCTGTGGCATCATAGCGCCTCAACGGATGAACCGATTTTGATTTAGTGATTTTTTTTGTTGGAAAGGTGATTGTGTCGAGAGTGTTCTTAGCTATGTTTAAAAAAAAACGGTTCAGCCGTTCAAATGTTATGGGCGTTTTACTGTTTGAATCGGGATGTTTTCGCAAGATAAATGTGTCGGGGGTTTTTTAAATTTTGAAATTTTTCTTGTTATCTCTGTGATCTTTTAACCTACTCAGTGAGAGAAATAAAGTTTCAAGTTCCATAGGTCCTATGTAGGTAGCTAAAGTAAAATATCGCCATGTTTTTATTTCTTTATAATGAGTATAGTCCCCGGCATGTAACTTGGCAAGATTTTGGCGTAGTGGGGGTAAGTTCGCGCATAGTGCGCGAACTGCCAACCACCATATAGAGTGAATGGAATCTGAACGCGACGCGATTGGTCTGTCGATCCTTGTGTTAACTGAGCAACCAATCGCGCGCTCGGAACGGTGCTAAATGTTCCCCGCGTCCCGCTTGGTATCTAACCAAAGATACCTAAAAAACTACTTGTGCGCATCTAATGACTCTTGCCAAATTACGTGCCGACAACTATACATAAGGCGTCTCTATTGGTAAAATCTCAAACAGTAAAACGCCCATAACTTTTGAACGGCTGAACCGTTTTTTTTAAACATAGCTAAGAACACTCTCGAGTCTCGACACAATCACCTTTCCAACAAAAAAAACTAAATCAAAATCGGTTCATCCGTTGAGGCGCTATGATGCCACAGACAGACACACAGATACACAGACACACAGATACACAGATACACAGATACACAGATACACAGATACTCAGATAGACAGATACACAGCAACACACCTCAAACTTATAACACCCCTCTTTTTCCGTCGGGGGTTAAAAATGGATGTATCATCAGATTTTTTCAGCCTTGCTTGCTCACCTCTCCCAATAATTCCTATTATAAATGTGGCAGTCGGTAAGTATCTGTGGATGTTTGTTTATCAATCGCACCATGCCAGCTGTTCAGCCAGTAGACTGGATTAGAAGTTTAGAACACTGGCCCTTTTTAACCCGGTAACTAGTATAAAATTTATTCTGCTATTGGAAGTCCTGTAAATGAATGCACCAAACTTTCGTTTTCGAGTGACAAGAACGCCAGCGATTGGACAAAAGTCACCGTGACCACGACCGCTCTGTCAAGAACGAAACAAAGAAGCAGAAGAAACTACCATACGTTCCCTGGGCGATAATAAAAGCGTGAAAACCACAGACATAAATCTAACTAGATAACGCAAATCCTTCCATTTGTATAAAAAGCAAGCGTGCCACTTTTTCACACAAAATTAGAAAAAAAAAAATTTTTTATGATGGGTTTGCTCTTGACACTAGTCTAGGTCAGAGGTGACAGAGACAAAGTAGACGATGGAGTGAGCTTACCCAGAAGAAGCCTGTTCACTCTAACTTTGAAGAGATTCGGGTTCGGGTTCGTGTGGTTCGGGTCGAAAACAAATTTACTTACCAATGAAAGAAAACATTTCCAAATCCTCGGCACACATTTTCAATTTTTTTTATTTTTTATTTATGGTGGGTTTGCTCTTGACTCTAGTCTAGGTCAGAGGTTACAGAGACAAAGTCGACGATGGAGTGAGCTTACCCAGAAGAAGCCTGTTCACTCTAACTTTGAAGAGATTCGGGTTGTATGCGTTCGGAAACACAGACGCAGGCAGTGAGTTCCACTCTTTTGCCGTGCGCATTATGAAGGATGTTTGGAAGCGCTTGGTGCGAATTGGTGAATATTCTATACAGTATTTACAGCTCAATATTGCATTAAGGCATTTTTCTAGATTTCGGTGGATTTCCGGTGCCGATAATGCTAAATGAAAAGCTCAAAGTACGATCATTGATCGTAATTTTACTCCGTTTTTTGACACGCGAAGTACTAACAATCGCGACATCTAGTTAGATTTATATCTATGGTGAAAACCCTTTCCATACAAACGATATCGCGAGCAGAAGTTAGTTATTCATATTACAATACTAGCTGACCCGGCAAACTTTGTTTTGCCATAAAAACACCAAACATTCATCTACTAAATATCCTACCTACCCTACCCTACCTACCCTACCCTACCCTACCTACCCTACCCTACCTACCCTACCTACCCTACCCTACCCTACCCTACCCTACCTACCCTACCCTACCTACCCTACCTACACTACTCTACCTACCCTACCCTACCTACCCTACCTACCCTACCCTACCTACCCTACCCTACCTACCCTACCCTACCTACCCTACCCTACCCTACCCTACCCTACCCTACCCTACCTACCCTACCCTACCCTACCTACCCTACCCTACCTACCCTACCCTACCTACCCTACCCTACCTACCCTACCCTACCTACCCTACCCTACCTACCCTACCCTACCTACCCTACCCTACCTACCCTATCCTATCTCTCAAGTTGGATCGAACTGCACATGGTGTGCGAATTTTATTATAATCGGTTAAGTGGTTTAGGAGTCCATTGAGGACAAACATTGTGACACGAGATTTATATATATTAAGATATACAACAAAGACCATAGGTAGCAATGGAACGGTACGGTCACAAGTATAGTCTAGTCATGTTGCAAAGGACGTGAAACACACGATTTCTTCACATTATCGTTGTCTTGGATTTTACGGCTAATTAGTTACTACGTCTAGTTTCTAAGCGTCAAGTCATGATTTTCATGCAATGTGGGTAAAAGGAATTTATATACAACCGAAGCTACATTTCATACAGGGCTAGATAATGATGAGACAAATTGATGTATATTTTTTATTTTGAACGTACATCCTAAAACAGTGGAGTAATCGTAGCTAGACTACGTTTGTATGAAAGAATTATCGACTAGTGTCACCTTAATGCCGACCATCGACCAATCAATGATACGGTCCATGAAACGGCCTAATCAAGACTCGATTACTAATTAAACAAATTAACAGAGTGATAATGTGCATCGCCTATTGTGTGAACATGTTTATTCATTTATAACCCAAACAAGAATCGATTGCGACGAACTGTTTGCTAAACAAATATTCAGTAAGGATTATCTTTCAATCTATACTTCTATACTAATAATATAAAGTGGAAAGATTTGTATTTTTGTATGTTTGTATGTAATGAATAAACTTAAAAACTACTGGACCGAGTCCAAAAATTCATTCACCGTTGGGAAGCCACACTATCCCCGGGTGACATAGGCTACTTTTTATCCCTCTATTCCCACGGGAACGGGAACTACGCGGGTGAAACAGCGAGGCGTCCACTAGTTAGTAACTAAAACAAAATATAAATAAAAATTGAAATACCCTTGACACTAAAACCATAGGTTTTTTTTTAAATTGTATTTACTTTTTGCTTGATGAATGCTTTTCAAACTTCATATAATATACCTAGTAGTAGACACGCTTCAATCGAAAATCTATCGAAAAAAGTACTTATGATATGACACGATATCTTGCAAAAAAAAAACAGAATCAGAGATTAAAATGCGGATAACGCTGTGCCGGTTTCCCAGTCCTCCTCCATTCAGACGATGCTGGAGTGACGCTGGGTTATTTTAGTGGGTATACCGGGCTAGCCCGGGGAATCCCATATAGCCCCCCCATTCCCAATGGGTGGGTATGCGTAATGCATTTTTCCCAGTGTGAACAAAAAAAAAAAAAAGTTGTCTTGGCTAGGGAGTCGGGAATCCGTGGATGCAAGACGCACGGTACCGCTCAATATGGTAATCCTTGGGGGACGCCTATGTTCAGCAGTGGAAGTCTTTCAGCTGAAATGATGATGATGAAGGGTCACTTAAGAGCAGTGTTGCCACCTTTTGGGGAAAAATAATCGGGACAATCGAACGGTCATCAAAGGCGATCGGACTTAGGTCCAATTTAGGTCATCAGAAATACAGCAAGTTTTTTTTAATTTTTATTTACTATATTTTTTGCACCCTTTCCCTTACCTTTGCCTTTTTCTTATTGCTAATTCCGCGTCATTTTTGTATCTATTTATGAACTCCGAACAAGATATGTCTATGTTTAGCAAAATTTTCAATTCAGCTTTTATTAACCGACTTCCCAAAAAGGAGGAGGTTCTGTGTTCGACTTCAAGTTTGTTTTTTTTTTTTGTGTATGTTCACCGATTACTCCGTCAATTGTGGACCGATTTTGAAAATTCTTTTTTTGTTTGAAAAAGTATGTTCCGAAATTGGTCCCATTTTAGTTTGGTGAAGATGTGATGAAGAACTTCGGAGATATACAACAGAACTCTTCAATAAATAACGGCAAATCTCTCGGGATTGCTGCAATCGCATGTATGTTTGTTGTTTATAACATTTCATAACATAACATCACGCCAGTTCGCTCTTAAGGGGTAAGCAGACCTCTCATTTCACCGGTTATGTTCAAGTTTCATGAAATCTATTCTGGCGAAATAGTTCCCTTACTAACTTGCCTATTAGGTACGTACAACTAAAAAGTGAAAAATACAAAAACTTTTTGCAAAAAAATACTACCGACTTCCAAATACAGAACTACAAAGTGAAAAATAACTTAATTTTTTGAAGTCGGTGTCCATAACGCAAAAAAATGGTACCTACGAAAGACACCGACTTCAAAAAATTAAGTTATTTTTCACTTTGTAGTTCTGTATTTGGAAGTCGGTAGTATTTTTTTGCAAAAAGTTTTTTTTTTATTATCTACTGAGCAACGATTTCTGATATTAGATCAATTCATTATCGTTAGTGAAAATACACGATCAACATAAGCATATGAAGCAGTTATGCTCAAAGCACGAGATAAAAGAAAAAACAAAATCTGGGATCATTAAAAAGAAATCAATCTTTAAGAAACATAATTGAACATTCTGTACGCACGCGGGAAATTTCTGAGAATAGGCTTCGTATGGCGAGCGAACTGCTGGTTATATACCGGGACTTATTAACAGTCTACACTCAGAAATATATAATTGTATACCAGATAAAAATATCAAATTTAAGCTTAAACAATATTATTTAGATAATGTAGAAATGTTTGTAATATTTATAGTTAAAGATCTAAATCATCATCATCTTTTTTCCCAACTATATAGGGGTCGGCTTCCAGTCTAACCGGATTCAGCTGAGTACCAGTGTTTTACATGGAGCGACTGCCTATCTGACCTCCACACCCAGTAACTGGGTAACACGGTACCCCTTGGCTAGACTGGTGTCAGATCTCAAGCTTCTGACTACTCGTAACGACTGTCAAAGATCTTCAAATGACAGCCGGGACGGCTCAACGTGCTTTCCGAGGCACGGAAGAAACTCGGTATGAGAGAATACCGATAATTAGTACCGACAATAACGTTTCTGTTATCTCTCTTGCACGTAAATAAACATATTGATAGACTCATGATAACACAAGTATAAACCTTAGTGGTTTTTCGTTGCTATTTAATACGAATAATCCTGTGTATATACGAATAATGCGTTCAACTTCTGCTCCTTGCCAGTTTTAAATACATGTACCCTTTTTTAAGTTTCCGTTTATAATAATCCGCGTCATCAAAAATCGGTACAAAATTAATAACACACCGGGACACAGGACGACATCATCGAAATTGGGACTGTACCGGCAGAATCGGTACGGGTGGCATCTCTGTCCATGACCTACAACTCGTAATTAGCGGGCCGCGGCCTTTTACCACTGGACCATCACTACTATAATACGGCGTAATTACTACTTAGAAAGAACGAGTATTGTTCACAATGTTCACCATGCTAGCACAAAGAGCGTGTTGTAACTATAATAACTCTTAACAAACTAGTTAGGTCAAGGTTTCCTTTAATTGTTGGATGACTGTATCTTGTTAAAGTATAAGACCTAATTAATTAAATAAGTTATATCTTGTTTGTTTCTTTTAATTAATCAGTATTATGTCTAATTTAATATTTTCAAAATTTAAAAATCCCCACGACTCATTTATCTTGCGAATACATCCCGATTCAAAGAGTAAAACGCCCATAACTTTTGAACGGCTGAACCGATTTTATTCAAACATAGCTAAGAACACTCTCGACACAATCACCTTTCGAACAAAACTAAATCAAAATCGGTTCATCTGTTGAGGCGCTATGATGCCACAGACAGACACACAGATACACAGCAACACACCTCAAACTTATAACACCCCTCTTTTTCCGTCGGGGGTTAAAAAAGAAGTACGCCACCACGTTCTGAAGTTTCTGCCTACCCCCATTGGAAAAAGGAGTGAGTTTATTTATGTATGTAAAAAAATAAGATCTTGTAATTGTTTAAGCTGTGTTTACCTTACTTGTGACATATTTGCATATAGGTAATGAAGATTATATATAATTATAATATGCTTTTTTTTGTAAATATATATTTGGTGTAAAGATAAAAAAATGTCCATCAATAAATAAATTGTTTTGCTGGATCCCGGGACACTATACAGAGTGACTTTCAAATTTTTTACTAAAGGTAAACAAAAAAAAACTACTGTTTCTTACATTTTGTCGTGCTATGCCGTCATTTTGTGCTGAACAGCAGCCCCCTTAGCCAAGTTACAAACTCTTTCTTTATTATAAAATCTCTTTCTACAATCGTTAACACCTTCTATTTGTATGGTCTGACCACGTGACTTAACGTTCAGATGTGTCATTACCATACATTGATTCGTATTCTACTAGCGTTATCGATTGTAGATAGTTAACTTGGTTACAGGTGCTGATGCTATTTAAACTTGTTGATGAAATGTTACTCTCCCGTGGAGCAAGCCAAATACCTAGGTGTTACCCTAGATCACCTCACCTTCGCTAAGCATATAAAAGCGGCACGCTGGCGGGCCGCTTTCGCTATGAGCAGATTACATGGGATGGTGAACGCGCGCAGTAGCTTGTCACTTAGGTCAGTGCAAGCTGCGCACATTCATAGCGGTCATCCGTCCCATCATGACCTATGCATGCGCTGTCTTCGCACACGCAAAGCCACACCAACACCACATAAATTATTATTCCGTTTATTTAGCTTTGTACACACTTTATATTTACATTTTTAAATATTTCTTTATTAATATAAATATAACAAAAATGGTTGTCCACCGGTGTCGGGAGCAGGGTCCAAGCTACCGGTGGTTAGGGCTCCAGAGACAGGAACCTCCTCACAATGCGAGCCGTATCGAGGAGTACTGCCTTCTGTATCAGGCCCTTGATCCAACCGTGCAGGTTATTATTATTATTATTATGAGCCTGTTATGTCCCACTGCAGGGCAAAGGCCTCCCTTACGTCTTTCCATTTTTTTCTGTCTCTTGCTACGTCTGGCCAATCCTTCAGGTAGATGTCTAATTCGTCACGCCATCTCTTTCTGGGCCTACCGCGTCGCCGGTTCCTGCTATTCGGCATCCAGTCAGTGGTTACTTTTGCCCAATTCTGTTGCGACATGCGGCAGATATGGCCTGCCCAATTCCATTTTTTCTCCATAAAATTGTACAATTTTGAACATTATGATTAAATAGGTTACAAGTAATCCAAAACCGATTTCTCCGGAAAATCACGGGTGCTCCCTGGTTTGTCCGTAATCAAGAACTCCATATGGATTTAAAAATCCCCACAATTCAGCAGTTCATGAAACGCCTTTCCAAGCGCCACGAGGCCCGCTATGAACCCTCCAAAATATCCCGAGTTCGCCGACCGAGGCTCACTCTTACTACCCCCGATGACGCCACTATTCTCCTCCAAGAGAGTCGTAGGGAGACCAGTACACTCAAAAAACGTAGTACAAAATCGTTCCATCCTCGCCGCCGAGGACCGTCGCGAAATCCCCGTAAAACTAGCCCCGATATAGTTCATAACAGCCCGGGTAATGCTGAACTAAATAATAACAATGAAAGTGGAGTTTCTTGTCAGTTCTTCTCCACAGTAGGTGCTTTCCGAACTGATGGTAAAATCAATGATAGTGTAGATCCAGCTTGTCCCCTTGCTGTCCCTTCCAGCGACGCCCTGAGCCGAGGTTCGACCCCACCTGGGGTAGCCCTCAGCGTAGTCGCTTAGGTTTAGAAATTTGTGCCTGGCTGGAGGCTTAGTTTAGTCTCCACAGGATAGTCCGGTTAAGCAGTAACCAATCACTTTGATTGAACTGAGAGACGTCATCCAAAAAAAACAAAATTGTGTTGCTCTCCCGTTCTAATAGGAAATGCGGTCGCAGACATCCGACTGAATATCCTAAGTAAAAAGTCATAATTCGAAGTTTAGCTCTCGCCTATTTCCTCCTCCAATATTGGACCAATTTGAAAAATAAATATGTAGGGAATACTGTGTAATTGTCAGGAAAAGCCATTATTGCATGGGTTCTTTTCAGGCTAACACGAGTTAGACAAAAAAACTTCTTCGCTTGTATGTGGGGTCACAATGTAACTGATCACATTATGTATTTGCAAATAACGTCGGTATATGACATTCCACTAAACACGTAGTTTTATTTACACGAACAATCAATCGGTCACTCTCACTGTATTCAAGTCTAATCAAAACCCGCCATATTCCTACTCTTCGATCCTTGACCTCCCCCCTCCCTTCTTCGCGCCAAAAACTAGTGCTTAGTGTTACGTCAAGTTGACATCTTTCAAAGTCGTTCCAAACCATAGCTCTCGTCAGAACGAAATCGTTAGAAGTGCCTATAAATATATATACTGTGCCCCTGTGCCCCTTTGTTTTCATTCATTATTATCTTTAGAATCGCTAGAACCCACAAAATTGCGTTGTCAAAAGAAGCCTTTTTTTATAATGGAGAGAAATGTTCATGCATACTGCGCCACCACGGGGAGAAGCACAGTTATGTGGGACTCCAACCCACTAAAACTCCACGGTGTCCTCCTGTGGCGGGAACACGGGCACGCGTCAGCACTCACCGCGAACTCGCCGCGGCTGTCCGTCACCGGACCCTCCTCCTCCGAACACACTGTGCGCCGTTACCACCCAGGGACCAAACCAGCACATGGATGCCTGACGACCCCGTGTATGGCACCCTTGGTCCCTATGTGACGGGTTAAGGTCAATGGCCCCGCCACTTTTTCGGCCGCAGAGGATAGGGAGAGCGGCCATCGCCATACCGAAACTCCTCCTACCCTGCGGCCCAACCGCGTCCGCCATCAGACGGTGCGCGTCCAAGCCGCGGAAGGTAGGGAGAGCGGCACACCGCAATACCGGCACTCCTCTCTCACCGCGGCCTCCTACCCTCAGCAGCGAAATCGTATGGCCATACGACATCGCGGCCCGCCTTAGTTGCGATGTCGCCTGTTACCAAGCGGCACCGCAACCTACTAGTTGGCCGCTACGTCGTCGGCTTAAATCGTAGTGGGTAACCAAGCCACGGCTACTGAGCCCCCCACCTCGACAATACGGGAACTCACAGGAGGGGGGAGGGCTTTCTACCCTCAGAGATTGTCTTAAGCTATGCTCCTGCAGGATTCCAGAACCATCCGTAGGTAGCACGTTACGAAATGCTTTTATTTTAAAATCTACCTATACCAAAAGTAGACAAGTGTATGCACGAATGTATGATTTGAATATTAAACCGTGCAAAATATTGTAATGACCTTGAGAATTCGCTCTTGCGCTCTATCAAACTACACATTCCGATTTTTTTTACTTAGACAAAAAATAGGAAGCATAATATTAATGTACTTAGGTAGCTCAAATAACTCATAATTGTGTTGGTGCTGAATTTAAAAATAGTTATAAAATGGACATGCTAGCTTACAAAATGTTCTTGTTGGTTTTTAGGTATTTCTTTCACGCAAGAAACAGATCATCGAATAAGTAAAGATGATTTTTTACAAAGAGGTTCTCGTATTTTATGAACCAGAGATTGTAACAGGGTACTTTTAATTGTGAAAAGATGCAGGATAAGTGCAGATGAGCCCTCAAATAGCAGTCGTTTGGAGTAGTCAGAAGCCTCAAAGAACCGAAGTTACTAGGTTATGGAGGTCGGATGGGTAGAAAAATCTTGTTTAGCATTTGCATCCTGTTATGGCGTAGATACCCCTCAATAAGCTGATTTAAAAATGAGAATCACGTCTAAACGGCTAGTCGTAATTTTTTCGAAAAAATATATGTCATATAAGACCATTTTCTTATTAATTTGATCTATGAAAATTTGGCGTTATATTCGTATAACAAAGTGTTATTAACTTGTAAAGTTATGTCTAACACGGCCACCTCAAAGTCAATTCAATTATCTACATTTTGATCTGAAAGGAAAGTACAAAAAACTACCGAACTTTGGATCGCGCGGGTGTGAAACAAGGACGCTTTTTGTTCCTTCAAGTTCTTTGGCGACTGTCGTCTTTAAAAATAACTGCATAGAGGAAAATAAAATCCTGTAAAAGCTTACATACCTGAGAAAGTTAGGATGTATCTTCACCGTCTGCATCCCGATGGCTGCGGTGATGGGCCGAGGCCACAGCCCTCCGAACCTGCCACAGACTGTCCTGCAGACGTCCAGGCTGCTGAACACCTGGCTACTGGAGTTGCTGGCGAGGGCAGACGCTGGGTGCGTCGTGCGCTCGCAACCCTCATCTGGTAAACATTTGTACCGCCATTGTGGTCTGTGGAAGGAAGTTTTTATGTTATGATGAATTCTGGTATGTTTTTTGGGCATATATTGAAAGAGAAACGGGATACCTACCTCTAACTAGTCCAATAAAAAAAAACTTTTTGCCAAAAAATACTACCGACTTCCAAATAAAAAACTACAAATTGAAAAACAACTTTATTTTTTGAAGTCGGTGTCTTTCTTAGGTACCATTTTTTTTGCGGTATGGACACCGACTTCAAAAAATAAAGTTATTTTTCAATTTGTAGTTTTTTATTTGGAAGTCGGTAGTATTTTTTGGCAAAAAGTTTTTTTATTTTTCACTTTGTTGTTGTACGTACCTAATAGGCAAGTTAGTAAGGGAACTATTTCGCAAGAATAGATTTCATGAAACTTGATCATAACCGGTGAAATGAGAGATCTGCTTACCCCTTAAGAGCGAACTGGCGTGATGTTATGTTATGAAATGTTATAAACAACAAACAGACATGCGATTGCAGCAATCCCGAGAGATTTGCCGTTATTTATTGAAGAGTTCTGTTGTATATCGCCGAAGATCTTCATCAGATCTTCACCAAATTAAAATGGGACCAATTTCGGAACATACTTTTTCAAACAAAAAAAGAATTTTCAAAATCGGTCCACAATTGACGGAGTAATCGGTGAACAGACAAAAAAAAACAAACATGAAGTCGAACATAGAACCTCCTCCTTTTGGGAAGTCGGTTAAAAATGCATTATATCATTGGAAAACTATTAAACTTTAATAATGCAAACATTCAAACAATACATAATCAAAATTTCAATACAGGTTTACAAATAAGCTGGTATGCGGAACTCCAAGAATAAGCGCACGCGTGCTTTGCTTGCATTCACCATGATCATCATGAGCCTTTTAATGTTCCCACTGCTGGGACTCAGGCCTCGTCTCTGTGGTGTGCAATGGGCCACGAGCCCACTGCGGTTTGGTGGATGTCTTTGAATTTTTGGTTCTAAGACATGCCGGTTTCCTCACGATGTTTTCCTTCACCGTTTTGAAAGCAGCATTGCTTCTTAATAAATGTTTAAAAAACCCGACTGCTTAAAAGCGAACTAAAAAGACGTAAACAAGAAAAATATTATGCTGTGCAGTCAGAGGATACATCTGGTTTTGGTCAGCCAGCTCGCGAGTATGTTCGCTTTTAAGCAGTCGGGTTTTTTTATTTTTGTATAAATTTTTAATTTAACACTTTTTAGTTAACATATTTTTCTAATTAGGTACATTTAAACATATAAGTCTATACCAATATTATATAGAGGAAAGATTTTTTTGTTTGATTGTTTGTACCGAATAGGCTCCAAAACTACTGGACCGATTTCAAAAAATCTTTCGATAAATGGCGGCTCTTGGGCACCATATTGTGGGGCTCCAATTATTTTTATTCCTTTCGCGTCGTGTGGGGTATCAAAATAAAGGGTTTTCAGATTTGGTTTCAAAAACATATAACACTTATATGTTCAAATGTACCTAATTCGAAAAAAAATGTTAACTAAAAAGTTATAAATAAAAATATTAATCCAAAAATTCAAAAAGCCGGTTGTATCCTCCGACTGCACAGCATGATTTTCTTCTTATTTACATCTTTTTAGTTCGCTTTTAAAGCAGTCGGGTTTTTTGTATGAACTATACATCGGTCTCAATCAAAGTAAAGTTGATCCCGTGAGTAATTTTTTTATAAGTATCTACTAAACATGTTGGTCTGCTTGTTTGCGAATTTATCTCGCATATGGGACACCAGCACCAATGGTTTATCTCAACAGCTGTATAAAATAATATCACTTATCAGTCTTCATTGTCCTCACTCGTCAAACAATTATAATTGTACTTATTGTAAAAATTATCTCGCCAACTATCTGAGTAAATAAATTGTACAAGAATTTAACTTTAATTACGCCTTTAGTTGGATTGGCTACGGAACAATTTTACTGAACCTTGTCTCTTTTTATTTGCTGTACGATATATATTAAAAAAAAAATAAGTACATCGACACAAATGATTTAGTAAGTATTACACACTTTAAATAGTCTACATTTACGAATTAACTTTATGCCAACTTAAAACAATTACAGGTCGAGGTATCCAGAGCCGGACACATGAGTTATTTTTGCATTGTTTTAATTTTCTACTTTTACACAACCAGACATCCTAAACCCCAAACTCGTAGATGCAGTGAATGAGAACGTTACCCCAGCAAGAAAGTGGCTCCCAGAATGGTATGTGTGGAACGTATAATTAGTGCGTAATCTGTGAATGTGCGCCACATAAAAAAAAATTGCGTGTTGAAAACGTTTCCTGCTGGAGTAACGTTGATCTAGCAGGAAAATTCTTTACAAATAATCGGATTGAGAAATATTGTGCATGGGCAGAGAGCTTATAGTTGTGCAAACATGTGCGCCGAAAATCTCGCAGTGAATGCAGTCACAGAAAATATATAGTCAACTATATACACAATATACTCTCTGACAATTATGTATATTTTTATTTTCATAATTTTAAGAAAATTTTGCTGACATGTTTATTAATATTTTGCTGACATGTTTATTAATATTATGATAGTATAGCTGACAATTAAATTTTGGATGTTTCTTATTTTAATGATGTAGTCTAATGCTAATGAATGACATTTTATTTTTATTATTTTTATTTTATTTCTATTGGATCAATTTTTATGTAATGCTTATGAATTGTAATATTATGGACTAAGGTGTATGAAAATAAATTAATTATTATTTATTTTATTATAGTAGATGCAGTAAAATAAAATTGATACTTACTCATAAGTGTGGGCGACAACTTCTTCCACCACGTTCTCTGAGCACCCCACTAGCTGAACGGTCGCGATGGCCAAAAGGATCCACTGACACAGGCCCGCCATGTTTGCCTGCCAAGCAAATAATAAAAAAGTTATATTACAAACTCGTATTAACATCTCTAATCTTTATAAGAAGAAGAATTGTATTCATAATAGTAGGTACACATTATTAGTAGGTGCTTTAATTATTGCCCTTCAATAGGCCATTCAAAAAGAAATAATCCCTGCATCCTATTTTTTTCAGAACCACAAAAAAGCGCATTATAAGGCATGTGCAAAAAAAAACTCGATTTGTCGACTCGACTCGTAGGTACTTGTGTGTAAATGAAATTCAGTTTTTTTTTTTTTTGTTACTTGCGAACAACGACGGTTGACTACTGGTAGGTAGTTATCTTATCTTATCTTGTGGAGGGACCGAGAAATAACTCCGACACTTCGACCCATTGCGATCTATTGTGGTCAAAAGATCCCAATGGGTCGAAGGGTAAGGTAGTTGCTTGAAGATTGTGTTCGATTGTCATCTTACATCATCATTAACGCTTCAGCCGAAAGGCGTCCACTGCTGGACATAAGCCTCCACCAGACGTCGCCACATTTACCAATCCCGTGCGTCTCGCATCCAGCGTATCCCCGCAACCTTAACCAGGTCATCGGTCCACCTAGTGGGAGGCCTTCCAACGCATCGTCTGCCGGTTAGCGGTCGCGTTTCCAGAACTTTTCAGTCCCATCGGCCATCCATTCTGCGAGCAATGTGCCCTGCCGGCTGCCACTCAAGGACTCTTCGGGCAATGTCGGTAACTTTGGTTCTCCTGCGGATGTTTTCATTTCTGATGCGATCGCGAAAGGAAACTCCGAGCATATAGCCATTTGCCATTTGGGTGTCTTTAGGCTTTCTGATGAGGCCCATTGTGAGCGACCACGTCTCGGTCCCATAGGTAATTACTGGCAACACACACTGGTCATAGAGTCATGTCTTGAGACACTGCGGTAAATTGGACGAGAAGATACCGCGCGACTACCGTTACGGCGTAGGTGGCGTAAGAGTTGCAGGTCGTAGGTTCGAACCCGAGCAGGTGCTTTACTTTGTGTAATTAATTTAACCACGGTTGACCTCTTTCTCGAAGTTACACCTACCCAACTGGACTTTGTGTCCCAGGTAGACATAATCGTCTACAACTTCGAGTGTAGAGTCTCCGATCTTGATAGGAGTGGGTGTTACTTGGGCATTCTCCATGACCTTGGTTTTATCATTGGACATTATAAGACACACTCTTTCGGAAGCTCTACTGAGGTCATCAAGCATTGTACTCCATGGTCTCAGCCATGACTACTATGTCATTGGCGAAGGTGAGTGATGTACTCGCCACTAACGTTGATGCCTAGTCCCTTCCGGTCCAGAACCTTGGAGACATCCTCCAGCGCAGCAGTGAACAGTTTCGGAGAAATGACGTCTCCCTGTCTCACACCGCGCTGGAGAAGGATAGGTTCTGAGGTTTGATCCTGAAGACGGACTGACATGGTGGCGTTATTTTGCAAACACTTCAACACCTCAATGTACCGGTAGTCAATCTGGCACCGTTGGAGAGACTGCAGTACATTCCAAGTTTCGGTCGTAGGCTTTCTCGTAGTCCACAAACGTTAAGCAGAGAGGCAGGTCTTCGGTCTTCTGTATAACCTGCCGCAGCGTATGTATGTGGTCTACGGTGCTAAAGCCTTTTCGGAATTCGGCTTGTTCGGGAGGTTGGAAATCGTAAAACCTGCGCGCGAGACGATTCGTGATGATTCTTTTTTTTTTTTGCATTCCCACCGCACTATTCCCAAACCACTGCAACTCCTGAAAGCCAGAATCAACAGTGGCGACCACCAGAAAAGCGCCGAGGCTATGAAGCTCGACGAAGTCCCGGAGAATGAATTTGACTGTCTTGGATCCCGCAACGAAATTAATCAGAAAATAATAATGGAGGGTCAGCATCGGATAGGACACAGATCGTGATGACTCATGAAAACAACTTGTAGAAGTGAGATGGGCCTATAGTTCTTCAGCCGGGCATTGTCGCCCTCCTTGCAGAAGAGTACCACCACACCCCAGCACAATGCTTGTGGCGTTTTGCCCTCGAGTATATCGGAAACAATTAGCTTCCGAAGGGCCTTAAGAACCGGTTTCCCACCCGCCTTTCCTCCCAGGAATTCGGTGATTCCGTCATCACCCGGTGCCTTGTTGTGTTTAAGCTGTTTCAGAACCATCCTAATCTCGTATAGGCTGACGTCCGGGATGTCTTCGGTATAGTGTCGGGTCAATCTAGCTCTTTGGTCGTTTGCTAGATTCGCAACGGGTTTGCTGATTGATGTGTACAACTGCCCTTAGAAAGTCTCGATCTTTTTTTTTTTTTTTTTTTTTTTTTTTTATTATTGATAGGCTTGCGTTTGACCACTATCTCACCTGATGGTAAGCGATGATGTGGTCGACGATGAAGCACGCTTGCCTAGAAGAAACCTATTCACTCTTGACTTAAAGACTCCCAGATTGTAGCTATCAGGAAATACAGACTCCGGCAGGGAATTCCACTCCTTTGCTGTACGCATAATAAAAGAATTCCCAAAACGTTTGGTGCGTATGGGTGGGATGTCCACCATGTACCGATGACGCAACGCCGTACGTCTTGTACTCCGATGATGGAACGGGCTAGGAGGAATTAGTTCATGCAATTCCAACGCACACTCCCCGAAATGCAACCGATAAAAAACCGACAGACTGAAGCTCCCTCAGAAGCTCTGGCTTGGCGGATATGATCGTGCCATCGTCGGTCTTCACTTTCGTGAGCTGGCTCTGCCTAATAGCCAGATCGCTTGAAAACACCTTGGAGTCTTTATTTCGCTCAGTCGCGTCATAATACGCTCGGTATTAAAGCAGCGGAGGTCTCTTTTCAAGGATTTAGCCAAGTGCGAGTCTAACTAGTGAACAGAGGGTTCCGTATAAACAGATAAATTCACCAAAATAAAAAGGTTACATTACTGAATTTCTTATACAATGAAAGCACCAAACACAGCTATAACGAAGGGACAACATTAACTTTGCCGTTCGAAAACTGTTGACCCCATTCATCATAATACATTTTTTTTACTTTGACAAGTACAAATTGTTCGACTATTACTCGTAAACTTGTAAAGCATATTTAGCTGTGATAGTTTTTACCTTTTAATTTCTTTATATATAGGTACTACAGCCGTGATTTTTTTCACATGTCCAAAAGCAACCATTTAACTGACAGGGAAAAAAAGTGCAATTTATTATATCTTAATTTTACGCAAACGGATCCCTGAATCGAAAAATGATTTTCACAGACCCATAATATTTTTGAATGATATATCCAACGATACCCCACAACATGGGACAGGCGAGAAAAAAAAAGCATGCCCACTTGACGTGTGCAGGAGGTATCCTAAAAAGAAATCGGCGTGATTGATATGTATATCCATGTCAAATTATAGCTTTCTAGTACCAGTCTCTGAGCTAAGCTGCGGATGGACGGACGGACGGACAGACGGACATGGCGCAACTATAAGGGTTCCTTTTCGACTACGGAACCCTATAAATTACCGATTTTACTTCATGGTCACTTAGATGTTATCTCCGTAATAATGACGGAAGTACGAATCCAACTGTAATTTAGCGTTCCAATATGGCGCCTATCATACAACTCTAAATATATAAAGTACATGATTCCATTAATATTGAGCCGGTCATCTCATTATCCATATTAGCGGCATAATCGCGTGCTGGCTAACGGAACACAGTCAGACTATGGACACGGTTTCCGTCGGAACTATACGCCTCAGTGGGACACTTCCGAACACGCGATCCAGTTCATTTTTATTTAGGCCAATTTACGTTCATTGTTTTTGTTGCATCACAACAAGAGTGTTCTAATAAATAGTACAGTAAACAAATTTTGGATATTACTAGCTTCTGCCGGCCGGCGACTTTGACGTTGTGAATGTCGAAAATTATATCAATAGGGTAGGACAAAAAGTATCCTATGTTTATTCTAATATTGCTACATTAACGTAAAATAATATTTTCAGTAAGTATAATGAGTGTCATCAAAATCCGTTCCTTAATTTTTGTGTGGATACACACAAACTATCACATTCATATTATTAGTAGGATTTGGAACAACTATTCGTCATCTACCGGAACACGTACAGCATTGTCTCCCTTTCTTACAATATATCTATATCTATACCAGCCTTTCCCAAAGTGGCGAAAACGCCCCCTTGTGGGCGCTGCAGGCCTAAAGGGAGGCGGTAAGAGACCCAGAAATAAACTGGGGGCGTTGTGTAGAGGCTTGGGGAGTGATTTGTAATTTCATGTAGCTAGGAGGCATCTTAGACACCGACTGCATGAGCCTACAACTGTCAACTACAACTTGTGAACATCAACTAATATTAGTTAAGATATTGCTCAAACTCGGTTCGATATTTCTCTCGGCGTAGTTCATATATCTGTCCTGTTTTATTGAATATATAAAATAAAACCATGTCAAACGGTCGCTCCGTTTCGAAATGAAAGTAGACACAAACAAACAAATAAGAAGGCAACAGACATACTTTCGCATTTTAATAGTTATTAGTACTCCTAGATAGGTAATTTTCGTAGATATTAGACCGCGGGGAATCATGTTTTAACAAGTTTTTGTTAAATAACACAATAATTGATTAATTTATTTTGAAGTTATAGTGGTTTTTAAGTAGTTGAAAAAATGGGGGCGCTAAAAAAAAAATTATTCTCAAAGTGGGCAGTAGACAAAATAAGTTTGGGAACCCCTGACTATACTAATATTGGTGAAACCGCGAGGCGTCCACTAGTCATCTCTAAAACAATCTACTACATAATTTAATTGATCTGACGCGGGCGGAAGGCTAGTGTAGATTAAGAGTAAGAGGTTACTCTTATTCTACTCTAGCTTTCCGCCCGCGGCTTCACCTGCGGACTACAAGATTTTGGCTGTTTCATTTTCAACCTATATAGTATAAATGGTTAAGGTTGCGGGAAGGTGCTGGATGCGAGACGCACGGGATCGGAATCGGACAATGTGGCGACGGCGACGCCTGGGGGAGGCCTTTGTCCAGCAGTGGACTTCTTTTGGCTGAAATGATGATGATGATGATGATATACTTTAAATAATCTCTCTTTAATTTATTTGACCATTTGTGAGGCTATCAACTGGAGAAAATTGGTGTTTACCGAATTGGCTACCATTGGTTGGCATGCTAACGCAAATTTAACCATTGGTCGAGTTAACTACTGATAAAAAATGGGCCTAAGACGAGGGTTGCCAGATCGGAAGACGAAAATATCAGAAGAAAATTTTAAAATGTCGGGATTCTCAAAATCCAAAATCCCGACATTTTATTTTTCGTCGGGAGACAAAAAAATTGTTAAAGAATAGTTTTATGTTGTAAATTATTAGGCTAAATATTGATAAAACATAACTAACTTAACTACACTTAATTTTTAGGTTGCCACATGTATTTGGCATTAAACTTTACTGAGTCCGCCAATTTAGGAAAAGATTTTAAATTCAATCGATTTACTTCAAAGTTCAGTCTATTTACTAACTCAGCTTTTATTAAATTAAAAGCCATACAATTTCTCTCTTTGGTATATAAATTATTTAGCAAACTTAACATCTTTTCACAGTAATGCTTATAGAAATTGATAATACAAATAATCTGAAAGAAAGAACTTTCCAAGAACTTGTTGGTCTGGAGATTTTGGTTTTTGTCGGGAGTCATCATTTTAAATGTCGGGAGAATCCAGACAATTCCCGACCATCTGGCAACCCTACCTAAGACAAACAAAGAGTCTTACTAAGTAACTTATTAGTAAGCGGAAACTAGGTCATAGAGGTCAGATAGGCAGCTGGATCCGGTTAGACTGGAACTAGAAGCGACTTCTAATGGATGACGTGTAGTGAATGGAGAATATTGGACGACAGAGAAAAGTGACGCAGACAAAAAGGACAATGGCAGAAGCCCATACATTGTTTTAGCAGAGATTAAATTCCTACGACTCTAAATGAAAAATATCTGGTTTAATTCAGGGTCATGCTCTGAATTAGTTTGTGCAATCATTTTTTTTCGAGAACGCCTAGAATAATATATATTATTATAGTCATGAACTTTTGTAGGATAAGTCTTGGTAACTTTTAATAATGTGTTTAATAGGTAATATTATTAAATTCCGTGGAAGTAAAAGGACAATATCGCATTAGTATTGTCTTTTCCATTTATTTGGCATGAAAAGTTGGAAACCTAGAATAATAGATATTATTATAGTCATGAACTTTTGTAGGATAAGTCTTGGTAACTTTTAATAATGTGTTTAATAGGTAATATTATTAAATTCCGTGGAAGTAAAAGGACAATATCGCATTAGTATTGTCTTTTCCATTTATTTGGCATGAAAAGTTGGAAACAGTATATTCATTTATTTAAGCGACTTTGACATGTATCAAAAGGTCTTCGTCAACAACCAAGCTATATTTTTTTTAGACTTGCACACTAGTCTTTTTGCCTATCATTAATTGAAAGTAAGTAATTCATTTATTTCTACTACACTACAGTATTCTTACCTACTTACAATGACTCCTATACCTACTTAGACATAAACTTATTAATTCATTTACTCCGTTTTATTATAATAACAAATACAATAATGATATACTTACTATAGTCACTATTTGTCACTTGGCAGAATAAGTGTAAAATGGCAACACTAAGCTAATGCAAGTTAACGAAATAACTGATTAACTTGCATTTATTTATTTTTTATCCGTGGTAAACTAGTTAATGTATATAAAATACTTTGAAAAAACCTAGTCAATTAATAGACATTCTTTCGTATATAACTCAATTTCAGACGTTTAAATTTAAGAAAGTTAAGATTTCGCCATTGTTCTTTGAGCCACTGCCGACTGAAGATGAAGGGATTATTGGAAGAACCAACCAGCAGTTTAACCTGAATGATTATTGAAAATTGTCATATGTTATTATTGTGACAAATATTTACAACATGTAACAAATCTAATTGTAGATGGAGATAACATAACATAAATATTTATTTCTCTTCCACAAAGGAATCTAACAAACTGTTACAATAAAAGTGCAACATTATTTGATAAATCCTTTGTGGGAAACTGGTATCTGCACTAGGAAATCCTGTCACACAGATTACCAGGCCAGCCCCCCCTCCCCTCCCCCACAAAACTTCGATTATTAATAATTTACTTACAAATATTGACCTTTGGTAAAGGACAAGAAAAATGAATGAATACAGTAACAAAAATATTAAAAAAAACCATTATTATAAAAAATATTATTTAAATTATCATAGAAAATATTATTAAATTATAATTGGGTTATTAATAAATTATTATAAAATATTTATAAAATTATTAAATTATCTTTTATGAGGTGTGGAGGTCGTAATGGTGTGGTTTGGAAGCCGTAATGATGTGGCGTGGAGGTCGTAATGATGTGGTGTGGAGGTCGTAATGATGTGGCGTGGCGGTCATTATAGTGTGGTGTAGAGGTCAGATAAATTTAGAAAAAAGTACAAAGATCAATTAAATTATGTAGTGGATTGTTTTAGAGATGATTTAATGTAAGAAAGGGAAGACAATGCTGTAAGTGTTGCGGTAGATGACGAATACTTGTTTCAAATTCTACTAATATTAAAAATGTGAAAGTTTTTGAGTATTCACCCAAAAAATATTGAACGGATTTTGATGACACTCATTATACTTACTGAAAAGATTATTTTACGGTAATATAGCTTATAATTTTGATTATAACATAGGATACTTTTTGTCCTCCCTTGGGATAATTTTCGACAGTCAAGACGACAAAGCCGCCGGCCGGCAGAAGCTAGTAATATCCATAATTTGTTTACTGTACTATTTATTAGAACACTGTTGTTGTGATGCAACAAAAACAATGAACGAAATTGGCCTAAATAAAAAATAAAAAAATCGCGTGTTCGGAAGTGTCCCACTGAGGCGTATAGTTCCGACAGAATCCATACGTCCATAGTATGAGTGTGTTCCGTTAGCCAGCACGCGATATTGCCGCTAATATGGACAATGAGACGACCGGCTCAATATTAATGGAATCATGTGCTTTGTATATTTACAGTTGTATGATGGGCGCCATATTGGAACGCTAAATTACAGTTGGATTCGTACTTCCGTAATTATAGAGATAACATCTAAATGACCATGAAGTAAAATCGATTAATATTGGTGTTTACATGTTTTATGCATTATTTTTTTATCTTACTAATATTATAAATGTGTAAGTTTGGATGGATGTGTGTGTGGATGTATGTTTTTTAATCAATCACGCCTTGTTACTTAATCGCGCATTTTAGAGAGAGGATAACAACTGAAAAAAGAATTGCCACCATTGGTTAGCATATTTTACCATTAGACGGATAAAAAAACTGGGCCTTACTGGCTAAAAGTGGTGAGGTTTTTAATTTTTAATATTTTTTCATCACACTTGCACGTAAACAGTATCTAAACATACAGGTTAACTTGGCCGTAATGCCCCATATAAAACCCTCGAGCTTTCTTTTTGTCATAAAACCTAAGGTCGGTAAGTAATATTTTTTTAATATATAGCACAGCACACAGGTCATGCAAGTTCAAGCAAGGAGTTTACACGCAATTGAAAAATTGTCTTAAAATGTTATCTAAACAGGAATTTCTTTGCAATCTCACTACATGTTACTTAAATACTCAACAAATGTTCTTACGCATATTAAGAACATTTGTTGAGTATTTAAGTTTTAATAGTTATTTGTATCAAAACGTCGAAATTATTTAATTATTTTTACACTCTGTCATGGCTGTATACCTACGTAAGTATTTGCCCTTAACGTTTCTGAACGAAACACTTGTATAATCTGTGGTGTGGGCAAATATGCCCCAATCGCTTAAAAAAAAGTTCACGTATTTCGTAATAACAACTGTGCTGACTTGTGTATTAAAGCTATAATTCTTAATTATTACTCGCAAATGTGATGAAAAACATTGTATGTTTCACGGGCGGTACGGGAATTACGAACCTCGACTCAGAAAGCCCTCAGTCTTCGACTTGGGGCTTCCACTAGAGCCTCGATCGTAATTCCTTACTTACCGCCCTTAATACACAATATACTATTATTTAATACATACACAATACAGAGGTGACCCTTAATGCTAAACTCGCCAAACTATTACGTTTGATGGCTAGAGACGCTCTTTTATATCACAATGCACCTCCTTACGTACATACCTACTACTTATATAATTATACTGTTATAGTTTAATCTTATACATTGTACATACATATTTAGTTCTGTTTGTTATCCTGTACAATGTACAGACTGACGACCGACGATCGACGACTGCCACGGTTTACGAATGACAAAACTAATAATAAGAATCAATGTACTGTTCTCCTACACACGCTACACGTGTCACTATAATATAAATCACCGACCTTATTATCTAACTAGACTACCTATTACATAGTGGCTTTTCCAGAAGTCCTATTTCATTCAATGATTACTAAGGTAGCATCCATTGATGTCTATACAGTGATTTTTAAGGTAGCAGCCATTGCAGTCTATACAGTGATTGCTAAGGTAGCAGCCACTGCAGTCTATACAGTGATTTTTAATTTCGTAGACTAGAGTGACATTTGGGAGCTTGTCACTTTATCTATACTAATATTATAAAGAGGTTAAGTTTGTGAGTTTGTGGGTTTGTTTGTGACGTTGTAAGGGGTAATCTCTGGATCTACAGAACCGACTTTGAAAATTCTTTCACCAGTAGAAAGCTACATTATTCCTGAGTGTCATAGGCTATAATATAATTCAAAAAAAATAGATATCCTTAGAAAATTGCAATAAGATAACCCAAGGTAGCAAAGTGTTGCCTTTTAAATACATTATCTGGCGTGCGCTGAGAAAACTATTGATGATAGATAAAAATTAGTAGGTTGGGTAGGCAGGGTAGGCAGGCTAGGTAGATAGGTAGCCTGCAGTTGATGGGAGCGAAGCCTCGAGGGTCAGCTAGTCGTTACATAAAAAAGTGTCGTATCCTGACTATCCTGAGTGATCACCACCCCTTTAAACTACTTAGATTCTGGATAAATGGTAGTGAGTAATCACGATGCGACTCACATTTTCTCTTGAGTACCAGGGGCGAGTACTCTGGAGGCGTGACCTACCGAAGATGGTCCCAGACGCCTCGTAAGGGGTTGCCTGGTATACTGTGCCGCCTTATATAACGTAAAGTTGGTGAAGGTGGCCACTATAGAAAATCTAAGTAGTTTAAAGGGGTGGTATCCTGAGTGATCGAAAGTTAATCGAAGTAGATCGAAAATGATACAATTTCACGGCAAAAAAAAATATTGTTTAGAAACTAGCGGCCCTTATTTAGTGTCTAATCATTTATGTCAGACTTCATTGTATCGATCGCATTCATTTTATTGTTGATTTCATATTTAACACAATAAAAGTTTATGTACTATGTGTAAGAATACTGTTATATTTAAATGTATTTCGTATATAATCATAAAACATATTTTTTAATATTTATTAAATTAAATTGAGGTGTCATGTCACATCGATTCGATTATTGACTTATGATTGAGCCTTGCCTACAACACTATGTTCCACGCTAGCATCATTTAAAAAAAAACCGGCCAAGTGCGGGCCAAGTGCGAGTTGGACTCGCGCACGAAGTGTTCTGTACCATTATCGCAAAAAACGGCAAAAAAAACACGTTTGTTGTATGGGAGCCCCACTTAAATATTAATTAATCTGTTTTTAGTATTTGTTGTTATAGCGGCAACAGAAATACATCATCTGTGAAAATTTCAAGTGTCTAGCTATCACGGTTCATGAGATACAGCCTGGTGACAGACAGACAAACGGCCCGCGGAGTCTTAGTAATAGGGTCCCGTTTTTACCCTATGGGTACGGAACCCTAAAAATAAGGACATTATCAGCTGTCAGTTTAGTCTACGAAATTAAAAGTCACAGTATAGCTAGTTTCAAGCTTAACATCATCATACAAATTCTATTTGATGCCCATTATTCTATGTCTGCAACAATTTATTTGATCTTTATTGAACTAATTACTCGGTAGCGTCATTAATTAAGCCATTACTAGTATACAAATTAAAACAGATATAGCTACACCTAAGGAATTTCAGAGCCGTTTGAATTTGTGACTCAATACCAGTGTAAGCCTATTTACATTTAGTCACAGACTTCTTAACGATACATTTTTTATGTCAGGCAACACTACTGGCAAGCCGTAACAGTTGTCAACTATGACAACTGTCACAGTTATGATTCTTTTGAACGGGGAACTCACTGGATATCCAGCGAGCGAACCAAAAAGGATTAAATCCAAATTGAAGCACACAACCACAACCATTGAAGCCTTAATGTTCTTCATCTAAGATTGAAGCAATCTGTATTTCATTGTAGAAAACCTGCGCTGCGCAATATTAATATTCTAAGCAATTTTTTGCGTTGATTTTATATCAGTTTTTTTGTTCTTTAAGGTCACAGTAGGCTACTCAAAATACTATTTGTTACGTTCACTTTAACACTAAGTCATGGACATGAAGCAACATTACTTGACAACGTATTATTATTTAGATGGAGTATATTTTTAGCCTAGGGTAAACATAATGGGACTAACTCACAAGATTTTTGGCGAAAGGTACTTACTCCATGAGAGAAAGTGCGAAATCTTTGCTCACGTTGTCGATATTGCTGAGGTTGTGGTCTAAAGTTCTAAACGGAAAAATCGACATGACGAAGACAATTCTTTTTTGTTTTTTTTTTATTTTTTTTATTTATGATGGGTTTGCTTATTTGAGTCTAGGTCAGAAGCACAGATTAGAGGTGACAGACAAAGTCGAAGATGCAGTGAGCTTATGCAGAAGAAGCCTGTTCACTCTAACTTTGAAGAGATTTATTTATTTATTAAAACTTCATGCAACACACAGGTACATAAGCGGACTAAGGGCCGATTTTACCAATAAAACTAATCGCGATTAGTTCAACTAAACTCAGTTTAGGCAAATACAGCATTCTGATTTGTTGAGACCGCGGAGAAACTACCAATCATAATGCTGTATTTCCATAAACTGAGTATTTGATCTATTCGCGATTGGTTTCTTTGGTGAAATGGGGCTTTCTCCACCAGTCAACTAAGGGTGGTGGATAGGACATAGCAGGTGTATAAAAAATATAAATAATTATTGAAGTAAAATTTAATTCGGGTTGAATGCGTTCGGAAACACAGACGCAGGCCGTGAATTCCACTCTTTTGTTGTGTGAATTATGAAGGATGTTTAGAAGCGCTTGGTGGAATAGCGACCAAGTAAGGATGGTAACTTGCAGTGCGTATCGATGTCCGTTGGTAGAACGGTGCCTACTTCTATAAGTTCTAAAGTAAAAACACTTGCAGTGAACTGTACCCCCTGAATTATAATTGGCTTGTGTTATAAGGTTAAACAGTCTAACAATATGTTATAGACAGGCTCATCTATACATATAATAAATCTGTAGAAAAGTCTTTTTTGTACATCGAAAATATTTTCAAAAAAAATAGCCAGGTTGTTAAAGGAGAACCAACAGAACCCATTTCCAGCATTTTTGGATTTTTTGTCTGTTTATCTGTTGTCTGTTTATTTGTGCACGCATCACGTAAAATATACGAAACCAATGTAGTTAAATCTCATCAAATCTGTCCTTACTTTTTTTGTATGAAGTCTGTATTCTTCTCCCTAGAGTAAATATTATTCTGTGCAGCGAACTCTCGAACTAGCTAGGTAGAAAGGTAAGTAAGGTAGGTAGGTCTAGGTATGTAGGGTAGGTACAGGTAGCTAGGTAAGTAGGGTAGGATAGGCAGTTATTGGGAGCGAAGCCGCGGGCCTAGGTAATAAATAATGGTTATTTTTTTACCTATCTTTTATCTGTGCTATTATCAAGTTCTACTTTTAAACCGTTTACAGTTTCAACTCACTTTAATGGGAGTCGAAAATAATTAGCATTTACTAAACAAGCTACAGATGATTATAGCGCCAGATCAAAGCCTCTGATCTCGTAAACAGCATCTGTGTAGTGTGTTCTATTTATACAAGTCACATATACATCAGTCACCAATTACGTTCTGTTTTTGAAAACAAGTAGTAGGTAGGTCTACCTGGTATATCGAGTCAAATTAAACTTAATCGACAAAAGAACTACAGGAAAATTGTGAACCCACTTAGGTTCAAAAGTACGAGTCCTTTGAGGTAAAAAATAGTACATACTTGAAACAGAATAATAGACAAACAATTTCCTATAACAAATTCCATGTATATTTGGTAGAGTATTTTCCTCCTTCAGCTTATCAGTAACCAAGTACCAACCTAATTAAAATATCTACAAAAATATTGTTAATTTCAGTCTTACCTACTCTCGATTTGGTTAAAAATAATTGGGTACCTACGCTGCTGTAGGGTGGCTAATAGTTTTTTATTTTTCTTAGCGCGATTTTTTTTCCGCAGTGCGTGCAGCTTCATACATTTCCATAGGAAACAGAATGCGCGGAAAAAAAATCGCAGTGCGTGCCATGCCTTAATCCAAACCACATACCCTACCTACTCCACCTACCAGGTAGGGTAGGTAGGGTATATATATTATCTACTTACGCTTTTTTTAGTTTTTAAATCTTCCGTGCAATCTGTCTTATATCAGAGATGGCGCTGTGTTCGCAAAAAGTATGGGAAATGAACTATAAAAAACGTTAGATTTGCCAATGTTTTAATTTTTAACCGACTTACCAAAAAGGAGGAGGTTCTATGTTCGACTTGGAGTATGTTTTTTTTTATTTATGTTCACCGATATATTTTTACCGATCAATAAATAACGGCAAATCACTCGGGATTGCTGCAATCTCATGTCTGTTTATTGTTTTTACCATTTCATAGCACAACATCACGCCAGTACGCTCTTAAGAGGTACGCAGATCTCTCAATTCAACGGTTATGTTCAAGTTTCATGATATTCGGGTAATATATTCTGGCATTATAGTTACCTTACTAAAAAACTTGCCTTGCGTTTTTGCAAAAAAATATCAGCTACTTCCAAATAAAAACTACAAAGTGAAAAGTAACTTTATTTTTGGAAGTCGGTGTCCATAACGCAAAAAAATGGTACCTACGAAAGACACCGACTTCCAAAAATAAAATTATTTTTCAGATTGTAGTTTTTTATTTGGAAGTCGGTGGTATTTTTTTGCAAATACGTTTTTTTTATTATTCTGTTATTCGGGACTGAGATAAATCGAACCAATAAAAATTACGTAAATCGGTCCAGCCATTCTCGAGTTATAAACGGTATAACTAACCCGACTTTGTTTGTTTGGGGCTATTTGCAGTAGGTCAAAAAGTAGAAAAAAAGTTTTTGTTTTTTTTACTCCTTATAATCCCCAACTATCGCCCTGTTTCGTTTGATCCACGACTTTTTGCCCATTCTGTATTTGATTATTAAAAAATTCCAAACTTCCTCGTCGGTTGTCTCGTAGGTGAGATTCCGATTCTCGAGGCGGGCAGTGTTATTACTTTTTTCGATCTGGAACTTCTCAGTAACACCCAGTGTCTGAATTTGTGCCCAGTTGGTGACAAAAGACTCATCTCCTGTTACATGGTACCTACTTAAACTCCATCATCTTCCAGCCCTTATCTCATATTACTTGGGGTCGGTGCAACACGTTTTCTTCTTCCATACCGTCCTGTCCCCCGTCACGCTATCTGATCTACTGACTTCCTTTTCTTTCATATCACTCCTCACACAGTCCATCCATCTTTTCTTTGGCCTTCCTCTACGTCTCCATCCATATGTATATTCATAACTCTTTTAGTAACATGCTTTTTACCCGACTGCCGAAGGAGGGTAATGTGTTTATCAGTCTATGTATGTATGTTTGTTCCTATGTGGCGTTCTAGAGACCAAACGCGTTGGCCGATTTTGATGATTCTTACGTCAATCGATTCGTCTTAACACTGCAAGTGTCATAGGCTATATAAAATTGGATAACAAAAAAATGGCGGATTTTGGGCGCCATTTTGTAGGGGGGATTTTTTTTTTCTTCCTAACCCATCGTGTGGGGTATCAAAATAAAGGGTTTTAAGAGGTGATTTCAAAAATATATAACACTTATATGTTTAAATAAACCTAATTTAAAAAAAGTAACTAAAAAGTTGTAAATAAAAAAAGTTTTTTTTTATTTTTTTTTATTAACTTTCTTATCCCTCCTCATCACATGACCATACCAGGACAAACAGTTTCCCTTTAAGGCCGTACCCTGACCAAAAAATCAGCATGAGATTTGAGCATTCCTATTGGCCTAGCGGCGCTGCTGGCGCATGAATTACAGTAGTGAATACGCCCAGATTTTAGAATAACTTCTATATAAAATCGAATATTGGTCTTTTGAAAAAAATAAATCTACCAAAATGTTCGTTTTCAAATTGTCTATCCATTAGTGTTAGTACAAACAATTATTAATGAACACTTTACGAGGAGATGCATGCTATCAATCATTATTTCTCATTTTTATGGTTTTGTTGGAAGGAGATTAGTGAAACATATAATACATTTAAAAAAAAAAGAATTCTACAATTTTGGAATCAATAATATGTAGAAATTTAATGTATTTTTATTAGTTGATATTTCATTTTAAATAACGAGTAGATAGCTCCTAAAAACTGCACGAAAAACGGCTAGCGCGGCGTTTTGCTCGGGGTAGCGCCTTAACCTCTCTGTCACTGGCGCCTCTTTCAAACTTCCTCTAATATACTCATTTCTCACTTTATCCAATCTCGTCACTCCGCACATCCATCTCAACATTCTCATCTCTGCTACATGCAATCTCTTTTCATCCATCTTTTTCAAAATATGGTACCTACTTAAGCTTATCTAGCAAAATGTAGGAGTACTTTAGGTCCACCTCCGCCTTACCCTTCGGGAAATAGTCGTGATATTTTCTGATATTATGTTAGAAAAGAAAATACTTTCTATATGAATATTTTTGAGACTCTAATAAGAAAATTATGCTGCTTAAGGTTGCAATAGTCGCTCATTCTTCCATACAAACGAGAATGGCGATTACTCCACTGTTTGACGGTGTACGTTCAAAATAAAAAATTATATCAATTTGGCTTATCATTATTTAGCCCCACAAATCATAGAAACTAGCATGTCTAGCCCTGTATGGAAACAAAAAGTTAAAAAATATAAATTAAAAAAGTTCCATATTTCAACACAAATTTTAACGCATCTTTGGCCGCAAACAAATACCATAAAAAGAAGGAAAATTGCAAAACAGTCACCATACAGGGATAGATTAATAGTTCAACAATGCAAATAGTTTTATTTTAAACAGATACATTTAGTAGTTTTTTCATGATATCCATACTCCCAAAGGTCTGCTTATAAAATTTCGCGTGCTCGTTTTCGTCCTAAATCATCATCCATTGCAAAATTGTGGATTCGTACGCGAACTAGCCTCTTACTGCTCATCACAGCATCTGACTCTTTCGCACGTGTTGTCATGACTCATGTGAGATAGCATGCATTTTAACCCCGCGCACAAAATAGTTCGTGCCGTCGACTAGGGCAACCTTAACGTCCCCATTTGAATGAGTATTTTATATTATTCGCAATTTTGTGAAAAATAAATAAAATTAAGCATGTCCAGATGTTTCTGAATGAAGTTAATGACCTTGTTATGTTCCTCGGATTATAAGTCCGTGTAATCTACCACGCAAATTAAGACCGAAACTAATTAGAAATAACACCACACATGTTTTCTCGATAGTACACGGGAGTGTGTTATAAACCTCTTTTACAAAAAATACAACCGACTTCCAAATAAAAACACTACAATGTGCAAAATAAAGTCTTTTCACAAAAAATAAACTGACTTTTAAATTACCAAATTTTTTTGAAGTCGGTAAAAAAAATGCAAAAATAAAAAGTTATTTTTGTACTTTTTAGTGATTTTTTGTAGTCGGTTTTATTTTTGTGATAATTATTTATTTTTCTTTTCTTAGTTTTACCCTATCACTAAAAAAAATTAGCAAGTTTATAGTAAGGTACCTACCTATAGGGTAGACAAAATACCCACAATAAAATAAATTAAACATTCGTGCTGTTTGTCGCTAAGGAGTTCGGTTGTGTCGTTGTGTGTTCGTTATCTTGAAAACTGCTAAATCGATTTTGATGAAATTAGCATTGTTCCCTAAGTTGAGAGATACTTAATCCAATAAAAAAATAATGACCACGATGCGATTAGTAGTTTCGGAGAAATGCGTGGACAAACATAATTATATACATACAAACATACATACACTATACATTATGAAATCTAGCACACATGTTTAGAAGCCCATATGTAAATATTGTACAATTCCAACAATATTACATACATACGTATCGAATTGATTACCTCCTTTTTTTGAAGACGGTAAAAATTGTGTGGTAGTCTGGACCTTGTTCCAAAACTGTATAGTGTGTATATAATAGCCTTACTCATATTTATAAAACATACATGGTATTATCTATACTAATATTATAAAGAGGAAATAAAGAGGAAAGATTTGTATTTTTGTATGTAACGAATAAACATAAAAACTACTGTACCGATTTCAAAAATTCTTTCACCGTTGGGAAGCTACACTATCCCCGGGTGACATAGGCTACTTTTTATCCCTGTATTATTATGAAGAGAGGAAAATATGTCCAATGAGAAAAATAAGAGGACCGAAAAGGAAGCCAAGAGCCCTAAATAAAAACTTAAAAGGTGCAAAAATAACTTTAATTTCGTAAGTTTGTGTCATTGGTAACTTTTGTTTTTTCGTTTTGTGATTATAGTTATGAATGTGTGAATATTGTGTAATTTCAACAATGTAACTCCTTTTTTTACGTCGGTTAAAAAATTCAAAAATGTTGAGGCAGAAAAGAAAAAGTAACAGTAGAGATATAAATTGCTACTCCGACCAATTGTTCAAATAGGTGGAAATAATAAATTGCAAAAAAATGTTTTATTCTGACTTACCAATTTTAAATAAACACTATAAATAACGCCACAATACGGACTTTTAGTTAAAAACAAAGTTACAGAACGACTGAAGGCCTATGATGCCACACTATGTTTTTATTTCAAAACAAAGCGATAAACAAATCGAAGAGTAAGAAACGGATAAGTGGTCGATAACGCTTACAATACTTTACAATTAAGTCAACATGTTATGCGGAGGATAAGATAAATACCAAAATACTTATCGTATAAAACATTTTCCTTTCAGAGATTATCTTTGCTTTCTTTAGTTTCCCGCTTTAAAAAGCTATATAAGAACGAACTCACTTTTGAATTTCCTCTTTGGCCAAGCTTCGTTTTTTTTTTCTAAGCCAATATTTTGTGTACCAAACAATTTTATCGCTGAAATCATGTTAGGCATACATACGTCTAAAAAGTGTGTGTTTGTTTTACAAATATTTAGTTTTCTTTGGGTGTTTGTGTTTTTTACGGACAAAGACTGTTGCATAAGGTTTTTTGTATAAAACAGTTTAAATAAGCCGTTCCTGAAAAACTATGATCGATGGTGCTGAAAAGTTTCATTGAATTTTTATTTTTAAATGTTAAATGTGATAAAACTAAATAATTTAATATCTTTTGAATAAAAATTTCACATATATGCCTTATCACACTTATTTTATCTATACTTCTATACTAATATTATAAAGAGGAAAGATTTGTATTTTAGTTTATGTAACGCATAAACTTAAAAATTACTGTGCCGATTTCAAAAATTTCTTCACCGTTGGGAAGCTACACTATCTACACATAGACATAGGCTACTTTTTTATCCCTGTTTTCGAAAGGGAACGGCAACTACGCGGGTGAAACCGCGAGTCCGCTAGTTTTTTTATTTAAAAAAATGTTGTCCCACACTTGGAATTACTCCTGTACCTATCGTGGGTACGTTTTCAAATATTTTAACAGACAAAAAGGTACCTACACAAACAGCTAGACCAACTATCTATTCTACGTGTACCTTTTAATTTGCGAAGAAGTGTATTGACCCATAAACAGCGTGGGCGCATAGCAAAGTATTAAATAAATATGCAAAGTAACTCACGTATGGTAATCAAAACGACGATCGCTCCGAACGAAAGTTGCAAATTAATATATTTACGGTCAGTTACAAATGGTAACCAGCTTAACACTTATAGATAAAAATATCACTTCATAAGATAACGCACACCACTAAAGCACTTCCTAAACATGACTAACAATAATAATAATTGACAATTGACATTTTAATAAAAACTATTTTTAGATAGCACCATTAATGGTGTACAAACTTTGTTTTTTTAAATATCACAAAACGTTCTTCTTTTAAACGTAACTGAAATTTAATGCAGGCTGCTTACAACCGCGCGATTTTGTTTTTACTTTTTTTAACAAAACACGATGCACGAAGGCGGAGAAGTAAACCGGACCGCCACGTTTTTGTAGTTTTATTTATTGTTTACTTTGTATTTGTTTTGTTTTTGTGCTATAAGCACGCAGGATGTGTTCGCGGCGCGAAGGTCACTTGGGCTTTGACTCCGTGTCGATTACGGCCGGCTATAAGTTATTTTGTTATATTTTAATTAATGCCGCGGTCGCGCTGGAGCCAATCGCATTTTGATAAAGGCGCGCGTGCGGGCGTAAGGCGCGAACCGCTCTGATTGGCGGACTGCCTCGCCGGGCAGTACGCGCGCACTGAGCGTTTTGGCGGGAGATCCGCATCCAGCCGATTAAAGGCCGCGTAATGACGGCTGTACACTCTCTCGCGCGAGAGCTCGAGGAAACGCTGTACATTGTTTTTTTTAAAAAAAATACTTCATAATTGAACGCCGTACTGCGAGCAATGTACATCACCCTCGCGAGCTCTCATAGTATACAGCCGGCATAATGAGATGTAAACATTACCTTTCTACTGCCTTGAACTTTATTTCACGCAGAAACAACTAGGCAGGTACATACGTTACTTTATGTGCAATGTTTGTGGAGAGATGCTTCATATTGATAGCGTATCTGATATCTTTACTTAAATGTAGTATCATGTCTAAGATAAGGAGTAAGACAGTTAACAGTACCTGCCTACTTATAAAAGAGGTAGACACCTTTTTATTCTGTTAATTTTGCTTTAATTTTGAAAATGATGAAGAAAAATACCTAGGTATTTATTATAGCTAATGTAACTATACTGTGATTTTTAATTTCGTAGACAAAACTGACAACTGCTAATGTCCTTATTTTTTTTTAATGTTGCAAGCGCGGGACATAGTGTTGTAGGTAAGACTCAATCATAAGTTATTCATCGAATCGATGTGACTCCTCAATTTAATTTTACTAATTGGTGTAAATAAATGTTTTATGAATATAAACGTAATACATTTAAATATAACACTATTCATACACACACGTATGTACATAAACCTTTATTGTGTTAAATATGAAATCAACAATAAAATAAATGCGATCGATAAAATGAAGTCTGACATAAATGAGTAGAAAGCCGCTAGTTTCTGATGCAATAAGGGCCGCTAGTTTCTAAACAAATTTTTATTTTTTTGTGTCATTTTCGATCTACTTAGATTTTCGATCACTCAGGATAGTCAGGATACGACATTATTTTTATGTAACGATAAAGTGACAAATCCCCAAATGTCAATTCAGTCTACGAAATCGAAAAAAACCTTTTTGCTAAAAATACTACCGACTTCCAAATACAAAAGTACAAAGTGAAAAATAACTTTTGTTTTGGAAGTCGGTGTCTTTCGTAGGTACATTTTTTTTGCTAGCGACACCGACTTCCAACTTTCAACTTCCTTACCTAACTGGCAAGTTAGTAAGGTACCTATAACGCCAGAATATATTTCATGAAACTTGAATATAACCGATTAAATGAGAGATCTGCGTACCTCTTAAGAGCGTACTGGCGTGATGTTGTGTTATGAAATGGTATAAACAATAAACAGACATGCGATTGCAGCAATCCCGAGAGATTTGCAGTTATTTATTGAAGAGTTCTGTTGTATATCTCCGAAGTTGTGCATCAGATCTTCACCAAATTAAAATGGGACCCATTTCGGAAGATACTTTTTCAAACAAAAAAAGAATTTTCAAAATCGTTCCACAATTGATGGACTATATCGATGTATACACAAAAAAAAAACATAATGTCGAACATAGAACCTCCTCATTTTTGTGAAATCGGTTAAAAATCACAGTATAAGTACCTATTGATTGCTTTTCATTGTTGTAGTAGAGCTCTATGAGCAGTGAAATAAAATAAAATTATTACTTACTTATTAATTCCATGGTGGCACGTCACTGAAGAATACAAAGAATCTGAAACATTTTATAAGTAGGTAAGTAATCGGTAGGTACCCCCATTCCCTAATTATAATAGTCTAGTCTACTTAGGGCCTTTATAGCATAACTGACCATAATCTAGTGGCAATGATTTTGACAATAGATTTTGATTTTTTATATTTTTCACAGTGAATTTTGTCATTTTGATTATTATTGTTTTTGGTTTTCTTGCAATGACAAGAATATTTGCTTTTTAAAGTATTATATTATATTATTTTAATTATTTTGCATGTGAAGACTATGTGGATTATTCTTTTTTTGTTTTTAATATAATTTATCTTAGTTTTTAATCATGGTCTGGCAGTTTGAGTAGTTTATGCGGCCTACTCGAATGTCCTTTCTTTGGTATTGTTCGTCGAATCGTTGAGCTCCTTAAATTCTGCGTTGAGCTGCACTATTACTGACAAATGCATGCACTGACTGGACAGGTCCACTCAATCTGGCTGGTTCTTTCCTCAATAGACCATTTCAGACATCAGTTTACATGGTCTTCACATAACCTAACCAAGATTTTGTCTGGACTTTAAAAGGGCCTTTCTTCTCAGAGTAGTCAGATAGGAAACGCCGACCTCATCTAGTTTAAAAATATATGATCGACATGTAAGTGTTTGTACAAACCAACTTACAGAAATAAAATCATTTATCAATCTCTGTTCTCGGTTCACGGGACATAAATCGTAACAAACGTGACAATTATTTATGAGGTAACAAAACCATAAAAATAATTGATCTTAGAGCAATTAGACGAGGCATTCTTGTTCTACGTCAGTAGGTAGGTACAATCGGCCAAAGCTATATCTGATCACCGTAAGGCCTATTTTAGCTTGCAAGGTTCGCCCGCTAAATTAACGCCGACATACTCATCAACCAATAGCATCGCAGCATCGGGTGGCTGTTTCTCTAGTACCTTGCTTACCTGCCCCTTGTTTTTGTAATTAAAAAAAGACGGTAATAAAATCAAACAAGTCATTTGGCTATGGTCGACGCAAAAAGGGCGGACGCAGCTGTGGTCATCTTGTGCACGGGATTTTGTTTTCAAAGTGATCAGATGTAGCTTTGGCCCATAGTACATACAATGAAGTTGATATAAAACGAATCGATCACAAGACGTGTGTTTACGTGAACGGCAAAACCTTTACCGCGCCCGCTTTGAACTTTACGGGCTAATAACAAGAACTAGAAACTGGATCAAACAGGTGCAGGTACCTAAGAGTTCGATCGTATTAATAGTTATACGAATACACGAATAGCCCTTCCTCCCGTGACGTCAATCGCGATGAACGCAGCCAAACTCGCTCCACAGATTACATAAATGGGCCACGGGCCACCGTTTGTCACCCACTCCTCCAAAATGGTGTCATATTTAGTTTAAAAATATTGTTGTATTTTTAAATTAAATTCTCCTATTGTTGAACTAGTTTTGAGAAAAAATGTCTCGTTCTAAATAAATCATGGAAATGGGGAATGATCATCAATTTTGTTAAATGCTGGGTATTTTCTAGTATTTGGTGATTTATAGTGTTTATAACAATGATATTCAAATAAACAGATATGTTATGAGCGCGCGCATTGTGAAGACTCGAATAGGTCACAATTGTGACTTTTAGTATTTAGTTTATGTCACGCATGGCGAAGAGCGATAGATAGGCTTTGTTGAAACAAAAACAAAATAAAAAAAATGCCATCGTGTGTATTTAGAAATTGTACCAATTATGATACCAAAGTACATAAAACAGAAGGGATCTCATACCATATGTAAGTACGCAATACGCCTCAATTTACTCATTTATTTCATTTTTTTGTCCTAATATTCTGACATTTGGAGGTTTGAAATAGATAACAACATCGGTGATCAGAATAATGTTTGTTTACATTCACACGCAAGTGACAAACACTAGCTGTCTCTTTTTTCTTGTTGGTTTTATCAAGCCATCCCTTTCGACTTGTAGTGAAATGTCAGATGAATGAAAAGTGTGTATGTGTGCTGCCGCTGCTGCGCGGATACTTTTTCAATTGTTTTGTGAGTGTATAACGTATCTGTTTATTTGAATATCGTTGGTTTATAAAGTAGGTAATTAATGAACGCTAGGAATCGGACATTTATCGCTGGTTATTAAATAACGTACATTATTTTCAAATGTATGCCAAAATGAATACAATACAAGACTATTTAATTTTATTTAGACTGTGATTTTTATTTCGTTGGCTAAACTGTCAGCTGCCAATGACGTTATTTTTTTTAAATGTTGCAAGCGCGTAGCATACTGTTGTAGGTAAGGCTCAATTATGTGACTCATCAAATCGATGTGACGTGACTCCTCAATTTAATTTTACTAATTGGTGTAAATAAATGTTTTATGAATATAAATATAACAGTATTCATACGCATAGTACATAAACTTTAATTGTGTTGAATATGAAATCAACAATAAAATAAATGCGGTCGATAAAATGAAGTCCAACATAAATTAGTAGAAACTAAATAAGGGCCGCCACTAGTATCTTAACAAATGATTTTTGTATTCCATTTTCGATCTACTTCGATTTTCGATCAACTTTAGATCACTCAGGGTACGACACTATTTTTATGTAACGATAAAGTGACAACCCCTCAAATGACAGTTTAGTCTACGAAATAAAAAAAACAGTAGTCTTTTTCCTTTTCTTATCAATTCCACATGATACTAACAAAAGTCGTATTCGTCGGTTTAAAGGCCCAGGTCCCGTTAAACTGCATCGAGTTGATTTGACCCCATTATTAGGTCCCGTTATCTGAGCTCAGGCATGGTGCAATTTGCTGTTTTGCACCGTGCAAACTGCAAAACACCATTGTTCGACACCATACTCGCATAACATACAAAAGCAACGATTTTATCTCGTTTATGTCTGCAGAAACACAATGGGACTTTATACTTTTGTGCGTGGCATTCTTATAAATAAATATTGGAAATAAAAGTGATTTATTCATAAAAATAAAATAATCATTATTATGATTAGTTTAATAATACTGAGCAATCATCAATCAATCAGTGTTTGACCTAATCAGGTTAAGTTTATATAAATAAGGCGGTAAGAGTTTATTTATGTAAAAAATGGATTGAACAGAATAATACTACTGATAACGTGTCATGTTCTCTCTAATTTCTCTTTGATGGTGGCACATGTGTTGGATCATTCGGTTCCCTTCATGATGGTTGAGCTGAGTGGTGCCGATCCATGCGTCATGTTCGTGAACGGGCGCCATCAGTTGGTATTGGTCATATTATCTTAGCTGCCTCGGCCTGCTATTGTATTTTTTTACATCGTTCTCACATATATGCATTTTGGCAACAAGAATGATGTCAGTCACCAAAAACTTGTAATTAAAACTGATGGAAAATAGTCTCCGTGGAGTTTCTTGCAAATTCTTCTCCATTGAGACCTACTGACGCTTGCGCATTTGCAACTAGAGTCATCTTTTTTTTATTGTTTTCCAATTCATAAGTACCTTCAGGTTTATTTAAAATAAACTATTTAATTTTGATTGTAACTTGATATCTTACTTGAAAAAAAACGTCTTGATTAAAAACAAAAGAACTATTTATTTTTGGAACCATTTATTCGCTTATACAAATGTATAGGTACACACTGTCCAGACTTGTAGTAATAAAAGTTTAAGACCGTAAAATTCACTTAATTTTATCGATAAAAACACACCATACATAAGGCTGCAATCACCACGGTATCCACATAGTGTAACAACCATAACTTTGGACTTAGGTCTCACAGAGGCGTCATCATCATCAGACTATTACAGTCTTATTACAAAAAGCGGTTTAACTAAAAACCCAGGTTTAAATCTCTATAAACTGTGGTTTATACAAAAATGATATTACAAACAATGGTTTAGCGATAAACTATAGACCAAATCATGGTCTAACGCTAAACCTCGGCGGCCCCTAGTTTAACGATGGTCTAAGTCGTATCTGTCAAAGTTTCTTTATTAGGTTACAGCATCTTTTAAATTGTGTTGTGTTGTTTGTACCCGAAAATGGATAATAACATGGTTGATTTAATTAATATTGAGGATATTACTTTTTCCTCGGTACTCCAATTCTCAGATCGTTTTTTTTTGTTGGTCCATCACAATATATTATTAACAAAGAGGCAATTGTTCTATTAGAGACTTCGATAACATAAAAATTCCAAAGCTTAATAAACTTTGTTCAGCTTGCGATAGTTTTGTTTAATTTTATGGTTTCATATAACGCGTGAGAATGTTACACGTACGTAGATGTATTATTAGTAATTAATACGAATTTAAGTAATTTGATTTAGATTTCTAAACAAAACTTCAATCGATAAATAACAAATGTTTATATACATGCAAAATAACAAAGTCTCAATATGTTTCACACTTCTAAACATCATTTAATCCTTATCATATTATCAAAACGTTTTCTATTCTGTGCTTACGGAACGTTGCAATAGAATGATATTATGGTGAACGAATGATATTTGTATTAATCTGTGGTTAATGTATAGACAATGGTTCAAATGACAGTACTCAGAAAACCACGTTTTTTTTGAGTTTAGTAATACGAACAAATTTAGATCATGGTTTTGCAGATAAGCGTGGACTTGATAGTACAGGTTTAAACCATGGTTTATTTCGTTTTTTGTAATAAGAATGTTAATGTTCCAACTGCTGGGACACAGGCCTTCTCTCTATGAGAGGGAATGGGCCGTAATCCACCACGCGGGCCCAGTGCTGGTTGGTGGATGTCACATGTCTTCGGATTTTTGGTTCTAGGACATGCCGGTTTCCTCACGATGTTTTCCTTCACCGCTTTGAGAGCAGTGGTGATGAAATAATTTACACAAAGTAAAGCGCCTGCCTGGGCTCGAACCCACGACCTACAACTTGTAAGTCGCGGCCGATACCACTGGGCCGCCGCTGCTCTCACAGAGGCGTACCTACATTTAATGTTATTTTCAAAATCGGTACACAATTGACGGAGAAATCGATGAAAAGACATTAAAAACAATGCAAAGAAAAATAATATAATTATCTGAAAAGTTTACCTGGAGGAGTTCTTCTGAAAGAAGCCCAGGGGGGTGACCATAACGTCATAGACTAAGGTTATTTTGAGTGTGTGAAAGGTACAGATATATATGACGTGTATAGATCTGTCACTTGCTCTATTTCAAAATAACCTTACTCTAAGAGCGTATGATCACCCCCCTGTGATCAGGGGTCTATTTTCAGATTTCGAAAAAGGACACTTTGTATTTTGGTCTTCGGGGCGGATATTTTTTTTTGTTGATATATATGGAGCTTGATGCAAAATTACTTAAAAAGTCAAATCTGACAACGAAACTGTGGGCTTTCCCTAAATCTGACGCAATTGAAAATTCCAATATGCACATTTTTTAAAAGGATATTCAGTCCGAATAATAATTGTTCCGTGTTACCTATCCCGATTGTAAATATATCAGTGCCAGACGGGATGATGGAGCCATTTCATTGAAGTCATTTAGCGTCAAGGCCCATCCGATCAAAAGAAATTTAGCCGCCATGAAGATCAAAATAAAATAAAAAAACATATTCGCGAGCTGGCTGACCAAAACCAGATGTATCCGCCGATTGCACAGCATGTTTTTTTCTTGTTTACGTCTTTTTAGTTCGCTTTTCAAGCAGTCGGGTTTTTTGAGTTTTTCTTTTTTTTATTTAACACTTTTTAGTTATTATTTTTTTTCGAATTAGGTACATTTAAACATATAAGTATTGTATATTTTTGAAATTGCCTCTCAAAACCATTTATTTTGATACCCCACACGATGGGATTGGAAGCAGAAAAAAAATTGGGACCCCACAATAAGGAGCCCAAAAGCCGCCATTTTTTTATTTTTAAATTTTAATGTAGCCAGTGACACTTGCAGGGTTAAGACGAATCAATTGACGTACGAACCATCAAAATCGGCCAACGCGTTTGGTCTCTGGAACGCCACATAGGAACAAACTTACATACATAAACTGATAAACACATTACCCTCCTTCGGCAGTCGGGTAAAAAGTGTCCTTTATCAAAATCTGAAAATGCTAACTAAACTTTTCAGATATATGCTCGGTGTTCTCTCCGCAGGCACCACCTACTCAGCTATCAACTTTTCGCCGTGTCTATGGTTGCTCAAAATCCTTATGAGCTCCTTCGCGTGCTTTTCTGTATCCTATCCTACTTATCTATACTAATATACCAACATTAAGACTAATATGATAAAGCTGAAGAGTTTGTATGTTTGTTTGAACGCGCTAATCTCAGGAACTGCTGGTTGGAATTGAAAAATTATTTTTGTGTTGGATAGTCCATTTATCGAGGAAGGTTATAGGCTAAATAACATCACACTACGACCAGTAGGAGCGGAGCATAAATGAAAAATGTTGCAAAAACGGGAATAAATATTCCTTTTTGAGAGCTTCCGTTGCGTAAACGGATATAAGCAAATATACTTTACGCTTTTCTATTCTGATCGAATCTCTGTCATCATTATTTAACCCTTTTTCTTTTTGTTTCTCTCTCTTTCTATAAATTTCAATGTATGTATGCTTATATGTAGGTTTATGTATAGTATTTATTATAGTAATATAATCTTGTATATATTTATGTTTTATCTAATAGCAGTACACCGCAGACTACCCCCTTTTTTGTTTTTTTTTTTCAGTCCATCCAAAGGTTGTCTGGTAGATATCGCTGTCAGATAAGACCGCTTTTGTACCCGTTTTTATATGTTTTTCTTGTAATTGTTTATAATTGTATGGTGTACAATAAAGTATATTCTATTCTATTCTATAATGTATGATGGAATTGTTCCTGTTTAAAATTGCTAAAAAACAGCATTACCTTACATAGTATAAAACAAAATCGCTTCACGCTGTCTGTCCCTATGTATGCTTAGATCTTTAAAACTACGCAACGGATTTCGATGCGGTTTTTTTTAATAGATAGAGTGATTCAAGAGGAAGTTTTAAATGTAGAATACACGCGGGCGAAGCCGCTGGCACAAGCTAGTATTTCTATATTTTAAGATTGACTCACTATAACCCTTTTTTATGGTAAACAAATTTGTTCATATGCGAAGGAGTTTTATCAACATCTATACTAATATTATAAAGCTGAAGAGTTTGTTTGTTTGTAAGGTAGATAGATAAATAGCCAATTGACGGGAGTGAAGCCGCGGGGTTCAGCTAGAATTATTATAAAGGCGAAAATGTGTTAGTGTGTAAGAGTGTTTGTATATTTATTAGGTACTTCTTCACGCTTAAACGGCTAGACGGATCTGGATGAAACAGAGATAGATTATAGTCAGGAATAGATAGCACATAGGATTCTTTTTATCCCGGGAATAAGTTCCCTGTGAATGATTTTCGACATTCTCGCGGGTGAAGCCGCTGGCAGAAGCTAGTAGACCTGTAAAAGTACCAAGACCAAACATTGTTAGCCGACTGCCGAAGGAGGATTATGTGTTTATCAGTATATGTATGTATGTTTGTTCCTATGTGGCGTTCTAGAGACCAAACGCGTTGGCCGATTTTGATGATTCTTTTCGTCATTCGATTCGTCTTAACCCTGCAAGTGTCACTAGCTACATAAAAGTTGGAAAATAAAAAAAATGGCTGCTTTTGGGCGCCATATTGTGGGCCACCAATTTTTATATTCTTCCGAACCCATCGTGTGGGGTATTAAGATAAAGGGTTTTGAGAGGTGATTTTAAAATATATATCACTTATACGTGTAAATATAAAAAAAACCGAATATATGAGGAAAAAGTCAAGTCACCTGGATTAGCTCCCAGACATACATTTGGTTTTGGTCAGCCAGCTCGCGAACATGTATCCACCATGACTTTCTTCTTATTTACGTCTTTTTAGTTCGCTTTTCAAGCAGGCGGGATGTTTGTTATTTTTAATTAACTTTTTTATGTTATAAGTATCTCAAATTAGGCTTAGGGATTAGACAACGTTTTCGATGCTAGCTCAGACGAAGTCACCTGGACTTGACTCTTTCCGATATTTTCAACAATTATCGTCATATTTCAACTAATTTACACAAAATCTTAACAAATTATACACCTAAACCTTTCTCCTGAATCACTCTATGCATACGCACAAAGCGTTTTGGGAATACTTTTATTGTGCATACAGCTAAGGAGTGGAATTCCCTGCCGGAGTCTGTATTTCCTAATAGCTACAACCTGGGAGACTTTAAGTCAAGAGTGAATAGGTTTTTCTAGGCAAGCATGCCCCATCGTCGACCACATCATCGCTTACCATCAGGTGAGATAGTCGTCAAACGAGATCCTATATCAATAATAATAAAAAATAAAAATTAGTGACCCGCATGAGAAATCAAATGAAAATGAAAAACCGTACAGTATCTTTTGAGGTTATCGCGAGCAGACATACAGACATATGCGGCAGGGGACTTTATTTTATAATGTGTAGTGATTTGTATTCTCAAAAAACTTGTTTTGCTCTCTAAACAAGTTCCTTTGCGAAGCTGCCGTCTAGACAGTGTAACGGTTTACGGTTTACAATAATTATTCTGCAATTAGGTGGTGCCACAAAGATTACTTAATTTAAATATACCTAAAACCTACGAGTATAATAAAATATACATTTGGTAAATCGATAAAAATAAAGTTAATTCAGAAAATCTAAGAAGCGAACTAAAAAGACGTAAACAAGAAGATAATCATGCTGTGTAGTCGGAGGAAACAATTTTCGTGAGCCGGCTGACCAAAACTAGATGTATCCTCCGACTGCACAGCATGATTTTCTTCTTGTTTACATATTTTTAGTACGCTACTTAAGTAGTCGGGTTTTTTGATTTTTTGAATTTTCTTTATTGTATTTATAACTTTTTAGTTATTTTTTTTTTCGATTTAGGTACATTTAAACCTATAAGTGTTGTATATTTTTGAAATCACCTCTTAAAACTCTTTATTTTGATACGAGACAAGAAGGGGTAGCAAGAAAAAAAATTGGGCCCCCACAATATGGCGCCCAAAATCCCCCATTTATCAATTTTCTAATTTTAATGTAGCCAGTGACAATAGGTTAGTACAAATCGATTGACGTAAGAATAATCAAAATCGGCCAACGCGTTTGGTCTCTAGAACGCCACAAAGGAACAAACATACATACACCGATAAACACATTACCCTTTTATGAATATTAACGTAATATAATATTTAAATATAACAGTATTCATACACATAGTACATAAACTATTATTGTGTTAAGTATGAAATCAACAATTAAAAAAACTTTTTAATTGTTGATTTCATAATTTTCTGGGAAGTCGGTTGTAATTTTTGTTAAAAAGTTTTTTATTTTTCACATTTTAGTTGTGGTATATAATGGACCAGTTCTATAGGTTAGCTACCTATAATGTCCAAAGTGAAGCCAGAATAGATTAAGCCAATAACATAAAACTTAAACAAAACCGGTGGAATGAGAGCATACCAGTGTAATGTTGCGTTATGAAACGGTGTAAACAATAAACATACATGCAATCGCATCTATCCCGAGTGGTTTGCCGTCATTTATTGAAGAGTTCTGATGTATATCTCCGAAGTTCTTCATTAGATCTTGATGAAAATTAAATGGGACCACATGACAAGCACCAGCGTTCAAATAAAAAAGAATCATCAAAATCGGTTCACCCAATAAAAAGTTCTGAGATAACAAACAGAAAAAAAAAAAAAAACTGTCGAATTGAAAACCTCCTCATTTTTGCGAAGTCGGTTAATAAAAGCTATCGATAAAATTAAGTCTGACATAAATGACTAGAAACTAAATAAGTGCCGCTAGTTTCTTAACTAACGTAATTTTTTGACATGAAATAGTTCCATTTTCGATCTACTTCGATTTTCGATCAACCTTCGATCACTCAGGATAGTCAGGATACAATACTATTTGTATGTAACGATAAATTGACAACCCCCAAATGTCAGTTAAGTCTACGAAATTAAAAATCAGAGTATAATGTCTTATATGCAAGTTCCTTATCGCGCGTTCGAAAGGGGGCTAGACGGAAAATAATAAGACCAAAAGTCGTAACGACACTTTTTGCTATAGTTGTAAGCCGTGCGGCGTGCGCGTGTTTCTCTGTCTGTCTCTCTCTCTCTCTCTCTCATAGAAAGCAAGCCAGTTATTTTCGTTTCGTCTTTCTATTTCGCATTGAACAGTGTGGTGTCGCGACGATTATTTTCAAAATCGGTCCTCAATTGATGGAGATATCGATGAACATAAATAAAAAAAAACATACTCCAAGTCGAACATATAAAAAAAATACATACTCCAAGTCGAACATAGAACCTCCTCCTTTTTAGTAAGTCGGTTAAAAAGTCACATTGGTACTTGCCCGGTTGGTCTTAGCGACTGGTCCATAACAAAATGTACACGCACATGAGAAATTACAGCCATATTGGTATAATGGTATGGCGTGTCATATTGGTATAATGGTATGGCGTGTCATATTGGTATAATGGTATGGCGTGTCATATAGGTATAATGGTATGGCGTGTCATATTGGTTTAATGGTATGGCGTGTCATATTGGTATAATGGTATGGCGTGTCATATCGGTATAATGGTATGGCGTGTCATATTGGTATGGCGTGTCATATTGGTATGGCGTGTCATATTGGTATAATGGTATGGCGTGTCATATTGGTATGGCGTGTCATATTGGTATAATGGTATGGCGTGTCATATTGGTATAATGGTATGGCCTGTCATATTGGTATAATGGTATGGCCTGTCATATTGGTATAATGGTATGGCGTGTCATATTGGTATAATGGTATGGCGTGTCATATTGGTATAATGGTATGGCGTGTCATATTGGTATAATGGTATGGCGTGTCATTTGCCGCACTTGGACTCTCATTTGGTCCGTTGTACTTGGGGACTGACTGTAGCCAACCTAGCTCCACCCAAAAGTACAAAAACTTCCTGGGAACTTCACAGGCTTCCAGGCCGAGCAAAGCCGAGCGATCTCACTGTGCCGAAGATTTGTGCACGTTTGGGAAGCCACGCATTCTCGCATTCGAGGAGGACGTGGGTGGCATTGCAGGCACATAAGACATTACAAACCCATGACGCATGTCTCAATCAAATCAGTAGCCGTCAAACTATATTTTCTAACGTTTATTAAACAAGCTTTTTTAGCTTACCGTGCATTGCCATTCAAACCAAACGTGTATGCAAAATGTCAAACTGCTTTAAAATTTAGTAGCAAGATTTGATCCGAACATACATAAAAGATAATAAAAAGATTTGAAAATGAATTATTTTGCAACTGGGTAGACGATGGATCTGGAGACGGTATGTTTGCAAGCTAGGTAGAGCAACGATAGAAAGTTGCCGAGTAAATATAAGAATGGCGTGCAATTGGTCAGGACAATTTCCAGCTCTGGACTGCTGAAGACTGATGATCATGATGACAAGAACTTGAATACAAGAATTGGAGCATAATTTAAAAGATTCCATTCTTCACATGGCTCACAACTTGGCTCTTTGCTGACGCTCGTATAGATGAGGATGTGACCCATCGAGTTAATGCGGCATGGATGAAATGGAGATCTCTGTCGGGCGTCCTATGTGACTCTAAAATGCCGATCAAAACAAAAGGAAAAGTATATAAAACAGCCGTTAGACCTACGTTGCTGTACGGCGCTGAATGTTGGGCAGCCTTGAAGAAGCACGAACAACAGCTACACACAGCGGAGATGAAAATGCTCCGTGACGCGTCTCGATAAAGTGCGGAACGAATACGTAAGAGGATCATTCAAGGTAGCACCAATTGCCAACAAGATCAGAGAGAGCAGACTTAGATGGTATGGGCACATTATGAGATGTGAAGATACTACTCCGTGAAGACAATGCTCAAAGTCAACACCAAGCAACGAACAAGGGGCAGATCACCAGACTCTTGGTGGACCACTGTCGAGAGAGACCTCAAGGAGAAAAATTTGCCACCATCGACAACCCAGGATAGACCATCCTGGCGTAGACGCACAAGGAGGCCCGACCTCAAATAAATTGGGAAGGGGCAGGAAGAAGAAGAAGATTCTTTATCACAACCAATAAGTAGTCATAACTATGTGAACTTCGCAGAACTCGGAACTGGATGTCCCTATTGACTCTCGTATCATTGGTACTCATAATGCTCAATCGTTGAACTATGCTGTCACGATATAATATATCAATTGGTTTGAACTTAGCCAACATTTGCTTTAGCAGGAACGTCGGAGCGTTAACCTTTGCGCGCAAATAAATAGAGTGCTGGTTGATGTTCAGCTTTGTTTGAGTCTAATATTTAGGTTGAATTATTTATATAGTAGGTATTTTAAAGGTAGCCACTAGCCAGAAGTCCGATAATCTGACAAGAAGAATCTTTTTTTCAAGTTACTGGGTTTTGTGGGCCATCATCATTCATCATTTCAGACGAAAGACGTCCACTGTTGGACATAGGCCTCCCCCAAGCATCGCCACACTGATCGGTCCTGTGAATTTTGCATCCGCCGGACGCCCGCAGCCTTGACTAGGTCGTCGCTCGACCTAGAGGGAGGCGTTCCAACGCTGCGTCTTTCGGTACGCGGTCGCCACTCTAGAACTTTTCGGCCCCAACGCCATCTGTTCTGCGAGCAATATGCACTGCCCACTGCCACTTAAGTTTGGAAATTCTTCGGGCTATATCGGTAACCTTGGTTCTCTTCATTTCTGATTCGATCACGCAAGGAAACTCTGAGCAGAGCCCTCTCCATTGCCTTTTGGGTGACTTTAAGCTTTCTGATGACGCCCATTGTGAGCGACCACGTCTATGTCTCGTAAGTAATCACTGGCAATACACACTGGTCATAGACTTTTGTCTTGAGACACTGTGGTAAGTTGGACGAGAAGATACCGCGCATTCCCGTTCTTGTAGATCATCGCTACTTGTAAAATACTGGTGTTCAGTTGTTGACTAGAAACCGAAGTCAACATAGATTTATTTAAAACTAGCGACACACCCCGGCTTCGCCCATGACAAATTATACCTTTCTCGTTTCTCACTCTTTCTATTGGTGAAAACCGCATACATTTTTTTTTTCGTTCAGTAGTTTTTGAGTCGCATACAAACGGGGCGAGGGACTTTATTTTTAACCCCCAATGAAAAAAGAGGGGTGTTAAGGTCTATCCACACATATCAGGGCCGTGCTCGGGACGTGGACGGACCGTGCCCCGTCGGGGGCTCAAAAAAATATCGTTTTGTACATTTTATATGAACACGTTCACACACGTCCGTGCACGGGCCGTGCTCGGGTGATTTTGCCCGGCCCTGTCACGTCCCGGGCACGGCCCTGATATGTGTGGATAGACCTTTATAAGTTTGACGTGTGTTGCTGTTGTATCTGTGTGTCTGTCTGTGGCATCATAGCATCGAAACGGTTGAACCGATTTTGATTTAGTTTTTTTTTTTGTTTGAAAGGTGATTTTGTCGAGAGTATTCTTAGCTATGTTTGAATAAAATCGGTTCAGCAGTTCAAAAGTTATGAGCGTTTTACAGTTTGAATCGGGGTGTTTTCGCAAGATATCGTGTCATAATTACGTGTTCAATAGATTGCCGATCGAAGCGTATCTACTATGTACTAGATATATTATGTAGCATGAAATAAAAATGTGACGGGGTTTTTATAAATTTTGAAATTTTCCTTGTATAATGTAGTGATAGTGATAGCAGATATCTAATTCGGGGAAAACTTGACGACTCAAAATCGACCCAAAAACTGTCACCTATGACTTAGACTAGAGTCAAGAGCAAACCCATAACAAAAATAAAATCTGCAGAGGAACCGTGCATTTTTGACATAATAAGCATCCGTCTCAAATAATGTAGCCTAAAATAATATATTATTTTTGTAATCAAATCCGTATTTACACACATTTGATTTCCTTTCACAAGCAACTTGGCATTTAGTCACAGGTAAATATTAATAACATCCTGCCAGCGACCATGTAGCTGTGTGTTCGCTGCATCCTGCACACCTGAGTTCCCCTAGCCACACTGCGTAAAATCCAAGACTGCAATTATAAGTGGTTCTACTTACCTACTTTATTTACAGTAGGAAAGTGTGTCAGTAATTCTAAATGCATTACTACACTCCTGATAGCAGTTAATGTGCAACAAAGGAGTTTACATTAAGACTTTAAGGCAAATGTGCAACCCAGATTGTGCGCAAACGCTTAAGTACTCGCCCGTCTAAAGAAAATGGGCGCAACTACAATTTTAGGAAATTTGTTATTTACTTAATTATTCGGCATCAGGATAACAAGGCGCATCTTGTAGGTAATATTTTTTATACTTTTTATCACATCTATTCAAAGAGAGCTAGTTTATTCATCGTAAAAAGGGACTAAAATAGCTCATTAATCCCAAGGGACTAAAAGTGAATTGAATTTGGAATATGGATATTGTTAGTCAATTTTCCACTCAGCAAAGAGATGAATCACAAACCATGCGGTACAAAATAAGATTACATCATTAAAATTGATTATGACGAATATATAAGGTGAATGCCTAATGAGCGATTGTAATTCTATTTCGGACCGCACGGGAACATTGTATTAAACAAGTGACTGGCTGACAAACCGCGCGTGAGCCAAATTAAAAAATAAATCTACAATTGTAACGGATGGTACTAATAAAATTGTTACGATGCACTTCCATAATTGTTTAAATATAAACATTAGCTAATTCATCATTCATCACCATTTTTTTATAATTTTGCTTTTTGTCATTTTTGGCTAATTATTTCTATGTTAATAATAATAATTAATATAATAATAAATGTAAATAAATAAACGTAACGTTCTTGTTCATAAGTTGCACTTACTTATTTTCTCATAGAGGGTGATAAAAAGTAGATTGTCCACCTCGGGAGCAAGACTATTTTAAGCTCCAGTAGCATACTATTAGAAAACTTCGCTCCGCTCTGGATTAAAAAAAAACCACTCTCGCCTTCATAATTGTTGTTTGCTCCCTATATAAATAATCTACTATTCTACGAGCTTCAATGCTCAAGTTTACTTTAGTTTCGTCGGACAATGTTCGACATTTGAAATCTTTTTTCTCCGTTTTATGTTTTGGTCAGATGCGTCCATTATGGCTGACTGCTTAAGCTGTTGATTGCTTATGGTCACCTGGCCAGTACTCGTTAGTGTTGCCATATTAAAATGTCGTTAAATCTGGCGTATGCGTGGCTGTTAACTCATTTAATGCATCTAGGGCAGAAAGCTTGCGCTGGGGATAATAACATGCAACTACCGGATAGGCATACATTTAAGAACTTGGTTAGAATTTAAAACTGGTACGAGCAACCTAGTTTTATTTGTGAGACTGTCTGTAACTGTAGTGTTTATATGACTTACCAGTTTCTACTGATGGCATAAGGCATTTCTATCTGGTGGTTTTTTTTTTTTTGGCATTATAATGAGAACTATTCAACAAATAGGTGAGTGTTATCGGAAAAAAATTCAATAGCTTTCATTGTTAGATATTGATTTATATTAAGAATAAATTTAAATTAAGAATAAATTTAAATTAAGAATAAATTAACAAAAAAGATCATTGTAAAAAGCGTGGGGTGCATTTTGTTTTTTAATTCTGTTTTAGTAAGAACAACATTCTTAATAATTAATTACGATCTAGCCTAAAAGACTAATAAACAATTTATCTTAATATGGGATGGATCTGCCAAATACCAGCTGGATGCACTTGAGTCGATTGACAGATGTGCCAAAAAACTTACCGGCAACGATGCACTTACCTATATAAAAAAGTACTCTGTGGATGCACTGGTCGCCTCAAAGCTCCAGAGCCTCGAACATCGACGTCGAGTTGCCAGCCTTTTTTATCGGTTATATTTCGGGGAGTAGGCGACGGAACTGCACAATTTGATTCCGCCTAGCCCTTTCCATCATTGGACTACAAGACGTACGGCCATGCGCCATCGGTACATGGTGGACATCCCTCCCATACGCACAAAGCGATTTGCTAATACTTTCATTGTGTGCACAGCTAAGGAGTGTAATTCCCTTCCAGAGTCTTTGTTCCCTAATAGCTAAAACCTTGGGGTCTTTAAGTCAAGAGTGAATAGGTTTCTTTTAGGCAAGCGTGCTTCACCGTAGACCACGTCATCGCTTAACATCAGGCGAGATAGTGGTCAAACGCTAGCCTATAGGTTATTAAAAAAAAAAATATGTTAAAACTAAGAATTTTTTCCATTTGCACTTTTACACAAGTCCGAAGCACTTTCTTAGAGTCTGATATAATTTAAAAAAACACTATGTTCATGTGTTATATGTATAGCACAGCGTTGTCACTATTCATTCACTTTACACTACACACTGTAGGGGTGCATTTTGACAGATATTGGTAAAAGTAGAGTAATTTTGAAAATATCGTAAAAAGCATCCCACGCTTTTTTATACATACTTAAACTCACGCCTTTTTCCGATGGGGGTAGGCTTAAACTACAGAACGCGCTTACAGAAAAAATACCTACGCCTTTTTATTATAAAATTTTATTTTGTTAATCACACTATTCTTAATTAAAATTTATTCAATACAATTTTCTACTTTTCAGTTTGGTTTACTATTAAAGCGTGTTTTGAAGTTTTTTTTTAACTATTATTTTTATAAAGTCAACTAGCTTCTGCCAGCGGCGTCGCCCGCGTGAACGTCGAACGTGGAACATATTCCCAGGATAAAAAGTATCATGTATCATTCCTGACTATAATCTATCTCTGTGCCAAATTACATCCAGATCCATATAGCCATTTGAGCGTTAAGAAGTAACAAACGTACAAACACATTCAGAAACTTTCGCCTTTATAATATTAGTGTGTCGACCTCTTAAAACTGAAAAATCTCATGGCTTTTATTTTTTTACCCGGAACCCTATTTTTTTTTTCTAGAATAAGAGTATTTTATTTCAATGCTATAAAGCCGGGTATCCACTTAGGTTCGCCGTGGTTTGCGAACACTGTGTGCTCCGCGAACGTGAACGTGTACAGTGTACACATTTAGGCTGCAACATCAGTGCTCCTGTCCTGACAAACTGCGCTCCCCTTTGAGATCGCGCAAAAAACCGCTTCCCGAGCGCTCCGCCGTGCTCCGATCGTGCTCCATAGCTCCGCGATCACGACGTATCTATTATGTTTGGTTTGCGGAGCGGGCACGTTCGCAAACCACGGCGAACCTAAGTGGATACCCGGCTTAACATTAGTGATCTGCCAGTGAGAGTCCTGTCAAAATCTAATATTGCAGTTTTGGCTGTGCCTTGATCGCTCAGTCAGGTATTATACAAATTCTCTGGCTCAGTCAGTCAGTTTCTTCTTTTTAAATTTATAGAAGAAGTTTTAATGTAGATATACCTAATCTATTATTTCTTTGGACAAAGAAAAGACAAAGATATTTTATTTCAACTAGACCACCAAGCGGCACTTTTGAACGTTAGATACATTAAAATTTACAAGGAATAAAAATTGATTCTACCGTGCATTCGGAAAGTAGCTTGTTATGGAGAAGAAAGCACAAGAAACTCCATACCTACTCTCTAAAAAAAGTACTGTACATACATTAATAAATTCATATGTGTGAGGACAATGCACCCAGAATCACTACACACTATACTACGTACAGGTACAAAGTATTAAAAGTACTCACACATGCACTGTGCAGTTACATAATAGGTACTAGAAAAACATTAGCATCCGAAACAGTTAAGTTAAGACCAATCCCAACTGACGGCGCCCGTTCACGAACATGACGCATGAATCGGCACCACCCAGCTCCATAATCGCTCCATAATCAAGCTACGTAATATTTTGTTGGGCCACTTGGAGCTCTATCTTACAAAGTTAACGATAACAAAAAATTAACAGAACAAAAGGGAATATTGGCTGGCAACAAAGTGAAAGTTGCAGTGAAAGTCTAGATATACGAACGTACAAACAGCCCAATAACGTGTGTATTCACAACACGAAACCACGACTGCGTCACTGAGTTCATTCTGCAGACACTCATTTGCATATTCGTGGTGTCACCACTTCACCAGTAACGTAGGTATATACAGGTAACGGGAAGGTGTGGTCTTATTTCTCAAAGAAAGTCATAACCAATGCAGAAAAAAAAAAAAAAACCGACTTAAAAAAAATATTGCAAAGTGAAAAATAACTTCCTTTTCCGAAGTCAATGTCTTTGTATTGTTTTCCATGTTTCGACACCGACTTCGGAAAAGAAAGTTATTTTTCGATTTGCAGTGTTTTTTTTTGGAAGTCGATTTGATTTTTTGTTAAAAAGTTTTTTATTTATATCTTTTTAGTTTTGATAGGTGCCTCCAATTCCCATAATAATCATATCATTTTTATTTCAGAGTTCCAGTGCCTACCTGCCGGCTTCATTATCAGATCAGTTCGATGGTACCATTTTCATCAGTACTATTTATTTATAAGTATTAGCTTCATCATAGTCGTTTAACTATTCGAGATATCTTATATACCCATGACATACTTAGCATTGGCCATCTGTGGTCTTCTTCACCAGTTCCACTTCACCAAATGATACTTTCTGAGTGCAAATAATTGCATTGTTGATGAAAATACTAAAATCGCTATATGTATGCCTATAATATTTGAGGAGTTCCTTCGATTTGTCCAAGATCCCATCATCAAATCCTGATCTGATGACTATGGGACCTACTGGGAAGCATTCCATTTCAAACAAAAGATGGATTTTCTAAATCGGTTCAGGCGTCTTTGAGTAATCGGGGAACAAATAAAAAAAGGATTTTTTGGAATCTGTTAATACCAATATTATAAAGAGGAAAGATTTTTTTGTTTGTTTGATTGTTTGTTTGTTTGTACCGAATAGGCTCCGAAACTACTGGACCGATTTTAAAAATTCTTTCACCTATGGAAAGCTACATTTTTCCCGAGTAACATAGGCTATAACTTATTTTCGAAAAAATTGGGGATCCTTAAGAAAATTGCAATAATATAACCCAAAGTATCAATATTTTGCCTATAAAATTCATTATTTGGCGTGCGCTGAGAAAACTATGGATGATACTTAAAAATTATGTAGTACATGGTTAAAGTACTTATTAATAGCTACAAAAAAGTCTGTGAGAGAATGTATCTTAATAACATAGTTAAGTCACAATAGCAGCTTTTGAGTTCTAAAATGTAATTAGATCGCCGGCAGAAACAAAAGTTGGTTACATGTTTATTGTAGTATATTCATTCTTTTTCAAATAAATAGTTTAACTAATTGGTAGGTAGGTAGATAGGGTAGGTGGATATGTATAGGTAGGTAGGGTAGGTGGGTATGTAGGTAGGGTTGGGTAAATAGGGTAGGTAGGTGCATGTGAGTAGGTAGGTAGGTAAGGTAGATTAAAGTTTGGCAAAAAGGTTCCTCAAGTAACGTAAGTGAACACTAAGAAAGTATTTTTTGAAATTCTACCCCTTAGGGGGTAAAAGGGGGTAGAAAGTTTGTATGCAAAACCTAATTCCGTCGGCCAAATTCTTGAAGCTTGGCACAAATAATAATCTAAGTAAATGATAAAGGTTGCCATTAATCGTTTTTCGAAACTATCCCCAAATGATGATTTAAGGGGTTTTGAAGTTTGTATGAAAAAATCTGATTTCTTGGGTCAATAAACTTGAAACTTGGCACAAATACTAACCTAAATGAATATTGAAGGTTGTTATTATTATTTTTTGAAACTACCCCCAAAATATGATTTAGGCGATGTTAAAGTGTTTTTGAAGAATCTTATTTTTTGGGTTAATAAACTTGAAATTTGACTTATTTATTTATTTATGTACACACAAAACACTTAAAAGATAAAGTACATAGAAAGATAGAATAGCACAAAAGTGCTGCTTATTTCTAGAGAAATTTCTTCCAGCAGACTTACGACAGGAGAATTAGATAAGAAACATAGACACAGTGTGTATAAGTAAAGGTATAATATATAAATAATATATAAAATTACAATAAGTGCCTAAAGATTATTATATATATTAAAAAATACATAACTACTATGAAATAAATAAATACCTATAATATATAAGATCACGGGATAGCAGAAAGAAAGTGTTCTTTTACTTGCTTTTTTAAAATAGAGATACTTTTAGATGGAAATGAGTTCCACAGTCGTACTGCATGAACAGAAAAGGAGTGGGAATAGAAACGAGTTTTATGGGATGGGAAATTGGGATGGAGTTTAAGGAGGGATCAACACGGGATGTCAGCAGGGCGAGTAAACGAAAAACGGTCGCGCAGGTAGCCAAGGTATGTAGGGTTAAAAAGGATGTTGAACAGGAGACATAAGAGTACTATGCAAGTGTTATGCGAGATATGAGTCAAACCAGGCGAATGCAGAAGAAGAGAAGTTAATAGATTGCAAGATCCCAAGCAGAATGTCGAAATCCACAGAGTTGAACGCACAACTGAAGTCAAGGACTAACACGATTAGAGACTTACTGGTCCATAGCTCTGTGGATGTCATCAGTGACCTTCAGAAGTGCAGTTACAGTACTGTGACCCGCACGAAAGCAAGATTGGAAAGGTCAGATAAGTGCTTTAGACGAAAGAAATCTGGAAATTTGACCATGAACGATGTGCTCGAGAACTTTAGATAGGAAAGGTAGTATGGAGATGGGTCGGAAGTGAGATAAAGAAGAAGGATTGCTAAATTTGGAATGTGTGCCAGTTTCTGTTACTTAAATACCAACCTAAACAAACAATAGAGGTTGTCACAAATAGTTTTTTGAATCTACCCCCAAAAGACGATTAGGGTGTAAGTGTTTTTAAAGAATCTTATTTCTTGGATTAATAAATTTGAAAGTTGAAATAAATACCAACAAAAGTAAACAAATAAGGTTGTCATTATTAGTTTTTCGAATCTATCCCAAAAAGAAAATTTAGAGGGTTTTGAAGTTTGTATGGAAACATCTGATTGCTTGGGTTAATAAATATGAAACTTGACATAAATACCAGCCTTGATAAGCAATAAAGGTTATCATTATTAGTTTTTTGAAACTACCCCCAAAAGACGATTTAGGGGGTATTAAAGTGTTTTTAAAGAATCTTATATCTTGGGTTAATAAATTTGAAAGTTGACTTATATACCAACCTCAATAAACAATAACATTACATGTACGCGAGCTGGCTGACCAAAATCAGATGTATCCTCCGACTGCACAGCATAATTTTTTTCTTGTATACGTCTTTTTAGTTCGCTTAATAAGCAGTCGGGTTTTTTGTTAAAGTTGCTTTTGAATTAACTTTTTTTATTTATAACTTTTTAGTTATTTTTTTTTAAATTAGGTACATTTAAACATATGTGTTATATATTTTTTAAATCACCTCTCAAAACCCTTTATTTTGATATCCCACACGATGGGTTGGGAAGAAAAAAAAAATTGTTGCCCTACAATATGGCGCCCAAAATCCGCCATTTTTTATTTTCCAATTTTAATGTAGCCAGTGACACTCGCAGGGTTAAGACGAATCGATTGACGTAAGAATCATCAAAATCGGCCAACGCGTTTGGTCTCTAGAACGCCACATAGGAACAAACATACATACATACATAGACTGATAATCACATTACCCTCCTTCGGCAGTCGGGTAAAAAGAAACTGATGCATAGCTGCAACCAACAATCACACAATCACGCGGCAATTTTACCTTCTTTTAAAACCTATACGTGCATGTCTTCACTTACCTATAACTCTTTACTTCCTTCACTCGCGATTGATTGAAAGTTAACCGTATTCAATTAGCATGAACCATTCTTCACTGCACTTGCTTCCTCCATGATATATGATCTTACGTAAGGGCGCTACTTCCTGGGGGAAATATTCCACGGTATATTTCTGACAGCCGAATGACTAATCGTGTCGGTATTGTTCGATTGGAAGATCCGGAAATCACTGGCCATGATAGTTCTGAACTTCTGACTTCTGTTATACCATCACCTTTTGCTCAGTGGATAAAAATCGGTTAAGCAGACTTTGCTTCAGCTAAGAAGTCTTTGCTACATTCCTTATTATGATAGTTGTGCTAAAAAGTGTGTGTGTGTTTAAAAAAATAATATGTTCACCGTATGTCTAACAAGTATCAGATGTTTTCGCATTTTACGAAAAAAATAAATTACTTAAATACATACAACTGGCGTTACTATTGCTACTCACCAAAAGTAAGTGACTAGTTGACTACAACAGATCTCTACCGAGCCCTTCAATACATGCGTGATGATAAGTTAACTTCAGCGAACGCCATCTCTTGTCTCTCTTGTAAATTACATTACTTTTTTTTTTTTTTTTTTTTTCGCCCTTCGGGCAGGCTATAGTCTTTCAACCATACTGCCTAGTCTTTCGTAGGTATTTTTTCTTTCGTAATATGTTTAGAAATCATGTCTTTCGTTTTTCTAATCCATGTTGTAGTCATTATAAGTTTGTCTTTGATTATTAGTATCTTGTTTTCACACAATTCCGTTTTTTTTTTTTCCAATTCCAACTCCAGGGTAAACGTCATTTCCATTATATGTCAATGTCAATCAATTCCAGGGTAAGTGTCATTTCCATTTCATGTCATCTTTTGTTTATTTTCTTCTGTTTTTTTTTTATCACACATCTTATGCTACAGTTTTAAATATACAAACTTTATAAATAATAATAAAACGATAATATTTATATATACATAGGTGCATAGGAACAAGAAATAGAACCATTTAAATCTCATTTACAGTCTCCAATATGTATCTATACAAATATAAATAAGTTGAAGCGTTCTTAAGCAACTCCTGTATGCACAGCGGGACCCTATCAGGTGTTTTATAAATTTTTATAAGCTCATCCGACAACACAAGGCGCTGAATGTTGAAAGATGAACACTCAAAGAAGATATGATGTAGTGATTGAACTTTTTCTGATTGACAGTAATTGCAATAAGATAAGCTGACCATTTTAAGACGACGAAGATGATAATTTAATCTACAATGACCAAAGCGCATACGACAAATAATTGAATAAAACTTTCTACTTACAAATAAATTATTTTTGCAAAACCAAGGAACAGAGTTGATTTGAACATCAAGACTGTTGAACCAAGAACCTTTATTTTCAATATGTGTGCAGTGGTATGAATATTTCCCCCATGCCTCAAACATGCGCCGTCTTAAGAGACTAACTGCGTCTGTGCATGGTATGGGAACACTCATATCAGTGCTAGGTATTAATTCTTCCAACTCAACAATTTTTTTGGCAAGAAAATCTGCTTTTTCATTTCCTCTAACACCAATATGTGAAGGTACCCAAACAAAACAAATTTCAATATTTGACTGGGCTAATTCAACCCAGAGTTGTTTTATCAAATGAATAATGTAATTAGTGTTGGCATGTAGTTTATTATTTGCCAAATTTTTTAGAACACTCATACTGTCACTTACTACAACCCATTTGTTATGTTCAGAATTGCTATTTTTAATATGTTTCAAAGCACTCAGAATTGCAACAGCTTCAGCTGTAAAAATACTAGCATTTCTGTCAATTCTCCTACCAATACCTACGTTTGAAGACGGCTCATAGATGGCAAAAGAAACAGCTCTATCATTCTTGGAACCATCAGTATACACAAATTTATGATCTGACCACTCTGACAACATTACATATACTTCCTCTTTTGAAGGCAAATCCTTTTTCTTATTTATAATAACACTAATAGCTGGAAATTTACTGCTGAAAGTTCCCTCATAGCAAGGCAAGATAAGCTTAGATCGGTAAATGTTAATATTTTCAATAAAGTTTTTGAATTTTCTAAGTTGCTGTAGTATATAAAAAGATTTTGTAGCAGTTTGCATAGCCAAATGCAACATATTGACTAAAAGACTATTACCCAAAACACTATAAAGCTTCAAAAAGAACCTTTCTAACAAGTAATCAAAACGAATGGCTAATGGTGGAACATTACATTCAATCTGCATTGCATTTACAGGAGTGCTTCTGAACGCCCCAGTTATAACGCGCAAACACTTGTTTTGCAAAATATTTAAACTATTTACATGTTTAGAGTCTGCAGCAAAGCAATAGAAACCATATTCAAAGTGACTACGAACTAAAGATTTGTACAATAATAACAAAATTTTAGGGTCTGCACCCCAATATGTACCACTCAAGGATCTCAAAATATTATAAGCTTTATTTGCTTTGCTAATAATATGTTTCATATAATTATTCCAGGACAAATTATGTGAAAAAATAACACCCAAAAATTTGACATCTAAAGAACTGGGTAATGCACAATTATTGTACAGCACAGCAGGCATATTATGATTATGTTTACCAAATAAAACAACTTTGGACTTCAATGGGTTGACACTAAGATCAAGGTAAGAGAAATATTTACATAGATACATTAATGCAACATTCACTATTTCAACTACTTGTGATACATTTTTCCCAGATGCATAAACCACTAAATCATCTGCAAACTGTAAGTTTTTAACCTGAGACCCTAAAATTAAATTTAATCTTCGTATATACAATATAAATATTAAAGGTGATAAAATGCCCCCTTGACAAACTCCTTTAGAAGATAGCCTAGGACCATAAAGGTGTCTGTTAAATTTTACATAGACTTTCCTATTGCTAAGAAATTGTTTTAACCAATTTATTATTTTTCCAGGGATTCCTATCTGTGATAACTCACTACATAAAATATCTATATTCACACTATTAAATGCACCTGCAATATCAAAAAACACTCCAACCAAATTTTCATTTGACGATAACGACTTGTGAATATCGAGCTGTAATTGACAAACACTTTCCCTAGCAGAACGATTCCTACGAAAACCAAATTGGTTTGATGGTAAGATATTATTTTTTTCAATATAAAACTCTAAACGCTGTTTTAAAAGTTGTTCAAATAATTTTCCAACACAAGAAGTAAGAGCTATAGGGCGGTAAGAATCAGGACACATTTTAGGCTTATCTGGTTTTAAAACAGGTACAAGGCAATCCACCTTCCAGTTAAGAGGTATAATATCATTTTGCCATAATAAGTTCAAAAGCTGTAAAAATATTTTTAAACTACTAATGCTAAGTTTTTTAAAAAGTATGTATGGCATTCCATCAAGACCATAAGTAGTATCTCTTCTGGAAGATATGGCTGATATTAATTCCTGCAATGAAAAAGGACTAAGAAGAAAATTATTGCTGGGATTAGTACTGGTTGTGAATGAAGATTTTGAGTCTTGTGATGCGAAATCTGGTGTGTATTTTTTAAGAAAATCTAAAACCCATCCATCATCTTCAAGAGCATTAAAATTGAATGTTTTATTATACTTCCGCATAAATTTCCATATGACAGATAATGGCGTAGTCCTATTGAATGTTTCACAAAGAGCAAACCAACTTTTTTGTCTTTCCAATTTTAGAACAAGTTTTTTAACTGCTCGAAGCCTTTTGAATTGTAGATAGCTTTCTTCTGATGGATTATTTTTAAAATATATGTATGCATTTTTAAAATTTAATACGGCTTCTGTGCATTTTTGATTCCACCAAGGAAGATATGGTCTTTTAAAATTATTTACAAGACATGAATGATTGACAAAATTTGTCCTACCAGTCAAATGATTATTATTTTCAATAGAATTTACAGCTGCTGTATGTAAAATGCTACAAAATTTAAGATATGTACCAGAAAGATTTATATTATCGACTTTAAAATCAACCAACAATTCATCAACAAGACTACTATATCTTTGCCAATCCACCAATTTATAATTTGGATAAACGGGCAAATGTTCAGCATTAGAACAATTGCTGTATGTATTACTTTTGTTAATATTACTAATCACTACTTTAATGATTATAGGAATGTGATAACTACTACCAAGAGGACAATCATGGACGTTCCATTCACAATTGAGAGCTAAAGACGAAGAGACCAGCGTCAAATCCAGCGCATTAGGACGCCAAGTTAAAGAGCCAACTGTTGTTGCATGACCATTATTGAGCAGAACCAAATCATTATCATCTATTACTTCCAAAATGTTTCGACCTCGTACAGAATCCGAGCCACAACCCCAAGACGAGTGGTGAGCGTTAAAATCACCAGCAAATATAAATGGCCCAGGAATAGATTTTATTAATAAATCAAGGTTTTCTTTTCTGAATGCTGGATTACAATTCAAAGGACTATAAAAACTGACTATGCTTATCTCCTTGTTATTTACTTTTACTTGAATACAGATGTTTTGCAATGAGTTATCAAAGAAGGTATCAATTTTAGAGTAGGTAATGGTATTGTGAATAATTATTGCAACTCCGTTATGTTTGTTACCAGTATCATTTCTCTCAATATTATAATTTTTTATTTTAAAATTTTGGTGAGGTTTAAGCCATGTTTCACTGATAATTGCTATATGTATATTGTGACTATAAAGAAAATCGATAAATAAATGTTTATTACTATTTAAACTTTGAGCATTCCACTGTACAATATTTAATTCTGAAAAATCCATCAACTGGTTGAAGAAAATTTATTACTGAACGTTGTTTTCAAGGCTTCTTTAATAGAAAGTGAATTAATAGGTTCATCTTTATTGCTTATTATTTTTGTGAGTGTTTCGACTAAAGTATTTATAAATTTATCTGATTTCATGAGATTACTAATCTGAGTGTCCAGATTGCGTGATGTTAAAGCTGGAAAAGAGTTTACATTAAAAAGATCTGAATATGTAGCATTTTTAGTTTTAATTTTATTTTCTTCTACCTTTTGCTTTTTTATTGGACATGCTGAAGAGATTGCAATATGATTGCCGTTACAATTTGCACACTTAGCATCCTTCGGGGCAACAACACACATTTTGAAATTGTGATGTTCAGTACATATTGAACAAACTTCAGTATTTCGACAAAATTTAGCTATATGCCCATAACGCAGGCATTTAAGGCATTGTTTCACTGGTGGGATATATTTGTTCACCTCATGACGCCATGAGTCCAAATAAATATAAGTTGGCAAAATAGTGGATGCAAATGTCACAGCAACAGTCTGGGTAGGGGCAAAAGATATTCTACCTTCATCACCTCTGACCCTGCGCATGAAACGCCTCACCTGTATTACATTCTTTGAACTGCCGATTAATGAAAATATCTCTTTATTAGACATATCTACTGGGACTGAAGTAAGGACTCCAGTAACCTCTGTGTCACCAGCAGGGATAGATGCTTTCAGAGAAAGTTGATCAAATAATTTTTTGTTTTTTAGAAACATATTGGCGGTATTTGGTAAATCAAATGTGACACCGACCTTATATTTGTTTATTTTGCGTAAGTGCATCACACCAGACACTCCATGTTCTCGTATGCCCTTGGAAAGGGCCATACGATCTTTGTCGTTGAAAAACTTATTCTCGTCCATATGACTAAGAAAAACGATTAACTCTGCCTGCTTCGTATCTTCACTATACTTACGCGTATACCCCTTTACCTTATATATGGCATATTTATTGTCCTTAGGTTCCTTATCAGTGGCATCTTTAAATTTATTAACAGAGTATGCCGTCGACACCGTGGACTCCGCCGTGTCAGAGTCCGAAGATTCCTGCGAATGCTGCTTCAGATCCGGAGGAATTTCCAGCTCATCCTTCCTCCGCCTCTTTTTCCCCATTTTTATGTCACATAAATATATATATACACCAAATTAGACCTAATAGTACGAATATTTACAGAATTAAATTACAATAAACACGAGAAGTTGAATTTCAAAGTAATAAATTAAAAAACGCGCCTTTCCACTTCAACCGTTTCCCGCCCTTTTTTCTAAATTACATTACGTCTCAAAGACAGAACTTGTACAGTGTTTCTATTATAAAAAAACTTACCACAGGACTTAATACTGGTATATATTTGTGAGCAAAGCAAAATTCTAATGATATATAAACTGAATTTAAAGGATTAAGATGAACAAATTAGTGAATTGACCTAAGCATACATTCTGTAATGTTATTTTTTTCCACTTGAAAATTCAGTGCTGCCAACCAACTGTCTTATTTCTAATTTTTATAATAAATGGCAACTCGATGATCAGTGTTTAAAGTTGGTCTCGTAATATTCGTGTATGATTTTTACGTTTATTTTTTTAATTTCTGTGTGAAATTTAAAATGTATACTGTTTCTAAGGGACCCAGCAAAATTGTAGCCAAAACTCGACGAGGTAGCTAATGTGGTTTTTCTAATTTGTTATATAGTTAAGTTCGAACTTGTCAGTGATCATGTGAGATGAAAATATCGTTTCCTTATTTTCAATTACAGGCCTCTCACAGAACTTGGAAAGATTGGATAGCCGTAAAGATCACAATAGAAAGTCTTCAGAGTCTGATAATGGGGAAATCATCAAGTAAGTTATGTTTATTAAGGAAATATACATTTCATAGTGGTGTTCAAGATTTCATCACTGTTTTTACATAACCTCTTCGGCTAAAGATTTGTACAAAATTATGCAGTTTTATGAATGTTAGCATGTAAATAATGTGTTATATGAAAAGGCTATAATAATAATGAAGACACAATGTCTCCCATCTAAATTAATGTGATTACAACAAGAGTCTTATTGGATTATTTGTTTGTTCGTATTTCAGCATGCCCAAGCCTACATTTCATTCCAATGGTAAAAAGACAGTACACCAGAGAATACAGCATCATGTGATAACGCCACAACATGAGGAAATTATCAGATTTATTAGCGAAAGTAAGTTGTCATGCTTCTAAAACTTCCATCACAATTTTCGAAAGTAAACTTTTAGAAACTATTAAATAACTATTTAATTTAATATGGATTGATTTTAGCTTGGACACAGTCAGCTTATGGGGAGAGTGAGCCCTCAACACCAACAAGTACAAATGGTAAGTTCATATTTAGTTTTAACTTATTGATCTCAGATGCTAGTTGGTTCTTAAGAAGGCCATACCAACTGACATTCGAACCACCATTGATAGAAGGAATTTATATTTATTACTTAACAAACAGCCTTATCAAATTATATTTCTGCATCCTGTAAATTCAACACAAGTAGATATCAAAAAAAAAAAATTAAACCTGTAATAAATTATGATGCCATGATTGTCTATGGTGCCATGTGTAAACCATGACAAAAATTATTAGTATTTTGGTTGAATATGACAATGAATGCAGTGGGCCAATAAAATTCAGACTGAAAATAATAATAATGACAATGGACCTATTAAACTGCACAAGAAGTTTATGTCTGTAAATAAGACTCTTTTCATTCAGTTTGTAAGAACGCCAAGTTAAATGATGACCTTATGTGATTGAGAACCTTCACTGAACACACATTCAATTGTCATAGAGTCAACACGCATAGTGAATTATGATGGCATACTTATCTGTGAATGCATGTTTCTATTTGAATCAATTAAGGTCATTCATAGTGCAAGGCTTTGTTAGTGGCAGTTTCATTTCCCTTTAATTGCCTCTTCAATTGATACCATTATGCATTGATTGGTTCTCAGTGACAAACCAGGATCTAGAATACTGTTGATAGTAGATCAATACAGCTTCATAAAATAACTTTCAGTTGTTGTAGCATTAAGATCACAACTCATAAGAGCCGGGCACCCACCCCACACCGCCTCGTCGCATGGCCCACTCGTTGTCGACAGGTGGTCCACGGGTGGACGCCGCGTTATTACCAATAAACGTCGCGCGGTCAATAAGTGGACCTGCAAAGCGCAGTCAACGCAAGGAAAACATGCGAGCAGCGCATTGTCACTGAGTGGTCCACCAGGTGCGGAGTTGGTGCCGGGTGGCTCCAATGACATGTGATCAAAAAAGTCACAAATGTCAAATGTAATGTGTGTGTCAAATGTTGACACACACCTTGACATAAATTTTTTGAGAAAGTTTGTTATGCTTGCAAGTGTAAACTGTAAATGTAAAACAAAGTTTCATCTGCTGCAATAAAAACTATTCAAAATCTGTGTATATCTATGTAAAATTTATTAAGATTAGTTAAGCGACACTTGTGTGACAAATGTAACAGCCAGACAAACAAGAGTTCCTTTTTTAATTAAAATAATAGTTTAAATAAATAATAGAGTAATAATATAAAAATTCATTTTCAGAATCTGAAAGCTCATCACCTGCCCCTCCATCAACTCTGTACTACCAGGATGATGTCCCCAGCCCGGTGCTGCGAGACTTCAAGCCGTTCGACCTCGAGACGTGGTGGGGCAAGAGACTGTTCCAAAACATCACCAACTCCCTCTGAGTTAGAAGAGTATAATAAAAAGATGTGGAAACAAAAAAGTTGGCGGTAGCGTAAGTCACAATCATCTGTAGTTTACTAAATTTTTATTTAATCTGTACCTTGTCGCACCAAATTGCTCTATACTAAAAACAGGAAGCAGATGTTTCGTCCATTAAACTGAATTAGGTACTAGTTTTGAGATGACGAATGAGATGAATCTATGCATATCCTGCTACTTCTGGCTATAACTGAAACTTTAATCTGAGGTCAATGTCAATATTGTTACATTTTTTATCTGCATATACAGTACTAGCGGACGCCTCGCGGTTTCACCCGCGTTGTTCCCGTTCCTGTGGGAATACAGGGATAAAAAGTAGCCTATGTCACCGGGGATAGTGTAGCTTCCCAACGGTGAAAGAATTTTTAAAATCGGTCCAGTAGTTTTGGAGCCTATTCGGTACAAACAAACAAAAAAATCTTTCCTCTTTATAATATTGGTATATACTACTGTAACGGCTACTCGTGGTAAGAGCTCCATAGAGAATTTCGAAACATGAGCCACGTCCAAAACTACTAATGTCTGCATAAGTCCGTGATCCAATAACTTAACAAGAGCTCATTCAAGTGATTGTATGTTAAGGCTCTATCAAATCATAGGTCATAATTAATAATTATTTTATACATAGTTTTTTACGGATGACCGTTATTCTTAAGCAAATAGATGGAATTTCTTAGATAAAAGTTAAGTAATCTACAGTTGATTGTGGATCTCAGTAGTTATGTCATATCATAAGTAAATTTTTCCAAAAGCTCAACTTCTTTGCATTGATTCTGTGAACCAATATTCTCTAAGATTGTTGATTTGTGTGAATGTTGTGTTAATGTTGATGAAAATGTTATATTTCGAATTCAGAGCAACTATATACCAAAGAATATCATGTTATTATGTGACCATGTTAATACATACTGTAAGACCATTTTTTGCCAAATCTATAAGAGCCAAATTGTTTATTGAATTTCATATAATTACTAAATAGTGATTAGCCATATTGTTGAAGGTTTGAAGCCAATTTTAGTCTCTGTTTTGCAGCTACTTCATATTTATTTACAATATATTTAACATAAATAATGCCTTCTTGCAATCAATATGAATTGCAACCATATTTTTAAAGTGCCTAAATACAGCAATAGTGTAAACAGTATTATAAATTGTTATGCAACAGTCGAAATATTGTTAAATTGTAAATATGTAAAGGTCGTCGTATAACTTAATAACGAAATCATGTACTTGAGTATGTTAAATGTTTACTTCACACGCTTTCGTCTTCATAAAGCAGGTATTAGGTAATCCAAGAGGTCCCTTTAGTTTGTTTTTTGTAAATATATACAGACACGAGTTAATAGCACATTGCTAAGCATCTTTATAGTTTAGTTTACTTTTGTTTACTATTTTGTTGAGCTTGTCTCGTTTGATCTAACAATTACTTGTGATCTTGTACAGTTAAAACCTTGTTCCTCATTATGTCAACTCCAAATAAATGTCCTGTGGCTCAAGGGCGGATTTAAGGGGGGGGGGGGGGCAAGGGGGCACGTGCCCCATACGGTATTTATGTGTACTGTGGAGATTCCATCCCAGTACATACTAAGAAGCAAATCAAATTATCAGAGTTGTTAAAATATATGAATAAAATAACAGAAAGAACATGAGTGAAACTCTTGTCTTTTTCTGGCTGGAATTGCGTTTCCAGTGACTACTAGCACTGGCGAGCGATCTTTCTCCAACTTACGCCGATTAAAGTCATAACAATCTTCGCAACAGCATGGCAAAAGAGCGTTTGAATGGATTGGCTTTAATGCATATCCATCAAGACGTTGCGACAAAAGTGGACGCTAAAGAAGTGCTAGACATCTTTAGTAGGAAACATAAAAGAAAAATGTCTTTACCAAACATACTTGAACTTATATAAATAAACTTTAAGTATGATAACTTCAAGTTTATTTCTAACAGTTATTGCTGATATTTTTGCCCATCCGCCCCTTGTGCCCCTCGCAGAAAAAAATCCTGGGTCCGCCCTTGCTGTGGCTTCCTCACAACTGTCTTCATCATACAATGTCGTCAACTCAAGTTAAAACAATTTGTTGATACAAACTTAACCAAAGTTCCTGTGAACATATTTTATAAGTACACGAAATTCATGTGAAACATAGCTTTTTACTAAAAATGTTACTGTTATTGTTGTGTAATGTTATAAATACTTGTTTTCAATGTTTATTATTTTCTGTTATGCAAAGCTTCATGCTAGAGGCTGAACAATGTCTTCCAGTACAATATAAGTGTCCTAGTCTGGCCATAAATATTTTAAAAATAAAATGTCATTAAGATAGGCTTTATATTAGATTTTCAACAGACACACTCGAAATTCAAAAGTTGTAGAATCAAAGGCATTATGTGGGATAAAATTATTTTTAATTTATTGCTGACACTTTCGTTATTAATACAATTTATACATCAAATTCATATTTATTCGACAATATTGCTGAGAAAAAAAGAATTTTGTGACCAGACCAGGCCACAACATCAATCTAATCATGTTATTCGTCGTGTACAAATCTTTGGAATATTGGTTTATTTCCTTTGTACATTAGAAAAAAATTACAAGAATGTTCATTTGTCGTATACATTCAGTAACTAACGCGAGTAGTAATTCTTTACTGTTCACTTGTTTTGTATATTTTAATGCAGTAATAGAAAGTTTTACTACAAAAGTAGATATTTACTTATTATTTCAAGAAATAATTATTTTAAATGAATTATTTACATTTGCTGTTGTGAAAAGAGTATATTGTTATAACTGTAATTGCGCAATTAAGTACAAAACGAGTTGATGCGTAAAACCAGCCGAAGTTGATTTACGCGATAAGCAGTAAATGCACGGATCGTAGTATAATTTTAACCTTTTAGATGAAATATTTGAGTCGTTGTAGTTGTAACGCAGGAGAATATTTTTAGACTGATTTAGTTATTAAACGTTATGCTTTTTGTTGTAGTTGAATAAACCATCTGACGAAATACAAATTAATTTTATTGATTATTTATCTTCTGGTAGGTAGTCGCAGCCACAGTATAAATATGGACGAACAGTACGGAAACTACCTACAAACGCTCGAAATGGCACACTCACACAAACATGCGCATCGACGAGACCCCTAAGCGGCTCACACTACTCTATGTAATTATTTAAATAATGTAAAAAAAAGATTAAAAAAAAAGAGTAAGTATGGAGTTTCTTGTGCGTTCTTCTTCATAACAAGCTACGTTTCCGAAAGCACGGTAGAATACATTTTCATTACTTGTAAATTTTAACGTTCAAAAGTGTCGCTATTGACCTACTTGAAAAAAACACGTTTGACTTTGACTACTGACAGTACCGCTAGCACTGCTTAGGCGTCTCGTCGGTGCGCATGTTTGTGTGAGTGTGCCGTTTCGAGCTTCTGTAGGTAGTTTCCATACTATTTGTATTTTTATACTGTGTCGCAGCGTTATAAAAGGCTTCCCTATAGGTGGACTGATGATGACCTGCAGCCTAATTATTGAGTAAGTTAATTCAAGGACAATGCAAAGGGTTTGACCGTCATCAATCGACCAATCACATGCAAGATGATAGACCTGATGTGGGTAACTATCCGTCTATGTAATTGGTCGATAGATGGCGGTCTAACCCTTTGCTTTTCCGAATTAACTTACGCAATAAGGCTGCGGAAAACTCAGGATTCGAAACGCACAGAACCAATCGATGGGCGACACTTGGGCCTCGCCTATGTCCAGCAATGGACATCTTTCAGCTGATATCATTATGATGATCACACCATAGAGGAAAATAATATAAAGATCACACTTTCAAAACTTCTTTAAAATAGCAAACTTGATTACGAACCTTTTTTCTAAAAAGTACATTTTTATAATGAGACTTGACATAATCAAATGACATATTTAGATCAATGCTAATGTCACAGAGAAACATTTATAGGGATACTTATGCTAAGGTTTTATATCGAAAACAATAATCGAAACATGCAAGGTGCAAAAATACGCAACGATTTGTTTTCTCCTAGCAACGTAAAGTGTTTCGAAGTTAATAATTTTGCTGTAAGTTTATGAATCCCTTACTCTATTGAATACCTAGCTATAATGCATCGATACCTAACAACAAAATATAAAGATATTATAACTGACAATCCTCGACTCAACGCCGATAGTTGAAATTCCTACAGTGCAATAATATTTAGGTTTTTCCTGATGTAACGGAAATCGTTCGTGTCGAATTCATTTACGCAAATAGGCTACAGCGAACACCTAGGTACACTACTGTCTCATCCACGGCCACAACGCGAAGAAAGAAAATTAGGTTCAAATAAAATGCACTAGATGGCAAACTTCGATTCGTTATTGTGTTTTGTGAAATATTAAGATTTTCTAGGGACGATCATAAGAAATGTATGTTCTTGTTTAGTTTAACTCTCCTAAGCACAAAATGAAGGATTATTCGGCTCTTAATTCACATTTCAAAGAATTTTTGAATGAATCGTTTAAAGTTGTTCCCAACAGATGGCGTGGTTTTAAATCAGGCATCCACTCGATCTTTTTAATTTGTATTGTAACACTTTTTCATACAATGATACTGTAAAAAGGTGCAAAAAATACTATAAAACCAAATCATCCCTGTATTAAAAAAAACAGTATTCACGAACCGAGTAAACCCTTTTACTTTCAAGTCGCTGCTAACACCATCTATATCCTTGAAACGGAACATAACGCGATCGATGTTCTTAGAAAAATAATCAGTTTAATCAGACGAAAAACGCTAGTTAAGTCGGCACCGGTTTCTTCGTATGGGACGGTGCTACTGTATGCTAGTATAATTTTATAATCTGTGGTCTCATCCCTCAGCCGAGACTTGATATTGATAGGCTTCATAATCTGAAAGGTACTTATATATACGAACCTTCCAAATATAGGTACAAATGAAATTTCTAAGTTCAGCGACTGGACTTGGTTAATTCCATCATGAACAACTATTCCCACAGACAAACAGCCAGCAAAATAAATTCATGAACAGTGTTCAAAACATGCGCCACACGCTCGGTTGTCTGGAGCGTAGTATCAACAAGTCCAACGGGTATGAACAGAGGTTGCTGCTCTGTAGAGGCTCACATAGACACTCGCATGGTGTCAACGACTGGACGACGACGTGGGACAGTGAACATTCAGAAGAGAAAAGTTTTAAGTGCACGAATACTACCAGTACATAAGCTTTTAATTAGTAGCTTGTAGTTTGTGGTATAGGTACAGGATGTAACGGATAGTTTGAACAGCTTCTGCTCATGAATGTGCTCAACTTTCTCCAAGATCGTCATAGTCAATTATCAAAAATAAAATTATCTCCCATACAAATTTTGTTAAGCTAACGACAAGTTTGTACCCATTTTTGTTGGGCATTGCCTGTGGCTTCCATATAGAAACTTCGAAAGTTGTTCATATCCATGGGTAGAAGCAGTTTTTAAAATATATATACAATACACTAAGTCTTTCTGTGCACCTTCCCTGCAGATAGTAGTAGAATCTGTAGAAGAATTATTTGCGAAGGGCTCGTGCGGAAATCGGCAGGCTTATTACGTATCTTTTGCAAGAGCAAAACGATAGCGATCAAACGCTATAAATCATAAAAGTCGGAATTACATGCAGTGTAGTATGGTAGGTCCTACACAATCTTCTGCTAATCGCTCGCAGTTTGTCAAATGCACTTATTTAAAAAAAAAACCGCCAACAACTCTAAAAATTATTGCGCAAAAGCGCTATCGTTTTGCTCTTACTAAAGATACGTAATAAACCTACGGGTAATGACTAGGGTAGGTACTCGATTCTATCATCAAGCGGCGCGGTGTTATTCGTGTTCCAATTTGAAATTCCGATACCTACATGATATCTTTTGTGGCAGTTTTTCGGGCACAAAAGATATGTAATTTCAATTGGATACCTATGGTGACGCCCCTGCGATACCACTGATATTAGGTACCTACAATTTGTAGGCGTACTTGACGTAACACCTGATGTGTATTTTTTTCTCATCATTTAATCTGCGTGTCTTGGCGACTAGCAGCGGACGTTTTTTCGCGCTGATATACCTATAATAGTACATTATGGTACAAGTGTGAAATGTTGGTGATTACCGCTGAGGCGCCATTGAGCCCCGAGCCGTCAGGCGAGGGTCTTAAGAGAGCCGAGGACGGTAATCATCAATACACACGTGTAACATACGACGTTTTTCAACACACTTGTGAAGAAAATAATACAAAAAAACTCATTTCCAACAGTGAAAACGAGCTGTGAAAAATTTTTCGCAATGGCGGGCAAAATTAATCAGTTTTCCTATGCGCGCGCATCTAACAATGGCGATCGGCCATAGACTAAAAAGAATGATGTTTCTTTTTTTTTTTGGCTTTTCGCGGATAGCGTTTTACCCACGTACAAAATGGGGAATTTCAAGTTTTCTTTATTACAGACAAAAACAAAAGTTATATTTAAGTGAAAGTTTTATTTATTAAACATGTACAAGTTGAAATTATGTATTTAAATACGAAGTTGCATGAAATGTGTTCCATTTGTACTATTGAGCACGACCTTTTTTGTATCGAAACTTTTTTAAGAACACAGCAACTCAACCAATAAATAAAAAAAAAAACTCTTTTCAACACACTTGCTCATAAAGTGGCTCTAATTTCACCGCAACTAGGCACATAATGACACCTGTTATCAAACTGTGACTTTTTCATTACTATTATTCACAAGTGAGATAAAGAGTCTTTTTTTAATTTATTGGTTGAGTTGCTTTGTTCTTAAAAAAGTTTCGATACAAAAAAGATCGTGCTCAATAGTACAAATGTAACACATTTCATGCAACTTCGTATTTAAATAGATAATTTCAACTTGTACGTGTTTAATAAATAAAACTTTCACTTAAATATAACTTTTGTTTTTGTCTGTAATAAAGAAAACTTGAAATTCCCCATTTTGTACGTGGCTAAAACGCTATTCGCGAAAAGCCAAAAAAAAAAACTCATTATTTTTAGTCTATGGCCGATCACCATGGTAGTAACTATTTAGTAATCTGTGGCCATGGTTAGATGCGCGCGCATAGGAAAACTGATTAATTTTGCCCGCCATTCCGAAAAAAAAATCACAACTCGTTTTCACTGTTGGAATTTTTTTTTTGTTTTTTTTTTTCACAAGTGTGTTGAAAAACGTCGTATGATACACGTGTGTATTGATGATTACCGTCCTCGGCTCTCTTAAGACCCTCACCTAACGGCTCGGGTCTCAATGGCGCCTCAGCGGTAATCACCAACATTACACACTTGTACCATAATGTACTATTATCTCACTTGTGAATAATAGTAATGAAAAAGTGACAGTTTGATAATAGGTGTCATTATGTGCCTAATTGCGGTGAAATTAGAGCCACTTTATGAGCAAGTGTGTTGAAAAATAATAATATTTCTTTCTCAAGTCTCTTTGTTATTTTATAACTACAGAAACCTATCTATATATAAGTAATTTTCCCCCCAATTAACAGGCACAACTAATACGAAGTCGTCGAAAAGTCAAGATGATTGCACCGACACTTGGTCCTCCATGAGCATTGTTTGCCTTCAGTATCAGTACGTATTTGAGAACATCTATACTAACAATTATGTAAATAGGGTTGCGTGCGTCATCGGTCTAGCTTTTGCCAACAATATTGGGGTCCAATGTGCGGGCAGTGTCGGGCAATGTGCTAAGCCGAAGCTGAATGAATACCCGTATTTTTACCCAACTACGGGAAGGGTTCTAGGGCTATCTGACCTCCAGAATCCAGTTATCAACTGGATAACACGGACTAGCTGTCAGAGTTTTCCAGAATGCCCTGAAGAGTCTGTTTTCTGACAGTAAATAGGTGTCTCCTAGGCAAGGGTTAATATCAGGTAACAGATAATAAGCAAAAAAACTATTCCAGATACGAAGAGCTAGCGAAGCGCTACAGAGCTCTATTACAAGTGTACGACGAGCAATGCTACGCGGTCGGCATGCGCGACAAACGGCTGGCGAAGTGGCGGCAACGTGTCAATACGTCGCATGCGCATCTCGCTATTGCGCACACATCACTGCTCGCCGTTGGAGAAAAGTATCTAGCTCTCAAAGAAAAGAGTAAGATGCAAGTATGTGAAAGATATTATAAAGCTGAAGTGTGAAAGCGGAGCATAAATGAATAATGTTGCAAAAACGGGCATAAAAATATTCCTTTTTGAGAGTCAGTTGCGTGCGCTGCGTAAACGGTTTAAGTTACGCAACAGTCATGTGTATATAGGGTTGGTAGCGTAGGGTAGATAGGGAAGATGGGTAGGTAGGTAGCTGACGGGAGCGAAGCCGCGTGGGACAGCTAGTCAGCTAATAAGATGCCCCCGCAAAATTCATAATTCACATTGCAATTCCGTTTCTTTGAGGTCACCAACTTATGGGTACTTTCCTGTCAGAAAATTGTAGGCTGCTAAACTTAAAAACGTAAATCCTTCATCGTTTCTTTGTTTTTGAGATGGGCAGAAAATCTGGGTGCACAGCAAAGTTCCCAGCAATACATTTTTGCCTCTTTAGTTTTTGGCTAAATTACACCGTCTGTTTTCCCCAGACGTTATAATGGCACATCGAGTTTCGGTAAGAAACTGTCACACAATTAAGATATACAGAGAAGAATTTTTCCTCAAACTTACATCAGCAGCCGTATTGCGCGAGTGAATACGGCAACGCACGCACACTTACGCAATAAGGCTGGGGGTGCTTGTACAACTTTTAGCGTTGCCGTATTCACTTACGCAATAAGGCTGGGGGTGCTTGTACAACTTTTAGCGTTGCCGTATTCACTTACGCAATAAAGCTGGGGGTGCTTGTACAACTTTTAGCATTGCCGTATTCACTTACGCAATACGGCTGGTGGTGCTTGTACAACTTTTAGCGTTGCCGTATTCACTTACGCAATACGGCTGGGGGTGCTTGTACAACTTTTAGCGTTGCCGTATTCACTTACGCAATACGGCGTCGGGTTCTTGTACAACTTTTAGCGTTGCCGTATTCACTTACGCAATACGGCTGGGGCTGCTTGTACAACTTTTAGCGTTGCCGTATTCACTTACGCAATACGGCTTGTACAACTTTTAGATAAAAACAGATAAACATGCCAATGCCAACTTATTTAAATCAGAAGTATTGGGATTTATGGGTAGAGGTGGGCACCAATGAAAGACCGTTTTATAAGGGTTTCAATAATATAGTTTATTTACCATTTACTTGTTAAATTTGGAAGGTGTGGTTCAGTAATACTTTGTGATACATGTCTTCCCTAGCACGTCTGACGCGATTGTGTATTGTGACCAGATCACCAGATGGGATTTCGGTCTCAACTAGGTACCTGAGGTACAAACTATGTAATATAAGGTTAGACAGACATATATTTGTTTTTGTTAAACTCCAACAAGAAGAAACAGCGTTGGATGATCGGGCGCTCTTCCAATAGCTTAAACCCAGCTAGTTTAGTAAATTATTGCTAAATATTTCAACAGAAGAAATGGTACGAAGATCAGTTGAGGAGCATGAGGCAGTCTCTGCAGGACATGATGGACGCTACGACTCAAGCGCGGATGAAGTTCGACGCTCGGCTCGAGAAGTGCATGGCCAGCGAGAGCGACTCGGATGCTGCGCTCCTGCTTTATGAGGCAAGTTTTACAATTAAATTAAAGAAAATTTATGTCTATTTTTAACCCCTGACGGAAAAAGAGGGGCGTTATAAGTTTGACGTGTGTTGCTGTGTATCTGTGTGTCTGTCTGTGGCAAAATAGCTCCTAAATGGATGAACCGATTTTGATTTAGTTTTTTTTGTATGAAAGGTGATTATTTCGAGAGTGTTTCTTAGTTATGTTTGAATAAAATCGGTTCGGCCGTTCAAAAGTTATGGGCGTTTTACTTTTTTTTTTTTATTTGTGATGGGTTTGCTCTTGACTCTAGTCTAGGTTAGAGGTGACAGAGACAAAGTCGACGATTGAGTGAGCTTACCCAGAAGATGCCTGTTCACTCTAACTTTGAAGAGATTCGGGTTGTAAGCGTTCGGAAACACAGACGCAGGCAGTGAGTGCCACTCTTTTGCCGTGCGCATTATAAAGGATGTTTGGAAGCGCTTGGTGCGAATTGGTGGAATGGCAACTATGTGAGGATGGTAACTTGCAGTGCGTCTAGATGTCCGATGGTAGAAGGGGCGTTTTACTGTTTGAATCGGGATGTTTTCGCAAGATAAATGTGTCGGGGGGTTTTTAAATTTTGAATTTTACTTGTCCTTAGCACAACAAGTATTTATTTATTTTTTTATTATTCATCTTCATCTGCCTAGCCTTTTACCAATTATGTTGGGATCGGCTTCCAGTATAACCGGATTCAGCTACCAGTGTTTTACATGGAGCGACTGCCTATCTGACCTCCACAACCCAGTAACTGGGTAACACGGTACCCCTTGGCTAGACTGGTGTCAGATCTCAAGCTTCTGACTACCCGTAACTACTGTCAAAGATCTTCAAATGACAGCCGGGACCAACGGCTTAACGTGCTTTCTGAGGCACGGAGGAATCTCGGTATGTTGAAATGGTCACCCATCCACGGACCGACCTCGTCAAGCGTTGCTTAACCTTGAAGATCGACCCGTGCGGCTGTTATTATTTAGCCACGAGTTCCTCCTCCATCTCTCGCTCTCGCTCCTCCTCATCCATCCAACAAGTATCATTATGAACGTCGAAATAATAAATAGGTATTGCACTTTTCTAATTTGTTCAACGTTGAACACTCAAAGTGCACGATGCACTCCACGTTACCAAGGACAGACACAGATGGAGAAACACATCATCACAGAAAAGTTGACCTCCCGTCGCCGTCGGTTCAAGCACGATCGTCAGAAATGAGGAACACAACACGAGGAAGAATATTGCGCTTTCATTGAAGCATTTATTTAGGTGTCACCTGTTGTTATTAAAAACGGTTATAAAAGCAATTTAGTGAGGGGAGCCCTTAATTGGCGTGTCTGCTAAAAGCTACTTACTCTTCGTTGATGCGAACAATTAATGCCATGCCCAGAAAATGAGTAGGTAAGATCTTCAGTCTTCAGTGCATTATCTACATTGAAAGGGTTATACTGAACCCACCCCTCGAACCACCGAAACAGCTGGCTGTGTTTAGCGAAATTATTTTACCACTAGTTTAATTAAGGTGTTGGCGACTTTGTTGTGCAGAATTTAGGCCATAAACATGTTCCAATGTTAGATAGAAAATCATTAGATCAAAAGTGTAGCATGTAGCGTGCAGTTTGTAACCGTAGCGCTCGTGTAACTTTTAGTTCGTAGGCGTTGCGCGTAGCATAGTTTGTAACCGTAGCGCTTAAGGTTACACTAGTCGAAAATTATTCCACACAAACGTAGTCTGCCAATTACTCCAGTTTTAGACTGTGTACGTTCAAAATTATAAATTATATCAATTTGTCTCATCATTATCTAGCCCTGTATGGAAACAGAAAAGTAAAAACATACAATATTTGAAAGTTATGAGCATCGAAAGTTCCATATTTCAACACTAATTTTAATGCATCTTGGGCGGAAATAAATAAGGAGAAGGAAAATTGCAAAACGGCCTCCATACAGGGATAGATTAGTAATTCAACAATGCAAATAATTTTATTTTGAAAATATACATTTAGTAGTTTTTTCATGATATCTAGATTCCTAAAGGTCTGTTCATAAAATTTCGCGCGCTCGTTTTCGTCCTAAATCATCATACATTTCACTACAATTTTTTATAAGTGCTAATTCGTACGATAACTAGCTTACTGCTCATCACAGCATCAATCTCTTTCGCACATGTTGTCGGATGAGACAGCATGCATTTTAACCCCGCGCACAAAATAGTTCGTGCCGTTGACTAGGGGCACCTTAACGTGTAGCGTGTAGTTCGTAGGCTTTGCGCGTAGCACGTAGCTCGTAGCATAGTGTGTGACCGTAGCGCTTAACTTGTGGTTCGTAGGCGTTGCGTGTAGCACGTAGCGCGTAGCATAGCACGTAGTAAGACGTATCTTAAAGTTCGTAGCCTAGGGGTCTTCAAGTCAAGAGTGAATAGGTTACTTCTAGGCAAGCGTGCTCCACCTTCGACCATAACTTATCTTGCAGCTAGTAACCGTAGCGCGTTAAGTTTATTACAAGCTTTTATTTAGTTTCACCTGTCCCGCAGCCTAAATGCTTAAGTGAATTCGGCAAGGTAAAGAGTTTGATCCCATGAAAGAGTATCACAAATTCTCTTTAAATAATAAGGTATTGCCAAAAATTATTGGTCCCTTTCGAAACGAGTATCTTCAGCAATGAATTTGTCATACTCTTTCAGGGGGCCAAACCCAATTAGGCTGCCGGTGTCTGTAATAAAATCTTGCAAGTTTATTTGACCCACTACCCAGTGTCTGATTGAACTGAAATTTAGCACACATGTTACTTCCTCGTGACATTGCATTTTTTTATAAAAACGCTTGTTAATAAAAACACTTTTTTAACCCCCGCCGGAAAAGAGGGGTGTTATACGTTTGACTGTGTATCTGTGTGTTTGTCTGTGGCATCATAGCTCCTAAACGGATGAACCGCTTTTGATCTAGTTTTTTTTTTGTTCGAAAGGTGATTTTGTCGAGAGTGTTCTTAGCTATGTTTGAATGAAATCGGTTCAGCCGTTCTAAAGTTATGGGCGTTTTACTGTTTGGATCGGGGTGTTTTCTAAACTAAATCAAAATCGGTGCACCCGTTTGGACGCTATGATGCCACAGACAGACACACAGATACACAGCAACACACGTCAAACTTATAACACCCCTCTTTTTCCGGCGGGGGTTAAAAATATAAAAGCTTGTTTTCAGATACGTAAATGTAACCTCCTGTTTCTCGAAAACATGCAACTGAAGGCTCTTATTGAACAGTTAATTCCAGGCCAGATAAAGTGGAAACCATGATGCATTTTATATAATTATGTTTTTAAATTGTAATTACTTATTTTGATAGATATTAAACGAACATGAAATAAATAAAAGTTTTATTTTAAGCGTTTAAACTAAACAAAACAAGTTTAAATATAAAATGTAAAATCTTAGAAGGTAATTAACAATAGACTTACAAGAAATATTGCTTGATCAATCAATCTGCCTAGCCTTTTCCCAACTATATAGGGGTCGGCTTCCAGTCTTACCGGATTTAGTTGAGTACCAGTGCTTTACATGGAGCGACTGCCTATCTGACCTCCACAACCCAGTAACTGGATAACACGGTACCCCTAGGCAAGACTGGTGTCAGATCTCAAGCTTCTGACTACCCGTAACGACTGTCAAAGATCTTCAAATGACAGCCGGGACCAACGGCTTAACGTGCTGTCTGAGGCACGGAGGAAACTCGGCATGTTGAAATGGTCACCCATCCACGGACCGACCTTGTCAAGCGTTGCTTAACCTTGATGATCGACCAGTGCGGCTGTTGTTTTGATATTAACAATTTAAACGAAATAAAAATAAAAACATTAATTTTAACACAAGCCAACTTTTGCCACAAAATATCAATTCTAGTTTCTTTGAAAAAACATACCTAAAATTACTCAATGCTTATAAAAAATACTGCCTATCGGATATTTAAACCTACTTAGCCTACTTAAATCTTTTAGAAAGATTAAATACCCACAATTTGGGCGTTTTATTTAAATTCTAAGCTCAGGGAGGGCATTTTGTGGTGTCGCATAATATTACTTTTTTAACCGACTTCCCAAAAATTAGGAGGTTCTATGTTCGACTTCAAGTTTGTTTTTTTATTTTTTTTTGTGTATGTTCTCCGATTACTCCGTCAATTGTGGACCGATTTTGAAAATTCTTTTTTTGTTTGAAAAAGTATGTTCCGAAATTGGTCCCATTTTAATTTGGTGAAGATCTGATGAAGAACTTCGGAGATATACAACAGAACTCTTCAATAAATAACGGCAAATCTCTCGGGATTGCTGCAATCGCATGTCTGTTTGTTGTTTATAACATTTCATAACATAACATCACGCCAGTTCGCTCTTAAGGGGTAAGCAGACCTCTCATTTCACCGGTTATGTTCAAGTTTCATGAAATCTATTCTGGCGAAACAGTTCCCTTACTAACTTGCCTATTAGGTACGTACAACTAAAAAGTGAAAAATAAAAAATAACATTTGCAAAAAAATACTACCGACTTCCAATTTCCAATTTTTCACTTTGTAGTTTTGTATTTGGAAGTCGGTAGTATTTTTTTGCAAAAAGTTTTTTTTCTACATAAGCCGACTACTATACAGATGCCTAGAAGAACATAAGTAGGTACTAGAAAAAGTATCTTACAAAACTGTAGTCATTATCATCCTTATAATGTTCCAACTGCTGGGATACAGGCATTCTCTCTGTGAGAGAGGTAATGTGTCTTAATCTACCACACAGGCCCAGTACGGGTTGGTGGATGTCTAATGTCTTCGATTTTTTGGTTCTAGGACATGCTGGTTTCCTCACGATATTTTCCTTCACCGTTTTAAGAGCAGTGGTGATGAAATAATTTATAAATAAAATAGCAAAACTGTAGTGCACATTACATAAGGAGTGATAAGACTTATGAATAATAAAAACATTTGCTGAGAGGAGACCAAGCATAATACCGAAAAAAAACAGCTTATCAAAAAGTTCACGGAATATTTTACTTAAAATATCGACTTATGGACATGGTGAGGGTGGCGGGAGTCAGCTGGATGCGAGACGCACGGGACCGGTCAATGTGGCGACACTATGGGTTTACTAATGATAACCATGAAATATATTATTTACATTGGCTTAACGAAATTCAGCATAATGATCATTACGCATAATGTTATTAGGCATCAATGCTTTGCCATAATATATATTGCCATAAATACTGTTGGCATAATAATGATGCATATAAAGCTGTTCTTTGGACTAAAACAAACATGTTCGCGGCTGTGCATCTTAACCTAATTAATTTGAGTCCCTATATCAAATATATGTATTTAGACATTTTAAGGTTAGGTATATAAAACAATTTTCAATCGATTCAATTCCATACTAAAATATTCGAAATTTAGAAAATTGATAATTTACCCGTATTTAAATTTTCGACGTTCAAATATATACCCATACAATTATTATGACGAATAAATATTACGTCTTAAATATTTATGCAACTCCAAATTATGGCAATTCAAATTAGACCAAATGACAGTTATGCTAACCTTTGCATTATGCCAAAGTAAGATTAAGCCGCAGTATTATTATGCTGATAAAAGTTATGCGAAAAACGTTAAGCCAAGCAACATTATGCCAAGACGGGGATTCCCAGGCCTATGTTCAGCAGTGGACGTCTTTCGGCTGAAATGATGATAATGGTGACATTTGGACACTTGGACCTCCCGTCGTATCTACATGAAATAATTCTGCTTTTCTCGCTGTTTCAGTTTCTAATTCTTCTCCTAAGAAAAATTATTTAATTCGTATTCATGAGAATCCTTCTGGGTAGGAAAAATCTATTAAAATATTTTCGAAAAAATATTTAGTAGACTAATAGTTGTTCAATATTCATGTTATATTGATATGTAGGTAGGTCTGTGCTTGCAAGGTCATGTTGTAGACAATATTTAGATAAATTACAACAACCATAGTACCTGCGTAAATCTAATCTATAACACGGTCAACACAACTGTGCACCTGGAGCGGTGACGTCACTGATGTTTGACTACGCGGGAGTGAGATCGCATTTTTTTCATTCCAGCGTGGTTAGTCTTCTATGCTCTAGTCCCGCTATGCTCGACTCGAAAAGTGCCGCTATGCACGCAATTCTTCGATTCTACATAAACAATAGAAGGTACAGTAGGAAAGAAAAATGTTTTAATTAAATTAAATTAAACAGGAAGCTGAAATATTCTATGGAATGGATGGACACTGTGTTTTTAAAATGAATGATGCGACGTGTTGAGTGGCGGGTGTGCATTGATGAAACGGAACGTTTAAAATATTTTTTTCCCTAAATTAATGTAATTCACATACCAGGTTTTCATAATTTACTTTTTAAATGGTTAAACCAAATATTACACTGTAACATTTTTCTTCGCCACTGCCCGCGAATGTGTTTTCGTGCATAGCGGCACTTTCTAGTAGGTATTTTTCGAGTCGAGCATAGCGGGACTAGGGCATAGGGGGACTAACCGTTCCATCGAGGTGCACAGTTAAGTTAACCATGTAATACCTATTCTACATTAAAGCTTTAAGGTTTTATTTCATCACTGGCAAGCTGCTGCCGCTTGATATAGCACAACACATTGATCCAGAGGAATGATGCTGAGGCCACGTATGTGACCCTCAGGTGAGATGGTATGAAGAAGAAGTTGACAGTCTGGACCGGGATCCAGAATGTCTGGTTCGCTATGAAAGCAGTCTTGTACTTCTGTCGCAGCTCCTCGAATATGTCTGGTTTCCGTTCCAGAACGCTGAGAACTGTAAATAAAAAAAACAATATTTATTGTAAAAATGGAAACTACTTGGTAAAGTTAACGAAGGTGACATAGTTAGGCCGAATTTCTCGCCTTTAAATTATCGCAGAATTAATTAACTCGGCCTTAATGACTTCTGGGATGACGACTGATATACCCAGCCTAATTGCGTAAGTGAATTCGGCAAGGCAAAGGGTTTGACCCGATGAAAGAGTATGATAAATTCTCTTTAAATAATTAGATATTGGCAAAAAATATTGCGACTCTTTCATTGGAGAAGATACTCTTTTCGAAAGAGCCTAAATATTTGTCATACTCTTTCATAGTATCAAACCCTTTGCCTTGCCGACGTCACTTACGCAATTAGACTGCAGTACACATAGAAAAAGAATAAGATACGTTGCGCATACCGCAAATAAAATAGGATACTAAGTGTAAGAGCATGCTTCGATTCTCAGCTGCTCTATAGCAGTGAGACTACAATCAACCTTGTCGCAGTCTACGGCTAGATTAACCCCCAGTTTCCCAGCTCAAAATTATCGGAGACTTTATATGACAAATTGTCAAGCACGCGTTATCTGCTGTGATTGATTGAATGAATTTCCAATATCCAATCACAGCAGATAACGCGTGCTGGACAATTTGTCACATTAATTCCGCGATAATTTAGAGGTGAGAAACTCGGCCTAAGGGCTTTATCAATTTAGACGTTTGGTGTTAGACTGCTTTGGTGCGGTTGTCGTAGGTACTGCACACGACCAGTTGATTTTTCCATGCAATTTATACACAAACATTCTCGTCCTCAGTTCGTGCGCGGCACCGGCGCCGCACTGTGCGCTCTTGGTGAAATAATAAAAAAAAAACAACTGGTTGAGCGTAGTACGACACCCGCACAGCTGTGACATTCATCCATCAGACCATTAGGAAATAGTCGCTTCAAAATGTTCACACAGCTTGAAGTGACAATGATTTGGTATCATTGTGACCTAGGGGGGATGAACATCGTGAGTTCATGATCATGAAGGTTAACATCATGACCATGAAGGGAAATTAGGATCTTCAGCAGTTAATCAGCAATTAAAGCTAGGAGAAACTACCTGTCTTTACTTTCTACTTTGATTCCCACAATCTTAAAACATTTTCAAAAGTAAAAATTCAATGTTAGGAAATAGTATTTTTACCGTGAGAGAGAGCAATGAACTTTAAATTAAAACATCGTCAGTAAAAGGTTCATTATCTGTTACGAAGGGCCGCATTGTGTAACGCCTTCATTCTCTTTCGTAACCAACTATGAATAAAATCATTTAACACCGAAAAACGAGGAATATGCATATGTGTGTGTGTGTGTGTGAATTTCTATTCATGTAAATTAGTAATAAGCTGTTGAGTTTCCAAATCTATACCAATATTATAAAGAGGAAAGATTTTTTTGTTTGTTTGTACCGAATAGGCTCCAAAACTACTGGACCGATTTCAAAAATTCTTTCACCGTTGGGAAGCTACTCTATCCCCGGGTGACATAGGCTACTTTTTATCCCTGTATTCCTACGGGAACGGAAACTACGCGGGTGAAACCGCGAGGCGTCCTCTAGTAAATAAATAAAATTAAGGTTGCACTAGTCGTTCATTATTCCATACAAACGTAGTCTGGTAACTACTCCACTGTTTGACGATGTACGTTCAAAATAAGAAATGATATCAATTTGTCTCATCATTATCTAGCCCTATATGGAAACAAAAAAGTAAAAATAAAAACCGGCCAAGTGCGAGTCAGACTCGCGAACGAAGGGTTCCGTACCATTATCGCAAAAAACGGCAAGAAAATCACGTTTGTTGTATGGAAGCCCCACTTAAATATTTATTTTATTATGTTTTTAGTATTTGTTGTTATAGCGGCAACAGAAATACATAATCTGTGAAAATTTCAACTGTCTAGCTATCACGGTTCATGAGATATAGCCTGGTGATTGACAGACAGACAGACAGACGGACCGCGGAGTCTTAGTAATAGGGTACCGTTTTTACTTTTGGGTACGGAACCCTAAAAATGATATCAATTTGTCTCATCATTACCTAGCCCTGTGTATGGAAACAAAAAAGTAAAAAAAAATATTGACAGTTATGAGCGTCAAAAGTTCCATATTTCAACACTAATTTTAACCCATCTTTGGGCGGAAATAAATACCATAAGAAGAAAGTAAATTGCAAAACAATCAACATACAGAGATAGATTAGTAGTTCAACAATGCAAATAATTTTATTTTGAAAATATACATTTAGTAGTTTTTTCATGATATCTAGACTCCCAAAGGTCTGTTTATAAAATTACGCGCGCTCGTTTTCGTCCTAAATCATCATCCATTTCGCTACAAATTTGCAAAAGTGTATATTCGTACGCGAACTAGCTTCTTACTGCTCATCACAGCATCTATCTCATTCGCACGTGTTGTCGGATGAGCAGGGGCGTAGCTACCGCCGTATCTGCCGTATCAATTATACGGGGCCCCCGGGAAAAAGGGGCCCCCGACGTGCGTAAGCAAAAATTAAAACTGATAAAATTACCTAAGAACTTCGATGGGACATGAACGCCTGTGAGACTTGTCACTATTGTCCATAGAGGCAGAAACTTTAGAAAAACTAAAGTCATCATCAGCTAATCAATCAGTTTATCGAAAAAAGGCAAGGAGAGTGTATATATAAGTGACAGATAGATAATGATGATGAATAAATATTTCTTTTAATTTTATGCAATTTTTTTTTTCGTTTTTTGGAAATCTTTACCCTTCATAAGGGCCCCCAAACAAATTTTTATACGGGGCCCCACCAAGGCACGCTACGCCACTGCGGATGAGATAGCATGCATTTTAACCCCGCGCACAAAATAGTTCGTGCCGTCGACTAGGGTAACCAAGCAACTTTTTTTTAGACGCTGCAAAATGTACGCTATTAGTTCTTCCTATTTCTGATCTCTTTCGTTTACGAAATAGAGCATAAATAGTGCCTACTTTATGCATTATATAACTTGGCAAATGAACTAAATTTAAGGTTCAAAGTTGATAATTATGTAGGTATTTTAAGTTTAATGTGGTCTTGTATCTAGGTATAACTTGGCTGAGCTGTTGGAACTGCAGATGCTACAATAAAATATCATTTCAGACGTAGGGTACGGATGTTGACAGTAGGTACAAGGGGTCATAAATTAAAAAAAAAATTAAAAGCGCCCACTACGGTTAAAAAGTAATTGAAAAAAGGAAAAAATAAATTAAAAAAAATGCTTTTTATTTTAGACAGCAATGTTTGCTACAGCGCCCCCTGGTGAGTTGTCGCCGTAACACCTATCTAAGAACATGCACCAATCAAACCCGAATCCATAACTGAGAACTGTATCAAAATTGGAGTAGTAGTTTCGGAGAAAAAAGACAACATAGATTTGCAAAAACAATGTTTGCTGCAGCGCACCCTGTTGAGTTGTCACCGTAACACCTATCTAAGAACATGAACCAATCAAACCCGAACCGCTAACTGAAAACTGCATCAAAATCGTACAAGTAGTTTTCGAGAAAAATGGTAACGTGGATTTGCAGAAACAATGTTTGCTGTAGCGCCCCCTGGTGAATAGTCACCGTAACACCTATCTAAGAACACTCACCAATCAAACCCGAATCCATAACTGAGAACTGTATCAAAATTAGACTAGTAGTTTTGGAGAAATAAGACAACATAGATTTGCACAAACAATGTTTGCTGCAGCGCCCCCTGGTGAGTTGTCAACGTAACACCTATCTAAGAACATGCACCAATCAAACCCGAATCCTTAACTGAGAACTGTATCAAAATCAGACTAGTAGTTTCGGAGAAAAATGGCAACATGGATTTGCACAAACAAACACCTTTCACCCCAAACGCCTTCTCCGTTCCGTCGTGGGTAAAAATAGAACTAAAAAGGAAAACTCACCAACAAAGAACAACGCCAGCAACGTGGGTGTCATCAAGAACTGGTCACACGCCACTTTCGTCAGCACCGTTTTGACAGAAGTCCCGACGAATTTCTTATCCAGGAATTTGTACCTGCAATATTCAAGGAAGGATTCAAAATATTATTTATATTTTGATTACAAAGGACTAATTCATGAAACTATTATTTTCAACAGTCTAGACAGCCAACGATTCAGTCAAGTCACAGTCACAGCGAAAGAGTATTATGGTTTCGCGTTTGCTTCTGATTTTTCAAAGTATTTACTTATTTTAATGAATTTCAGTATTTAGGTCGAGTTTGTTCTCCTATTGCAAGGGTATAAAAAAAGCACTAATAACTTCTGTATCGTGGGTGAGTTTACAAACATAACTAGCCAGATCCGGAAGAATCATCAGATTATATTCAAGATAAGAATGCTTGGAAACATGCTGGTCCTGCTCCATAGGGCAATCTTTAGTGTAGACAAAATCAAATTTGTTCATTTATATTCATAGTTATTATATTTTTTTTTTTAAGTAATTGTCTCACACGCTGTTCCGTTGTTGTTGATTTAGGTATTTTACCTATGTTTGCAATATTTGTAAGTATGTGAGAACCATGTTCCTATTTATAAAATTTATGAATTTACCTTTATTCTAATACTTTATACCTGTACGTAGTATAGTGTGTAGTGCTTGTCTGGGTGCATGGTCCTCACATATATGAATTTATTAATGTATATAATTATGTTAATATTGTAAGAAACATTAAAAAAAAAAAAAAAAACTATTAAGTACCATGGAGTTTCTTGTGCATTCTTCTCCATAACAAGTCACTTTTCCGAATGCACGGTAGAATCAATTTTTATTACTTGTAAATTTTAATTATAATTTGTGTACGACGTTCAAAAGTGCCGTTTTTTGGCCTAGTTGAATAAATATATGTATTTGACATCTGTACATTATAGGTACAAATATTTGTTCCGTGAGGGTATTGAACCCGCGACATGCGGCGCAGCAGTTAAACACATAGCCACTGCGCCAACCGTACCGTCATCCTATATACGTCACTATACAACACCAGCGGTGTCTAATCCCATACAAAGAAACCGTGCCGGCGTACTATACTGATTATCCTGATTATTTTTTTTACATCGATCGCGTTCTGTTCCGTTCCGTTTCACGTATCTATTTGGTGATCTATCTATCGCAGTGGAATGGAACAAAAAAAAAAAGACGTGGCACTCGAGGACTGCCGCGGTAAAGCTATTGCATAGCATTAAATTTTTGAGAATTTAAGTCATTTTCTTTCACCTATTGTTCTTAAAATCTACTTTCTTTTCCCAAATAGTAAATGCAGATCACGGTCCACCCACAATAATAAACCCTTAACGCCACCCTCTAACAACCCCCTTATTATCATATTTTTTACCTTTTCCCCAAATAATAAATTTAAATAGTGTTCCCTATTTATACCACAATAAGGTCGCTTTTTCAAAGTGACCCTTATTCCCACATACATAAAGTCTACATGGAACGCGGTGGAATTTAAAATAGGATACAAATAAAGAACCTCAACTTCAATAGAACATAAAAATATTTCCTACTGTCATTGCCAAGCGAATTTGAGCCTTTAAATTAAAAACGTTAAAAACTCGAAAACGTAGCGAGCCAAACCCCTATTTATTTCCGATTAATAAAACTCTAAAAAACAAAACAAAACTATAAAGTGATCCTTATAAGGTCGCTTTTCTTTGACAAGCAAAAGTGACCCTTATTCTTATAAGTATAAGGTCCACATTGATCACCATTGTCACGTTTCGTTACGGAATTTCTGGATTCGGTCTCCACGCTCAAGGCCCGCGATAGAAGCTATGCAATAGCTTAATAATCGGTATAATCAGAGGCAAAACGCTAGTTACGTCGGCACGGTTTCTTTGTATGGGATGAGGCATCTGTATGCTAGTATAATATTATCTGTGACAACACAATAACTAAGAGTAAGTAGTTACTGCCTGCCTCTACGGGTAAAGCAAGCGTGAATTGTTTTAAAAGCGTTAATCACCTACCAATAATATAGAGTAGGTGCGTAAAGAGTGCTGCCAACAGCAACAATCCGCGCTCCAGATGCGACTTTGTAATCTGGTTTATCAGGCTGAAACAAAAAGATAAATTACATACATACATACATAAACTCACGCCTTTTTCCCATGGGGGTAGGCAGAAACTACAGAACGCCACCTGCTACGATCCTTACATACTTCTTTTGCTTCACTCACATTCATGCATCTAGTCATACACACACGCCGGTTATGAGTACTGCGCACCTGGCCATTTTGAAGAACATCACCTATAAGGTCTATGTATGTCTTTCTAGGGCGTCCCCTCCCGGCGTTTCCATTCACGTCTGCCTTGTAAATACATTTCGTTAGTCGCCTTTCATTCATCCTCTCAACATGGCCAAACCATCTTAACATACTCTTTTCAATTTTAGTCACTACTTCTCCTTTTAAACCAGAACGTTGTCTTATTACCTCATTCCTCAATCTATCATAAATAGATAAATTACATAAGTAATAATTATAATAATACCCTTAAGGTTACACTAGTCGATCATTCTTCCATACAAACGTAGTCTGGCGATTACGCCACTGTTTGACGGTCAAAATAAAAATGATATCAATTTGAAAGTTATGAGCGTCGAAAGTTCCATATTTCAACACTAATTTTAACGCATCTTTGGACGGAAATAAATACCATAAGAAGAAGGAAAATTGCATAACAGCCACCATACAGGGATAGATTAGTAGTTCAACAATGCAAATAATGTTATTTTGAAAATAAACATTTAGTCGTTTTTTCATGATATCTAGACTCCCAAAGGTCTGTTTATAAAATTTCACGCGCTCGTTTTCGTCCTAAATCATCATCCATTTCGCGACAAACTTGCAAAAGTGCTAATTCGTACGCGAACTAGCTTCTTACTGCTCATCACAGCATCTATCTCTTTCGCACGTGTTGTCGGATGAGATAGCATGCATTTTAACCCCGCGCACAAAATAGTTCGTGCCGTCGACTAGGGTAACCTTAATGTTCACCCTGGTGGGACTTTGAGCTCCTTTATGTGGGAGGAAATGTCCTCCCACATAAAGGAGCTCAGAGCTGGGCCCAATGGCCGTACTTATCAATCATGCGCGCCAGTGAGGATTGATTGGGTAGCAAGTACATATTATTGGCCTATTTATAGAACTCTACAGATCTACCTAAATATACCTACTATATAAAACAATACTTCAATATCATATGATATAATGTTATGTGTTATATATAATTATGTAGACGTTGAAATAATCATAATGTACTTCCTGTACGTATGACACCGATATCTAAACATAGTTCACTATTACGTCATCACCCGGAGATAATGATCTACAATTTCACGCAACTTCACAAGTGGTAGCGTGGCCGAGCGGTCTAAGGCGCTGGTTTAAGGCACCAGTCTCTTCGGAGGCGTGGGTTCGAATCCCACCGCTGCCAAAATCTTTTTGAATGTTTTTACCATTTTATTTATAGTTTTACATAAGGATTTGATATTTTGTAAATAATTAAAAAAAATTGGATTTAGAAACCTACAAAAGTTAAGTTTTTTATTTAAGTATGTTTTTTTTATAAAAAAATATTGGAAATGTTTTCCCTTTTTACTCAGCATTTAATTTATTATTTCTAAACTGTTTGTGCAATTTACTTGGTCGTTTCCATCATGGGAAAAAGGAATTTTTAAAATCCACACCTTCCCATTACACCCTGTAGAAGATTTTGACCCATTTACTCACAACTACTACAAATATGACGGAATAAAATATTATACTTTTGGAGTGGAAGATAAAAATGTTTTTATTCACAAGCACTAGATTCTAGTGATATTTCTGGCTTAAAAAACCGTGTCAAAGAACATTATTTTTACGTTCTCTTAGTTTTTCCATGCGCTATATCCAGATAGATAAAAATTTAAACGCGGTTCTTGGTAACGCGGTTTCTGAATTAAGAATTTTAAAGTGAGAACGCATCAAACTTTAACATTAAAGTCAGTTCACAACTACAAATTCTCAATTCGGAAACCGGTAAAATTACTAACACTTGTTAACCAACTTCATTAAAGGAAGAGGTTTCTCAATTCGACGGTATCCTATATATGTTTTTTTATGTGTTTTCGCGGATAACTTCGTCGTTTATGAACCGATTTTGATGATTCTTTTTTTGTTGGAAAGGAGATATCCGGAGGATGGTAAGGAAACCAGGATCTGATGATGGCAACTCAGAGAAATCGAGGAAACTCCTCAAATATTACAGGCTTACATATAGCGATTTGGGTATTTTCATCAACAATGCAATCATTTTCACTTAGAAAGTATCATTTGATGAAGTGGAAATGATGAAGAAGACCACAGATGGCCACTGGAACTCCTTAATGTTAAATATGTCACGGGCATGAGATATCTCGAATAGTTAACCAACTATGATAAAGCAAATACTTATAAATAAATGGTAAAGAAAAAAAAAAATTAGTTAATTATCTTCGGAAAAGAAAATTATTCCTCGCTCTGTAGTGTTTTGTTTTGGAAGTCGGTCTGATTTTTGTTAAAAAGTTTTTTATATACGTTCTATGTCAATTTCATGTATTAATCTTGTACCAACCATGTACACTGAAATGCCCCACTTCAAGCTTATTTCAACTCATAATATTTCACGGTTATATATTACAGGATCGCACTGCATGACCCAATATACACTTTAGATGTACCAATACAAACGATACTCTTGTTTCTAAAAGCAACTTCAGCATTGGATGAAAACAAACTACCTAATGAAAAAAAATAAGTTCAGTTTGTAATGTATAATTATAGTTCAGTGGTATAATGTTAGCTAATTGTATATACTCGTAGATAGGTCTTACCAAGTACCTTTTTAACCTCCGACGGAAAAAGAGGGGTGTTATAAGTTTGAAGTGTGTCTGTGTATCTGTCTGTGGCATCATAGCGCCTCAACGGATGAACCGATTTTGATTTAGTTTTTTTTTTTGTTTGAAAGGTGATTGTGTCGAGAGTGTTCTTAGCTATGTTTGAATAAAATCGGTTCAGCCGTTCAAAAGTTATGGGCGTTTTACTGTTTGAATCGGGATCTTTTCGGAAGATAGATGTGTCGGGGGGTTTTTAATTTTGAAATTTTACTTGTGTTGAAGTTCTGCTGCGTGAACTCTGAGGTCGTGTAGAATGTGGCATACACTGTCACATTGGTGCTCAGCGACCGCTTCTTTAGCGACTAAATTGTAGAATAGGGTTCACTCACCAGGTACATCTTGTTGAAGGTCTGCTGCGTGAACTCTGCGGCCGTGTAGAATGTGGCGTACACCGTTACGTTGGTGATCAGAGGCCGCTTCTTCAGAGACTGCTGGAACATACGTCTCAACGTGCTCAGCATGTTTGCCTCGGAGGTGACGCGAGGTCTGACCTGATGGAATGGAGAACCTTGTAGAATATACCTAGTCAAATTTTTACACAGCCTAATGATAATGGGTCCTTCTAAATCTCCATCGTAGGCGGGGTATTCCATACTCATAATGTCAATGCCAATAGATATTATATTAATGGATCTTTAGGTAGTTCCCTTTCAAACAACTTGTCACGGTGCTGCATGTCCTCTACTTTAGAGTTTCCTGTACTTTCTTCTCCACAGAGTACTCGAACAAGAACTTTTTCTTCTTCGTTTTGCAACATGCTAATAGCAAATTTTTTTTTGACTGTCCAAACTTGACAATAAAATGTCAAACGTTGAAATAAATGCTTTAAAATTGAGTTTGACTTATATGGTTATTAAATTTACCAATTTGATGCCACACTTAATGTATGTAATATTTTAGACATTACGGCCATAGATACGTAGCTATCACCGTTGACCTCTGAATCATTACCATTTCAACCTGAACTAATTAGCATAGCGCGTGCATTGTATATTAGTGATACTACTTACCATCGTTACGTAATAGGTATGGTACTTGTGATCAATTTTAATGCAACAGTAGGTAAACCATTTATAATTGAATAGGTAACATGTCCATAAACTGAAACGAAGTCTGCATATTATCCATCAGAATTATTACACGAGTACCTTATCATTACCACAGATAATATAATACTAGTCATTACTAGAATTTCGTAACGTCTTCGATAGGTATTCTTACTTCTGGTGTGAAAAATTTGACATAGTGATTTTTAATTGAATTTAAACTGTGACATAGTGATTTTTGATTGAATTTAAATTGTGACATAGTATTTTTATTGAATTTAAATTTTGACATAGTAATTTCAATTTAATTGAAATTTTGACATAGGTCACCATGTCAAAATTTCAATTAATCAATTAAATTGAAATTTGACATTTGACATAATGGCATAGGTCACTATGACAACATTTCAATTTAATTGAAATTTGACATTTGACATAATGAAAAAATTTCAATTTAATTGAAATTACAAAGTCAAAATTCATTTGTGAAATTCAATTGTCAAAAAGTCAGTTTATTGAATTTAAATTTTGACATTGTAATTTCAATTTAACTTTTTATTGAATTTAAATTTTGACATTGTAATTTCAATTTAACTTTTTATTGAATTTAAATTTTGACATTGTAATTTCAATTTAACTTTTTATTGAATTTAAATTTTGACATTGTAATTTCAATTTAACTTTTTATTGAATTTAAATTTTGATATTGTAATTTAATTGAAATTACAATGCCAAAATTCAAATTACAATGTCAAAAAAAATACAATATCAAAGTTTTAATTAAATTGAAATTTTGATATTGTATTTTTATTTGTTTGTTTAGTGCAACTAATTTTGTACGCCATGGATGGCAAAACATGTAGCCACCTCATATTAATATAAGACTGTCATTCTGCTACTCATGTTTTACAAAATAAATGTACCTTATCTTTGGAACTTTTATTATGTATTTCAACGCCGATCTCAAATACTTCCTAGTTAATTTAGACTTTCCACTTACTCTAGTCCAGAGGTCACCAAGTGGCAGACCGCCGACCTATATTGTGTCGACCTAAGTAAACAGTACAATATAATTTACTTGTGTCACTTGAGTACGTAATTTAATCATTTATCCCGCACTCTGTATTTACTGCCGATTTGTTAACGGACGAATCATGTCATCAAAATCTTCATCAATACTGTATCATCATCATCAGCCTTATAATGTTCCCACTGCTGGGACACAGGCACCTAATGGCCCTTAATCCACCACGCGGGCCCAGTGCGGGTTTGTGAATGTCACATGTCTTTGAATTGTTGGTTCTCGTAATTGCGTAAACCTTGCCTAAACCATATCCATCCCAATTACGTCGGCACAGTGTGTTTTCTTCTTCCATACATCCGTATTCACCATCATCTCAATTGTCCCCTCCTTTCTCTGCATACCATCTTTCACACAAAATATCCATCATCTTACTCCCTTAAGTACCCAGCCCAATTTATCTATTAAGCCGGCACCAATTTTTTCTTCCATGTTACAAGCAGTTGAGATTATGTATTTAAAAGTATTTGAACAATAAAACTGTCTTCAGATAACAATAACTGTGGCAAACACAAGACGATAAAACGTTGAAGTGTTAAAGACGAGATAAGATTTACTCTCGGAACCTTGCATCCAATGTCAATAAAACACAAAATGATAATAAAATTGTTTTTTTTATAGTATTTTATCCACTCAATTCAGAATTTCCCAACTTAAGTGGCAATGGGCAGGTCACATTGCTCGCAGATGGCCGTTGGGGCCGAAAAGTTCTAGAATGGCGTCCGCGTACCGGAAGACGCAGCGTTGGAAGGCCTCCCTCTAGGTGGAGCGATGACCTAGTCAAGGCTGCGGGCGTCCGGTGGATGCAAAACGCACAGGACCGATCAGTGTGGCGACGCTTGGTGGAGGCCTATGTCCATGAAAATGAAATGATCTATGAAATGATGATCAACTCAAGTCCAGATGAAAACAAGAGCAATATTCAAGAATACCATGCATAGCTTACAGTGTATCAGTCAAACCGAAATATATTCTTTAAAAGGTAATAAATCCCTTCATATCGCGCGATATACATATATAAATCCTGAAGAACAGTAGCAGTTTGATGGTAAATATAACGTACGACCTTGGATTACCTATGCAGCAAATTATTATGTTCTAATCAGTCTTCCTATGTTTTTCAATGAAATTTCCAAGAACCTATTCTAAGACAGTGCTCTGTCGTATTTTTAAGAAGTTTTCTCATATTCTACTAACCAACTGTTGCTTATACAATGTGTCCGGGCTTGTAATAATACAATTGTAAGGCCGCTAATACTATTAACTTTTTATCGATCAGAACATCCCACTTATGAGATATAAGCCCTACACGTTTCTGTTGCATTTAAAATTGTGTCATTAAATTTCGGCAAAAATTATAAGGCAAAAATGTGCAGGGGTTCTTATTAGTCAACAATAAAATTAAAACTAATTGGCTTAGAGCTGTAATTCTTATGTCAGTTTGTAGAACAACACAAAAAATAACACAAAAGCCATGTGTGAAATCCCTAAAAAATTTGCAAAATTTTAGAAAATGCAATAAAAATGTGTGAAATTGTGTTTAAAGATTGACTTTTGTGCCTCAATACAAAAATATCTTACCTTTTGTGTATTAGTTGCATATTTTTTTAGATTCTCTATGCTATGGCCGTAAAATAACATTAAATGTATGCTTTTAGGAGACATAAGTCCAAAATTATGGTTGTTAGACTATGTGGATGTCGTAATAAGTAAGGCAGGTACTAACATTGATCTATCTTTGAGGGTGTGGTGATTGCATCCCATACGTGGCATGTTTTTATAGGTAAAATTTGGTGTATTTTACGGCTATAAAATGTTATTACTACAAGTCCGGACATATTGTATATGCTTAATTAACATCGCTCAAAGTACCTTTTTATTAATTTTTAAGTCCATCAGTACGTGAAAATTTTGTTTCACTCGGTCGTCAATCAAGTTATCGGAGACTCACATACATGCTATTAACCGAGAACAAACATTATTTACGGAAGAAATTATACTTTGTTCTTATTGATATAAGTGAAATAATGACAAGTTGACGCAATAAAACGTACATATAAGTACTAGATCAAAATCTATCTTGTTGAAATGAGAGTCGGTGGACTGAGATTGGAGCAAGGGGGACTCGTACAGAAAAGACGAAATAATTTATAACGAGCTATGAAGAGGAATGCCATTCAAATAGGGCAAATTCAAATAAACAATAATTCCGTAGAGAACTTTATTAGCATAACTTGAATGGATAAAGTATTTTCCTTAACAACAGCTAAACAACGTTTATTATACCGTTCAAAGAAGGAATATATCAATTCGACTCTTTTATATCTTATAAATAATATACAGTTAAATTAAGAATTTTCTTAAGAAATCTGTACATTTATCAAGAATCCGCTTAACAAGTCCTCAACAATTTGAGATTTTTATTGATGATGAGATGATGATTACAGAAACACTATCACTTACAGTCAAGTCCCAGAGGCTAGCAAGCAAGTATGCCCTTGCTCCGTATAACAAATAAACACTTGTTGTATTCCACTATCAGTAAATTCGCTGTTTTCGAATACAGAGAAACACTACGTTGTACTATCGTGCGCAGGCGACTAGTATCAGCTGTTATTCAAACTGAACTGTCCCCTCGCAGTCAACCGACAATTGACTTCAATGGAATAATTAAATGAGAAGCGTCGTGTTCGTTGAACATTCACTGCTTGTTTAGCAATACAAATCTGATCTTTTATTCAGTCTACTGGTTGCTGGGGCTAGCACGAATTGTTTTTACTGTAGCCACTGTAGGTACATATTGTATCAAAAATTTCGACAACAATATTTATTCGCAGTGCTGTAAAGGCTGCTTTTTTTTAATATACCGCAAAATATATATTATGTAAATATTTGTATTTTGATGTCCAATTAGACTGCTTTCAAAAATTTAGATATAAACACTACATGGAACATATATCTACATCAGATCATGCTAGCACATTAATTCAAAAAGTTTTCTCGCTCCTCACCTCGTGTGGAAATCCTTTTGCCGCTGCTCATCCTATATCCAGCAATATCAATAGCAATACCACTTGACAGACGTGTTTTCGTCCATTCGACGGCGAATTCAGTGTTACCATAAGTAATAAGTTATATTTGCTGAATAACAACTATCGTATCAAAACTTTTCTACGATTACGCAAAAAATCAAACTGCAAACCTGCTCCCGGTTTAGAGACAGTCTGTAGAATGAAGGGAACTTTCGGCAACCAGCTGTTCAGACCATTTGCGCGCGCAACACCAACAGAATCACTCTACTGCGCAGGTAGGGGTACATCTGTATAGCAGATAATGCTGAGGTCACATCTGTAGACCTTTGGAAACATTCCTGTTTTCTGTACAGTCGGAACAATACTGGATCCATTGTGTATTAGGTCAAATTAGGTGATATGGATTGAAAAGAAGGAATAGTGTTGAAGACAAGCAGAGATGTACCAATTCAAATATAAGGCATCTGCCTTCCTGTCATTATTATTATAATTTATGTATGGACTACCCAGCTGATTAGGACAGGAAGGTCATGATGAGTTGATGCACATAAGAACAGCTGCTATTATTCGTGGTAAAACCTTGACTGGACTTACAAGGCCCCAGTAAATATATAATGGATGAGTATAATTTCTTTGGATGGAAATATTATTATTCAATTTGTATTTGGGTTGATACAAAAATTCGCGGAACCTCCGTGTAGCACCAGCATTAGCACGGTCCAGGGTAGGGCTGCCATTTGTAAAATCATTAAACTAGGACAAACAGTTCGACATGTGAAATAGGAAAGTATACGGTACAAAGTGTTCAAATTAATAATTAACGTGGTTTGGGATTTCAAAATTTTGATTTCTCTGTACTATTTTATTTGATTATGATCTATTGAAATAGCAGCTACCGGCGAGAACAGCTGATGATGAGCTTTGTAAGTAATGATTTCTCAAAAGTATCCAGGGACATGTGATCTTCACAGATCTGTATTATTATACAAATCGTATTATTGGGCAGATAAAATACTTTGTTGTTTGAATTTCATTGTTGTGCTGCAGAACAAAATTTAAGAGACACTTGTTGATTTCATGACGTGATATATCCATGAAAAGATTATATTCACCATATTCTACGAATTTAAAACTCTAATCCCATTATTCTGCTTATATTTCAATAGCAATAATATAAGACGAAGAAGTTTTTTTTTAATATATATTATTTTATATTATTATTCAGCTCATATAAATCCAGAGGGCGCACGGTTGGCGCAGTGGTTGAGCGATTGACTGCTGTGCTGCGTGTCGCGGATTCGATTCCCGCACGGAACAAATATTTGTAGGACCTACAGATAGTTGTTCCGGCTCTGGGTGTTTGTGCATGTGAGTTTATATGTTTGTAAACGCACCCACGATACAGGAGAAATTCCTAGTGTGGGGCTATGTTTAAAAAAAAAAAAATTGACTGGAAGCCGACCACAATATAGTTGGGCAAAGGCTAGGCAGCAGATGATGATTACATAAAATTAATGTCGGTCCTAAAATGGTACCGTGTGGAACGCCTGCTTCTTAAGCTTTGAAAGTTGAATTTAGACAGCACCTCTTACTGCTATCCAAACAAGTCTAGGAACTAGTAACTAAACATTTTACAGATAATCTGAATATGAGTAACTGGGAATCGAATTATTCTCGAAAAAAAATCTTGTGATATTCACCAAACCAGAAATGAAAACTCAACGAGGTCTATTTTAGAAACAGCAAAAACTAGATCGTTTTCATACTACAAATGAACGAAAGTCATTTTATTACGATGCGATGGTAACATTGTTTGATAAGGCACGTCTGGACTACAAAACCAACAAAGAACTACAATGATTATGCTGATAACAGATAACGCCTCTTAAGTACGAGAATAAAGACATTTGAGTTAATGGATCTACAAATAACTTTATTTCTATATATGGGTGAGTATTTCCTGTCTTGGTTGAGAACAAAGGACAGGAATACACATTTAGAAACGAAGCGAAAAAATCCTTTTGTCGCCATATTTTAGACTTAATATCGTATCTAGGCAGAAGTATCCTTATTTTCGTAACCCCAGTTTATTGATAGAAATAAATAATTAATGGGATGGATAAGCGAATAAGTCACCAAAATCCAAATCTCCTGTCACAAGTCTATTAGAAGAAATTTATTTTGAATTAAGCAGCACTTTTGTGCTCATATGTCTGCTTCGTTGGTCTCGCGGTCGCAAATGCGACTGCCGAGCGTGAGATCCCGGGTTCGAATCCAAGATCAGCAAAAGTTGTATTGTGTTTTCCCATTAGGAATATATCAGTGGCAGCACGGAGTCTAGAAGTTCGCGGTGCCTCAGAAAGCAAGTTAAGCCGTTATCTCTCTGCGGTCTTGTCGGATAAATGGATTGCCGTACTGCATTCGGACTATGACAGTGTGGGAACAGAGAGTGTTCCAGTGATTGAACATAACTGTGCACTGTAATATGGCCCACGATGATGGCTAGTCTCCACTGAAATTGGCCGCCGTGGCTGAAATTCACTCTAGAGGACTATTTAACTTGTTATCAATTTTAAGAGTTGAGTGTCAATAATTAAATTAACATATAAATAAAACAAGGACGTATACAGTGAATATAGTTTTATTTCAAGCGGTATCTACACATTTACACAGCTTCACAGTAACATTTAATTAAAACCGAGCAAGGTGTATACCAAAATTTTAAGTAGCATGTTTGCTACTTAAAATATTGCTGTCTTTATCGTTACCCGGCGAGCTCCTGTGAAAGTAACGAATTATCAATACGAATGTTATGACAAACAGTAGTAGGATTAAGCTGAGCAGTATAACCAGAGTGTCTTCGCAAGGTTTGAAGTAGTCGTAACTTTTTGCTAAACAGTGTCTAGTTCCATCTGATGGTATGTCAGCTATGGATATTTGGGGAACCGACGAGTGGGGTAGAGGCACACAAAACACGGTTCACTCCAGTTTATGCTTTCATATTTATTCGTACGTGAAACACACTAGGTATGAAATATCCATATATATTAGAAGATTAACACTAGCAACTTATCGCTAGGTTCTAGCATGGAGTAGCGAGTTGCACTTTTGAATAGTCGCCACTATTGGAACTTGGAATCAGAAAATTATCTGGTAATTCTTTTGTAACTAAGTTTTTTTTTAGAGAGTGAAAATCTCCCTCTGTCAAAATATTTGTGGCGGTCTTTTTTCTCGAACCTTATTGGTCCATCCACCTGACAGTGCGCGACTCTGTTCGGAAACGCCACACCACCCCCCTACGCAGACGAGAGAACCATACAAAACAATGTACAATAGCGAGAAAAATTAAATATCCAAGAAAGAAAAAAAAAATATAAATTTAAAGATCAAATGGTTTTGAGAAATGTACCTTTCGACCAGACCGTGTGGTGTACTCTGTTGGTGCGTCCGATGGCGCTAAGGTTGCCGAAGGTGCGACGGTACGATTCGGTACGGTTATCAACGGGGGCAAAAGAGGAGACGGTGACGTCGGCGTAATCACTTCTTCAGGCGGGGACGGTATTTCATCGTGCTCAATATACGCTGGCTTAATGCGGTCCACGCTGACCTCCACGTTCTTACCCCTGACATTAATTGTAAATGTTTTGTCTCTACGCTTGACAATTTCGTAAGGTCCAGTGTATGGAGGTTGTAAGGGCTTTCGAACTGTGTCATCACGAAGGAAAACATGGGTCGCTACATCTAAACCTTTGAAAACGAAAGTCGATGGTTGTGAGTGTCGCGAGGCTGATGTTGGTCGCAGTCTTGAAATTTTCTTGCGTAATTGGACAACGAAATCCGTAATATCTTCAGGCCGTTCAGGTGCCGGGGAAGCGACTATGAGTTCTCCGGGTAGACGAAGTGGCTCACCATATAATAGCTCTGCTGATGAGGATTTTAAGTCTTCCTTTAGAGCTGATCGAATACCCAGTAGAACCAGAGGTAACGCTCTAACCCACATGTCACCGTGGCACATAAGGGCGGCTTTCAACTGACGGTGGAGCCTTTCTACCATGCCATTGGCGCACGGATGGTAACTGGTGGTTCTACTTCTCGTTGTGGCGCACTCTTGTAAGAGTCTCCTAAAAAGGTCAGATTCGAATTGTCGGCCCTGGTCGGTTGTTATGACGCTAGGGACGCCAAATCGAGAAATCCAACCATTGGTAAAGGTCTCGGCTACTTCTTCTGCTGTTATGCTGCTCATTGGCCATACCTCCGGCCATCGGGTAAACCGATCTACGGCTGTGAGGCAGTATTGAAAACCTTTGCACATTGCTAAGGGCCCGATTATGTCAATGTGAACGTGTCGCAGGCGGCCAGTTGGGTTGTTGAAATGTCCTAATGGGGCGTTGACGTGCCTCGTAACCTTACTGCGCTGGCAAGGTATACATGTTTGTGCCCACAATCGACAATCCTTATTCATTCCATGCCACACAAAACGTTCATTTATAAGACGTAAGGTGGCCCTAACTCCAGGATGGCTGAGATTGTGGAGCTGGTTAAAGAATGAGCGCCGGAATGGCGGTGTTATGTATGGGCGAGGTTTTCCTGTTGATGTATCGCATACTAGAACGGTGTTAGTACCTGGTATTATTACTTCATTTAGATTTAATGATGTTTCGGAGGCCTGTAGTAACTTTTTAAGTTCATCATCCTGTTTTTGCGACTGTGAAAGAGCCGTGTAATCGGATTCGATCGTGACAGCTTCAATACGGGACATGGTGTCAGCTACCACGTTGTTTTCACCCTTGACATGTACAATATTCGTTGTGTATTGTGATATAAATGATAACTGATTGAGCTGGGTAGGAGCTAGTTTTTCACGGCGTTGTTTAAAAGCAAACACTAATGGTTTGTGATCCGTGTACACAGTTGTTAGTTGTCCTTCTAGAATGTGCCTGAAATGTTGCACACTTTCGTAAACTCCTAATAACTCTCGATGATAGGCAGGCCATTGAATCTGTTGTGCATTCAGTTTCTTGCTAAAGAACGCAATGGGTTGCCAATGACCGTTGACTTGTTGTTGCAGGCATGCACCAACGTGCGTGCTAGATGCATCTGTGAACAGTCCTAACGGTACGTTGCAGATGGGATGGGCAAGTAATGTTGTGTTGGCAAGGCTATCTCTCAAAGCGTAAAAGCGTTGTTCTAGGTCCGGGGTCCACGGAACGGGAATTTTTCCTTTTCCCTTTATGGCCGTTATTGCATTAATAAGTGGAGCTTGAAGTTCAGCCGTATGGGGCAAGAACCGACGATAATAATTAATCATCCCAAGGAAACGACGCAGACCGCAGACTGTTTTAGGTAGGTTAAACTCCCGGAGAGCTGCAACTCGTTCCGTGGGAGGGCGGGTCCCTTCTGCGTTAATGCTATACCCCAGGAAAGTAACATCTTTGGAACCCAAGTTACATTTTGTTGGGTTAACGACGACTCCGTAGTCCTGTAGGCGTTTAAACAGTATACGTAAATGCCGGGCGTGTTCCGTGGCATCACGTGAATACACCAAAATGTCATCGATGTACGCAAAGCAGAAATCGAGACCCTGAACCACTTCATCAATAAATCTTTGGAACGTTTGGCCGGCGTTCCTTAATCCGAAATTCATGTAGGGGAATTCAAACAGGCCAAAAGGAGTGATAATTGCCGTTTTGCATACATCATCTTCGTGGACTGGGATTTGCTGATAAGCTTTAACCAGGTCAAGGGTGCTAAAAATTTTAGACCCTGCTAGGTTGTGGCTGTAATCCCCTATGTGCCGGACTGGGTATTTATCAGGCACAGTACGGTCGTTAAGTGCACGATAGTCGCCACAAGGGCGCCAGGTGTTATCTCGCTTCTGTGCTAAGTGCAAGGGTGATGACCACGGGCTTTTAGAGGGCCGAGCTGTCCCACATTGCATCATATCCACGAATTCTTGTCTTGCGATGATGAGTTTTTCTGGGCCGAGGCGGCGTGGGCGGCACGATACGGGTTGCCCTGGAGTTGTCTTGATGTGGTGCACCGTACTATGCTTGACAATCTTCGGAAGCCCTGGTGGGCGTGTGATGCCTGGGAACTCCCTGAGGATGCAGTCGAAGGCCGAGTTGTTGTTGACTCCCACTGCTTTGACACTGGCCTGATCAATTGAGGCGATGGTTGCCTGTACTGAAATACCAGTCTTCCCATCCAGCAACCTTTGGTTACCGCAATCCGGGAGCAGATGGTAATGGGCCAAGAAGTCCGAACCCACAATGGCGGTTTCGACGTCAGCTATGATAAAGCGCCAGCTAAAGTCGCGGCGTAAACCTAGGTTTAGTGTAAGTGTAGTACCGCCATATGTTTTAATCACACTACCGTTTGCAGCATTGAGATTGTAATTTGCAGAACGGAGGTGAGTACGAATAAGCCGGCGAGGGAAACAACAAACATCAGAGCCGGTATCGATGAGATATTTATATTTAGAGACGGCATCTGTAATGAAAAGTCGGCGACTGGAGAAAGGGCCATCAGCTGCCGCCACTACTGACTGCCTTGGCTGTTTTCCGCGTTGTCATCCCAGCTGCAAGGTTTTACACACTTTTGTGCTTTCTTTTTATACTTAAGATGGTACCAACACATCTCGGAGTCAGCGGATGAAGCTCGCGGACCCCTCGATCTGGACCTTTGTCTGCTAAAATCTCTGCCTCTCTGTGATAAGGCTGCAACCTGCCTAGTGAGCTCATCCATGCGGGTTGTAAGAGTTTGCATGTCAGTCGGAGCAGCTATTGGGGCGGAGGCGGCGTAAACGGCTGGGGGAATAGCTACTGGGGAAACTTCCAATATTTTGTCAGCTAAATCAGCAAGTTTTTCAAGTGGCAGATCTGCTTGTGCCGTGATAATAGCTTGAATATGAATTGGAAGCCGGCGAAGCCACAGTTGTCTGAGGATGCTCTGGTCTTGCAGGATTGTCCCTGCGAGGGAACGTAGGTGGCGAAGGAATGTGGAGGGTTTCCTGTCACCGATCTCTTCATCTGACAGTAATTGCCGGACCCGTTGTTCCTCAGTGCACGATAGTCGCCGAATGAGCTCCTCCTTAACAGTTTTGTATTTATCTACTTTGGGGGGCTGAGTTATTATGTCTTCGATCTCTGCTGCATGCCTTGTATCTAGCTGAGATATGACGTAGTTATACTGTGTTGAGTCTGCTGTGATACCTGCTATTTCGAATTGTGCTTCAATTTGGGCAAACCACACGGCTGGACGATCGGCCCAAAAGGGGGGCAACTTGACTGACACTCTAGCTACATTATTATTTGGGGGGGCAGTTGAGGCGCAGTTTATTTGATTGCTATTTAAAACTTGGGCAAGTTGTTCTTGCAAGGCAGCGTTTTGCTCTTGTAGAGATTTTAGTTGTGCTTGACACTCCTCCATACTTGAGTATTAATACAAAAAAAAAATTATGGCACAAAAAAAAAAATATGTTTGATCTCGATTCGGACCTGTACCATTAATTTTCACTTATACAGCTATATAATATATCTAACTCAACATGTATTAAATTTTTAATTCACAACTTAATTATAAAAAAGAAATATATATTATTATATAATAATACATATTTATTATTATTTCTTTTCAAATTTATTATTATATATTTTTTTTTTAAATACCTACAGTAAATTAGTTAAAAGTTATATGAAAAACAATTATCCAGGTAAGTGTTTAAAATTGCACGGTTGAATATTTACTCAATATTATTATTTTTTTTTTTATTGAAATTGGTTTAAAACAGATAAATAAGTTGTTTTTAATTTAATGTAGTAGTACTAAATGTGAAAGGTACCAATTCATGTATATATTTTAAACCGTACATAAAACAGATAAAAAAATATTTGGTTACCTAGATAAACATTTTACAGTGAAAACACTTAGGTCTTGGTATGTAGAACCTATTTGTAGTGAGTGACAGGTCGAAATTCTAAATAAGTTGGTCTTAGTGCTAATGAAGTCTTGAACTAAATAAAAATTAAGGTATGCACGGCTAAAATTATATCAGTTTCTTGTCTGTGGTATATTTAAAGACTATATAGTGTTCATTATTAATTAAACGTCATGCACTGTTTGAGTAAGACACATCACTTTTACCTATCAAAATGTTTTTATAGGACTCGGAACGAACTGACCGTTTATCTTTGTTGTGTTGAATCTGACTGGTAGATGTGGGACGAAGTTCCTGATGGTGGTAACTCGCTGGTTGTGTTACTACGAAGATGGGCAGTGTTGCTCCTTAGTTTGAATAGCGCAGGATTGTGTCCGAATTTTGGTTGTTGTTGTAGTACTGTGAAGAACTTGTTGGCGTTCCAGATCAGGCCCGGAATGCGTCTGTATTGTGTATTCGGCTCTTGAAGATGGACGTGTCGAGTTGGTCTCGTAGTTCAACTTGTAGGAGTACAGGAACTTGTAAAAGGTTGAACGTGTGATAGAAGAAAGTTGAATCACTTTTCTGAAGGGGTCACCAATTTGGGGAACCGACGAGTGGGGTAGAGGCACACAAAACACGGTTCACTCCAGTTTATGCTTTCATATTTATTCGTACGTGAAACACACTAGGTATGAAATATCCATATATATTAGAAGATTAACACTAGCAACTTATCGCTAGGTTCTAGCATGGAGTAGCGAGTTGCACTTTTGAATAGTCGCCACTATTGGAACTTGGAATCAGAAAATTATCTGGTAATTCTTTTGTAACTAAGTTTTTTTTTTAGAGAGTGAAAATCTCCCTCTGTCAAAATATTTGTGGCGGTCTTTTTTCTCGAACCTTATTGGTCCATCCACCTGACAGTGCGCGACTCTGTTCGGAAACGCCACAGATATATATGGATTCTTAAATGTGAGCAATTCAGCGCCACTTTCGTTGACATACATTGTTGAAATCTCGTTCCTATAATCATAATACCAGCTGTCTAATTTATTTACAACTACTTCAGCTTCAGTTTCTCTCATTTGTTCAGCTTTAACGGCGAAATGCCTGAAAAGAAAAGTTTTGTTAGTACCTGTGACTTATCAAAATGTTCTTCTTTTGATTACGAACCAAGCATTCCTGCCAAGCTATTGGGGCTAACAGTAAATTGGAAGAAAAAAGGTTCTTCCTTTTGGTAAAAGAGAACCTTATTCTTGCAATTTTATCTTTTAGTTTATTCTGAACTAATGTTTTTTTCTTGCATGCAGTCACATTTGCAAGCCTCTTGACATAACAGAACTTTTATCATAGTATAATATTATATTTTATTCAGTTTTCTTCTTATCTTATTTACATGTTTAAATGTTTCTTATAAAAAACAAATAATAAAATATATAAAAAATGGTTGCCCACCCTTTTCGGAAACAGGGTCCTCCTGACAATGCTTGCCTTATCGAAGAGAACTGCCTTCTGTATCAGGACCACGGCCAATGGCCTGTCATCTCGCGGTTGGATCAACCAACGGCGTGATGACAGGCCATTGGCCATGGGCACAATGATCGCTGAGTCCACATTCCATAAGTCGACAACCTCGTGTGCTAAGTTGAGATACTTGATTTGTTTCCCTTTCTCAGCTTTCACGAGGTTCTCGTCATGCGGGATGATGATATCGATTATCATTGTGCAGCGCGCTAGTCGGTGTATCACCACTACATCCAGCTTGATGGCAACAATAGTCCGATCAGCGGTGATAGATAGATCCCAGTACAACGTGACATGGTCATTTTCAAGAACTGGGTTGGCACATACTTGTAACACGGTACCCCAGAATCCACTAGATTGTATTTCAAATCAAGTTGCTGGTGAATAATCCTGGTCACTTGGTTATGCCTGTGTAAGTACTCGCAGTTAGCCAGACGAGAACAACCAGACATAATATGTTTGATGGATTCACCTGGACGGTGGCATGCCCGACACACGTCAACCGTTTCGTCCCTCATATGTCTCCGGTAGTTATTCATCAGGAATAGTCAGGATAAATTCGACCATAACAGAAAAATCTTCAGTTTCCCCGAAAAGGTCACCAAAACGTAGCCAGGATACGGACGCTGAAAAATCAATATCGGGCCAATGGATAGCCCGATAGAGGCGCCCGTGAAGCTCCTTGCCTTGCCATACCTCTTCGCGTTCAGTAGTTAGTACTACAGGTTTGCGCCAGTTCTCTTTAGCTATGGACAACGGGGTGAGTCCCTTGTCCACTGCAACTACATCCCGGTGCATACCCACTTCAGCTTTTAAAAAGTATTCTCTGAGGTTGCACACCTCGTGGTTGTGAAGAGTCTTTGCATTTAAAAAACCTCGACCTACACACTTCGCGGGATGTTATGAGACTGTAGTCTCATAACCGATGATCGTGGGTGATGCATTTGGTTTGCGAACAGCAGTGTCTGGACCCTCTGGATCAAGGTAGTCGAGTTCAGTATGGGTCCATTTGAGTATGCCGAAACCGACATGACCCACCTCTTGGAGGCACGCATGTTATTTCCGCCTGACAAAAAGTTTTTTCAGGCGGGCTAAGAAGCGCTCCAACAGCAGTTGCTTCATGTCAGCGCTGTTAATAAAAGCCCAACGTTTCCGACATACTCATATACTTGTAAGTTTTGATCGAGGAATTCTACTCTCTGATTCCTTACACCTTACACACCTCGTCTATGGTATATGGAATTAGAGTGTTGAATACCCTCGGATTCCATAATCTCCCCTCGCTTTACTGCACATTTGTCCTCACCAAATTCATTGATGGAGTTACTGAACGTTTCAGTGACCTGCAGTAGTAGTAAAGACTTTCAGTTCATCATGTCAGGGAGGTGAGATATGACCTGACCACCTCTTCTCAACCGATAGTACACCTTAATCGTCCAGCAGTGTAGAGAATTCAGGGCTAAGCAGAACCAAAGTGGACTCAAACTGTCGCCCTGAAATATCCCCCGCTTAATCCATATAGGCTCATCATCCCCATGAATCGGTCGACATCCTGTATATCGAAGGACCGTCTTCCATTGCCCCATACATGACTCAAGGTGCGTAGAGTTGCATATATTTTATACATCTCCAGCCATTTGGCTCATGAGGGTGCATGTAGCATAGAGTCGTAGGCCTTCTTGCAGTCTCTCTAGCATGTCGACAGATCGCGGGGGGTCAACGAACCTGCTGGCTTATGGCCATGTCAATGAGGAGTGTAGTTCCTTAGTGCCGCGGGACATGTGCATCCGCGGGACACATTCCCACATCCATTTTGAGTTACTTTCAATTTGTAGGTACATTAATTTTTCCTCTTAGGACGGATGTAAGAAGATTATAAACCGTCGACAGACATGTTATAGGTCTATAATTCTTGGGTTCTGCGGGACTACCTGACTTATGGAGCAGGTGGGTAACAACAGTTGTTAAAATCTGCGGCAGCGACCAGACTCTAAGCTTAACTGGAATTGAGATGCCAGTAGCGCTTGTGAGCTGCTATACCATTTTAACCAGAAGTTAGGCAGTTCGTCCGGTCCCGGCGAATCGTTGGGCCGAGTCGTTTACGGTTGCTTCCATGTCCTGAAACGGAGACAGTATCCTGGCACGGTACGCAGTGAAGTTAGTTGCCCCCTCTGTAGACCCGAGTGCCACCTCTGTAATATTATTTCCTTTATTCAACTTATTATTATCTGATACTCCTTAAAAAACGCTTTTAAAAACCATTTACAAATATAATAAAATTAAAGGCCCACCATTATCGGGTACAGGGTCCAAGCTACTGGCGGCCAGGGTTCCAGACAGAGGAACCTCCTAACGATACGAGCCGTGTCCAGCAGTACTGCTTTCTGGATCAGGCCCTTGACCAAGCTCGTGGCTATTAAGCCATTGGTTATATTATTGTAATTAATTTTTTGAATTTCATTCTCTTGTTAACTAAACTGGCTGTCACGGAAACGTGCGATCATATTTTAAAAATGCTTTTGCCTATGTAAATGTACAACTTACTCCAAAGAAGTAAAGTCATTTTGGCAAATGCCTATGTCCTTTTAAAATATGATCATACTATTCCGTTACACCGTGTATTTAATATTTTACCTGTAAAACTCGTGTATCTTAAATTCGTAGTCTTTTTCTGCTATATTCTTGTAAGCAAGGGCAATACTGCTTAGACCGGCCAGAATATTATCGTCCCAATTGCAACCTCTGGTATTGTTGACTGACCGCAAACTAATGGAAAACACGACATTGTTGCCGGGCTGAATAAGAAACATAAAATTATAAATTAATTCAAAACATTAATTTAGAGTTCGAGAAAGATAACGAAAACCAGGCAATATAACTCGACATACATTCTTTAGTACCTAGCTACATTAATTCGTTTGAAGAAGCGGACTAAAGTCGTGACAATTAAATAAGTCTATATATGTCGTGGACCAAGTAATTAAGGTGCTACTCCGAGCAAAACGCCGCGCTAGCCGTTTTTCTTGCAGTTTTTAGGAGCTATCTACTCGTTATTTAAAAAGAAATATCAACTAATAAAAATACATTAAATCTCTACATATTATTGATTCTAAAATGGTAGATTTCATTAATTTTATGAAGTATATGTTTCACTAATCTCCTTCCAACAAAACCATGAAAATGAGAAATAGTTATTGATAGCATGCATCTCCTCGTAAAGTGTTCATTAATTAATGTTTGTACTAACACTAATGGATAGACAATTAAATAACGAACATAATGTAAGTTTTATTTGACAAGTCAAGTGAATATTGATTAAAATCATAATTGTGAATATTGTTACGTAACGGTTGGGCAATTCGATAATTATGGTCAATGAATTAATCCAAGAGCGAGCGAAGCGAGCTCGGGAGCTTAAGCTGGCATTTCAATAATTTTATCTGCCCTCCATGAAAGACTATACACTGACTCAAAAGCGTGGGCGGCTTTTGAAGACATTTTCATTCAGTTTTTACCAATTGACTTCAAGCACCCCACGCAGTTTTACCAAAAAAAAAAACTTTTTTTTTGTTAATCACTCTATTCTTAATTTTAATTTATTGAAAATTATATTCTACTTTTTAGTTTGGTTTTCTATTAAAGCGAGTTATTTAAACATTCTATAATACTGAAGATCTTGGTAAGGATAAAGGGACACACTATTAAAATTATTGCATTGTCATCGGTTCTTGATAAATGTATGAAGTTTCAAGTTAATCCGACGTTTTAGAGGAAGTGAAAATCGCGTTCAAAGATTCCGTTACAAAGACGCATAGCTACAAAAATATACCAAGCTAATAAAAGCATGTTTGTAATTAAAAAAAATGCTCTTACTTTTATTTTGCTTTTGGCCATGTCCCTCACTATCCATGTGATATTGTGGTGAGCATTTTCGAACAGGTATTGAGCATGTTCCTCTTCAACGTTTGCAATAACTATATTAGCAGAAACTCTATTCAGTTCTTGTTTCATCTGAAAGTATTATTATATTATTAATGTTGGAGTATATCTATAAAATATAGCGAATAAATGAGCTCTCATTTAGCTCACCACAGCACCGAGTTCCTTGATGAAGAATTGTACGAACAATAAAAATAGATACCTTGTCCATTTCACAATTGGCGTCCTCGCACCGGATCACAGTGTATATCATCCGTTCTTTATTAAACAATCCAATCAGTTCATTCTCAAATTCTAGACTGTATTCCGAATCATCTGTCACTATCAACACTCTTTGCCAGCCCATAGTTTGCATAAACTTTACAAATCCATATTTGAGCAGTCGCCATGGAACAACATTCATAGAATTTGGAAAATCATTCTTGTATTCAGAAGTCATATAAGGAATTTCATAAAATATGGTTGGAACTGAGTATTCGGTTGAAACCTCAAATGGCTTAGGTGCTAAGACGGCTAGAAGACGATCATTATGTTCTTGCAAGTCTCTTATGCTGCATGAGTATGTTACTATTATGTTTAACGGATATACAATATGAATTCTTTTGTAATAACGGAATTGCACAGTCTCATTCCGGCAAACTACTATTATCGTCAAGTTTGATGTCTTTCTTTCTATTGAGGGCTTACAATTTTTTCTATGGATTGTGGAGATATGACCATTACTGTCTGTTATTATTTTCATTCTCTGTACATAGTCGTAGAGATCACCATCATTTGTTTTTAGAACCGAACTGCTAACGATATTTGGTATTTCGTGGCAGTCGTATTTTTGTTCGAGTGCTCCTGTTTTATTGCATACAGCATCATTTGCATCGCTTACGTTACCGGCATACTCGAAATCATGATGCAGTAAAACTTCATGGTCATAATCAAGAACCGCAAAGCAAATAATGTTACTGTAAATGCAGAAAATAATATACCTTATTCAAACTATTACAACCATTTTAAAGTAAAAATGAAACAACTCGGTAAATTTTAAATTGATTGTCCACCAAATAAAATGACAATTTGTTAAAAAGGTAAGATAATTATACAAAAAAAATGCCCCATCTCTACTCTGGACAGCTAGCACTCAGTAGGTAACACAGAGTCTAACTCACTTTATCCTTTTATACCAGGGCTGAAGCCTTTAAAAATGGTAAAAAGTGACAAAAAAATGTATATAGTATTGGAAAAGGAAGATAATATAACAAAAAAAAACCGGCCAAGTGCGAGTAGGACTCGCGCACTGAGGGTTCCGTACAAACCTCAGCTTAAAGGTATTATAGACCTGAGTATTTGATATGAATTTCAATTTAATACCTCTACGCGTTCATGAGGAAAGGGGTAGTAAGTTTAAAATTATTATAAATATTTTTATTATATGATGTAACTAAATAAGGCTCACAATGGGCCTTATCAGAAAGCTCAAAGTTACCCAAAGGGCAATGGAGAGGGCTATGCTCGGAATTTCCTTGCGTGATCACGTCAGAAATGATGATATATAGATCTTTTTATTAACCGACTTCCCAAAAAGGAGGAGGTTCTATGTACGACTTCAAGTTTTTTTTTTCTTGTATGTTCACCGATTACTCCGTCAATTGTGGACCGATTTTGAAAATTCTTTTTTTGTTTGAAAAAGTGTGTTCCGAAATTGGTCCCATTTTAATTTGGTGAAGATCTGATGAAGAACTTCGGAGATATATAACAGAACTCTTCAATAAATAACGGCAAATCTCTCGGGATTGCTGCAATCGCATTTCTGTTTATTGTTTATACCATTTCATAACATAACATCACGCCAGTACGCTCTTAAGGGGTACGCAGATCTCTCATTTCACCGGATATGTTCAAGTTTCATGAAATCTATTTTGGCGTTAAAGTTACCTTACTAACTTGCCTATTAGAAACGTACAACTAAAAAGAGAAAAAAAAAAAAAAAATTGCAAAAAAATACTACCGACTTCCAAATACTAAACTACAAAGTGAAAAATAACTTAATTTTTTGAAGTCGGTGTCCATAACGCAAAAAATGGTAACTACGGAAGACACCGACTTCAAAAAATTTAGTTATTTTTCACTTTGTAGTTTAGTATTTGGAAGTCGGTAGTATTTTTTTGCAAAAAGTTTTTTTATTACCTACAACTTTGCCATTTGACTTTTGCCCATAGGACTTGTAGTTTATCCGGGAATCGAGATAAACCATTTATACCCTTAAAACTCACCCCTTTCCACTTCCCGACCTCAGATCGCCCGTAATTTTTTTTCCTTTCATTTTTGTTACTTCTTCCTTTTCCAATGGGTTTCATCCTACTATTATTTTTTATGGTTTCAAAAAATATCGACCCTGGTCTATTTTAAGTACGATGAAAATGAAACTCAAATAAGGGATAATGAATTATTAACTTACTCATCCTCCTTTGTTGTTTCCAGGGAGTCTTTAACGGTAATATGATAAAATTGATGACATTCCCGCTTAAAACTCCTAATGAATATATCGTTGAATCTACCCCACTGTGCAATCAAAATTATTGCGGGTTTGTTTGTCAACACGTCATGTTCTGCAATAAATGAAAAATATTACAATTAGATATAGCCCTGCATGTAAGAGAATTGGCGGTATATGTCAGCCTCCCACCCAAGGCCGAATCTGAGCTGTATAAACGAGGGCAACCGCCGAACAGACCTAACATCCTTTTTCATTTCATCAGAAAACCTAATTTATTCGTGATGTGGTGCTCAAATTTGCATGTTATTGGTTCTTGTTGTAAACCCACCGTTAAATAACCTAACATTTATTATAATGTTACGAAAATACTTAGGTGAAATTTTCGAGCTAACTTCATTCTCACTTCGTCGGAAGTTGTAAAAAAAGCGGCTTTATCCGGGGTAGTCTATTTTGTGTTAGTGCAGAAAGTACTTTCGGCGTTTTGTAATCTAAAGTCAAACTAGATTCGTTTGCCAAGCAAATTCCGCTACCCGACCATAGATGGCGGTATTCTCAGTGGTCACAATTCTAAACTTAATAGCGTTTATAAATTACGCATAAACTTAATGCGATATTTACTACTCCTCAACCAAGGCCACATCAGTGCAGTATAACACATTGCATTTCTAATTACATTTTCGATATCGATTTAATAATTCGAAAAAATAAGATTTGATATTTTTATTTTAAATTTGAAAGGATACATATTTGTTTATAAATCAAATTAATTTGTAATTATGTACTTATTTAACTATACTCATTTTTCCTCTTTATAATATTATCGTATAGATATATTAATTTTTTTTTTTTTTTTTCGATATCCATCTATAAGCCATGGCAAAAAAGGCGTGTTGTAAGTTTTGGGTGTTAGTCTGTGTCTGTCTGTGGCATTAGAGCTCCTAATCGGATGTACCGATTTTGATTTAGTTATTTTTTACCCGACTGCCGAAGGAGGGTTTTATGTATATTTATTTGGCGCGCTCTACAGCCCAAACGGCTTGTAGGATTATGACTCAGTGACGTAGACGGGTATTGTTAAATTCGACTCAATTGTGGGAATGACATATATGCTATATAATTTTTATTCATATAATTCAAATTAAGCGTAACTTTGATAATAAAATAAATAAGTAAAACAGAGACATAATTTTTTTTTATTGACTACAGCCATATTATTATGTATTCATGGCACTTTTACCTCATAACTTATTTGGAGAACACGTTAATTAACGAAATTAAAAACAAAATATGGTGCGCTATAGATTACTTCACGGAATTTAATAAATTATACCGGGTACTTATTTTTTACAATTATTTTTTTGCAGTCCGGTTTTTGTTTTTTATTTTTATTTGAAAGGTGACTTTGTTGCAATGCAAGTTAACTTAGCTATGTTTGATAAAATCGGTTCAGTCGTTCAAAAGTTATGCGCATTTTACTCCTAGAATCGGATATTTTTCGCAGGACATTTACTACAAGGTGTAAATTTCTAATCATGAAATAAAAATTTAATTAAAACTTTGGAAAACCTCGACATTAAAACCTCTTAGAAGTAAAATATAATCCGCGTACTCGCGATGATATCCGCAGGAGAACCAAATTAAGTTACCGACATACCCCGAAGAATTGCCAAACTTAAGTGGCAGTGGGCAGGGCACATTGCTCGCAGAACGGATGGCCGATGGGGCCGAAAAGTTCTGGAATGGCGACCGCGAACCGGAAAACGATACGTTGGAAGGCCTCCCACTAGGTGGTCCGATGACCTGGTTAAGGTTGCGGGAAGGCGCTGGATGCGAGACGCACTGGGGGAGGCCTGTGTCCAGCAGTGGACGTCTTTCGGCTGAAATGATGATGATGATGACTCGCGTTGGGGGACTGCTAATTTTTCGGGTTCCGTACCCGAAGGCTCTAAAAGGAGCCTTATTCCTGTCACTGACGTGTCTGTCTGTCACATAGGTTTTACAGCCAAACGGTTGGAGCTACAGTCAGGGCCCGATCTAGCAATTAGCTCCGGGCATAGACAATATTTGTCTATGTCTTTGGGTTTTTATTAAAAAGCGCGCCTCGCGCCTTCCGAGGTCCCTTTTCGTTGTTGAAGTACAGACATTTGTGATAGGGGAAGTACTGCTGTATTTATTTTCTATACCTATGTTCAATATCTATAACCGTGTAAGTAATATTTGATGTGTAAATATAAATAAGTACATGGGGTGACTAACCGATTTTTAACCGACTTCCCAAAAAGGAGGAGGTTCTATGTTCGACATTATGTTTGTTTTTTTTTGTTTATGTTCACCGATATCTCCGTCAATTGTGGATCGATTTCGAAAATTCTTTTTTTGTTTGAAAAAGTATGTTCCGAAATTGGTCCCATTTCAATTTGGTGAAGATCTGATGAAGAACTTCGGAGTTATACAACAAAACTCTTCAATAAATAACGGCAAATCTCTCGGTATTGCTGCAATCGCATGTCTGTTTATTGTTTATACCATTTCATAACATAACATCACGCCAGTATGCTCTTAAGGAGTACGCAGATCTCTCATTTCAACGGTTATTTTCAAGTTTCATGAGATCTATTCTGGCTTTATGGTTACCTTACTAACTTGCCTATTAGGTAGGTACAACTAAAAAGGGAAAAATAAAAAACTCCGGGTCCCACCTTTACGGAGAGGCTATCGTGGACGACGATTAGAATGGGTTCGGAACCACGTGGACTGGGGCCGTGAGCAATGGTCCAATGTGCTGTTCACGGATGAATCCAGGTTCGGCTTCCATCCAGATTCACGAAGGACGCGTGTTTGGCGAGTTCCTGGACGATGGAGCCGTCTTCAGAACCCTCAGGAAGTTCACCCATACCAAGGAGGAACAATTATGGTTTGGGCAGGAATTCGTCTTGGAGGACGGACGGATCTCGTTTGGGTGCGGGGCAATATGACGGCAGAACGATACGTCCAACAGGTGCTGGGGCCCGTAATCTTGCCCCACAGAACACAAATGCGGCAAGATTTCCTGCTCATGCACGACAATGCCCGGGCACACACGGCGAGAACGGTAGCAGCTTGGTTACATACACACAATGTTAGGGCCTTAGACTGACCTGCTCAATCGCCAGATCTAAATCCCATTGAGCATGCGTGGGATATGCTGCAAAGAAGAGCTCTGAAGGAAGTTCCTGAAAATCTGGCTACAGAAGATCAACTTTTTGCGCACCTCAGAAGGACATGGGAGAATATTCCGTAGCAAGACATTGACATCCTTGTTCTGAGCATGCCGAATCGTTGCCGATGTGTTATGAACATCATGGGCGCTTTCTCGGACTACTAACTTCAAGTTTATAAACACAAATTAAATGATTTTTCTATTTTTTTCAGTTTTTACTCATAAATTAAATGTTAATTCATATACGGTTTCCGTCTATGCTTCATTTTTTTTTCCATAAAATCCTGAAATTTTAATCGAAGTACCTTAACCATTATTAAAAAATGGTAGAATATTAAATAACGTATCTTTTAAATATATACATGTCATATAAATAATTAACACATTGATAGTAATTCGCTTTTTTAAAAATATCCCTAGACCGTGTTGATGTGTTTATTAATGCGAAAGTTTGGATGTCGGGATCTATGTTTGTTATCCACGCTAAAACGAAAGTGAAAAACAAACGCTTTTGAAGCCGCTGGCAGAAGCTAGTTTAAAATAATGCATGCCAAAGTTGAATAAGACAAAACAGTAAGAAAAAAAATTGTTTAAATATTATAGTGACCAGGTTGCCTGGAAGAGATCGCGGAATGCATTCATTTTAAGTTTCTTTTTACCCGGCTGCAAGGAAAGGGTTATGTTTTTCGCGCGTATCTTGTATGTATGTATGTTTGTATGTATGTAATATTCTTTATTACCTCATATCTTGCAAACCGCTAGATGGATTTTTATAATTAATACATCGTTATTTATTATATACTTTATTGTACACCACAAAATATGCACAGGAAAACATTCACAAAAACAAGTGTACAATGGGCGGTCTTATCGCACAGGGCAATCTCTTACAGACAACCTTTGGATGGACTGTACGATAGATAGGGCTTAGCCGCCCAAGTGTTCTTAGATAAGTGACGTTAAAAAAAAACAAAAATGGCGGCTTTTGTGCGCCATATTGGGGGCGACTCAATATTTTTTTTCTTCGAAACCCATCGAGTGGGGTATTAAAATGAAGGATTTTTAAAGGTGATTACAAAAATATATACCACTTATATGTTTAAATGCGATTAGAAAAAAAAATAGGTAACTAAAAGTTGTAAATAAAAAAAGTTAAATCAAAAACCCGACTGCGAACTAAAAAGATGTAAACAAGTAGAAAATCATGCTGTGCCGTCGGAGAATTAGGCGGTCAACCAGCTCACGAATATATATCCTCAGACTGCACACCCCGCAGTCGGGTTTTTGATTTTTAAATTAACTTTTTTATAATTGTATTTTAAAGTGTACATTAAAGCATATAATAAATATTTTAAAACTTGTACCATATGCGCTTTCACACTGATATCCAAAATCCGACACACTCAAATGAATAATAGCCAGTTTTACACAAAAAAATAATATAACAATCATTTTGTATCACTTGATGCACATTACTGGATGAATACAACTTTTTCCTCTGGAAGCTCTCCAGTGACTCCACTGTTAAGGAAAAAATTGTGCATATTCGTAGGCAAAAAATTCGTAATATTTAGTGTTTTTCCTCGAATTAAAACGGTACTAGATAAGGCAGCATACCTAACTAAGTATTTTATATGATGATTTTAAAACAATTTTGTTTATAGTGCCCGGCACGTAAGTTTACACATATTTACAAATTATTTGACCTTCGTTACGGCAAAAACCTGACATCAGTTTTGCCAAGAGGTATCGTATTTTCCCAAATTAGTTATTCGGCACAATGCTGTGGCGACCAAAAAGACAGTTGCTCCATGCACTGGTATTTAGCTGCATCTGTCAAACATCGACTGGAAGCCAGCCCCAGAATAGCTGGGCGAAGGCTAGGCAGATTGATTGTTGGACAAAAAACAGTCGGCAACACTTACAGAGTAAGGCACTACTTAATAAATATAAAAACCCGCTTGCGTAGAAAATCCAAAAAAAAACCTTATAAACAAAAAAAAAATACTGACGTACAAAACGAAACAATACAAAAACCAAAAATTTTTTTTTTTCTTTTTTAAACCGACTTCCAAAAATAATTTTCTTTCGGAAAATTTTTTTTTGGAAGTCGGTTTAATTGTTTTGTTAAAACTTTTTATTTTTTCCTTTTAGATTTGGTACTTTATATTACCATGAAAATACGCATTATTGAGGATAACTTAAAAATTACTCCTCAGATCTTGATCAAATTTAAATTGGCGCTCATGAGAAGAAGCAACAGCTTTCAAAAACAAAAAGCGGTCAAGAGCGCGTCGGACATGTGCACCGAGGGTGCCATACCATCATACACACACTGACAAAATTAGCGTAACAAAATAGAATGTCGATTTTCTTTTTTATTAAGATTTAATTTTAAAACCTTCTATTATGACATTTTTTCTTACTTAAAAATATTTTTTTCAAATAAAAATGAGATCGCATTTAGTACAATTTTTGTGAGTTACATGACGTAATGCGAAAACTGGACATTGTTGATTTTTTTAAGGTTACTAAGGAAAGATTAAAAAGATAATTTAAAAATACATTTTCATAATAAAAATAATATCACATAAAATCGAGTTTTTCCACCACGTTCTCTTAAAACGTTTTCATTTATTTAGACATTTTGAGAATAATGTTTTCCATTGTGTCCTGTGGCAGTCTCTACCATTTCTATACAACGGTACTTCGCGGTGCAGTTTACCCACATTGAAATATTGCCCTTCGTTTTAGCAAGTCCCAGACGTGTTCTACAGGATGCATATCTGGTGATCTCGCCGGCTTTGCCAATACTGCAATATTGGCATTATTAAGATACACTGGAGTTGAATAAGTTGCATGCGGCCGAACATTTTCCTGGATCAAAACGTGTGTTACCATTTGCCCCTTTATCAGGGGTCACTTCCCCTGATAAAGGGGCAAATGGTACCACATTTTATTCTTAAATAACACTTTTATAGCGATCTGCAATAACATCTCCTCCATCGATCACCAACAAGTCCGTACGAGCTCGCAAACATATTCTATAGAATCCAATATTCCTCTACCCTATGCCTCTGTAGTTTAAAAAATTGACAGATAATATGTTGTTCTTGTTCATGATATTGATAATATATTTATTGCTGTCCGTCAATTCAATGTAAATCATTTTCACACTCATGACTAAACAATATTTTACTCCATTAGTCCGTGAATCAAGTCGATGTTCTCTAGCAAAAGTTACTCTGTTTTTAAGGAGTTGTAGCTCAAGTTTAGCACCTTCAGCGAGCACGAACAAACCAAAACCAGCTTCCTTCAACCTTTTTTGTACTGTAAGCTCATTAACTGTTGCAACTCGAACTTCCTTCAGCTCATTTCTGGCTGGATGACCTTTAAACGCGGGTATTTGCGAACGCGAAACGGAAAGAAACGATTATTCCTGTTAGAAATACGCGTATTCTGCCTTGTCCTGATCTTCTCAAAAAAGCAATAGTCTCTCTGAACCATCTTCTTCTTCTTCCTTCGTGTCGATTAACTCAAAATATACAACCATTCAGATTTGTTCCGACCAGTATGATAGCTACTCGGATAGCTCTATCATTTGCATCATTGAAATCCAGTAAGGTGCAGGTGATCGGGCATGAAGGGCAGACAAGGAGGTGGGCTATATCTTGCGTAAGGGCCCCACACTGGCACTGTGTTTGGATGGGTCTGTGATATTCCATTTCACCAGGTTGTTTTACAGCGGCCAACCTTTTTTTTATTTTCGTGGTGTACTACCACGGGGAGACAGCGCAGTTATGTGGGACTCCAACCCACTAAAACTCTACGGTGTCCTCCTGTGCCGCTTATGGCGAGAACACGGGCACGCGTTAGCACTCACCGCGAACCCGCCGCGGCTGTCCGTCACCGGACCCGTACCCCCCATCACCGGTGCACCAGAACACATTGTGCGCCGTGACCACCCCAGAGACCAAATCAGCACATGGGTGCCAGACGACCCCGTGTATGATGACACCCTTGGTCCCATTGTGACGGGTTAAGGTCAATGGTCCCGCCAGCTACCATTTTTCGGCCACAGGGGATAGGAAGAGCGGCCTACGCTATACAGACACTCCTCCTCCACTACGGCGCCGCGCCGCCATCAGACGGTGGCGCCCCCGTCCAGGCCGCGGAAGGTAGAAAGAGCGGCGCAGTTCGAATAAAGTTAAAACCATAGATTAAGAATATTTTTGCGTAAAACCATCACTTGAAAGTTGACGTCAAATTGTTTTATCAATTAAGACTTATTGGTTTTGTTATAAAACAAAAGAAAAACTAACGCACAATGGTAAAAAAAAGTTTTGCGATCATTTTTATTTGCTCCGCTAATATTGCCGAAGTGTGTATATAAATAATTTAGATTTGTTCCTTTACGTACGTGAAAAGTTTTTAAATATTCATCGGCGAGGCCTATATATTTCAGATATTTTTTTAGAATATTGCAGATTTAGGTCAGCGCCATCTCTTGACCGATAGTGGAACTAATGTAATTTTTGTAGAGGATTTCTGAAAAAGTGTGCTATTTATTTTACCTGTTATCTTTAAATAAACTTCTATCACATAGAATTATTCCAAACTTCTATCAATATAAAAACTGGCCAAGTGCGAGTTGGACTCGCGCACCGAGGGTTCCATACAAACAGCTTCATTCAATAATTAGTTAATATTTCTGAATTTCATAAACAATTATGATCTAACGAAAAAAACATTGGATTGAGTGACAAAAATAACTTTTGCGTTGGCAAAGTTCTATCCTCATACATCGACATAGGTAGCGATCAGTTTACTAGTTTTTAGGGTTCCGTACCCAAAGAGTTACAATGGGACCCTATTAATAAGACTCTACTGTCCGTCTGTCTGTCACCAGGCTGTATCTCATGAACCGTGATAGCTAGACAGTTGAAATTATTACAGAATTTTCACAGATGATGTATATTTTATGGTGCCGCTATAACAACAAATACTAAAAACAGAATAAAATAAATATCGAAATGGGGCTCCCATGCAACAAACGTGATATTTGTTGTTTACGATAATGGTACGGCACGGTGTGCAGGGTGCCGCCCTTCGAGCACGAGACTGACTCGCACTTGACCGGTTTTTTTTTTGATGTAGCTACGGTCACAGATAATATAATACTAGCATACTACGGTTTTCGGAAATCTGCCTTTACTTGTGACAAAAGACATTACTTCTTACCAAATTTTATGAATTTTTTGATACCTATAGGGTTTGATTCAATCGCAATTAATCAAATTTGCAACATAAACGGCCGTATCTTTTGATTGTGTTGATTTAGAAGTTTATTTTTTTCACAGCTCCAGGGTAATGGTTTAGTGTGGTAAGATTCCCACACCCCCACACTATTGCAAGTTTGCAACTGCTTCAGTAGCATCTTCGAAGACGTGGTTTACTGGCTGCGGTGATTAAGGATTCTGCATTTTTGCGACGGCCAAAAGTCACTGAATAAATGGATATGGCTGATTAAAATATGTTTTTTTTTTATTGTAATGGGTACTTCGAATTGACATAGAAACTTCATGGTTTGAGATTTTTGAGTGAAACTTTTTTCATAGGAGGTACCTATAAAGTTCTTCTTTTAAAAAATGTGCAACATTCGATTATCGACTTTCAGTTGTTTTTTTTGTTCAGCTTAGACAAGAAAGATGGATACTTCGAAAATTCGAGTGATTTTTGAGTACGGGTTCCGACGCGGAACTAACGCGACAGAAACAGCTCGCATTATCAATGTTGCGTTTGGAGACTGCTAATGAACACACCGTGCGATTTTGGTTTAAACGCTATCGTGATGGCAACTTTGATTTGAAGAACTACGTGGAAAACCGCCCACACAGGTGAATAACAATGAATTGAAAGAGATGGTGGAAACCGATCCGGGCCAAACTACAGGAATTAGCGGCAAGGTTTAACGTTACCTTACCAACAATATTGACTCATCATATCAGCTGCGAGACGTCCACTGCTGGACATAGGGCTCCCCCAAGCGTCGCCACATTGACCGGTCCCGTGCGTCTCGCAACCAGCGTATCCCTGCAACCTCCACCAGGTCATCGGTCCACCTGGTGGGAGGCCTTTCAACGCAACGACTTCCGGTTCGCGGTCGCCACTCCAGAACTTTTCTGCCCCATCGGCCATCCGTTCTGCGAGCAATGTGTCCTGCCCACTGCCACTTAAGTTTGACAATTCTTCGGGCTATGTCGGTAACCCTGGTTATCTTGCGGATCTCTACATTTCTGATTCGATCACGCAAGGAAACTCCGAGCATAGCCCTCTCCATTGCCCTTTGGGTGACTGTAAGCTTTCTGATGAGGCCCATTGTAAGCGACCACGTCTCAGAGCCATATGTAATCACTGGCAACACACACTGGTCATAGACTTTCGTCTTGAGACACTGTGGTAGGTTGGACGAGAAGATACCACGCAACTTCCCGAACGCTGCCCAGCCGAGTCGGATTCCACGGTTGACCTCTTTCTCGTAGTTGGCTCTACCGAACTGGATCGTTTGTCCCAGGTAGACAAAGTCGCCCACAACTTCGCGTGTAGAGTCTCCGACCTTAATAGGAGTGAGTGTAACATGGGCATTCAGCATCACCTTGGTTTTGTCCATGTTCATCCTAAGACCCACTCTTTCGGAAGCTCTACTGAGGTCATCGAACATTGTACTGAGGTCCTCCATGGTCTCAGCCATAACCACCATATCGTCGGCAAACCGAAGGTGAGTGATGTACTCGCCATTGACGTTGATGCCTAGCCCTCTCCAGTCCAGAAACTTGAAGACGTCATCCAGTGCAGCGGTAAACAGCTTCGGAGATATGACGTCTCCCTGTCTCACACCTCGATGCAAATGTACGGGTTCCGAGGTCTGATCCTGAAGTCGAACTGGCGTTTTTGTATAAACACTTCAACACCTCGATGTACCGGTAGTCAATTTGGCACTGAGACTGCAGTACAGCCCAAGTCTCGATCGAATCGAAGGTTTTCTCGTAGTCCACAAACGCTAAACAGAGAGGCAGGTTGTACTCTTCGGTCTTCTGTCGCAGCGTATGTATGTGGTCTACGGTGCTGAAGCCTTTACGGAATCCGGCTTGTTCGGGAGGCTGGAAATCGTCAAATATGCGCGCGAGACGGTTCGTGATGACTCTTGAAAACAGCTTGTAAACATGGCTAAGAAGTGAGATGGGCCTATAGTTCTTCAGTAAGGCATTGTCATCCCTCTTGAAGAAGAGTACCACCACACCCCCGCGCCATACCTGTGGCGTCCTTCCCTCGAGTATAACGGAATCAAACAGCTTCTGAAGGGCCCTTAAGGACCGGTTTCCCACCCGCCTTCAGGAGTTCGGCCGTGATTCCGTCATCACCCGGCGCCTTTTTGTTCTTAAGCTCACCATCGCTGTATTCGTCCACGCTGCTCTCTAGGCACTCGAAACGATTCTGGAGTTCGAGTTGACCTGGATTTGTGGTGGACGGGACTTCATCAGTCGAGACCTTTCAAGCTTGACATTAATGTTCAATGTGCCTCTTACCAAGCGGTGATCGCTCCCGGTTTTTACCGATTTGATCACAGAGACATCATTGAACATTTGCTTCTTGGTTGACATGATGAAGCCAATCTCGTTTTTAGTTGCACCATCGGGGCTTTGCCAGGTCCACTTCCAGTGCTCACGCTTTCTGAAGAAGGAGTTCATCATGTAGAGGACCTCCTTCTCCATAAAACTGGCCAGTAGGTGACCCCGGTGGTTCCGACGTCCAACTCCAAATTGCACCACTTGCAGCTCATCCTCGTCTCGTTTGCCCAGTTTCGCGTTGAAGTCCCCCATGACAACGTTGAAGTAAATTTTGGAACCATGCATGGCTCTAGAGATATCCTCATACATGGTCTCTATCTCATCGTCTGTTGACAATATTGACTCATTTGCGTCAAATCAATAAAATAAAAAGGATATGAATAATGGGTACCTCATGACTTGACTGATCTGCAGAAAGAAACGCGTGTTGAAACTTGTGTTGCATTGTTTAATCGATACAGAAATGAAGGAATATTGGATTGAATTGTGACATGTAATGAAAAGTTGATTCTTTACCATAACCGTAAGCGAAAAATGCAATGGCTGACCCCAGGTCAAACGCCGCAACAGCGTCCTAAAGCAAAGCTTACCAATAAAAAGGTAATGGTTACTGTTTGATGGTCTCAGCATGGTGTTATTCACTATAGCTTTCTCCGATCTGGTCAAGCAATAACGGCAGTTGTCTACTGTGCCGAACTCCGAACAATGATAGCAAAACTAGGAGTGAAACAGCCCCGACTCATGAGCCGGTCTTTACCATTATTGCTCCATAATAACTGTTTAAAGAAAAGTACCTGAACATACAGCCAAACACTATTTAGTGAGTGAGTTTAGGAGCAAAGTCATGTCGTAGGGAAATGAGGATAACAGGGGTTTCACGAAATCCCTTGGGAATTTGGGATACCACTAAATCACAGTAGACGTCGAATATTCTTGTTTATTATGTCTTCTTACGAATAATGTTTAGTGATATGGGATAATAACCCCCAGTTTCCCAGCTCTAAATTATCGGAGAATTAATTTGGCAAATTGTCAAGCACGCGTTTATATCTGCTCAGCCAATCACAGCAGAAACGCGTGCTTGACAATTTAGAGCTGGGAAACTGGGGGTAGGTATTACAGGAGCAAGCTTAATACCAAACCCACAATCAAGACCGGAGCTACTGAAAAATACTAAAAGGAAACACTCAAGAACACATCCCTTTACAGGAATTGAACCCGTTTAATTATGTCCTTCATTAAACGGAGTGAATTGCAGTGCAACACAAATCATTAGGATTGGTACTGCTTTCGCCGAACAATCCGACTTACACAACATGACATCGTCTGTGCTAGATGTCGTTATAAAATATATCTAGTATGCTACAACATTTGACGTGCAAGAATCTGATTTTTCAAATTTTATAACTTTCTTTCAACAACAAGCCGATGCAACCTTTTTTTGGCTCATGCATACTGCGCTACTACGGGGAGATAGCGCAGTTATGTGGGACTCCAACCCACTAAAACTCAACGGTGTCTCCTGTGTCGCTTATGGCGGGAACACGGGCAAGCGTTATCACTCACCGCGAACAAGCCGCGGCTGTCTGTCATCGGACCCTCCTCTGGGGAGTACCCCCCATCACAGGCGCACCAGAACACACTGTGCGCCGTGACCATCCTTGGGACCAAACCAGCACATGGGTGCCCGACAACCCAGTGTATGGCACCCTTGACCCCCGGCTCGACAATGCGGGAACCCACCGAGGGGGAAGCCGATGCAACCTGCAGTGCGATTCAGTAAACGTCACCGAGATAACTTAAGTGAAGCCTCAGATCAAATAAAAAGTCAAGATGGAACATTGCAAACAACAAAGTGAAGCCGGTTCAAACTAAGCCTTGCCGTACAAATGCACAATTACACGCACTCACGTACAACGAAATTACGCCTTAGCTTGTCCTTCGAGCTAACAGATCAAATAATAAAGCTCAACTGACAAGCTAAGGGGTAGTTTCGTTATACGTGTGCGCGTATAATTGTGTATTTATACGGCAAGGCTTAGTTTGAACCGGCTTCACTTTGTTGTTTGCAACGTTCCATCTTGACTTTTTATTTGATCTGAGAGTGAAGCTTGAAATTAACTGTCATTCCACGGCAGATATAGATTGACAGTTCACTTCAGCTGAGTCTTCTCAGTGAGATCTTTACAAAATAATCCGGCTGTTGGCTGTTGCATTCAGAAATCTGCGCGACTCTACAAGGTTTTCGAAATTCTTCAAAGTTGCCAAGTAAGTACTTAATTGACAAATTCATTTGATCTAAAACATAAAATAAATAAATAAAGAGCAGTGATTAAGAAAAGTTATTTGTGCAATGTTTTTGTAACTGTTGAGCCGTAGACGGAGACGGTAGAGTAGTACCGGCTCGTGGAGTTAAAAATTTGAATCGTAAGCGTGCGCAAGAGTGGGGGCCGCCCGCGCCGTGGTTGCCCGTGCCAGGTAACAGGAGGTACGGCGACACAGTGGGCCGAGACGCGAATTCTGTAGACAAAAATATTAATACAAAAACAAAATATTGCTTTTGTATTTTTTTATTCTTATTTTTATCCTGTTTTTTATCTTCTATGGATTTGTCCCGCATTTTATTTGAACAGATGGCATTTTTTTTTCTCATAATTATGTTTAAATACAAAATTAAACAGGTTTTAATCGGCCGAAAAGAGTTATAACTGTGTTATCAGCATATACATCTATAGTTTAACATTTTTAAACCCGAAAACCACCCAAAGAGGTGTAATTGAAGTCTAAAATCACCTTTTACAATTCCAGCAAACGATTGTGCAAGCAGAAATCATTGTGAGTTATAAGTCGAAGAAGAAACATTAACTGAAAAACTAGCATTACCCGTATCCAGGTTAAAAAATATGCGAAGTCATGAAACGAATCGTATTAATAATTCGAATCATTTTGTCTGGAAAGTGGAACACCGTGCGTTCTTGAAGCTTAGCGGTCGTCCTCCCTCCCACGACACTGCGTATCTCTCTCTGACAACGTCTCGCTATCTCTGTCTAGCAGCGTATTCAGTCACCGCGGAACTCTGGCGTATTTCACAGGTGTGTTGCTCGAGTGCGTGATGTCGAACGATCGTAAATAAAACCTTTTAAAACAATAATAGTGCCGATTTTGTGAAGATATAAGTGAAAAAAGAAAATCTCTTTAAATAACTGCAGCCGTGTTAATAATTCAACATTGTTTTCTCCAATTTGTGTCCAAGTGGTACGTTTCGAAACAGTGACAACAAGTTTTTCTTGTGTTGTGAGTTCAGTCCTTGAGTTGGAGGCTTTATCATCGTCTACGACGCTTGCCCCGTTGTTTGTTCCTTTGGCGGGATATTCGTGGTCAAGGTATGTATCTCAGCCTTTTAATAACATAAAATAATGTTTCGCATCAGAAATAAAAGTTTCTGATTAGTTCCACGTCACTGAACAAGTGTGACTTTTTAGAAACATTTCATTTGAAATAAAAGAAAATTTCATAAAGTTTTTCGCCTCTACAACGCTAACTCCAGCGATAGTCTTATCTTTCAGAAATTTAAGTGTGTCAAGAAAACATTCTGGTAATATAGTGATTTTTAACCTGCCCATAATCTGCCACTAACAAAAAAAAAAACCGCCACTTCATCCACTTGTTACTCCGGGGTCTGTCGTCAGGTGCTCTACTTGTGGAGAGCACTCAAGTGTAATGTGTTAGAATGGGGAACGTTATCGGTGTTTACTTTACTACCTGCCCTACCTGCTTTAACACAATCCCACGCAACCCAACCTGTCACGTCAACACTATCATTCATAATGTAATCATAAAAGGTGTTCTCCACCAATTCACTTAACTCTATCTATATATCATTTTGTGTGTAACCTTTCAGTGTTTTCACTGCATTAGAATTTTAGGTGATCCACTGACCACTTACTTTTTTAAATCTAAAACTATTTTTAGACTCCATTGTAAAGTTGCCATCCATTATAAACAAAGTTTTTGTAAAACTCTGGCGTCCATGACCGCACGACCGGCATTCCATCAATGCATCTCTCTGGTCGTGACTCACCTCCGTGGCACGTCACCGTGATGTCACTGCCTCCAGGTACGTCGTTAAGCACTAAATAAACCGAGTGGTTTACTGCCTTTGTCAGTTTTACCAAAAAAATAACCTCAAGATTCCACTGATTGTAAGACCTGTCGAGAATAAAAATATAGCGCACGATCTTTGTTGGTAAATTGTTTTATTCATAACAACGTGTTAGTAATCCAAACACGTTTTTAATTTATTACTAATAATTCTCATGAGAGAATACATAAGGCAATATGAACAACATCACCAAGTTTATGATATTATTGACGCCATAACTTTTATGCGGAGTTACAAAACTATAGAAGATATGCAAATCATCACGCAATCCACTATCTGATATTACAAGTTATACACGTGTAAAATCAAACAAAACACGAAATTTTGTAATTGGTACTCGTAAAATGATATCATATTTTATTGTTATAACAGACTTCGTTTCCATTCAGAAATACTATCAATGCCCAGACGAGGTCGCCAGCCTTTCATTTAAATTAAAATAAGTACCAAATCTAATAACATTATCTATGGCCTAAGGAGGCCATAGATAACACAATTTGCACCATAAAAATCATAACTGCTGTTATTGTCTTCAATCCAATCCTTACCCAATTTCAGTATAATCGTTCAATCGACCGAAACGAACTGGAGTATCCATCTTCTATGGCTTTTTGAAAGCCATGAAAGGCACAAAAAGGTCGATTGCAATACAATCGGCATTCGTTTCTCGTTATGGAGAACGAACGTCTCGAATTCACAGAAGTTTTCTCGACGTAATACATTCAACCCAGTATTATCTGTTATGCAAGTAATGAAAAAACATAATTTCTCTTTACTTTTAGGCCTGGTATTTGCCGAAACGTGCACTGCAACTGATCTTGCGTATTTAAAGAGCCAAGATTTTGTTAGCTTATCTTTGATTACTGAAATTAGTAATAAGTTAAGCAAAGAATGTGCAGACTATTAGATAGACGATGATGTCCATAAAGCGGTAAATACTAGAGTATTGTCTATGATCCTGGAAGTACTCGTAACGTTAGTCAATCCCCGGAGGCTTAACTTTACAATACGACATTGTTCTTGAAGCTGACAAGAATTTTGCTGAAGATATGGATTATCTTCAGCAAAATTCTTGTCAGCTTCAACGAATATTGGAGAAGAAACTAGGTTAAACAAATACCTTGATTTAAATATATATCTACAAATTAGTGAATGTAGATCGCCCTAGTTTATTCTGATGGGAATCAGAATTGCAGGAATCTAGTCTACTGCTCGCGCTGAAATAATAAACGAAACATTAGCCAAAAACAATACCGTAATATGCAAATCCAAAAGTGAAAAAATCTCACGGTCAAATTACACCTATTACTGCTTAAATTTTTCACCATCACTATTTCAAAAGTAAATGAAATACTTCAACAACAACTACTCGCGATCCTTAATTGTTGAAAAACACGAACACATCTCGGTTTAGAATAGGCGTGTGTTTACAAACAGTTGCCTCAATTTACAAACTATGAACTAGTGACCGTAGTACCGTACACGCATTCCGTGCTCTGTGACCGTCATGTGCCTTCACAACAATAGTAATTTCACATTAATTTGAATACTCGAAATTTTTTCCTTGAAATTCATCATTTGCACCCGTGTGCATCATTTGGAGCAAATTGCGAAATGATTTGGTTTTGAGTTTTTAATGAATGCAATGATTTATTCGATTTTATCTGTACGATTTGTACTTTAATTCATGGTTCTGCTGACAAAAGGAGAGACAATATTATTCTAGCTTTTTATGGGGTTATTTGGCACAGTTTCAGCAAGATTCCATTGAGTTTATTTGACCATTTGCATAATATAATTTATGGAGAGGCAGCTAGACTCATATCTAAGCAGAATTTCCATCTCATAATCCAAACAGACATTACTAGATATCACATTTTATGGCGCTGCATACAGTCATGGCGTCGTCGGAGTCGGCGCCATCGGAGCCATTTAAATCATACAGCGCCATAACCCATAGCACACCGGTGAAAGTGCGGCCCAGTTAAACACAGAATTGTGCTGAACCACTCTGTAGTCAGGCTTTTACTTACTTTGCTACTTTAATATTTAACCTTAAACTAGTTTTCATTGGGTAACGGACTAGCCCGGCTGCCAAGATAAGTGTAAATTGACATTTTGTGCAACAAGTGTGGGGTTGCAACAGCATGTATGCTGAAGCGGAACTTTACGTTATTTACCACTCTATAACCTTGAATAGAGTTATTATAAGATGCACCCGACTTGCATTTCGCAGTTAATTTTACCCTATTTGTAGCTGCAATAAAAATTAAATACAAAATTTAAAAAACCCCCGACACAAAACCTCTAAAATGCTAAAAATAAGCCTCGTAAGCAAGTCCGAGGCTTATTTTTTCGGGAACCGTCAACGTATACAGCTATCGAAACACGTAATTATTACACGATATCTTGCAAAAAAACCCAGATTCAAAAAAATTAATGCGTATAACTTTGAACGGCTGAACCGGTTTTATTCAAACATAGCTAAGAACACTCTCGACAAAGCCACCTTTCAAACAAAATCAAAATCGGTTTACCCCTTTAGGAGCTATTATGCCACAGACAGATCACGGCAAGACACGTCAAACTTATAACATCCCTCTTTTTCCGTGGGGGTCAAAAGAAAATACTTTTTTTACCATGCAATAATTGTTTATTTTGATTGTGCGTGTGTTTTGCAGTAGTACTCAAGAGTACATTGTTAGTTGAAGCCAGCGTAGCATAGTAAGTTCACACTTGAAACTTAAATCATAATTAAAAGGCAAAACAAATGGTATGGTTGCACAAATACCCACACATACAACCATAAAGTAAAAAAGAAAGAAAGAAAAAACGTTTATTTGCGCCAGGCAAGACGCATACCATAAAAAAACAAAGGAAAGCTTAAATAGAAATACAGAGTGTGCATCACAACCACGCAAAACGGTCATCGCTCAGCATAATGCTGGGACTCGCTTGCAATTCAGAGCCACAGCGCTGGTTTTCAGCGATAGCCGGTGTCGATTGGGTGACGCCGAAGCAATGAAACCTTAAGGGCAAGTGACGGAGCGAACTTGTTCCATTTATAAACAAGTAAAATTTCAAAATTTTAAAAATCCCCGACACATTTATCTTGCGAAAATCCCCCGATTCAAACAGTAAAACACCCATAAATTTTGAACGGCTGAACCGATTTTATTCAAACATAGCTAAGAACACTCTCAACAAAATCACCTACCAAACAAAAAAAAAACAAAATCGGTTCATCCGTTTAGGAGCTACACAGATACATAATAACACACGTCAAACTTATAACACCCCTCTTTTTCCGGCGGGGGTTAATAAAATAAAAAAATAAATGACTAAAAACAAATACCAAACAAGTGCCCAAAACAAGAGTTCAGTCTTTTTAGTTATAGATTAGTACTTATCTATACTAATATTATAAAGCTGAAGAGTTTGTTTGTTTGTTTGTTTGTTTGTTTGTTTGAACGCGCTAATCTCAGGAACTACTGGTTGGAATTGAAAAATTCTTTTTGTGTTGGGTAGTCCATTTATCGAGGAAGGTTATAGGCTATATAACATCACGCTACGACCAATAGGAGCGGAGCATCAATGAAAAATGTTCCAAAAACGGGGAAAATTTATTCTTTTTGAGACGCAACGTATTTAGAGTAGGTGGGCTAGCTTGGTAGGTAGCCAGTTGACGGGAGCGAAGCCGCGTGGGACAGCTAGTAAGAGTATACATATCTATACTTAATATTATAAAGCTGAAGAGTTTGTTTGTTTGTTTGAACGCGCTAATCTCAGAAACTACTGGTTGGAATTGAAAAATTCTTTTTGTGTTGGATAGTCCATTTATTGAGGAAGGTTATAGGCTATATAACATCACGCTACGACCAACAGGAGCAGAGCATAAATGAAAAATGTTGCAAAAACGGGCAAAATTATTCCTTTTTGAGAGCTTCCGTTGCGTGCGCTGCGTAAACGGTTTAATTACACAACAATCATGTATGTAGAGTAGGTAGGGTTGATGGGTAGGTAGGTAGCCAGTTGACGGGAGCGAAGCCACGTGGGACAGCTAGTAGTAAATATATATAGTAACAGATATAGTCAATATTATAATAAATAAAAAATCGGTAGGTTGGATTGTATAAATAAGTTTCTGGTAGGTAAGAATAGAAAAAAATATATAATATATTATATACATGACATTAAATCACGAATCAATCCTCGCACTAAATTTGCTAAAAGCGATCACTAACAAAACTCTACCCAGACACTGTCTCACAAAAGGGCCGTCCTAATCCAATTCCAAACTCCTAAGTCGTAAATCGCTTTTGTCTTGCCTCACCTATTATTAGCGTTAACGGAATACCAGTGGGGAAAGGTCAGGGAAGGTTACCCCGAATGTTTCCCACGGGCAAAGGAAGCCGTATAAAAAGTCTCTCACTTCTCACCTCAGGAGTAGGAGGAAGTGTCGCGGAACGGAGCGTATTAAAAAATAGGGTGCACTTATTATAAAAAAGGATATACATTTTTCAATTATTGTGCGATGGAATGGAGTAATTGTATTGTTGTTTCTATACTGTGTTTGTAATTTCTTGATATTACGCTCACGTTCTTTCAAATAATGTTCAAACTTACTTTTTTTATGTCTCCAAGAGGTCATCCATCATTCTACTGTTCAATTATAAAGAGTGGGCGCAGCGCCCAGCATATTTTCTTCTTATATATTTAGGTACACCAACAGCATTACAAACATAACTAATTGTAGAGAACAATATTAATATATGGTTGCTGGTATGTATGCCTATTACAGGCACGCCTTATTGCATACACGGCTTAACTATATAAATAGCAACGTAAATATTAAAATCAAAGATAAAAATATTAAACATAGGGCCCATTTTTCAAATGACAAATAAAATTGGCCGTTTGACATATTTTCTATACAAAAGCTATCAAACCGCCATGTTTATTTCTCAGTTAACAGTTATCAGACTATTGAAAAACCGGCTCTTAAACTACTAAACATTTTTATGTCTTTGCCGCCATCTTAATAATCTCTTCAATACTAGCCATATCTTTTGTCTTCCAAGATTATTAAGGTATTTTTCTGATAACCAGTGAGTGAGTAATTATAGGTAGGTATACAAAGCAAGAATTATGCCTTATTAACATCATCACTTACGTTTCTTTGTCACATTCATCAGAACCATATAAAGATAGTATACTTGTAGTCTTCTTCATAGCGTGTTAATAGCAAATATAGTCTCTAAATATTATGTTTTGGCCCAGAATTCTGCCACGGCAATACCAACCGGTGACGCAGCCTTAAGGTCTTCATTTGCACAGGTGACAGGCGACGCCGCACAAACACTGACGGTTGGAGCCATCCGAGAATCCCCACCTGTGAAGGTTGTCTTTGGTGCGGACCTGCGTGCGGGTTATATTAAGAGTTTTCAGGCGGGAGACTCTCCGATGGCTCCATGAAGTAGTCAGGAGGCTTGAGCTTCTACCGCCAAAGATCGCATCTCTCCGAGGTGGCGTTGCCATCAGACAGACTCACGCAGCCAAGGAAGCTTTTCCGGCTTTTCAGCCTTGAGGCACTGAGCCGCACCCGCCACTAGTTCTTACTTATAGTATGTTACAAATACTGCAGCATATTGTGTGTGACACACACTTTCTAACTGCGGAAGCAATTTGCCTAACTGCCAGTTTATTTGTTATGTTTTGAGATATCAGACTTACGAAATAACACGAATACTAAAGAATGTGGTATTCAATAATATGGACTTACTTTAAAACTAACTCATTCAACGAATCTCCTCTATCTCGCATTTCTGAATTTCGCCTTGCAAATACTTACCTATACATAATCATGACGAAAATTGCACCAGTATAAACTAAAAAAAACAATATCTTGAAATGCATTCATTTCATTTGCGGTGATTGCAATACCTACTTAATTGATTACATAATTTGATAATTTCTGATCCTGTACTTAATTAACTATGTTTTCGCAACAATAAATGCTCAATATATACCAGTTTTAACTAGAAAGTGATGCTAATTAATTTACACAATTAACAATGTACATTCTCAATTAGTTCATTTCGCGGAAGTGACATCAAATTCGACCATTATTGGTATGGTGATGTTTTTTTCGATGAAAATATATGTTCGTTTTATTTAATTTAACAAAGTAATAAAACATATGACACTTCTGATTGTCAAAGGTTTAGCAGTCAAAGGTTGGAACATTGAAATATCTTCATCATTTTGGACGAATTCCACATTGGGCACCTGTTTTAACGGAACTTGAGTTAATGGCACCTGAGGTATATGTGGAATACCTCAGGTGCCATTAGATATTTTTGCAGGTGCCATTAGTGGATGTATTTGGGTAGAGGCGAGGCGCAGCATTTATCTTCTTCTTCCTTAGTAATTTTCTTAAATTTTTGTTCTATAAATTTGCAATTAATAAAAATGATTCAAATATCAAATGGACTAATTGAAATAAATTATTTGAGTTTGACATTATCACAAATCTCTGTAAGACCACAATAAGTTTTAACTTACAAACATACGTCAGCAAACTAAAATAGTTCATTGTTTGTACTATCTATAGCAATGATATTCAAATAAACAGATATGTTATGAGCCTGCGCATTGTGAAGACTTGAATAGGTCACAATTGTGACCTTTTAGTCTTTAGTTTATGTCACGCATGGCGAAGAGCGATAGGCTTTGTTGAAACAAAAACAAAATAAAAAAAATGGCATCGTGTGTATTTGTAATAAATTTATTTATTGATTAAAATAAATATTTTTTAATATCAGATGAATGAAAAGTGTGTATGTGTGCTGCCGCTGCTGCGCGGAACACTTTTTTCAATTGTTTTGTTAGTGTATAACATATCTGTTTATTTGAATATCATTGATCTATAGTCATTATTTTACGGGTCATTACGTCACTGCTAGAAAACAACCTTAATTTTGTCAAGTAGAGGCTGTTTTATATTCATGTTTGTTACGTTTCCAGCTTTCTAATATTATACATATCTTACATTTCCTGTGATATAATCTGCCAACTGGTTCCCTTTGCGAATAGCAGATTTTTCTTATAGACCAATACAGCAATATACAGACCAATACAGCAATATAAAGACCAATCTAATAACAATCAATAAAACACTGAACTTTTAAAGCCAGCAATCAAAGAAACAATACTTGTATAGCCTCTAATAAAATTCCTTTTCATTTTGCCTACTAAGATTTTTCCATGACCCGCTTTCTCCATTAGATGTAGAGTTGTAGACCTAGGTTGTCTGTGGTCGCTGAGGAATTTACCTTTTCTATGTCACAGAAATAATAGTAGGTACTTATTAATTCCATGGAAATGGTTTAATACAAAATTCGATTGCATGCATTTCAATACCGATAGACGAACATTTAAAAAAGGAAATGATATAAAAAAATAATTAGAAAATCAAAAAATCCGACTGCTTAAAAAGCGAACGGGTTCGGCAGTCGGGTTAAAAGAAATTCCCACCACGTCATCTAACAAAAAGTCGACGGAAATTTTCCATCTTTTTTTATTGAAAAAGTCGTTTTCTCGATCAATAATAGGCATCATGATCATAATAATAACAGAACAATCGATCCCGTTCATTATGTGCTTTCCAAGAAAGCTTTCTCGCAGTCTAGAAATGTCATCACAATAGGCACACGTGCGTTAAATACCTGTAAAAGCAGCTCTCTCAATGTGACTCAGTCCTTATCGCCCATTGTGAGCCGTGCGCGCACGCATGGCATACGATTCCAGTGATTTACCATGAGATTATAAACGCAGTTTATAGCCATCCTGCTTTATCATCTAAGAAGTGAAGGAGAAAGAATGTCGGATGCCTTTCGAAGGAATTAAGCGGTGTTTTAAGTAAGTCGAGGCAAATTGTTCAACTTGACCTAGCTGTGGGCTATTTGCATAGTTAACTGTCAATTTATCTCCATTTGGCAATTGTCTATTCCCAAGACGTTTATTTTTATTCTAAGACTAGCGGACGCCTTGCGGTTTCACCCGCGTAGTTCCCGTTCCCGTGGGAATACAGGGATAAAAAGTAGCCTATTTCACCCGGGGATAGTGTAGCTTCCCAACGGTGAAATATTTTTTGAAATCGGTCCAGTAGTTTTTAAGTTTATTCGTTACATAAAAAATACAAATCTTTCCTCTTTATAATATTAGTATAGATGTAGAAAACATTGAAAATAGTAAGTGCCTTTTCGATTTATATTTCCTGAATATCTAGATCGTCCTCAAATATTCAGTGTCTGATATATATTCATAAAATATGTGAACTATTTGCCAGTTAGGCAACTGATTAGCAAAAATCTCTATAAATCATTTGAAATTAGAATCTGCTTAATCAAGAATAGAATAGAATATATTTATTCGGCACAAGAGCAACAAACATGGAGTAAAAAAAAAGAAGTGCAAAGACAAATTGCGCTGAACGTGCCCATAACGAAAGGACAAACAATGGGAACCAATGCTAAACAGACTGTAGGTTTCTATCAGGAAGGAAGAACCCCTTTCCTTTAGAGGCCATTGGAGTATTAATCGTAAACCTTAGTCAGAACCAACTTTTTTTTTTTTTTTTTTACGGGGGGATTCCTTCAAAAGGCGCCTGGACTTTTGGGGAAAAGATCAGGGAGTGTGGGATTTTTACCTCACTAAAACCACCCCGGTGATCACCATCAGCACCTGGAAGGGGCCCCGTCACCTCTTAAAAGACCAAACCGGAACCCCCTTTGTGCAACGCCTGTTAGGGCACATCCCTGGGGAAGCTGAAAGAATAGCTTCCCCTGAGCCACGCTATGTACGGCAGCACGTGACCACTGTGCTGCCATCCTTCCTGAAGTCACTCGGTGGGTGGACAGAGTCCCCAATCTGACCACTCGCGACTCCGGAGTCCCACCTGCTTGTGACGCAGGCGGGGTTTCGGCGTTTTAGGCATCGAGGTGGTTGCCTCCCCGACGCCTTCTTCTTCGAGTGGGAACTGCCCTCTCACGCTCCCGCTCGGCGGCCTCCTTCTGGGCCATCACAGTCTCACAGAAGGAGGCCATTTCCCTCCAATTTGCTGTCTCTGCCAGCATGGCCCTCACAGCTGCTGGCAGAGACAGGTCTCGCCCGATCCTGGCGACCAAGACCTGCCGCTCAGAGGCCCACGCTGAGCACTCCTCGAGCGTGTGCTTTGGAGTCAGAACCACCTACAATCAATGACCTCAAAAACCGGTTGTAGTAACTTATGTCGTTAAAAACGTCATTCAATGAGTAGATCTCCTTGCCAACTTTAATGATATCCATTAACCCAAATAAATGAACATCATTGAAGTTATCCATTCTTAACTTTAATACGTTAATAAACACTGACTGACGTGAGGTTGAGGAAAGCGTCGTAAGAAAACTTGATTTGTAGGTTTAACCGTATAGTTCGAAGGAGGTCCGGGTCACTTTGGGTCGCGACAAGCAAACCACCGCTGTCTCAGTAGCGGGTCACTTTGGATCCGGCACCGGGCACAGATTTACGTTCTACGACATTCTAATTAATAGTATTATTGATGACTCTTGAAAGCAGCTTGTAGAAATGACTAAGCAGTGAGTTGGGCCTATAGTTCTTCAGTAGGGCATTGTCACAATTTTTGAAGAAGAGTACCACCACACCCCTGCACCAAGCCTGTGGCGTTTTCAACTCGAGTATGACGGTATCGTACAGCTTCTGAAGGGCCTTTAGTATTGGTTTTCCACCCGCCTTCAGGAGTTCGGCTGTAATTCCGTCATCACCCAATGCCTTGTTGTTCGTTAGCTGTTTAAGAGCCACCCTAATCTCGTACAGGCTGACGTCTGGTATGTCTTCGGTATAGTGACGGGTCAATCTAGTTCTAGGGTCTTTTGCTAGTTTTGCGACGGTTTTGCTGGTTGAGCTCCGGCTTAGTGGACACGATCCTGCCATAGTCGGTCTTCAGTTCCATGAGCTGGCTCTGCCCAATAGTCAGATCTCTTGCGAAGAGAATAGTATTATTATTGATTAAAAACAGACCACTTAGCCACCCACAGGATCTGTACTTGATAAGCGAGCTTCATACATGCTTCAAGATATTTTATTACTAGCTTCTGCCAGCGGTTTCGCCCGCGTGAAACGGACAATAAACCAAGGGAACTTACTCCAGGAATAAAAAGTATCCGATGTCCTACTCCAAGCTTCATCCAAATCCAAAAGGTAACAAACAGACAGAGTTACATTCGCATGTATAATATTAATATATATAGTATGGAATGGATGATGTAGTGTTGGAGTTGTTATTTTGTTAATGGATATATAGTTAACCATACTGCGCCGACCCCGAATATATTGGGATATTCTGGGGCAATGCCACAAATAAAGAATTAGTGTTTAAAGCGCAAAAAAGATGCGTTCGAGCAATTGCTGGTATCTTTGTCCCTGAATCATGCGAACCATATTTTAAAAAGTTTAAAATTTTGAACTTTTCATCAGCTTACATCTATGAAGTTGCGGTATTTGTTAAAATAAATAAAAATCTATTCGGTGAACTAAAATCAAAAAGATATATACTTAAAATATAAGTACAGACTATCCAATGTGACGGAGTTGACCTAAAAAAGCGCCAAAAATCACCAAAACAGTTAGGTACAGACCGTTGTAGAAAATATGGTATTTCCAAATACTAATTAAATTATCCATCTATTATTACTAATACCAAGTAAGACGATACTTCGAAGCTCTGGCGTGATATCGTTACATTACTGATACGTATAGTTTAGTGGCATCAGGCCTGTATAGTGTTATTCCCTCTAAACCGCCCACTTCCGTTGAACGACAGTTGGGATACAGTTACATCGGTGTGGTAACGTCAATACACCATGGCTTATGGTGGTCACTGGTCACGCGATCCACGATGCTCAGCTTACGCAATAACTGTGACCAACACTTATTTGTTTGGTTGACTTGTTGCATAATAATTTGCGGAAGATACAACATTTTTGACGCTCCAAATTTTCTCACTCGATGAGTATTCTTAAGTAATATGGAGGTAATTTTTTTTTTTTGTGTTTATAATAATGTTTGTTAAAGTAAGTCTCGGGAAGTAGTTATTCGAATTCGAAAATTGATTAAGTAATGATAGAAATATATGCTATTACTGAGTGTAGGTTATTATTACCAACGCACAGCCTATTGGCCACAATATATTTTTGTACCGTTAAGATACAGCCAATGGAAGTGAAATAAAAACCGGCCAAGTGCGAGTCGGAATCGCGCACGAAGGGTTCCGTAAAATTATAGCAAAAACCGAAAAAAAAAACTTTACCATTACCACTTAAACATTTATTTTATTCTGTTTTTAGCATTTGTTGTTATAGCGGCTACAGAAATTCATCATCTGTGATAATTTCTACTGTCTAGCTATCACGGTTCATGAGATACAGCCTGGTGACAGTTAGACAGACGGACCGCGGAGTCTTAATAAGGTACCGTTTTTACCCTTTGGGTACGGAACCCTAAAAAGCAAGTTACATAATATTTCCTAAATGCATAAACCTTTTTCGCTTCTCAAACTTTTTCTTTTATTGAATTTAAACTAGTTGGTTGGTTTCCCTTTCACATGTTGTAAAAATATTTACGTAGAATTTGTGAATGAGTTGTTAAAAACTAAACAATGCAGGCGCAGTAACGTAACTTTGGTTATAAACTCAACCTTGAATCCATATTACCATAACCACTGCAATATAGTTTGATATATTCTCAAATTTTTTGTAACTTTTCATGCTTTAAGATTTGCTTTTCAGAAAATCCCATTGGCAATCAGGATATGTTTATTTTTCGCGTGTATCTTGTATGTATGTAACATTTTTTGACATCGTTAGAAAGGTCTTGGCCGCCCAAGTGTTCTTAGATAAGTGCCGTTAAAAAAAATGAACATGGCGGATTTTGGGCGCCATATATAGAAAAAAAATTGCAAACCACAATTTTTTTTTTCTTCGAATCTCATCGAGTGGGGTATCGAAATGAAGGGTCTTTAGAGGTGATTACAAATATATATACGTTTAAAAGCCATTCGAAAAAAATAAGTATAACTAAAAAGTTATAAATAAAAAAAGTTAATAAAATCAAAAACAAAAAACCCGACTGCAAAGATGTATAGAAGAAAATCATGCTGTGCAGTCGGAGGATATTTATAATTGTGGTCAGCCAGCTCGTGAATATGTATCCTCCGACTGCACAGCATGTTTTTCTTCTTGTTTACATCTTTGTAGTCGGGATTTTTGATTTTTTGAAACCTTACAATATATCCCACTGTTTGGCCAACACAAGTTTCTCCAATTAATGAAACTGTCTACATCATAAACGACAGTAACAATACAAAATGCAACACTCCATATAAGGAAGCATCATATTTTACTATTTATAGACAACTTCACTGTTATTACAGTTAACAATCGTATATTGATCGGTTATTCGATAAAGTCAAGGTGAAAACGATGAATGAATTATTGATTTCTGATCCCATAGATTTTGTTGCATTGTTTTCAAACTGGATTTTCATAAAGTATTCTTAGCACGAACTATTTTATCTGTACATTATTTATTTATTTAAGTATGCATGTATAACTTTACAGGTCACACCTAAGGCGTTATACAAAGATAAAGAAAAAAAACACAATCGAAACATATAAGAACTAAGCAAAATTAAATATATCTATATACAACACAGACTAATTTAAAAGAAACACGATATAACAAAAAACTTAGAAGTCAAAATACAAAAATGAATTAATAATAGAAAAAAAACTTAAAGAAGTAAAAAAAAAATACAAAGAATACATATAAAATTACTCACTAATCTAACTTTTTCAATTTTTCTAATTCACGACACCCATCTATTCATCTTCCAGTAAACAGGTCACATTCCGGTGCTGATGTCAGAAGGGCATTTAGCATTGTGAGCGAGCATTATGTATCTAAAATTAATATGGAGGGAGAGGGAGAAGACCAAATACAAGATGTATGAATCATGTGAGGAATGACACAAATGTGAAGGGAGTCAGGACAGAATGAAATGAGAAAACGCGTTGCACCGACACCAAGTAACATGGGACAAGGTCAGGAAGATTATGATGATGAATATCGTTAAAACGATTGTCTATAAAAATTTTCGCTTGATATTTAAAATTAACATTTTCAATTCCTAAAATTCTGTCTTTCTTGCCTGCCTTCTTGTTAAGTACGTAATATCAAAATTATTCGTGCAATCGTGCTAGCACTATTTCTGTCCTCCAAACTGTTTATTACAAAAAGAATTGGTCGTAGTTTATGACGTGTGATAATATATTTCTTCACGCCGATTATTTTATTGTTATTATAATGAAATTAAATAATGTTTACGACGTGAATGAAACACCTGAGAAAACACCATTGTTTCTTTCAGCCGCGTCTGACATCAGCTGGCGTCGTTCGCAACAAGTTTCTGAGTCTTCAAGTTATGCTTATTTAAATATGTAATTTAAATAAATACGAATACTTGTATAAAGATCTGTCAGAAGACTCTAACTTTTGGCTTTATTTAACCTACTAGGTTCTGCCAGCGGCTTCCCCTGCCTGAATGTCGAAAATTATCACAAGGGGACATATTCCCGGGATAAAAAGTATCATATTTGCTATTCCAGACTATAATCTATCTCTGTGCCAAATTTCATCCAGAGCCGTTACGTAGTTTTTGCGTGACATACCAAAACACACTCACAAACTTTCGCCATTATAATATTAAGTGTGATTGGATAACCAGTGTAAGTTTAATAATATATCTGAATTTTTGACCATAGATCACTCTTCGTCTCTCTTTCTTTTTGCCTTATAGTCTTTACGATTATATGGGGTCAGATCTTATCGTAATTTTTCGCCAAATTTATCTGCTGGGTCGTCGATATATTTCAGTGTGCCTTCAGTAAAAACACACACCAAAACTTTCCTAGATTCTCAAAACTATCTCAAGTGTTTTCATCCCAGAAAAAAATTAAATAAATCCAACAACAAAGATTTTTTTTAATGTAACAAAAGCTTTTTCAGTAACGTGTATTTTTCAAGCATACCATAATTTATTCGTAAGACTAATCGATTCCGCTTCACTTAATATCACTCACAAATATGACATTCACGGCACATTCTACGATACATTTCGTAATGCAATTTGCACAGCACACGTATGACGAATGTATCGTCACTGGCACAAATTAGCAGAATTATCATACGAGTGGTCCCAAGTGCGCATTATTTCCTGATCGCTTGTTTGTACTGTAGACACTCCTATGTGACAAGTATGTGCAAAAACATGATAAAAATCTATTTTTACAATGTAAAGCTGCTATGTGACTTCTTCTTTGTCGTATCCATGAATCCTAATTTATATAATTAGTTTTGACCAAAATTCAGTCACGTCGACAGCGTTAGGATTAGCCTCGTTAAGGTCTATGTGGCTGTATAGTCTGTAAAGGTTACGACGGTTGTTGATGTTGATTATCTTGTCATATATTTTGCTATTTGCTAAGTTGTTGGAGTATTTGCCTGGAGCATGTGCGTCAGCTGTCAATGTATCTGCTTGGCAATTGCCTCAACTATCTTCATCTTGGATTCGGGTTCCATTCTAACTAGATATAGCTGAATACCAATCTTGTACATGGACCGACTGCCTTTCTGTAACAGTAATGGTGTTTTCATCCGTAATCTCTAAACATTTGCCCCTAAAAGAAAAGGTCAGTCAGATATTACCAATGATTGCAAAAGTTTGTAGACGAAAATCTGTTTGCGATATGTCCAATACTTCACAGATTCAATTGAAGATGAAATCTAGGTTAATATGGTACTTGCAAACAACGAGGTAGCGAGACCCATTCATATGGAGCTCTATTGTGATCTGCAAGCTCTAACATTTTATTGCTATTGTAATATTTAAATGAGGCCAAAACAATAGCAATAACTCAAAAATAAAGGGTTGATATAGTGTACAACGTCCAAAATGAAATCATCGGGAAAATTAGAAAAAAAAAACAACAACAAAACAAAAATTGACAACAACATTAACAATAACAAAACAACAACAACAAACAAACAACAACAAAAACAACATTATTCAACAAAATTATTATGATGACTGTTTTTCTTTATTGTATTTCTTTTGTAATACATTGTTTTGTTATACACAACTTTACACACGCAGTTTAGTATGTTTTACGTCCCATGTTAGTTAAGATAGTTTGTATTACAAAAAAATATAAATAATATGATTACTTAAAACACGCAATCAAACCTGAAATTTCATGATTTATGATTTCGAAGTAGTCGCCCTTGTTCTGCTTTAATGGAATATCATTTTTTTAGTTAATGATGCGTGAATAAGTAATTCAATATATATTGGTACTTGATCATTTAGAACGATATTAACATACATAGAGGTACGTTCTAGTATTAATTGGGGCGCATAAACGGATCCAAATAAACTGTATCGATTTGCTATAATGGGAATTTTAGGCCGGGTATGCCCCTTGAATTGTACACTGAAACTAATTTAAGTCTTTGGTGAGTAAACTGTATATCTATAAAAATAATTTCATACGAATCTTCGTGTCTAACGCACAGTTTTGGAAACGTTTTAGGGGGCGTCCACTAATTAGCTTCTGAGGCGAGTTTTTTCAAAAAATTTCGATACCCTGAGGTTTATCGAAAAAAAATCGCCTTAGTGAGATATCCTAAGATTTGGCTGGAACCCCACTCCACCATCTCCGCCCACTAATCTGAAAATTTTCAAAATGCGTATTTTGTCTAAATATTTTACTCCGTGCTTGATTGCGTTAGTTTTTTTTTTAACTTTTAGGAACTTAGTTTAGCATTACAGTAAGAAAATCTAATAATATAATACTTTTGTATAGATACTACTTACTTAAATTCGTAAAAGAACATTCATTCCAATTCAGTCCACGGGGACTCATGTGTAGTATCAAGAGTGTCTACTAGAACCAACATTTCCATGTGATTTTGAGTAAAATTATCTGCTCCTTCAATCTCGATCTTATTTAGCCACTCTAAACCATTGTCACTTGCAGACAGAAGCTCACTATAGCTCCCACTCATCCCCATGTGAGATTTGGCTCGACCCCCTAGACGCCTCACATAATTAATGGATGCCCCCTTATGATATTTATAAGAAATAAATAGCTTTGTAGTGTAACATCAAATCAAAACCTGTCCTGAATTAACCATTTTAAAATACAAATCAATTTTTTTATTCAAGAAGTAGAAGGTGGCGTCGCACCATAACTTGTATTTATCAAAGATAAGAGATATACACAGTATTTGTACATGCGAACACAGTGTATATTCCTTTTCCTCACTCACTTGCTAAGTCTGTCTACATAGACTGTCCTAATTCCGCACCGAGCCACCTAGACCGCCTAACTGCTCGTCTTATGGCTAAGAAGCCATAGGTGGAATGTTAGGCCGACAAAGGAGATTATTAATTAACAGGTTGCAAATTAGGCTTTACTTTGAAGATTAGGTGAAATCAGTTGAAATTAATAAGGTGTCCATAAGCCTGTCTAAGTGAATACTAATTCTACCTATTTTTTCATAGTCGATATAAGTTTAGTCATGCTAAATACTGGTTACCTACCTAAGTTGACTTTGAGGAAATTTATCTACAGTTTACGTGTCTTCAAAGTCTTCAACAACAGTCTCTACTTATAGGTATTTAAACATTGCTATAGCAAATAATATAATCATTCACATTATATTCTTTAACACAATCACAGTTGATTCAAACATGATATTTTTTTGATGAAAGTCAATTCTAAAGTCACAGCGACATTCAAAGTTTCTGAACTAAATTCACTCTAAGTACAACATGGAATTCAAAGAACAAAATATGACCGGCCATCAAATACTCATTACTGGTTCATTGGACGGCCATACCTCAATATTTTCTATACATAAACAAAATCATGTCATAAAGAGTTAACGACTTGTAGTGAGTGGTTGATAACAGTTCCAACTCGCGTGATGCGTCGGCGCCTTTAGTTGAAGTGTCTATTGAAATTGGTAAAAGTAAAACAAGTACTTGAAGAAATATGTAGGTACACGTTTTTCATGCTTACATAAGAAATCTACTTAATAAACATCTAAAATCGCTGGATCACGATTTCACGAAGAGTACAACAATTTTTCCTAAGAGCTATATAAAGAAATAGAACACGGGAGGTATTTATGAAGCTCTCCCCTTTAAGTTAAGGTTTAAGGTTAAATAAGAGATAAATTATGAAAGTTTATAGAAGTTTGAAATTTTCGTCAGAAGTTTGCCTGGCGCTTCGGAGTGTTGTACAAAGATAAACTAATCTGCAAGATTACTAGGGAGGCTAATAGCTCAGAGTAACCTGCAAAAAAGTGCCAGTATCTAAACTAAAGACCACTTCGCAACATCTGTTTCACAATAGAGGAAAGGAGACTCAAAAACCTAAATCAAGAACTTGACCAATCTACTATATATATACTATACTATATAATAAACTCCAAGTGTATCAGTGTGTATAAGGAAATATAATAGGTATCGACTAGTGGGAGAGACTGAAATACCGCTAGAGCCCCAATTTACTTCGGCAATCTTAGTAAATATACTAGCATCCTGATACAATCCCAGAGTAGTTACTCTTCTAACGAAAACACACCCTCACGGTTTAAGCTATAAATACCCTCATAGACATTGTAACAACAGCAATATTAGATGCTTATATAATTTTATGAGGCCTTTGCCCAAAGAAGGGTCATTAAAATACACTATTAAAATTCAAGTGATTTCTCAGAAACCCCGTAACTGTTACTGGTAAACGAATTAGTCTGGTTTCTAATTAACTTAAATTATAAGGCCCTAATTGACTTAAATCATCGGTTTGGCGTGGGAATTTCAAGTTGCGTTCTTGGACGATGAATGAGTTACAAATAATGGTAGTTAGCTAAGATAAATTACGACTTAGTAATAGGTACTTAAGCAACCATTAGATTGACGATATCACCAAATACGCGGGCAACACCTGACGTAGAGAAGCGGTAGAAAGGAAAGGCATAATATGTCCATCTGTAAATAATGCTTAACTAATATGATCTTCTTCTTCTTCTGTGATCTTTAAAGTGTAGTACCTATAATAATAGACTCTTGCAACAACGTTAATATTAGTTTGAATAGTATGTATATCTATGGGCGATATATTGTGACTTATCGCGTTTGGTTATCTAAAATGACTCATTTAGTTTTGATGTTTTAATGAAAATGACTGTTTCCGCATTTGCACTGCGAAATATGAACCTCCTATTATATCGTACTATACTACAACAACAATATTGTTAGTATGCAGTGTTTGAGTTTCCATGACTCACTCCAATACCTCATACGTAACGCCAACAATGGCAACTGCACTTATATATTATCAACATATTATATCTGAACCGATCTCTCTATCTTTGTAACAGTAACTTGTGCCGAGAATACTGCAAAGATTTAACCACTTTATCTTATCTTGATATCTTTTGCAATATCGGTTTTACAATACTTTGAGAATGTTCAAGGAGACTGAACTATTGAAACAACTAAACGTTACGAGCTAGAAGAGGATATTTGTAAATAGCAAATTTATTAGGAAATACAGACCGACACATTTTATTAAGAGTAACGGTAAAGTGTTCTACTCTGCATCGTCTTAATTCCCTACTTCCATCTTCTGGGCTCACTCGATCTATCGTAGACCTCATATATGTATATCGCATCATCTATTAAAGAGATGTGTAACTTTTTTGACGTACATTAAAGTATATTTAATTCTATTCTATCGCTTCCCATCAGGCGAAATCGCAATCAAGAGTGAGTTTATCACAAAATTCAAAAAAGCGAAAGATAAACTTAACTTGATTATAATCTTGGATCCTTAAATTGACCCACTGAAAATTGCCAATCTTGTTCTGAGTTATTACGCCTCCTGACTCCGCAGAATCCGTCTTCCCAAAACATAAGACCATCAATCGCCATACATCATCAAACTATGCCAAAGGGGAACATGGAAGGTTGGAATCTTCTCCCATAGCAACAGTATCTCATAATAGAGCATCGCATTTATCACCTTCGTCTATTTTAGGATAAATTAATTTGATGCACGTGACTTTAATGGCGGCGAAAGCATTAAATAATTAAAGCTATTCATTAATGTTGTGTTAAGTGTCATAAAGTGTAACGTATATGAAAATGAGGAATCTACACGCATATTTTTTGTAGCTGATGTTTATTTTGATTTACGATAATGTCTTGTTTGTTTGCTTACTTCTGTTTAGGTAATAATTCGTGTTCTTCACATGTAATTACAAAATATTATTATCTACTATTGATGTTGATAATGTCAAATAACAAATTTATTGGCTACGAACATAAAACTATGAAAGTATTGTATGAAAGATTTTCTTTCATTGTGTGAAAACTGACAAGACGAAGATGAGATGGAATGTAAGAAAGACATGCTGCTGTGCTGACTCCAAATAAATTGGGAAAATTATAAAAGAATGATGATAAACAGTATGAAGAGAAAGAAAATGTGTTCAGCCGACTAGATGATATCGCAAATTGCGAACTCACAGAAGAAGACTCAAAGTTTTAAATCAAATATCATTTACTTGTGTAACCTACGTAGGTTCTAAATAAAGGTACAAACAGAGAGACACGACGAGGCATATCGATCGAGTCATTGTTTGACGTACAGTTAGTAGTTCCCGCGGCTTTGCTCGCAAATTGTAAATTGTCCGTGTCGTACTGTTGGCGACCTTCATGAACGCTTAAACTTTTTGCTACATTGTCAATGCTCATTTGAAAACCGTATTTTAGATGCTTGATGATTTTTATGCAATACCAAGAATATTGAACATTAAATATTAACGGTCTTCACTGAAAAGAATTTCAAAATACGAGTAATGAATACCTACAATGCGATGTAATTCGACCAATTTGCACTTGAAATATGTAGTCTTAAAAATTGGTACGTGTGTGATGTCGCCATCAGGAATGTTGCTCAGAACTAAAAAGATAAAGTATCAGCTAATCGTCATCATTAGCCTTTTAATATTCCCACTGCTGGGACACAGGTCATAATCCACCACGCGAGTCCAGTGTGGGTTGGCTGATGTCATATGTCTTCGATTTTTTTAATTCTAGGACTCTATAATTAAATAACTTCTTCCGTAACCAATTTTATAATTGCAAAATTAGATACTACTGCCCAGCTTTAACAAACTAAAAAAGATGATGTAGCACGTGCCCCGTGTGTGACAATACAATGTTCTCTAAAAATCAAATATATCCGTCTTTAGCGGAACATGTGTTCACCAAGCCAATGCAAAGGTGATAGTAAATATAACAGGGACACCAAACACCATGACATGAAGATGCCCTGCTTAATATATGGATTAATAAACAGTTAATTGCCACTGACGTCAAAGAGAACTTACGTAAATAGTATGGAGACTTATGCAAATGTTGGACAAGAGTATAATCTTTGCCAACTAACAGGAAAAAACCAGCTACTTGTATAAAATTTGTTTTTAGGTTCGAACCGTTCATTTGGAGTCAGCTGTTTGTCAATCTAAATATGTTTGGCACACTTCAAGGTGAAATCAAATACTTAATACGTATATTTGTTACTGGGTACTTAGGTGCTTATTTTTCCCCTTAGTAGAAACTCGACTATGAAACTTGTTTGGTTTCCTCTGGACAGTAATGTTACGAAAAGTTGTGGTAATTCGATTGTTAGGAAGACTGGTCGCATCGACTATATATATTGATAGGCTATGAGCAGAACATAAGACTCTGAAAACTTACAAAAAGGTAGCGAGTTTACTAATGTAAATATCCCTATCCGATATCAGCAATAAGCAAACGCCGCTTAGTCTTTCTTGCCCAAGGAAGAGCATAAAACCTCATTCAAGGGTGCAGACAATTACTTATTCATAAAGAAAACACACATTGTAGGCACTGCTACAGTACACAAGATACCAATGTCATACAATGAACTAGGTGAGGAACCTTGATCTTTGCTACGTAGGCATGACGTGGTTCAAAAGTCGAGACGTGCCAAATCTTCTGCATACATTGAATATGAAGCAGAAAATTTCTAGACAGACATAAATAATATGGTTATTATTGGAAATGAAGATAACAAACAAAGAAATAGTAGCGACGATGTGGAGAAACCCGTTTTTTAATAGATATTTAAAACTATTGTTAAATACTTGGAAGTACGTGTTTATTTTATTCAATTATTGAATTGATTCTACAGTCTATGTTGAAACACGGGTAAAAACAACTAAAATTATGCATCAGTTTATTTTAACACATCTTGAGTTAGTGCAAGAGTACAGTGTTAAGACCTATTCAATCTGTAAATTATACAATCATTTAAAATTTGTTAAAGATGTGATTTTTATTGAAAAATGTATTCAAACGAAGAAAAATAATGCTAAAGAAAGGCATTAAGTAAACCACGAACAAATAACTGAATAACAAAACCAACCCAGACACATATCCTATGCTCATAACTAAACAAATATCATACCAACTCTTAATCACATGACCTAGAAACTTGAATAGAAAAGCTTGTAGGTATGCCCTACAAAAGGGCTTCCATAAAGTAACGCTGTTTGTTTCCGCTCGCCCTACAAAACTCACAGACTATGCAATCAATATACCAGTGGGTCGATGGCCTTACAACCTTATATGGAGCAAAGCTATTACTGAAACATGCTTGAAAATCGTTGCCCATAGTATGGCCAATAAATTACCATTGCGAACAGATTTTTACTTTTGACTGCACCGCTTTTGGTGCCAAATTATTTTGTAAAGTTGCAAAATTTTTGCTGTTCGCAACATACGCCGCATTTTGGAATTCCCGTTGCATACGTTATATAGAATCTGTGTCAGCTTTACTTGTACTATATGCAATGCTATTTGTAGGATTGATTTCCATTGGAACCTTTATTTCTATATCTTCCGATAAACTGTTGCCTTAGACTAACAGCTCTTAAAATAGAATATTCTCCTTCAAAAATGTTAAAACATGCATGCAATTTGTCAAGGTTTATTAACACCAGCATACCTGTTAAATGGATGGCAACATTAGTGTTTGTATTAAACTAAATATTCAGAAAAAAAACACATGATAAAAACGCGAAATGCGTCATATGAGCAAAAGCAAAGCGTAATATTATGCTTTCGGGGAATTACGTTTAACGTTGTTAAACATTAAGCTGTGTTAAGTTACTCTCTAGATTAAAGTTTTGATAGCCCAGGTATTATGGCCAGTAATACTGCAGTAACCGGTTTAAAGCAAGCTTTATTTTACCACTAAAACTGTAAACTAGTCGTAAAAGTAGAATTTATTTTCTTCAGTTTACAGTAATATAAATCTAAACACCACCAGCTTTTATCTTTTAATAAACTATAAAAAATCCAAATATATTCTCGATTGACCAATGTTAATGACTCTATAGTCATTAAAAGCCAAAGAACTATAAACAGAATTAATGAATGGGTTCGCTTTGAATACCAAACTGTTTTATAGCATGATATATACCACCGAGACAGCTCTAGAATTTTAATTTTTGCTGAGAATGACCATTACCAACAGTTGCATTGACTTGCGATTCTTTGGCGTAAAACAATCACGTTTACTACATTTTTTTGTTCTTTGTAATTGTTTACCTGAAACAATTTATGATCCGGAACACTTGCGCAAGTCTGTCTTTAATTTCAGCTGTTTCTATCTCCGCTATCTTAATAGCATTGTTCTTTCATTCGCTAAAGTATTTCATATTGCACGCTATTTACAACTAAAACAAAAAGCTAACGAAATTAGCATTTGCAGCAGATATACGAGATAGCATGGCAGACTATTGGACGCCGCGCTCCGAAAATAGCGCGCATTAATAGTACACTTTATTTCCCGAGACTATTTCGCATTGAGTGAAATACGAGCGAATGTGTCCAGCTTCTGGAGCGTCGCCAACTGTTTGCCAACGATATAGGCCTCTACTGGAAGATTTATGAAATTGGAAGGTGTTTGAAATTGGAAGGTGTTATGTCATGCTGTTTTGTCACTCCTAAATACCTGTCAATTTCATTTTGTCCCAGGTTTAGAACAAATCTGTTGAACAGCTTTCTAGTTGAACATGAAAAATATTTGCTAATTCTTTCTCATTTTTCTCACTATACCTGAGTCTGTTAGTCATCTCCAGTCCAGTAGTTATCGTTTAGTGCCGTCAGGTATTCATGAAACCTATAATTGACACCGCAGTTACACTTAATGTCAGGTATATGAACAAATGGAGCCAATGTAATATGAGTCCATTGGGAAACGCCAGTTTTCACAATCTTCATGCGATGACCAGATATGAACCAATCCTACGCAACTACTATTGCTGTTCGCAACTAAGTTACTGTTACCTTACTTACAAACCCGTTTACCTCTATTGGAAAACAGGCGTTTCTCATAACATGCAACGAACCTTAAACTTAATTTAAGTAGTTAAGTAGAAAATAATATATCCTCTCCGTGACTCACAATATGCTAAGCGCTCTCTTTAAAAAGCTTATGGCTTTTTCCTTACCTGCAGGATTAACTTACAGGTACTTATTTTTTTACTACATCATTAGCGATGATTATTTCTAAAAACGTGTATTTTAATTCATATGAAATTGATAATTTCAATTTCATATGAAAATGATATAACCGACGAGTAGCCCTTTCCTACTTAAACATTGTATATATCGTTATCAAACACATCAATGTCTCACAGATCATAAAGCACTTCAAATATACTTAAACCACAATCCTTCTATACGTCTTTGGCTTCTACGCCGAATAAATCTTCAAAGGCCTTTCCTTTACTCCTTGTCAAATAAACATCTATGTTCGCAGGCAGCCCTACTCAAGCCGCTAGCCGTATCTCTCATCCATTACATCCACGAGCGCATCTAATCTCATCTTCGAAGATTTATATATCAATCCTTCCTCGTGCTACATCGATTCGAAATGCGAGTTATACTAAAGTCATACATCAAACGCACTCACGCGCATGTGGGGAGCTCAACACTTTTTATCCAGCGGTTTATCTTAAACCTAATCAAAGCAGTTTTTGTGTTAATTTCAATCAACGATCTGACAAGCGATTAGTTGGATTTTATCGCATGTCTTTTAATTGACTGTCGGCCAAATTAATGTCTTAATCAAGCTATTAAATTGGAGGAGAAAGGATTCAATGGAGTAATAAATACGTCACGTTTATACACGAATGTTACAGAAGTAGTTTGTATTTTTCTGCGAATTATACATACATGTTGGATGATGCATGTGGCCTGTTTAAAACCTGGTCAACTGGTGTATTACCTAGAAAAGCTTAAAATGTATACAATTAATTTATATATTGATAGAATTTACTCGTTACTTAAGAGCATACACGAAACCTTTAAAAGCTGGTAATTCTGTAACAGTACTTCTTTAGATTGGTCTTATATTTAGAACAACATCAGCATTATTAAAATACCCGTTAAAAATACACACGAAGACAAATATACACTCATTCGTATCAACAAATTCTAAATTTAGGACAGAACCTTGAAAATTTGGTATTTCCGTACTAATTCTACTATGGATTGGTCCTATATTTAGAACACATTAAGAATGATTAAGTTTGTATAACTACAATAGTTGTGTTGTATCAAAATTATTGATCATTATGGAGGTGGAGCAAATCAAAATGTCAGCTTTGGTATTCTTGAAACCATTTATGTATGATTTTATGATACTGATCTCGATATAATCGGATATGAGCAATTCAGCTGCAATTTGACTCAGTTGACTTGTAAAACCCAGCACGACGCCATAACATTACACTGTTAGACGTTAAACAAAATTGTTGTAATCTTGCCAACTATTTGCAAAAATATAATTATATTTTTAAACTAAAAAATGTCCTTCACTTCAAACGTTTTGCCAACTTTAGAACAGAGATTGAAAGACTGTATACAGAGACAAATTATTATTTTTCATCTTTTCTACACTAATTATTATTGAACGTCTCTGAAGCAGGCTTTCTGCAACTTAATCTGAGAAATAAAATTTTATAAACCTAAGAAATGATGTAATCACCAAATGATGCAAAAAACGGGAAAACGGAAACGGGCGATGACCTGGGCCATTGGCAGCCGAAACCACAACGCGTGAGAAGAATAATTTCTCAACCGTCCGTATACCTAATTCTTTCTTCAAGCACGTCTGCAATAAACTCGTTTTTACGATGCAAGGACACCATATTCGGCATATTACGTCATTCACTACTTCAACCTAGGTACGCCTACGAAGTTAAACAACCTTTTCAATAATGGTCATGACTAATTGACACGTCATGAAGGCATTGAATCCGCTTAAGCTTTATTAGGATTGTATAAGAACCTAAGAGTAGGCGCCAAGCATTCATATATTCCAACTGCCAAGGATTCGATACATTACAGACTGGTAGTAACAATAGGTTTTTAACATACGCAAAAAGTGAGTAATAACGATAAATAATACAAAAGTGTACAAGGTGCCAATTATGAGCTAATCCGTATCCTTCTAAGTTTAAAAAAAAGTAAAGTTTTTAAGGTGAGATAGTGGTCAAGGGCGAGCCTATCAATACATATAATAATTCTGTAGAAAAGTCATTTCTGTACATCGAAAATATTATAATATCAGCTAGCATTTTTGGAATTTTTGTCTGTTTATTGTCTGTTTAGTTGTGCACGCTTATCTTATGAGAATATCTGATGGGCAAATAGCAAATAGAAATACGGTTTTAAAAGCAACTATTAATTTAATGAAGCAGTAAAAGTAAATGAACTTATTAAACATACGTTTAATCAAATGACACAATGTCAAGTGTAGCACGTTCCCTTTCCCTATGATAGTCGTAAAGGTCATCTTGGCTATCACATCCGTTTCATTTAAGTGCAGCGATATGAACATATTAATGTTCATAGAATTTTTCAATCTGAAAGTATGTATATATTTCTGACATCATCGGGATTTCCACTATAAAGGTCATTTCAAAAATAAAATCGAAGTTCGAATCGAACGAGGTTGTGATGACAACACGTCACACTAGCTATGTCGTCCCTATCCTTTATAGGTCACTTTCACTAATACGTCACTTTGTACAGGTAGTCAGCTTCCCAATTTGTCTCAAGCCGTATTACGTCTCTTTCCCAAATCGTCCGACGCTTTGTTCTTTGTACTGTAAGGTACAAAATGAGAAAAAGAAGAGGTTGGTTGCCCGTTGGCCTTATTATTAATAACAAAAAGCTGGATTTTATCATTAAATTTCATATTTTGTTTTTCGGCGATGTCATTTTATTCTTTCTTTTTTATTTCATCCTTTTTTTTTATCAAAGCGATTTTTTTTCTGCTTCAACTTCATGCCATTTAGTCTCTTCCTAAATATTAAGTTTACTTACTTACTAAAAAGTAGTATAAGTGTTTTTAATTTTTTTTTTTGCTGTTATGACAATGTTTAGATTTTTGTGCTTAAGTGTACATAAGCGTCCGATCGAATGTGACCATCACCATGTAAATGATTTCAACCTAGGACTAGCTATTGACAAGCATTATCACTGTCAATAATAGCTATAATTATGTTACTTAACGTCATCTCACGCAGGACGTTCCCCATCTTGTGCGGAGCGTCACCACATATGCAATATATAGGTACAAATTGATAAATGCTGCTAAGAGATTTGTAAATGATTGTGAAGCAACCATGTATATTAGATACGTTAACCTTGTGCCCAAACTAGACCTAAGAGATATCTATCAAACTTTCTTTCTCTCTACTTCTCTATTTTCGAAACTGTGCGGAACAATTAAGCCACTTAACAATGCCAAATTTACGTAACTTCAGCCGTCTAGGAACCACAAGTGATTGCGCTTGTGAATCAGAGCGGTCTTGCGATGGTGGAGCTCCACAGATAACCCTCGGACCGTGAACAAGTAGCCTACTATGATTTACTGACACTTGCTTAAGAACTGACAGATTCTGGGGCACGAAGAGATGAACCTCTAACATGAATATCAAGCTGAAAAGTATGTAGGTACATAATCTTAGCTTCTACATAATATTAGTCATAGCCATCGTATCAACATCGACCAATGTACAGAAACGTAACAGAGCAGAGTGTTAAGAATTCAACACGTATAAAACTTTAACATTGTGTTTTTACTCGACTCTGGCAAGGATTGCCTCGTTCTCTCTTATTCTTTGTTGCACACAAAAATGTACGGATAGAATACATTAGGACAGCTTATGAACAAAGGCGAGCTTAACACAGAATTGGGTTCTCTAACAGCAGTGCCCTAAAGAAAAGGTCAGAATACGTAATTGCTCCAGTTAAAATTGTTCAGTATTTAAAACTTTACTTATATAAACAAAACAAATATGTCGTGTACAAGACACAATATCTGTATAAGTCTAGTTAACCGGATGACCATAACAGTCAAAAGATTAGGATGAAAAGAACGCCAGCCACTTCGATTCACGAATAATTGTGTAACCATGAGTCGCCAAAAGAAAGTCCATGTTGATATTGAATTAGAATTCCATTACTTTCACGAGAATGCCTTTGTTTACTAACACCGCTCTAACAATGGTACTCATTTACAATAGACCAAGACATGAGAACAATTCGAGTGACGTCCAGTGTAAACGTAAACTGTTGAATCACTGGTTAGCAGTTTCAATAACTTGGTAGCTAATATTGGGCGATTTTGTAACCCATAGAGTGATAAACAAGCAGACGACCCACCAGCCGGTCTATTCTACATAAAGCATCTCACCGTGAAGACTAAGATGGAGTGAGTTTGAGACGTAATTTCTCCGAAACTGTTAAAACTTTATATCATGGGAGAATCTTCTAATAACGACAACATTAGTATACAGTGACACTCTTCAACGCAGGACAGAAGAGTCCTTCTTTACCTGAGTTTCCACGGGCAGCGATTATACAATAGATAGATACCAGGAGAACAATAAGAGCAGGAGGATTGTTGTTTTGTAGAAGGTCTTTGTTCAGCAGAGCTATAGAAAACAAATAGGATGCCTCGTTCAACCTGATCGACTCCCAGAGCGAGAAATATTAAGGCTATATCATCATCATCATCATAATTTCTGCCAACTGGCTGCCAAAAAGTTAGGGATCCTTGCAAAGGTGAGACGGTACTTCACGCCAGAACAGTTGCTCAACTTGTATCAAACGCAAGTTTGGTCATGCGTACGGAGTACTGCTCTCATCTCTGGGACGGATCTGCCAAGTACCAGCTGGATGCACTAGAGTCGATCGAAAAACGGCCCATCTCATCGGCAATGCGAAACTGGTCGAGTCAAGGCTCCAGAGCCTTGAACATCGGCGCCAATTTGCCAGTTTGTCGGATTTTTCTCGGTTACATTTCGGGGAGTGTACGTTGGAATTGCATGAACTAATTCCTCCTAGCCCTTTCCATCATCGGACTACAAGACGTACGGCGATGCGTCATCGGTACATGGTGGACGTCTCACCCATACGCACCAAACGTTTTGGGAATACTTTCATTATGCGTACAGCTAAGGAGTGGAATTCCCTGCCGGAGTCTGTCTATCCTGATAGCTACAATCTGGGAGTCTTTAAGTCAAGAGTGAATAGGTTTCTTCTAGGTAAGGATGCCACTGTTCACTGCTGCGCTGGAGGATGTCTTCAAGGTTCTGGACTGGAGGGGGCTGGGCATCAACGTTAATGGCGAGTACATTACTCACCTTCGGTTTGCCGACGACATAGTGGTCATGGCTGAGACCATGGAGAGCCTCAGTAAAATGCTCGATGACCTCAGTAGAGCTTCCGAAAGAGTGGGTCTTAAAATGAACATGGACAAAACCAAGATCATGGTGAATGCCCATGTAACACCCACTCCTATCAAGGTCGGAAACTCTACTCTCGAAGTTGTAGACGATTATGTCTACCTGGGACAAACGGTCCAGGTGGGTAGGTCCAATTTCGAGAAAGAGGTCAACCGTCGAATCCGACTCGGCTGGGCGGCGTTCGGGAAGTTGCGTGGTATCTTCTCGTCCAATTTACCGCAGTGTCTCAAGACAAAAGTCTATGACCAGTGTGTGTTGCCAGTGATCACCTATGGGACCGAGACGTGGTCGCTCACAATGGGCCTTATCAGAAAGCTCAAAGTCACCCAAAGGGCAATGGAGAGGGCTATGCTCGGAATTTCCTTGCGTGATCACGTCAGGAATGATGATATCCGCAGGAGAACCAAAGTTACCGACATAGCCCGAAGAATTGCCAAACTTAAGTGGCAGTGGGCAGGGCACATTGCTCGCAGAACGGATGGCCGATGGGGCCGAAAGGTTCTGGAATGGCGACCGCGAACCGGAAGACGATACGTTGGAAGGCCTCCCACTAGGTGGACTGATGACCTGGTTAAGGTTGCGGGAAGGCGCTGGATGCGAGACGCACGGGATCGGTCAATGTGGCGACGCCTGGGGGAGGCCTATGTCCAGCAGTGGACGTCTTTCTGCTGAAATGATGATGATGATGAAGGATGCTACATCGTTGACCACATCATCGCTTACCATCAGGTGACATAGTGGTCAAGCGCGAGCCTATCAATAATAATTAAAAAAAATGAACAGCCGAAAGTCGTTCACTGCTGGACATAGGCCAAGCGTTGCCATACTGATCAGTCCTGTACTTGTACGTACGTCCACCGGACCGCCGAAGGCTATATACCAACTGATAAATGCACAGAATTTTTGTTTTTGGAATTAATCGTTCGTCATTTGTTTTGTTTTGCGAATAGTAAAAAGCTAGTACTTGTAGTTAGCTGGACGGACTGGACAGGGTGTGTCCGGACGTATAAAGTCTCATCGCCCGAGGAGGCTCTTTTAATGCATCCGGCTCTTTTATGCGGCCTTTGCCAACATAAACGTGTTGCCGTGTTGGGTATGGACTTCCTAGAAGACCAGTGCGAATGCTGCAATAAGTGTACGCTTTGTGAATATTCCTTTAATTGCTTTTGTATGCCTTAGCCATCACTGTATGTACTGTCAGTATGCGAAGTAGAATCCTCAGATGTTAAGTCTAGATCAGGGATTACGAACCTTTATTAGAAAACGAGCCATTTAATTGTTTATTTTTATGAGACAATGAAGTGCCACCAATAAATTTTTACTTTGTCTTAATTGACAAAAAATAAAACTCTAAACCCCGAGTTTCTTAGCTCTAAATTATCGCAGAATTAATACAATTATGCTATGAATTGATCAATTCTTTATTAGCACCCAGAAATTCCTACAACAATTCTAATATTTATTTACAGTTTTATGTTGTATGCAATTTTTTTTTGTGTTTATATATGTTAAAAGTAGGAGTTGGTGCCATTTCTGCTGTTGCAAATTACCTAGATTTTAAATAACCAAATTTTAGCGTGCCCAAAATATTTTGTCATGTGCCACCACAGGCACGCGTGCCATAGGTTCGCCATCCCTGTCCTAGATGATCCTACTTCCCAAGCTAATAGAATAAATCAATATGGATATTTGACAACCTCCCACTTAACGAAGAGGACCGGCCGACCGGAAACTAGGCACTCAACCAACACTTCAACAGACCTATTGAGAAACTAAAGGGGGATAAGTGTCAAAGATCAGCGCACATGTAGTTCAGTGTTTGTAAGCCATTATTACGTTTTAGCACTTCGCCGACTCTTACTTGCGGAAGTTGATAAGCGACGAAATAAAAAGTACCCATAAAACTGGTTCCGCTACTAAGGTAAAAGAGTACGACAGTTATTGGATAATCATTGATTTTAAGTCAAAAATTACAATTCATCAATTCAACAATCAGTAGGCCTTCGTACCAGCCACGGGTTTCACAACGAATTACAACACACATACCGAAATGCAACTGATACGAATGACATGGATCGCAATCCAGCGAGACCAACCGGCTTTACGTTACCTGTACAATGTTAACTACATACTATTAACATTAGGCATACACCAGACATTCCACAAAAACCGGCCACAAAAGAAAGCCATCTTCACGCACGACTTGTATCGATCTCAAAGATATGAAACGTGACTAAAACTGAAACTTATTTGGCAGTGAAAACCAAACGCGTCTCAAACACAAGAACCACATTGCGCAAATGCCAATAAACTAGCTCTAGTTTTCAAACTAGAAAACTATTCTCTCCTAGACATTTATGCAATTTCCTCAAGTTACCTTATTATAAGATTCAATCAAAAAATAAGTTGCAGTGATTGGATTCTTGTTATCAATGCAATGGCAAATCTAGGTCATAATCACAAACTTAAGTAGTTGAAGCCAAAACAAACCTATTTAATAGTTTCGATTACGAGAGACAAAACAAGGAATGAACTTAATTGTTTAAACCATTAGATAAGTGATTGTTAATCGGTAACGTTACGGTAAAGTTGTACGTTTCCTAATCTTATGGCGAAGGCGAGTCGCGTTCTAATCTCAGAAATAGCATCCAGTAACGCAGACGAAGCAGTTTTGCACTTCTATGACCTTTCGACGGCACGCAAACCTCGCCTGCGACCAATCGGAATTACTATAAAAAGAAATAGAGCTACGATTGGATATAATAATAGAAACGAACTGAACAAAACTCAGAACAATTTTGATAATATCTTTGTGTTTTCTTTCCAGATTCCGCGTCCCAGTGAATTTATTTCGAGAGCTGGACTAAATTTCTGGTAAGCACTTACTTTTACGGCAAACGTGTTGGTTTGTAATAAAATTAGTAATGAAAAGGCATTCCGGTCACGTCTTGAGCATCCGTCCCTGCGGCATCCGCACTTGCACGACAGTTTTTGTGAGTGACAACATGAAGCCATATCCTCTGACGTTATATGGGAAATGCAAAAAAATCCGGAAGTTGTTTACTATAAATAGATGATCCATTAGCTATGTATTTTTAATGAGATGAGTATTATACAACAGTGGTTGCTTTTTGCACGGTTTTTTACATTGTTGGTGTGACGAATGTGCAACGCCGAATGCCGGCCATAGTTGCGCAACTTGAGGTCGATGCTCCACCGCTCCCACAGCCATCGATCTACTGAAACTGATTATTCTTTTATTGATGCTGGCTCACTAACTAGCCAGGTATCGTCTGGTTAAACACTAGCTGTTTCTTTTTTAATATTCATCGTTTAGAAAGTAGAAACATCGATCGCTACAGCTTGTGAGGCGTAGCATAAACGAGTATGGAATCTTTAATGTTTTCTATATTGGACATAACATCGCCGTTCAAACTGCGAAGTAGTGCGAAGCCCAGTTTTTTTTAATTCAATGTATGATTTAAAATTCTCACCGGAGGATGTAGCGTGCCAACTGCCATTGGATCTCAAGGCCATTATGCAAATGAGTATGATGCATTTGTTTTCGGTCTATTTGGTTTCTATTGAATTTCTCAAATGTTGTATGTCTGCTATTGGTTAAACGCGGAGTGAGTCTACTATATTGCGAGACTGAGTTGAAGTATCTTAGAGAAACAGTGTTTTTTAGTGTAAAGTTGCCTCAATTCTATCACAATACATTTATAACAACAGCTGGGAGACACAAATGGAAATCTCTTTGTATCTAAACAATCGCTCAATTTCTTCACGACATTCTATCTCTCTATTGAACAATGTTTCATTATAATAATAAATAAAGTTGTCCTACTCTTATTCTTCAGGTGATCAATTTCATCATTTAATTCTAGAGAGCTATTAAAAGTTTGATGAATTTAAAGAAAATTGTAGTCAGTATAAAGAAAACTTTTATCTGGGTATGCAGTACTTAACTTTGAAGATACAATATTTTTCTCTGTAAGTTAGTGTGTACGAGGCAGTAAAACAATATATTACATTAAAAATTTAACTCCGGCTTCCATGATTTTCGACGTGCATTCATTTCCACTAGTTATTTATAACGAGGCGAGGGTCGAAGTTTTCTGTTTAAAGAAATACAGGGCCTTCAGGCCATTGCATTAATAAAGCAAATTTTTCCTCTCAAGATATATGTTTCCTAGTTATACCAGTTTAACTGTATTTTCCATGTAATGATGTAACTTATTTATCAAGATTAAGGTAACTAAATACCCTTAAAAATTCTAAATTTTATTTTCAGCATTATGTGACTGTGAGCCTGTATTACCCCACTGATGGACCATGGGCTTGCCCAAAACTTTGAACTGGGTCCATACCAAATACGGGTCATATCTTGTTTATTATCATGGTCTGCTGTAACACTTCCTGCACTTCTGTCTACGTACCAAGTGGTTATTTCCTGTCTATCGCTCGTAGGTTAAGGTTCAGCTTGTTGGACTGCAGGCTGGGTGTTTTTCATAGATTAAGTGTAAGTTCTGCTTCTACGACATCATTATCATCTTCGCGCTCTTGTCCCTTGTTACTTGGGGTCGGCAGCATTTTTTATTTCTTTCTGCCCTGCCATGCTATGATGACGCTACCATTCATTCGTTTTTCTTTTAATAATTTATATGTTTCCCAATTTTTTTCATAATAGTTAAGTTTAGGTACGACTATTGTTTTCTTGACTTTTATTGGAAGGGTCCTTCTTATTAGACTCTGTCAGGTAAGGTGTACCAAATAAAATACGGACATGTGTGATATGAACATAGAATTTGTTTTAATTATTTACATACAATAATGATCTGGTTCCGTATACATGGCAAACTATTGCATGGCGTACGTTTCATTATTATTGATGTTTATCATAAAGACAGGATCTGGTTTCCGCAACTCTCTAGTAGTTAATAAAATCACATCATCCTCCTCGCATCGTGTTCCTCATTACTGAGGGTCTTGATTCTCCGGTCGTGGTAACAAATTTTCCTTTACCAGTTTGCGCCGGACTCGAGTCTGACCATCTGATTGGACTGCGGCCTCTAGAACGTTTCTCTTCGATTTTGCCAGACACCATTAGCTGTTCAAGGTCTTGTCCACCCTTGCCAGCAATGTGACCGAAGAACTCCAAAATTCAACGAAGGCAGATCGTGGACAGTCTGATCTTTATGTTCAGCTCGCGGAGGATAGAACCATTGATGCGAAAGGTTTTCCAAGGGATTTGTAACATCTTCCTCCAGCACCACATCTCAAAAGCATTTTTGCGGTGATGATCGGCTTTCTTCAGTGTCCACGTTTCGGAGCCGTAGCTGAAGGTGGTAAACACTAGGGACTTCACTACTTTTACGTGAAATATTTCGGTAATGTAGCATTTTTGGTCATCCCTATACGTCTCCTAATGTCCTTTTCGCTGCGTTGCTGATATTGGCACCCAGGTATATGAAATCGCTAACAATTTCCAGTAATATAGCACCTGTAAGTTGGAGATTGTTTGCGCGATCCACTACCATTAATTTGGTTTTTGCATGATTCATTGAATAAAGTTACGTTGAACAACAAATTATTGTAAAAGGTAAACATGTAGGTAGGCATGTAGCAGAGAGGAGAATGTGGAGATGGATGTGCGGAGTGATGAGAATGGATAAAGTGAGAAATGAGTATATTAGAGGAAGTTTGAAACTGGCGCAAGTGACGGAAAAGTTGAAAGGAAACCGTTTGTCCTGGTATGGTCATGTGATGAGGAAAGAAGAAACGCATAATGGTACTAAAATAGTTATGAATATAAACGCCATCCATCCAGGATGGAGAGGGAGAGGAAGGCCAAAGAAAAGATGGATGGACTGTGTGAGGTATGATATGAAAGAAAAGGGAATCAGTGATGCGATCAGGCGTGACGGGGGACAGGGCGGTATGGAAGAAGAAAACGTGTTGCGCCGACCCCAAGTAACAAAAATGGGACAAGGGCAAGAAGATGATGATGATTGTAAAAGGTAATTTGAATTTGATTTGTTTTACGTTGAACGAAATTTTCTTCACTAATTTATGTTCAGTGTGTCAGTTAACAGTGAGCTTGTGCGGAGATTTACATATTCTTATATTTTCTGAATAAGTACTATACTTACCGAAATTATCGACGTATACAACGGCTTACAGAATAAGCAATCTGAAGTAGCAATGAGCCCGCCATATTGGTCGTAGAACCCATGACCGTTGGGGTAGACGCGTTCTTGAATGGAGACCGCAAACTGGTTAACGTGTGCCTTAACTGGTTAAGGCTAGGTTGAGCGACGATCTTGGGAAGGTGGCTGATAGCAACTGGATGAGAGTTCCCGCAAATCTAAATAAATGGCGTGCTATTTTTGAGGCCATCCAGATTATAATTACCACTAATAGGTATGATTATTTATAATTCCTGAATAAGAAGGTGAATATCAGAAGATTACTACAGATTATAAAACGTATTAGAAAATGTCAGCTCCGAAAATAAATCCATTCACAGGTCTTTAATATTATAAGTGTTAGATAATTAAGTTAAAACCTTTTCTTTTTATATCTGGGCACAAATAATTAAATATTGCAATGATAGCCAATAGATAATCCAATTCTATATTTCTGAACAATATTTATTGCAATTTTATTATAAATGTGGGTAAACGCTAAAATCAACTTTCACAATCACTTCGACACAATATAAAAGTATCGTAATTGCTGTCGCGAATAAATGACGTTTACAACCATTGCAATGCCTGTCTAACAAAGAGTGGTTTTGTGTTCCGTGTTCGACTATTATCGATATACCGTTCTTGTTGCATAATAATTATCAATGAACTGGTTGAAGCGGCGCCGGCGCAGTCGATGGCTGCATTCGGCCCTCGCCGGTAACGAATCCTTACTACCCTTTAAAAAAATGTAACCTAAAAAAGCTTATGCTATTCTAACCTCATTTGTGAGTGCCAGTGCGAAATAGTATTCATATTTTAAAAGTGTGTGCAGTTTTAAATTAAGAACGCGGTAACGTGTGTGGTTACAATAGTAACAAAAGTGCTTATTGTGTGTTCACGTCGTCGCCAGAGAAAGTTTACACAAATGCTTTGGATCTGGAAACTCTCGGCGCTTGCTAGGATCACGTAACTCACTGACAAATATTTTAATAGTTTTTACGAATATGAATCTCACGGCGTTAATATAAGTCTTATTCAAATATCTTATGGGGTCTTCTGAAAATGATCAGATCATTTTTGTAAAGAAAGACACGCTTCCAATAATTTGACCATTTAATATCAAACCTAGCCAAATATTTTTTTTATATAATATGGCCCTAAAATTAAGGTACATAGGATATAGGCTTGGATAATGTATGGAGGTAAGCAGTCATCCATAAAGTTATCGAAATCAAAGGAAACTTCACGTTGTTTTTGTATTAATGAAACAAATCAATGCTTTGGTTGGGTAACTCGAAGGACGTACAAGTTTTGCGTAAATCGGTCACAAGGAAACGGCAAATTCACTTGCGTGTATATGTGAATTATTAAAACAATAATATGTTTTTTTATCGACAAACAAAAGAGTAGCAATCACCTTTCAAATTTACTGAGTTAAAACAAAAGAGACATTATAATTTGACATTGTGTGACTGTTTAAAACAAATTATTATGTTTTCATTCTTTATGGTTATGTTTTTTGCGAGTATCTTGTATGCATGTATATATTCTTTATTACCTCGTATCTTTCAAACCACTTGACGGATTTTTATAATTAAGACATCGTTAGATAGGTTTTGGCCGCTCAAGTGTTCTTGGTTAAGTGTCATTAAAAAAAAGAATCATGGCGGGTTTTGGACGCCATATCGAGTGGGGTATCTAAATGAAGGATTTTTAAAGGTGATTTCAAAAATATATATCACTTATATATTTAAAAGCCATTCGAAAAACAAAGTATAAGTAAAAAGTTGTAAATAAAAAAAAAAACAAAAAACCCGACTGCAAAGATGTAAACAAAAATAACATCATGCTGTGCAGTCGCAGGATATTTATAGTTTTGGTCAGCCAGTTCGCGAATATGTATCCTCTGACTGCACAGTGATATTCTTCTTGTTTACATCTTTGCAGTCGGGTTTTTTGTTTTCATTCTGTGTAAATTTAAGATCAAGTGCCCTATGAACAATGAGATAAATGTACTTTTTACTATAAATGTATTAGAAGGAAATTGTATTGTCATAATATAACGAACAAGATGATGAAAATAATAAATCCATATACAAAGTTTAAAACCATATGAGTCTATGACAGTTATGTGACAACAATTTACCATTTCATTTAGGATGGCCAATATACATGCAGAAGTTACCGAGTCTTATCCAGTGATCTAAAAACCCAAACAACATCTAGATGTGGCAAAAGATACACTGACGTGCAATAGTATTGTACTGACATCTGCTAAGATGCCTGTTCAGAGAGCGTAAAGCATTCGTACGGGTGCCATGTCCGTGGATTGTCTCAATGTAACCGCAGATTCAGTGGCGGCCTTAGGGGGTGACGCGCAGGGCAATCGCTCGGGGCCTCGCTCTTGTTGGGGCCCCGTGCAACATACCAAAAATCTTACAATTTAAACTTTATTTTATCCTACATCATCATCATCAGCCTTTAAACGTTCCTACTGCTGGGACACAGGTCTCCTCTCTGTGATAGAGGGAATGGGCCGTAATCTACCACGCAGGCCCAGTGCGGGTTGGTGGATGTCACATGTCTTCGCATTTTTGGTTCTAGGACATGTTGGTTTCGTCACGATGTTTTCCTACACCGTTTTTAGAGTAGTGGTGATGAAAATAATTTACACAAAGTAATTCGCCTGCCTAGGTTCCAACCCACGACCGACTCGTAAGTTGGGGCCGTAACCACTGGACTACCACTATTTTATCCTTAGCAAACAGTTATTCGAACAATAAAATAAAGTTGGTTAAGTAGATCATAGTAAAATATTAATTAAGTTTTGCATTTCTCGGCTATCATCATTCATCACATACATTGTAAAAAGGACAAGGGCCTCACAAATATCGCAAATATTACTAAGATTACTTGTAGAATATGTAGCTTACAGCTAATATAATTACTTACTATAGTTTTTTGTTCATGTGGTGTTTACCTATAAGTAATTGTTGCACTGTGTAGAGTTTATACGTATGTATTATTTTTGTTTGTAGATTAATGTAAACAATTGTTGGTAGAGCTAATAAATAAAATAAAATCTGCCGCCTGCCCAGACCCTCGCAATAGTTAAGGCCGCCCCTGCCACAGATCATCAGCTCATAGATGCGTTTCAATCTAATTCATACGTCGTCGTATATAATAGTAGGTTTACAGATGATGTTGAGTGCCAGTTAGAAACGTGCAAACAATCAAATACCGAGCCGAGTCTAGCGACAAACATATAATTAAAACTGTACAAAGATCAGAAATGAATACAGTATGAAAAGATTTCAATGTGTTTTAAAATTGTAATCTTCTAGACAATAGACAGTTAACATGAAGTATTCATCAGCTGCTGCACATATGCCTCCCCCAAGCGTCGCCACACTGACCGGTCCTGTCAACTGTGTCGCATTCACTGGATTCCCATAACCTTTACCAGTTTGTCACTCCACCTAAAGAGAGGCCTTCCAACACTGCGTCTTTCGGTACGCGGTCACCACACCAGAACTTTTGGGCCCCAACGATCATCCGTTCTGCGAGCAATGTGCCCTCTTACTTAAGTTTGGCAATCCTTCGGGCTATGTCGTTTACTCTGGTTCTCATGCGGATGTCTTCATTTCCGATTCGATCACTTTCACATTCACACAAGGAAACGCCGACCATAGTCCTCTCCATTGCCCTTTGGGTGACTTTAAGCCTTCTGATAAGGCCAATTGTGAACGATCGCATATGGAACCGAAACGTGGTCACGATTCGGTTCCATATGCGATCATTGGCAAAACACACTGGTCATAGACTTTCGTCTTAAGACACTGCGGTAAGTTGGGCGTGAAGATACCGTGCAATTTCCCGAATGACGCCTAGCCGAGTCGGATTCGGCGGTTGACCTCTCTGTAGAAAGTTAGACCTATCTAACTGGACCGTAGCATTAAGCATTATAAGCCTATAATGTTCCCGCAGCTGACACAGCTGAACCTGGTATCCTCTCTGTGGCATAGTAGACCGAAATCCACCACGCCCTCCCACTGCGGCGGGTAAGAGTCATGTGAAATGTTAGAGACATGCCTTATTTCCTCGCGATGGTTTCCTTCAAAGTTCCGAGGACAATGGTAATGAAATAATTTACAAAAAGTAAACAGTAGATTGCTATTCACTCATTTTTACATCTTTTTCGTAATAATAAACTTACCTACTCGCTCCCGGTTTCTAAAAACACAAATATTAGCTAACAGACAAAATCAAGTCTAGTAATTTGATTGGCTGCTGCTGTAATTTTAGTCAGTTAATCACAATAGTCAACATGAGATTGACATTCCGTTAGCAAATGTTGCTTTTCAGAAACCGGGTGTGAGTCAGTTACATTGTAACATTATAATACTTTAAAGCCAACACGATAACATAACAGGATCTTCTAATGCAATATGCTCAGAATGCAGACATATATAAGCATAGTCTTTTTCAAATATATTAAATCTCTGTTCTATTTTTGCTACATAGTCAACAAACATCATTTAATACAAAATAAAAAATCCATTTCCTCTGTACTAAGCCGCTCGTCTTACCGGTATATCCGATAAGAAACTCTTATCAAAAGCTATGTCAGCGCAACGCATGTTTTTGCCACGAAACATTAACTTTCCAAACGATAACTACAAAATGCGAAATGAAATACACGAAGGCCATTAAAATCAAACAATAGATTGTAAGAAGAAACAACGGAATATTACCAGAAAGATATTGTTCAAACATGAAAATGTAGACCATTAGGCTATACAATTAAAAGTAAGTGTTCCAACTATATTGATAAATCAAAATTTTTGTTGTGTTCACACTAATTCACAGACTTAATTTACGATGAGAAAATTGTCGACAGTAGATTGTATTGAATAATTAAACCAACTTGAACGAAGCAATGATTTGCCGAGCATAATTTATTCAGTGTGAAAACTTGCGACGGCTTCTATGAATTAGTAGCATATATGCAATGAAAATGTAGGCATTGTTGATGATGACATTGATGATAACCATGTGACAACCGAACGTGAACACACTATAAGCACTGCAAAATAAAACAATAGCCAAATCTGATGCTAACCACTACTGGTTGCTCCAATAGTGGTTGGTGCTCCTATGAGCATGAAAAGAATGAGGAGTGTTAATTAACATAAAGTCATATTGAAAGGCTTTCAATGTAAATTAAGACCGAAGTGATGTGATGAGTGATATCAATGCTGACGTCGATGTCGGAGGTGGCGGTGCTGCTAAGGAGTGACTCTTATGACGTGTTCCGACTTCTGGAAGCCTGGTGGCAAGGACTACTCATTCTAGGAAGACTGGTCCTGTGGTATTGCCGCTTATTGCACCAAGCTATCTGTGGTGGGCAAAAAATATCATTTTATCATAGAAATAGCCTCCAGGAGGCTTATAGCTCTGTATGCTTCTCTAAAGAATTTTCCGATGTTGAAACATATTATATTCTTTTATAACTTTAGTATTATATTCTAGAAGTAATTTTTGCGTTTGTCCTACCGTTAGCGTTAGAAACTTGCCTGACTATGACGATAACAGTAAAAGTAAACACACCATTTCTGTCGCAAAATTTTCACATCTCTCAATTTAGCTACTACAGGTACACTTTGAACTGGTTAGCAATCTTATATAATCTTTGAAATTTCAAACGAAGTTGTCGTGGTGTCACCAGTTTCTGCGGAACATGTCGAATTAGACATTGTATTGCAGTTGCAACAAACCGGAATTGCAGAGTGTATATCAAAGAGGGAAACAATAGCTTTCGCTACAATCCGCGACGCTCGCTGTGTTCTGATTTTGGTCCTTTTTCTTGTACAACAGATGAACTTGCCGTTTGTGTAGTCATTTTATTTAATACTCGTATTTCACAACTTACAGCGGAAAGTCGAAAAATATCAGGAGATTCAGTTTTAAAATCATGTTTCCAATAATCAATTTTGTTTTTCCTACATATTGTTTATTTATTACTGAATAATTTCTCTTTCTATGTTATTTTATAGTTATGTCAGGTAATTTACAGTGTCTCTTTTACTCCAATCGAGTACTAATAAACAGTTTGATAACAAAGATAACCGCTATCGGACATTTAAATTCTCAGCTACTCTACACGGGAGTGGAACAGTTTTACTTTAATTAAGAACATTTAGAATAAAAGTGACAGTGTTTTATCTGAGATGGACTTTATGAATATTTACATGCTTAAAGCAGGTACCAAATTTATTCATGTTAGTAATGATATCGTTTGTTTTGTTAACAAACACGACCGCACACGAAACTCTGAAAGTCCATCTAGACTAGCGTAACCTTGCTGCTTTGGATATTAGTTCTGTAAGATATCACCTCGTTCTCAATGGTTTTGTTGCGTGACTGCTACTTCGGGTCAACGGCCGTTTTTTTTTAGAACATGATATGCAGCTATATGTGGTGATTTTAATGATCTGTGTATTGTGTTCCAGAACTGAAGGTGCCTGAGGAGGCAATGATGGCGCCCAGCGTGTTTCAAAGGACCAAGTCGCCGCGCACCTCACCCGGAAACTTGCCCAGAAAACTACAGGTAAATGTCTGACACAATAACATAACCTCAAAATTGTATCTTGATTGACTGCAAATAATGATGTAATTTGTACTATAGATACGCCAGATATGATTAGTTAGGTGGCAAATGGTGACTGCGATATGTACAAAAATGTATTAATGGAAATCGTAAATATAAAAGGCGCGAAACGGAGTCTGAACCATACCGTACAACGTTGTCGTTATTAACCCAATGGTTGACTGGTAGAGAATGCCTTGTGGCATTAAGTCCGCCTATGTACCACTATTGTACATGAAGTTTAAATAAATAAATACCTAATCACAAATGACAATTCCTTGCATATCTACCTTGGAAGATTCTAAAGTAAGAACCTTGAAAGAAAACCAAATAAAATATATTGTCAACTGGAAAATGTATCAAAAGCGGTACCTGTAACAGATGTCAGTAATGATTCTTGTAGCTGCTGTAATTCGCTGCGGTAATTAAACCAGTGACGTCTGTTATCACTTTTGAAATTCGATCCAGTCAGAATTATTGTTTGCATATATGCGGGTGACTCCACCATATATGTGGAATTTTAAACCCACACTTTCCAGTTACAATAGCTTCGCTTAACGCTAATTTATAAACAAAGGACAGGCGTTTCGCCATAATATCGAAAATATTATGATTTCTAAGATACTTGTTTGCAATGATGAGATAATCGTTTATTTATAGAAATGCTAGCTATTTGCATACGTAGGTAACTAGATATGTGCAGGTTGTCACAAGTTGTCACAACACTATAATAATCTGCTTATTTGTCAAACATTATAGTCTAAGCTGCACACAGTATCTACTTAAAAGATTTTGTCTGTCATTAAATATTAATAATTATGAATGTTATATCTTGTGCCTATAGCACTTACATCTACTTAATTTTGTTTTGCGGCAATATCTAAGACGATTTATTTATTGTTTAGACATTCAATTCTTGAGTTTTCCCACTTTAACTTATTTCAAAATCTATCAGAATATCACAAAAAGCTATACCTTACAGGGCTTCCCTGCAATCCCACTTTTCAAATAACCCATTTATTGTGGTCCATACAAAACCATATTCTAAATTGTTTTCACCCATGTTTCAGAACGGCACAGAAGCGGCCGGCCAATCAGTTCCCACCGCAGACTCCAGTCCTGGCAACTCCATATCTGATGCAGAGAATTTCGAGTGCTACGGCGAGGGAGACCACGATACTCCAGCTAACACGTAAGTATTGTAAACCCTGGAGAGAACGTTTGAGATGAACGACGGGTCGCCATCGACGTTCGCCTTAAGAATTTTGACAATGTTTTGTACGCACATGTAGAACTAGTTTTTATGAGAATGTCTGATGAAAAAAGTCACTAGCGTTACCTACTCATACCTGCCTTTGTAAGGTTGTAACTTAACACTCCGATTAGTTGGTAATAGAAAATGTTTGCTAATGGGAATTATATGAAGAAGGGAAAGTTTCAGGCAACAAGTGCGGAAACAAAAAAAATATCAAATGCAGTCGGAGGATACATATTCGCGTGCTGGCTGACTAAAACCGTAGATCCTCCGACTACATAGCATGTTATTCTTCTTGTTTACATCTTTTTAGTTGACTTTGAAAGCAGTCGCGTTTTTGTTATTTTGTAAATCTTTTTACGAATTTTTAGTTATCATCTTTTTTCGAATTAGTTTCAAACATAGTATAATTATGTTTTTGTAATTACCTCATTTACCTCCAAACCCTTCATTTTGTTACCCCACTCGATGGGTTTGGAAGAAAAAAAACTGGTACCCAAATTCGCCATGTTTGTTTTTTAGAGTTCCGTACCCAAAGGGTAAAAACTGGACCCTATTACTAAGAATCCGCGGTCCGTCTGTCTGTCTGTCACCAGGCTGTATCTCATGAACCGTGGTAGCTAGACCGTTGATCACAGATGATGTATTTCTGTTGCCGCTATAACAACAAATACTTAAAACAGAATAAAATAAATATTTAAGTGGGGCTCCCATACAACAAACGTAATTTTTCTGCCGTTTTTTGCGATAATGGTACGGAACCCTTCGTGCGCGAGTCCGACTCGCACTTGGCCGGTTTTTTATGCCACTTATCTATGAACACTTGGGCGGTCAAGATGTAATTAACGTTGTCTTAAAATATACAAAACCGTCTACCGGTTTGAAAGATTGCGAGGATGGTTGCTAACAAACTTTAATCGTCGTTTTTCATCGTCGATTTTTGCTATACCCAATATTGGAATTTAACAGCTCGCAATGTTAGGAACTGTAATTTTATCTGAGATGCTAGGTAACTGGGCTTAGCCCAGTTTAAAACGACAATTTTTGCCTATTGGCCTTGTTTGTTCTGCCTCCTGCTTGATATGGAAGTGGAATTTATGTTTTTGTTTTCCTACTCCTCCTTTATTCTTTTCTGATTAATTTCGTTGCGGGATCTAAAACAGTTAAATTCATTCGCCGAGACTTCGTCGAGCTTCAATGCCTCGGCGTTCATGAGTTGCAGTGGTTTGGGAATAGTGCGGTGCGATTTTCCCAAACTCTAAATCGTTATATATCCTAAACAGCTATTTAAAATGCAAAATGATGAAAGACGCCTTATGATTTTTAAATACCTATTCAATGATACCCCACTTGACATAGTTTACCGATATTTTATTTTTTTATTTTGAGAAATGGCGTCTGGTTGTGGCTGTGGTTAAGTTTGATTAATGTCATGTCTTTAGTGACACTCGTGAGGTTAAGACAAATCGATTGATCTTCTTCTTCCTCATCGTGTCGATGATTCCATTTTCAGATTTTAATTTAGATGTTGTGCTTCGACCAGAGCTCAGCCATGTCAACAGCCCTAGCGTTGGCCTCGCACAGGTCCTTAATGGTGCAGGTGTTTGTGCACAGAGAGCAGGACAACAGATGGGGCATCGTTTGTGGTGTGGTTTCACAGTCACATTGTGGCTGATCGGAGTACCCCCATCTGACCAGGTTGTACCTACAGCGGCCCACTTGGCTTCGCAGCCTATTTAGGGATTTCCAGGTAGGCCAAGGCAGTTTATGCCCAGCTGGGAGCTTTTCTGCAGGATCCATATAGTCAGTTGGGGGGCGGTATTTGAGGAGCCACAATTTCATAATATATCGATTGATAAGAATCATCAAAATCGGCTCACGCGTTTGGCCTCTTGAACGCCACATAGAACAAACATACATAGACCGATAAACACATTCACTCCTTCGGCAGTCGGGTACAAAAGGGAATATGTTCTTTTAGCCCTGGATGTCGTTAATAGTGACTTAGGAATAATATGTACGGGTTGTGGCTATAATCAATACACAGTCTTATAGTCTTATATTCAACAAAGACAAAGATAGATTATTTCTAGATTAAAGTGAATTCGGCAAAGGAAATAGTTTGGAACCTTCACAAAAACGACTTTACGTATTGCATATTACACTCTGAAAAGGAAAGGAGATGAATCTTTCCATGACCAATATTTTGATGTAGAATTGATTGTAAAGAATAATTGGTTTTCAGTTTTAAGGAACCATTATACATTTTTTATTAAAAGCATTAGAAGACCATTAGTTGTAAGTAAAACAAAATTAAATGATGTCCTAATTATTTGGAAATAAATCATCAGGAGGATGATCGTACTCTTTCCAAATTAGTTTCGCAATACCGAAAAAGTTGAAAGAAATGATTCTTACTCTTTGAAGGTTCCAAACTGTTTCCTTTGCCGAATTATCTTAAGGAATTCGGCTACTGGATCACTAAATTATATTTAAAACACAATACAGAAATCCTTCAAAAATAGCACGGTGAAACTTTAAATCGTAAATAAATATTTATTTACAAGTAATTAACTAACGCTATATGTTTTAGAAATTACTAACAAGAGAGAGAGAAAAGTAGGTTTATAGTATCTGCTTCAGTCAGAACAGTGACTGTATTGACCTTTTCCAGTCTATTTTGATGAAACTAGAAGTAGTCGATATAAGAAGCTAATCTAGGTATATCATTTTGATTTTTGTTTTAATTGTATTTTGATATAATGTGATCTTGATTTCGATTTTAATCTGGAGTTTGGTCGGTAGCATAATCATGTGTGTCTGCTTGAAATTGGATGAGTATAAGAACTCATCTAATTGTAAGTAGGCGACCAATAAGTAATGCGCAAATAAGTAATGCATCATGCATATGCTTATGGCTTATCTGTAAGAAATTGGTACACTAGTCTATATATATATTGGATGTATCTCATATCTTTGTATCAGTGTATTAAATTGTTGGTGAGCCAAATAAATAAAACAAAATCATTGTATCTAGAATTAGTCTACAGTAGGATTACATAAACCCAAACCACGAAGAAATCCAACGTTGGAATTCGGAAATGGTAAAAATGCAAATTAGTTACTTAATGTGGATTTAACCAAAACGTTTCTTCTTTATATTAATTTTAACAATCTATTCCACTATGCATGTGTTGTTATTACTATTATTTAAACTAGAAAATTTGTAGAAACTCTTACATATTTTAAAAAAGAAGAAGAAAACCATTGTTTATTAACCAGACTCGTTAATTTAAATTAGGTATGTATAATTGAATGCATTTATTAAATTAAGAACTTTTAATAATAGCATATCAAAAAATTCATTCATCTCGAAAACGAAAAAACATTCAATTGGCTGATCTCGCAAGTATTGACTGTCAACCGATGTGTTGATTCAGAATTTCAATAACGGTCTTTATCAACTACACAAATTCTTTGATGAAAGCGGAAATTCTTACTGGTGTTAAAAATAACATCGATTTCATATTTCCATTTACTAAACTTAACATAATTAAAGTAAATTTGCATCATGCTGATAAACTGAGAGACTTATGTCTAAATATTAACGTTGATCTAATTAAGTTAAGCAATATTAACATAAAATATCAAAGACAAACGTTTATAGGCAACATAAACAAAGATTTGTAATAGACACAGAGTAAAAATTTTATGTAGCAACATTAACAGCGGTCAACGGTATCGTAAAAAACTTCCGCCAGTTAATTTGGTATATATGCAACGTTGGATTACTGTTTATATATGCAATGATGAAGCCATACGTTTTCTCTATGATTTTTCAACGTTGTTAAATAATGTAGGTCATATGCAGCAATGCTTGCATAAAAGTTGACATAAAAATGTAGTTAAATAGTAATGCCAGAATAAAGAATGAATATTACAAAATATGTGCGTAAAATATGTGTAAGCTCGGTATTAAGGTAGCTGTACCTGGTGGAAATATAATAGCAATAACACACTGGACGAGGTGTAAATAAACTTGCCTATTGGTCAACTATCAATTAATTAGCTACTCGGACAGCTTCATTTAATTAATTATTCAATATTACTGGGTGTTAAGTATGTACTCTCATCATCTCATGTTTTGGGTTAATTTAGCTTCTGTTTGACCTAACCATTCCATGGTTGCCATCCTCGTAGTTATATTATTGTATTGTAGAGAAACACTGTAGGTTTCAGTACTAATATTAGAGCGAGCGCCTGTAAGTTCAAAATCTATGGCATTAATTTCTAAATATAAATGTTGACATTCGACGACAAGCGCCATTTAATGGTCTGGTTGAAACAAAAGATTTGATGTTTACTTTAACTAAATTTTAATTGTATTTTTTTTTTCACAGATTAGAAAACGGCTCAAGAAGTCCTGGCAATCCACTGAACAGACACTCATGGACAAGAACAAGTCTCAGGCGGACACCACCCAGGTAAGTTGAAAGCACTTGAGGATGTAGTCACTAATACAAGTTTTGATAAAGTAGAACCTACAAGTAAAATTTGTTTTAAAATTGAGCCTTTGGGTAACTTTGAAATGGACAAGCAAGTCTTGGTTGACCAGCAGAAGGCAATCCTAAAAAATACAGTTTCCAAAACATGAAACACAGCCAAGCTTTCAAAAGACTTCCAGAAGTGCCTGATGTATATTATGCTTCTAAGTGGCCGACTGATCAAGTGCATTTAGCTGCCTAATATTTCAATTTTAAAGCTAAGAATTACAAAATTGCTAAAGAGTTTATTTTCAAGTGGTTCTGATTCTGCACTTATTGAGTTCACCGCTGTACGCTTTTACTTTCATTTGGTGTTACCTTATTATTTTTTCTTCAGTTTGTGTGGTACCTACTTGGTTTTGTTTTGTTTATTTATTTTGCTATTCTTTTGTTTGCTTTTTACCTATATTTGTGTTATTATCTTCCGTAGCCATCAAGAGAATTTGCCGCATCGGCGATGGGGCTCCATGAGACAGTAAGCTATCATTTTTGTTTTTGCTTTTTTTGTGAAATGTAACGAAATAAAGCAACAAACAGTATTATTTTATGATATTGTTCTAATATAGTTTTATAACGATTTGTCTTTCCATCCGCGTCTCAAATGTTTTATTTTTCCCTTATGTATTATATTCAGCATCGTTTCAATCCTTCCTTTATTTATAAATCTTATACTAATAACGCCTTAATTGCTCAAATATAATTGCAATATTTTGTTACATTCACTTTTTAAGTATTATATTTTTTTCATAATTTATTTTCTGTCATGGGACAACGCAAAATTATTATCAAAGCAAAAAAATACAAATATTTTCAAGGTTCACAATTATTATATGTAAATCATGCAAATTGTAACAACTGTGCAAATACGCAAAGAAGGATCAAACTTCAGACACGAATTATCTCAAGTCTAGTAATATTGAATTATTTGGTACACGTTAAGGACCAAATTTTGCGATGTCCTTAAACCTGTGAGTTACTGTTATTATTTCTTAATTTTTGTGGTTTTCTTATGTTTTCATCTGAGTGTTTTTTTTTGGGTTTATTTCCGACTTGCGTATTTTTAGCCAATGACTTAAATAGCCTTAGTTAACATAGTAAAAATATGCATACGTTTTATGTCGTTTTATTTATCGCCACTGATGTCTAGGGCTATTGTCATAAAGACTGCCACTAATAGATACGAGACAGCAGCCGTCAATCGAAAATCTGCTATACAACGTCCTGGGGCCAATGCTGAAAAACCGGTTAACATCCATCGAAGTAGTTGCCAAATAATTGTCAATCCTATGTCACAATAATAAGGTCCTCTATTATTTAGATAAGTGTAGTATTGTAGTGGCCGTGGTACGTACTATTGTCAGCGTTAAACAATGCCGTCCCCACTATTTTCAGATAGTCAATGAGTCACCTCATCACGTCAGATTTAAACGTGAACAAACTGTAAAACAATTAGAGATTATCGACCTACGCTCAAATTCTCAGGATGAGCATGGGAACCGAAGCAATATTGTAGTTGCTAGTAAACAATAATGAAGACTCTGGGAACGTTCGTAATGTTCTTTATTTAAGCTACATTTACGATCACAGCGAACGTTACAACATAGTATATACTTAGTACCAAAGTGAGTACAGATGGCACTACTCACATCCAACATAATATCAACTTCAAAAATTATGTTTACGACTTCTCAAAATGTGTCATTCGTTCCAGAAAAAGTTATATACGATGTTATGCTTAGTTCGCAAGCAAACGAGAAAAATACGGGAACAAACTTATCTGCTTAACGAAGCAAGAGATGATGATATTAGACTTTTCGATTGAACCCCGAACAAGAAAATTACTTTTGCGATAAGCCAAAAAAGTTTGTAATACTTATTTGTGCGAAACTCATCATTAATGGGAGAAATGTTATTGGATAGACACTTCAGGCTGATATCATTTATGTCATTACTAAAGAATTTGTGAAATTCATGGACGACATAAAAACATTGCAGTGAAATAAAAATGTAAAAGATTTAATTATTTATCTATCTGATCATGAATAAGCCTTAGCGTGACAGCTTCCTCTTAATAGATTTAAACTGTTACATTTAATTTTATACATTTACCGGAAATTGAAACCCAATTACTATTTAACTATAATTTTTATAAAGTCGGACTAGGAAGCCATAGTTGATTGTAATGACGAAATGAACTAATATGTTATAATCTCCACACTTCGTAAAAAATATTCGTGCATTTTGTATTTTGTGTAACAGCAAAGTTAGTGAATAACTACTAACTAACTACGCATCGTTATCGACAGCATATTATTATTATACAATGTACAAAAAAAAACAAATACAAACCAGTGCTAGTAAAATGCGGAAAACCTCTTACTTTTTACAATGTTCGTAAAATAAACGACAAAACCTTCCTACACTGCGTTACGTGGCCTGGCGTGTACGAACAAAAGAATAGTTTAGACACCTATATAATTTTGATTATTATGTCTATGTCCGTTCAGAAAAATGGTCTTTGTGTCCGGATTAATTGGAGCTTTGTTACCAACAATTTTCCCTCCACCATCATCAACTGAAAATTTTCTCACTGCCATATTAATATGATTAACATCTTAAAGACACGTATGGATTAGACCGACCGTATTCTTGATAAAATTAAACCCAGAGACAAGTTTGCATAACTTGCTAACGTTTCCTGCAAATTTAACATTTCTAAAGAATAAATGGTAGCGGTTGCGCCACTACACTGGTCGGCAATAATTGTGGTTAGAAACCCAATGCTGAATATTGTAATACTAGGCTTTACTGCTACTGGTCTTATTATTGGTGCATCTGAATTTGGGTTATTAGCATTCATATATAGGCTTATTGACTGGCTGGAAAAGCGTAATAGTTTTACCTAATATAATTGGCATTATATTAAAGACAAACAAGAAAATTTATTTTTGTAGCTAATAATTTTAATAATTCAATAATTTAAAAAAATAGAGCACAATCTCAGATTGAGAGTCAAACTCGCGAGTTCGAATTCTCACCAAGAAAGTGAACTGTCCCGTTCCGGCTGGCAGCGTTCCGTGGTTGCCCAACGGCTCACGCGCCGCTCTGCGATGCTTTTTACTCATAACGCACACATAATCACCAACGAACATCGGTAATTATAATTGTTGTACGATAAGTACATTAATTTCGATCGAAATGGATTAAAGACTATTCGTGAGATTGGCAAACCAACACAACAACAAGTAGGGCTGGTAACTTAAAATTTTATTTTCAGGATTCGGAACGTTTTCCGCTCTTCCAGAACACCGTCCAGTCAATTAGAGTTTGAACTATTGAATATTTAGTAGGTTTGGCAAACAACAAAAATGTCTGGCAATTAATTTTAAAACTAGTCCTAAACCAGTTGGTTTACCAATTAAAATCCGTAAAAAAAAACAATTAATCATTGTCCATTTCAACAAGCTAATAAATTCATTCATCGACTTTCATAATTTGCAGGCAATTAGGCAGTTTATCTTTCAGTAATTTTATAGATTCCAACACCAGCTGTTACAGATGGTATTTCCACAACACGATAATGAGAAAAGCAATCGCAGTGTGCGTTAATAATATCTACTTTGTGTTTAATATCCAGTGTGCGTCTCGCCATCTACAATCTAACTACTTATTACTGTAAAAGTTGGTTTCATAAATGGTATTCACGCAGTCACGATAGGCTTTGCAGAGATTATCCCGATAACTTAGGCATTTGCAATTATCCTTGGTACGGTAACTATATCTATAGCAGGAAAATTGTAATAATGCCACATAAAAATAATAACTATGCTCTAACGGGTTCAAGAGTCAACATTTATTTACTGGAACAATGGTGAGAAACTTATCATTTACCTACATTATTCAATTCTACTTCCTAGCCTTACTCGCGTAGTCACGCATCATACTACTTTAGTTTTTTATCTAAATACCTTGAAACCAGACGCTCGTAACGTGGTGCGACTCGTGGGATATAATTCAGAAAGAAAATAGCAAAACACGACCAAACTATAAAGATCCCTCGATAATTTACGGTCCTATTAAAATACGGGATGAGAAAAGTAATGGTACCTATGAGAATCAAAGTTCGTACTGTAGTGGTCATTCCGAACAATCAAGCAATGTTAGTCGTCCGTGACGCAACGACTGTCATTTTTCACTAAACGCAAGATAATAGTGAAGGACAGAAGTTCAATTTTACATGGTAATTGAAGCATTTAACGGGACCATTCTACAATCCAAATCCAGAGATACCAACTGGACTGAGGCTAATTTAATATATTGTGCTAGATCTATGAGTGAATCGCTTCCAAATAAAAAATGTTCAAGCAAGTTCAAGCTTCTCCGGCTAGGGCAACTACTCGTATCATTTTATTGAGTATGCAGTATTATGAACTGCTGCATTTTTATTGTAATGCGCAGTATAACTGCTCTTGTCTATGGTTGTGTACACTGTTATTTCGTCTTTTATAGAATTATCTACAGCACAACATGCAATATGTTTAATAATACATAATTTATTGTTCACTTCTTTAGGATATTCTGGAAGTATTAGTCCGGTTTTTGAATACGCTTTGGTTAGCCACTAATAAGAATAGCATTGCATTTTTTTGTTGTCACTTCTTCGTTATATCCTCAACACGAACGTAGTCGTCTCCTAAATCTTCGTCAAAATTGAGCAAATTGCCATGTATGGATGACATAATTTGTCATCGATAGTTTAAAACTCCTGCTGTCAAAAACAAATGCAATATGTAACAAACGATACACATTTGGCATTATATTGCATTGCTTTTGGAAAGGAATTCCTTTTCAAGATGTCAATTGCAGTATTTTCTGCAATTTGGATTTGCATGTATGCAAATGCATAAATGTAGAAACGGATGAAGATGCAAATATTAAGTTGCATTAGCATACCCTTCAGATCGCGATATTGATGCGGTTGACTAAGTTATTAGCAGCCATTAGTCCGACCGTCCACCGCCGCGAGCTACTTAATAATTTAATAACGGCAAGTGTTTCGCCAACCATTGTCTGTTCTATTGTGGATAATTCATACCTCGCGGTGTAGTCGCTGACCGGTCCACCGCTGCGTTTGTTGATGCGTCAGTACATCGTGGCTGCTCGCACGAATATACCGAACGCGAAGCCTTCGCGCACACCGCGTGCCATTTCGAATTTCGAACACTTTTTTTTCATTTTTCAACAGTGATGTTAATTTTCTTGTCTGTGCTGTGGTTTAGAATGAAGTGATGTGAATAAAATCTAGTGTCGTGTTCCATGTGACCGGATCTGTTGTATTTTTTATCGTTGCTATTATTTGTTTGTAAAGCTGGAGCGGAACGGTGTTTACATGCATTACAGAAAGCGACCCTACAGGTTGGAATATTTTAATTTGATTGTTTGCAGTAGTTGCAGTTTATGTTACAAAGCAATTATTCAGTGAGGACATCCGTAATTTTAAACATGAATCCACAAAGTATTCTGTTGCAGAAGTAATGGTCTCTGATTTGAAATATTGGTGCATGAATATTGAAGAGCAGTTTTAAATTTGGCTTATTTAATGGACCGATACAATGCTTAGTCAAAACATAGTCTTAGATTGACGGCTCAACATGATGATCATGTTTAGAGAGTTGATACATGATTTGATTTAAATTACAACACATTTTTCTAATGTAATAAAAAGACGATCCGTTATGGCACGATTATGACGTAATCCAACATTGGGCTGTTTTATTGTCACAGCAAACACAACAGTAACAATGTGTACGCATGAGTATTTTATTGCTAGCCACGGCATTGTGTTTTCAGCGATGCCACTAATATATGCCTCTCCTATAAGCGCACGCATTATAATCAGTCAATGTTTTTATTCTGTGGTATCCTGTCCGCCCATACATGAGGCAAAATAAATAAATGTTGATATTGATCACTGTAATTCTATATCCATATCGTTTTTATGAGAATGATGATTTGAATCGTTTGCGTCCACGATTTGGTTTGTTATAATATAATCCTTTTTCAGTTTTTTTTGCGAATATATATATTACTAGCCGACGCCTTGCGGTTTCACTCGCGTAGTCCCCGTTCCCGTGGGAATACAGAGCTAAAAAGTAGCCTATATCACCCGGGGATAGTGTAGCTTCCCAACTGTGAAAGAATTTTTGAAATCGGTCCAGTAGTTTTTAAGTTTATTCGTTACATACAAAAATACAAATCTTTCCTCTTTATAATATTAGTATAGATATAGATGTCAACGGATTTTGCAGACGCCCCGTAATCTTGTAATAATAGTCTCGATATATTGTGAACAGATCATTTCAAATACAATAAATCCTATCCAAATTCAAAGTTCAAAATATGGCCGTGTCTTATTGCGAAGAAAAAAATTACAATATCACGCGATTTATTATAAACTTAATGTGTTTGCAATGGTGACCCATATGTATAACATTTCTGTACGTATCTAACGGTACAGATTTAGGTAGAATCTTTTGCCGGTCCGATATTATGTGTCCTTTCCTCTATACATATATTGTGCGCCCGACCAGTAAGGGTTCTATTATGGAGTGCCAGGAACAAAACGGTTGACACTAATATTTTCAATTGTCACGTACTTGTAAACAGTCAATTGGAGATCTCATTGCCACCGGTGCGGTGGTCACCGGGTGATTACGACAACAATTTACTTTTTTAGTGTTTTGGGTAAAAAATATCGTGGGTGTCGGACTCGTTCTCAATTGGATATTCGAGGACAGACAAATCTTTTAACATCAATTTACAGAATCAAGCTAATTTTCTTGTCGCTTTTTTATAGTTTTTGTTTAATGTCTTTGGTCTCACTATCTAACTAAACAGCTTTCTATCACCGGATTATTGCAAACACCGTACGTTTATAACAAATCTCGCGATGTTATAAACCCTCTGAATTAACTGAAAAACAGCTTTCTAACACCGGATTATTGCAAACACAGTACGTTTATAACAAATCTCGCGATGTTATAAACCCTCTGAATTAACTGAAAAACAGCTTTCTAACACCGGATTATTGCAAACACAGTACGTTTATAACAAATCTCGCGATGTTATAAACCCTCTGAATTAACTGAAAAACAGCTTTCTAACACCGGATTATTGCAAACACCGTACGTTTATAACAAATCTCGCGATGTTATAAACTCTCTGAATTAACTGAAAAACAGCTTTCTAACACCGGATTATTGCAAACACAGTACGTTTATAACAAATCTCGCGATGTTATAAACCCTCTGAATTAACTGAAAAACAGCTTTCTAACACCGGATTATTGCAAACACAGTACGTTTATAACAAATCTCGCGATGTTATAAACCCTCTGAATTAACTGAAAAACAGCTTTCTAACACCGGATTATTGCAAACACAGTACGTTTATAACAAATCTCGCGATGTTATAAACCCTCTGAATTAACTGAAAAACAGCTTTCTAACACCGGATTATTGCAAACACAGTACGTTTATAACAAATCTCGCGATGTTATAAACCCTCTGAATTAACTGAAAAACAGCTTTCTAACACCGGATTATTGCAAACACAGTACGTTTATAACAAATCTCGCGATGTTATAAACCCTCTGAATTAACTGAAAAACAGCTTTCTAACACCGGATTATTGCAAACACCGTACGTTTATAACAAATCTCGCGATGTTATAAACCCTCTGAATTAACTGAAAAACAGCTTTCTAATACCGGATTATTGCAAACACCGTACGTTTATAACAAATCTCGCGATGTTATAAACCCTCTGAATTAACTGAAAAACAGCTTTCTAATACCGGATTATTGCAAACACCGTACGTTTATAACAAATCTCGCGATGTTATAAACCCTCTGAATTAACTGAAAAACAGCTTTCTAATACCGGATTATTGCAAACACCGTACGTTTATAACAAATCTCGCGATGTTATAAACCCTCTGAATTAACTGAAAAACAGCTTTCTAATACCGGAATATTGCAAACACCGTACGTTTATAACAAATCTCGCGATGTTATAAACCCTCTGAATTCCGAACAGAGAGAGCATTTCAGTTACATTATAACAAATCTCAAATCGGTATTCATAATACAACTCACAGTAATTGAGTTTAGTAAGTAAATGGACAGTACCGAAATGGGCCTAAATTATAACGTGATTGTAGACCGCAGTTTGACCTTAAACGTTTTGCTTTGAAAGCATAAATTAAACCCAAACAAGATTGTGACAAGACACATTGTGCAAGAGCTTCTGTTTCCCACAAATTATGTATTACGAAATAAGTGTTTATGTACTATTCGCGTAAGTACGAGCAGGTACGTAACGATTTGAATGAAGCCTTCAAAATTGACCTCACGCTTCATATTAGTCATGAATGCCATCGTAATTTAGAACAAACCAAAACCAAATGTAAGAACCAATGTTTCAAGGAGAACAACGTTTTCAAATATATCCAGGTAGAAACTTTGATTAGATAATGAAGGTGCCAAAAACCGAATGCATATAACAACCTACAGATTTGAGTTTTGGAGTCACTTAATTTGTCTGGAATAAGTCTCAAAAAAAAGAACAAAAGCAAATTTTGAGGTTCATATTGAAACTTTTATGGTTAGGGAATAGTACTAAAGTCGGTAGTAAAAGGAATAGGGAATAAATTTTAGAATTTGAATTAAATATATTTCTGTCTTCATAGTAGAAACTTGGGCCTAATCATTGATACAATCCCGTAATTACTTTACATAATGGAATATATACGACGGACACAACCTTGAACAGCTGATGGTTACTGGCAAGATCGAAGGGAAACGTCCGAGGGGTCGAAGTCCAATCAGATGGTCAGACCAAGTCCGCACATCGTTAAATTCCAGGCCGCACGATGCTCTCCGCGACGCCAAAGATAGTTGTTTCCACGAAGACCAGGGAATCACGACCCTCAGTAATGAGGAACACGATGCGAGGAGGGAGGAATGAAATATAATTAAAATGAAACATTAAATCGCAGAATACCGCGTGTTCAATTGATTATGTTCAGTGGTTATCCAACTCTTAGTATGAATACAATACCTATTCACAATCATCCTAAGATTGTACGCCTATTTAGTTAACCAGGCGTGATGATTTCATTAATACTTCAGAAACACGCAATATATTCAACCTATTTCTTTTATTTAGCGGTGGCAAAAAACTGACAAAAAAGTACAAATTGCCTAGGCATTATGATATAACCGATCGTCACGAAATCTTCGCTAAAGGTTATTCATACGGGGTTATTTCAGCAGCGATATTTTAAAAATAGAATTGTCGGACACACTTCTTTTTTTTTCAACCAGCCAGTACCCAAAGAAAATTTCTTCGAAAATTTGAGTCTTTTTGCACATAGAATTTTAGAACACACGCATTATTTTCATATCATTGCCCGTACGAGGTTATTTCAGCGGCAATTTCAAAATTAGAACTGTAGATGGAATAGTTTTTTACAACCAGCCAGCAACGCAACTTTCTTCGTACTTAGATTCAGATCATTTCGTGGACATACGAGTAGTTGCAACAGCAAAACCTACATTATTTCTGTATCAGTGTCCAATTGATGATCATTACGTTCAGTTGTTAGGTTGGTAGTCAGCTCGTCACTTTCTTGCACAATTTCACGGCGTACGCGCACCCATGTTTCATTTGTTGCCTGCTGATTTCTCCGACACTCCCCACGGACATCCTGGCCGCTTGCATATGATACACTTGACAAACCATGGTAATCGTGAACATCGTGCATATTGCTGACTATTGTCTCTACTGAAGCTTTTACCTTAATGCGTGCATTGAAGTTCATGTTAGTAGGCAGTTCTAAGGTGGGTATTACTTTCTGTCAATATTTTGATGTCATCAACAACGGAATCTGACTCCTTTATATACTCGGACTAAAGTTATGCCAAACCTAAATTTCGAAAAATCTATACTAATTTTATAAAGCTGAGGAGTTTGTTTGTTTGAACGCGCTAATCTGAGGAAGTACTAGTTGGATTTGTTTTTTTTATGTGTTGGATAGTCCATTTATCGAAGAAGGTTATAAGCTATGTAACATCACGCTACGACCAATAGGAGCGGAGCATAAATGAAAAATGTTGCAATAACAGGAAAATTTATGCCGTTTTAAGAGCTTCCGTTGCGTGCGCTGCGTAAACGGTTCAAGTTACGCAAATACCATGTATCATGGAATTATTTATCTTTAAAAGTTCTAAAATAAAGTCCGCGACAGCATATGTCTATCTTTTAAGATTGCCTCACTATAATCTTTTTTATGGTAATCAAATTTGTTCATTTGCGGAGGAGTTTTATCAACATCTATACAGGGTAGGGTAGGTAGGTAGATAGATAGCCAGTTGACGGGAGCAAAGCCGAGGGGGTCAGCTAGTGTATGATAAAACTGCAGGTAACTTGTAACTTTATGCTGCGCTAATGAACTTTAAGTCACCAGGTACTTGCAAGTAATAATTGAGACTCACGAATTTGCTTCGCAGCTTCTGTAAATTATCTTAATAGCCCCTTGGTAAATCAAAAAACAATTGGCTAACGCCGCGAATTATTCAAAGCCCAAAAGTATGGTCGTCGCAGGTTCGTAGCGGTCGTCGTAGCAGCCTGCTACGAAGCTCAAAAACGACATTCTAGTATCCCTTGTTAAATTTTAAAAAGGAAAACTTATCTGTATAACAAAGATTATTTTCCCTGATGCCCTTTATTGTCATTTTAGCTTCTGCCCGCGACTGTCGTCCACGTGGAAGTCGACTACCTATACCAGAAAATGTATCCAGGAATAATTTAGCTTTGAAACAGTGAATGATTTTTTAAATCTGATCAGTACTTCTAGGGATTATCTCTTACAAATTAACAATTTTCCTCTTCATATGCCTCCTTACGCACTAGCGGTTGGCCGCCTAGGCGGTTCATTTAAGCGACCAGCCGCCTGACGCGGTTGGAATAGCGATGGATGAAACCGTGTCAAGCGGTTGGACCGCTCATGTTCGTATGCTGAGCAGGACCCTCGACTCTAGGCTAGGCTAGCTTATGATATAAAATTAATTTTTGATTGTGCTGTTTATAGAAATTCAGAAAAATATTTTACTTATTGTTGTTCTATAATTTTACGAATTTTATTTTACTCAACGTTGTTCAATAGGTACTATGTATTTTTTTTGTTTTTAAGACATATTAAATATAGGCTAATGCACTAAATAATTTCATAAGTTTTGTTCCTCGTAAACATAGGAGGGCCCCGCTGGCGGTAGCTTTGCTTCAAGTGAGCTCAACCACTCTTTCATCTTTGCAGCTATAATGAAAATCCAAATAATTTGAGAAGCACAAAATGAGCACTAAATAATTAGGTGGTGTACAAAGCCCTAGGGTCAAGGGTCCCGGTCTGCTTACATACGTCAACGGAGGCTCGCCGCGGTTGAAATTTTGTGGCAGTTAAGATCAGAAGCGGTTGCATATTAAAATGGGAAAGCAGCTAGCCGCGCGATTTGCCGCTAATGCGTAAGGGGGCTAGATTATGCGAAAGAACTGTCATCATAATCTAAACTAATATTCTAAAGAGTGCAGTGGTGGCCTAGTGGTATCGGCCGCGACTAATAAGTTGTAGGTCGTGGGTTCAAATTTAAACCCAGGCAGGCGCTTTACTTTGTGTAAATTATTACACCACCACTGCTCTCAAAACGGTGAAGGAAAACATCGTGAGGAAACCGCATATCCAAGGAACAAAAATTGGAAGACATGTGACATCCACCAACCCGCATTGGGCCCGCGTGGTGGATTACAGCCCATTCCCTCTTACAGAGAAGCCTGAGTCCCAGCAGTAGGAGCATTAAACAGGCTGATGATTAGGAAGATGATTCTAAAGGACGCAAAGGAAACGAACTTGGTCCTTTTATGCGAAGAGTGCGTACAAGGCAAATGCAAGATAATGTATTCTTGCATAGTGCATTAATGAAAACTTCGCATCGATCGCAATATAGAGTAATTGCCATAATTATGGACTAAAACATAACGTTTCAAAACAAGATCGTCCAAAATTGCTATTGACTACAATCTGCCCGCCAACGGATGACCTAAATGATGCAAGCGTTGTGCGTTACAGAAGGTCGATATTCTATTCAACCTTTATTATTTTAACTGTTAAAACAAAACTATTAACTCACAGAGTAATTAAATGGCTATTCATAAACGGTATGTGCTAACTGCACACGTGTCTCAATTAGTTTTTAGAGGAAACGGAAACGCGTCAGCACTCTGCTGGTAAACGAAAAAATTCTAACTATAAAATTTTACTTGGTTAACCTTGCGAGTTTTGTCCATAAAATATAACGAGGATAATCTTAATCTTTTTTTATTTATTCATTCTTCAACAAATTTACATTTGTGTCGAACAGTGGTTTTAAAAATAGATATAACACAACAATTAAACAATCATCATAAGGTCAGAAAAAAACAAACACCGCATTCCAGATTGGTTCCAACATTATTAGTCTTAATACAGATATAATTATACCAAACAAACCAACCCGACATCAATTTAAAATCAATATAAATTCATTTCAAGAAATTTATGTCAATAAAATTAATTAAGATGTAAAATGTCAGTCATGATAGAATGCCGGAACCATTACTCTAAAGTCACAAAAATATAATCACATATTAGTTCGAACTACTTTTATCTTTGAGAAACTCTTCTATGCTGTAATAACATTTCTTCAACAACAATGACTTCAATTTTCTCTTGAATTCATTTGGTTGCATAGAGTTTTTAAATTTTACAGGCAATTTAAAATCTTAGGTATTGTCGGCTGACCTTCCACATATCGGCAGCAAAAAGTTTCAAATTCGTTTTGCACTACATAACAATTATTCAACACTTGACGCAGTGTTTTTATAAGCACAAGATTATCTCGTATCACACAATTAGAAACGTTAGTCATTCTGCATGAACGTAATCTACAAAAGAATCTTACAATGGATCACGTAACTTGGCGTACATCGTATTATAGTAATAATATGAACTAATTGCTTGACGCGCGTTACCCACATCCATTTTAAAGTATTTCCTTCTTTCTACCGCACTTGAAGAATTCCGGACATGCGTCCACTCCACTCCAGTAATTGCTCGACGCTAACGTGTTCGCATCTACCAGCGTTTGTCATGCAGTTGCCGTGCGACGATATGGACAATTTTCTTCTTTATTTACACAATGATGCAAATTAACTAGTTCAGGGGTTCCCAATCCTTTTCAGTCCGCGGCGCACATACATGTTTACTATTTTGTCTCGGCGCCCTAACCTACCTAGCTGGTCGAAATAACTAGTACAGACAATGCTCTGCCATATCTAACCCCTCTTCCTCTCTTATTTATTCTAAGAGGGGTCAAATAATTCAAAGCACTTACCCTACAATGATCCCTTCTTCACTTTCTACGGCGCGCTTTGGGAACCCCTGAACTAGTTGATTAATTAATTAGCCTATTTATTTCACAAAATTTTACTAACTCTTGAATTCAGGTTCTCCCAAATTGTGCTAAGACCCATTACTTCCAGTTTTGCTTATTAAGCCAAAGTCTAGGTTACCTTAGAGATGCATTAGCAACAGGTATCCATGATTTTTGGTCATAAAGCCACGAAAATCTTATAATCTTGTCAAGTGCATGTCGGTGAAAACCTTTCTGTCAAACAGACTCTTTGAATGAGCTGATCATTATGTTTAATGCAATTTATAACACATTTGCTCGTAAAGGGTCTCTTATTTCACCAATTTCAGTACCGTAATGTATCTTATTAAGTACTTGTGCGTTATTGTAATGTAAAACACACGGTTTATCAAGATGACCGTCTAAAAAAACGGTACTTTTTTAAATCTTAGCAAACAGTTTTTATGTCAGAAAAGTGGTCAACATTTTATAAATAAAATTAACTTAGGGAGATAAAATATAATAAATAGACATTTAATTCTTTAATTTAATTAATTTTGACCATAAATTACAACCATTTATCTGTAACAAAACACAAAAATATTATTTTACTTTATTAGTAATACTGGCTGTTTTTGTGCCTTTGCCTTAAAAAAACACGCTAATGCGCATAATAAAATTCAGAGTTCAACAACAAAGTTAGAGACTTCAATAAAGGAGATGATGGTAGCAAGCAGCAGTTTTTTTTTTGGATGTCTAGCGGTCATAATGATGTCTCTATGAGGCGATTATCCGATTAATTAAACCAATATGATTCAGGTTTGAGAGCTAAGTGGCACCGGTAAATTGATGAAGACGGATTTTGAAGATGCTAAATATCTTAATAGAATTCAATCTTGTAACACACTTTCCAGACAAGTGTGTTAAAATTAAAATATACCGCAGATGCGTACCAACCAACTTAATTCTTAATTAGCTAAGTATTCGTTATTCTGCTACCATGTAGTTACTTACTATGCAGTGCCCGTACCGTGATATGGGCTTACATACTTTTACCGTGATTATAGGTACTTGCGTTGAATGTGACTTACTACTTATTAAGAATTAGATACAGGGTTGAACGTTCGGGTTTCGAACGAGTCACTCGGTAGAAGGTTTATTGATAATTCAATCAAATGACATCCGTTTACTTTTGGTACGCACATGTCTGGGTAATAGCTATTAATAAAGGTTAATTTTGTTGCTCAAGTAACTATTAAATCAAGTATGATGGGCCGCCTCTAGGCATGGATTATCTTTTTCAAAATCAAGTCGTTATAATAATTTAATTCTCTATTGTAATACCCATAATTAAGCGCTCAACAACCCCAATAAAATGTTTTTTAGGTTGGCATCCATTTAATTACTAAAATCATTCTTTATTTTTTGCTGCTTTGATTCCTAGGTAAGCCGAAAAAAACAGACATTTATGATTATTTTATGTGTAAGATATTCACAAAGTTAATGTTAATGCTCATTTGTTTCAGCTCTGGGAAGCGACAACTCGGCTCCAATGTCTTAGCTAGGTAAGCTATTTTCCTTACTTAATTATTCTCGTAATAAAACCGTTCTGTTAGCGCCACCTATCGGTCGCTGCGGGAACAATTCACAAGTAGCGCCATCTAGTAAACCGCGCATACATTACTTACATTAAAACAATGGCATTCGTTACGAGAGGCAAACCTAGATGGCGCTGAAACGTTCTTGTAGATCGCAACAGATGTCGCTGCTAGTTCTCATTCAAACTATCCAAACTTACGACTGCTTAATTCAATGAGTAGAATTTGAGTAACGGATGCTTGTCTAATAAAACGATGCTTTAATGAAAAGTGTCATTGTTTCAGCCAATTATACCGGTCGTCGTCATTTAACTCGTCGGGCTGCGGTTCGGGCGGAGAACCAGCTGACGACATGTACTCCGATGTTTCGTTGGAGGAAGATGTCCAAGGTCTCAACTATAAGGTCAGTGATATTTTCTTTTTATTGCCTTAGATAACTTTATTCCCGTTTTTGAGTCTTAATTGATAAATGGCTTGCGTGGAGTAATGGAGATATGCTCATGCATAATGCGCTACCACGGGGAGATAACGCAGTTACGTAGGACTCCAACCCACTAAATCTCCACGGTGTCCTCCTGTGCTGCTTATGGCGGGAACACGGGCATGCGTTAGCCCTAGTCCGAGAACCCGCCACAGCTGTCCGTCACCAGACCCTCCTCTGGGGAGTTAACACCCAGGAACTAAACCAGTACATGGGCGCCAGGCGACCCTATGTATGGCACCCTTGGTCCCGTTGTGACGGGTCAGGTCAGGTTATCTATCACCTTTTGGCCGAAAGGGGATTGGGAGAGCGGCTAACGCTATACCGACACTCCTCCTCCCCTGCGGCTTCACCGTGCCCGCCATCAGACGGTGGTGATCCCGTCCAGGCCGCGGACGGTAGGGAGAGCGCCGCACCGCAATACCAGCACTCCTCTCCCGCCGCGGCCTCCAACACTCAGCTACGGTGCCTGCCGTACGACATCGCGGCCCGCCTCATTTGCGATGTCGTCGCAACTGAAGCCCCCACCAAACCACGGCTACCTAGCCCACCGCCACGACAATGCGGGAACCCACCGGGGGCGACCTAGTGACACCGTGATTTACGTGAATCTACAAGCAAACAGCTGACTACTAATCTCGTGCGTGGAGCCATTCCCGCCAGTACTTACATAGTGTATTAGTCGTCAGACACTTGCTTGTGAAGAAGATCAAAAGCTATTTATTCTGAACTTGTGGAAGCTGGAATATGGACGTTGAGTTATTCGCCTTTCATTGTTCAGTAATGTTTATGAAATGCACTTACCATATGCCAAATACACCAGACAGCATCAAGTCAATAATTTTGTGAAACAATCGCAAAATTATGATGATACCAAGAATATATTATTATTATACTGAAATCTCGTACAACCTTTTTATAGTAATTATTACGTGATCCGAAGTATCTAAAAATATAATTATTATCTGTCACGAAGGCCCCATAATAGCCATCAACGCATCATTGAATCTTCTTTATTTACTATACAAACCATTCACATCAAACCTATTGTCCTGCCCATTGTGCCCCATGACCTGCACTATCAGCGACCTCGGTACCATCGATAAAACTGTATACTTCTGTGGCCGCTTGTATGAATGAGTTATTTGAATTGGAAAATCAATTCTTAAGTATCCCCTAATCTGAACTACCAAGAACCGTCAATCTTTTTCATAAATGCAAATCTGAATAATGAGTTCCAAACCCGTTTCTATCAATTCGACAGCTGAAGTCATGAACTTTTTTTTGTATTTTCGCGAAGTAGGTCATGCTTTTCATCCTGAAAGAAAATGTCGTGAAAATTCTTTATTATTTTCAAACTTTTTGGGGCTGGGTGCCAGGTAGTATTTTTAAAATTGACCGAATATATTATACTAGCTGACCTCCGCCGCTTCGCTCCTGTCAACGCTATCTATCTACCTACCATGCCTACCCTTCAAATAAACAAACTCTTCAGCTTTATAATATTAGTATAGATGTTGATAAAACTCCTTCGCAAATGAACAAATTTGATTAATCTTAAAAGATAGACATATGCTGTCGAGGACTTTTTTTTATAACTTATATAGAGGAACAATTCCCTCATACATGATATTTGCGTAACTAACCCCAGCAATAGCAACAGCTGTTGAAAATTCATTCAACCAATCACAGCAGATAACGCGTGCTTGACAATTTGTCACATAAATTTTCAGATAATTTTGAGCTGGGAAACTGGGGGTTAGTTACGCAAATATCATGAATGATGGAATTGTTCCTCTATATAAGTTCTAAAAAAAGGTAACTGGGGCTTAAACAGTATTTTTCATTCATGCTCCGCTCCTATTGGTCGTAGCGTGATGTTACATAGCCTATAACCTTCCTCGATAAATGCACTATCCTACACAAAAAAAAAAACAATTCCAACCAGTAGTTCCTGAGATTAGCGCGATCAAACAAACTCTTCAGCTTTATAATACTAGTAATGATTATCATCATACACATTGTGGTTCTTAAAGCATTGTTCAAAGTACAAACAAATAAATGAATCACGTGAGCCCATTCATGCGATACATTATTACGGAGACAATTTTCTCAGAATACTCTAACCAGTAATAGGAAGTTTATCATGTATGTCATCGGATATTAGGTACCTGTGTAAAGTCACCACCTAGTGGATTACATCAACTTCCTTTATGAATATTGTTGAAAGGATTCACCTGCTGAAAAACTCTTTCAGTTACAGCCTAATATTTCAGAGTATTATTTTTCCAACCCAAATTATTTATCCTAGAATAGGAAAATGCTGCTGATTTTCTAGGAATTAAATCAATGATTGTTGATATTTTTAGAGGCATTGACAAATGAGGAGCCATTGAAAACAATGAATGTATGTATATGAATTTCATCTATATACTTAATATTATAAAGAGGTAAAGTTTGTAAGTTTGTGAGTTTGTGACGTTGTAAGGGGTAATCTCTGGATCTACTGAACCGATTTTGAAAATTCTTTCACCAGTAGATGGCTACATTATTCCTGAGTGTCATAGGCTATAATATATTTCCAAAAATATTAGAGATCCTTATGAAAATTGCAATAATGTAACCCAAGGTAGCAAAATGTTGCCTGTAAAATACATTATTTAGTGTGCGCTGAGGAAACTATTGATGATAGATACAAATTTGTAGGTAGGTAGGCAGGGTAGCCAGGGTAGGCAGGGTAAGGGCAGGGTAGCCAGGGTAGGCAGAGTAGGGGCAGCGTAGCCAGGGTAGGCAGGGTAGGGGCAAGGTAGCCAGGGTAGCCAGAGTAGGCAGGGTAGGGGCAGGGCAGCCATGGTAACTATGGTAGCCAGGGTAGGGAGGTTAGGGTCAAGGTAGCCAGGGTAGCCAGAGTAGCCAGGGTAGCCAGAGTAGCCAGGGTGGCCAGCGTAGCCATGGTAGCCAGGTTTGGGGCACGGTAGCCAGGGTAGCCAGAGTAGCCAGGGAAGCCAGGGTAGCCAGAATAGCCAGGGTAGGGGCAAGGCAGCCAGGGTAGCCAGAGTAGCCAGGGTAGCGAGGGTAGCCAGGGTAGCCAGAGTAGCCAGGGTAGCCAGGGTAGCCAGAGTAGCCAGGGTAGCCAGGATAGCCATGGTAGGCAGGGTAGCCATGGTAGCCAGGATAGCCATGGTAGCCAGGGTAGCCAGAGTAGCCAGGGAAGCCAGGGAGGCCAGGGTAGCCAGGGTAGGGGCAAGGTAGCCAGGGTAGGAGCAAGGTAGCCAGGGTAGCCAGAGTAGCCACAGTAGCCAGGGAAGCCAGGATAGCCAGGGTGGCCATGGTAGCCAGGGTAGCCAGAGTAGCCATGGTAGCCAGGGTAGCCAGGTATGGGGCAGGGTAGCCAGGGTAGCCATGGTAGCCAGGATAGGCAGGGTAGGTAGGTAGCCAGTTGACGGGAGCGAAGCCCCGAGGGTCAGCTAGTAATATTATAAAGAGGTAAAGTTTGTGAGTTTGTGACGTTGTAAGGGGTAATCTCTGGATATACTGAACCGATTTTAAAAATCATTTCACCAGTATTCCTGAGTGTCATAGGCTATAATATATTTTCAAAAAAAATTAGAGATCCTTATGAAAATTGCAATAATGTAACCCAAGGTAGCAAAATGTTGCCTATAAAATTCACTCTTTGGCATGCGCTCAGAAAACTATTGATGATAGATAAAAAATAGTGGTTGGGTAGGCAGGACAGGCAGGGCAGGTAGGTACACAGTTGACGGGAGCGAAACCCCGGGGGTCAGCTAGTATGCTATACTACCGTTTCCCACATACATTTGTATGTAGGTACAATGTACTCTTACTTAAAATTATTCCTGTTACATAACATGTTTACTTTATAATTTCAATTAAAATACGTCTAATTTAGTTCAATATCTGTATAGATGTGTATAATTGAGGCTACAACATGTTTCAGGAAAATCATGTATTTTCGTAAATTACCCACTATTGTGGTTATTGCTTACGTAAACAATGGTAGCATTGAAACTACGTCAATTTACCACAATGTGGGTAAGCATCCAATCGAACATGATTCATATAACAATTATAACATACAAAGTACAAGTATTTTCAAATAATTACTTTTTCAATGTTGGGGAATTAAAAAGATGAGACATTCGGCAGTTACAAGAATCCATTCACGTGTGACAAATAACTGTATTAAGACTGAAAAAGAATTGGGTGAGGATATAAAAAGGCTGATTTAAAACTGCAAACTTTATTTGCACAAAAAGCTGCTTTTTATCATGATCTATTCTCACCAGTGCAAGGTCGTGCTGGCATAAAGCCAGTTCCAAATTTAAATTTTGTTCACTTGCAATATTTAGCGCTGACAACTTTCACGTCATCCCGTGTTTATAGTTTTTTATGGGGTAATGCCTATTTACGTTATTCTGGAAATATTATCGAATAAATGCTTGAAACTCTCCATATCTCCAAATTTTGGACAGGTTATCGCCGTGTCAATTTTCAGGACATCTCTGCAAACTGCATCCGTTTTGACGAAAAAATTGCCAGTTTGTAGGGAACCAACGTCTATCGTTAACCTATGCCATGTATTTTCTCCGTTTAACTTTTGACCATAATTATTACCGATTTACCATCCATAATCTCTGTTCAATGACCCCAATAAACTGGTATTGTATTATGTATATTACCAAAGGAAGGGGTTTAAACAATGCTCGTGCCGCTTCATTTAATAGTCTTACCTAGTGCGACAGTAATGGACGCCGGAAACGGTCCCTCAGCTGCGCATACGCCACTTCCGGTCAGATGCGTGCCCAGCCACAGCGATATATGATTAATTTAAAATTAGAATCCTTGTGTAAATATTAAACAGATATGAGCTTTTGCAGCCAAACATGGAGCCAGTGTAAACAAACCCTAGAAAGGAAATGACGAATGACTCAATTTTCTTCGCCTTATCACTCGCCGCTAGTATGAGTTATACGCTAGAATATAATAGAATATACTTTATTGTACACCAAAAAATTAAGCTACACATCTCTTTAGAAGGAAACTTATTTCTACGGGTACAAAGGCGGCCTTATTGCTGACAGCGATATTTTCAAAAAAATCTTTGTAAATCTTTGGATGGACCTAAACAACTTAGAATAAAACAGGGGGTAGTCTGTGGTGTACTGCTACACCACAAAGAATATGTAAGATGTTATATAACTCATGCTAAGGATTCAGCAAAGTACAATTGTCATATTTTTTTGGCAAAGCATGCTAAATGTCGAACAATTGATTAAATTAAATTATTTGTCACGAAGTTACTTTACTTATGGTCTTTTGACAAACTGTGTGCATTATCTACTATGCCTGATAACCATAGCGTAACAAAGTTGTTGTCACTCATCGATTTGCAACACAGAACAAGTTATTTTTTTTCTAAAGTTAACATATAAACGTGTATTTGTAGGTCCTTCATTTTATTTACTAGTGTTGCAAGTACTTCTGACTCCCCTTGATGTCGATGAACAAAAGCTCGTATGGACACAGGGGACTTTACAAAATGAGCCCGAACGACGTAGGCGAATGCCCCATTCAATTTCAAATCTAAACAAGCTACCATGAATGTCAAGCAATTTTAGACCCTAACCTACACCAGTAAAGTCCTATGCTTATATTGAATAACATGTTTTCATGCCATGTCTCGTAATGCACTAGACAATAAATCTTCGAGAAACTGCAAGCCATTGAATTTTGCATAATATCATCTAGGTACGAGTCTTGTACAAGCAAGGGAACTATTATCAATTCTGTTTGAGCCTGCGTTGTTATTTAACTTAGGACTGTTTCTCACATCACTACTTTAATATATTTTGGGAAACATATCCATTATAACCAAAACCACACGATGTTATTGATATTTGGGTTGCATTTGCAACTGTAAGTATCCATCTGCCGTATCCAAATGTTATATCACAACTCAATGCAAATTCTAAATTCCAAAATATACTTACGAACGTAAATATAAAAAACTGCTTTTGGCATATCCAAGTTTACGCAAATAAAGGCGTTTGAAATTGCTGTAGTTTCAAAAATACGTAGGTAGCGGTGCCGTAGCAAATAACTCGGAACATTGTAACTTATCTTTGTAAAGATTTGTTTCGGACAAAGTGTTCCGTTAATCTTTTGTTTGTACGCTTGAGAGTGATCGAGTGTGATCACGCACGTCAAACTCACGCGCAGCGCAAGCGTTCATGATAACAAACGCTATTTTGGTAAAGACGAGTTACAGATAAATCAAGGCCTACATAATCCTTGACTCTTTAAAAAAGACGAAACGGCTATCTATTACTTCCGCTTGGATGCATGAAATCCTTGTTTATCACAGAATGTGCCTTTCTCCTGACCCTGTTATCACCACGCTTTATTAACTGAGCGACAATTTATTTTAAAGCTCTAAATTCCTCTGTCCATTCTGTTATATTTGGTTTGACTTATGTCACTATCACTAAAGGTGACTGCGAAACGAGGATGGCAAAAGCGTGATAAGCACTCGGTTCAAGTGTCAGATCAATCCGAACTCCGAATCCGTGTTCAGTTCAGTCAATGCAATATTATGCAACCTGACTTGAACTATGATCGCTTCTATAAATATCAATTAAGTTCAAACACGATGGATATAGCAAATCAAAAGAGTTTGTTGCTTGAGTTGCTTAAGTAATAGATTCTTTGCGAACATTATCTCACTTCAAATTACACAAAGCCTGCATCACAAGTATCTCAAGTTCTAATAACGGTAGGTTAGCTAGATGGACTAAATCTACTTAGTATTCGAATATAAACAATAGTTGCGAGTCAGAAATCTCGCGTGCAGTGGGAGGAAACGTGGGTGGTCCAGAACTGTGCCAAGGATATCGGGAACCTAGCGAAATATCTCGCGTGATTATAATGTTGACATGGGCTTGTAATTCGTCTTTTTTATATGTTGCGACTATTGTAGGCTTTTTATGTGATTGTAGATTTGGAGTGAAACGTAGTCTAGCTGTTGTTGTAGTACCTGTCTATGGATACATGAAAGTATATCATAAAGTTAGGCTCCCGCCTATTTCCTCCTCCAAAATTGGACCAATTTAAAAGATATTCCATAAACTGAAAATGAAAGATATATATTCTATGCCCCTATGTTTTCGCTTTTGATGATACATTATCTTTAGAATTACTACAACCCTCAAAAATGCTCAATATTGCGCTGTCATCAGAGGTTTAGTGTACAAATTAGACAAATACAAATGAATAAAGGAAAACATAGGGAATTAGTATATATCTTTCTTTACAAGTTTATGGAATATCTTTTAAATTGGTTCAATATTGGAAGAGGAAATAGACGAGAGCCAAACCTCGAATAATGACTTTTTACTGAGGAAATTCAGTCGGCGCTCTCTGTCCATATTTCTTGGTCTTAGCTACATGCTTTTCAATTCCCACAACGATTCTGCAACAGATGAAAACATAAACTTATCTACTAAACAGGTGAATTCACGTAAAGCATTAAAAGTTAATTTCCGCATCATGAATTAACTGCTCATAAAATAATTTGATTATTATCTCATTTCAAGTTTTAATTGGAATTTTAAACATGCTATTGCATAAGTGCAACGTATTCCCAAAGCATCTCGATGTAATCTCGGCAATCTATCAAACTTATCATGAGCATCCGTTACAGTAACAAGAGGTGTATGACAGTAAAACGTCTTATTATCTAACCCTAGTATTACGCCTTACAAAAACATAGTAGTGTGAAACGGAAAGTGGTGCGAATGAACGCGTGTGAAATACAAACATATTGTGTGCAGATGACGAGATTCTTACACATATATCCAGATACATCGTAATTACGTGTAAAGCGTTGCTAGTTGCTACATGACATCGTTGATCATGTATTAATTTCGCGACTACCAACAAACTTCGTTGAGTAATCGCACTCAATTTCAGCGCCAAGTAAAAACATTACTGACGGCATCAGTTCCGTTTCCGCTCGTTTTCGTGTAACTTATTTTTCTTATTTGGTGTCCTTCGCTCGTTTCCTTCGTTTTCTATCGCTGCTGTATTATTTAAAGAAAGAAACCGTCAAATTGGAGTCATTGCCTACAAGCACTTAACGCTCATAAATCCTTCCTACGTGATTATCGAGCTAAGGAGATCCTAATTTAACTTAATTGAAATTTATGTTCCACCTCGAGGAACACCACATTTGAAACACGATACTTAAATATAATCAAAGGTTTGCGATCACTGAACATTCGTCTAGTCGTGTGAACGTTATACGCCTTTTACAGACACTGTAGTTTCCAGAAACGTTTAAAATATATTCCTCTATTGTAGAAATTCGCGGAAAACTAAATAAAACTCAAGACAAGGGGCAACGTCACTTATCTGGGGCACACGTAGGAAAGCAATTGATTTAGTTTTTAGGGCGCAAAGATCAGCTTGCGGTGTGAACGTGTTATATGTGGTACAGATCTAGACTTCGAGATACTATCTAGTAACGATCATTGTTACCGTCGTAATTATACCGTGAGATGACACTTGTGTAGTGAATCCGGGCACTCGCCGTACTAAGCTATCTTACACGAACCGTACCTCGCTGCTCGCAGACCATTGTCTCTGAGAGGCAAAACATTTAGTTCGCGCAGCTTCCACCAAAACAATGTTTGCTGTTTTTGTCCGGAAATTGCACTGAAGTGCATTTTGAAGGAGATTTTTTGTAAGGCATGCATTTGTTGTATGATCTCAGCTGCGATACTTTTTACATAGCACAATTACTTAGCTGTAGCGATCTATAAATTCGTATCAGCTACGAAATGAGTCATAGTCAATTCAAACAAGTTGTGAGAATGATGAATGAGAAAATTTAAGCCACCTTTTACTGAAATCAACGATGAAATATTTCTCAGCAAATTAAGAGAATGCATCTTTGCTCCAAATCGTATAGACGTTGATTGTTAGTAATTCATATCTGTCTTTATTGCTACCAATGAAACAATTCGTTTCAAAAGTAATTTTCAAGTCAGTCTTGCTATTTGTTACAAAATTTTATGACCAAATCCCACATTTAGATACTTGTTATGATCAGAGCGGTCCCGTGTCTTGATGATGTGATAACTTTAAATAGAGTGCCACCAATACAGAGACAGTTATGGCCAGTTCCATGAGTATTTTATTGGTAATAGTAATTAAGAAGAATGCTTCCTTGTCGTAAATTAGTGGAACGGGATTCATGTTTCACGTATTCCGTTTTATCTTAATTTTAGTACTATAAACATTGTCTTGGTCTTCACAACTATTAAACTCCGTGTTTTGTTTGAATGCGTAAAATTATCATAAAATTTGCTTTTTCTCTAATTTCTCCTCAACAAATTTTAATAATAATATACTATCGTTATGTAGTTCATCAACGCGGTCAGTGTCTTTTATTAGTGGTGGAGTTCAACCTTGAACTGCCCCGAGGTCGTCTGCTGCCGACGAAGCGGCACGGAGTGCGGAAACGAGGCAAGAACCATTATACTGCCATAGCATAGCATCTGCAAGTTTGTCTTGGGTATTAATAGTTTTATGTTTAGATAACACATTGCTGGTTTGTCCTATTCTAAGTACAGCCCAATAACTGTAGTGTTATTATTATCTACTTTTTCTGCAATAGTATAGTTGGCAATTGCTATAATAGTTACACTATAATACAAAATATTCTGTAAGTACAAAGAACACCAATGTTCGCGAGAAAATAACGATGGTGCTTCAAATATTCGAGTTCACTGGTAGGTATAACAATCCCATTATTATTTGACCACCCTCCGACTTTTCCTTCACCCTCCGTCCCTTACTAATCTTGTTATAAATGAGTAACGGGGAATTCCAAATGAAACCAAAATGTTGCATGAGAAACGACGATAAACGAACTTACAGAATATAGGATTTAACTGTTATAAAAAGACCCGTGAACAATGATAAACAATGACACCATTTTTCGTGGAAAAGTATTATATATCTGATGTAAAAAAATATACAGACATTTTTGATTGACATGCTGAAGCTAAAACTGAAAAACAAAGTTTTTATAAAATTTAATAAGATAGAACTTCGTTTTTGATGAGAAGTAGGTGCTAAAAGCTAGAAATTACTTACTGTTAAAGTACATAACATAGGTAAAATGTTACGGAAACATAAAAGAGAAATAACGAGATAATGATACAAAATTATCAACCTACTCACATATTAAGTTTCCCATGCACAAATTGCGGCAATGCCACAAAAACTCTAATTAAAAGTTGACAAAGAAAATTTGCGTGTTCAATGGCTAGATAGAGAATTCTATAACTCTATCTACAATGTATATGACTGGATAACAAAAATATTCTTTGAATCCCGTGAATTTCATTCATAGTTTCTGACAAACAATATCTTTGTCATCCTCATGACATGATATATCCACACTTTTGATTGTAACTAAATAAATGAATCAAGACGATCTGACACTAATGATTACTAATGAGTTAAAATCAACAATACAATCGTTTCTCGTAAATCACTGAAATAATTTTAATCAGTCTTTCACTTTTACTTTTCGTTAAAGCCGCGGCATCCGAAAAGCGTGCTAGGTATGTCATAACTTACCTAGAATGGGAAAACTCAGTTCATGTTTTAACTAACTGAGACATGATATCGGGAAATCAATAATCGCAAAATTGTTGAATGATTTATCGTAAGAATAGTGTACGCAAGAAAAAAATCTTTATGGAATTCTTTAGAACTGATTCTAGTATATGACATCAGAGTATAACCCCACAATTGTCCTCCTAGGTATGACTTATAGCTTTAAGTAATATATCGTATTCCTTACATAAGGAATATTGAGTATTGATGTTGCAAGTTAAGCAGAAAATCTAACAAATTGAATCATGTCTGTCGTTTGCAATACCATCAACAACCATTAGAATGTCATCACTCTTCGTCGGTATTATGAGTTATGTCTATCAGTAAACTTCTAATGATCAATAAACACATCTTACTTTCGCTATTTTATTACATTTCAGCATTAATTACTGTTAGTAATCATAAAGTACCTTTTATAGAAAGTGACATATATGCATTTTCCTCAGCTATTTCTGTACAACCCTGATGTACAATTATTAACTTTTTATGCGGATCCTATTCAAGAGTGACGTTAGTTCACAACCAACTCTACTGTTTGACACGCTTGTATGAACTGTATTAACATGTATGAGATCGCATTGTTCAGTCAATTGTTAACTATGTTAAATAAAACAGCCGAATTTTTTATTTCTTTCATTATGAGAATATTTAATTTTTAACCCTTTGTTTGACATTTGAAAGCTTACGACGGCTTGCCTAATAGTGCGTGTTGCGTGAAGTTTAATTATTTTTTCAATCTACTTGTTACGTCATTTTTACATTAACCGATATATTTGGTGAAAAAATTACGAGGCATAGTTGTGTAGATTGATAAAAGGCCATGTAGGGCATAAAACTAAAGCTGATCGTAATCATATAATAAGACCAAGGACTGCGTCGCAATATAAAGGCCTAAAAGGCAACAATTCTTGTTGTTCTATTTTCACTACTGCACAACGAGTTTCGATCGAATACAATCTAAACGAACAGACAACGCAGCACAAGTTAAAACAACAGACAACATGTGCATCCTGTGTACCCGATTTAATTGATCCATATGCTCATCATTTTCTTTCACAATATACACGTGAAAGAAAAGATGTACATATGGATCGATTAACAATAGCAACTTACCCAAAGACTACAAAATTGATACTTTCGTAATAACGGTTATATCGAACAAAAAGATTAAATCAGACAACTGTATAAGAAATTCATAAATGGGTCTGAATTTCTGCGTAGATTTAATGATTGCTTCACAGTTTCTGTTATCCGTTAAATAAAGCCGGCAATGGTATCCAATTCAAACTTCCGAGCACGAATTTCACACGGTGTGAACAATAGCCTCAATTTCAATTCTCTATTCTATTAAATTTTGTTATTTTTAAATCATCTTTGTTACATTTCTCTAAAAATAGATCAACACTTTGTAATCTATATCTATAAACACTACTAGCTTTTTTTCATTTGTGGATTTCAGATCAACTGTTTGCAAAAATGAACAGACATATTTAAATTGAATGATATGAGTACATTTATGTGTTTGTGTATATGTTTTATTTTGCATATCTAGTGCTTTTATATCGTGGCCGCCCAAGTAATCAAATAGGCATCAAGTAAAATACAAATGCGCCACCATTGCATGATTGCGACTTGCAAGAGCCGGTAACATCTACGGAGTCCACTTAATGATTTCACGTTTTTTATATCATATTGCTTCTCACTTTCAGTATTAACTTTCTTCAATTTCACTGCTTTAGTATCATCATTATCAGGTTTAGTTTTAAGGTCATTTCATTCTTTTACCATATTTTTACCAAACGTTTCTCTAAATAAGCTATGTACATGAGTTTTTATTAGGATTCTGTTACAATTTTCTACAATGAGAGACTCGAAGTGAGTTTGTGAATAATTTAGCAATAAAACTAAGTCTTGAACGATCGTTCTGTGAATTCAATCGTTCTCCATCTGGCGAAGTCGGACGCAATCATGATGGCCCCTCGCCCGTAAAATTACGAGATGCACCAGACTGGGGGAGCTTATGAAAGGGGTTATTGCCTCGGAACTATCTATCAGACGGCTGTGCATATGTGCAGGGAGCGAATAAAGTTTATTTGTATGGCGCGGCCGGCTGATAATCATGTCGTGTCAATGGGAGGGGCGGCGGGCCGCACGCCGCCGCGCGCCGGTTAGTGCCCACCGCGATACTGTGCCAACCTCACGTACCAGCGCGACTAATAAAGTTTCGATTGTTATACTTCGATACCGATAACAAACAAATTAGCATTCTAAGAGAAATCCACATATCTTAACCGTGTTTACTCACAATTCGTCGTTTCGAAAAGGATGTCAGTGCAACCGTCGAAAATTTTGAATCGACTTCGGCGAAGTCTCCTGTTGCCTGATATTTTGATACTTGTTTACGACGACAATTAAAGGATTTCTGCAGTGACACTGATCAGGGTTTTCATACGTCGGAATCAAAGTGAAGCCATTTATGTGAAAGATGTGACACAGTGTGATTAACTGCCTGTAAGTGGAGTTACGTGAATGTGAATTTTCATTAATTGTATTAGAACAGGAGAGCCTCAAGAACTATCACTAATCAAGTGTGCCATTAGAATTCTAGCTTTATTTTGAACGTAATTATTCTAATCTACCTACAAAAAGTCAAACTAAAAGTTACGAAATAGTGTTTAGTTAATGTGTAAGTTAAGTAAGTTCAGTGCAATATTGGAAAATATCCAAAGATAAGAGTACCGGATCTTAAATGTTTAAGTCGGGCCTGTTCAATCGGTCCAGAGGCACGATGGGTGAACAAATCGAGGTAGAAGACACTCTGGAGCTGGAGTATGATATGTGGGACGGTCAGTTCGACTTCGTGGGCCCGCAAGGTCCCCCACCCGAGGTCAGAGGGAGGATCACCTCTGAAGCGAGTCTCACGGAGGACTTGTTTACTGGAGGACCTTTGACCCCTCACCTAGCCAATGGCCTGAACGGTGGGAAGAAGACTCCTGCGCATCAGTGGTGCGATAACTTATCCGATCAAGTGAGCATTGTTTAGATCACTACTTTCCTTTTTATTTCTCTAAAGGATGACAGGTAGCTTTTATGATTTTTTCAGTACAAAATAGGCAATTCTAACATTGCTAAGCAATTAAATAATTGGTAAGAAATAATTGTCTCATTGAATTCTAGTTGGAAATCGTCAATACTAATGACGTCAAGCGTACAGCATCATTTAATACATGTTTTTTCCTGGCATTTGATTCACAAAGGAATTACTCATTCCTATTCCAAATGCGTAAATGTGCCGCTGCTCCTGAATTTTCCTATAAAGGGTGGTTTCAGAGAATTAAGATATTATATAAGATATATATTTACCTGACATAAAGTTCCCATTGTTTTATGGACCCTGCATGTATATAGGTACCGAAATCAACAATTAAATTCTGGTTCCACAGTGTTGATATTATTATGTAGGTGGAAACAAGAACATATGCTCAATATTTACCCAATCATTGACCCGTGGTCAACAAAACCAAAATGGCAAATAAACTAAAAAGATAGTTCAAAGTTATTATCAGTGGGAAGCTTCAATTCCTTTTCATATATTGGTAGACTGGAATTATTTCTTCTTACAATTGCATTCAATAGACCGATATCTTCCGTAACTGATGCGTCTCTACCGCGAGCTATGATCGTTCAATAGAAAACAAAAGTACTTTATTCTTCAACGTTTGAAGTTTCTCGACCTGCTCGTGCCATCGCGGCCTTTGATTTGTTCGTAAGTGTCACGCGATCAGTTCTGTCTGAATATTATGTTCATCGACCAAACTCTGCATAACTGCTGGTAGCCTGGTACGTTACGCGACAGTACCTTCGATTGCCCTGCAGACTTCAGATTATAAAACGTTATCTTTGATGGCAATAGTTTAGATTGTAGCTTTATCAATAGCATATCTTTTGGATGTTATGATATCTATAAATTGATTCTAAAAATCGAAACACTGGAAGTTGTTTTGTACAAGAACGTAGCTTTGCAATACAAAGAAGCCGAAAATATACCAATCCAAGAAAAGAATACCGCAAACATAAGCAAATTAACACTGGAAAAATTTTATGTTTCACCATTGAAATCAGATAAAAGATGCTTTCAAACAACATTCACACAAAATTCTTTGTAAAAGAGAGGCTGGCATGAAAACAATACCTACTGTAATTTAATTTATTCCTCAAATCTGTTGAGAAAGGCATCCTGGCATGTTACGAGTCACCATGTTTAGCTATGATTTGCATAATGTCTTCTATTACATGTAATTACAGAACAATGATGTTTTAAATTAAAACGGTCGTTTGGTGCATTTGATATTCCATAATATCTGAAGTTCCGTGAACCAAAACATGTCCACTATCGGAAACTGGAAATATGTTTGACTACACCTCATGCAAATCATTCCGTATAGTTACAGTACCGGAGTTTATCCCTTCTAAATTTCGAAAGGATTCGGACAACTAAGGATCTAGTTGTCTAGCCCTGCCCGGAATTCTTTTACCGACTGATGTAACTCCTTTTCAGTTTATATCTGTGTCACGGACGATGCACGTCCAGAATACATTATAGCAAATGATAATTAGGTTAGCATTGCGTGCGAATATTTATATTTACTTCCCTATATAAACCTTCCTGTACCAACATTTGAAAAACACTATTGTAGATTCCATGCAGCTAACTTAGGTATTAATAGAAATGCCAATAGACCGAGAAAACACGGATCTACAGCAACAAGCAATCATATATACGCTCACTAGGCTAAAGCTGAACTAGTTATAGATATGTATATTCCGCAAGAAACTGCCAACTTCCGTGCCAAAATATTCTTCATTCATAGAAGAAAAAGCTATATGGATGACATATTATTTCCGCACAAACCGTTGTTGGCAAATGAGAAAAAAAATTTTTCCAAAAGATTCTAATTTCGCCAGAGTTGGGCTTTAAATCTAAAAAAAAACTACTAACCTAAGACTCGCATTCCCTTTCGCCAACCATTTCTTATCGTAAATCTTAAGTCAGAATGCAGTAAATGAGCGGATCAGCTTCAAACGGTTTTCGCAATAACTATTTATCTGCATTGCGTTTTACGATGTTTAACCTAAAATGCTTTAATCAGCTTTAATTTGGCACTCTTTTACATTTAAAGAATGTCAGAAATCTAACTAGTTACTTTAATACATTTATATTATGGATATCATCTTGTTAACCATGTAGCAATTTAGGAACCAGATGAGCATCCACGTTCTCATCAGTTATATCTTCAAAGATATTCTGTTCAGTCTGCACCTTTATTAATTGTTATTATTTTACCTTTGTCAGTGTTACGTCTATCATAAAAATCTTTATCAATAATATTTTAATTTCTTTTAAATGCGTTGATAGCTTTAGGCGTATGCATATGTATTGGAATCTGTTATGATTGTTCAGCTAATTATGAAACAATTGGAACAATCAATGGACGCAACGGTTACAGTTGACCGTTACCGATATATCGTGTCAAAGTGAGTGCATATCGATTCCCCAGTAACACCGGCATGGTTGGACAATACATTACCTACCGCACGACCTAATACTTTGTCATTATTTAACTGGGCCGCCACCGCCGCCCGACGTACGGACGTTGACCTTTATATCTGCAATAAATTAATTGTAGCAGCCAATAGCCGTAGTAAACAAAAACATTAGAGCGATAGATAACAGCAAAACGATTTGACCGTATCGTGTTTCAACAAGTGCACTAAAGAGAGAGTGGTTTTTCCATTAGCTATTATATAAAATTCATCTACAACATCTTCTAGCTCGTATGATAACGTGACAGTTTGGTCTGTACAATCGGAAGCAATACATCTTCAAGTGTCAATTTTTCTACACAAGCTTCCTCATCTAGCGCTACGGAAAGACACATGACATCTGAAACCGTTCACTGGTCGATGGTAATTGAACGAAACCGTTTTTTTTTTTTTTTTTTTTTTTTTTAATGATTGGCGTCTCGCAAACAGTCAAAGTGACCGACATATGCTTAACCGGTCTTCCCTGTGGAGACTAATCTCTTAGCCTCCGGCCAGGCTTCAAAGTACTAAACCTAAAGCGACAGCGCTAAGGGCTACCCCAGTTGGGGTCGGACCTCGGCTCAGGGCGTCGCTTGGGGGATGGCAAAGGCCGGATCTGATAAAGTGATTCTACCATCCGTTCGGAAAAGCCTACGTGGAGAAGAACGGACAAGGAACGAAACCGACCGTCAACTCGCAAATATACATCCGAAGCATAGACGACGTTGCTAACAAACGGTGGAAAGTTGCAAGACAACTTGACAACACACAACAGCCAAGAAAATATGTTCACTCGAGGAAGTCACGAGCATCGAGCACTCACTCCGCCTGCTATTCAACTAAAGTGCCTATTGATTGCACTTAACGATAATAATCATGGTTTTACTAACTAATCTATTACTGCTCAATAGGTTTTGGGGTGTGAGTTCTGAAACTTTTAATATGTATGACCGTTTGTAATCATTACCACAATTTTCTCGCAGCCCATGTGTCTAAAAAGCAATGTAGTTGTACAAGTAAATGTGTGTTATAAAATATTTATTTTAAACTTATAAAACTTGCTTGACTTGTCAGTACAAATGAGCGATGATCTCAGTTCCTCAGTAAACAAATTTTAGATAAAGTCTGTTCTTCGTGGACATAATTGCTAAGGTTATCGGTAATGGCCTCGGATTGTTTATTTTTTTCGTTGACTCTTCAATTACTATTGCTACTCATCTCCTTATTGACAAGACAAAGTGTACCTAATGGCTTGGCTACATACATTTATTCCATATTCCTTCTCACCGCACTGGGTTTATATCTAATTCTTACACTGTCTCTACTATAAAACTCTGGAACGTACTTCCCTTGCCATAAAAAAGCTGAGAGTAAATTTTCACTTAAGTGTAGAATCCGGTACTATTACTTGTCCTCTCTTACATAGCTCGGTCTTCGTCATACTTATTATGTTTAAATTTCTGTTTCATTTAGAATATGCTATTTATTATAATATGTATTAGTCTACTGTTCTAGAAATTATTTATGAATTTTATTAGTTAGATAGTTTATTAATATCCGACTTTAATTATAGTTCATTTTTTTTGTACTGCTACCACCTGTTGTGTCTTTTTTAACCCAAAGGTTGACTGGTAGAGAGTAGACTGGTAGTGCCTTGCTGCATTAAGTCCGCCTATGTATCACCATTGTACATGAAGTTTAAATAAATAAATTTACAATTCCATTCCGAAATTGGCAGCTGTTCTAATTATATGCCACAAGTTTCTCTACAACACGAGCTGCAGGTTCTTAATGCCCATTAATTATGTCCTTAGACCTAGAGACAGTATGATTAACAATAGACATTATACTTATAGGCATTGAAAAGCTGCACTTGCGTCAAGACCTAGATTTAACAAACCAAACTAGTTTAAAACTAACCTTAGCATAGAAGCACGCTATATATTAAATCTAAACAAAGTACATATTTTAGATAGATACAGAGTTTGTAAATTGTAAATATCAAAGTTATTTACGGAACTTAATACATAGTCTCATCATAATAATTTAAAAGTATCTGATTTTATTCTTCTCTATCATCGAGCTTAAAGTTGTTGTTTATAAAGTTCATTCTCTGTGTTTGAACTCATCCATCATTCACTTATCTCATGTATGCCACTTGAACTACTTGCTTCTGTCTTTTGGGTTAAGTAATCTTTAATGTATTCTGTCCGTTATTACGAGTACAAATTAACCCTTTAACTAGGCTTAAGAGATATCTCATTATGACTATTGTTCTTATAAAATTCTATATGTACCTATTCAATTTTAGGCTACGAAAATGTTTGGAGTTACCAGTTTTCATATGTTATGTTTCTTCAAAAGCTTCCTGTTTCTTCTTCTGTTATTCTATGTTAAGTTTTCTTGTTAATTTTAACTTTAGTTTTCTACCACTGTTGCGTGTCACGAATTGGTTGTCTCAGTTAAACTTTTTTGTTTCTTTGAACAATATTCTTGCTAATAACTGCACGACTCACGACAAAACTCTTTTCTCCCTAGGTACTGAAACAAATGATTCGGTAGATCGTCAAAGTAGATATCATTAATGTCACGAAGGGTTAGTATCTACCCAAAGTACATATATACAAACTCATGACTCACAAGAATCCCCCAAATGATTAGATAATACACAAGGCACGTGAGTTGATAATGATACCAAATCAGCCGATACCTTCGATAACAAAACGTTTTCAAGAAGGAAGAAAAATCACAATCCATTCTAAATAAATGCACAATAAATTGCTTTCTTACAAAACACAAGACAATTGATCTATGTTAGACAAAGTCGAGCACATCAGCGAAGTGAAACCAGTCTGGCTGCTCAGCCGCATAAAACCGAGAGTACTCGTACCTTTGCCTCGATCGAAAGTCCGATATATTCCAATACAGCTTTATATTTTAAAGACTATTCATTTCACTTTTCCCATGAGAGCGTAGCTAAATTAGTTATGTCACTGCAAATTATAAATTAAGTTCGGTGTTGTATTTTCTTTTAGAAGTTTTGATTAGTTTTAGTTTGTTATTGGCACAGACAAATTAAATTGAAGTTACTCAATTGGAACGGCGATGTACGCAAACGTTTTATTTTTCAAGGATTTCAGTCAATCATCGTTTCTATGAAATGGTTTTCAGACGATTCTGAAAATCTAAATCAGTCAGCGTTGAGCTCTGGAGCAAGAGGATACGAGTCACGCTCTGGCGATTCAGTCGTGTGATATTTATTTACAACCATCGTGAATCACCACGCCTTCATCAGGTCCCAGATATCCCAAAATAAAGCCAAAGTCCTTCATATCACTCTATCTTGGATAATATTCAGTTTCACAGGAAATAAGCACATTACTCATTCGTACCTACACATCACTTTAAAAAAAACAGACTTTATCCATACAATAAACAAAATTACAAATCCATCCACCACGACGTTTAATTTCTTATACGAAATACATTAAGATCCGCAAAAACTACAGCTCAACATCGGAACTAAGCTCCTATCAACCTAAGATTCCCATGGAATGATGACATGTTTATATTGTCTAGATAATTTACTTCGCGTGGAAACTTCTCATCTGCTTCTTTTTCGTTAAAAACTATTTGTGAACAAGCGTGGTGTAGTGATATTCTCCCAGGATGATTTGGTGAAATAATGTCATCTAATTCATCAGCTATTAATCATCTGAGGCTCTTGATATTTGCCTAACATGCTGAACTAGTTCTAGCTATCACTCAATAATCAATCATAAATTTCTAACTTACTTTGCGTGCCGTTAATTATCCTCACATTTTCTTTTACTATAGTTATGGATCGACGACCTTCAACTTTTCTTTCAACAAATTTTGCACCAGCAGTTTCTACTTCTATAATCCGTATAAGTATACGGATTCCAGTCTTTCCAGTTTCCTTTACTTTCATAATGCTCATAAGTACTCATAACATGTGCTTGCATGTGCTAATTCCAGAAACCTAAACCATTAAGTAGAAGATCACAACTGTTGCAAGTGTTGTGTGTTTGTGTTGCATGATAACGTTTCCTGTTGTGCATGTTGCCAGGCTCCAAACCGTTTTGCCGTTTAGGCTTTTGTCAACTTTTTATCGGTTGTTTTCGATTTTATCAAAAAGAAAGCATTTTCTTTCGATTTCGTTCACGTGCATACACTGCATTTATCAACTAGATTATGATGATAAATGTAACATAGTTATATTATTGCCAGAATGATTATCTCAAACTGCACTAAAACATATTTCAACTTTTAGGCACACCGGTCAAAAATATCTACAAATCTGACAACATGCTTTAAAAGGATCCAAAAAAAAACAAGATAAAATATCTCCAATGATGAATCTGTGATCGATGAAGCGATCAGTGCGTCATCGTCATCTGGTATCGTTGAAATTTTTTTTGTAAACTCTATGTACTTACTTATGCCAGTTATTCTGGTAGTAAGTATATAGCATTTTACACAAGTCAGTCTTGTGAAAGTTGGCGAAAAGTTATCTTTGATTGATCTGGCCGCGGAGAGTCGGAGACTAAACTTACAATAGCTTTTACATTTTCAACTCGATACACATCCAGCTGTATTTTAAATTTACCATGAAGCGTAACTTGCAGTATTATTTATTATATTTTTATCAGAAAACAGTCGCACAAAAAACAAAGCCAACTAAGCCGAGCAATAGTTATGATATTGAAAACCACATTCATTTAATAAGTTGTGTGATAAATAAATTACAATACTCCAAAAATCTTCTAAGTGAAGAAGACTGAAATAATAATAACACTCATGAAACAAGTCACTGAAAATGATTCACATGCTAGTCTGCGCAGCGGGGAACATTAAATTCACTCTACAAATAATAAATTCTTGTTCTTCACGGACGTTGTCCATTAAATTGTATCAATGAGTCGCTTTTACAAGTCGTGTCATCTTAAGTCACTCAATAAAGAAAAGCTCACTAAGTCTTTTGGCTGATCGGGTTCGCTTCCTTCAGCTACGTTATGTTAAGTAAGCTTATTTATCAAATTTTAAATTACCCGTTCTACAACGACACTCTCGTTGTTCGACAACAAGGAAAACTATTTTAAACTCCGCGTAGTTACCTAATTTGAAAAGGGAAACAATATTCTACACAGTTATTAATTTGGTTTACGAAGAGAATGTGGCATTTAATTCCCGTTTGCGGCATTTATGCCCGATATTAAAATAATTGATGTTACTATATTAAAGTTCCTGTAATATCGATTATTACAACAGTTAAGTATGATTAAAAACATCTTATTGGTCATGTAACATCTTACGTCAGGATCCATCATCGCTCATGCGACTACTTGACACGTTTGAATTAATCTCTTCCTGATGTGCATCTTCCTGTAACTTGCACGAAATTGTTATTAATTTTATGTAACTCCTCATTATTTTAATTCAATCAAGTGAGACAAGCGTTTCTTTGTTATCTCTAAAGACATATCTCGGTTCAGAGTAGTAGTAGAGTCCTATTGGATTAAAACTTTTGATTTGTACCAACCTCATCACTGGCCCATCTTCTGTTGGCGATTTGACTTGCCCAAAGTTGAACGAGTTTTCAAATAAAAATCTGTCCGCTTCAGAATTCATTGCTTACTTTTAGTAACTTTTATTTTCTCTTTTTCTTACAAATTGTCCTCGTACTAATGTGTGATGGTTACACAAGAGACATGTTTTCTTGAAAGTTTTACTCTCGAAGAAATTTAATTACAGATCTTGTGCACGGTTTTCATAACGAGTGCCATTCCTGAACCTGTTTAAGATCTATAGGTTAATTACGGATACAATGAACTCGTCCATGCATAAAACACTGCAAGTGGGTAGGAATGTGAATACATTCATAGAATCAGATGTTCCTTCGTGACTGACTGGAGCTCAGTGGAGCTTAACAAATCGATTACAATTTGCTCTCCTAAATAACGCTTCAATGATCATTTGTCTATATTTATTCGTTGATTTACCAGTTGTAGAAAAAGCAAAGAAAAAGCGATACGCGAGGAGACACTGCTAAAAATATATTCCTTAAATTCTAAATAACAGTCATCAGTATCCAATGAAGCAAAATGCTTTTAAGACACAAGAAACAAACGGCTTATCTTAACGATAAGCTAATCCTTGACATACTCGCAAATTTATTTGATTTTGCAAATCAGTTTAATCCTTTATTTGATCCGATTCGATTTAACAGTTACCCTGATTGTATTGCCAAACCAAATAAAATCAATTATCGCCATAAATAGCAAAACATCATATAGGGTGAAGTGCATATGCTTTAATATAGTTTCGAAGAACTCGATGTAGAAATCATTTAACTCGTAATTTTATAATTATAAGCTGCGGCAAGTGATCTTACTAACTATCTTTAGTTAGAAACAGTTTCAGCAGAGTACTTACTCGGCAAATGTCTCAGGATCGATTTATTTTGACGATGAACACCACCTCACCAGTACTGAAATTAAGATTAACTACTAAATAGAATTCTAAAATGGATCTTCTCTAGCTCTACAGTATATCCAATGTATGGCCTAGCTCAGTGATTGAACCCCTTTCAATATGTCTTTGATAGCTCATTCCAATCATGAATGCAATATGATCACCCATTCACCGCTAGGTACTCTTTAGGAAATGCCTTTCCGCAGTGTGATCTCATGCAGCATTCAGAGTACGTGAGATGTGTGCTCATCTATTTGATTGTATTCGTTAGTCACCTCGACCAAGACCTACGCAGAGACGTAACGTATTCTAGGCCGTGCATCATAATATTTATAGAAAATAAACACCTGGTACTACTTGGCAGCCGTGAGAGAGGAGTGGTAACGTAATACAATAATTTGTTTGATCTAAACGAGAACACATTTGATCACGGCTTGAATGCTAATGAATTTCAGCAAAATAGTTAACAGATGATTATAAATTCACACATCTATAATGACTACATATATGCACATAATTATGTAAGTAAAAAGCTAATAGCTACTAAAGACTATATTACAGGTCACGCGAAAGTTTTTGTTTTACATGATGCAGACTAGAGCGATATTCCAGTTATTTTAACGCGTTCGACTAACATGCGATTGTAACTAACCATATGAATACTAGACCTGCCTTACATAACCATTGTGAACCACTTTGAATCTCTGGAGATCCTAATCGATTTGTATTCAACGGTCGCCATTTCAAATACGTCTCTAGCCAGTAATAGTTACAAACATTGGTGGGCACTAGTGCGTGGCATGGTAAACGCTTACTGGCATCGTTATCGCTCAATATCGACCCCATTCCATGTTTATATTGATATCGATAAACCCACACATTTGTCTAAATCTACAGCAACGTACATTATGATGGGCGAAATGTAAATATTGATCAGCTTTACCAACTCGTTTACATATTGTGTTATCTTATTTATCAATATACACATATAATAAATCTGTAGAAAAGTCGTTTTGAAACCGACTTCCCAAAAAGAAGGAGGTTTAATTAGAGAGAGAAGAGGTTTTTTTTTTTTGTTCGAATGAAGTTTATTCCGAAAAAGTCCCATTTAAATTTGGCAAAGGTCTCATACTCGGTCGAACTTCGGAGATATACAACAGAACTCTTCAATAAATTACGGCAAATCTCTCGGGATTGCTGCAATCGCATGTCTGTTTATTGTTTACACCATTTCATAACATACCATCACGCCAGTATACTCTAAACGGGTACGCAGATGTATACAGTTCTCTCTGGTACACTCTCATTCCAACGATGATGTTCAAGTTACATGTTATTCGGGTAATCTATTCTGGCATTACTGTGGGCATTATAGATACCTTACTATAGAGCTTGTCCATTATGTACCACCAAAAAGTGAAAATTAAAACTTTTTTACAAAAAAAATAAAACCGACTTCCAAATAAAAACACAACGAAGTGAAAAATAACTTCAATTTCGGAAGGCGGTATCAAAAAATGAAGAAACGAAAACAGGAACACCGACTTACGAAATTGAAGTTATTTTTCACTTTGTAGTGTTTTTGTACATCAAAAATACCGATTATTCCCGATGGCCACGCCACTTGGTTGGCCACCACTGGGGGACAGCAGGAAAACTAATAAAAATGATTCCCACTTCTAGCGACACGGATTTTTTTATTATTTTTCCCGAAGTACAGTCTGTAGAAGTATGTTATCGCTGTGAAAATATTATGTCGGTTAATTAAGTGGTGGACATCGGGAATAATCGAAAAATACTTCCAAAAAAATTGCCAGGGTGTTAAAGGATAACCAACAGAACCCATTACCAACGTTATAGATATTTTGGATATTTAGACATCGTACGCATCACGTAGATAATTTGTGCGTAACTTGAATTATTACTTACTTTTTGTTTCATCGCAATCGTTTCACTCTATCAAAAGTTAGATGAATTTAAAGTTTTCAAGAAGTAAATATCACCACACACGCAATTTAAATACTCGGACAGTTGAACTCCATATTCGATAGATGGCGTTGTGCATTTGACGTCATATTCTGAATGGAGGCGGTGTCTTAACACCGGAGGAGTCCGCGGAGAATCTTAATTCGCCGACTGAGAATATTGTTTGTAATATAACATAATAAACTCCAATAGCCACATTCCTCTTTAAGACATCAATAATTTTATGTGGATTCTGCTCTTTCAATATAACAATGACGTTAATTCTCGGCAGGTGCAGCTACTTCAGCAGCAGGTGACGTCACTGGCTGACACTCAGAGCACGGCGGACGAACGCTACGCGAGGGCGAAGTCCGACAACGCGGTGCTGCAGGCGAGGGTACACATGCTCGACGAGCAGATACGAGAGGTCAGTATTGTCTTTGGATGATAGATAGAAGTTATACGTAGGAACCTACCTCATAGGTATAGACAAATACTCAAATCCATAAGTTTAGGAGTATTTGCTTAAATAAGAATTCATTAAACTATTTATTTTTGTTTACGGGTGGAAACCTTCACAAGGCGCCTGAAATTTAGGTGACAACCAAGGAATGTTGGATTTTACCTCACTATGATCACCATCAGCACGTAGAACCCGTGACCTCTCAATAGACCACCTTGTAGCCCCCTCAGTGCAACTCCTTTTAGCGCCACTCTGTGCACCTATGCCTACCACAATCGCACGCTCTCATCATGACTCCCCCTCCTCACATTGTGTTCCTCATTACTGAGGGTCGTGGTTCCCTGGTCTTCGTGGAAACAACTTCTCCTTTACCAATTTGCGCCATCTGGTTCTGTCTTTGGCGTCTTGGAGAGCATCGTGCAAACCGGTATTTAACGATGGCGGACTTGGTCTGACCATCTGATTGGACTTCGACCTCTGGGACGTTTCCCTTCGATCTTGCCAGTAACCATGAGCTGTTCGAGGTTGTGTCCGTCCTTCCTGGCAACGTGACCAAAAAACTCCAGAATCCTACGAAGGCAGACTGTGGACAGTCTGATATTTATGTTTAGGTCCCGGAGGATAGAATCATTGGTGCGATAGGCATCATCATGACTACCGTATGCATAATATTACCTGGATTTACAATATACTCAGTACATGAGCATAGCTTACGCATGCGTGTATGAAATGAGGGATCGGTATCGATACCAACATTTTCTACTAGCTCCTTGCTAGTTTTCCGAGTTACGCTTTATATTTTTCGCTCATCATCATTTGCATCATAAAGATCCTCCGCTAAAATGTTTTATGCAAATTTCTACTCTTCTGTAAAAAACTAGCTGCTCTTAACGCCACCAGTATTTCAATGGACATGGTCACCCAATAATGAACTAGTGTCTCTGTGCGCTGTAGACCTCGCGAGTCTTTCTAATTTTTTTGTCAATTTAGAATATGTTTTCTTTTTGGCGACGTCATTTTGAAAAACACCTTATAATTATCGAACCTGCTCACAAAATTTTACGAGAATCGGTTAAGAAATGCGATCTGTAGAGGAAAATAGCCGGACATGCGGAGTCCGGCTTGGACAAAATGCTTTCATATGTCTAGAATTAGGACAGACGAAAGCATTTTTGTCAAAGCTGAAATGGAGTTGCTTTGCGCCCGCTCGGCCTTTAAGAAATGTAGTCTGCATGTCTTTAATATGTCAATATTACATCTTTTTCTCTACGTGTTGTTGATCTCAGAAGTAGACCAACTATGTACTTAGTAAAGAAAGTTCTCTATCATTTAATTGCGCAATTAGTGGTCATATCAATTCCGTTATTACCTCCTAACCACCGTGATGTATTATAAAAATGTCGATAATGTGCAGATCGAGTGCCGATGTGAGGAGAGCGTGGCTGAGGAGAAGCGTCGCAGCCGCGAGGCGATATCGCGCGTCGAGAGAGACCGCGACACGCAACTCGCCGCGATCACTGACAGACTTGGCGCTGCAGAAGCTGAGGCGTCAGAACTTAAACAAGAGGTAAGATAACATAAATATTTTAGCCTGGAGCCGTATCATGAAGTATTCATAAAGATTTCGATGCGAAAGCGGGATGGTGGTATCGGCCATGCAGCTCCTTCTCTCTTTCTTGAACTAGAATCTTGCTATATGATGTGCTCTTTAATCCTTCTAGTCCTTTTTATCTTAAAGAACGCTTTCAGTTCCTCTGTGACTCACATTCTCGGTCCTTGAGATCATCGGAAAACCAAAAAATTAGCATTCGTATGCATTCCACATCCTTCTTTGACAAATCTTTCACGGTTCAAGCAGTTCGTTTGTGGAATGCATTACTTATTGAGGAAAGGCTTGCGCAAACATTACTTTCATTTAACAAAATGGTGAAGGAGCATTTCCTTTCTCTGTAACTATTCTTTTTCTTTCTCTGTTCTATATTTGATATTCATTATTATATTATTTTATTTGTATGTATTTATTTTATGTTATAACTAAGTAATATTATTTAATACAGTTTTTGTACACTGACAGCTCTATGTCTATTTCCTCTCGTTCAGTCTATCCACAGGTTGTCTGTAAGAGATTGGCCTGTGCGATAAGACCGCCCATTGTACACTTATCTTTATAAATGTTTTGTCCTGTAATTATTTAAGTGGTGTACAATAAAGTATATCATAAATAATAAATAAATAAATAATAGAATCATGATGGCATTAAGGCGTCACATACGGCTCCAGATTCAGCTTGTAATGCTTAGTTGTCTACAGCGACGTAAAAGGAACTTGGTTCTTTTTAGTAAGGACTAATCAATATCATCTCTATTGATGATGGTGATGATGGAAAAGTACCTAAATGAGTCGATTTACATGTTTATTATTATAGAAATACTTTAGTAAAAAACTACTTGATAACGTTTTCAATCCTTTCAGAAATTCTTTTATATTGTTTACTGTGAAACTTGTGAATGGAATGCTTATCATTCATATTGGCAGCGCACAATAAACATTTTTCCCATTTTCGATATATTTATGATTTATTTAAAGATAAGCCAATCTTTCATATCTACGGCCCATTTATTAATATTGCATCCAGTATAACAAAGGTCAGATTGGTAGATAAGGTTTATTTACATTCACTTTTTTATTATGTTCTCGACCATCTATTGCGATTTATGAATTTTGATGCTTCTTTAACTTTAATCCACCACCAGCTGAGTATAATAAGATTACCATCATTACATCAACTCATACATTATAAGCGTAACAAGCATTTCTACTGCTTCAAATATTTAAAGTCTTATCCGTTTATAGGCGGGTCGACTCCGTGGAGTAGCAGAAACGCTCAGAGCGAACGCAGAAGCGGCTGCGCGGGCGCACCGCGAAGCACAAGAACAAGTAGCTGAATTATCTGCGGCTTTAAGCAACGCACGGGAAGCTGAACGGAGGGAGAGAGATGCGGCTGCCACTGCTAACGGTCTGCTGGCGACTGCCAGGCAAGAGCTGCAGAGACTGAGGGATGTGCCGCCTCCGCCGCCTGACCCGCGCCTCGATGAGCTCAGGAAGGAGCTCACACTGCTGCGGACGCAGAACAAATGTAAGTAGCACTACTATATTGGTCTTCTACTTGATTAAATTCAAAATCTTTGCTCTCTAATGGACTAACAATGAATGGAACATATCTCCCCAATTCTCCAACCTAAATGCTATTGGTCCTGATAGTTACAGAATATGAAGTCTTCAGTCCACTAACCTATAGTGCTGACTGGTCTGACAGCAGATGCTAAGTCCTCTTTCAAAGAAACAAAAAAAAAGTTCTTCAATCGTTTGGACAGGTGATAAATATATCGGAAGTTTTACGTGGCACCTTCCTTCTGTGAATTAATAATAGAATAACGTCACATACTGCAGTACTGATTAGACTCATCGGAGCACCTGCTAAGAACCGCTGAACACAACTGCATTTGGATTCGGACAATGAACGGGCAGCTTCGATCAATTAGACGTCGAAGACGAGCTGTCACTGGCAAAGAACTAAACAAAATATAAAAGCATCACTGACGATATTTCATGCGACTTCTGTAACAAACAATGATCGAACTTGATACATCAATTAGAATATGATATAATCAAAAGCATATTTGTTCTGATAGCGTTGAGTACTTGGACCACTACAAAACACGCGACATACGTAATATTCGTATCAGTTTTAAGTGCCAGCAATTGAAACAACGTGCATATATACACGTGATCAATGAAATTAACCATGTTATATATAACGCGCAATCAATGAGCCTATAGCACTATACCGACATCTTTGATGCTAATTTTAATACACTTTTAATTGGAGTTCATGACTCATATGCTCGCATGCAAATGTCCCCTACTGAACAGACACACATGCGTGGCGTCTGTCTGGTGAGACTCTTGGGGGATATTCACGGCTATTGACATAATATTCACTCTTGTACATTTTGTTTGCCTAATAATGAAAGGAAATTAGGTCAATTTCTGCAGCTGTAGATAGGGCTTCACTAAAGTACTTCCACATCATTTTGATCTCTCGCTTCCTCCAACAGTCCTCTTATTTTGCGGTCTCCTTCACTACAGCCCGCTCTGTCTTGTCATATTTGAATTCAAGAAATTATTTCAAAGGTTCCAAAGTAGCACACCGCAATTTCTTTTTTATCTGTAAGCTTGCGCTTGACCACTATCTCACCTGATGGTAAGTAATGATGTGGTCGACGGTGAAGCACGCTTGCCTAGAAAAAAACCTATTCACTCTTGACTTAAAGACCCCTAGATTGTAGTTATCGGGAAACACAGACTCCGGCAGGGAATTCCACTCCTTAGCTGTACGCATAATAAAAGTGTCCCTAAAACGTTTTGCGCGTATGGGTGGGATGTCCACCATGTACCGATGGCGCATCGCCGTACTTCTGGTAGTCCGAAGTTCGAATAATAATTTCCATTTAAAATGTTACCTTTCAAATTCAGCTATGTTCCCAGAAAATCCGTGTCTTCATTTCCATGTTCTCCTTCCAGCTCTTTCAGAAGCTCAAGAGGAGTTACAAGCTCAGATTCTGACGCGCGGCGTGGAGGAGGGCCGCAGCCTGCTGGACGGAGTGAGCGGCCCACTCGTCGGGACCAACTCGCTTGCGCACGAACTGTCGCAAATGAGTGACGATGAGGTAATGCGTCACACATATTTGAAGCATCATTCATTACATGCATAGGCTTGATCATTGAATGAACAACTGGGTACCTGCGGTCAATTGATGACGTTTTCTAGATAGAGCTTTATAATACCAGTAATACTAACCCGTTTGAAAAAAATATGGCTTCACACTGACGAAGTTACAAAGATTTAGCTTGGTCTGAAGTCTCGACCTTGACCAATTAAGGTCTTCTAATAATTTTGCCATTAGCTACATATATGTCATATTTACGCTGTTGACCTCACTTATTATTATTTTACTCTTAGCTATTGACCTTTAAGGTCTATCCACACATATCAGGGGCGTGCCCGGGACGTGGACGGGCCGTGCCCCAAATTATCGTTGTGTACATTTTGTATGAACTCGTTCACACACGTCCGTGCACGGGTCAGTGACGTAGCTTCAATGCCTGGGCCCGGCCCTGTCACGTCCCGGGCACGGCCCTGATATGTGTGGATAGACCTTTACTGACCCAGCCGGTACCCACCAGCCAAGGTCTATGTCTAAAATCCACCTAGTTAGCGTTTACATTTTTCGATTTTATACATATATCCATGGCATGCTTGATTGACACTTTCAAAGTTCTTTAACAGAATAAATTTCATATTTTCAATAATTCAGTTAAAATGCCAGCCAATCGGCCTGTGATCCAACTTTCCTCATTAGACATTTCGATGTGCCTAATCGTAAATATAAACGAGGAAACTTCAGCTACATTATTGTTCGACAACTGATTAATCAGCTTATCAATGTAAAACCACGTTGTGCTTTCGGCTTAAAATATTTATTATTTCTTTTAGTTACGTTAACTGCTGCAAATTACATAAAAGCATCACATTCATACATTATGGCTCCATAACATTCACAGTCAACATTTATTATTGTCGCGTTGCTTTGCTTTTTATGAAGCCTGACTGACTCGTTTGCAGAACAATTTGCCTATATTTGTCATGTATGCATTTTTGCAGCTCGATGGTAACGATACACAATCTGATCTCAGCATAGAGATGGAAAAGGTACGAAATTTTTACTAACTGTGCATGTCTGTACCTTTACAATACCGCTAACTTGCATGCTTTTTAACAAAATGACTTTGATATAATACTTTTGGGACTGAATATGTACCTTTTTCATACTTTATTAATGGAATGCTTGCCCTCATACTCCAATAATGTCACATCATTTAAACAAACTCTAGCAAGGCATGAGCACCACACTGTCCTTAAGGTGCATCCTCACTGGGAGCATTATTTCGTGAGCATTTGTAAACAAGCAATCGTAGGCGAGCAACAAATGCTTCCCAGCGAGCCCAGCATTCACTTTCGAGCAAAACTTTGAACGTTCGAGTCGAACATTCCCTTGCGAGCTTGGAGCATTCGAATACGATTTCGTTAAATGTCATTCTTGATTCATTCGATAATACGATAGACCAAGAAGGTCACAAACAGTTAAGATCCACATACATACGCATTGATTTCATTATCTGAGTACTCGCTTTCGAGCGTTTTATTTGAGTGAACATTCGAATGCGAGCCGTTTCCGCGAAAATCGTTGCGACGTCCACACCGGCCGAATTTCGCGCTTGTGTTGTGTGTAAGCTTTGTAACGCTCGGCTCAACGTCCACACCACTCGAATATTCGACTTCGAATGCTCATTACACGTGAATGCTCTCAGTGAGAACGTTCCTTTTCACAATGCTTGTGTGTGATTTAAGTACCGATAGTCTCTAGGTGAAGTCCAAATAACAATATTAATATTTATTTATTTATTACAGTTGCAGAAAGCTCTAAAAGAACAACAAGACGTGAATGTTCAACTGAGGAACTACATCGACGGGATCCTACTGTCTATCGTAGAGAATTACCCTCAGCTCCTCGAAGTGAAATACCAGAAGGCGCCGGGCGACAACCGGTCATAACATATAACTGTAGCAAATCCCCCATCTTTGGTTCATCTTCATTTTTTATTCTTTGTTATTTTCGAATCGGTTATCAATTTATTTGGACATGTTTTAACAATTAATTTCTATTATTATCAACATATAAAATTATATTAATTTCTTTGATGTAGAATGATATTATTGCTGTGATAAGAAAGATAATCAACAAAATTATCATATGTGGCTTTCCTGTTTGCAAAGCTATATATATATAAAAAAAACTGTACTTGAAAAATAGATTTATTACTTTTATAAAAAGGAATTCCTTATGTCTTGACACCTAGGACGGCTAGAGGGTGTCGATATAATTATTATAAGACGTGTTGTAAATATTGTGTATAGTAAAATATATTAAGCATTTTTAAAGGTTTAGGATATCGTTCCTTGTTATTATCTCAGACGTATGCTTCTGTATGCAGTTGTCAGTATAAGTTATAAATAATTTATATGTGTTTATTACTGTAGATCTGTGCAAAATAGGAGAAATGTAATTGAGTTATACTTAAAACGACAAGGCCAAGCCGTCCATAAAGATATTATTTGTAATTACTTAAAGCAATTTTTGTGAAAGACTGTGCGAATGATAAACTTGGGTGCGTAGTAAATATCTATAATGTTTTTGTAGGAATAAGACATGTATGAACTATGCGATATATCGACTACTCCAGAATTACTTTCAATGAATGGTTGTTTAAATACAAACTAAATAAAGCATATATTCTGATTGCAAGTAACTTTGAAGTAGCACTGTATAATAATAATTGGAGCCATTTATACGAAGAGTGTATTCATAATTGTAAATTACGTTTCTAACTGCATACCCTAGTACCTAAAACAATAATTATATAGTAAGAAAAGATCATGTACCTATATTTTTACAATGAAATATTTATAGTTAAGTTAGTATGTAGCTATATAGGCATTTGTGTACATTTTGATAACACTGTTCATAAATCTAACAACAAAAGATGTTCTATTACAGTCATCTAAGTAAATTAAACCAATTAATACAGGATCAGTCTTTTATTTGAACATCGCTTACATTTGTATTAATGTCTACATTCACTCAATCTTCATCATTATCCTCGGCTGCCAAATCGGCTTCTTCTTTTCTATTTTCATCCAAATTATTTAACACCCTTTGCACATCTAGACGTAACATCATGAATTTTGGATCCAAATAATCCTGTAATGTAAGGAACATAATACAACAAAAATATAAACTTTGTAAAAATACTATTGCAAGAATGTAATAATTCTCCAAAATCAGACAATGTCTGGTCGCTTCACATCGCTATTCGATGTACGCATTTTTTTACGTCTTTGTTCGCTATATTCGTGTTGAATGCCGAATAACACGATTACACATCGTTCATGAACAGCAAATATGCCGAACATTACGAATATTTTTGCTATAGTTTACGATGGACGTGTTAACTGCAGCAGCGGCTTATTATTTCCATTGTGCTAATTAAGTAATTAGAGGCATGTTGCGGGTCCCATATGCAGGGATGCATTTGGTAATATTCCAAAAATCGCATAACAAAGTCATTTTCCAATCCATTTTGGCGCGAACAAGCTGTAAATAAACTACATAAATACTTATACTCGTCCGCCGCTGACGCGCGCCGCACACAGCCGGGCGGATACGGGTGTTCGGGTATTTGGCGTATTCGTCTTATTCGTGAGAATAGGCAAATATAGACAAATAGGGCGAATTCACATCGTCCTATTTGGGCGACTAAGACAAATACGCGAAAACGAATACGAATAGCGATGTGCAGTGCCACGTTCCAATGTGTCGCTTCGCGGGTATCCCGCATGAATCTGCAGGGTTCCACAGGGAAGCAATTTAGAGCCTTCTTAGTAAGTGACTTCATTCTCAATTTAAAAATAATAACGAATCAATTATCGAATAAGATAAATTTTCATGGAATATATTTTACGGCAAATGTGACCCGCTAAAACTACCGAACGACAGAGAAAGAATTCATAACTATTTTAGTTACGACTTACTTTAAACGATTCCGACTCCACTTGCGTAGGCTCAGACGTCAACTGTCTCGGCTGTGTCTCCTCATTCTGAAATTGCTCAGGTCTGCTCAGGTCTCCAATACCAACACAATGTCTCAAATTCAAATTCTTCCCCAACAAATGTGCCATTTCTTCTTCTATAGCATTCATGGCACTCGACACATTGGAATTCCTATAATCTCTACTGACTGGAACATTCATGAAAGTATCTGGTAAATTATAGTTAGGTGCTAAATACTGTGGCATTTGTGAAGATCTGCATAACGAGCACTGCTGTCTACCCTCAATTTGCTTCCTCTCATTGTGAAGATGCAGTCTCTCTCTAGATAAAGCTACTTTCTCCCTAGCGACATGTTTTTCTCTAGCGTTCAGAGAAACCACGTGTTCTTGAATTCTTCGAATTCGTTCTTCATACTTGCGTTGGATGAATTCAGCTTCTGAGTATTTTTTGTCGGCATGTGATTGTTTTTCTATTGCTGTTTTTGCAAGGAGGTCTAAGTCGCGACTCCTGAAAAGGAAGTAATTTTTTAACAAATATCCTTAAGGTACTTTAATTGTTTTCAAAATCAACCTGATTGAGAATATACTTGGCCATGATTCTTTGTTCCTCCATGTGAATCTGCTGTTTCTCCACATTCAATTTTGATCTTTCATCAGATACTTCTTCCAACTGGGCCTGAAGCTCTGCCTTCATTTTCTGAAACATGTTTTTTTTTAAACTTTCGCTATAGGCAGATCCCAAAATAATAAGATTTGATAAGTTGGCCCATACTAAAACAAGAGTTATATATATACATACCTCAGGAGACTTATTAACCCCCAGTTTCCCAGCTCAAAATTATCGGAGAATTAATGTGACAAATTGTCAAGCACGCGTTATCTGCTGTGATTGGTTGAATGAATTCTCAACAGCCAATCACAGCAGATAACGCATGCTTTACAATTTGTCACATTAATTCTTCGATAATTTTGAGCTAGGATACTGGGGGTAAATCCTAAAAGAAGTAATTTGACATTTGCATGTGTCAATTTTGAATCCCGAGATTAAAAAAACAGACTTGATGGGAAATCTAGAGCAAGTCTGTAGGTACTTACCTCAAGTTCCAGTTTCAAACTTTGTACCGTAGACTTTTCTTTAGCAAGTGAAGCGCTCTCCTTTATAGATTTAGCCTTTTCTTCGTCGATTCTTGATATTTTTTCATGAAATTCTTTCTGAATGTCTTCTCGCAGCATCTAAACAATCTTAATGTTATTTATCATCATCATCTTCATCATCATCATCAGCCTATTAATGTTCCCACTGCTGGGACACAGGCTTCCTCTCTGCTGTGAGAGGGGATGGGCCATAATCCACCACGCGGGCCCAGTGCGGGTTGGTGGATGTCACATGTCTTCGAATTTTTGGTTCTAACCCTCAGTTTCCCACCTTAAAATTATCGCAGAATTAATGTGACAAATTGTCAAGCACGCCTTAAGTTCTGTGATTGGCTGTTGAAATACGAGTATCATTCAACCAATCACAGCAGATAAGATGTGCTTGACAATTTGTCACTTTAATTCTGCGATAATTTTAAGGTGGGAAACTGAGTGTAAATAAGCTTATTTATCAAATTTTAAATTACCGGTTCTACAACGACACTCTCGTTGTTCGACAACAAGGAAAACTATTTTAAACTCTGCGTTGTTACATAATTTGAAAAGGGAAACAATATTCTACACAGTTTTTAATTTGGTTTACGAAGAGAATGTGGCATTGTTTTCACGATGTTTTCCTTCACCGTTTAATGTTATTTATACATTTAAATATTTTTACCTCAGACTAAAAAGACGCGCGGAAAGGTACGTGTAGGTAGGGACTAGGGTAGATATACCGTTGGCAAAAGAGCCGCATTACCTTCATTTCTTCGTCCTGCTTCTTGAGTATGTTCTTGGCAAATTCAGTCTGTTTACTGAACGTTGCTTTTTCGAACTCGAACTCCATTCTCTTCTGTTTAAGAGAGGCCGCCTCTTCCTCGATCATCTGTTTGACAAAGGCCGTTTATTTAATTGTTATTTATATGATCAATGGTTTTTTGAACTGTATACCAAAAATATTACCGATGTCATTTGCTTCAGTCGTGACTCTAACATTTTAATTGTTTCCCTATTCTCGACCTTTTCGTTATCCAAGTTTTCACGATCTTTCTTCAACTGTTGTATCATATCTGCAACAGATAAGTTTATAAAACTAATAATAACTGTGTTGTTCTTCTTTATTTGAACTCATGCTGATGCGCTAATTTGTTTTAACGTAGTTAAATTGAAAAATATATTGTAGAACATCTTTTTGTGTATTATGAATTTCTACAGGATATAATATACTTATACCTCCTTTTAAAAGCCTTTGTAACATACCATTTATCTGAGTTTCCCTGACTTGCAAATTGCCATCGCTCCTACGTTCAGTGTTCTCTGCCAACGATTGCACCTTCTCCAGAAGTTCTTTACAATTAACTTTGTTTTCCCTCACATCTGAGACCAACTCTTTAAGATCTGACGAGAAACTGGCTGAATCCTGGATCAGTACCTGCTCTTGTTTAACTGCCTTTCTGAAAACAGAAACATCCTTTGCTTGATAATTTTATGTTCCATTGTTGACGAGTGCATCAATGTTTAAAATAAGGAGATCGAGAAAAAGGATTCAAATCATTTAAGCAGTTACTACAAGGTCCGTCAAGATCCTTTAAATATTCACTTACCTTATATTCTCCATGAGCGCCGCGTGGTGTTCCTGTAAAACCCTAACATTTTCCAAATGCTGCTGTATAAGCATTTCGTTCTCAGCCTTATGTCGTTCAGTCAAAGCCGTCATGTTATCTTCTGTCAACTTCTTGTAAAGATGATGATGCTCCTCCAGCCAATTTATCTTCTCCGAGTAAAACTTTACTATTTTGTCACTTTCCTCTTTCATTCTTTCCTCGCCTTGGTTTAATGATACTTGTAAGAAGGCTAGTTGTCTCCTGAAAATTCGCACGAATATTAGGAGATTACAATATTACTTTATCATTGTCAACCGTTGATACCGTTTCCGCTAAAGGATTAGGTATGATTGGTTATTAAAACGACTGAAACTTTCATTATGTATGATAATTTATTTATAATGCAATATCTTTACCTGTACGATGTTTCCATAAGATCTATTTCCTTGTCATGGTTCTCCTGTAACGACTGCACCAGTTGTAGTAATTGTTTCTTCTCTCGCGTGTGAGGCGGGTCTTTGTGATCTCCAGAAGTTTGAAGTTCTTCAGGATAGTTCGGGATATCTTCACTGTCTAAGTTTTCTGTACCTAATAATGCCTGAAGAATTCAAAAAAGCATAATTGAGTCCTAAATGATATAGCTACTCCAAAAAAAACTACAAAGCAATAAATAACTTTCTTTTCCGAAGTCGGTGTCTTTTGTACCCATTTTTTTCAGTTTTTCGACACTGACTTCAGAAAAGAAAGTTATTTTTTACTTTGTAGTTTTTTGTTCTGGATATCGGTTTGATTTTTTGCTAAAAAGTTTTTTATTTTTCTCTTTTTAGTTTTGGTAGGTATCTCCAATTAACATTATAATTATTTATGGCCAAAGTACATCTCATGACGATTCCAATAAGCCCAAGCAGGACTAGGATACATTGTTTTATTTCAGAGTTCCAGTGCCTACCTTCCGGCTTCATCATCAGACCAGTTCAATGGTACCATTTTCATCAGTACCATTCATTTATAAGTATTTGCTTCATCATAGTCGGTTAACTATTCGAGATATTTTATACCCGTGACATACTTAGCATTTAGGAGTTCCAGTTGCCATCTGTGGTCTACTTCATCAGTTCCACTTCACCAAATTATACTTTCTAAGTGCAAGTGATTGTATTTTTGATGAAAATACCTAAATCACTATATGTATGCCTATAATATTTGAGGAGTTCCCTCGATTGCTCTAGGATCCCATCATCAGATCCTGACCTGATGACTATGGGACCAACTAGGAAGTATACGCTTCAAAACAAAAGAAGATTTTTTTAAATCGGTCCAGGCGTCTTTGAGTAATCGGGGTACATAAATAATTAAAAATAAAAAAAGTTTCCGACGAATTGAGAACCTCCTCCTTTTTTTAGCTAAATACTGTATTTTACTTTGAACTATCTGACTTCCATAACCCTATTACTGGTTGTTAGGTTTCCAGCTCCTGGCCCTTCGGGACCACCACCTTATATAACACGATTTCTAATGGATGGATTTCCGTAAGTAGCTTGTTTCACCTTTATCCTTTGCGTGATCCTCTCCTGATGAGCAGCGATGATGGACTGCATCTGTTGCCTATTCTCCGCCTGGCGTTGCAACATAGCGTCCAGCTGTGTGTGTTGCGCCAATGCAGCCTCTCTTTGTACTCGCTGGCTTTCTTTCTGGCGAACTGTGTAGATACAACAAATAATATTACGCTACTAATACGAGTGTCAATAATACCAACCTATTGCTGATCTACTTCTTGGCAAAGGCCCTTTTTTCTTATAGAGAAGGCATGACCACGCTTGGCTAAGGCGGGTTGGCGATTTCAAACTTAATCACATCACTAAGTTTGTGAGTGTATTATGAGTGTTGTATGTTTGTTACTTCTTCACGCTCAAACGGCTGGACGGATCTGGATGAAATTTGGCACGAAGATAGATTATAGTCTGGAATAGCACATAGGATACTTTTTATCCCGGGAATATGTTCCCTTGGGATGACTTTCGACATTCACGCGGGTGAAGCCGCTGGCAGAAGCTAGTTAACTATATAGGTAGTAGGCGTAAGTGAATTGGTTTCCTCGCGATGTTTTCCTTTACGTACGACAGCGATATCCAAAATAAATTTAGAAAGTACCTACGACTATGACTGACGATATGATTAGATAAGTCATGTTGGTACTTCATCATATCAGCCGCAAGACGTCCACTGCTGGACATAGGCCTCCCCCAAGCGTCGCCACATTGACCGGTGGGTCGGATTGGTCCCGTGCGTCACGCATCCAGCGGATGCCCGCAACTTTCACCAGGTCATCGGTCCACCTGGTGGGAGGCCTTCCAACGCAACGTCTACCGGTTCGCGGTCGCCACTCCAGAACCTTTCTGCCCCATCGGCCATCCGTTCTGCGAGCAATGTGCCCTGCGCACTGCCACTTAAGTTTGGCAATTCTTCGGGCTATGTCGGTAACCCTGGTTCTCTTGCGGATCTCTACATTTCTGATTCGATCACGTAAGGTACTTGCCGGATTTAAACTCACGACACCCACCACTTCCCGGTCCAGAAAGAGATGTTGAAATAAATTGAACGCGTACCTCGGGGCAGGATCGAGATGGCGCGTAAAAGAAATAGGTACCTGGTAGGACTTGGAGTAAAATTTCACTAATTAGTGGGACATTGCATTTCGGGGATTGTGCGATGGAATTGCATGATATAATTCCGCCTAGTCCGTTTCATCATCGGACTACAAGACGTACGGCGCACAGTGGAACGAAAATGAAGCATCGCGTAGCTGCGCGTGGAATTAATCATCTGATCCCCATATATCGGCAAACAGACCTAAACTTTGTAGGAAACACAAACTTTTATCAACAACTACACAAAACTTATTAATAATTAATGTTAATTTGGGTGATGAGGCCAATAACGAGAAAGATAAATTGGCTTTTGTACATATTAATCAATTCCATGATTCAGAAAGTGACTGACTAACCGTTGCACTCAACATCTTGTCAGTTCTTCTTCAGCTTCACACTAACTTTATTTCGTAAATCATCTATAATTTTGTATTCTTTTATGTGGATTGGGGACACCACTATAAAAAAGACGCGCCTAATTCTTTACCTCGTTAGGTGATGTGGAAGTAAGGACATTTGGTAACATTTAAATGACCAGCTTGCATACAATATTTTTTATTTATTTTCAAAGTTGAAAATGTCAATGTTTCGAAGGTTTTCGAGATGAATCTTTAGAGATTATATAGCTTATATGATGTATTTTATGATACGGAAAGTTATATAACAAGAAATCTTAAGAATTAGGAATAAAATAAAAATAACGGTTCAGCTCCATTAAAAAAAAAACGCAAATAATTAATTAAATAGCAGCTTTATCAAAAAAAATCCACTACATAAAATATTGCAATTAATTAAAGGAATAAGCTGGCATGTTTATTTTTTCAAAATTGGGTAATTGATTTTTGAGCGACGCTAAGTATATGGAGCTTCATTTTCGTTCCACTGTGCGGCGATGCGCCATCGGTACATAGTGGACATCCCAATTCCCACCCATACGCAGTAAACGTTTTGAAAATACTTTCATTATGCGTAGGCTGCAGCTAAGGAGTGGAATTCCCTGCCGGAGTCTGTGTTTCCTGATAGCTACAACCTCGGGGCTTTTAAGTCAAGATTGGTCAAGGTTTCTTCTAGGCAAATGTGCTACATCGTCGACCACATCGTCGCTTACCATCAGGTGAGATAGTGGTCAAGCGCGAGCCTATCAATAATAAAAAATAAAAATAAACTGTGCTAGATTTTATTAATAACTAGCTTCTCCCCGCGGCTTCGCTCCCGTGGCCCACAGGACCAGTTTTCGGGATAAACAAATAGCCTATGTTACTCAGGAAGAATGTAGCTTTCTACTGGTGAAAGAATTTTCTAAATCGGTTAAGTACTTTGCAAACCAACTTACAAAGAAATCTTTCCTCTTTAATATATTATATGTGTAGATATAATTAGTATGACTAAAAAAGATGCCCCTGACGACCTCCTTTAACATGGTAGACCAGTATGACGAATCTTCTCCAGAAAGCCTCGACAGAAAGTTTTGGCACTATAATAAGAAGTGCTGACCCCAGCTAAAGTGGGAAAAAGCTGGGAAGAAGAAGGATATAATTTTTATGGGTAACTTACCCTGCATTGCAGCAAGTTTCTCTTCCTGTGCCTTTAGCTGCAACGCAACCATTAGCTGAGACTCTTGTTGCTGCATGTACAGAGCAGCCCCCTCTGCTGCTATATCTTCATTACTTCCGTGCAGCACGTTTGAAGGTGGATTTAATTTAGCCATCTGTTCCATTGTTTCCATGTCCCTTTTGACTTCCATATTGGCTCCTTCCACTTCTGTTTGTTCTTCTTTTTGGAGAAGCGGTTTTGATTTTTCTGTAGCAGGTTCTGGTTTATTGACTGTCTTCTTATTTTCAGCCTTTTTCTTCTTAGTGTCACCCCCGACCAACCATGATGGCATTCCGGCATCATCTTCCAAATCATCGTTACCGTCATCTTTGTCTTGAAATATACCCAACCAGTCTTCAGTAGACTTAGTTTTCTTTGCAGGAGCCACTTTTTTTTCTTTTATGTTTTCTTTTACATTCTTTTTCTGTGGCTGACTTTTGGTAGAAGTGGAAGTTTTTGTGTCACTTTTTCCCAACATAGAATCAAAATCGAACTCTTGACTCTTTGCCGCAGTAACCGGCCTGTTCGCTTGGCTTGAACCGCCACCGGATTTCGTTGAAGACCCGCCTAAAATGTCATCAAGTAACGACTGGGAACTTTTTCCCTTTTCTATTGGTTTAGTTTTTGTGCCACCCAATTCACTGAGTATGTCGAGTTTATCTGCACTTGCGCTTACTTTAGGCTTTGCTGGTGACTTACTCAGATCTAATTTATCAAGGCCCACCTTAACTTTAGGTTCTGATTGAGAAAATTTAATAGACTCTTTTGATACGGTCCGCTTAAAAGGTGTAGGGGATTTCTTTGAATCTATGTCAAACAACGCATCTTTTTTATCTTGTGTGCTTGCAACAGGTTTTGGATTATCAGCATCTCTCAAATCAAAAAGAGCATTTTTCTTTTCCAATGTTGGCGTGCTTTTCTTCTTGGCTGATTTTTTCTTGCCTAATACATCGTCGTCAAAAAAACTATCATCACTGCCATCACTGAGAATTCCTGCTAGAGGATCGTCTATGTTAAAGCTCATTATTTTCACATAATGCCGCACTGATCGTATAAATTTTATTGAACGCACAACTATCTTTGTTTACAAACTGGCCGCCATGGAAACGGAAAACTTCACTCATAGAGTACATACTCTTTGCATAGAGTAGTGATTAATTGTTTTATTAATTTAAAATATTATTAATAAAGAATTATTGGAAAGAAATTCTCGGCTGTGAGTTTATTGATATATCCTTTCTTCAAGTTCCTAAAAAACCAGCCAAGTGCGTGTCAGACTCCCCATATTTAGGGTTCCGTACCAAATGTAGAATATATTGGTATTTGTTAGTAAAATATACGTATTTAGCTGTGTCCGTGGCTCCGCCCGCGTGCTTGTCGGAAATTATCCCACAAGAACGGATCCTATGTCCTAACCCAGGTCAAGGCCTATCCGTATAGGTACCTACCTACCGAAAAGCATAAATTAAAATTTACAAATCCCTAACTTAAGTAATGTTAAGTTCCCCATACAAACTTTCATCCCCTATGCCTGTAATCATCATCATCATCATATCAGCCGAAAGACGTCCACTGCTGGACATAGGAGAAGCGTCGCCACTTTGACCGGTCCCGTGCGTCTCGCAACTAGCGTATCCCTGCAACCTTCACGTGGTCATCGGTCCACCTGGTGGGAGGCCTTTCAACGCAACGTCTTCCGGAAGGTGCCTGTAATGTCATGTCAAAATTCAAATGATACAAAAACCAATGGCAGCCGACCGGCGCGGGCGCCTGCGACAGCCAATCACAGCCAAGCAGAAACGTCACACAACACTAAAACAAAACAAAATGGCGCTACAAGCGCGAGTACGTCGAGCGTTTTGTTCTATGAAGAATAACAGCCGTGCCATATAATAGTAATCTTTGAGCTGTGCCTATATCCTATAGCCCTTTAGGATTATATTGGACACAAAAGTAACCTGTGCCCTTCCTCAGGATACCATCTATCTTCTGGCCATATTGAAAAGGTAACATATAGACAGACAGAGTTACATTCTTAATATTAGTATGGATAATAAAACTTATTAACACCAAATTTCAAGTAGAAAATTCTTCGGAACAAAATTTTGTGACAGACGACTTTTAGACACGTGTGAGTGTGTCAGCAATAAGGTTCTATTTGGATTGGATCCTTCGTGTAAGAAATCCTAAATAAAAATGGACCGATATTTCGTCGTCATCTATATTTTATCCGAACTCTATTGGTAGAATTTTGATAGTTTTACACTATCTATATTTTTTATACAGAAAAACAGGCAAATAAAGGTGAAAAAATATTGAGATAAAAAGCTGAGAGGCTAAACTGTTTTTGTGTAAGAATAGTGTGAATATCTCCCCCGACTCGCGATCGAGCGATCGATACGTTTCCAAACGTAACAAGTCAAAACACAAAAATTGTATAGTCTGTGCTTAAAATTTGTTGCTTCACGAAAAAAGGCGGGAAACGGTTGAAGTGGAAAGGCGCGTTTTTTAATTTATTATTTTGTAATTCAACTTCTCGTGTTTATTGTAATTTAATTCTGTAAATATTCGTACTATTAGGTCTTATTTGGTGTATATATATATTTTTGTGTAATTGAAGACAAAAAAATGGGGAAAAAGAGGCGGAGGAAGGATGAGCTGGAAATTCCTCCGGATCTGAAACAGCATTTGCAGGAATCTTCAGACTCTGACACGGCGGAGTCCACGGTATCGACGGCATACTCGGTTACTAAATTTAAAGATGCCAATGATAAGGAACCTAAGGACAATAAATATGCCATATATAAGGTAAAGGGGTATACGCGTAAGTACAGTGAAGATACGAAGCAGGCAGAGTTAATCGTTTTTCTTAGTCATATGGACGAGAATAAGTTTTTCAACGACAAAGATCGTATGGCCCTTTCCAAGGGCATACGAGAACATGGAGTGTCTGGTGTGATGCACTTGCGCACAATAAACAAATATAAGGTCGGTGTCACATTTGATTTACCAAATAACGCCAATATGTTTCTAAAAAACAAAAAATTATTTGATCAGCTTTCTCTAAAAGCATCTATCCCTGCTGGTGACACAGAGGTTACTGGAGTCCTTACTTCAGTCCCAGTAGATATGTCTAATAAAGAGATATTTTCTTTAATCGGCAGTTCAAAGAATGTAATACAGGTGAGGCGTTTCATGCGCAGGTTCAGAGGTGATGAAGGTAGAATATCTTTTGCCCCTACCCAGACTGTTGCTGTGACATTTGCATCCACTATTTTGCCAACTTATATTTATTTGGACTCATGGCGTCATGAGGTGAACAAATATATCCCACCAGTGAAACAATGCCTTAAATGCCTGCGTTATGGGCATATAGCTAAATTTTGTCGAAATACTGAAGTTTGTTCAATATGTACTGAACATCACAATTTCAGAATGTGTGTTGTTGCCCAAAAGGATGCTAAGTGTGCAAATTGTAACGGCAATCATATTGCAATCTCTTCAGCATGTCCAATAAAAAAGCAAAAGGTAGAAGAAAATAAAATTAAAACTAAAAATGCTACATATTCAGATCTTTTTAATGTAAACTCTTTCCCAGCTTTAACATCACGCAATCTGGACACTCAGATTAGTAATCTCATGAAATCAGATAAATTTATAAATACTTTAGTCGAAACACTCACAAAAATAATAAGCAATAAAGACGAACCTATTAATTCACTTTCTATTAAAGAAGCCTTGAAAACAACGTTCAGTAATAAATTTTCTTCAACCAGTTGATGGATTTTTCAGAATTAAATATTGTACAGTGGAATGCTCAAAGTTTAAATAGTAATAAACATTTATTTATCGATTTTCTTTATAGTCACAATATACATATAGCAATTATCAGTGAAACATGGCTTAAACCTCACCAAAATTTTAAAATAAAAAATTATAATATTGAGAGAAATGATACCGGTAACAAACATAACGGAGTCGCAATAATTATTCACAATACCATTACCTACTCTAAAATTGATACCTTCTTTGATAACTCATTGCAAAACATCTGTATTCAAATAAAAGTAAATAACAAGGAGATAAGCATAGTCAGTTTTTATAGTCCTTTGAATTGTAATCCAGCATTCAGAAAAGAAAACCTTGATTTATTAATAAAATCTATTCCTGGGCCATTTATATTTGCTGGTGACTTTAACGCTCACCACTCGTCTTGGGGTTGTGGCTCGGATTCTGTACGAGGTCGAAACATTTTGGAAGTAATAGATGATAATGATTTGGTTCTGCTCAATAATGGTCATGCAACAACAGTTGGCTCTTTAACTTGGCGACCTAACGCGCTAGATTTGACGCTGGTCTCTTCGTCTTTAGCTCTCAATTGTGAATGGAACGTACATGATTGTCCTCTTGGTAGTAGTTATCACATTCCTATAATCATTAAAGTAGTGATTAGTAATATTAACAAAAGTAATACATACAGCAATTGTTCTAATGCTGAACATTTGCCCATTTATCCAAATTATAAATTGGTGGATTGGCAAAGATATAGTAGTCTTGTTGATGAATTGTTGGTTGATTTTAAAGTCGATACTATAAGTCTTTCTGGTACATATCTTAAATTTTGTAGCATTTTACATACAGCAGCTGTAAATTCTATTGAAAATAATAATCATTTGACTGGTAGGACAAATTTTGTCAATCATTCATGTCTTGTAAATAATTTTAAAAGACCTTATCTTCCTTGGTGGAATCAAAAATGCACAGAAGCCGTATTAAATTTTAAAAATGCATACATATATTTTAAAAATAATCCTTCAGAAGAAAGCTATCTACAATTCAAAAGGCTTCGAGCGGTTAAAAAACTTGTTCTAAAATTGGAAAGACAAAAAAGTTGGTTTGCTCTTTGTGAAACATTCAATAGGACTACGCCATTATCTGTCATATGGAAATTTATGAGGAAGTATAATAAAACATTCAATTTTAATGCTCTCGAAGATGATGGATGGGTTTTAGATTTTCTTAAAAAATACACACCAGATTTCGCATCACAAGACTCAAAATCTTCATTCACAACCAGTACTAATCCCAGCAATAATTTTCTTCTTAGTCCTTTTTCATTGCAGGAATTAATATCAGCCATATCTTCCAGAAGAGATACTACTTATGGTCTTGATGGAATGCCATACATACTTTTTAAAAAACTAAGCATTAGTAGTTTAAAAATATTTTTACAACTTTTGAACTTATTATGGCAAAATGATATTATACCTCTTAACTGGAAGGTGGATTGCCTTGTACCTGTTTTAAAACCAGATAAGCCTAAAATGTGTCCTGATTCTTACCGCCCTATAGCTCTTACTTCTTGTGTTGGAAAATTATTTGAACAACTTTTAAAACAGCGTTTAGAGTTTTATATTGAAAAAAATAATATCTTACCATCAAACCAATTTGGTTTTCGTAGGAATCGTTCTGCTAGGGAAAGTGTTTGTCAATTACAGCTCGATATTCACAAGTCTTTATCGTCAAATGAAAATTTGGTTGGAGTGTTTTTTGATATTGCAGGTGCATTTAATAGTGTGAATATAGATATTTTATGTAGTGAGTTATCACAGATAGGAATCCCTGGAAAAATAATAAATTGGTTAAAACAATTTCTTAGCAATAGGAAAGTCTTTGTAAAATTTAACAGACACCTTTATGGTCCTAGGCTATCGTCTAAAGGAGTTTGTCAAGGGGGCATTTTATCGCCTTTAATATTTATATTGTATATACGAAGATTAAATTTAATGTTAGGGTCTCAGGTTAAAAACTTACAGTTTGCAGATGATTTAGTGGTTTATGCATCTGGGAAAAATGTATCACAACTAGTTGAAATAGTGAATGCTGCATTAATGTATCTATGTAAATATTTCTCTTACCTTGATCTTAGTGTCAACCCATTGAAGTCCAAAGTTGTTTTATTTGGTAAACATAATCATAATATGCCTGCTGTGTTTTACAATAATTGTGCATTACCCAGTTCTTTAGATGTCAAATTTTTGGGTGTTATTTTTTCACATAATTTGTCCTGGAATAATTATATGAAACATATTATTAGCAAAGCAAATAAAGCTTATAATATTTTGAGATCCTTGAGTGGTACATATTGGGGTGCAGACCCTAAAATTTTGTTATTATTGTACAAATCTTTAGTTCGTAGTCACTTTGAATATGGTTTCTATTGCTTTGCTGCAGACTCTAAACATGTAAATAGTTTAAATATTTTGCAAAACAAGTGTTTGCGCGTTATAACTGGGGCGTTCAGAAGCACTCCTGTAAATGCAATGCAGATTGAATGTAATGTTCCACCATTAGCCATTCGTTTTGATTACTTGTTAGAAAGGTTCTTTTTGAAGCTTTATAGTGTTTTGGGTAATAGTCTTTTAGTCAATATGTTGCATTTAGCTATGCAAACTGCTACAAAATCTTTTTATATACTACAGCAACTTAGAAAATTTAAAAACTTTATTGAAAATATTAACATTTACCGATCTAAGCTTATCTTGCCTTGCTATGAGGGAACTTTCAGCAGTAAATTTCCAGCTATTAGTGTTATTATAAATAAGAAAAAGGATTTGCCTTCAAAAGAGGAAGTATATGTAATGTTGTCAGAGTGGTCAGATCATAAATTTGTGTATACTGATGGTTCCAAGAATGATAGAGCTGTTTCTTTTGCCATCTATGAGCCATCTTCAAACGTAGGTATTGGTAGGAGAATTGACAGAAATGCTAGTATTTTTACAGCTGAAGCTGTTGCAATTCTGAGTGCTTTGAAACATATTAAAAATAGCAATTCTGAACATAGCAAATGGGTTGTAGTAAGTGACAGTATGAGTGTTTTAAAAAATTTGGCAAATAATAAACTACATGCCAACACTAATTACATTATTCATTTGATAAAACAACTCTGGGTTGAATTAGCCCAGTCAAATATTGAAATTTGTTTTGTTTGGGTACCTTCACATATTGGTGTTAGAGGAAATGAAAAAGCAGATTTTCTTGCCAAAAAAATTGTTGAATTGGAAGAATTAATACCTAGCACTGATACGAGTGTTCCCATACCATACACAGACGCAGTTAGTCTCTTAAGACGGCGCATGTGTGAGGCATGGGGGAAATATTCATACCACTGCACACATATTGAAAATAAAGGTTCTTGGTTTAACAGTCTTGATGTTCAAATCAACTCTGTTCCTTGGTTTTGCAAAAATAATTTATTTGTAAGTAGAAAGTTTTATTCAATTATTTGTCGTATGCGCTTTGGTCATTGTAGATTAAATTATCATCTTCGTCGTCTTAAAATGGTCAGCATATCGTATTGCAATTACTGTCAATCAGAAAAAGTTCAATCACTACATCATATCTTCTTTGAGTGTTCATCTTTCAACATTCAGCGCCTTGTGTTGTCGGATGAGCTTCTAAAAATTTATAAAACACCTGATAGGGTCCCGCTGTGCATACAGGAGTTGCTTAAGAACGCTTCAACTTATTTATATTTGTATAGATACATATTGGAGACTGTTAATGAGATTTAAATAGTTCTATTTCTTGTTCCTATGCACCTAGGTATATGTAAATATTACCGTTTTATTATTATTTATAGTTTGTATATTTAAAACTGTAGCTTAAGATGTTTTTTAAAAAAAAACCAGAAGAAAGAAGAAAATAAACTTATACAAGATGACATATCTTTGATGACATGAATGAAATGGAAATGACACTTAACCTGGAATTGATTGACATATAATGGAAATGACGTTTACCCTGGAGTTGGAATTGAAAAAAAAAACGGAATTATGTAAAAACAAGATTTTTACTAATAATCAAAGACAAACTTATAATGACTACAACATGGATTAGAAAAACGAAAGACATGATTTCTAAACATATTACGAAAGAAAAAAATACCTACGAAAGACTAGGCAGTATGGTTGAAAGACTATAGCCTGCCCGAAGGGCGAAAAAAAAAAAAAAAAAATTGTTGCTTCACGTCAGCCCGTCGGCTGCATTTTAATTATTTTTTCAAAACAACTACAATACAATAGCGTTTTTGTTATTTTAATTCCTGTTAGTGACAATTAATTTATAACTATGGAATATATTGGTAAGTATTCATACATGTTCGTTCATTTTTGGCTTAAAAATACCATTTTGACAGTCTTTGTGGAGCAACACACCGAGACCTATTGTTCTAGAAATTTTGCTAACTCACGTTTTGATGTTATTTTCTAGCTTCAGAAAAGGGGGATTCAACAGAGAATAGAGATCCGAATTCAATAGCCAACGGCACATCCAAGTCAGCTGCAGAGAACAAGACTATTTTAGAGAGCACACACATAGAAGCTCCCGCTCCCGCGGAGACCGCGGCGGCGGCAGCGGCATGCACATCAGAGACCACTGAAGACTCAGAACCTGAATTTTGTGAAATTCCGGAACAGATCGAATTTACAGTAGTTTTTAATAAAGCAAAACATGACATAAGCTTCGCGTACGATGCAACAGTGGTAGATCTAAAAGCGCACTTGGAACGAATATGCGGTGTCCCCAGTTCAGCGCAGAAACTAATAATTAAGGGCATGGCCAAGGACAACATGACACTTCGACAATCTGGCGTCGTGAAGGGAGGCAAGGTGATGCTGGTGGGATCCAAAATGGATGACATCTTAGCTGTGAAGAGTGCCCAAAAGGTGTGTGTTTGTTATTAAATACCACGCTCGCGCAATTAGAGCTGCCAAGTCATTGTTTACAACATTTTGTTTAAACTGCTTCCTATTTTTGTATTTATATTTATAAATTACAAAAACAACACCACTTGATTCACAATATTATTCAACCAAATGTTTGAATATTTTTTTTTAGGAATTGGCAGAAGAAAAAGCTGGCAGTCAGTCAAGTAAAGAGCCACTATCAGTGCAGAAGATACACAGGAAAGTTCTGGACAAGGGAATCCCTCCCGATGTGATGCCCGGGGTCAAGGGAGTCAAGGTAATTATAAATAGCTCAGAAAAAAAAAAAACTTGGTATCTTTATAATCTTTTACAAATAGTAGATTACTTATGGCTTTAGATTGCTATGATTCATTATTCCATTTATAATATTTTCTTATCTATGAAAATAAAAAGATGGTAATTAATGCTCGTAAGAAATGATTAATAATACCATGCTGTATATGGAGAGACATTTGCCCTACAGTGGGAAATGGGAGTGTGGTATTATAAATATAAATGAGCTAGAGTATTTGTGGCATTTATGTTATACTAGCTGTACACGGCTTCATTCCCGCCAACTGGCTACCTACCCTACATACATGATTGTTGCGTAACTTAAACCGTTTACGCAGTGCACGCAAGGGAAGCTAACCCGTTTTTGCAATATTTTTCATTTATGCTCCGCTCCCATTGATCGTAGCATGATGTCATATGACCTTCCTCGATAAATGGACTATCCCAACACAAAAAGAATTTTTTAATTCCAACCAGTAGTTCCTGAGATTAGGGCCTTCAAACAAATGAACTCTTTAGCTTTATAATATTTAGATAGAAAGTCTAGCTGCGAGACAATTTCAATATCAGATTTAAACAAACAAAATTACTTGAATTCAACACTGATTGCTTAATGAACCAGCAAACCCGTGAACTGCAGTACTTCAATGTAATTTATTTATATTTGTGTTACCTACCTAAATAACTATAAGATACCACCAAATAAGTAGCAGCTTGACAAGTAAATAATGTTTTTAGGAGCCACTACCACCGGTACCATTAAGCGGGATGCTAAATAAGCATGGTGGCAAGGTGCGGCTCACATTCAAACACGAGCAGGACCAGCTCTGGATCGGCACCAAGGAGAGGACTGAGAAACTTGCCATGGCATCAATTAAAAGTAAGTTGCTTAATCCTAGGCGTTTTTGGAATATTTTTGTTGTATTGTAATTTTGATAACTATTGTTGATTTTCTACTAGTTTTTAGGGTTCCATACCGGTACCCAAAGGATAAAAACGGGACCCTATTACTAAGACCCCGCGGTCCATCTGTCACCAGGCTGTATTTCTGTTGCCGCTATAACAACAAATACTAAAAACAATAAAATATTTAGTGGAGCTCCCATACAACAAACGTGATCTTTTTGCCGTTCTTTGCGATAATGGTACGGCGGAACCCTTCGTGCGCGAGTCCGACTCGCACTTGGCCAGTTTTCTTTGAAATTTTACAAACCATGTTTAAGACACACAAAAGACGGGGAAGCAGGGCACAAGGAAGGCTATACTCAGCTGTGAGGGGAACAAGACTGCAAAAGATGATAATTACTCCAATATTATAGTGATAATTTGTGAATTGTTATATAAATTGGACTTAAAATAAACTTTTGTGTGTTTTCCAGGCATCACATCTGAACCAATCAAAGAACATGAAGAGTATCATATCATGGTATGTTTGTTTATTAATGAACATTTATTTATTTGCAATTAGAATACTAGAATTTGGATCTAATCAAACGAGTGTTTCACAGGGATTACAGCTAGGCCCCACAGAAGCATCTCGGTATTGGGTGTACTGGGTGCCCGCACAATACATCGAGGCCATAAAGGATGCAGTGCTCGGAGTCTGGCAGTTATTCTAATCACCCAATATCCGAGAATCTTTCTGTCCATTGCTGTCTACCTTCCTCTCAGCTGGGTAGTTGCAATATAAAATTTAAATGTAATGTGTCCATTTCAATCAGTACAATGTAATGGTACCATTTTTTGTTGTGATAAATACATAATGCCATGTCAATTAAAATTGTCCAATTCACACTGGCATCTATCTGGTCAAAAAATTGAGAAATTATTTATTGTTATTGTAAGTTTGCATTTTGTGCATTTGGGTTCAGTAAGCTGTACATACAACAATGCTATGTAATGATATAGAGACGTGCGTCCGCGCAGGCGTCATGAGCTTATTGTCCCTCGAGTTTCAAACTGATCTCTATATGTAAACTTTACAATGTAATTTGAGTGAAAGATTGGAATGAGTAAACAACTGTATTATGTATTAACAATTTTCCTATCACTTTAGTGTAATCATGATGTGTGGTTTTTAAAATTATGTATTTTATGCCGAAGTTGTTACTCAAGCCAATTTTTCACTTGAAACTTTTGATCATAGAATTAGACGAATAAAACGTTTTGAATATTTATTCTGTTGTATTTTTTAACCGACTGCAAGGAAAGGGTTATGTTTTTCGCGCGTATCTTGTATGTATGTATGTAATATTCTTTATTATCTCATATCTCTTAAACCGCTAGACCGATTTTTTCCTATTCCTTAACATACTAACACACTAGGGTTGCCAGATCGGAAGACTAAAGTATCTGGACAAAATTTGAAAATATCGGGATATTGAGGTTGTTGTCGGGAGAAAAAACGAATTAGGTTAAATTTAAAAAAAAAATATATATTAATAGGCTAAATATTTATGAAACATAACTAACTACACTTAATTTTTAGGTTCTAAAAATCTGTGACACCAATTCCTCCATGTTTGGAAGTGGGTATGCATCTAAATGTGTATACCTATTTATTGTTCGAGAATAATCGATAACAAGTCGTTTCTTATGATTAGTATTCCTCGTAATAAGAACTTGCGCTCTCCAGGGTGACGTACTCTCCTCAATAATTCCTTCGGCCAAAAGTTTTCTAACTTCATCGTCGATAAATTTCTTATCATCCTCACTGTATCTTCGAGATTTAATAGCAATAGGCTTGCATTCAGGAGAAACGTTTGAAAACAAGGGTACAGCTGGTACAGAGGCTGCAGCAACTCCGCATAAAACCATTTATTCTAAAGGTTTTATCTTATTTATCAAGGTTGCCACATGTAGGTATTTGGTATTAGACTATACTGAGTCCACCAATTTAGGAAAAGATTATAAATTCAAACAATTTACTAACTCACAAAAGCCATACAATTTCTCTCTTAGGTATATAAGTTATTTATTTAGCAAACTTAAATCTTTTGCATTAATGCTTACAGGCATTGATAACACAAAATGATCGGAAAGAAAGAACTTGCCAAGAACTTATTTGTCTGGAGATTTTGAGTTTTTCGGGAGTCTGGAGATCCTTTAAAATGTCGGGAGAATCCAGACGATTCCATCTGGCAACCCTATATCACACGCACACACCTGTGTTGTGTTCTGTAAATGATTGGGCAGGTGTCATGTTGTAGTTAGGCGCATCTTCAAGGCCTTAGTACAACGGTTATATCAACGGACACTGATGCAGTCAAAATGTAGTAAATATACATGTATCGTATTAACCGCTATCCACAACTTAATGCACACACTTCCATTGTTTTTATTTAGATACATCTTTAGCTTGGCAGGCACAAGGGCTACTGACGCCACTGACGGGGTCCAATAAGGCTGATGCCTGTCTGGGTCGCGGATAAATTTGAAAAAAAAATGAGTTACCGCGGCCCTGGCTCAAGCAACTGAAGAACATGGGTGGTTTTTAGTCAATAAATGTCTGACACCCAGAGCGGGAGAAGTCATTAGATGATTTGCCACACAATAAAAAACAATGTAAAAAGGCTAATTGTAGATTTATGGCCGTAGTCCACTCAAAATGGCTGAACACAAAGAAAACCATTATTTTACAGAAAATATGCCTGCTGAAATCGAACCCCCAGAAACTTCCTTTCGGTAACCATCGTATCCCAATGAGGGAGTAAGCAGTTTCTATATCTGCTGATTCCCTGAGGTAAAAATTAATTCACACTGGAGTAGAAAACTACAAAGAATCAACAGAAATGTTTGCCTTCATAAGATAAATATTGGTTTTAGGGTGAAGTTGGTTGGTTCTGCCAAGTACCAGCTGGATGCACTCGAGACGATCGAAAAACGGGCCAAGAGGCTCAGCAATGAGATACTGGTCGAATCTAGGCTCCAGAGCCTTGAACATCGGCGCCGAGTTGCCAGTCTGTCGGTTTTTTATCGGTTACATTTCGGGGAGTGTGCGTTGGAATTGCATGAACTAATTCCTCCTAGCCCTTTCCGTCATCGGACTGACAAGACGCACGGCGATGCGTCATCGGTACATGGTGGACATTCCACCCATACGCACGTTTGGGAATACTTTCATTAAGCGTACAGCTAAGGAGTGGAATTCCCTGCCAGACCCGGAGTCTGTGTTTCCTGATAGCTACAACCTGGGAGTCTTTAAGTCAAGAGTGAATAGGTTTCTTCAAGGTAAGCATGCTACATCGTCGACCACATCATCGCTTACCATCAGGTGAAATAGTGGTCAAGCGCGTGCCTATCAATAGTAAAAAAAAAAAAGTTTATTACAGACCTGTGGTGTCCCACTGGGTCAAAGATCTGCCTAGGTACCTACTCTCTTTCTATGTAAATCTCCTAAGGACCAATAATTCTTATTGAAGGAGTCCAGTTCGTCCCGCCATTTCAACATAATCATCTGCTGCATATCAATATCAGTCAAGACAACCAATAGGCAAAGTTTACAACCCAATGGGTCCATCCCTCTTGATGGCAATGGCGAAGCGATGTGCTTCAGGAGAAAGAAAAACAAGTACAAAACATCAAAATGTTTAATAAAATTTATGTGTAGAACACAAAGTAGAAAATAAATAGTTACAAGTATAAAAAAACAATATATTGCGAAAACTTAAAACTAGATATACTTACCTACAGTTGCACTACTTTCAAAATGGCACATAAATGCATTATATTTTATCAAAGGTTATAAAATAGCTTGTATAATAAATAGTTAATGAATGTATAAATTTGGCATCTCGATATGTTACAAGAACACTTCTTTTGTAGTTACTATGTCTAAGCATTGTTGCATTGTTTCATCCATACTCGGATTGTACTGTCAGGGAGAATTGTCCTTTGGGAATACTTGTGGCGTGGTACCAAATACGAGTGTCCAGCAAAACTGAAACAAAAGTTACCATAATAAGACGACTAATATGTTTATCAACATAATTATCATTTCATCCGGCGGAAGAAAATTGTAGCGCTAAAAGTGCTGAACATAGGCCTTCACCAAATGTCCCCACATCGTCCGGACCTGTCACGTCACGCATCCAGCGGATTCCCGAAGCTTTAACCAGGTTATGCGTCCACCTAGTGGGAGCAGTGCAGTGACAGGTAAAATAAAAATAAACTTTTTTGCAAAAAAATGCCACCGACTTCCAAATAAAAAACTACAAAGTGAAAATTAACTTTATTTTTGGAAGTCGGTGTCTTTCGTAGGTACCATTTTTTGCTTTATGGACACCGACTTCCAAAAATAAAGTTATTTTTCACTTTGTAGTTTTTTATTTGGAAATGGGTGCATTTTTTTTGCAAAAAAGTTTTTTTTTTTTCTCTCTTTTTAGTTTTACCTACCTAATAGGCAAGTTTTTTAATAAGGTAACTATAATGCCAGAATATATTACCCGAATATCATGAAACTTGAACATAACCGGTGAATTGAGTGATCTGCGTACCCCTTCAGAGCGTACTGGCGTGATGTTGTGCTATGAAATGGTTATACCAATAAACAGACATGCGATTGCAGCAATCCCGAGTGATTTGCCGTTATTTATTGAAGAGTTCTGCTGTATATCTTCGAAGATCTTCACCAACTTAAGATTGGACCAATTTCGGAACATATACTTTCAAATAAATTCATTCATTAAAAAATTTTCACAATCGGTCCACAATTGTCGGAGATATCGGTGAAAACACAAAAAAAAAAAAAACATACTCCATGTCGAACATAGAAGCTCCTCCTTTTTGGTAAGTCGGTTAACAAAAAAAGAAGAGGAATAACAGGTATTTATGTCAAGAGTAAATAGGTTACTTCTAGGCAAGCGTGTTACACCGTCGACCACATCATCGCTTACAATCATGTGAGATAATGGTCAAGCGCGAGCCTATCTATGATAAAAAACAAACATGGAAGGAAGAGTACCTCCCTTCCACTGTTATTTTGTGTGTTTGTTTACGTCGACAATCTTCAAGTTACCGCTGCGACGTCTTTCATGTGGGTGGTGTAGGTAGTAGCACCCTTATTAAACACTAGGTTCTTCCGCCTTCGCCCGTATTTTTTTTATCCCAAGGGCATACAAACTATCCTATGTCCTTCCAGGGTCTCGAAACTATCTCCGTGCCAAATATCATCTAAATCAGTTCAGTAGATCCAGAGCAAGGAATATAGTACTCTCTAGAGATTACCCCCTACAACCTCACAAACTTTACCTTTCTACAATATAATAATATTAGTAGTATAGATTAGTCTTGCGTCATCTAACACTGTACCAGATTAAACACGGACATTGTAACCAGATTGGACACGCCTGTTGTGTCATGCTCACTGAACTAAATCAATCTAATTGGATATGAATCTTATTTGAATACACATAAATGCAAGATTTAGGGCTTTGTGCCACAGCTGGGCAAAGGCCTTCCAAACAGCCAACCACAAAAAAAAAAACTATTATTACCAATCGCCAAAAATGTCTGCAGTCACTGCCACACTAACACACAACACAATAGGTAGAATAACTTAAATCAAAGGCTTAATAAGGTCTATCCACACATATCAGGGCCGTGCACGGATGTGTGTGAACGAGTTCATATAAAATGAACTCACCGATATTTTTTGAGCCCCTGACGGGGCACGGTCCGTCCACGTCCCGGGCACGGCCCTGATTTGTGTGGATAGACCTTTAGAAGTTGAAAGTTTAGTAGTGGGACATAATAAGCTAACAAAATAAAAGCTTTATCTTGGCCACAAATCATCAAAAAACAATCAAAGGTACTGTTGGGATGATATGATGCGGAGAGATGACGAAATATGTTTTAAGGTTGCCCTAGTCGGCTGCACGAACAATTTGTGGCCGTTAAAATGCATGCTCTATCTTATCCGTCAACACTTACGCCGTGATGAGCAGTAAGAAGCTAGTGCGCGTACGAATACACACTCATGGTATGAAAATTACAAATGGATGATGATTTAGAACGAAAACGATCGCGCGAAATGTTATAAACAGACCTTTGGGAGTATGAGTATCATGAAAAAACTACTGAATGTATTTGTTTACATTTTATTGTAAACAAATACATTCAGTAGTTTTGCATTTGCATTTTTTAACTGCTAATCTATCCCTGTATGGTAATTGTTTTAAAATTTTCCTTCTTTTTATGGTATTTATTTCCGCCCAACTTTCGACGCTCATAACTTTCAAATACACGTTATTTTTACTTTTTTGTTTCCATACAGGGCTAGATAATGATGAGACAAATTGATATCATTTTTTATTTTGAGTGTACACCGTCAAACAGTGGAGTAATCGCCATACTAAGTTTGTATGGAAGGATGACTGACTAGGACAACCTTAAGGAAAGTTTTACAGTATAAATATGGATGGCTTTAAGAGCAAGAAATATCTCAATGATAAAAGCAATACAATGGTGAATTGCATATGTTAAGAAATTATAATTTGAATACCCACCAACATCTCCCGGCTCCACATAATACTGGAACTTGTGACACACATGGTCACACTCAGGCACAGGGGCCACTGACCAGGTCTTGTTGCCTTGTACCTGGCCCTGCCACATCAGTCTTGGTATGTAATCCAGCTGGAAAACAGTGGTGTATGAGAATGTCTGCTCATATTCATAACGCATATTATAAAGAACCTAATTATGGGTTAAGCTCGCCTTTGTACATAAGCATTTGTATATGTTTGTTTTTTGTACAATAAAGAATAAGAAAGATGACATGGTTGGCATAGTGATTGAGCGATCCGCTGCGCTGCGTATCGCGGGTTCGATTCTCACACGGAACAAATATTTGTGTGGCCTACAGGTAGTTGTACCACCAATGATTCAGGAAGGAATTCCTGCAACGATTTTAATAAAAAAAATAATTGGTGAAAATGTATGTTTGTTTTTAATGAATAATTCTAAAAGCACTGATCCAATTTCGAGAATTTTTCCACTGATATAAGCTACATTATTGCTCTCTTTTAATGATTAAAAATTAAATGTATCCCATGAGAGAGCGAAGCTACAGGAAAAATGCTACTGTAGTGATTGAACTTCAACATAATTTTTTAAATCACCTATCAAATTAAACTATTATGAAGCAACAATAACACAATCGCTTTATACCAATGGTGCGCCGGCGCAACCCTTAAAAATATTATATTTCATCAATAGCCAATCGAGGGTTGATACAAAAATCATAAACTATACAATTATATCGATCAAAATAGTTGACATTGACGCGTGCCCGATAATGATCTATAGATCAATGATTTGCTATGAAATACGATAGGTTTTTTGCATTGACCGCAGTCACGATGGTTGCCGGTTCGTTCTGGTTGTTGTGGGTTTGTTTTCCAGTAATTATTCCGTCTAGAATATTTGTAATTTCGTTTTGTAAGCTTTGATGACAGAATTTCATGAAAGTGTTGTAATTGTTTGTAGAATTTTCAAAATTTCAATGTTGGCCTGTTTCTTATGGTTGCCATTATTTTTACTTGATTTTAATAAACTTTAAAAAAAAACAAAAATGGAATCTGAATTGAATTCAAATCAAAAATAAATTGTAATCCCTAAGATCTTGGTAAGGATAATGGGACAAACTATTTAAATGTTTGCACTGTCATTAGTCTTTGATACGTGTGCAAACTTTCAAATTAATCCAACATTTTGAAGGGGGTGAAAATCATGTTCAAAGATTCTGTTACATAGAAACATAGATACATACATACGAAGATATAAAAGTGTGTTAATAAGAAAGGGATGGAAAGATGTTAGTGTGAATGAAGGTAGATCAAAAAGATGACTGAGTGCTAGGATGGTGTAGTTTATTTTATTGGTGGCATGTTGGCTGCCACTGCTTTAAATGTGCTTTGGTATGTTTGGCCTGATGAGGTAACTATGCTAGCCAAAGATTTAAAAAAATACAAATTTTTTGCAGGCAAATTTTTTGTCCACGTTGAGATTAATTTATTAGATTCTTTTATAGATAAAGTGCAAGTTACACAAATTATTCAACAATCAACATACATGCATAACAGCCCCAATCTCAAATCCAAAAAATATATTTTCTGTTGCTGGAAACTCTGCATCTTCTGGTAAAAACTCTGGAATATTGTAATACTGTCTGACTTTAGCCAGTATGTCTGGATGGCAATTACCCCTGCAAACATTTAAATAAGTTTGAGGTTTGGTTTTTTTGGTTAAAGGGAACTTTATACCATAAATTCATAACTATTGTCATCCATTTTACATTAATGCTTTTTATACTCACCATCCCACATACCAAGGCTTTTGACCCTCCTCATTCCTTACTCTAGCTTCAGGCATACTGAATACCTCCCTCAAACTAAACAAATCTGTCTTAAAGTTAAGGAACTGACACCCTTCTTCCAGGCTCTCATAGCTACCAGCCGTTTGTTCATACAGCCTCTTAAACATATTAAAACTAAATTCTTTGGTTGCTCTCCAGTGTTTGATGGCATTCTTAACTATTATAGGCCTTGGTGTGTAAGCATAACCCTGAAAAGTAAAATAAATAGTTTTACTGATGAAACCTGTACCAAAAAATTGGCACTATATTTAAAGCGAAACTTCTTACTGCAAATTCCTGTCGCGTGACGTTCCACAATATAATTGGTTTCGTAACATTCTCACAATAGCTACAATCGGCGAGTGGCCGCGTCGCCTCCCACACTAAGTAATTACTAGGTAATAGACATCTTGCGCTTAAAATACTATTCACAAAACTAACGCTTAGCACTAATATTATGAAAGCCGATAAAATCCCGGCAATGAGCTTTTTATTGGTCCTCTTGGTTTCGACTTCATCATTGTAATTACAAATATAATCGTATTGCTTTAACACCCCATCTAAGCCCCTTTCGATGGCTTGCCTTTGTACAGTTCGTAATCGCTTCTTTATCACTCTGTTTTCATTGTTTTTACGCATTGTTCAAATCTTAGATTGAAAATCATATTCAATTTATTAACTTTACAAGAGATTTTCAAGCGTTTTTAACTTTTTGTATAAAAATATCATTTCACAATAATAATAAATAAATAAACGTCACCATGAAGTAAGATCCACCGTCCGGAAATAACAAAGATACAAAATTCACAATAGTACAAAATTTTCGAACGAAAGACCTTCCGGTAGATATTCTCGTTATTGTTACTCATCTGTATTGCCAGGCACCTTATCGTACCGTTTTCGTAGCGTGTAAAAAAATGGTTTTGTCTATGAGTTAGTGTTAATGTGAACTGAATTTAATTTTCCCCGAATTTCTTATTTATTAATTAAAGAAAGTTTAAAAATATTCATCTTTTTAATGTCTATATTACTAACAAAATAAAAGTAAATTTTGAAAATAAGTCAATAGATCTCTAGAATATCCTCTTTGAATTAAAAAAGGTGAAAATCAAATTAAAAATTGTTGTTCAATTAAAATCCAGGGTGGGGTGTGGGTTAGACGTATATAACAAGTTAAACCTTTATATCACATAAAAATTCAGATATAGAAAACTTAAGGTTACCGTTACTTTATGAAAATAATATAAAATTTAATAAAAGTTATACTTGGTTGAGTTTATTGTTGATTAATAAAATAATAATGTTTAATTTACTATTTACGTCACACCCCCTTAAATGGATCATAATTTGGCACACCCTTAATTCTATTAAAATTCTGCTGAAAAATAGAAAAGTAAACTCAACCAGCACTTTTATTGATTTCCGGAGCCCTTAAGTTTACATTACAACTCATAAATATTTTCTTTAACATACAAAAGAATACACACCCTATCAAAATATACATGCTATTTACGAACCCAAATCCACATATCGATCGAAAAACACTCATTAATACACTTTAGCCACTGATTTTATACATTGATTTTATCACCAAGGCACACATGTTTTCTTCCTGACATCTTTCAAACTTTCACTTGTTTCGCCTTCATTTATTCAACTTTTTTTTTCAATTGTCTACTTGATGATTATCCTTAACTATATATCATATTTTCACCTGCTCGACATTCTTCATTAGGTTCAATGTGTTGAGTTCTACACAACTCGACTCTCATTACTCTCAAACATATTTTTTATCTTCTATCTTTGTCCGTTGCTGGCTGGCCCATAACCTATTGTACAATTAAAATCCAGGGTGGGGTGTGCGTTAGATGTATATTCATGAAACACTAGACTCTGCGTGGTAATAATAATATTCTTATAAAATCAGGTATATGCTTTATAGCTAAACACTCGAAACAATCTGAAGCTGAAGACATGAACATGACATCAGCAGTCACCACCATTTTTTTAAATATCACATGACATGTGCCATTGATTGAAAATAAAGATTCTGTCCAACCAGGACTCAAATGAGGTTTAATAACCTAAACCCATTCCAACAAAAATATAATGTTTTGAAATAGGTTTTGATAGTATTAGCAAAAATGACATTACACAGAAAAAGTGATATCAAAATATCATATTATATAAGTCAAATATTTTCCTAGTGGCACATCGCTTGTAATTTAATTTTTTTGTTCACCCAATATGTATCTTGATTACCTTATCTTCAAGTAAATTTCTTTGAGGTGGTAACCCCATAACCTGACGCTGTCAAGTCAACGAACCGATGAACTTGGCGGTTTCACTAATAGTTTAGATAAAAACCCTAAAAATGCCTCCCAAGAAGCGAGATAAAGACAATGAAGCTCATAAAAACTCTAAAATTGATCACTTACAAGCGGACCATGAATTGTTTTTACAAGCATTTGAAAGTAAGTTAGAAATCCGATGCTATGTGTGTAAGCGTTTCCTGTGAATAATTTTGCAATAATTTTTATTCATAAACATTTTGCAGAGCCTACTCAAATATACAGATTTCTACGGACTCGTAATATGCTTTCGGTACGTATAACGGCATTAGAATAGTGAACTTGTGTCTTGTAAACAATAACTAATGAAACCATTCTCTTTTAGCCAATATTCCTAAATAGAACACTGTCGTATATGAAAAGAAGGATGTCACGAAGTAATAAAAGCCGTATAGGCTTCAAGGTGGATAGTTTAAAAGACACAATAGAACTGAAGAAGAGTACAGAGCTACAGCCAAATAGTTTGGGAGGTTACATGACACTTACGTTTTTGGGTTTCTATGATAAAAGCTTGGATGAGCCCAGAGACTTCCAGGTCAAGGTTGAAACACTGCTGCTTAAGATATGCCATAAAAAGAGGAAAGAAAGTTCTTCTGCTATTGTAGAAGTGTCTGTGAGTATAAGCATGATGTTCATGTAATAAGCTGGGCCTTTATAATAAGCCTCTATATTATTGTTATGTGTTGTCACCAATTTGTTTTCTTATCATAATAATAATACTAGTCTGTTATGGTCCCACTGCAGGGCTAATGCCTATTCTCATACAGAGAAGGCAGGCATTAACATGTAGTAAAAATAACTTATTGTCTTCCTTGCTATATTACTGAATCTGAAGACGTCATGTCTTGTCTCAAAGATAGTATTTTTGTACTGTCAATATTACTTCTTCTTAAGTTTACCTGATAAATAACATCTTATTAATCTTTGCCACTGGCCTTATTTTTGCTGCAAAATATTATTTAATTTGATATTATTGTCAGCATACTAAGACTTATTTATAAGGAAAATAAGTGTTAATATATACAATGTATTTGTTTAGCACCAATTAGAAGTTATTATGTACTATGGTGTGCAAACTTCTTGCACACTTTTATGCAAGTTTTGTGTTTTGTGCAACGTAAGATTTTTATGTATCCCTGTATCTTTTGGCAATGTCAGCAACATTGCCAAATTGAAGTATATAATAATTGTTTAGTGACATTATATTGGTCATAAAAATAGAGGATACATATTCGCGATATGGCTGACCACCTGATCCTCCGACTGCACAGCATAGTTTTCTACTTGTTTACTTCTTTTTAGTTCGCTTATTAAGCAGTCGGGCTTTTTTATTTTTAAATTAACTTTTTTATTTACAACTTTTTTGTTATATTTCTTTTTCGAATCACATTTAAACGAATATATCGTATATATTTTTTTGATCACTGTTAAAAATCCTTCATTTTGATACCTCACTCGATGGATTTCGAAGAAAAACAAAATTGAGCCGCTATTTTTGTTTTTTTTTAGCTTCACTTATCTAAGAACACTTGGGCGGCCAAGCCCCATCTAACAATGTATTAATTATAAAAATCCATCTAGCGGTTTGCAAGATATGAAGTAATAAAGAATATTAAATACATACAAACATGCAAGATACGCACGAAAAACATAACCCTTTCCTTGCAGCCGGGTAAAAACGCAGCATAATAAGAGACATCTTAACAGATTTCTGGTCAAGAATGAGGAGGCAAAAATATGTAGCCATGAAACCCTATTCGAAACTCTGTTCCACCTTCTCACTGCACTTTGTAAATCCTTAGGTTGGCAGTTGTTCCATTCCACTCAACCCATCCACATCTGAGCCACCAGCCATGGCATCCGCAGTCAGCATCTCCAGTGACACATTCAGCCCGTCGCAGGGCCCCAACGTGAAATCCTACATGCTTATGTTACGAGTAACAGTCACCAGAACTTCAGGGTCCAGTACGTCTAATGGTGCGGCTAGTTCTAGTGAAATTACAAATGGTGAATGTGATGGTAATGCTTCATGTGTTTTGTTTTTGTCATTTGTATTTTGGTTTTAGTCCTGAATGTATATCCTATCCCATTTTGTGTGTAAATGTGGCATAGTGAGCATGTCAACTGTCAATACCTTATATGTTTAAACGTTTTTGAATGGTACATAGTCCGCATGTTTTCCGTTATGGCTTTAGAACAAAGCAGCTCCGCGTCAAAGCCGTAAACTCGTGGAAAGAACCTTCTTTCCGCGAAGTACCAATGCCCCCGCGGATTAGGACATCTTAGGGGCGTGACACACGGAAAAGACGTACGAAGAGCTCGCGTCGCAGACGTGGCGCCCCTTCAAAAAATTTTCATCCAAAATGTATAGAAGTGTCGCGACACAAAATAAACAGAAAAGACAGGGCGCGGAAGAGTCACGGTATTTTTTGTACGCGTCTCGTCTGCGTCTCGTCTTACGTCTTTTCTGTGTGTCCCGCCCCTTAAGCGCCGTGTGATACACGTCGCTTACGCGTTCTAGTCAAACCATTTCGATCGCAGCAGCCTCGACTGTTTTAGCAGTGGTTTGTCTCGAAAGCGTAAGGGGCGGGACACATAGAAAAGACGTAAGACGAGGTCGCGTCGCAGATGTCTGAGCCGTCTCGTCGTCGGATCGCGGTTAAAGTATATGATAGAGACAGGGCGTGGACGGGACGCGAAGACAAGTGAGATGACACTGCAATTCTCACATTTAGCTTTGTATTTAAGCGTCTGCTTTTGAGACGAAAACATGTCTTCTTCAGAAGATTTGCTACCATTCAAAGGGTTCAAAGTAACCCCCCGCGCACCCTTTCTGCCGCGTCTTGTCTGCGCCTCGTCTCTTCTATGTTTTCGAATAGGGCGCAGTCGTCGAAGCGTCGTGTCTGCGCCCTGTCCTTTCTGTTTATTTTGTGTCGCGACGCTTCTATACATTTTATATGAAAATTTATTGAAGGGGCGCCGAGTCTGCGACGCGTCCTCGTCTTACGTCTTTTCTGTATGACCCGGCCCAAAGAGACGCGTGTTGCACGGTGCTTCGGAGCTTCTTGCCGCTAATGCCCAATACTGCGCAGCTGCTCTGCTTGAAAGTCTATCTTTACAAGGGGATAAGTAAATATTGTAATGTTCTTTGGAAAGATAAATTCATAAAACCGATGTTTACTAACTTTACCAGTTCAGTCAACCCTCAAACTAATATTCAATTCTAGAACCAGTAACAAAACGACTGAAGTCATCGTCGGATCTCAACTCATCAAGTGATGGGAAATGGACTAAGTTCTATGGGAGTGAGTTAATAGTGTATGACAAACATAACCGGTGTCTCCTCGATAACGGGGAGTATGATCTGGTGCTGCACGACGCGACCCCTGGCGGCAGGAGTGGAACTATCGCCAGGTCGCCTCACAAGGCACTTATGGCTCAGTGGGAAACTATACCTAATGTAAGTAATAGCATTTTGTACTTCTGAAGAGATGATGAGTCTTCGGCATGGCAAGCAATTTGCTCATTCATGCACCAGCTATGTTTTTATAACATAGCAAAACCGATTTTTATTAGTACCTAAAACGTATATTGTCCATTGTTCTATGTATATACGAGACAACCTTTTGGAAGAGCCAATAACATTGAAATTTGATTCATTTTCGAGATAATGTTTATAACTGATAACTGACACTTCTTACAGGAAAATGATCTCCAAACTGAAGGAAACCCATTCGACATATTCAAAGTGAGGCCCCTGCTCAAACTGAAGCTGAGTTGGAGCCAGGAACCCACCAATGGGCTGGTGAACAGACCCAAGCTCTACCAGCAAACCTGTGAGAACGGCAAGAAGGATTCAAGCTCCAAGGACAGAGGGAGCACATCAAAATCTAGTAATAATGATGTTAAAAATGGTATTGTATTGTGTCACTTAGTAACTCCTTCATTCTTCACCCTAACATCATCTTGGGATGGCTAATTATTATTTATGGAAGACTTAGAAATCAATTTCTCACATACTAAAATTAATATTGTATTGCAATTCTGACTAAAAAATAATGCAGTACATTAACACGATAATGCTTTGTATATTAAACATATTTGCATTTCGCTGTGTTGTGTGTGGCTTTGTAAAATTATTTATTTTCCCGTTTTGACTAATTTTTATTTTGTTCATAATTATTAAACTGCATATTAGTAGCAACTATTTTATTAAGGGTTGTAGATTAGATACAGAATTTTGTAAAAGCTGTTACATTTCTATATATCAGTCGCTTTCTTTAGAATTATGTTAAGTTTCTCACGTATTTTATTTATTTGCCTTTAGTTAATAGTTGCTTGCTTATATGTTCGTTATATATTATATATGATGTGAAGCTTAGAAGTAAGCCTAAATAAACTCACATATTCCTAATTTCAGGAGACAAATCAAAAGCGGACGGCCACGACGGCGAGTCGAAGCGTCAGCAGATAATATACCAGTTCCTGTACAACAACAACTCGCGGCAACAGACGGAGGCGTGCGACGACCTGCACTGTCCGTGGTGCTCGCTAGACTGTGGGACGCTGTACTCCTTGCTCAAGCACCTCAAGCTGTGCCACTCGCGGTTCAACTTCACGTACTTCGTAAGTATTATATAACAACAGACGGAGGCGTGCGACGACCTGCACTGTCCGTGGTGCTCGCTAGACTGTGGGACGCTGTACTCCTTGCTCAAGCACCTCAAGCTGTGCCACTCGCGGTTCAACTTCACGTACTTCGTAAGTATTATATAACAACAGACGGAGGCGTGCGACGACCTGCACTGTCCGTGGTGCTCGCTAGACTGTGGGACGCTGTACTCCTTGCTCAAGCACCTCAAGCTGTGCCACTCGCGGTTCAACTTCACGTACTTCGTAAGTATTATATAACAACAGACGGAGGCGTGCGACGACCTGCACTGTCCGTGGTGCTCGCTAGACTGTGGGACGCTGTACTCCTTGCTCAAGCACCTCAAGCTGTGCCACTCGCGGTTCAACTTCACGTACTTCGTAAGTATTATATAACAACAGACGGAGGCGTGCGACGACCTGCACTGTCCGTGGTGCTCGCTAGACTGTGGGACGCTGTACTCCTTGCTCAAGCACCTCAAGCTGTGCCACTCGCGGTTCAACTTCACGTACTTCGTAAGTATTATATAACAACAGACGGAGGCGTGCGACGACCTGCACTGTCCGTGGTGCTCGCTAGACTGTGGGACGCTGTACTCCTTGCTCAAGCACCTCAAGCTGTGCCACTCGCGGTTCAACTTCACGTACTTCGTAAGTATTATATAACAACAGACGGAGGCGTGCGACGACCTGCACTGTCCGTGGTGCTCGCTAGACTGTGGGACGCTGTACTCCTTGCTCAAGCACCTCAAGCTGTGCCACTCGCGGTTCAACTTCACGTACTTCGTAAGTATTATATAACAACAGACGGAGGCGTGCGACGACCTGCACTGTCCGTGGTGCTCGCTAGACTGTGGGACGCTGTACTCCTTGCTCAAGCACCTCAAGCTGTGCCACTCGCGGTTCAACTTCACGTACTTCGTAAGTATTATATAACAACAGACGGAGGCGTGCGACGACCTGCACTGTCCGTGGTGCTCGCTAGACTGTGGGACGCTGTACTCCTTGCTCAAGCACCTCAAGCTGTGCCACTCGCGGTTCAACTTCACGTACTTCGTAAGTATTATATAACAACAGACGGAGGCGTGCGACGACCTGCACTGTCCGTGGTGCTCGCTAGACTGTGGGACGCTGTACTCCTTGCTCAAGCACCTCAAGCTGTGCCACTCGCGGTTCAACTTCACGTACTTCGTAAGTATTATATAACAACAGACGGAGGCGTGCGACGACCTGCACTGTCCGTGGTGCTCGCTAGACTGTGGGACGCTGTACTCCTTGCTCAAGCACCTCAAGCTGTGCCACTCGCGGTTCAACTTCACGTACTTCGTAAGTATTATATAACAACAGACGGAGGCGTGCGACGACCTGCACTGTCCGTGGTGCTCGCTAGACTGTGGGACGCTGTACTCCTTGCTCAAGCACCTCAAGCTGTGCCACTCGCGGTTCAACTTCACGTACTTCGTAAGTATTATATAACAACAGACGGAGGCGTGCGACGACCTGCACTGTCCGTGGTGCTCGCTAGACTGTGGGACGCTGTACTCCTTGCTCAAGCACCTCAAGCTGTGCCACTCGCGGTTCAACTTCACGTACTTCGTAAGTATTATATAACAACAGACGGAGGCGTGCGACGACCTGCACTGTCCGTGGTGCTCGCTAGACTGTGGGACGCTGTACTCCTTGCTCAAGCACCTCAAGCTGTGCCACTCGCGGTTCAACTTCACGTACTTCGTAAGTATTATATAACAACAGACGGAGGCGTGCGACGACCTGCACTGTCCGTGGTGCTCGCTAGACTGTGGGACGCTGTACTCCTTGCTCAAGCACCTCAAGCTGTGCCACTCGCGGTTCAACTTCACGTACTTCGTAAGTATTATATAACAACAGACGGAGGCGTGCGACGACCTGCACTGTCCGTGGTGCTCGCTAGACTGTGGGACGCTGTACTCCTTGCTCAAGCACCTCAAGCTGTGCCACTCGCGGTTCAACTTCACGTACTTCGTAAGTATTATATAACAACAGACGGAGGCGTGCGACGACCTGCACTGTCCGTGGTGCTCGCTAGACTGTGGGACGCTGTACTCCTTGCTCAAGCACCTCAAGCTGTGCCACTCGCGGTTCAACTTCACGTACTTCGTAAGTATTATATAACAACAGACGGAGGCGTGCGACGACCTGCACTGTCCGTGGTGCTCGCTAGACTGTGGGACGCTGTACTCCTTGCTCAAGCACCTCAAGCTGTGCCACTCGCGGTTCAACTTCACGTACTTCGTAAGTATTATATAACAACAGACGGAGGCGTGCGACGACCTGCACTGTCCGTGGTGCTCGCTAGACTGTGGGACGCTGTACTCCTTGCTCAAGCACCTCAAGCTGTGCCACTCGCGGTTCAACTTCACGTACTTCGTAAGTATTATATAACAACAGACGGAGGCGTGCGACGACCTGCACTGTCCGTGGTGCTCGCTAGACTGTGGGACGCTGTACTCCTTGCTCAAGCACCTCAAGCTGTGCCACTCGCGGTTCAACTTCACGTACTTCGTAAGTATTATATAACAACAGACGGAGGCGTGCGACGACCTGCACTGTCCGTGGTGCTCGCTAGACTGTGGGACGCTGTACTCCTTGCTCAAGCACCTCAAGCTGTGCCACTCGCGGTTCAACTTCACGTACTTCGTAAGTATTATATAACAACAGACGGAGGCGTGCGACGACCTGCACTGTCCGTGGTGCTCGCTAGACTGTGGGACGCTGTACTCCTTGCTCAAGCACCTCAAGCTGTGCCACTCGCGGTTCAACTTCACGTACTTCGTAAGTATTATATAACAACAGACGGAGGCGTGCGACGACCTGCACTGTCCGTGGTGCTCGCTAGACTGTGGGACGCTGTACTCCTTGCTCAAGCACCTCAAGCTGTGCCACTCGCGGTTCAACTTCACGTACTTCGTAAGTATTATATAACAACAGACGGAGGCGTGCGACGACCTGCACTGTCCGTGGTGCTCGCTAGACTGTGGGACGCTGTACTCCTTGCTCAAGCACCTCAAGCTGTGCCACTCGCGGTTCAACTTCACGTACTTCGTAAGTATTATATAACAACAGACGGAGGCGTGCGACGACCTGCACTGTCCGTGGTGCTCGCTAGACTGTGGGACGCTGTACTCCTTGCTCAAGCACCTCAAGCTGTGCCACTCGCGGTTCAACTTCACGTACTTCGTAAGTATTATATAACAACAGACGGAGGCGTGCGACGACCTGCACTGTCCGTGGTGCTCGCTAGACTGTGGGACGCTGTACTCCTTGCTCAAGCACCTCAAGCTGTGCCACTCGCGGTTCAACTTCACGTACTTCGTAAGTATTATATAACAACAGACGGAGGCGTGCGACGACCTGCACTGTCCGTGGTGCTCGCTAGACTGTGGGACGCTGTACTCCTTGCTCAAGCACCTCAAGCTGTGCCACTCGCGGTTCAACTTCACGTACTTCGTAAGTATTATATAACAACAGACGGAGGCGTGCGACGACCTGCACTGTCCGTGGTGCTCGCTAGACTGTGGGACGCTGTACTCCTTGCTCAAGCACCTCAAGCTGTGCCACTCGCGGTTCAACTTCACGTACTTCGTAAGTATTATATAACAACAGACGGAGGCGTGCGACGACCTGCACTGTCCGTGGTGCTCGCTAGACTGTGGGACGCTGTACTCCTTGCTCAAGCACCTCAAGCTGTGCCACTCGCGGTTCAACTTCACGTACTTCGTAAGTATTATATAACAACAGACGGAGGCGTGCGACGACCTGCACTGTCCGTGGTGCTCGCTAGACTGTGGGACGCTGTACTCCTTGCTCAAGCACCTCAAGCTGTGCCACTCGCGGTTCAACTTCACGTACTTCGTAAGTATTATATAACAACAGACGGAGGCGTGCGACGACCTGCACTGTCCGTGGTGCTCGCTAGACTGTGGGACGCTGTACTCCTTGCTCAAGCACCTCAAGCTGTGCCACTCGCGGTTCAACTTCACGTACTTCGTAAGTATTATATAACAACAGACGGAGGCGTGCGACGACCTGCACTGTCCGTGGTGCTCGCTAGACTGTGGGACGCTGTACTCCTTGCTCAAGCACCTCAAGCTGTGCCACTCGCGGTTCAACTTCACGTACTTCGTAAGTATTATATAACAACAGACGGAGGCGTGCGACGACCTGCACTGTCCGTGGTGCTCGCTAGACTGTGGGACGCTGTACTCCTTGCTCAAGCACCTCAAGCTGTGCCACTCGCGGTTCAACTTCACGTACTTCGTAAGTATTATATAACAACAGACGGAGGCGTGCGACGACCTGCACTGTCCGTGGTGCTCGCTAGACTGTGGGACGCTGTACTCCTTGCTCAAGCACCTCAAGCTGTGCCACTCGCGGTTCAACTTCACGTACTTCGTAAGTATTATATAACAACAGACGGAGGCGTGCGACGACCTGCACTGTCCGTGGTGCTCGCTAGACTGTGGGACGCTGTACTCCTTGCTCAAGCACCTCAAGCTGTGCCACTCGCGGTTCAACTTCACGTACTTCGTAAGTATTATATAACAACAGACGGAGGCGTGCGACGACCTGCACTGTCCGTGGTGCTCGCTAGACTGTGGGACGCTGTACTCCTTGCTCAAGCACCTCAAGCTGTGCCACTCGCGGTTCAACTTCACGTACTTCGTAAGTATTATATAACAACAGACGGAGGCGTGCGACGACCTGCACTGTCCGTGGTGCTCGCTAGACTGTGGGACGCTGTACTCCTTGCTCAAGCACCTCAAGCTGTGCCACTCGCGGTTCAACTTCACGTACTTCGTAAGTATTATATAACAACAGACGGAGGCGTGCGACGACCTGCACTGTCCGTGGTGCTCGCTAGACTGTGGGACGCTGTACTCCTTGCTCAAGCACCTCAAGCTGTGCCACTCGCGGTTCAACTTCACGTACTTCGTAAGTATTATATAACAACAGACGGAGGCGTGCGACGACCTGCACTGTCCGTGGTGCTCGCTAGACTGTGGGACGCTGTACTCCTTGCTCAAGCACCTCAAGCTGTGCCACTCGCGGTTCAACTTCACGTACTTCGTAAGTATTATATAACAACAGACGGAGGCGTGCGACGACCTGCACTGTCCGTGGTGCTCGCTAGACTGTGGGACGCTGTACTCCTTGCTCAAGCACCTCAAGCTGTGCCACTCGCGGTTCAACTTCACGTACTTCGTAAGTATTATATAACAACAGACGGAGGCGTGCGACGACCTGCACTGTCCGTGGTGCTCGCTAGACTGTGGGACGCTGTACTCCTTGCTCAAGCACCTCAAGCTGTGCCACTCGCGGTTCAACTTCACGTACTTCGTAAGTATTATATAACAACAGACGGAGGCGTGCGACGACCTGCACTGTCCGTGGTGCTCGCTAGACTGTGGGACGCTGTACTCCTTGCTCAAGCACCTCAAGCTGTGCCACTCGCGGTTCAACTTCACGTACTTCGTAAGTATTATATAACAACAGACGGAGGCGTGCGACGACCTGCACTGTCCGTGGTGCTCGCTAGACTGTGGGACGCTGTACTCCTTGCTCAAGCACCTCAAGCTGTGCCACTCGCGGTTCAACTTCACGTACTTCGTAAGTATTATATAACAACAGACGGAGGCGTGCGACGACCTGCACTGTCCGTGGTGCTCGCTAGACTGTGGGACGCTGTACTCCTTGCTCAAGCACCTCAAGCTGTGCCACTCGCGGTTCAACTTCACGTACTTCGTAAGTAATACGTCTATCGTCACTCAAGAACATCAGTTGGTGTAAACGCCAGATAAAATATCTGGTATGTTTAATTTCTTTTCATCAGTGTCATAAATTCATAATCGAACCAGATTTAAATAGAAAACTGCTGATAGTTGTATCCTTTACGTATTATATATCTACTGTGTTACATTCAGGATCCCAAAAATAAAAGTAAACTTTAAATATATAAACAAAAACTTAAGATGTATTTCTTGAATAGCAGTTTTACAAAAAAAAAAACACAACCAACTTACAAATAAAAACGCTACAAAGTGAAAAATCACTTTAATTTTGGAAGACGGTGTGCCCGTTCAGGATCTTCGTTTTTTGACACCGACTCCCGATATTGAGATATAAGATTTGCCGTCCGTTATTGAAGAGTTCTGTTGTATATCTCCGAAGTTCTTCATCAGATCTTAACTAAATTTAAATGGGACCACATGCAAAGCACCAGCTTTCAAATCTTCAAAATCGGTTCACCAAGTAAAAAGTTCTGAAGTAACAAACATAAAAAAGCAGTTGAATTGGGAACCTCCTCATTTTTGAACACGGTTAAAAAGAAACATATCACAAGAGACATTAGGACAGGCATTTGTATAGAACAGGAGAAAGAATTGAGTATAAAAAAGTAACTCAACCAAAGTTCATTGGTTCATGCATAGTACTACAGACAGCAGTGTCACCTAGACTCAGCTATGCAAATTGGTTAGTTTTTATACTATATATTTTTAAGAAACCCTGCACAAATCTACATAATTATAACTCTTTAATATTTTAAATGCCTTAAAATATCTCCTCACCCGCCCTTTTTCAGCCAATCCCCGGCGGCGCACGCATCGACGTATCAATAAATGAGCTGTACGATGGCTCATACACGGGGTCCCCGCACGACCTGATCGCAGCACAGGGCCGCGCGGGTGGGGCCGCGGCCGGAGGCCCACGCGCGGGGCCCACACGCCGCACGTCTCTCACACACGTGCTCGTGTGGCGTGCGAGGCCCCGACGTCGTCCTACCCGGCACAGTCTCGCTGAGTTCCTGGAACTAGATGACGCTGATATCGTTGATGCTCAGAGACCTTATCTTACTGGACATAACAGGTTAGTATAGTCACAGATAATATAATATTAGCATACAGATGCCTCATCCCATACAAAGAAACCGTACCGACGTACTAGCGCTTTTCATCTGATTAATCTTGTTATTTTTGTAAGCAGAATGATACTGAACCTGTTACCTCTCAAAAAGCGCGCGTTGATTGTGTGTATATAGTCTGTAGTTTTAGTCTGGAAGAAAAACTAAAATGTTTCTAATCAATTGTTGTTGAAACTTATTTGCATTTAAGTAAGTAAGCTCATCAGGTAGTGCAAAAAAGAATCGTTCGTGTCTCGCATAAAAAGGCTTTATTTTAACACTCGCAAGTAGATTTTGAAATTGGCTACATCGCTCGTGTTAAAATCCCGACTTTTTATGCTCGACACGAAATGTACTAATTTATAATCAAGTCACTTTTTAAATTAAGCCGAGAATCAGTATTTTTTGGCTCTTTCAAAAGTGGGACATACTGGCAAGTTTACATAATTCACCTCTTTAATTTTAACGGTTTGATGACTACTGTAGGAACCAATTAAGGTACTGTAAGCTATATCTAACACGCTGTATATATATATTTAATCTCGAAAACGGCTCCGATTTATCATCATTTATTTACATACTAGCTGACCCGGCAAACTTTGTTTTGCCATAAAAACACCAAAAAGTCATCTACCCTACCTACCCTAGCCTACCTATCCTACCCTACCTATCCTACCCTACATATCCTACCCTACCTACCCTACCCACATACCTACCCTACCTATGTAGGTGAGGTATAATTTTTTTTCTTATTTTTTTTCACAAGAACCTTCTCCTAACAATAACAAATACAACAAAAAAAGAATAAGCGAAATCGGTCCAGCGGATCACGCGTGACCAAGGGAAATAGGGATTCATTTTTATATATATAGATATTTATTAAATGATTATTTGTATTTATGAAATTTATTATGCAGGGGGATTCGGGGGCGATAAATCGATCTAGCTAGGCTTCATTTTTAGAAAACGTCGTTTTCTCTACTTTCACCTGAGCAGAACTCGGTCGCTCAGGTACTATATATAATATCTATACTAAAACAGTAGTACGCCATGCTAAGCAGATCGGCAAGCCTGGTTTCAGAGTGACAGAGCCTAAATTGGTGGAACACGGTTGACTGCGCATTCACCTGACATCTGGAAGTGTATTTTTATGTACTGTGTTGAGCAATAAATGAATTTGAATTTGACAAACGTACGACGTGAAAAGTAGCTACAAGATCCTATTCTACATGTCTTTATTTGCCTACAATCCGTGCCAATTCTCATTCCAGACTATACCACCACACAATCACCTGCCTACCAGTATACCCGAATGAGTTGGACATCGACTCTGAAAGCGAGACGGACCCCCTATGGCTGCAACAGAAGACAATGATGATGATCGACGAGTTCACAGACGTCAACGAGGGCGAGAAGGAACTCATGAAGATGTGGAACCTCCACGTTATGAAGTACAACTATGTGGGAGATAACCAGATACCCATAGCCTGCCAGATGTTCTTGCAAATGCGAGGGAAGGAGTTGCTAGAGAAGAATTTGTATAGGAATTTTGTTTTGCACATGTGTTCGCTGCACGATTTTGGTTTGCTAAGCCCTGTGGCGCTTTATCAGACGGTGCAAATGCTGAACCAAATGTTAGCGGATAGTGCTGAAGCCAAAGAGAAGATGCGTGAGTCGCTGCGGGCGGCGCGGGAGCACTGGCATGCTGTGGGCAAGTACCAGCAGCCTCCGGAGACCAAGCCGCCGCCCGGCGCCAAGCTCAGTGTGGAGGCTTCGCCCTCCGTGCGCCGCAAGACCTCCAACCTCACTAATGCTAACCGTATGGCCAGCAACAATAACTTCAGCAAGGTAATATATCCCTCAGTTTCATTATTCTATATAAAAAAATATTAATAAAAAGTGATTCAGTTAACTGGTAAAACTTCACGGTGTAGCGTGTATCGATAAAATAAAGAAAACAAAAATTATATTTAAACAAAAAATTAGTTGATTATGGGAGTCTAAGCTTGCGTTAAAATATCTAGTAGTTAGTACTTATGTACTTAGCTACTTCCATATATTATTGAATTAGAAGTATTATCATTATGAAATGATTATGCGTGTAATAAATGGTCGGTAACCTAACCTACCTGTAAGATTTACAATATAAATTACTTTCTAAGCAAGATTTTGTAGTAAGTAGAGGTTTTGATTGCTGTAGGCTACCTATCAAAACCTCGCACACGCGATGAGATGTTTGATATTAAGTAACGTTTATATTATTTACAATCACAAAACTAGAAGCAAACTTAAGTAGGTAGATGAAATTAAAACATTGCGTGTTTACGTACCGCGCGGTTGTAGGTAATTATAGCAAAGACAGGGTCGAGTCAAAATACTGTTAGTTAACATAACCATGGTAATTACGACAGATGAGTGATTTTTCTTGGTTTTATTTATTTATTTAATAATTAATGTACACACACAGTATAATACATAAAGACAACACATCAAGACAATAGAGTACGAGTGCTTATTTCTTAAGAAATTTCTGCCAGCAGACCCGCGAAAAGGAAAAATGAAAAATAAATGTAGACAATAGTGTGTGAGAACTGGAAAATAAGAAAGATATCTATTTATCACGTCAATTTATCTTATTATCACGCCTGTAAAGTTTCACCATTTGATATTTGCTGGCCTTGTATTTAATTATGGCTTTATAATAACCATAATGTTTCTTTGTTTCCAGGCGGGAAGCCCCGGGCCCTCGCACGGCCACTCGGACACCAAGCGTAAGATGTCCTCGGGCAGTATCCAGAGTCGCAAGCGATCCTCGATATCCGAGAGAAAAAGTTCCGTATAGCGAAAACTCAGTCCTTAGGACTGCTATGCCTTAAAACCACTGTTATTGTAACATGTGGGAATCTAACGCGGCTGTCCCGGTAGATCAAATTGTTTTGTCTTTCCCGTTTTATTTAAGGTTAGGGAAATAAATTGCGGTCCCTCCTTTAGCTTAAACTTAAATATTACTTGACCTCATAAAACGACAATGTCGATAGGGAATATGCATGGAATTTTTTTTATTCCATTTTTTTTGCATCTTGATTGTACTCAAATTTTGTCTGACCAGAATGTGGCCACCTGGACAGCACTATCGGTGGCCTCGTTCAAGTCCAGTATGCATCGTTCAAGTCCAGTATGTAACGTTCAAGTCCAGTATGCATTGTTCAAGTCCAGTATGCATCGTTCAAGTCCAGTATGCAACGTTCAAGTCCAGTATGCATTGTTCAAGTCTAGTATGCATCGTTCAAGTCCAGTATGCATCGTTCAAATCCAGTATGCATCGTTCAAGTCCAGTATGCATCGTTCAAGTCCAGTATGCATTGTTCAAGTCCGATATGCACAACCACCTGCAGGGGCAGCAGGTGGGCATATCTTGTGAAGGGGCTTCACACTGTCACCATATTTGGTTTATTTGCTAAATAAAATACGTATAGCTCTAGCAAACAAATATGAAAGAATATCCAAAATATCTTCATAAGCAACAAAGTTATGAAACTTCAAAGTTGACAATTAGAAAGAGAAGTCCGACATATACTCTGACGTCAAAGTCTAGTACGCTCATACATCTGCCTTAAAATTGGTGTTTTCGCGAGAGGGACAGATATATTTGTTTAAACTTGTTATATCTCGTTTATTTTTCGATGTATTTTGTATTTGTTTTTTACTGTTAGTATTCTATTTTTGTATGATTATTTATTGATAAACTGGTTAGATAACAAATATGTGTTTTTCATGCATATTCCCTATTTGTTTATGTGACAGGTATTTTCAATCGTAGTGAAAAAGTTGTGAACAATAAATTTCCCTGATATTATTTTAACGTTGACGTTGACGCCATATCAAATGAAAACCGTCATTTTCATAATAAAATTATCTCTTGTGATTAGGATTTTGTTACTGCCTTTTTAGAGTGCTTTTCTACATAAGATAGAAGCGAGGCGGTGCGTGATGAAAATATCCACCGATAGGATTTCATTTCCTTAGCCTGACGTAGCTCAACTCGGTTCCCACCATGATGGTTGAGCGTAGTGGTGCTAATCCATGCGTCATATTCGTGAACGGGCGCCGTCAGTTGGGACTGACTGACGCTACCTCGGCCTGTTTTAAGTATTGTTTCTTTTACTCTAGATGCACATCTTTTTAAATTGTGCTCGCATATGTATGTCATTTTCCATTTCAACATACCGAGTTTCCTCCGTGCCTCGGTGCGCACGTTAAGCCGTTGGTCCCGGCTGTCATTTGAACATCTTTGACAGTCGTTACGAGTAGTCAGAAGCTTTAGATCTGACACCAGTCTTGCCAAGGGGTACCGTGTTACCCAGTTACTGGGTTGTGGAGGTCAGATAGGCAGTCGCTCCATGTGAAACACTGGTACTCAGCTGAGTCCGGTTACTCTGGGAGCCGACCCCAATATAGTTGGGAAAAGGCTAGGCAGTAAGCTAAGTAAGGCTAGGTGTAGTGATATGTATGTCATTTTCCAACAAGAAAGATGTAACCAATACATTGTCCGTAGAGTTTCTGACGCGTTCTTCTCCTATCTAAACTTTGCAATGTAGAACTAACTTCATCTTTTGGCTTGATTTGCTCTGGTGAAAAAGGGTTAGGGTTTTTTTTAGATGCACAAACATTTGCGAGGGATGTAAGTATACAAAACCCTGCAAGAACTATAGGTACTGGCATACCAGTCAACAGACGCTTCGCTACACGTCCTTGCACCAGACCGTTCGCTACCCATCCTTGCGCGCCTAGCTACGTCAAATAGCCTTCCATATAATTAAAAAAAAAAACCGGCTAAGTGCGAGTCGGATTCGCGCACGAAGGGTTCCGTACTTGGTAAATTGCGGTTTACGGTTTATGACTTATTAAAAAAAAACTACTTACTAGATCTCGTTCAAACCAATTTTCGGTGGAAGTTTGGTAATGTACATCATATATTTTTTTAGTTTTATCATTCTCCTATTTTAGAAGTTACAGGAGGGGGGGGGGACAATTTATCACTTTGGAAGTGTCTCTCGCGCAAACTATTCAGCTTAGAAAAAAATGATATTAGAATCCTCAATATTATTTCTGAAGACCTATCCACAGAAACCATAGGCATAGGTTTGCTGGAAAAAAAAATGAGTTTCAGTTCTAAGTATGGGGAACCCCCATATAGGGACATACGGACGGACAGACAGACATGTCCAATCCATAAGAGTTCCGATTTTAACCCTAAAAATGCCTTCCTCTAGGAATTTCTCGTTTATCGTGGGTGTGTTTACTAACAGTTAAACACACTCAGCCAGACACGGGACTTTCTGTAGGCCATATGTAGGTAGTAGGCCAGTCAAATATTTGTTCCTTGCGTGAACCGAACCCTAGGCACCTAGCGCAACAGCCAATCGCTAAATCACTGCGCCAACAGTGCCGTCAGAGATGGAAACAGTCACTTATTTTCACAGCTACGCTACGCATCCTCGCTACCTCGAATATCTTTAGTGGAAAAGCATCCTAATGGTCATGTTTTAGTTGTAAGTTATGTCCATGAAATGGATGACAGTAATTTAGTAGCTAAGTTATGACGTACGACACTTGCTCTTGTTCTGATGTTTGATCTCACGAGGTCGCTCCGCCCCAAGGCGAGATTCACAACCCACATTTTGACTTTACTAAGTAAACTTTCCTAGAATCAAATATTCGAAGACATATGACATCCACCAACCCGCATTGGACTCGTGTGGTGGACCGTTGGCATACAAGCCAATCCTCTCACAGAGAGGAGATAATGTTGAAGGTTAAGTATACCAAGTTTCATGCAAATATGGAACGTATTCTACTGGCAATAATTTTATAAGCAACTAGCTGACCCGGCAATCTTTGTTTTGCCGTAAAAACACCAAACATTCATCTACCCTACCTAATCCTAACCTACCAACCCTACCCTACCTACCCTACTCTACCTTAACCTACCAACCCTACCCTACCCTACCTACCTTCTATTTTTTTTCCTAAACCATCCCTGATCTACTTAAACCGTTTACGCAGCGCACGCAACGGATTTTTGCAACATTTTTCAATTCTGCTCCGCTCCTATTGGTCGTAGCATGATGTTATATAGCCTATGGTTATAGGCTATATAACATCACGCATAGATATACACGTATGAATGGTCCATTTATCGAGGAACTTTTCTCACTCTTCAGCTTTATAATAAATAATAGCTTTGTAATAGATTTAAACGAATAAGAACCTTATTTTATACAAATAACGTTCATATTACGGTCCGCCAAGTAATGTCAAAGTGTGGCTATACAATCTCGCCTATTTATTCTCTCTGTGATGTATCATTATTTCACACAGTTACGTTAGAAACTCTTCCTTAGACTGAAATCACGCTATGAGAACCTTGCCACAGTATTTTAGATCTTATAGACTTATAACCATAGATAAATTATTGTCAATCGCATTTTGACATAGAATAATGTGTAATGCTACTAATTTCATAAAACAATTGATCCCGCAATTCTAAGGAATATAATAATAAAGCAATCCAAAAAATTACATTTTCTGGGTAACAGTGTTTTACACCACAATATTCAGGTACAGGGTTCCAATCAACATAGGAAAACTAATGCGGTACAAAAGCAGATTCTAATTTGAAGAAGTGCCTTCATCTTCAAAATAGGCTTCGGAGCTATATACTTACTTACAATAGGGTGTTTCCTGGAAAGAAAAATAATAATTATATTTAGTCTATCAGTGAGATTATCAAATAATATTGGAGCCGTATGTTTTGCTTTACCATATAAATAGAGAGTACGCGCACGAAGGGTTCCGTACCATTTTCGCAAAAAACGGCAAAACAACTAACGTTTGTTGTATGGGAGCCCAACTTAAATATTTATTTTATTAATTTTTTACTATTTGTTGTTATAGCGGCACCAGAAATACATCATCTGTGAAAATTTATACTGCCTAGCTATCACGGTTCATGAGATACAGCCTGGTGACAGACGGACAGACAGACAGACGGACCGCGCGGAGACTTAGTAATAGGGTCCCGTTTTTACCCTTTGGGTACGGAACCCTAAATTTGACCAAGATAAAGCGCATCAAAGTTCAGTTGTGGGGGCTTGTGACGTCACTTTGTCAGTATAAAGTGTAGCACACCGTGACGTCACACATTTCAACGCACTGTATCGTCGTAATGTTTGTGTTTACGTGGCAAAAGAAAAATACGTGTCCAATATTTTTAGGTTATGTAACTGACGGACTAAAAATATATTTTTTGTCAACTACCCTATTACTTACAGTTCTTTGTAAGCCTAACTGGATAATCATTACCAGACTTATAAATCAATACAAAATTACAATAATTTGTTGAAAGTACTAGACTAGCTTAATTATTTAATTAGAATAAAATTGGGTGTTGAATTAATGAAAGTAATAGAAGGAAGGATTTGTGTAAGTGTTTGTTTTGACATGAATTTCTACAAGACTGCAGGGTTGCTATGCCTTACTCACATCTCGATCGACATCTGACGTGGTTCTCACACAAACGATCTTAGTATACAATTATATTCTAATAAACAGATACGTTATACACTCACAAAACAACCGAAAAAAGTGTTCCGCGCAGCAGCGGCAGCACCCATACACACTTTTCATTCATTTGACATTTCACTACAAGTCGGGAGGGGATACAAGGGATGGCTTGATAAAACCAACAATAAAAAAGAGACAGTTAGTGTTTGTCACTTGCATGAGAATGAAATTATACTAGCCAATAATGTATTTACCATCTCTTTCTTTTTCTAGCCTCCAAATATCAGAATATTAGGAAAAAAATATATTATTAATTGACGTGTATTGCGTACTTACATATGGTATGAGATCCCTTCTGTTTTATATACTTTTTATACACGATGGCATTTTATGAAATTTTGTTTTTGTTTCAACAAAGCGTATCGCTCTTCGCCATGCGTGACAAAGACTAAAGACTATACGTCCCAATTAGGACGTATTCGAGTCATCACAATGCGCGAGCTCATAACATATCTGTTTACTAGAATATCATTGTTAGTATATCATCAAAGTGTTCACAAGTATCATTAAGTGAAATCAATTTAATGTCTGTGTTTGATCAACTCATAATTTTAATCATATTTCTGTATTATACTGTTACTAAGTATAGTAATAATAATATACAATGTACACTCAATATTTTTACCTTTAGTTATGGTATCATAATTCCAATTTGCAATGCTGATTCTAATGACACTATTTTGTTATTTTTATATTGTTCCATTTGAGTAATGTTCAGTAAAATGTACTTATGATGAAATGAAATATAACAATTATTTTTAAATACTTGTGTTTTATTATCTTGCACCATGGCATGCAGCAATATGTGGGAACACATAACTTTTTTTTACAAGCTTATAATTAATTTGCAATGTATGTAAGTGCGTTCCTCTTGCTACTGAATTCTAAAGCAGTAATCCTCAACCGATTAAGATGAAATTTTGCATCACCTATGGTTTGAATGACAATACACGGTAAGCTAAAAAATTTGAAAAAAAAAAAATTAAAACAATATTTTATCGATAGTTCCCTCTGTAGCACACAGAAACTAAAAAGTTCCCAAAAAAAAAGGTTGTAGGTAATCTATAAAACTCAAACTCATAGCTGAAAAAAAAAATTAAAATTAGAACTGTCAAGAGTAACCAAAAAAGAGAAAATGGAAAGCCATTTGACAAAGTTCACAAACTGAAATTTGTTGTTAAATATGTCACATTCGAGGAATGCACACAAATTATCTGATAAAACTAGAACATACATTCAGGCAACCGACAGACATGAGGACGAAGGTAAGAATCGTGAGGAGTTTGGTCGAGCCTTGCAAGCGTACAAGTAATGTGTCAAATAACTGTTGATTTATTTTGTAGGCCATGTTATAAGTGTGAACGCTACCGACAGCTGCACTTACTCTGGTATGTATTTCTTCGAATATACTTACTCTTTTTGTGGAGACGCTTCATGCGGAGACTTGTCAGATGTGATGCTAATAGGTATGAGAAAAGTGAAAAGGTTTTGCCGGCGCACACCATTTTGTCTGAGCATTTATTTATTTGCACAATGGCCTCGCATCTAACCTATGTCTTCGTCCGATGAAGATTTAAGATTCAGTTTAAACTTCGTCCAATAACTAAATATTTCTGTTCCCAATTTCCGTGCAGTGACCGTTTCAAAGAAACCATCTCCCTCGAGCGAGGAAGGTGCCTTGTGCACGGGCCAAAAGTCGTTTATAAGCATACACTCAACCGACCAGTTGTGTCAAGTGGCCGACGTCATCAACCCCTTGAACCTCGAGGAGTGCAACTTGGAAGTTCTGAGCCTCAACGAAGTATTCCCTTCTACGTCAGAAGACAGCCTCTCGAACGAAGATGATTCACCCATACAGAGGAAAAAAAAAAACAAGAATAAATCGGCCATACAGAAGAGTCAGTCAGAAAGCGCGGAGAAGTCTGCGTACATGCCGACGAACAGCAAGTCGACGACGGGTTCGCGGCAGAAGGAACCCGGCGACGGACAACCTTCAGTGTATTCTGACTTCGATATCCCAAAAAATACATTGCACGTGGTCGGCAGCAACCCAGGGGAACCGAAAATGTTGTATCCCGATCCGCCGAAGAAAATTTCAAAGACGGTACCTGCCTAAGTCATATGAATTTATTTTAGCTGTGAGTGTTGTGTTGTTCAGTGAGCAAAAGTAGGTAATGATTATTTTCATAAGGCGAAGCCTTCACCCTGTAGTGGAATGTTTCGAAAGTAGCTAATCACCGACTTTCAAAACAAAACATTACAAAGCGAAAAATTCCTTTCTTTTCCGTAGTTGGTGTCTTTGGTACGTATTTTCTTTCGTTTTTCGACACCCACTTCGAAAAGCAAGTTATTTCTTGCGTTGTAGAGGTTTGTTTTGGAGGTCACTTTTTAGTTTTGGACCTCAAATTACCATGAAATAATTTATAGCCAAAATAGGATCTCATGACGATCACGACTAGGATCATTGTTTTATTTCGGAGTTCCATTCCAGTGCCTACCTTCCGGCTTCATCATCAGATCAGTTCGATGGTACCATTTTCATCAGTACCTACCATTTATTTATACCTAATTATTTGCTTTATCATAGTCGGTTAACTATTCGAGATATTATCATAAACCCGTGACATACTTATCATTAAGAAGTTCCAGTCGCCATCTGTGGTCTTCTTAGTCAGATCCACTTCACCAAATGATTCTTGCTAAGTAAGTGCAAATGATTGCATTGTTGATGAAAATATCAAAATCGCTATATGTATGCCTGAAATATTTGAGGAGGGCCCTCGAATTCCATGGAATCTCATCATCAGATCCTGCCCTGATGACCATGGGTCCATCTGGGAAGAACCTATAGGTACCCTTTCAAATAAAAGATTTTTCCAAATAGGTCCAGGCGTCTTTGAGTACTGATTACTCAAAGACGCGTGGAAAATATATAAGAAAAAAAGCCGACGAATTGTGAACCTCCTCCTTTTTGAAGTCGGTTAATACTACTCTAAAAAAGGGTCCCCCATAAGGGAGTTAACTTCCTAAAATTCAATACCGCTTTTTTGTGCACAAAAAAAATGTTCGTCAAGATCGGGATTTTTTTCTAAGGCACAGATAATATAATACTAGCATACAGATGCCTCATCCCATACAAAGAAACCGTGCCGACGTAACTAGCGTTTTTCCATCTGATTATACCGATTATTTTTTGTAAAACGATCGCGTTCGGTTCCGTTCCACGGCGATAGATAGATCACCATCTAACAATCAATCGATATCGATAGATAAATCAAATAATCAGTACAGTACGTCGGACATTTCTTTGTATGGGGTGAGACACCACGTCTAAGGTAATTAGTATCTACCTATAAGGCATTAATTGGTTACCAAAAACTTATCGCAATGCAACTTGCTATTAAAACTTCGTTCTTTGGAAGTTCCTCCTTAGCCTTCATAATTATTGCAGATGAAGAAGTTCCTCCGCAACATAGACAAGCACAAGAACGAACAGAACATCAAGAGCAACGAGAAGGCGATCAGTAAGCTGACGACCATGCGCGGCATCCTCAAGGACGGTCGCTGCGGACCCGAGTGCACCGGCGACTCCTCCGTGCAGGGCATTGAGGAATATAATGGTAAGGTACAGTCGTTGCCATTAACCATCCTCGAAATAGGCCTCATCAAACCATCGTTTGCGCGTGTCGAAGACTTCTTGGATCCAACGAGCTTTAAAAGCTAAACTCAAATATATTTTGTTCACTTAGGCCAAAAAGCTCGCTTAACATCAGGCGAGATGGTGGTCAAACGCTAGGAGATGGGTAGCTGACTGTAATTTCAATAACCTAGCTAGCTGGCTATTAGGCATGAAATAGCCGGCTAACTAGCCAGCTATTTAGCTATTTGGCTATAGGATTTCAGAGTCAAGTAAAAAAAAAGCACCCACTGAATCCATAGTATGGATTATGGATGGCTATGGCTATCATGTCCACGGCTCGCTTAGCTAGCGTAGTTAGTTCGGCTACCCCGCCAAGGGGCTTTCCTCAGCTACCCCGCTATCCCGGTTATCGGCTACGGCGGATAAGGTGGCTATCGCGACCACGGCTACTTTGTGCGGCTATCCCGCTACGGCAGCTACTCGTTGTATCTTAAACCAGAAGGATATAGTTATGTGTCGTTACGTGATATTTAAGTAACACAACAAAACGCGGTTTGCGTTTTGACAACGTTTTCCAAACGATCTATTTCACAACTATCTATTCACAGAATAAATTATAATATTATTAAAACTATTTTACGACGCGACACAACACACACAACCATTATACTCTGGATATTGCTAGCCAATAGCTAGCTATCGTATTCTCGAATACTGTAGCCGTGGCTACTTTTTGAATAGCCGTTATTTAGCTAGTTATTAGAATAGCTACCCATCTCTACGCTAGCTTATAGTTAATAAAAAAAAAGCGGCAATTTTTAACGTCATTTACAAATTAAAATTTACAAGTAAGAAAAGTTGATTCTACCGTGTAGAATCAACTGTTATTACGAATACTACTACTACTATTAAGTAGCTTGTTATGGAGAAGAATGCACAAGAAACTTCATACTTACTCTTTAAAAAAAAAAATGTGTCTTACAATATTTGTATAAGTATATACATTATCATATATGTGAGGACCATGCACCCAGAAAAGCACTACACACTATACTACGTACAGGTATAAAGTATTAAAAGCATTAACAGGTAAATTCATTAATTTTATTATTAGGAACATGGTTCTCACATACTTACAAATTTTGCAAACATAGGTAAAATACTTAGTTCAACAACAACTTTAGAAGGCATTGAATTGAGTTGGATAGGCACGTGTGACAGACGACGTTGTAGAAAGCACCTTTTTTTTTGTTTACGAGGAATACCTTGAAAAGGCGCCTGGTCTTTTGGGGAAAAGACCAGGGACTGTGGGATTTTTACCTCACTAAAACCACCCCGGTGATCACCATCAGCACGTAAAAGGGGCCCTGTAACCTCTTAAAAGACCACCCCGGGACCCTCTAGAATGTACGGATTATTCGGCTTAGCACAGATTCTGGTTTGGGCAGATTCTTGTTACGGCAGTTTCTTTTTATGGCAAATTCCTGATGAGACAGATATTTTTACAGTCATCTACAGAAGTTTTAAGTAAGGATTATATACAAAAGTATGCATTGATTGGCAAACTATTTGTTGCGGATAAAAGGTCCTACGCACGACCCTGATCTGATGACTAGAAAAAAAAGAGTGTAAATAATATTAAAGAAAAAGCAGAATCAAATGAAATCACGATACTAGAATGTCTTCAATGTTTGGCAACGCTAAAAAATAAGTTGGTAAGACATTCACCAAGCAGAGTTATGTTCGGTGGTTACGTTTTTCTTGTTTAATTTTGTTACCTTTGCGTTAATAAGGTTTTTAGTTTTAAGAATAAGATTTTTTGCTGTAATTTTGTTACCTTTGCTAAGTACCTTTAATAAGTTTTTTAGTTTTAATTGACTTTAAGATACCATTACATATAGTGTAGGTATGGTTTATGTTAGTCATATTACTTCTGCCGTATAACGAATCTGCCAAAAAAAGAATCTGCCCAAACCAGAATCTATCCTAAACCGAATAATCCGAAAGTACCTAGTTCTTTTTCTTGAACTTGAACGTGTCACGTTTTCAGTAGATACCTGGGGAGCCCTATGCTTTAGAAAAAAAATAGGGTCTACAACACCTTTCAATTGAAAGAGGATTGTTTCAGAGTTTTTCCACAATATGCAGCGTTCACAAGTCTGTATGTTTCTCCACAGATATGACAGTACCGTTCCCAATGGACTTTGTTCCTCAAACAAACTACAATAAGCAGAGTCCGGACAAAAACGTAACGTTTAACACTCAAGTTGTGATCATCCACTTCACGGGCGACCTGTGCGTGGGCCAGAGTGTAGAGACCCTCAGCAAAGAAAAGGACCAGCAAGCCAGAAACTCCGAACTTAGGAAAACTTTCCTCACTAAATACAACGAATTTTGGCCCTCACAGAAATAATTTTAAGTCTAGATTATAATTTCAGAATTTCGTCTTTAGTGAGATTATTAATCTTTAGGAATGTTCGAACAAAAATATGATTTAGTTATTGCAAACATTTTATATTTATACACAATATTTGTACGATGTTGAAATTTATGACGTAGCGTTTTGTCCGATTTATTTATTTATTTAAAAAAAAACCTGATCGATTCGTTTGCTACCTTTGTAGCGAGGAATTGTGTGATATTCGGGAAACCAAATTTAAATAAAGGTTATAATTATTTACAGGGTGTTTTAATAAAAGACTTTATTTCATCAAAAATAATCTTTAATTTTCCTATTAAGTTTTAGTTTGGTGTAGAAGAGATTTTCCATAGAACTAGATCTTTGACGCGATCGTAGATGAAGTACTTGGGAAAGTCTAGAGGTAGTTGTTCTATTTTCCAGGTGGAATGTGCGTTTTCTGTCTTGACTTTGTCGAGCAGAGTAAGGAATGTCTCGTAGCAGGGAGCAACGGAATCCATGTGCTCTATCGTGAACACGTACCGCTTTTCTAACACCATGTATAGCGTTTTTGGTGGCTGTGTGTTTAGAATCTTCTGTATAGTTGAAACGAAAGCTGCTGTGAGGTCATCGTCGTAAATTACTGGAAAAATATGAAAGTATTTTGTGTTATTATTGTATGTAGTGCAATTTTTTGGTTGAGGAATCTTTGAACACCAATACTTGCAGTTTGCACTATGTTGTGGCTCTTAAAACCCATTGACATACATTCTATCAATAGACAAAAACATTCATGAAAGAAATTTGTTCGATTGCTGGTGAGGTTCAGTGTTTCTTTCAGGTACAACTAGCGTTTGGAACTTAATCAATAGCAATAGGTTGCCGCTCGCTCACTTTTGCACGTCTACAGCAGATTTACATATATTCGCGACGAATATCCCTACAATTTGGCGCAGTGGTTGAGCGATTGACTGCTGCGCTGCGCAGGGCCGGATTTAAGGGAGGGCAATCGGAGCAACTGCCCGGGGCCTCCACAAGAGAGGGGCCCCCACATAAATTTTTTTTATTAAAAAAAAACTGAACTCGAATGTCAAGGGAAATGCAAAAAAAATCGAGACAAAAAGTTTTTGACTTAACAAGAACTTCGAGATACATATGATTTAACTGCTGAAATTTCGAGCGACTAAGTCGCGATTTCTAAGTATAACCCAACCTAAAAATTGAATTGAACTTAGAAAATTTAATGAATATATTCATTAATTGCACGTGTACAAGACAAAAACAATAGATTAGAAGCTCCTAACCCGAACATTCATTTTGGATTTTATTGCCATTATTTCGGCGAATTCCAAGTAAGACGTCAGATGTCATTGTATTTTACTAACTACGACTTTTGGAAACTCCTTTTTGAAATTCGAGATATAGAGTATAAATATGTATTATCAATACTTCGTAGGAAAATAACATTTTGTTCGAGTTACAAAGTTTAAATAATTCGAGATACCGCGTATCTAAGGGTGCAGCGGAAGAAAATGGCATTTTTTTCGACTTACTGAGGATTTTGACTTAACGAGGTTCGAGTTATAGAGATTCCACTGTATTACTATTTGAAAACTTATCTAGTAATTTTTATTTTATATGATTTTAACATTATTTATTAAATCTTAATTTTACTTGCAGCAGCGTATTGTTTTACTGTGTTTGCGACCGATGGTCGATCCGTGATCTCGTCTCGTTAGAGCTATCACTCTGGGAACACAATGCGGGGTGTTGCGGTGCGCGGGGTTCACGCCGCCCGCTTGCCTGTCTCCCCTCCCATACGATTATATAAAAAAAATATTGAAACACTTGCAAGAAAAATATGATTTAATCTATTTGAAAAATAATTAGGGTCCTCCACTCCCTTGTTGCCCCTGGGCCTCCACACCTCTAAATCCGGCCCTGGCGCTGCGTGTCGCGGGTTCGATTCCCGCACGGAACAAATATTTGTATGACCTACAGGTAGTTGTTCCGGCTCTGGGTGTTGTGTATGTGAGTTTATATGTTTGTTAACGCACCCACGATACAGGAAGAAATTCTTAGTGTGGAGCAACGTTTTTAAAAAAAAAAAAAAGAATTTGGCAAATTATTTAAAACTATGGTAACTAAACTACGAACTAGGTATAATTTTAGAGCTGGAAACCCTTTATTGACGTGTCGTGGCACTCAATCAGCCAATCAGGAATTGAGTAGTGCATGACATATTAAAGTAGCCAATCAAAAAGCAGAATAGCGCCTTGAAAGAACGACACACTTTCGAGAATATCGCCATCCCTTTTCCTCTAACGCTATCCCATAAGGCTCTCCCACTCTAAACAGCTGTTTATAGATAGTAATTTCGCGAAAACTGTAGAATGAAAATTATAGCTGTGTCCTTGTCGTTATGTGTACGCAAGAAAAAAGCCACGAATAATAAGATTTTTGTAAAGAATATTCTTCGTGGCTTTTTACAATGTTACTTTGACAATTTTGGTTCAGCATATATCATATTTTATTCATTTAAATATTAATAATAATTGGAATTGATTTTAAATATTACTTTGTTTCCTTTATTTACTCCGCCCCCCCCCTCCCCAAGATCTCTTAACCGCCACCCCGGAGAATTTTGTCTGAAAGAAACACTGGTGAGGTTAGAGCTAAAGTTCGCTGCTGCGCTAAAATATTTATGTTGTATAATCAAACTATTAAAACATGCAGCGCTAGATCGCTTATAGAGTTTAGTTTACTCACGATAAAAACGTCGTAAGCGCCGTAACGCGTTTCGTTCAACATAGTGTAAAGTAAGGTGGAACAGTCAGAGAGTGTGAAGACACAACACTCGTCGAAATTCGGTTTGTAGGACTATAATTATTGAAAGTTACTACTCACCGTCCAGCCTGTAGTTTTTTGACAGTTCAAAAACTTATCATTTAATGATGAACTAATGCGTTACCGAATCGATTTCTTAATAATAACTATCGTTTTTATCAATGAATAAATTTTATTCGATTTAACACATTGTTATGCGCAATTTGCGCGTACACGAGAATTAATACATTAATGTTACTGTGAGGATTCCAGTTTATATGAAGAAGAATCCAAGGATTTATCATAATAAAATCCTAAGGACGTAAACTCGGAATGGGAAGCGAATAAGCACGTCGCGTCGCGTCACTACTGGAAGCCTCCATGAAGTATTGCATTTATTGTCTATGGTTGCCTGTTACTAAAAGAGTTATGAATATAATGTGAATGGATGGAGGGTGGGGACGGCCAAAGAAAAGATGGATGGACTGTCATCATATCAGCCGAAAGACGTCCACTGCTGGACATTGGCCTCCCCGAAGCGTCACCACTTTTAAGGGTCCCGTACGTCTCGCAACCAGCGGATCCCCGCAACCTTCACCAGGTCATCGGTCCACCTGGTGGAAGGCCTTCCAACGCAACGTCTTCCGGTTCGAAGTCGCCAGTCAAGAACCTTTCTGCCCCATCAGCCATCCGTCCTGCGAGCAATGTGCCCTGCCCACTGCCACTTTAGTTTGGCAATTCTTCGGGCTATATAGGTAACCCTGGTTCTCTTGCGGATCTCTACATTTCTTATTCGATCACGCAAGGAAACTCAAAGCATAGCCCTCTCCATTGCCCTTTGAGTGACTGTAAGTTTTCTGATGATGCCCTTTGTAAGACACCACGTCTCAGAGCCATAATTATGTCATATGCCATCACTGGCAACACACAATGGTCCTAGACTTTTGTCTTGAGACACTGTGGTAATTTGGACGAGAAGACACCGCGCAACTTCCCGAACGCTGCCCAGCCGAGTCGGATTCGACGGTTGACCTCTTTCTCGAACTTGGCCCTACACAACTGGATCGTTTGTCCCATGTTGATATAGTCGCCCACAACTTCGAGTGTAGAGTCTCCGACCTTGATAGAAGTGGGTGTAACATGGGCATTCGACATCACCTTGGTTTTGTCCTTGTTCATCCTAAGATCCATTCTTTCGGAAGCTCTACTGAGGTCATCGAGCATTGTACTGAGGTCCTCCATGGTCTCAGCCATGACCACTATATCGTCGGCAAACCGAAGGTGAGTGATGTACTCGCCATTGACGTTGATGCCTAGCCCTCTCCAGTCCAGAATCTTGAAGACATCCTCCAGTGCAGCGGTGAACAGATTCGGAGATATGACGTCTCCCTGTCTCACACCTCGCTGCAGAAGGATGGGTTTCGAGGTCTGAGCCTGAAGTCGAACTGACATGGTGGCGTTTTTGTACAAACACTTCAACACTTCGATGTACCGGTAGTCAATTTGGCAGCGTTGGAGAGACTGCAGTACAGCCAAAGTCTCGATCGAATCGAACGATTTTTCGTAGTCCACAAACGCTAAACAGAGAGGCAAGGATCGTATCGAGTGATGTGAGGAGTGGTATGATAGAAAATGGATTCAGTGATGGCTTGACGGGGGACAGAACGGTATGAATGAAGAAAACGTGTTGCGCCGACCCCAAATAAAATGGGACAAGAGCATTGCCTATTAATAATTATGAAACTTCTTAAGCGTGGATCTGTCAAATGTAAAATAACAGGCTGGACGGAGAGTAATAGTTGTGGTAATAGAAACTTACCATCAGCAGCTATTATAATGCTGGCTTGTTTAATTTCGCTCAGCAATGGCGGACTCCAGGCAAGCTCAGTGAAATCCAAAGGCATCACCTTGAACTGAGATTTGACTAACTTCTTATTGTACTTTGCGTTTAACTTTATAAGTTCTAATATACCGCCGACATTAATGTCTGAAAAGAGAATAATATTGTGAATAAAAGCGAGACTGAAAGGAATTGTGTAGGTAAAAAATATACTTATGAAAAATTAATTCGAGAAATCAAAAAACCCGACTGCTTAAAAAGCGAACTAAAAAGACGTAAACAAGAAAAAAAATCATACTGTGCAGTCGGAGGATGCTGATTCGCGAGCTGGCTGACCAAAACCAGATGTATCCTCCGACTACACAATATGATATTTTTCTTGTTTACGTCTTTTTAGTTCGCATTTTAAGCAGTCAGGTTTTTTGATTTCTCGAATTATTATTTTTATTTAATACTTTTTAGTTATTTTTTTTTCGAATTAGGTACATTTAAACATATATTTTTGAAATCGCCTCTTAAAACCCTTTATTTTGATACCCCACACGATAGAATAGAAATAAAAAAATATTTGGTCTCCCTCAATATGGCGCCCAAGAGCCGCCATTTTTCTATTTTCCAATATTAATAGACACTCGCAAGATTAAGACGAATCGATTGACATACGAATCATCAAAATCGGCCAACGCGTGTGGCCTCTGGAACGCCACATAGGAACAAACATACATACATAGACTGATAAACACATTACCCTCCTTCGGCAGTCGGGTAAAAAGGTGGTGACAGTCTCATAGTAGTATAGATAGTTCAACTCATCTTTGCGCGCGGCTCTATGTGTGGGTAAACATGTGTGGGTGGTTGTTTGCTTAGACGACGACTGCTGCACAAATGCATAATATATAATTACAAGCGCACGCACACATGGCACCGCGCGCACAGACGTGTTGAACTATCTATAGGTACCACCTTTTTATAAGTATTTTTTTTTACCTTTTACCAGTAGAATGGAAACAGAGTATACCAGTGCAAGGCAAACATCGAGGTGCTCACCAATTTCTGGCTTAGAAGTGGATTTTTTACTTATAGAAATTGTATGCAATATAAAGGTACAAAGGTAGACTTAATGCCTTAGACATTGATCGTTCTGGGGCATCATTATCCCCAAATCTGAGGGAAGGTTTTTATATAGGCTAATAATGTTGAACCACTGTTTCACCAGTACCTAATTATGTAACTTTATTGAAAGATCGAAGCACGCGCTCAAGTCTATCATATCATTGCTAACCCATTTTTAACCGACTTCAAAAAAAAGAGGAGGTTCTCAATTCGTCGGAATCTTTTTTTTTTTTTTTTTTTTATGTATGTTCCCCGATTACTCAAAGACGCCTGGACCGATTTCAAAAAATCTTCTTTTGTTTTGAAGGGTATACTTCCTAGTTGGTCCCATAGTCATCAGGTCAGGATCTGATGATGGAATCATAGAGAAATCGAGGGAACTCCTCAAATATTATAGGCATTTATATAGTGATTTTGGTATTTTCACCAACAATGCAATCACTTGCACTCAGAAAGTATAATTTGGTGAAGTGGAACTGATGAAGAAGACCACAGATGGCCACTGAAACTCCTTAATGCTAAGTATGTCACGGGTATAAAATATCTCGAATAGTTAACAGACTATGATTAAGCAAATACTTATAAATGAATGGTACTGATGAAAATGGTACCATTGAACTGTTCTGATGATGAAGCCGGAAGGTAGGCACTGGAACTCTGAAATAAAACAATGTATCCTAGTCGTGCTTGGGCTTATTGGAATCGTCATGAGATGTACTTTGGCCATAAATGATTATCATGTTAATTGGAGATACCTACCAAAACTAAAAAGAGAAAAATAAAAAAACTTTTTAACAAAAAATCAAACCGACTTCCTGAACAAAAAACTACAAACCAAAAAATAACTTTCTTTTCCGAAGTCGGTGTCGAAAAACTGAAAAAAATGGGTACAAAGACACCGACTTCGGAAAAGAAAGTTATTTTTTGGTTTGTAGTTTTTTGTTCAGGAAGTCGGTTTGATTTTTTGTTAAAAAGTTTTTTTAAAAATCCATCTACTTCTAAAATCTATGTAGTACACGCAATATTTTCAATTTAATTTACAAAATGAGATGCATGCGCGCTTGCTTTGAGCTTTTAATAAAGTTACGCAGAGTTGTGGTCGACGATGACCATGATGAAATATTATTCAGACGTTAAAACAAAACTCTCGCAAGACACAATACAACTTTTACTTTCACTATACTAGAGGATCCCTGTGTCCCAGCAGTGGGAACATTATGCTATGCTTACTTATTATGCTAAGTATTACCTGTACAAATAACCTTCTTAGCATATAGAGCAGCTACAAAGCTGGTGAGTCCAGTGCCAGCGCCCAGTTCTAACACGCTCCTATTGGTCAGCTCTCCCTTCAAGCCGAGGTGTATCAGCCAATCACCGAGGAGGAACGCGCCTCGCCATACTTGAAGACCGACGAGTGCAATTTTAGTTTTAGAACTGTGCTCTGAAAATAAGGAAGTGGATCTAATAAAGTTAACTTCGCCTCGCCATAGTTGAAGACCGACGAGCGCAATTTTAGTTTTAGAACAGTGTTCTGAAGTGCAATTTTAGTTTTAGAACTGTGCTCGTAAAATATGGAAGTGGATCTAATAAAGTTAACTTCGCCTCGCCATAGTTGAAGACCGACGAGCGCAATTTTAGTTTTAGAATTGTGCTCTGATAATATGGAAGTGGATCTAATAAAGTTAACTTCGCCTCGCCATAGTTGAAAACCGACGAGCGCAATTTTAGTTTTAGAACTGTGCTCTGAAGTGCAATTTTAGTTTTAGAACTGTGCTCTGAAAATAAGGAAGTGGATCTAATAAAGTTAACTTCGCCTCGCCATAGTTGAAGACCGACGAGCGCAATTTTAGTTTTAGAACTGCGCTCTGAAAAAATGGAAGTGGATCTAATAAAGTTAACTTCGCCTCGCCACAGTTGAAGTCCGACGAGCGCAATTTTAGTTTTAGAACTGCGCTCTGAAAATAAGGAAGTGGATCTAATAAAGTTAACTTCGCCTCGCTATAGTTGAAGACCGACGAGCGCAATTTTAGTTTTAGAACTGGGCTCTGAAAATATGGAAGTGGATTTAATAAAGTTAACTTCGCCTCGCCATAGTTGAAGACCGACAAACGCAATTTTAGTTCTAGAACTGCGCTCTGAAAATAAGGAAGTGGATCTAATAAAGTTAACTTCGCCTCGCTATAGTTGAAGACCGACGAGCGTAATTTTAGTTTCAGAACTGCGCTCTGAAAATATTGAAGTGGATCTAATAAAGTTAACTTCGTCTCGCCATATCTTGTTAGGGTTCCGTACCCAAAGGGTAAAAACGGGACCCTATTACTAAGACTCCGCGGTCCGTCTGTCAGTCTGTCCGTCTGTCACCAGGCTGTATCTCATGAACCGTGACAGCTAGAAGGAGCCCCACTTAAATATTAATTTTGGTATTTGTTTTTAGTATTTGTTGTTAAAGCGGCAACAGAAATATATCATCTTTGAAAATTTTACTGTCTAACTATCACGGTTCATGAGATACATCCTGGTGACAGACAGACATACAGACGGACAGTGGAGTCTTAGTAATAGGGTCCCATTTTTTACCCTTTGGTTACGTAACTCTAAAAAAAGGTAGTACTACTACAACACACGATAATTGCCTGGTGTAAGCAATGGTAGCCAAGTGTACTCAAGAGTCGTTACGGTAGTCAGCTACGGGTTTGAATCCAGACAGGCGCGCCTATTATTCATCAGTTCTTAAAATTGTGGGGTAAAACATCTTGGGGAAATTGGTATATTGTTATAACTAAATATTTGACCACTAACTCATAATGGGCCCGCGGCAGGAGTGCAAGTGTTAGACCACGGCCCACTCCCTCTCAAAAGAGGTAGCTAGGTCCTATAAGAATTTTATAGACTTATTGTTATTATGTCTGCTTATGTCGGCGAATGTGCAACCAACCAACCAATAAAAAACCCGCACTGGGTCCGCGTTTTGGATAGGGCCCATCCTTCTCTCACAGAGAGTAGAGTAGGCTTGTGTCCCAGAAGTGGGAACTTGCAAAAACTGCAGCAAGATAACAACTTACCTATTTTAATAACTTCTTTCTGTGGCCTCTCAATATCCAAGTCATCATCCTCATCAAAAGTGGCACTGCTTCCATTCTTAGGGAGTAAAAATGGGAATTCTGATATCACATCTGAAAGTAAAAAGAGTATGTATACTGGGTGAGTTTTTGACTTGGGCGTGGATGGTCAAATCCGAAATTATTAGGAATAACGAAAAACACTCAAAGGACTCACGAGGCCGATTTTGATGAAAACTAAAACTGCATCACAGGATTTTTTGAAAAATCATTATTCCTAGCCTTTCTAGATTAAGTTTCCTACTGAAAAATAGTATTTAGTTAAAAATTAGGTATTTCCTCAAGTTTGCTCTATGGTATTATTTCACAGATTTGTATCCTTATTAGCAACAAATACCGGATGATGTAATAACATTGTGTTTTTTTTTATCAACTGGTTAGATAACTGGCTAGGAGTATTGATTTTATTTAATTATAGCTGTCCCCCGCGGCTTCGCTCCCGTCAACTGGCTACCTACCTACCCATCAACCCTACCTACTCTACATACATGATTGTTGTGTAATTAAACCGTTTACGCAGCGCACGCAACGAAAGCTCTCAAAAAGGAATAATTTTGCCCGTTTTTGCAACATTTTTCATTTATGCTCTGCTCCTGTTGGTCGTAGCGTGATGTTATATAGCCTATAACCTTCCTCAATAAATGGACTATCCAACACAAAAAGAATTTTTCAATTCCAACCAGTAGTTTCTGAGATTAGCGCGTTCAAACAAACAAACAAACAAACAAACTCTTCAGCTTTATAATATTAGTATAGATTTTAGTACATAGAGGACTTACAGCTAATAAATAAAAATAAAATGATGCATTTTTAATCTTCATCAAAATCGGCCGCGTGATTCCTTTGAATGTTTTTCGCTATTTCGCATACTTTCGGATTTGGCCACCTACGCTCAGTTACGCCCAGTTGAAAGACTCATCCACTGTATACTGAGATAATACTGTAAAGAACCTTCCGCGTTACCCAGTTACTGGGTTGTGGAGGTCAGATAGGCAGTCGCTCCATGTAAAACACTGGTACTCAGCTGAATCCGGATAGACTGGAAGCCGACCCCAGAATAGTTGGGAAAAGGCTAGGCAGATTGATTGACTGTAAAGAACCTTCCAGATGGCGCGTCGCAATTTAAATTGCGTCGATAGACCATAACTATCGCGTACCCTAAGAAAATTTCAAGTGCAAATCGTTCGAATTGCTTGCCAATTGGCATTGCCTTCATGTGCACATACTTGCAATTTCGTTTAGTAATGCCCGTTCCAAAGCTAGAACTTTTTCGGCGGAGCTGCGTTTACATGGTTCCCCTAATTTACAATGCTTTGCCTAGGTCAATTACTCAACTACCCTTCAATAGGTTTTGTGTTGCGTTGCGTAAGTAGTTGTTACAAGAGTGTTTTTATTCGTTAGATGAGTTCTTTCAAGAGTGTCCCTGTGATTTTTATACACTAAAAACATATTTAACTTTTAAGGAGACACATAAATTGACATAATGTAGTTACCTAATTAATATCTTAAGTGACTAGTAGTTAACTTGTACTATTGGATGCTATATTTTGGCCAAATGTGTGTTACTAAATATTTTATATAGGAACTTTATGTACCTACCATATATGATGCAATAAATGAATTGAATTGAAAAATTGTTTAAGGTTGCCCTAGTCGACGGCACGAACTATTTTATTGAGTGCGCGGGATTAAAATACATGCTATTTCATCCGACAACACGTGCGAAAGAGATAGATGCTGTGATGAGCAGTAAGAAGCTAGTTCGTGTACGAATACTCACTTTTGCAAATTTGTAGCGAAATTAACGATGATTTAGGACGAAAACGAGCGCGCTAAATTTTATTAACAGACCTTTGAGAATATGGTTATCATGAAAATACGACTAAATGTATCTGTTCAAAATAAAATTATTTGCATTTTTGAACTACTAATCTATCCATGTATGGTGACTGTTTTGCAATTTTCTTTCTTCTTATGGTATTTATTTGCGCCCAAATATGCGTTTAAATTAGTGTTCAAATATGGAACTTTCGACGCTCATAACTTTCAATTATATATTTTTTTTACTTCTTTCTTTCCATACAGGGCTAGATAATAATGAGACAAATTAGTAACATTTTTTATTTTAAACGTACACCGTCAAACAGTGCAGTAATCGCCAAACTACGTTTGTATGGAAGGATTATCGACTAGGGCAACCTTAACGGTGTGATATAGATGTAATCGTGTCGATCCTTCAGCACGGCCTACTGTGACAGGCCTGAGTCACATATTTTTATCAAAGTTTGGGAGCAAAAACTGTGATAAAATGCGTGACTTTTTGTTCCGACAGAGGCCGTGCTCGCCCGGCTGGAAGGTCAACATAAAAAAACTAAAGACACTAACAATAGGGCAGTTGACAAAAATATCTATTTACTCCATCAGTTAGATATCCTAAAAATATTGGACACGAATTTTTCTTTGCCACGTAAACAAAAAAATTCGACGATAAAGGGCGTTGAAATAATGGGTGACGTCACGGTGTGCTACACTTTATACCAGAGACATTTATACTGACAAAGTGACGTCACAAGCCCCCACTCCTTAACTTTGATTTGCTTTATCTTTGTAAAGAAAGGAAGGCCCTTAAGGCCGTACCCTGACCAAAAAATCAGCATGAGATATGAGCATTCCTATTGGGCTAGCGCCACTGGTGGCGCATGAATTACAGTAGTGAATACGCCCAGATTTTAGAATAAAATCTTTATAAAATCGAATATTGGTCTTTTGAAAAAAATAAATCTACCAAAATGTTCGTTATAAAATTGTCTATCCATTGGTTTTAGTACAAAAAAATATTAATGAACACTTTACGCGGAGATGCATGCTATCAATAATTATTTCTCCTTTTTATGGTTTTGTTGGAAGGAGATTAGTGAAACATATACTACATTTAAAAAAAAAGAAATCTACAATTTTGGTATCAATAATATATAGAAATTTAATGTATTTTTATTAGTTGATATTTTATTTTAAATAACGAGTAATAAAAACTGCACAAAATACGGCTAGCGCGGCGTTTTGCTCGGGGTAGCGCCTTAAGCAAAAAATATGAGTCCAATATTATTTAATAATCTCACTCACGGACTAAATAGAATTATCATTTTTCTACCAAGAAAACTTCCAATATCAAGATTTCAGTTTTAATTCATAAATGTAATAAAATCCTAAGCTTATCACTTACTTCCTTCAGTACTCGGTGATATTTTAGTTTTATAATCATATTCCTCATATATTTCAGATGTCACAGTGAGTTCTGGCATCTGTAATCATAACAGGATTCAGTTTAGTAAAACATCTTCATAAATTGTAAATAAAATTTATGTTTGTTTCATTAAAATGTGGCACTTTGCACTCTGTTAATAACATTTTTATTACTCACGGGTAAAGTATGAGTTGAAATATGAATGGAAATGTAAATATTTTAGAAATAATTTGTAATGCATTTTGCAGTGTGACGAATCTCTGGATTTATGATAAGCTTTTAAAACTGTGTTCAGATTTTCTAGTAGGGTTGTTTATATTTTCTTTAAAAAAAAAATTATATTAATTATTACTTTATCACAAGAAAATAAGTAAAAAGAGTTAATTTTAATATAAAATAATAAAAGTAAAAAATGAAAAGCATTATTTAAACAACAGCTTAATTAGCCACATGGTTAAAACAGTTTCACAGCACACTTCTGATTCATAACTCATTATTCTGTATTAGAATATTGATAATTACAATAAACACAGGCTTCTATTTCAACCACTTCACTTAATTTAAAAGGAAAATGTTCACAATCTCACTTCTCCACTCCCTAATAATCTCAAGTTTCTCTTCCGCATTTATATAAATATAAATATTACATAATTATTATCACCTTTCAATGAAATCTGATAATTTTTCATCAATTTATAATTTAATAGATATTTTCTAATAATTTAAACATACCTTCTTGTCTTACACTCCCTAATAATTACCAAAGACAACAAGTATACTTTTTATCATTTGCAATGAGGAAGGACAGTAGTACAAAAATTGGAAACCATCCAATATTAAAACTTCTAAAATAAATCTGTAATAGTGTGGTATGCGTGCCAGCTTTTGTAATTTACTACGCTTTAGGCGTGTTTGATATTTATGATGATCACGTGGGACATTGGGAGTCTTAATATTATTATAGTAAAATATTTATGATATTCCTGAATTGTATTTGGATGTTGATAAATAAGATAAAACCTTTAGAATAAATGGTTTTAATCAGCAAAAATATAAGTGAATAGAACAGTCGTAATGACGGATAAAATAACTACATTATTTTTAAGACCATAGAAACTCCAAGGAGTTTCTATATCATCACATTCTTCCTGGCTAAAAGAGAACAGCTATTCAGTTTAGAACGTAATCCCTGTAGCGGCTTGGAAGCCTACGTTCTCTCGTCGATCTTCGCTGAGTAGTTGAATTATCAGTAGCCGGGCGTTCTGCTTCGACTAATTGATATTGTCCAGCTGGAGCTGTTACATCTGTTGGCTGTTCCTCTTCTTCGTCATTCGTACTTCGAGAATCGTAGAAGTCTTCTTCACTTGTTTCTACTGACTCTTTTGTCTCGTTAAGTATTTCAGGCGTTTCCTGAATTATCTCACTATCTTGACCCAATGGTGCTAGGTGTCGGTTTGAGACAGTTGATTCTCGTCCGTCTCCTAGACGAACATAGGAATAATCTGGATTTACATGGAGTAACGTCACCTCCTCAACGACTGGTTGATATTTATTAGTGCGGTTAAATTTTCGCATCAGCACATGTTCTGATTCTGTCAACCAAGTGGGTATAGAAACTCCATTCGTAGATCGCCTGGTATGCGTAAACATTCGTTCATGTGGCGTACAATGTGTGGCTGTGCACAGCAAGGACCGTATGGAATGTAAAGCTTGAGGAAGAATTTGTTCCCAATTTTCAATTGTCAGTTTGCGTGAACGTAGAGCCAATTGTATTGATTTCCAGAGGGTCCCATTGAAACGTTCTACTTGACCATTCCCTCTTGGATTGTATGGAGTGGTTCTACTGGAAGCAATCCCTCGTGAATTCAAGAAATTTTTTACTTCCGCTGATATGAATGAAGTTCCTCGATCTGAATGAAGGTAAGATGGCATCCCGAATAGCATAAATATCTCGTTTAGATGTTTTATAACTGTTGCAGAACTCATATCGGCACATGGGAACGCAAATGGGAAACGTGAGTATTCATCGATCACCGTTAATATGTACTTATTTCTTGTGTTGGAAGGTACTGGACCTTTAAAGTCAATACTTAATCTCTCCATAGGTGAAGTAGCTTTTATCAAAATTGGATCTGGCAAGGCAGATCTGTAGAATTTTGGTTTTATTTCAGAACAAATCCGGCACGAATTAGTCATATTTTTTATCTCTTCAGTAGAGTAAGGCATATTTTTCGATTTTACCCAGTGGTTCATACGCACTATTCCTGGGTGACACAGGGCTTCATGTAATGAAATTAGTTTCTCAGTCCGTATTGGTACCGATGCACATACTCGTGAAAGTGCGTCAGCAACATTATTCTGGTTTCCTGGGCGGTACACAATGTCATACTTGAACGGTGCCAAGTCCAAGCGCCACCGCTGTATTTTCTCATTCTTTATTTTACTCGTCAGTTTATTATCAAACATAAACGATACAGATCGTTGGTCAGTAATGAGACGAAATGGTTTTCCAATAAGAAAATGACGCCATTTCCTTAGCGATTCCACTATAGCGTAAGCTTCTTTTTCTATAGCTGAGTGGTTAAGTTCGCTATTATTTAGCATTCTGGAGAAAAATGCAACTGGTCGATCGGATTGAGACAAAGTTGCTGCAATGGAATGATTAGATGCATCCGTTTCTACGGTGAACGGTGCATTGTTGTCGATAGCGTGAATAGCAGATTTCGTAATCTCAGATTTCAGTCTTTCAAAACTTTGTACTAGCTCATCGTTTAGTGGAAATAATTGTGTATGAGCGAGAGCATGAACTCTTTCTGAGAAATTTGGAATCCATCTACTGTAATGCGCAAACATTCCTATTGACCTTCTTAATGATGGCAAATCACATGGTGGTGGCAAAGTCAGTAGTGGCCGTAAGCGTTCCCCATCTGGCTTAATGACGTGGTTCTTTACATTGTATCCCAGAATATTAATAGAATCTTGGGAAAACTTACACTTTTCTTTGTTAAGCGTAAGGCCATATTTTTGAGCGGCTTTCAAAAAAATTCTTAAGATTTTCATCATGTTCCGCTTGATTTTTACCACAAATTGTTACGTCATCTAGGTACGCATACGTTCCTTTAAGCTCTTCTTTACGAATGACCCAGTCAATGGTTCTTTGAAAACTTGAAACTCCATTTGTGACACCGAATGGAATACGCCGAAATTGGTATAGATTTCCTGAAGCTTCAAATGCTGTGAAGTGGCGCTCCTTCGGCAGAATTGATACTTGATGATATGCGCTTTGCAAATCTATAGCGCTAAATATACTATATTTTGATATCTGTGACACCAATTCCTCCATGTTTGGTAGTGGGTATGCATCTAAATGTGTATACCTATTTATTGTTCGAGAATAATCGATAACAAGTCGTTTCTTATGATTAGTATTCCTCGTAATAAGAACTTGCGCTCTCCAGGGTGACGTACTCTCCTCAATAATTCCTTCGGCCAAAAGTTTTCTAACTTCATCGTCGATAAATTTCTTATCATCCTCACTGTATCTTCGAGATTTAATAGCAATAGGCTTGCATTCAGGAGAAACGTTCGAAAACAAGGGTACAGCTGGTACAGAGGCTGCAGCAACTCCGCATACTTTAATTGGATCTTTAGGACCTCCAAAAGAGAACTCAAGCGAAGAATGCTTCTCTAGTATATCATGACCAATGATAAGATCAGCGCACAGGTTCTTTACAATTAGCAAATTCAGACCCTCGTAATTATGATCTGCAATTTTAGCTGAGACGCAGGTTTGTCCCTCTACTTGAGATGTCAGTGAAGTTGATGCCATTGAAATTGTTTGATTACAAGGTCTCTTTTTTAGCCGACACAATTTAAAGAAGTCTTCGTTCATAAAACTGATAGAACTGCCTGTGTCAATTAATGCTTGAGCACGAATTCCCTGAATGTATGCTGTTACAGTTGCTTTCTTAAGGGAATCCGGTGACGCTGCTACAATACATGCTGAGCTGTTGGTATTAGTATCTTGTTTATCTAAACCTGCAACAGTATGAAGTTTCTTGCCTCGGCATACGTTAGCATAGTGTCCCTTCCTGTCACATATCTGGCAGTTAGCGTCGACAGCAGGGCAATCCTTTCTAGGATGCACTCGCCCTCCACAGAAGAAACACTTTCGCTTTATAGCAACTGCTATTGGTTCTCTGTTTCCTTCTAAGCCTTGAACAGCACTCAAATTTGAAACATTATAGCTCTGTGAACTCATTTCAGCCATTTCTAGCGATATCGCCTGATTGTAGGCTTGGTCGAGTGTTAACGACAGATTTTCAAGTAATCGTTGTCTAATTTTGTTTGACTTGATACCAGAAATAAAAGCATCTCTCATACTATCACTTTTATTTGTTTCCGCATCAACTTTTTCAAATCCGCAGTCCTTTGCCATTAATTTTAGAGCTTGAATATAGGTGTCAATGTTTTCTTCACTCTGTTGCTTTCTCGTTGCCAGCATGTGTCTAGCGTAAATTATATTTTTTGGCTTGATAAATATATTATTCAGTGTACTCAATGCTGCTTCGTAACTAGTACACTCACTGATAAATGAGTAAATTCTAGCGGATACATGATTTATGAGTAAATCTAAAGTAGTTTTACCATCTTTTGCATCTTTTCCGCAGAATGACAGGAAACTTTCGAATGTCCTCTTCCAGTACTCCCAATCCCTCGGGGCGGAGCTGTCCGATGGATCAATGTCCAATTTATCGGGACGTAAGAATCTGTCCATTATTATTAGAACATTTTGCTGATTAAATTGATAAATAAGATAAAACCTTTAGAATAAATGGTTTTAATCAGCAAAAATATAAGTGAATAGAACAGTCGTAATGACGGATAAAATAACTACATTATTTTTAAGACCATAGAAACTCCAAGGAGTTTCTATATCATCACAGATGTGCTTGTGTATGTATTGGAGTTTGTGTATATTAGGGTATAATGACGTAGGAAAAATACAATCATGTGGTGCCATCAATAAGATAAAATTAATTAGGAAAGTAAGAGGTATTTTAGTAACAGTTCCTATTTAAATCTATTATTTTTGAAAAATAGGTTACGATGATTTCAAGGTTATGACTGACTTGAACCACATATCTATTTTTTTATTATCTTCTTCTATACATCTCTTTATTATCAATATATTAACTAAAACAATCTTCATGTTTTGAGTAACGGGGTATAAAAATACGAATAAAAATTACCTGCACTACGATAGTTTAACTATTTTCTGAAACACCACTCGCCAATGGTCTACGTTTTAATAATTTGAATATTTTAAATTTCTGCCTACGTTTAAAACATCGGTAATCATTTTATTTCGATGAATTTTGTTTACATTTCACGTTTGTTTACTTTGCCTTCGCCTGTCAGTCAACTTTGACTTTGACATTGATTGCTATTTTCTTATTTTTCTTTGGCAACTGGCCCGATGCCACAGAATATATATACCCGGCCCGATGCCGACTATTCCTGCCAGTGTCCTAGGCACAGACTACTTAGAGAAGAGATACTACGTATGTCCTAGGGGTTTCTCCATAGACCTAATAAAAGGTATTGTTTTTCCTGGCTCAATGGGTTTCTCTGACAATAACATAGCCCTTGACAGATGTCATAATCAGCTGTTTGGGAATGAGAAAGACATAAAACAGGAAAATCTTTTGTCTGTATTCTTCAGAAGGAAGGATCGAAAAAGGGTTCACAGAATAACCAACAAGAATGATTTGAAACCTTTGCCCATGAAATGTGTATCTTTAAAAAATACTGATTTTATTAAACTTTATCAATTCAGGGAAAAACTACTAGCTTTTGTTTTGAAAAATATACACATTTTTCTTTGAAATATATATTATTTCCATCGATAAATTATATTCTCCCAAAACATAGATTTTCTTTTTATTATTTACTCATTAGGATTCGTAAAAACATTTTCCTCTGCCAACCCCACTAAAAATATCACCGTAGCGCCAACCAATCACAGCTCTACACACGATCGACGCTGCCACGTCAAGTGAGACGGGAGTGAATGAAGTGGCACTATTTCGGCATTTTGTAGAGTTTCGTCTTCGGAGAAGGCTTGTGTAGTGCCGTATTTTTCAACATGAGAGTAATCCTATTTACGGCGTTAGCCCTTTTGGGCGCCGCTTTGGCTGATGAAGTACCCACAGAAGAAAATGTACTCGTACTGAGCAAATCCAACTTCGACGGAGTTGTCTCATCAAACAATTTCTTATTAGTGGAATTCTGTAAGTTTTTATTGTTAACTATTGTTCTTCTGTCCTTTATTCGCAGTAGATTTCAATATTTAGCCCTTTGTTATTCATGATTGCATTAAAATGTGAATGACACGTCAGTCGGCATGGTTGCGATCGTGCCGGCACGTATTGCATGCCTTTGTGAATCATACCTACTATTTGCAGATGCGCCATGGTGCGGTCACTGCAAATCCCTCGCTCCGGAGTACGCCAAGGCTGCAACCAAGCTGGCCGAGGAGGAATCTCCCATCAAGCTGGCCAAGGTTGATGCCACGCAAGAACAAGAACTTGCCGAAAGTTACGGCGTCAGAGGATACCCCACACTCAAATTCTTTAAGAACGGCAGCCCTATTGATTACTCCGGTACGTTTATTAAAAGATTACTAGTAATTGCACTTTTATAACTAATGTTTTCTAAACATTTCATGGTTCATTCATGAAAGTTATAATAAATATTTAAGAATCAAATTAGCATCGCCTTATTTGATTCTTATTAGTATTAATTCATACTACTTGCAAGATTCTTATTTCATCTGTAACTTATTGAGTTCGTAAAATGCAATTAACTGTCTTTAAACTAAGCATTATTAACAAGACATTCACTCTCACTTAGATAAACTAATTACAAATTTTTCTCTCAGGTGGTCGTCAAGCTGATGACATCATTGCCTGGCTGAAGAAGAAGACTGGTCCCCCAGCCCTTGAGGTTTCCTCTGCTGAACAAGCCAAGGAACTCATTGCAGAAAACAGAGTCATCGTCTTTGGTTTCTTCTCCGACCAGAGCTCTACTAAGGCTAAGGCATTCCTCGGAGTAGCCAGCGGTATTGATGACCAGGTCTTCGCTGTTGTCTCTGATGAGAAGGTTATCGCTGAGTTGGAAGCTGATGACGAGGATGTTGTTCTGTTCAAGAACGTAAGTACACATCATCATTTACTATCTTATTATTATTACTTGTTTAAAAAACACGTCATTACTTACTATCAAAATATACACTTACTTAAATACAGTTTATATTAATGTTACAAATGAAAGAAATCAATTATTTTTATCTAACTGAACGAGTATTTTGTACAAACCAGTTTCACAAGTTCTTTTGAATATTACTTCACAGCACAGCTAAAAGATTATTTAATTGATACTCGCTACCCATTGTAATCTTATCACAGTTTTTGTGAATATCATTAACATAATTATTTAGAAGATTAATCTGAAACATCTTTTGTTCTACCTTAACAATGCATATCAAATCTAATTATACATTTAAGGCACATTACATCTGACATAATAAATTACTGATAAAGTCTATGTGCACATTTTGTATTGTACATTGATATTGTTGTCCTCCATTTGGGTTACCAGATAATAAGTTTGTTGGCCTCAAAGGAGGTAGATAATTAAATTGAAGCTGCATCCAATTGTCCACTGTTCTATTGTAATGGAATTGTGATAACATTGACACACTTATCTTTATTTCTTATCTCTGTTATCAGTCAGCACTTCTTATCGTACTTTGATTTTAATTGCCCGTTTTAAATGATAAGTATCTATATTTTCGGAGGTAGGGCAATTTAGGTTTTTTGACGTAGTAATAAGTACATTTTATTGTTATCTTCTTAGATTGGATTATAATCTGTTGACTTGTCCTTTGTTTTTTCCTCCTATGATCGGCTTTAAAAGCCCTTAACAGATCTGTTGTAGGAGTTTAATGTCAGGGAAGAACTATTCCTCCAGTGAGGAAGCTGACTGATAGACATGGTGCTTAAAAACTTGTTGTTTTGCTTCTATATTCTGGATTGATAAATACTCTATATTTTTCCTTATTTATTGAACTTTCAGTTTTCCTTACTTGTTCTCAGAGCTTATCTACTTTAACAGGAAAAGTGTACTAAAAATACATTTGAAAAGTTTTGTAAAATCACAATGACATATTTTAAGCAAACAATTTTCTTCTACCCCCTTTAAGATGTTACATTGTTTTAAATAGATCAGTTTCTTTGTAATTTATGCTGTAACTTTGTCATCAGTTCGAAGAGCCCCGTGTCAAGTTCGACGGCGAGAAATTCGACGAGGACCTGTTCAAGACCTGGGTGTTCGTCCAGAGCATGCCCACCATCGTCGAGTTCTCCCACGAGACTGCCTCCAAGATCTTCGGCGGACAGATCAAATACCACCTTCTGTTGTTCCTATCCAAGGTAAGAAATTGATTTGATTTTTTTTTTTATATTGCGTAATGGAAGTAATATTTTGTTATTTAGTTTGGGGCTGATTTTTCAATAGTCATATAATTTTTATTTGAAAAAACTTAATTTTAATTCCGATTGAAAAGTCGTTCCTTTAGTTCGTAATTCAGCAAAACGTTCAAAATAAAATAAATTCAAATATATACTAAGCAGTATGAACAAAGATAACATTTTGTTATTTTAAAGTAACTAAGTAAAATTGTTAACAGATATTCTGTTCAAACTATAACAGTGTAAATCCGAATTGACAAATTATTTCACTGTTTATAAGCAAGCGATACACCTACTTATTTAACAGAACCATCTGAATCGCCCGACATTCAAATTCGTAGGAAAACAAGATATGGTAGGTCGACTATTATTAGTCGGTAAAACCTGTTTTTTAACGAGATTCTGAAGTAGACTTCCACACGTAAAAGGCGAACATCGTCGACTCGTAACTAGTGGCATATTGCTCCAAGAATTAAATTATTATCGGTGTCATTTTTTGCGATGCAACTGTATGACTTGATCTCGAAAGTGGTTAGACGAGAATTTCGCGACGTGTACTTTCACGAAGGTGAACGTATTGTGAAGAGATTTGAGCCGGTGACCCATCGGCTTGAACTTTCACCGCTCTTTACTAGACAATCGTTCATGCGCATCGGTTATTGAACCATTTTACACATTTTATACTACTTACTATCTTTACTTGTATACCGTGCAAGTCTTTACTTTCAACCACAGATAATATAATACTAGCATACAGATACCTCATCCCATACAAAGAAACCGTGCCACGAACTAGCGTTTTTCATGTGATTATACCGATTATTTTTTGTAAATCGATCGTGTTCGGTTCCGTTCCACGGCGATAGATAGATCACCATCTAATAATCAATCGATATCGATAGATAAATCAAATAATCAGTATAATCAGTACAGTACGTCGGGACAGTTTCTTTGTATGGAATGAGAACCCACGCTTTCATCAAAGCTGTGTTATTTTCGACAAACAAATTTAACGGCCTAAAAATTGCATGAATTCGAAGTTATTAATAAAATAATGTCTCTTTGACGTATCCTGTTAACGGACGTTCCTTATTTTTAATACTAAAATTATCGAGTAAAACGAAACGGTAGTTAAAACATGCTAATAACTACAAAACACATGCACAGGCGACACATCGACAAACACTATAAAGTTCAACGACCTCGTGGTCAACGACCTTTACGTGGTGATTGCGTCGACTTGTTCTACAGATTCTGATGAGTGTTTTGTTTGTAGAAAAATGGCGACTTCGACAAGTACACTGAGGAACTCAAGCCTGTTGCCAAGAACTACCGCGACCGTGTTATGTCCGTTGCTATTGATGCCGACGAAGATGAGCACCAGAGGTACAGTATTTTTGTCCAACAATTTTTTTTTTTTGATCACGGCGGTTAACTTCTTCTCAGGACTGGTCCTTTTCAAAAATCTAAGAGCGTATTTTTTGCAGTCAGAGTTAGCAGTGAACGTCTTGTATTTTGTATTGTTTTTAACCCGCCCTGAAAAAATGTTCTAGTTTTACATATTAAAACAAATATCCTTAAGGTTACACTGGATCATTCTACCATACAAATGTAGTCTAGCGATTACTCCATTGTTTCATGATGTACGTTCAAAATAAAAAAAAAATATATCATTTTGTCTCATAATTATCTAGCCCTGTATGGAAACAGAAAAGTAAAAAATTACAATATTTGAAAGTTATGAGCGTCGAAAGTTCCATATTTCATCACTAATTTTAACGCATCTTTGGGCGGAAATAAATACCATAAGAAGAAGGAAAATTGCAAAACGGCCTCCATACAGGGATAGATTAGTAATTCAACAACGCAAATAATTTTATTTTGAAAATATACATTTAGTCGATTTTTCATGATATCTAGACTCCCAAATGCCTGTTTATAAAATTACGCGCGCTCGTTTTCGTCCTAAATCATCATCCATTTCGATACAAATTTGCAAAGGTGCTAATTCGTACGCGAACTAGCTTCTTACTGCTCATCACAGCATCTATATCATTCTCACGTGTTGTTGGATGAGATGGCATGCATTTCAACCTCGCACACAAAATAGTTCGTGCCGTTGACTAAGGGAACCTTAAGCAGTAAAGCTTGTGGCTAGTACAATGATTTTGTATTGTTTTTCACCCACTATGAACAATTTTCTTGTTAGCAAATATCCTTAAGATTTACATCACGTTATCGCCCACTTGAATACCCAAAGTTGCGGGCGAAGCATTACTAATGTAGAAATTGTATTAAACTTAATAGAAAGTTGCAGTATGAATCACTTCTAAAATGGTTTGAATCAAGTTCAATTACCAGAACCGTTTCACACGTATGTAAAAGTCACACGTAGAGTTTTATACGTTGCTCCCTTTGCTGCCACTCCAGTGGGTCAGTCACTCAGTCAGTGTCCGATCTAGCTATTTTGTACAATATTTGCCGCTCTTTACAATAACACCTTATAAGAAGGATGTTTCAGGTTATTATCTTTTTTTTTTTTAATGCGGTTTTTTATCTGTCGGCTGTGATAAGGTCGAGTTTTTAGACAACTTCGAACATAAGTGAAAACGAAGTGAGCCCGAAAATTTACCTTTCAACAAGAACCAATTAATTTCGACAGCGAAGCGAGCTTAAAAATTTGAACACCACAACACGAATAAGTTAGATTTTCTGATGAAATGAAAAGGGCTGTTAGTTCAGTTTGCCGCCCCTCATTTCTGCCGCTCTCGGCATTTGCCCGGCTTGCCCCCACCTGGATCCGGCCCTGCACTCAATCATCTTTATAATATGATTTCAAACCATTTGTATTTGTTGCAACTAATAAAGTCCTAGTGGATTTAATATATCATAACAAACTAAACTCACACGCAAAGCATACAATTTTCATGCTCTCAATAGTAAACGTAGTGTATGCAAGAACTCTTTTAGTAAATTATCTTCCATGTTTAGGGTTCCGTAGCCAAATGGCAAAAAGCGTGACATGACGAATCCATAAGGGTTCCTTATGGATTCGTCATGTCTGTCTGTCCGTCCGTTTGTCACAGCCACTTTTTTTTTCGAAACTATAAGAACTATGCTGTTGAAACTTTGTAAGTATTCCGTGTGTTAAGATTTTCACACAAAAATAGAAACAAAACAATAAATTTTGGGTGTTCCCCATACTTAGAACTAAAACTCATTTTTTTTTCATCAAACCCATTTATGTGGGGGGTATATATGGATAGGTCTTCAAAAATTATATTGAGGTTTCTAATATTTCTTTTTCTAAACTGAAAAGTTTGCGCGAGAGACACTTCCAAAGTAGTAAAATGTAAATTACCATGTAAACTTCACCTAAAATTGTTTTGAACGAGATCTAGTAAGTAGTTTTTTTTAATACGTCATAAATCGTAAACCGCAATTTACCAAGTACGGAACACTTCGTGCGCGAGTCCGACTCGCACTTGGCCGTTTTTTTTATGATCGACGCTAGAACAACAGTTAATCAATCTTTAGTTAAAATATTGAGTGGTCAAATGTCTTAACTGTAAAAATTAATAGGTCAACGACTTATAACGCTTAGTAATGTAAAAAAAAACCTTGGAAGTACTGGTTTAGCGCCCAAGGTTAAGGTTACAATGCGGGCACGCCTTCTAGGCTTCAATTTTAACAACACCGCTATACACGTTGGTTTGTAAGTCGTGATACGGTACTGCTAAATGATGTATAATTCTGTAATATCGATTGTTGATGATTTAAATGAGATACAGAGAAATTAGAAAATTTACTACAGTATGAACGTAAAAAAACTAAAAAAATTGGTGGTCCTGTAGTTTCGTCTACGCCTATAAGGATTATAAGAGATTCCTTTTGGCCGACACTTTTATAACCCTTGCCCATAAACCTTTCAATTTTATTAAATTACTAGCACTTCGCCTGTGACTTCGTTCGCGTGATCCGTATTTTATCCTACAGATGACTTTTTAGTTTCATCCTTTCTTAGTACTCCGTTACATCATAAAAAAGAAGCCCTGTACAGTAAAATTATTAATAAATCTTAAATACCACCTATATCGTCTTTTAGGAGCAGTTTTGAAAAACTAATAATGAAAACCTTTACTATTTACTTAGGTTAGTATTTATGCCAAGTTTCAAGTATATAAGCCCAACAAATTTCCACATTTTCACCCTTAGGAGAAGAATTTCCAAAAACCAATAAACTTATGAATTCTTTTTATCAACCAAAAGCGTAAATCTTTAATTTCACGTGTCACACTTAAATACGTAGAAATTTCACACAAACTTTGAACCCCTTTTTACCTCCTTAGGGGTGGAATTTCCAAAAATCCTTTCTTAGTGCGCAGTAACGTCACTTGAGGAACCTCCCTGCCAAATTTCATCTTTATACGTCAAGCAGTTTTAGATATTTCGTGATGAGTACTTTCGCTTTTATATATATACAGATTTTACCCCATTTGCGTCTTCCGCGTGAAAATAAATTTGTAACAGTGATTATATTGAAGTAAATACTTGGATAGCAAGAAACCAACCCCACGCGCCACCCACCGTTAAACGTGTTTCTTTCAGAGGGTTTCAAATGTCAAGGACGGACATTTCCTTTCACTTTGTAGTGTTGTTGGAACAAACTAATTATGCGCCAATATAGATGCTTGCGTTAATTGAGTACCCTTCACGCATATTAAGGTTCCCCTAGTCAACGGCACGAACTATTTTGAGCGCGAGGTTAAAATGCATGCTATCTCATCCGACAACACGTGCGAATGAGATAGATTCTGTGATGAGCAGTAAGAAGCTAGTTCGCGTACGAATTAGCACTTTTGCAAATTTGTATCGAAATGGATGATGATTTAGGACGAAAACGAGTGCGCGAAATTTTATGAACAGACCTTTGGGAGTCTAGATATCATGAAAAAACTACTAGATGTTTATTTTCAAAATAAAATTATTTGCATTGTTGAATTACTAATCCATCACTGTATGGTGGACGTTTTGCAATTTTCCTTCTTCTTATCGTATTTATTTCCGCCCAAAGATGCGTTGAAATTAGTGTTGAAATATGTAACTTTCGACGCTCATAACTTTCAAATATTTTATTTTTTAACTTTTTTGTTTCCGTACAGGGCTAGATAATGATGAGACAAATTGATATCATTTTTTATTTTGAACGTACATCGTCAAACAGTGGAGTAATCGCCAGACTACGTTTGTATGGAAGAATTTTCGACTAGTGTAACCTTAAGATATATTCATAGTCAAATATACATAAGCTGACGCCATTTTTCCATGAGGTTAGGCATACACTAAAGAACGCCAGTCGCCACCTGCTACGATCCTTACATAATATTCCATTAAGTCATCTGAAGCTGTACATAATAGCCAACAATGCTTAGAAATTGCATGTACTATGTGTATGAAAATACGTCATACTGTGAAAACAATATTAGGCAGAAAAGTAGTTATGAGACAGACTGCCCGGGGTGCCCTAAATGCAATTTGATGTATCGTTATTATATTGTAAGTAAAAAAAAATCAAAAATCCGACTGCTCAAAAAGCGAACTAAAAAGACGTAAACAAGAAGAAAATCATGCTGTGCAGTCGGAGGATACATGTTCATGAGCTGGCTGACCAAAACCAGATTAATCCACCGACTGCACTTCATGATTTTCTTCTTGTTTACGTCTTTTTAGTTCGCTTTTTGAGCAGCCGGGTTTTTTGATTTTTTTAAATAACTTTTTTTATTTATAACTTTTTAGTTTTGGTACCTCACACGATGGGTTTGAAAGAAAAAAAATTGGGCCCCAATATGGCGCCCAAAAGCCGCCATTTTTCTATTTTCCAATTTAAATGTAACCAGTGACAATCACAAGGTTAAGACGAATCGATTGACGTACGTACGAATCTTCAAAATCGGTCAACGCGTTTGGTCTCTGGAACGCCACATAAAACATACATACATAGACTAATAAACACATTATCCTCCTTCGGCAGTCGGGTAAAAAGGCCTTCTGCAAGTTCAAATACCTAGAATGAAAGTAGCAACATAATCTTCCCCGTCATTTTTCCAATGTAGTCAGCACATCATGTCTTTTTCCATACATGTAAAATTAAAATATTTTGATTTAGATTTTTAAATGTAGTGTTCTTTCTCCTCTAGAATCCTGGAGTTCTTCGGCATGAAGAAGGAAGAGATCCCCGCCGCCCGCCTGATCGCCCTTGAACAGGACATGGCCAAGTACAAGCCCGCCACCGACGAGCTCTCCGCCAACTCCATTGAAGTAAGTATTTAGTATTATTATTTTGATTTATAAGTATTTAGTGTGTATATTTGTATCATGTTTTATAGGATCGCGAATTTGATTACGTATTACGTTATTGTAAAAGGCATAATATATATTTTTCTACCGTATTTACTTACTGTTAATTTTTGGAGGACCTCGTGGCTAAATAATAACAGCCGCACGGGTCGATCTTAAAGGTTAAGCAACGACTAGGTCGGTCCGTGGATGGGTGACCATTTCAACATACCGAGTTTCCTCCGTGCCTCGGTGCGCACGTTAAGCCGTTGGTCCCGGCTGGCATTTGAACATCTTTGACAGTCGTTACGAGTAGTCAGAAGCTTGAGATCTGACACCAGTCTAGCCAAGGGGTACCGTGTTACCCAGTTACTGGGTTGTGGAGGTCAGATAGACAGTCGCTCCATGTAAAACACTGGTACTCAGCTGAATCCGGTTAGGCTGGAAGCCGACCCCAATATAGTTGGGAAAAGCGAGGTTGGGAAAAAACTTACTGTAAATTTTTGATGCTCTTACAATTATTTGAACTGCTGCTGAACTTGATGGAGAATCCATTGAATAACGGACATTTGATATTCTGGCTCCTTATCGTCCCGATTTCACGCGAACTACCGTAAAACTTCCGATTATAAACAACATTAAAATTAATCATTGTTATATAATTGCCCTTATCGATGCGTGTAATGGTTACCATAATGACGTTGATTTGTCGGCCAGTGTGTTAATGATGCCGTAATTAAGTGCTTTCATTAATCTTGATAAGTAAGTGAACGACAAACAAAATTATCAAATTAATCCTAGGACAAAATGATTCATACATTATTGTAACACTTGGGTGTTTGTGCTTGCTAATCTATTGGCATTTTAGGATAATCATTCCGACTTTTTTTTTTTGGTAATACTCCATTCAAGTTTCTCTAAACTACGAATTTTGATAAAATCTTCATGTGAGAAGCATAAAATTTACACGTCCGTGATTAGACCTGTCTTACTGTATGGATCAGAATATTAGGCTGTGAAAAAGATGGATGAAAGAGATTGCATGTAGCAGAGATGAGAATGTTGAGATGAATGTGCGGAGTGACGAGAATGGATAAAGTGAAAAATGAGTATATTGAGGAAGTTTGAAAGAGACAGAAAAGTTGAAAGGAAACCGTTTGTCCTGGTATGGTCATCTGATGAGGAGGGATGAAGCGCATGTTACAAAAATAGTTATGAATATAAATGTGGATGGATGGAGAGGGAGGGGACGACCAAAGAAAAGATGGATGGACTGTGTGAGGAGTGATATGAAAGAAAAGGGAGTCAGTGATAGCGTGACGGGGGACAGGACGGTATGGAAGAAGAAAACGTGTTGCGCCGACCCCAAGTAACATGGGACAAGGGCAAGAAGATGTTGATGATGTGAGAAGGATTTGAAATCATGTCGTATTTTCATAATTGTTTTCCACTTCTTCTTCTTTCGTGTCGATAAACTCAAACCTTTTTTTGTCCGACCAGTATGTACTCGGACAGCTCTATCATTTGCTACATTCAAACCCCGTAAGGTGCAGGTGATCGGGCATGAAGGGCAGACAAGGAGGTGTGCCATATCTAGCAAAGGGACCACACACTGGCACTGTGTTTAGGATGGGTCTATGATACTAAATTTTTCACTTAAGAGTTCTTCTATGTAGTTGTATGTTCCTTTATTTTGCACAATTCTTAAGTATGAATAAATTCCATGTCGGTCACGGTAATCATGTCCACCGCGCTACGCTAGTTATTTATGTCTTTGAAAATTATACACAATCATACATTATTTTATTACAGTACATACATAGTAGAGACGTGACAAGGTAATAAGGCGTAATATAATAATTAATATGCGATTATATTACAACACAATAAGCATTTCTATTACTAGCTTAGCGTAGGGTAGGACTTAGGTTTCACTTGAGGGGGAGGTATGAAATTTAGCTGACCAATAATAACACCTACATACGTGTTATTATTGGTCAGCTAAATTTCATACCTACCAACATCGATGTATATGTACTACGCACTAGATTTGGCGATCCGAACACTCACCGTGTTCGACTGGACTGTACTGCAATCCGTACACCTTTCTTTACACTATGTAGAACGAAACGCGTAAGCGCCATGAATTTCATAGCCAGTGGCGTATCGTGCCTTGGCGGGGCTCCGTATAAATATTGTTTGGGGGCCCTTATGAAGGTTAAAGATTTCTCACAAAAGAAAAAAAAAGTTTGCAAATTTTTTACAAACAATTCAAATTAAATATACACTCTCCTTGCCTTTTTTTTCGGCAAACTGATTTATTAAATCATTTATAGCTGATGAGGACTTTAGTTATTCTAAAGTTTATCTATGGACAATACTGAAAATGACAGTATTGAAAGGCGAAAAAAAAATTGGGAAGGTTTTTATTACATTTTGCTTACGCCCGTCGTCTGGGTCCGGGGGCCCCGTATAATTGATACGGCAGATACGGCAGTAGCTATGCCCCTGTTCATAGCGCTTACGACGTTATGATCGTGACTTAACTCGATCTAGCGCTGCATGTTTTAATAGTTTGATTAGACAACATAAAATATTTTAGCGCTGCAGCGAACTTTAGTTCTAAACTCACCAGCATTTGGTCAACAAATGGTTTTCATGAATGTTCTCGTCTATCAGTAGAATGTATGTCAATGCCTGCCAAGTTATAATTTTGAGAAATCAGTGGGTGCGAATCTCTCGCTCCTGCTTACGGGATGCTAGACTCTAAATAATCTTAGTAATTGATTTAAACAATAAAATTAACAGTACATATAAACCGATGTTAAAACATGTTTCACTACAAACCAAAAACGTGATCATCGATTATCTATAACAGTAACGATATTATTAGAACTATGAAACAGTTATTTTATACCGTTATCCGGTTCTTCAAGTGAGCGTGAACACACACTTCTCTCCATATCAATAAAAAGTAATAGATAGTTTAGCGCCCTATTTGTTTGCTTTTTAGAGTTCCGTACCCAAAGAGTAAAAACGTGACCCTATTGCTAAGACTCCACTGTCCGTCTGTCTGTCACCAGGCAAGGAAATTCAGGTTGAAATTTTCACATATGATGTATTTCTGTTGCCGCTATAACAATAAAACCAGAACAAAATAAATATTTAAGTGGGGCTCCCATACAAAAATCTTGATTGTTTTGCCGTTTTTTTTCGTGGTAATGGTACGGAACCCTTCGTGCACGAGTCCGACTCGCACTTGCCCGGTTTTTTACACTCATCGTAAGCCTACTGGCTTGGTGGAATTATGATTTTGACATAGGTAACTTAGAGGCGTGCTACTGCGCAGCCATTGTAGCCAACTTCAGGGCGGCTAAGAAGTTTGGCGAGAACTATAGTAGACTGCTTGCCATACAATAATGGAGCTCACACTGTTTAGTGTTTCCTTTTATTAACCATCTCCTCGTCTTCCTCAGGAATTCGTTCAGTCATTCTTCGCCGGCACCCTGAAGCAGCACCTGTTGAGCGAGGAGCTGCCCGCCGACTGGGCCGCCAAGCCCGTCAAGACTCTGGTCGCCACCAACTTCGACGAGGTCGTGTTTGATACCGACAAGAAGGTGCTCGTCGAGTTCTACGCCCCATGGTAAGTGTCCCATCAGAATGCATTATTTGGCAACATAAATTATATAGAAAATAAATATTTATTTAGCACGAAAACTAACAGGCACAAATCAAATTACCGGACAAAGAAAAAAAAATTTAAAAAAATGTACAAAATAACTTTCGTTTCGGAAGTCGGTGGTCGGTTGGTTTTTTTGACACCGACTTCCGAAACGAAAGTTATTTTGCACTTTTTAGTGTTTTGCTTTTGAACTCGTTTTTTTTTTTGTGAAAAGGTTATTATTTATTTCTCTCTTTTTAGTTTTAGTACACCATCACTAAAATGAGCAATTTCTATAGTACGGTACGTAATGGATTGACAAAATACCCATAATAACTCAATTTACACTTTCGTGCTGTTTGTCGCTAAGGAGTTCGGTTGTATGCTCCATATCTTGAAAACTGCTGGACCGATTTTGATGAAACTTGCACTATCCCCTAAGTTGAGAGATGCTCAATCCAACACAAAAAGAATAATCACGATCCGATTAGTAGTTTCGGAGAAATGCGTGGACAAACATACATACATACATACAAACAAACATACACTAATGAAATTTGGTACACTTGTTTAGAAGCCCACATAGAATAAAATATGTGAATATTGTGAAGTTCCAACAATATTACATACATACGTGACGAATTACGAGTAAGTATGGAGTTTCTTGTGCGTTCTTCTCCATAACAAGCTACTTTCCGAATGCACGGTAGAATCAATTTTTATTCCTTGTATATTTTAATGTATCTATCTAACGTTCAAAAGTGCCGCTTGGTGGCCTAGTTGAAATAAAACATCGTAAAAAAAAAATTGATTACCTCCTACTTCTTTTTTAAGTCGGTAAAAATATAAAATAGGCATGTTCAATTGTAGATTATTGTCTTGTTGCCATGTGGCGTACAAATAGAACTTATTATCCAATCAGGTGCATCCCGGATTCATTTAGTTAGTGAATGCAATGGTGTTGATCGGCAATTATTTGTGTTTTCCTTATGGATGTCCCCAGTGGGAGGAAAGATTCATAAAATGGTGTTGATGTAGGTCATTTTCTCGGTTTCCTCTCTAGGTACCTATTTTTTTGTGTTTCACTTCATAGTTCCACTGGAAACAGTTTTAAACAGCACGGCAAACTAAATAACTACTATCTGTAATCGTCAAAAAATATCATCATATCAGCCGAAAGACGTCCACTGCTGGACATAGGCCTGCCCCAAGCGTCGCCAGTTGACCGATCCCGTGCTTCCCGCAACTAGCGGATCCCCGCAACCTTCACCAGGTCATCAGTCCACCTGGTGGGAGGCCTTCCAACGCTGTCTTCCGGTTCGCGGTCGCCACTCCAGAACCTTTCTGCCCCATCGGCAATCCGTTCTGCGAGCAATGTGCTCTGCCCACTGCCACTTAAGTTTGGCAACTCTTCGAGATATGTCGGTAACCCTGGTTCTCTTGCGGATCTCTACATTTCTGATGGCCCATTGTAAGCGACCACGTCTTAGAGCCATAGGTCATAACTGGCAACACACACTGGTCATACATAGACTTTCGTCTTGAGACACTGTGGTAAGTTGGACGAGAAGATACCGCGCATCTTCCCGAACGCTGCCCAGCCGAGTCGAATTCGACGGTTGACTTCTTTCTCGAAGTTGGCCCTATCCAACTGGATCGTTTGTCCCAGGTAGACATAGTCGCCCACAACTTCGAGTGTAGAGTCTCCGACCTTGATAGGAGTGGGTGTAACTAAAAATATACGTGTTTGGAAATTGATGTGTACACACCATTTAATACGTATTTTTATACTGTCGATACAGATAAGATTTTCACGTAGATAGATATCTAGGTAATCTTGACAATCGCTATTGATTACGATTTTTATAGCTTTATGTCTTTTCCTAAAAAAAGTGAACCATTTATTTTTGCAGTTATTCGATATAATACATCTTGGCTTACCTACAGAATGGCGTATGACTCATCAGTTCAAATATGCTGCATCTGTGCAAATATTATGAAAGAGTAAATATAAAACCAAGATTGTTTGTTCAAGTGTCCACAATTAAAAGGATATTTAAACGTAAACATGGAATCACTATGAAAGTTATTGCATAACCTTGTAGAATTATGTAAAGTATTGTTAGGATAACGAAAAAAACAATTGTATCAACCCTTTTTCTAAGACGGGCGCCATTAAAAAAAAATAGCCTGTTTCACTCCCACAATTGAGACAAATCCAATGACACCTTATGTCATAATCCGTCAAGCCGTTTGGGCTATATAGCGTGTAGAAATGGACATACGTACATACGCTCGAAAAACATTACCCGCCCGCAGTCGGGTAAAATACACATTAGGGCCACATGTCTCTTTCTATAGTGTATTTCTTTGTTTTATCAAAAATGTTACCCGCTGTGACATACAAACATAACATTTTCATTAAACCAACCTTTGTGGAGTGAAATCAATTTTTGTCAACACCCATTAGATTCCTTGTTCGGCCTGTTTCTAGGTCGAGTTCAAGTCCAGACAATGTAGTACTTGTCGCGGCGACATTGCGTCATAATTGTCGCAGTGTCGTGTTATTTGCGCAAGTGTTACTCGTTAGTTCGTATTCAATGGTTCGCAATTAATTCGCTTGTGTCAAACGTCATTGTTAGCTGCCCAACGACTTGGAAATTTATCATTTGCTCCATTATGCAAAAATTTCTCAGTGGTACCGATGTTGCTAACACGAATAATGATTGTTAATTGTGTTTATCGAGATTTGTTAAAGCGAAGTAAGTTTCATTGCACCAAAATGTGTTACAATACAAATTTAAACAATCGAGTGGAATGCCTCAGAATATTTTAAAACGCGCCATCTATTGGCATCAATTTTAAACGTTCCGTTCAAATAATCTTTGAAATGTGAATTAAGATGTTAATTTTACACAAAATAAAATAACAAATCGGTGTATATCGCGCCATCTAGTGACATTTATTTGAACCAAATTTTCTTTCTTAGCGTTGGGACCCCATGGTTAAAGAGACATCATTTTTTTTACTGTTTAACAATATCAGTTCGTAAAGTCTTTATTTAATTTAGGCAAACAGTAATTCAAAAATATCTAATGAAAACTCAGTGCTTTATTTACCTTTTTTACCGTTATTTACTATCTACGTAAGTGATTTTCCATCAGAAATCTTACCAACATCTTCCCACTACAGGTGCGGCCACTGCAAACAGCTGGTCCCCATCTACGACAAGCTGGGAGAGCACTTCGAGAAGGACGATGATGTCGTCATCGCCAAGATTGACGCCACCGCCAACGAGCTCGAACACACCAAGATTACCTCCTTCCCCACCATCAAACTGTACACTAAGGACAACCAGGTCAGTACAAGACAGCCAAAATTGTTTTTCATCATCCCAGTTACAGGCTTAGACATCTTATTTTTAAAAATCTCTTGCCTATTTAGTAACTGATTTGGAGATCTAAATACAAATTCTGTAAAGAAAATTTGAATATAGAATGTGCTAAGCAATCGCAGTGAGGAGATTTTTATAAATAGGTTTCAGACAACTAAGAAACGCTAGTGTATAGTGACCAGATCACCAGATGCGATTGCAGTCTCAACTAGGTACCTGAGAAGGGTACGGAGTCAAACCATATAATATATGGTTAGATAGATAGAGACTCTCTCCGGGTTGCCCTTTTTTATTGACTAATTAGCAGGTAAACTGTAATATAAAGAAATATGTATCGTCTTTTGTTATCTCTTCGTAACTTCATAACAACTTGCGTGTATTACACGCAAGTTGTTATGAATTAAGGGCCCACCGCTTAAGTGCTGTAAAACGGTTACTTTCCAAAGCATACGCCTAGTAACGGCTAGATCAAAAAGTTTGAAAAAAAAAAAATTCTTGATTCATGTACATTATTTGTGAAACATGGTTTTACTCGTGTAACTAATAGTTTTGCTTTAAAGAATAATTAACAACACGATGTTTTTTTGGTAAATTTGGATACTCTTCCAAAACGACTTGGATGTTTAAACATATATATTTACACAAATAAATTAATGGCTATAATTTAACTTCTTCTTAACTGAAATAGCTTATGTAAATCAAAAACATCCTTTATGCAAACAAAACTGTTTAAATAAAGGTTAAATATTGATATTCCGGCTCCGATCGGGCGTACAGCCAGTACCTACTGTGTTGACATTAGGGAATATATACGCCTTAATAAGATTTAGAAGAAGAAAAGCGTATTTACTACATAATATTAACTTGAGCTCGTGGCTAAATAACAACAGCCGCACTGGTCGATCATCAAGGTTAAGCAACGCTTGACAAGGTCGGTTCGTAGATGGGTGACCATTTCAACATACCGAGTTTCCTCCGTACCTCGGTGCGCACGTTAAGCCGTTGGTCCCGGCTGGCATTTGAAGATCTTTGACAGTCGTTACGAGTAGTCAGAAACTTGAGACCTGACACCAGTCTTGTCAAGGGTTACCGTGTTACCCAGTTACTGGGTTGTGGAGGTCAGATAGGCAGTCACTCCATGTAAAACACTGGTACTCAGCTAAATCCGGTAAGACTGGAAGCCGACCCCAATATAGTTGGGAAAAGGCTAGGCAGATTGATTAACTTGCAATAGTTATATCCTGTATTTTTTTTAGTACTACTGGATGTATACTCTTAGTTGCGTAGTGAATTCAACCGTGATTAATACGCATTAGAACGGCCTCGTGTGATTGCTAAGAGTTCACGCCTCTCCATGTTACTAACCAATGTTTATAAAACAATAACTTGCTCCTACAATGTGTTTCTAGCGTGACCAGGTCATTAATACGCCACAGTTACTTATTCTTTATTAAGCCTTTGTGGTAGTACTCATTATTCTTATCAAAAGGTGTTTTTTGTCGCGTACAATAGAGTGAAATAGTCTGTCACATCTCATTTGTATACTAAAGACTTAATGACTGCCGAAGATACCGCTATGCGTATCAAACATGATATACTGGTTTCAGACAAATGAAACTTGTATGTATAATTATTAGTTCTAACAGATACCTATCTATAGTAACAATATTGTAAAGAGGAAAGATTTGTATTTTTGTATGTAACAAATAAACTTAAAAACTACTGGACCGATTTCAAAAATTCTTTCACCGTTGGGAAGCTACACTATCCCTGGGTGACAAAGACTACTTTTATCCCTGTATTCCCACGGGAACGGGAACTACGCGGGTGAAACCCCGAGGCGTCTGCTAGTAGTAGATATATTCGTACTAAGAAAACATTGGTTGGTTGTCTTGAGAATAATTTACTTTTCTCGCCTTAAATTGCAATTCGCTCTAAAGTAATTTTATATCATTTTGAATGAATCAATCTTGCTTGATTCTTGTCAAGTAAATTAGAAATTATGCTTACATATGTGGTTTATTAGATGGGCAAATGTAGAAAATGATGTATTAACTATTATTGTGTCTCATTCAAAAACTTCATGTTCACTGATGTCTTCATTATTCTCTTGTCTATGTCACTATAATATCTAACAATTGCTTTCTATTGTGCAGGTTAAAGACTACAACGGTGAAAGAACGCTGGCCGCCATGACCAAGTTCGTAGAGAGCGACGGTGAGGGCGCTGAGCCTACACCAAGCGTGGTAAGTTATCACTTTATGATTTTATATCTTCGACCCCATCCACATAGAGGAAGCAGCTTCATTGGTCGCTGGCTCAGATCCGGCTCGAAGGACCAAAATAAATGTAGGGTATGCCTACACTTAATGATGATGCCGGGGCAATTCTATTAGGATGATGATGAAATAAAACCGACCACCGAAAATGTCCGTTGAATACTGATTTATTGTATTAAAATACTAATACAGATTATAAAATGCTGAGCGTATAACGCGTAAAATAATGTGCGGTTCCGTACACCAACATTTAGAATTAAATGTAGGAGAAATTTACGAAAAACAAAAATTTCATAGCCTAGTCACAGGCCTAGTGTAATTTAGGAACGGTCACATGTTCTTTATAAGTGATCGAAGTTTTATATCATGTACTAGATACACTTAAAAGCCACCTTGATACGAATCCACCAGGCTGTTCGAGGCTGCTGCTGGTGGATAACTCGGTGTATGTTTTTGAAGAGGATATTGACAAAAAAATCGATTTAGTCCGTCAGTTAGATAACCTAAAAATATTGGACACGTATTTTTTTTTGCCACTTTAACAAAAATATACGACTATTTTATCGTGTGACGTCACGGTGTGCTACACTTTATACTAAGTGACGTCACAACCCCACTCCTGAACTTTGATGCGCTTTATCTTTGTCAATTTTTATTATTTGATAAAGCAAAAAATACGGGTCCAATATTATTTTATAATCTCATTGACGGACTAAATACAATTATCATTTATATACCGAGGAAACATCCCTATTGGCCTATGTTGAAAATGTAAAGGGATGTCTTTTTCCATCAATGAGACAGTGTAAGGTTGTGTAGGCAAAGCAAAATGAACTAATGCTCGATACGACCAACAATAATTACAGACTAATATTTAGTTTTGTTTGACAAGTAAATGCAACAACTTGTTTACTGACTGTGTGAACCTAGGTTTTTCCTCACTATAAAGGTGAGTCAATCTAGTAGAACCTTCTCAATACCGTCCGTTAGCAACATACAATAATGTTTTATTTTTCGAAGAAATCGTAATCAATATACCGATTGTGGGTTATCGCCAAAGCAAGCCGTCCTTGAACGATTTATTTAAGTACTAAGACTAAAAAACGTTTTTAATGAAGTACGTTTTTCCGATTCGATACAGTTTGTAATTATTTTTGTCATCAACTTCATTTGTTTTATACAACAAAAAGAATATTGTTTGTGTTGTGTGACGTGTCTTTTACCACGTGGTGTTAGGCCACGTCTTTATCTCTTTAAAGCTTACGTGGGGTTCTATGATAACCTGTATCGTTTATCTCTTGAAGTCATCTCAAATGAAACGAGCACTTAAAACAAGGTTGCTTTTATTTTATAATAAAATCTATAGGTATCAACTCAGTTGCTACTTACCGTGATACTGAAAATAACTCGGTGCTGCCAAACTGAATAAAAAAAAAAAAATTCAGTCCCAGAGTCTAATAAATAACGCAGATACTGACTATACTGTGATTTTTAATTTCGTAGACTAAACCGACATCTGGGCGGTTGTCACTTTATCGTTACATAAAAATAGTGTCGTATCCTGACTATTCTGAGTGATCGAAAGTAGATCGAAAATGGAACTATTTCACGGCAACAAAATTACATTTGTTAAGAAACTATCTGCCCTTATTTAGTTTCTACTCATTAATGTCAGACTTCATTTTATCGATCGCATTTATTTTGTTGTTAATTTCATATTTAACACAATTAAAGTTTATGTACTATGTGTATGAGTACTGTTATATTTAAATAGAGGAAGCAGATTCATAGGTCGCTGGTTCAGTTCCGGCTCGAAGGACCAAAATAAATGTAGATGTAGTCCTACACTTAATGATGATTTATTTACACCAATTAGTAAAATTAAATTGAGGAGTCTTGTCACATTGATTCGATGAATCACTTCTGATTGAGCCTTACCTACAACACTATCCTCCGCGCTTGCAACATTAAAAAAAAATAACGTTATTGGCAGCATTCAGTTTAGTCTTCGAAATTAAAAATCACAGTATAGATGAGTTTAGGTTGGGGCTAACGCATGGTATCAAATAATGTGTTTACTTGTTTAGTTGTTCACTACTGACCAAACACAAAGCCTCTGGAATACTCTGCCACAATCTATACGGGATAGCCCTTCATTGGAGGTTTTCAAGAGAAGAATTAAGGAATATTTCCTATCAACATGACTCATTAATTTATGTATTTACAATTGTAATATTTTAGTTTTGTAATAAATAGGTATATATTATGTTTATGCATTGTGTGTTGCACACGTATTTGTTTAGTTTATTTAGTGAGTAAGTATTTAAAATTGTTACAAGTTTTTAATAAGCTTTTGTTGTGCACATGGATGTACTATCCTCAAATGCATATTTCTCTACGCAAATGAGGTTTGCTGTTAGAGAACCCAACTATGAGTTAAGCTCGCCTTTGTACTTAAACTGTCCTATTGTATTTGTATGTTTCTATGTTTTGTGTACAATAAAGAATAAGAATAAAGCCATACATGTAAATTTACAGCTAAGCCAGTAATATTTGGACTTTTATAGTCCGTCGGTATCAAACAGTAATTAATGTATTCATTTTCTGTCTTTGCAGAGCGATGACGACGAAGAGGACGAGCTGCCATCCAGGGACGAGTTATAAGCACTCTGCGTCAGTACACTCTCCATGAGACTTCCATAGCATAGTACTGTATAGATTATAATTATTTACTTTTATACTTAAACTAACACCGTTCGCATTTCTCTTGCTCGACTGTTGACTTGTTCTCTAAATTGTGTTAGGGTTGTACTTGAACGAATTATGGTACGTATATAGTAAGCATTGTTTGATATTTTATAATGTAATACTCGTGGTCTGTTCGTCACGTTTCGTCAGAGACAGGATCTCTCGTACAAGTGCCCAGTAAAATTTAATTTATTAAAAAAAAACGCATAATTTATTTTGCATAAACAGCAGCAAAACTTAGTTTATGTATAATACTAATGTATTTATAATTTCTGTATCATAATGGTAAAATGTTTTTACATTCCTTAGTACAAGCTTAAGTTACGAACAAGTGTTTTGTTAAGAAGCATTGGCGATATTTTTATAATTTACTTGTACAATTATTCATCACAACAAATAGAATTATTTAAGCTGGACATTTAACCGTTAAGTTGTATTTTTGTAGCATTTTTTTAATTAAAATTTGTGATGTTCAATATTAAGTACTTACATGCATTTTCAAATGTATTTTAGTGCTATTTTCATAATTATAATTAGCGAAGATCTTGAAAATGTAATTTTCTACGGATATTTGGTAATTCTGTCTATACATGTAAATAATCATAATTGTATTTGCCAAATCTGCAATTGTGTATCTATTGTGGATACAGAAATTGATAAATAAACAAAATTAAAACTTATTCTCGATTTTCATTTAAACCCTTTGCGAACTGGAAATAAATGGGGCTCATCGATGTAAAAGCCACATAAGCCCATGTATAAATTATGAAGGAAGAGTCCATATACGTTATTGTATGTATGTGTGGATGCTCAATCGTAGCTCAAAAACTACCGATCAGATCTTGATAAATGATATTATCTATCTCAAGTTTAGGTCCTAAACAGTGTCATGCCATGGATGAAATCCAACAATCAGGTGACGATCAAATCGTAAAGTGACAGCGTTTTGTAAAGAAAATCTTTTTACAAAAAGATTAAACCGACGAAACGACATTTGATTATCATATCAGCTGAAAGACGTCCACTGTTCGACATAGGCCTCCCTAAGCGTCGCCACATTGACCGGTCCCGTACAACCTGCATACAGCGGATCCCCGCAATCTTCACCAGGTCACCGGTCCACCTTGTGGGAGGCCTTCCAACACAACATCTTCCGATTCGTGGTCGCCACTCAAGAACTTTTCTGCCCCATCGGCCATCCGTTCTGCGAGCAATGTGCCCTGCCCACTGTCACTTAACAATTCTTTGGGCTATGTCGGTAACTCTGATTCTCTTGCGGATCTCTCTCTGAAAGGCAAAACACAAAGCGAAAAATAACTTTGTTTTCCGAAGTCGGTGTCTTTGGTACCTATTGTTTTTCCTTTTTCGACACCGACTCCGGAAGACAAAGTTATTTTTGCTTTGTGGTGTTTTGCTTAAGACGTCGGTTTAATCTTTTTGTTATAAAGTTTTTTTTACGCTTTTTGGTGTTGGTACCTCTTAGAGTTCTAGTGCCTATCTTGCGGCTTCATCATCAGATCAATTTGATGGTACCATTTTCAACAGTACCTTTTATTTATATGTATTTGCTTCAAAATCTTCGAGATATCTTATACCCATGACATACTTATTAAGGAGTGCCAGTGGCCATCTGTGAACTTCTTCAGCAGTTCCGCTTCACCAAATGATACTTTCTGAGTGCAAATGGTTGCATGTTATTGAAAATACCAAAATTGTTATATGTCTGCCTAATATTTGAGTTCCCTCGACTTCCATAGGATCCCATCCTCAGGTTCTGATTTGTTGACAATGGGACCTCATCGAGAGTATACCCTTTCAAACAAAATAAGAATTTTGCAATTTTGTCATTTACGACGGCGACATAAAAAAAATAGAAACCGAATTAAGAAATCGTCCTTTTTGGAATGTCTGTTAAAAACAAAGGTGTCCATTTTCTTTTACTTTAAATTGAGAAGTACTGTTGGGTGATGACGGAATCACGGCTGAAATCCTAAAGGCGGGTGGGAAAACGGTCCTCAAGGCCTTTCAGAAGCTGTTTGATTCCGTCATAATCGAGGGCAAAACGCCACAGGCATGGTGCAGGGGTGTGGTGGTACTCTTCTTCAAGAAGGGCGACAATGCCCGGCTGAAGAACTATAGGCCCATCTCACTTCTTAGCCATGACTACAAGTTGTTTTCAAGAGTCAACACGAATCGTCTCGCGCGCACGACCTGACGATTTCCAGCCTCCCGAACAAGCCGGATTCCGAATACGGCTTCAGCACCGTAGACCACATACATACACTGCGGCAGGTTATACAGAAGACTGAAAAGATAACCTGTTTAGCGTTTGTGGACTAAGAAGAGAAAGCCTTCGATTCGTTCTACACTTGGGCTGTACGGCATTCTCTCCAACGGTGCCAGATCGACTACCGGTACATTGAGGTGTTGAAGTGTTTGTACAAAACCCCATCATGTCAGTACGTCTTCAGGATCAGACCTCGATCAAAACCAATCCTTCTCCGGCGTGGCGTGAGACGTCATATCTCCGAAACTGTTCACTGCTGCTGTGTTGCTGCTGGATGTCTTCAAAGTTCTGGACTGGAGGGGGCAACGTTAATGGCGAGTACATCACTTACCTTCGGTTTGCCGATGACATAGTGGTCATGGCTGATACCATGGAGAGCCTCACTACTATGCTCGATGACCTCAGTAGAGCTTCCGAAAGAGTGCTCTTAAAATGAACTTGGACAAACCAAAGTCATGGTGAATGCCCACTCCTATCAAGGTCGGAGATTCTACACTCAAAGTTGTAGACGAATATGTCTACCTGGGACAAACGGTCCAGTTGGGTAGGTCAAACTTCGAGAAAGAGATCAACCGTCGAATCCAACTCGGCTGGGCGGCGTTCGTGAAGTTGCGTGGTATCTTCTCGTCCTATTACCGCTGTGTCTCAAGACAAAAGTCTATGACCAGTATATGTTGCCATCACCTATGGGAGCGAGACGTGGTCGCTCACAATGTACCTTATGAGAAAGCTTAGTCACCCAAAGGGCAATGGAGAGGGCTATGCTCAGAGTTTCCTTGCGTGATCGTGTCAGAATTGAGGATATCCGCAGGAGAACCAAAGTTACTGAAATAGCCCGAAGAATTGCCAAACCTAAGTGGAAGTGGGCAGGGCACATTGCTCGCAGAATGGATGGCCGATGGAGGCGAATAGTTCTGGAATGGCGACCGCGAACCGGAAGACGATACGTTGGAAGACCTCCCACTAGGTGGACCGATGACCTGGTTAAGGTTGCGGGAAGGCGCTGGATGCGAGACGAACGGGATCGGTCAATGTGGCGACGGGAGGTCGATGGGGGGGCCTATGTCCAGCAGTGGACGTCTTTCGGCTGAAATGAGAGTTACTGTTAGCTTTTCTAAATCATATCAGATACCTGAAGAATATAGGCAGGTAACTGATATGTCCCCCCAATAGTAGCGCGGTAGATGTAAAAATGCTATGAAGCGTCACAATTCACACGCACGTACATCACTAGTCACCGATATGATTGAAACTTCGAGACGTACCTACTTGTCGTATACGTTATTTCCTTCAATATTTTTCGCGTCATTTTTTAGCGAAACCCAAGAGGTGTTAATTTTTTCATTCGATATTTAGTACAACTTGATGATATCCTCTCGAAGTTTCAATAAAATCGGCGACTAGAGACGCGCTATGAATGCCGCAGACCGGATGGTAATGAGCACATTCCGTATTATTATATTACTCTTTGATGAGCACAGAGGACTTTTTTTATATATGAAATAGAGGTCTATCTCGGCGACAAAATTGAGAAACTGAAAGTGTCGCCCTCTGGTTACAGGTTTTGGAACTATTGCCAACATAATTGTTTTAATAAATTTAAGGAAACAAAAAGTGGCACAGTTCGCAAGATTCGAACCAGGACTCCATTGCACGTGAGTCTGACCCAACATGAATCAGCTACTCAGACGTTGCTGGATAGAATGAAAATTTAGATTACTTGCTGGTACTTATTTCAAATTATACATCATGAATACTGCCATCTCTGTGCTGGTGCACTAGTTAACTTACGATATAATGACAACAAATTAAAATGTCATTTAAATGTATGGAGTGGCAATACTTTTGCTGTCCAATCTAATTTTATACACTTATATTAGAACAATTACTCGTTTGCCACTATTAAGATTGTCTGGTAATGAGGTAGATTATTCGAGTGACCACCAGAGGCCTTAGTGCGAGTTTTTACTTACGCTCAATCGCGTTAACGTAAACATCATTTTGTATAGAAACTGGATAAGCGCCGTCTGGTGACGGTAAGGAGAAACCACTTTTTTTGTATGAATTTTGACATAAGAGTTCGTTTACGTTATCGGGAGTGAGCGTGAGTAAAAACTCACACTAAGGCCTCTGGTCGTCCTCCTAAGTTTAGAGCGAAATTAAAGTATTTTAGCTAACTATTGAAATACCACCTTAGCTTTGTAGTTCACAATACTTAATACTGCAGTATTTTCTCGCTCGAAGATTGACTTCTACATAGTATACTAAGATATTATGTGAGCTTATTAGAAGATAGTATGTTCACAATATCTTAGCATACTATCTTCTAAGAATTTGCTCAGATACTAGTATGCCCACCATTCAATAATAGGCCATCCAATCCATCTATTAATTAATAGCTCACCGATCAGGCTCAAATTGAGCACGGTTTTGATGGGTCTGTGGGATGTACCGTTCTACAAAAGCGTGGCAAATTCAGTCATACTCAACCATGTCTGCAATTAAACACCGAAAAGGGCAAAAGAAAATGAAACAGCATCTATATGGTAATTATTTTATTATCTTAAATACAACGATTACAACATAAAATAACTCTTTTAAATAATTAACGATAAGCTTGTTCTTTTTAAATTATCACATTAACACCAAAAGAACATTTAATTGAGACAAATGTGGAATGGCTTAGTGTTTTAGATTTAAAATGTCTGTGAATGGGTAGCACTTTGGTTCAATAAGGGTTAAAATGTAGGGGTATCTTTTCCATACTACTTTTTACTCTACTCTTTATACAGATCAAATAAAAAAAACTAAGGTGATACAAATAAAATATCTGTCTGAACTCGACACCACAACTTTGGTACACAATGCTGTAATATCATCTTCAACTTCATATAGTTATTTCTATAGCTTCGCAAATTCATAAGTTATTAAAAACACAGCTGAATTCAAGTTCATACATGATTACAGACATAAATAAGACTTATAAAAACACGTCACCTTTATTTTATCTCTGCGGAATCCATTCTCGTCAATCTCAATACATAGTACAACCGTTATACATAAAATACTTGATTTCATTAAATCCATTTCAACTTCTACTCCTTACAATTTCAATAATCAACAAAAACAAATCAAAAATGCCGTACGACAGGTACTAAATTAATATACAAATACGCGTTCTTGATTCTCCTCTCAGTAATCACTAAGTCTAGTAAATAAAAAGTACCAAGATATACTGCATATAAAACAATATTATATATCACAATCTCGACCCTTCGACGATCACTCTCCTTTACTCCAATACTATAAAATCGTAATAACTTATTACATAATCGTAACAAATTATTACATAATCGTAATTAATAATTTCAAACGCCAGTGGTCTTGTATTAAATGCTCCCGTGGTCTAGTGAAGTCTACAAAAGTTATATATTAAAGAAATCTACCTAATTTAACCTTAGTCTACAATAATACATAGTCAATGATGCGCCGTAGTTATGTACTTATCATTGTATATACCACGCTGTTAGAAAATAATTACACATTGAAGTATTTTAAGTTGAAGAAAACGTTTATTTCTACGATCCCATGGAGTTAGTAATCTCGAACAATAACGAATATATTAAGATTTTCTTACGCTTAGTATTAGTAAGTAGATGAAGTCGATTAGTCAGCTTAAAATATTTCAATTACAACTATAAAAGCCAGGCACCAAACGGCATATCGAATACATGTGAGTTATTGGCGATATTACGTGAAAACATCGTTGTGTATAAATACGATTCGATGCAAAAACAATAGCACTGAAAGTCTAAGGGCTACGTATATAATGGTAGCCAGGCGCGCGCATACACTTACACTTAGCAATTTATGTTCACACATATTTTTCACCTAAATCATCAATATTGTGTGAAAAGAATAACACTTGAAGTGTGTGTCAAGAATATATTTATTTTATATTTCTGCCTCGAGTTATCGCACTGCAGGTCAATGACCTTCCTTTCTGCCCGGTATTGGGCAAGTGAACATTTTAAAATTCGCACAGTTCTTATTTAGCAATATTTTTAGTGTCAATTTTAATTTAGATTATTTATCTGTCTGGTTATATAGAATGGGGAACTTGCGCTAACTTAGTATGATTGTGCAAATGGTATCATACAAACCAAGCATTATTAAAATCATTCATCCAGCATTATCTTGATGATATTGCAGACCTTACTTTTTCATGTATTTATTCATATAAATTGCCTGAAAACTTGAATTCGAAAGTTTGATATTTGAGTTCTATCCTTGGACCGCAACTGACTATATGTACTTGGATTCGGAATCTTAGATCATTAACATTAATTGGTACTCCCCAACTATTCATGTTAGTGTTATCAGAACGTGATTTTTGAAAGAGAAATTGCAATAAAAAAGGTCTACAGACCAAAAAGAATAAGATAAAGAAGAAAAGAGAAGGTGGTAACTGTGGTAAGCCATGTGTAGGACGCTATTTTAAGATTCTGAATTCAAGTTTGACTGAAGTAAAATCAGTTATAGGCTCACCATTCAACTGATATAGTGCCTGAAGTAGCTGTGCGTTGAAGGATGGGTGTTGACATCTGTTTGTGTGTAAAACACATCACCTGACCCCTCTTATGCGTGCAACTATCTGAGGTTGCGTACAAGTTAATCGGCAAGCCTATAGCAAGATAGTAAAGATTCTGAATTGAAAATTTGGTGTTTAGAACGTACCAATCAATCTGCCTAGCCTTTTCCCAACTATATTGGGGTCGGCTTTCAGACTTACCGGATTCAGCTGAAGAGACTGCCTATCTGACCTCCACAACCCATTAACTGGGTAATACGGTACCCCTTGGCTAGACTGGTGTCAGATCTCAAGCTTCTGACTACTCGTAACGACTGTCAAAGATCTTCAAAAGACAGCCGGGACCAACGGCTTAACGTGCGCACCGAGGCACGGAGGAAACTCGGTATGTTGAAAACGGTCACCCATCCACGGACCGACCTAGTCAAGCGTTGCTTAACCTTGAAGATCGACCCGTGCGGCTGTTATTACTTAGCCACGAGCTCCTCAGTTCAGAACGTACCAAACCCTAATTAAACGCCAAAATTTGACAGGCTAAAGTATACTTTGACAAATATTCAAATACAAATGCTTAATTCAAAAATGGGGGGTTAAAAAAATCAAAAGTGTCGATAAACCAGGCGTGTTTATAGTTGAGTGAATCAGAGCGCAAACATGGAGTCGTGGTCATTATCCTTGTTGATCTGACGGTGGCGGGGGGTGAGGGCGGCGGGCAGGGGGGGCGCGGGGGAGCCGGCCGCGTGGGGGGCTGTGGGGGCGTGTGCGGGGGCGGGGGGCAAGTTGTCAGCAGCTGCGGCTCGTGACGCCAGGAACTTGTCAAAGTCACTGCTGGTCACGCTGTCTTGAATGCCGGCTGCGTCTGAGTTGGCCTGTGAACACATGGTTAGAAGATTAAAAGGAGTTTTTGATAGGAACTATTTTTGTTTATTGATGATACATGGTTTAATTAATACCCGAAAAGGGATCACTGAGCCAGTGGTCAGTGGCCAGTGGTAGTACAAAAAATAATCAGTACTTTACTGATTATTTTTTGTACATCGATCGCGTTCGGTTCCGATCCACGGATAAAGATGATGATCTAGCTATCGCCGTGGAAAGGAACCGAACGCAATCGATTTACAAAAAGTAATCGGTATAATCAAATGAAAAATGCTAGTTACGTCGGCACGGTTTCTTTGTATGGGATGAAGCAACTGTATGCTAGAATTATCTACACACACACACACTCAAACCATCCCCATACACGAATACACAATCACGTGAATAATGTTACTCTTTTCTGTTCTGTTTTGTAAAATTATCTTGCTATGGAAGAGCGGAGTCTCTTAATACAGGCATTATTTGCCTAAAAAGAGGCTCCAATCATAACTTGTTGTTTTGATTTGGTTAAGAAAAAAACAATTTTGAATTTTTTTTTGAATATTCTCTGTGACTGAGATCATTATTCTGAAGAAGTTTTATATAAGCCTGAAATAGCAAAATAAAAGCTGCTCCATGCATTTCTGTTCACTAAAATCTACTAAATGTATAGAGCAGCTGTTTCTTTTTACCGACTTCAAGGAAAGGGTGGTAATCAATTCGACATGTATGTATGTAATATTGTTGGAATTACCCAATATCACAGATAATATTATACTAGCATACAGATTGCCTCAACCCATACCGTGCCGACGTAACTAGCGTTTTTCATCTGATTATACCTATTATTTTTTTGTACATCGATCGCGTTCGGTTCCGTTCCAAGGCGATCGATAGATCATCATCTATATCCGTGGAACGGAACCGAACGCGATCGATGTACAAAAAATAATCAGTACCGTACGTCGGGACACCAATGCTAATATTCACATAATATGTCAATCTAATTAATTTGGCTTCTAAACATGTATGCAAAATTTCATAAGTGTATGTTTGTTTCCCCACGCACTTCTCCGAAACTGCTTATCGGACCGTGACCATTCGTTTTGGAAGTCGGTGTCGAAAAACGATAAAAGAAGAAGTACCAAAGACACCGGCTAGTAGTGTTTTTGCTTTTGAAGACAGTTTTTTTTTTGTGATAAAGTTTTTATTTCATAATATTAATTCATATCGATTATAATCAGTTCAATGATCCCTTTTCTAGTCTTCAACCGCCTGTATAATGCAACTTGACCGAGAATTGAATGCAATATGAGCTAGAAAAAAGTTCTATTATTCAGAAATACTACTGTTATGTAAACAGTGCACACTCAGTGTTATGTGTACAGTGCTTAGCATATTACCAGTATACTATTTTTCTAAGTTAGAAAATAAAAACTTGTTTTATACCTATGATAAAGGCGTGTGAGTGCACAATTTTAGCTGCTTACGAAAGGATTATATAAAAATCCCGTTGAAATGAAAATTAAATGATGAAAAATTATTTACACCATACTTACGTGTAAAATACATAAGATATGTAAAAAATAAAAAAGGAAAATGATAAATAAACATAAAACACACCTTCTCCTGCGCTAACCAAGCGGCTATCTCATCGATCTCCCTCTGATCCATGTCCGACGGCTGTCGAAGTTTATAAAATAATTGTTATATACAAAAGACAAAACAAACGATAAAATTATAATACGGAAAGTAAAATTAATAAAAAGAAAAGTTAGATAATAAAACTAAATCAACAACTAAAATAAAGGAAACAGAGAATACTGCATCGTATTATGTCGAGGTAACATTGTTTTATTTTAATAAGTAGCTGATCCCCGCGGCTTCGCTCCCGTCAACTTGCTACCTAGCTACCTACTCTACCTACCCACAAATTTTTATCTATCATCAATAGTTTTCTCAGCGCACGCCAAAGAATGAATTTTATAGGCAACATTTTGCTACCTTGGGTTACATTATTTCAATTTTCATAAGGATCTCTAATTTTTTTAATGTAGCTTTCTACTGGTGAAAGAATTTTCAAAATAGGTTCAGTAGATCCAGAGATTACCCCTTACAACTTCACAAACTTTACCTCTTTATAATATTAGTATAGATTATGTCCCATGCATAGGACTTTTTTTTCTATTATTTGTTACGATATACGGCGTATATCGTAACAAATAATTGAAACATTATAATTAACTAACATTATAATTTCAAAAAAATTACGAGATCCTTATGAAAATTGCAATAATCTAACCCAAGGTAGCAAAATGTTGCCTATAAAATTGATTCTTTGGCTTTCACTGAGAAGACTAGGTAGGGTAGGCAGGTAGCCAGTCGACGGGAGCGAAGCCCCGGGGGTCAGCTAGTACTTTCTAATTTGAATCCCATTTGCTAGAATCATCATTTGCCTAGCCACGGCAATGTGTATTCTATCTTCATACAAACGGTCGGACCGCGAGTCATACGTACGAGTCTTGAGTTCGGTAATCTCTCGGTACATTATACTTTATTTCCAGCGTTGCCAGAACGTAACTTTTGTTACATTTTACGAAACTTTTGACCGTCTCATGTAACCTCCATGTAACACGACTCAAAATGTAACTTTTACGTAACTTTAGAACTACTAAACATATTAAAATATTTGCCCCCAAACAAAAAATAATCGTGAAATGGAACGCATCTAAGAAAGCTTTTGTTCATCGTGTTGTCAGTAAATCAACAACAAAGTCGTCTTGCAACTGAAATAAGTTTATTTTTGTATCAATCGTCAACTAAATATCAAGATTATCAAGTAGCGTGATTTATGTGTGCCATGCACTGCACATAGCTTCAAGAAGTTCATTTGGATATTTATTACTCATTTTAAGTAACTTTGGTTTCGTTTACAAGAACTAGAGTGCGATGAATATCTACCGGCCGGCGTAACCTAGATTTCATTTATCAATCAATCTTTTCGCTAATGCGACCAAATAGGTACCTAGCAACATAGTTGTTTCTAGTTGTAATTTGAATGTTCTAAACTAAACGCCACGGATTTACCCGTGATAGTCGCGGGAGAGGGCCCGCCCGCGCGAAAATTAGTAGAAAAAAAAACAAATTGTAGTCTTATATTATTTTAGTGTCGTTTTCCACATAAAATAAGGTAATGTAACTTTTCTCATGAAAATGTAACTTTTTGAGATGTCTCAAAAATGATGTCTCTCTCTTTGTGTTGCCAGTGGCAGAGAGTCAAATGTTACATGACTCTCTGCCACTGGCAACACTGTTTATTTCAGTCGCGAACGTGCCGCAGTGACGAACGAACGGTGTTATTGTTTTGTAAGTAGTAAGCGTGCGATTTGTGAATATTTGATTGAAATAAGTACAAGTATTTACTTAATATTGCAAAGAGAAATTATAAACCATATTGTGCTGTTTTTGGTTGCTTGAATAACCCACCCAGAGTTTTTTTTTTAAATGATCAAGAAACGCCGAAAGGATTATACAAAATGTTTATGTACCTACTAATACGTAATTCTATTTTTAATAGGTACTCGTAGGTATTAAAACTAGAAAGAAACTTAAGTAGGTAGATGACATTAAAATACTGTAGGCGGGCAGCCCTATCACGTGTTTACGTACCGCGCAGCTGTAGGTAATTATTTCAAAGACAGGGCCGAGACAGAATACTGTTTAGTTATAATTACCAGGGGTTATCCTTTCCTCACTAAGTTGGGATCGGGATAAAGTATGAAAAGTTATCGTGTAAATTACTTCGTTCGTCAGAACTATTCTGATGTTACACGTTTTAATATTATTATTATCGCTACTAGAAACGCCAATTTAAAAGATTATATTGTAGCAAATATAAGCGTCATAAATCACAACCAGTGCCAGAGTGGAAGCTGAAGTATTTAGGTAGTCTCTCACACTTCACCGTACACCAAAACAATAAAAAAAACTAATTTGTTAGTACACCAAAAAATCATTTCAAATCAAACATCACATCGACATAACACGACACAGTAAAATAACTCAAAAGCTAAAAATGACACATCGAGTTTTACCGGCAAACACCTGGCGAGACGGTTATCCCTGCCAAACAAATATCAACATTACATCACTTGGAATAAAGTCGAAAGTAAATAACATTAACTGCCTCTGTCCGAGTTGGTGCTCACTCGAACCAATGGAAAGAACAATGGCGAAATCTTTACTGACTTAAATTTGAGCGTCTGAAAGTGAGTTATATACGAAAGACATTCTATTAAATGTCTACATTTTTTAAAGTATAATTGGGCTGGTTCAAAACGGATAAAAAAATATCATAATAAATAAAATGTTATTTGATTGTTTTGTTAATTTCTTTAGCTTAGTGTTGCCATTATATATTTTATCTGTTAAGTGACAAGTAGTAACTATATTAAGTAATAATATCATTACTGTATTTATTGCAGTGAATGAGTTAACAATACAGCTTATGCCTAAGTGTAGACGTTCCTTGCAGGTAGGTAAGAATAATGTAGTGTAGTAGAAATAAATGAATTACTTTCAATTAATGATTGGCAAAAAAACTAGTATCCAAGTCTAAAAAAAATATAGCTTGGTTGTTGACGACGACTTTTATGGACCTTTTGATACACGTCAAAGTCGCTTAGTTTAAATAAATATACTCTTTCCATAGAGTATATTATAAATTTCATGCTGAATTAACTAGGAAAGGGAAATACTAATGCGATATTCCCTTTTTACTGCCACGAAATTGAATAATATTACCTATTAAACACATTTATTAAAAGTTACCCAGACATAACCTACAAAAGTTTATGACTGAATATCTATTATTCTCGAACTAAAATTCTTGCAAAAACTAATTCAAAACATCACCCTGAGTTAAACCAGATATTTTTCATTTAATGACGTAGGAATTTAATCTCAGCTAAATGGCACCTGCCATTGCTCTTTATTTATTTAGAACTTTACTCCAAGAAACACAAGGTTGATATTTGTTTGCCAGTAAATCTATGCCGCGCTACATCAGATGTGCAACACGGCTCAGGTTTAAAACTTTACTCAGAGTTAGTTGATAAAAAGAGGTTAAATTTAAAGTTTGTCAAACAATATTGTCAATTTAACCTGATGTTAGGAACTAACTCTGTTAAGTAACTGTAAGTTGTCTAGAAATCGTCTCTAATGCTCGATGTGTCAAATATAACGCAGAGATAATGTGTATGGTGTACTGTACCAGAGGCTGTCCTTGTGTGGCTCGCTGGCTGGCGATCGACGCGAGTCCTGTTGAGGACTGCTCTTCCAAGTTGTCTGCGTAACTGCTACCGCTGTAATTGAAGATAGATTTTCTTTGGTCACGGGGTCTCATTGCTAACAAAGAAAATTTGGTTCAAATAAATCTCACTAGATGGCGCGACATGTAAAAGTTCTTGTTTAATCAACTCTCCTAAGTAAAAAATTAAATTGAATATTGGGCTCTTAATTCACATTTCAATGATTATTTGAACGGATCATTTAAAATTGATGCCAATAGATGGCGCATTTTTAAATTTCCGAGGCATTCCACTCGATTGTTAAAATTTGTATTGTAACACATTTTGGTGCAAAAAGACTGTAAAAACGTGCAAAAAAATACTATAAAACGAACCTTCACTGTATTTAAAGAAAAATATATTCACGAACCTAGTAAACCCTTTTACTTGCAAGTCGCTGCTAACACCATCTATTGCCGTGAAACGGGACCGAATGCGATTGATGTACTTACAAAAATAACAAGATTAATCAGATGAAAAACGCTAGTTACGTAGGCACGGTTTCTTTGTATGGAATGACGCATCTGTATGCTAGTATTATAATTATCTGTGCTTTGGTAAACCGGTTTATTGGAAGAAAGAAAATTATTTTAAAGAAGTGTGTGCTGTTTAGATCTCAGCCAGATATTAAATTAGACAGAACTAACGCTAAACAAGCACAGTTCTGTAGGACAATAATAATACAACAGCATCACATAATTCTAAGGCCAATAATATGAGTTATTGCAATCACCTTGTGACAAATTCTGTAAGATCCTTAGAAACTGTATAAAACAGATAGTTTTATTTCTGTAAGTTGGTTTCTACAAACACTTTTACACGTCAATATTTTTTTTTTAAACTAGATGAGGTCGGCGTTTCCTATCTTGACTACTCTGAGAAGAAAGGCCGAAATAAATTCAGAGGTCACGGTCTCTTTTAAAGTCCAGACATAGTCTTGGTTAGATCACGTGAAGACCATGTAGATTGGTGTCTGAAATGGTCTTTTGAGGAAAGAATCAGCCAGATTGAGTGGACCTGTCCAATCAGTGCACGCATTAGTCAGTCACTGTGCAGCTCGACTCAGAATTTAAGGAGCTCAACGATTCAACGAACAATACCAAAGAAAGGACATTCGGATAGGCCGCTTAAATTACTGAAACTGCCAGACCATAATTAAAACTAACTGAGAAAAATAAGAAACAAAAAAACAAGAATGGTCCACCATAGTCTTCACATTCTTTATAGGAAATATTCAACGACAACTATACGGCAAATGCATGGATTTTGACGTCTGTACAGCCTACAGAGTCATCAAAAAGATTTTGGAAGTATGCGGATCAGGGTGTACATACAGCCCCGCGACCTCCATAGATTTCTCTCTGATGGTGGCACATGTGTTGGATCATTCGGTTCCCTTCATGACGGTTGAGCTGAGTGGTGCCGATCCATGCGTCATGTTCGTGAACGGGCGCCATCAGTTGGGATTAGTCATAACTTAGCTGCCTCGGTCTGTTAATGTATTTTTTAAATTGTTTGTTACTCTAGACGCTTTCACGTGCAAGTCTTTTTACATCGTTCTCACATATATGTATTTTTTCAACAAGAATGATGTAACCAAAAACTTGTAATTAAAACTGATGGAAAAGAGTGTCTGTGGAGTTTATTGCTAATTCTTCTCCATAGAGACCTACTGACGCTTGCGAATTTGCAGCTAGAGTCATCCTATTGTTTTGTTTGACAATTCAAAAGTACCTCTAAGGTTTATTTGAAATAAACTATATGATTTTTGAGAAAAGGGAGGATCCTCCGACCAGATGGGTGATGTGTCCGGTGTGTGGTCCGGGCAACTGGCCGACGGTTGTACATATGTGCTAGACCAGCGGTTCTCAAACTTTTTTAGCAACGGAACCCTTTTGGAAACCTAAATATTTGGCAGAGCCCTAAATTGCCGTTGGTTGCCTAAAATAACAAAAATAAGCTTATGTGTACTTATTCTTTATTTGTAATCAAATAATCATGTCTTATTAATTACTTATCTAACTAAGCTAATGAGAGGTATGAATATATTTAATTTTTCAGACATTGTTTCATATTACGCTTGATAGAACTGATAGAAGAGAGTTGAAGTCGGCATCCTGTAAATTGTAAAACAGATAGCTAGATTTCGCTGTTTTACAATTTACTTGCATAACAAATATTATAATTTTAGTGACTGTCGTATAGTAACAAAATTTTCTCTGCAACCTTATTTCTCTTTGGTATATTTTTTAATTATGGCCAGTATTTTCGTGGAGCCCCTACAGAGGCTCCACGGAGCCCTAGGGTTCCACGGAGCATACTTTGAGAACCGCTGTGCTAGAGTTTTCGCATGACTTCAGGTCATTATAGTTCACATGGTGGCGGCATAGATGCGGATACTGATCCGTCATCTATCAGTCGCCGCAACAAGATTAACATCAACCACAGCTAATTGATCGTCCGTCGGAGCTCGTCCTCTTAAGTGATACATAAGAATGAAGAACAAGATATAGAATCACTCACCCAGTCTTGGAGTTCTCATAGGTAAGGTTGCGCGACTGCGCGAACATGTCGAACTCGTCCTTAGAGCTGCCTGGAGACTTGTCCAGCTGAGCGTCCTTTACGGCTGGAATTAACAGTTTATATTCGAATTTTAGAACTTATTATAGCGGGTACCACCGCTTGTCGTCAGCTGGGATTGTTTTTTATGGGTGATTGATGAATTTACTACTGACTAAAACCCACCCGTGTTCCTTCAGTTGCTTGAGCCAGGGCCGCGGTATCTCTTTTACAAATTTATCCGCGACTCAGACAGGGGGAATTTACTACTGGCATTGACATTGGCAGAAGCAGTTTTTAAAACATGACCCCACCTTTTTGTTTAATATACGCGCCAATTTTTTGCCAATCGGTTGCGGCCTAAACCGATGAAAGAAATATAAGGAAACTAACTTCCATCCTGTAACTATTTATTATGTTCCCTCGTCTAAGAACCTTCGGGGCCCGCTTGTTCCATCGTATTCGTAGTCCTCATCCTTCGCTTACCTTCAGAGATTTAGAGCTGGCTGGTGTAGTGATGACTTTAAAATGACAAATTAAAAAGAACACGCGAAGTATCGAATTTACGGACAAAGAAAATCAAATCCATTGCAGGAGCGTTTTTTTTGAATTTGGAACATTACAACGCTCCAGCAGTGTTGATCAAATCCATTGAAGGAGCGTTTTTTTGAATTTGGAACATTACAACGCTCCAGCAATGTTGATCAAATCCATTGCAGGAGCATTTTTTTGAATTTGGAACATTACAACGCTCCAGCAATGTTGATCAAATCCATTGCAGGAGCGTTTTTTTGAATTTGGAACATTACAACGCTCCAGCAATGTTGATCAAATCCATTGCAGGAGCGTTTTTTGAATTTGAAACATTACAACGCTCCAGCAATGTTGATCAAATCCATTGCAGGAGCGTTTTTTTGAATTTGAAACATTTACAACGCTCCAGCAATGTTGTTGTAACTTATAATAAATTAAATGTATAATATAAAATGGTATGTTTTATTTCCCTGCATTCTTTTGATAAAAGCACTATATATGCCTCGGCGGAATTGGCAATTACCTGTCTCGTATTAGTACTGTACTGAGTTTCATACTCGGCCTGCAATTGCCTATTTCCCGGCCTTTGCAATAATGTACTATTTTTCTATAGGAATCTAAAATTGAGCGAGTTCTTTAATTATAACTATAACAACAAAATATATAATGTTTACTTACTCAATTTAGCAATATCAGGTACATCATCGCTGAGATCAATCAAGGCATCGTCTTCAGGCTTTGCTGAAACGGTTAAATGTAAAATGAATGAAGACTGTTTGAACTGAGGGTTAATTCGAAATAGACGTGTGCTGCAAAATAATGGTTAACTAATAAACAAAACAAGAAGTTAACACTTTCTCTAATTTAAATTGAAGATGCTTTAGATATGATATCGGAAACTGTCACATACTTTTCCTTCAAGGCAGATTAGTGGTCTGTTGGAGTAACTTATTAAGGCGCTATATACGCCCCAATGTTAACGCAGTACTGGCCGTGCGCTCGATGCCAAAATATCAATATTAAACCTCCTTTTGAACACTTTTGTTTGCAAAATATTATTTGATTTACATATGCTATGTTAGTTATAAAGAAATTCCAGCCATAAATTTTTCTGTGTAAAAATATTTTTAAACATCCAAGTCGTTTTGGAAGAGTTTGCAAAAGTTGCGAAATAATATCGTGTTGTTAATAATTTTTTTAAAGCAAAACTATTAGTTACACGAAAAAACCTTGTGTTAAAAATTATGTACATGAATCAATAATAAATAACTTTTTTTTTCAAACCTTTTAACCAAGCCGTTTCTAAGGAGTTTAGAAAAAGGAGCTTTGGAAAGTTACAGTTTTGCGGCACTAAAGGGTATGTAGGCCCTTAAGTAAATATTAATATACTTACGCGAGGCAGGAGCAGTAGCTCCAGGAATTCCCATGGCAGCTCCCAGGATGGCAGAAGGAGTGGCACCGCCAGTAGCGGCATTCCTGCACAAATAATAATGTATTTTTTACAATATTTTACTGCCCTGATGTTGATACACAGAATAAACATATATTTTGATGAGCTTCTGCCTCAAGCGGGACGTTTAAGGTTACACTATTCGATCATTCTTCCATACAAACGTAGTCTGGCGATTACTCCACTGTTTGACGATGTACGTTCAAAATAAAAAATGATATCAATTTGTCCCGTCATTATCTAACAAAAATGAAAAAAGAAAAGAAAGTTATGACCGTCGTAAATTCCATATTTTAACACTAATTTAAACGCATCTTTGGGCGCAGATAAATACCATAAGAAGAGGGAAAATTGCAAAACGGCCTCCATACAGGGATAGATTACTAATTCAACAATGCAAATTATTTTATTTTGAAAATATACATTTAGTAGTTTTTCCATGATATCTAGACTCCCAAAGGTCTGTTTATAAAATTTCGCGCGTTCGTTTTCGTCATCCATTTCGATACAAATTTGCAAAAGTGCTAATTTGTACGCGAACTAGCTTCTTACTGCATCTATCTCTTTCGCACGTGTTGTCGGATGAGATACCATGCATTTTAACCTCGCGCACAAAATAGTTCGTGCCGTCGACTAGGGGAACCTTAAGATGGGTACTTTATTCACTTAACAGTAAGACATGTTCCGTGTCTGCTGTGATCAATCCAAACGATTGAGGTTGTTTAGTACTCGTGTAAATAACGGTCTCCCTGTTGTACATTCCGCATGCAGCTGTCCTTAGAACCTCAGGGATCTCAGCACTTTTTGCACCTATGTCTTACAAGAGCTTGTCTGTATACCAGGCAGATTTTCCACCTCTAATATACCTGTTGTTTACTTGCCGGCACGAACCGGAATTTACGAGGCGCATTCTTCTAACTTCACAGTAACGTCTTTGCGAAACCTTAGGTAACACCCCATTGTGCCATTGCGGAGGTCTCATCGTCTTCTTTTAAAGTTTACGTTGTGAGCTGCCACTTTCAATATTCAGACCCTGTTGCTCCTCATATACATAATCTCCGTCACGGCTTGCAAAGTTATCGTTGGCGCTCATGTTAATGCGTCTTCGACTCTATGGTATGGCAAGGTTCGGTCTACGGATTATGAACGACGCTGCGCTGTTGAAGATTTCAATGCTGAAATAAATCTGACTATTCATAATACCCCTGACGCATCACCAACATTTTGCAGCCAAATGGGCGAATCTTGTATTGACGTCACACTTTATATTGCAGACGTACGCTTGGATAGGTGGCGAGTCCTGCCGGACGCATCTTGTAGTGATCATCGCTTGTTCGTGTACGAATTTGTCCCGGATTTTACTCAGGATACGTCACATGTCATTGGTAACTTTAGGTATAAATGTAAGAGTGTGAATTGGGAATTCTTTAGCTCGTTTCTTGCGTGTCACGCCAAAGACTTCACTCGTGATGGGCTTTCAGCTGAAGAAAGTGCTGAAATAATGTCAGACACCTTCACTTACTGTGCTGACATTGCCATTGATCGTGGATCTATGACCAATATACGTAGATGTGACTGGTGGTGTGACTACCTAACTGAACAGAGTAAAAAATTATCGCCGAACGCGTTAACATCTTGACAAGCTTAAAAAACGTAAGGTCACCGGTGACCCTCTTTCCATTGCGTTAAATACGTTTAAAGTTGCCAGGTCCCGCTACAAGTGCCACCGTTGTGCTTCGGTGAAGCAGTCCGTGTGCTATCTTGTAGACCAAGATAGGACACGGACTGCTTCACCGTTAGAGAAGAATTTTCCATTTATAGATCATATTAAAATAGTCTATACAAATATTATAAAGAGGAAAGATTTTTTTGTTTGTTTGTACCGAATAGGCTCCAAAACTACTGGACCGATTTCAAAAAATCTTTCACCGTTGGGAAGCTACTCTATCCCCGGGTGACATAGGCTACTTTTTTATCCCTGTATTCCCACGGGAACGGGAACTACGCGGGTGAAACCGCGAGGCGTCCTCTAGTCGGTGATAAAGCAAACAATAACTTCTATGCCTTAACGAGAATATCTAAATCTACGTGGGTCTGCTTTTTTACGGTTCCGTACCCAAAGGGTAAAAACGGGACCCTATTACTAAGACCCCGCGGTCCGTCTGTCTGTCTGTCTGTCACCAGGCTGTATCTCAAGAACCGTGATAGCTAGAGAGTTGAAATTTTCACAGATGATGTATTTCTGTTGCCGCTATAATAACAAATACTAAAAACAGAATAAAATAAATATTTAAGGGGGGCTCCCATACAAAAAACGTGTTTTTTATGCCGGTTTTTTTTTAACTTTAAAGACTTTTATGGGGCTACTTACTTGAGTTGTATGTGCTATAGGGCGCCTGTTTGGGCTGATAGGACCACAATAGGGGCGGAACAACGTAAATTACTTCAAAGTCAGCATTTAGATTTAATATTCTTATGCAAAGCATATAGGACGGTTAGTACTGAGGCCTTACCGGTACTTGCTGGAGTACTTCCGGTCGAACATTAAATGCAGCGACGTGCTGCAATGTACTATTCCGCACGAGAGACCATGGACGCGGACTTTTTAACGCGGAGTGACCTTGAGAAAATCTCTAGAATATTTAAACCACATTTTGACGTCTGGGAGGAACTTTTATCCGAATGGCAATGTAGGTGGGATAATGCCATCAAGGGCCGACACCTCCACCAATTTATTCCATCCATTCGCGTGCGGCCAGGACGTGGCTGGAGGTGGATCATTTTCTTGCCCAATTTCTCACAGGGCATGGTAACTTGCCGGCCAGTCGCCCGATCAGCTCGGCTAGTCGGAATGTGTCTGTAGTGTGTGTGTAGCTATACTACACACCTACCTGTTGTTCACAAAGCGGCCGTGTCTCAGCAGCAGGTTGTTGAGCCGGTCGTTGGCGTGTAGCAGTTCCGCGGTGAGGGGCGACTCGCCGGCCAGTCGCCCAATCAGCTCAGCAACGCGGCTCTGCATGGCACGGAGTGTGTCTGCTAGCTCCTGTAAATACGAAAAAAAGGGTGAAAGATCTCAGGTCAGTCAATTGCTAGACAGACCACTGTCCTGAGAAGAGCCGAAGACAAAGTGGCGTGGAAGCTCGTCAGTGACTGTATCAAAGCGTTCCAAAACGAGCACGGTCTTCAGAAATAAAGACAATGAATAAGAACAAGAGCCAACCTAGCCTATCCCCAGTCTCCACTGTGGGACTCATCTCCTCCATCGGCTTTGCATGTCTAATATGAAATTACATGGGGCCTGGACACAAGCACAAATTAATAGAACTATATTTCTATGAAATCATCTGCCTGCCTAAGAGACAGGGACTTATCAAGGGCACTAGACCTAGAGTATATGTTTAAACTTACCATAGAGATAAAAAATAACAATTAACTAAGCTAAAATCAACATAAATATCATGTAGAATAGCATAGTAGAAAAAAAAAAAATTTTTTTGACTCCGTCATTTAGGTAACCTAATTATATAGGATACGTATTATTTCTTATGCCACGTAAACAAAAAAAAACCGGCCAAGTGCGATTCGGACTCGCACACGAAGGGTTCCGTACCATTATCGCAAACACGGCAATAAAATCACGTTTGTTGTATGGTAGCCCCACTTAAATATTAAATTTATTCTGTTTTTAGTATTTGTTGTTATAGCGGCAACAGAAATACATCTTCTGTGAAAATTTCAACTGTCTAGCTATCACGGTTCACGAGATACAGCCTGGTGACAGACAGACAGACGGACCGCGGAGTCTTAGTAATAGTGTCCCGTTTTTACCCTTTGGGTACGGAACCCTAAAAATACCACGATACAGTGCGTTGAAATATCGTGTTACTTTATACTGAAAAAGTGACGTCACAAGCCTCCACTCCTGCACTTTGATGCGCTTTATCTTCGTCAGTTTTTATTTATTTGACAAAGCAAAAAATACGTATCTAATATTATTTGATAATCTCACTGACGAACTAAATAGAATTATAATTTTTCTACCCAGAAAACATCCCTATTCGCAAAGGATTTACTGCTCTTGTTTGTCGGGTCTGATAAAAAAAAACAATAAAATACAACTTAGGTTAAAGGTTAGGTTAAAACGGGCTGTTTTCCGCAACTCCACGACCAAGCGCGTATTTTGCGTACGGAATACAACTTAATAAGAGCAGTCTTTGAACTCAATACACTACTGTTACAAACTCCTTTTTTTTAACCTTGACATAAATAAACGGTTGATAACTTTTATCTGTCATTGGCATGTTATTTACATAAAAACAACAAAAGGTTTCCTTGTACGGCATTTTAACTGTAAAACCTGTTTATAAGTTTGTTAATATATGGACAAAATGCCGAAAATTACCTTCACAAGGTGTTTCCGTACTAAGGCGGATCTTGGGTGTCAGTCTATCTGGCAGGACCCAACAAGATTTATCAACATGTGATAGCTTTTCATTAAGACTTTATTTTGTACCTTAAGAAAATAAATAAGATATATTTTGTACCTCGACAGTATTTGATTGAATGACATTTTTATGAAGTGTCTGGCTAGCGGGCCCCTTATGATTATTTTTATTATTATTATACTTTCAAAACGCCCAATAGTGCTCGGTGTTAGACACTATTATGTACGAGTACCTTACAAATATTAAAAATCGACTTTCTGTGAGCAAATACTTCAGAAGATATTCACTATTTAAACATACGCCGTAAATTAGGTCCTCTCATGTGCTGAAGTATTGGCACTCTAGAATATTTGTCATATTCTGCACAGGGGCACCGCATTCACGTTAGGTATCAAACGGGTCTACAAAACCCCATTTTTTCCGAAGAACAATGGCGAAGTCTTAGCTGACTTAAATTTGAGCGTCTGAAAGTGAGTAATATACGAAAGAATTTTTATTAATTGACTACGTTTTTTCAAAGTTTACCACGGATAAAAAACAACATTATAAATAAAATTTAAAATTTTTTTTTGTTAACTCGCATTAGCTTAGTGTTGCCATTTTACAAATATTCTGTTAGTGACTGTAGTAAATATATTATTATTGTATTTGTTATTTCATAAAACGGAGTAAATGAATTAACAATACAGCTTATGCCTAAGTGTGATCATCTTTGCAGGTAGGTAAGAATACTGTAATTTAGTAGAAATAAATGAATTACTTACTTTCAATTAATGATAGGTATTTTTGCCTAGTATCCAAGTTTAAAAAAAATATAGCTTGGTTGTCGACGAAGACCTTTTGATACACGTCAAAGTCGCTTATATAAATAACTATACTCTTTCCAAAGAGAATATTTTACTTTTCATGCTGATATAACTAGGAAAGGGACATACTAATGCGATATTACCCTTTTATTGCCACAAAATTGAATATATATATATATAAATACCTATTAAAAACATAAAAGTTACCCAGACATAACCTACAAAAGTTTATGACTGAATATCTATTATTCTCGGCATTCTCGAACAAAAATTCTTGCACAAACTAATTCAGAACATCGCCATGAGTTAAACCAGATATTTTTCATTTAATGACGTAGGAATTTAATCTCAGCTAAAACAATGTATGGGCACCTGCCATTGTTCTTTGTTTATAACGGCCTACCGTAGCCTACCCAGTACCAGGGTAAGCAATCGAATAAGTGCTTTCAATATAGGCCAATGTTCACATCCAGGAGGCAGGTATTCCTGTAGTTTCAAGAAGTCGGATGGTGGTAATATTACTTACATTAAGAAGTTCAATGTCGCTATCATGGTGTGCAGTATGGGGCTGGGTAGTGAGCTCGTTGAGCATGTCGTTCATCACGTTCATGTTGCCATCCACCAGCGCCAGGTCGGTGCGTAACTTGTTGGTCTGACTCTCTGACAACGTCACCTGCAAACAAAAACATGTAAGGACCACAAAGAAGAAAGTTTTGGTCAATAGACGGGTACAGTAGTCACAGCGGATCTTTGTGTCTCTGAAGTTAGCTCTGCGAACCATAGCGCAAGAGCATTGTCATCGAGTATACTACATACAGGAAGCAAGATAGGACGATGCGGCAAACGGAAGCGAGTGAAAGACGCAGTTATACAATGCTATCTTCTACATCAACATTAACACAAAAATAGCAACTGCGCAGGGTCTTGCAGCCAATTTCCGAGACACAAAGATCCGCTGTGACTTGCCGATGAAATCAGCCTCTGACACTACGGTTTTATTTTCTTATAGTACAATAATAATTTCAATATTTAAACCCCCGACACATTTTTATTTCATGCTACATAATTTATCTACTACATAGTCGATACGCCTCGATTGGCAATCTATTGAACACGTAATTGCGAAAACACCCCGATTCAAACAGTAAAGCGCCCATAACTTTTGAACGGCTGAACCGATTTTATTCAAACATAGCTAAGAACACTCTCGATTAAGTCGTCTTTTAAACAAAAAAAAAACTAAATCGAAATCGGTTCACCCGTTTGGTCGCTATGATGCCACAGACAGATACACAGCAACACACGTCCAACTTATAATACCCCTCTTTTTCCGTCGGGGGTTAAAATCGCTTTCTAGAATAGCTAATTATGATGACACTGGCGGACAAACGTCTACAATAGACATTGGCCCTACACTAGTCGATCATTCTTCCATACAAACGTAGTCTGGCGATTACTCCACTGTTTGACGATGTACGTTCAAATTAAAAAAAGTGATATAAATTTGTCTCAACATATCTAGCCCTGTATTGAAAAAAAAGAAAAAAAATGTTTTGAGCGTCGAAAGTTCCATATTTCAACACTAATTTTAAAGCATCTTTGGGTGGCAATAAATACCATAAGAAGAAGGAAAATTGCAAAACGGCCACCATACAGGGATAGATTAGTAATTCAACAATGCAAATAATTTTATTTTGAAAATATACATTTAGTCGTTTTTTGCCTGATATCTAGACTCTCAAAGGTCTGTTTATAAAATTTCGAGCGCTCGTTTTCGTCCTAAATACAAATTTGCAAATGTGCTAATTCGTACGTGAACTAGCTTCTTACTGCTCATCACAGCATCTATCTCTATCGCACGTGTTGTCGGATGAGAAAGCATGCATTTTAACCCCGCGCATAAAATAGTTCGTGCTGTCGACTAGGGCAACCTTAATGTTCCTTGATGAATAAAGAAAGAGACTTTTAACAAATTGCCAAGGAAGTGGGTAACGCCACTGTGGGCGTTTTTTTGTGGTCATAGTATATTGGTAACTGCTTAAAAAAGTATTCACAAGTTCGAAAAACATTCTAAGGTTCTAAACAGACAGGGTAGTTCAAATACAGCACCATTTGGACTACACTCCAGCTGAAAAATCAGATCGAAATGTACGAATGCAGTTTTTTGTCAGTTGAGATACTTGTGATTAATCATTAAATGATGGATTATCAGTATATGCTATCAGCACATAATGTAGCTGTACTTAGCATAAAGAAATAGTTATCAGCGTTCAATCACTTTGCATTCATTATCCAAGTGACAGACTTGTGCCAAAATCAATCTGCCTAGCCTTTTCCCAACCATATTGGGGTCGGCTTCCAGTCTAACCGGATTCAGCTGAGTACCAGTGTTTTACATGAAGCGACTGCCTATCTGACCTCCACAACCCAGTAACTGGGTAACACGCTACCCCCTGGCAAGACTGGTGTCAGATCTCAAGCTTCTGACTACCCGTAACGACTGTCAAAGATCTTCAAATGACAGCCGGGGCCAACGGCTTAACGTGCTTTCCGAGGCACGGAGGAAACTCGGTATGATGAAATGGTCACCCATCTAAGGACCGACCTCGTCAAGCGTTGCTTAACCTTGAAGATCGACCCGTGCGGCTGTTATTATTTAGCTACGAGACTTGTGACTTGTGCCAAAAAAGAACCTAAATTTTCAATTTTATCAAGTTAAAAATCCATACGACATTGTAGCGTCCGTAATTGTTCCAAAGCCGTGATCATCATACTACTGGTTGGAATTGTTTTTTTTTTTGTGTTTGATTTGTTCCCATTTATCGAGGAAGGTTATAGGCTATATAACATCACGCTACGACCAATAGGAGCGGAGCATAAATGAAAAATGTTGCAAAAACGGGCAACAATATTTCTTTTTGAGAGCTTTCGTTGCGTGCGCTGTGTAAGCGGTTTAAGTTACGCAACATTCATGTATGAAGGGTAGGTAGGTAGCCAGTTGACGGGAGCGAATCCGCATGGGACAGCTAGTTAATGATAATTATAAACAAAGATAGCAGCTAGCCAGACCAATAGACTATCTAGAGCGATTATTATTAAAATTAATTATGCATTCAACATCATGACAATACCAGAAAATTTGGATGGATGTACGTTTTTTACTCAATCACACCAGAACGGCTGAACGGATCTGGATGAACTGACTAACAGATAGATTATAGTCTGGTATAGTACATATGTCACTTTTTATCCGGGAAAAATGTGGGACAACTTCCGACTTTCAAGCGGGTGAAGCCGCTGGACAAAGCTAGTAAGTAAAAAAAAATTCTTCTATCACTTTTAGGGTTCCGTACACGAAGGGTCCAAGCGGAGCCCCATTGCTGTCACTCAAATGTCCGTCTGTCTGTCACAAAATTTTATTCCTAAGAATTTTTTAAATTGCAATTCATTGACCTATGAACTTGAAATTTGGTTATATCAAATTTTTATTATTACTTATATTTTACTAACAAATACTAATATATTCTACAATAGCTAACCCCCGGGGCTTCGCTCCCGTTAACTGGCTACCTACCTACCTACCCTCCTTGCCCTGCCTACTCGTCCTACCCAACCTACCCTACCCTACCTACCAACCTACTAATTTTTATCTATTATCAATAGTTTTATCAGCACACGCCAAAGAATGCATTTTACAGGCAACATTTTGCTACCTTGGGTTACATTATTGCAATTTTCATAAGGATCTCTTAATTTTTTTGAAAATATATTATAGCCTATGACACCCAGGAATAATGTAGCTTTCTACTGTTGAAAGAATTTTCAAAATCGGTTCTGTAGATCCAGAGATTACCCCTTAAGTCACAAACTTTACCTCTTTATAATATTAGTATAGAAGTATAGATTTGGTCCGGAATCCTAAGTGTTCGAAGTCCGACACGCACTTGGCCCGTTTTTATTTGTAGCATCGCTGCTTTTAAAGGTCAAAAGAAGGACGGAAGGTGCCGCAAAATACAGTCTCATATTTTTTACTGAATGATTTAGTGTCAGTCGTAATGCCCTGATTAATACGATTACAACTAGAGTACTAGAAACTTCTCAACACGCGCTTGAAATTGGTTCGTATCATAATTCGTGAAGGCTTTAGAGAACACCAGTCTTTCTTCACAAACAAAACAAAAACTCAGGCCTGTTTCCCACTGCGCATGCCACAATTGCGGCGATAAGGACCCTCTTTGAGGAGTGGCTTGAGAGGTGCCACGGCGTCCTCACCTTCCGCCTGACGCAGGTGTCACCGGACACGGCTGTTTTGGGAGGTTCCTGTTCAGGATAGGGCGGCAGGAAACGCCCGGGTTTCACCATTGTGTGGATCGCCCGGAGGACACCGCCGTGTCCTTGTGGAGGCGATCAGCGAAGGCGACCTTTCGCGTCCTGCCCTGGTTTAGGCCATGGTACGGAGCGAGAGGGCATGGGAAGCTGTCAGCTCATTCTGCGAAACAGTAATGCTCGCGAAGGAGGAGACAGAAAGCGTGAGGGACACGCAAAGGAGACGCCCTCACACCCCTAGCCACCGCAGGAGACGCCCTGGGCGTCGGGAGTCGCAAGCCGTTTCTCGGCCACCGTAGGCGCTGGCTTGCGGACGGCGAGTATTGGATAGCTCGGTTTCCGATAAGAAGATATGTCAGCAAAATCTGACGAGGTCCTCTAGGGCCGATGCCTGTCTGGGTCGCGGTTAAATTTGAATTAGAGTTACCGCGGCCCTGGCACAAGCAACACTGAAGGAACACGGGTGGGTTTTAGTCAGTAAAGGTTTGACACGCCCTTCCGCTTCACCCAGAGCTGGAGAAGTCATTGGATGATTTCCCAACCCAAAAAACAAAAAAAAGTCTTGTTTCCCATGGGGTAAGCAGAAACTATAGAACGCTATCTGCTACGTACGATCCATATTCTCTGCTTCATTTACGTTCATACATCTGGTTATACACGCCGCCCGCCGGTTGTAAGTTCTACCAACGTCCGAATCAACCGTCTTCACAAAATCACTAGTAAGAATCAATATTACTTACAGTTGCAAGGATTTGTTCCTGAGTAGGGCGGCTTGGCGAAGTCTGCGGCATAGCTGAACGTTGAGGCGAGCCAATCATGGGCTCACCACCGTCCGGAACACTCTGCACAAAACAACTCATTATCACTCTCTGAACAATTCTAATAACCTGAACCACACTCTGTTACGAACTGGTTTGAACACTCCTAGTTTGGCTAGATCCTTATCAAGTTTTATAGATCCTTATCAAAGACTTTTTTGATAATAATTTTAAATGTCGCTACAACATTTGGTAATATATGATTTGGGTAGCTCAACTCGTGATACTAAACGACTAGCGTCATAGAACGTATTCAGAAATTCGCATTTAAATCGATGATTGTGGGAACATAAAAGTATTCTGCAGCTGTTTGGAAAAACTGTGTAGAGACGAACGACTTTTTACGCGACTGGCGAAGGAGGGTAATGTGTTTATCAGTCTATGTATGTTTATTCCTATGTGGCGTTCTAGAGACCAAACGCGTTGGCCGATTTTGATGATTCTTACGTCAATCGATTCGTCTTAACCTTGCGGGTGTAACTGGATAAAAATAGTAAAATGGCGGATTTTAGGCGCCATAATTGTGCGGGCCTAATTGTTTTTTTTCTTCCAATCCCATCGCGTGTATTATCAATTTAAAGGGTTTTAAGAGTTGAATGTTATAAATAAAAAAGGTAACTAAAAAAATAAATAACAATAAACCCGACTGCTTAATAGGATACACCTGGTTTTGGTCTGCCAGCTCGCGAATATGGATCCTTCGACTGCAAAGCATGATTTTGTTTACGTCTTTTTAGTTTTTAAGCAGTCGGGTTTTTTTTTTATCGTACCGAATTTTTATCCGCTTTATTAGATTTACGATATGCAACAGTTGCCGACTACATCAACACTACCTATCTTTAAAATAAACCTGTATTTCAGTTGCTTGTAAAGACTATTATCTAAAATAAACCTGTATTTCAGTTGCTTGTAATGACTATTATCTAAAATAAACCTGTATTTCAGTTGCTTGTAAAGACTATTATCTAACATAAACCTGTATTTCAGTTGCTTGTAAAGACTATTATCTAAATTAAACCTGTATTTCAGTTGCTTGTAAAGACTATTATCTAAAATAAACCTGTATTTCAGTTGCTTGTAAAGACTATTATCAAAAATAAGCCTGTATTTCAGTTGCTTGTAAAGACTATTATCTAAAATAAACCTGTATTTCAGTTGCTTGTAAAGACTATTATCTAAAATAAACCTGTATTTCAGTTGCTTGTAAAGACTATTATCTAAAATTTCTATTTCAGTAGTTGGTAAACAAATGCATCGAGTGATAAGCTTCACATATTAAATTATTTACACAGATATAGTACATAGGTAATACAATACCATACTCATAAACGCGATGAACGGTGTGCTAAATGATTATATTCACACATATGTAACATAGAAGAATAAACAGACATAGATAGTAGGTATGTCATAGCGGATGCCTCGCGGTTTCACCCGCGTAGTTCCCGTTCCCGTGGGAATACAGGGATGAAAAGTAGCCTATGTCACCCGGGGATAGTGTAGCTGCCCAACGTTAAAATAATTTTTGAATTCGGTCCTGTAGTTTTCAAATTTATTCGTTACATACAAAAATACAAATCTTTCCTCTTTATATAATATTAATTAGTATACAAGCTGACCCCCGCGGCTTCGCTCCCGTCAACTGTCTATCTATCTATCTACCTACCATACCTACCCTACAAACAAACAAACTCTTCAGCTTTATAATCTATACTAATATTATAAAGCTGTATTAGTATAAATAGATGTTGATAAAACGCCTTCGCAAAAGAACAAAATTGATTACCATAAAAAAGGTTATAGCGAGTTAATCTTAAAAGAAAGACATAATATTGTTACAAGATAGGCCAACGCCATCTAGTAACGAGAGGAAGAAATAGGTAGTAACTAGTGGCGCCATCTAGTATTGAATAGCGGAACTAATGTTCTCGAAAGCTCGTGTCGAATGGAATTTTCCAGAAGGTTTGAACCGAACATTCTGGATGTTTCTAGTCGCTTCGGGAACAATGAGTTCGAAAGTCGATTGTTCTGGAAGTTTCTCGAATTATCTAGAACAGTATGGAACGTTCCAGAAACTTCTTCCGTGCTATATAAAGAGCGGTCGGGTTCGTCGTGGGGCAGTTTCGATTGAGAAGCGATACAGAGCGATCAAAGCGGAAAATAGTGCGAAGTAATAGAATTGTTTAAGAAGTGTTTTTGTAATAAACAGTGATTAATTGAAGTCTGCTGTTTAAATAATTTATCCCTGAACCCCAGCTCGTAACAATATGCTGTCGTGGTCATTTTTTTAGAACTTTTAAAGAGAAAAAATGTCATCATACATGATATTTGCGTAACTTATACCGTTTACGCAGCGCACGCAACGGAAGCTTATAAAATGGAATTATTTTGCCCTTTTTTGCAACATTTTTCATTTATACTCCGCTCCTATTGGTCATAGCTTGATGTTATATAGCCTATAACCTTCCTCGATAAATGGACTATCCAACACAAAAAGATTTTTTCAATTCCAACCAGTAGTTCCTGAGATTAGCGCGTTCAAACAAACAAACTCTTCATAGATGAATAAGGCCGTCAAATATTCTTTATCAAAAAAAATCCTTTGCACTTACAATCACAAACTACTGATTATCTCTAAAAATAATTCTCAGACCAAGACCGATTACCCTTTTTACACGATTTTCGCTTATACATAGCTTCAGACCATTTTCAGACTGACTCATTCCGATTTTCTTATCGGTCGGAACATGAATTTGACGTGTTACAATGGATAAGCTTGATAAACCATTGATATTAGATAATATGCCCGTTGTTATCAATAATTTCATCGAGTGATACATACCCTTTGCGGTGTGAATATGGGCGCCATTGCATCTAGGTCTGTCATGGGGAACTCCACACCTTTGGTCCTCAACTCGGTGTAGATTTGGCAGACACCCTGAAACAAATATTACCTGTAGCTGAAGCTGTTGAAGCATGGACTATGAATGCTTTATTTCGTATTTTAACTGGAAGGTTTTTTTTTTTCTTACTTTTTATAGATTCTTTTACCGATTATTTTGTGAATGTGTAAAAATTGTAGGCCTTCTAGATGTTAGTTAACATTTGTTAACTTTGTTATATATTATATAAACATTTTTTTTTTAGTTTCTTACGACTTATTGTCGGGCCTACGTTGTCCCCCCATAGGACTAATGCTGTAACATGGAAATATTGTAAAACCAAACCATTTTTTAAAAGATTAACCATGGAGTTTCTTGCCGGTTCTTCTCCATAGGAAACGACCAACCCGAACCGTGCACCTTTTGTCGACGTTTTATAAGTGCCCATGTTGGCCAATGTAAAATAAAAATAAAATATTTTGATTTTGAACCCTCAAGACTCAATGACGTGAAAGAGTTGTAATAATAATACCAACCTAATACCACGGTAATGATATCTAACAGTATTCTATCTTCATACAAACGGTCGGAACCTCGGAAAGCGAGTCATACCTATGCGCCTCGAGTTCAGCCAACACTCGATACACTAGTCGTAAACAGTGACGTGCGGTGTGATGGTTTTGTAAGCAGAGCGTGCGATTTGTGAATATTTGTTTGAAATAAGTGCAAGTACTTACTTAATATGGCAGAGAGCAATTATAGACTATATTGTGCTGTTTTAGGATGCTTGAATTCTTATATAACGCACCCAGAGATAACATTTTTAAATAACCTGGAACCTCTGAAAGGCAAGACTATAAAAAAAAAAATATCTAACCTACTAGTACACACGAGTAGAATAAAGTTACACACGAGTGATCTACCTACGCTCGCGTTAAAAAGAACTAGTACGTAGTTGCCTAGGTTCGGCTATCTACTTGCTTATGTACTTAGCTACTTACATATATTATTGAATTAGACGAAAAATCATTTTGAATTGGTTACCTATGAGAGTAATAAATGGTAGGTATTAAAAATATAATATTTATCTCAGATTAGATAAAAGAATCTGAGATAATTACAATCACAAAACTAGAAAGAAACTCAAGTAGGTAGAGGCGGGCATCCCTAACGGGTGTTTACGTGACGCGCGCTTGTAGGCACATATTTCAAGGATAGTGCCGACGCCGACGAATGGAAAGTAATTTTTCAATGCTTATTTCACAGGGGTTTTTCCAATTAAAGTGCGTTTACGAGCAATCACCCAGACCCCGTAAAGAACTATATCTGATGCAACTCGTCGCATTCATTGTCAAACAAGATCGTTGCTAAGGTTTTATTTATACAATCGCCGAGAGTGCCTTTGCCTAGGGAACAATGTAGCTGAATATGCATTTTACACAGAACAACCGTCCTCAATAGGCTACAATCATAAAATGCACATTATATGAGACAGCTACTACAAATAACGCAATGTTTCATGACATTTATTATTATTATTACCTATAGTATCTTATCCAGTAATCGGAATTTTTCACGCGATGTAATAAAATATATCTGATACAAAACAAAATTATTATTTTTGAAATTGCGCCATTATTATTGGTTTTAAAGAATTCGGTTTTCAAATAAATACAATCTAAGTACAGTCTGGGATATTGATGGTTTATAACCGAAACAGAAGGTTAAATATTATGAAATACAGAAAGTTTCAAACTTAGTGACCACCTACAGGGAGATGCAAGCTGTGGGAAGAATATCACCTTTCACCAACTGACTTCTTAAAACACCGTTCACACCTGCCACCTAGATGAACTGCAGTGGCCTATATGGTAAGCATTCAATCGATTGCATACTTGGGTAGGCCGCTGCAAACACAATTTGGAAGAATGGGGTTTCATAGACCCGTCTGAGACCCAATATGAGTGCGGTGCCCCTGTGCAGAATATGAAACACAAGACTCTTTAGAGGTCCTAATGAACGCCACTGACGCGTGACGCTGCAATTAACGTGGCTACCTATTGGGACCTAGATATTTAAAGAGTTTTACAACGACGCGAAAAGATGAACATGCTCTTGGTGAATATTCAATTTACTGAGAAATAATTTACAAGTCCGTGATTAGACCTGTCGTACTGTATGGATCAGAATGTTGGGCTGTGAAAAAGAAGGATGAAAAGAGATTGCATGTAGCAGAGATGAGAATGTTTAAATAATAAAGTGAGAAATAAGTATATTAGAGGAAGTTTGAAAGAAAAGCGCCAGTGACAGAAAAGTTGAAAGGAAACCGTTTGTCCTGGTATGGTCATCTGATGAGGAGGGATGAAGCGCATGTTATTAAAAGAGTTATGAATATAAATGTGGATGGATGGAGAGGGAGGGGACGGCCAAAGAAAATATGGATGGACTGTGTGAGGAGTGATATGAAAGAAAAGGGAGTCAGTGGTAGCGTGACGGGGGACAAGGTCAGTAAGAAGAAGAAGAAGGAGTTTTCAAAACTGATAAATAAAATTTACTAACTTAACTTACTCGTCCACTATCGGTAAATACGTGAGTTGAGTCAGAACCATTAATTGGATAATGCCTTAAGCTGTTTTAGTAAATAGTGGTGTCATAATAAGATTAGTTGTTAGGGACATTGCACTGAGGAAGCGTTTAAAGGATGATATAAGGCTTGTATTCACCATTGAGATAGATACATGGAGGCACCGTGATGTTCTATACATACAATAGCTTATACAAATATGAGTGAAATACGATACAGAATGTGAAACATCGTTTTGTTTCATTCCTCCTAATGTAGTGATCGTATTTGATAAAAGAGACAACAATATTTCAGTTGTTGCTTATATTAGCAACATTTTGTTGTGACGTAGTGCCAGTTGTAGGTAAGTGCTATATTCGTAATATCAGGTGACAAGTTTTGTGGTTGTGTTCGTGGTAGTCCTGCTGTCAAATGTTTGTTTATTTTTTGTATTATTGAGATTTGTGAGTGTGTTGCTTGATTGACACAACCCTAGCATCGGCGGCCATTTTAAGGTTTATGTAGGCACCTTTTTTTGTAGGTATTTCCTGTCCATATTAGTTAGTATGTCTATGGTATTCACTAGCCGACAGTTAGTCAAGGCCAACGGATATCAGAAAGGTCGCTTGATGGCAGACCTTCAACAGGTCTGGCTACTAGAAAGTTTAGTGACTCGTGCATGTCCGGAGATATCGCACTATGTTGCAAGTATCCGAAGCGACGGCTTGTTAAAATGTCGCATAGTCTAGTGAACATTATCTCCTCACCTCACTGACGTATATGTATTACGTAAATAGCGACGCCACGCTACGTTTTATAAAATGTTCATTAGTAGAGAATAAAAACATTTTTGCATAAAAATACTACCATATCGCAAAAAATGGGAAAAGGAAAGACACCGACTTCCGAAAATAAAGTTATTTTTCACTTTGTTGTTTTTTATTTGGAAGTCGGTAGTATTTTTTTGCAAAAATGTTTTTTAGTTGTACCTACCTAATAGGCAAGTTGTTAAGTAAGGTACCTATAACGCCAGAATAGATTACCCGAATATCATGAAACTTGAACATAACCGGTGAAATGAGAGATCTGCGTACCCCTTTAGAGCGTTGCTGGCGTGATGTTATGTTATGAAATGGCATAAACAAAGAACAGACATGTGATTGCAGCAATCCCGAATGATTTACCGTTATTTTTCTGTTGTATATCTCCGAAGTCTCAGATCTTCACCAAATTAAAAACATACTCTTTCAAACCAAAAAAGAATTTTCAAAATCAGTCCACAATAGTCGGAGATATCGGTAAACATACATAAAGTCGAACATAGAACCTCCTCCTTTTTGGTAAGTTGGTTAACTTATAAATATTGTGCATATTCCGGTCGAGTTTCCAAAACAACGAGATGTTCATGACTAACATTGATAAGAATAGCACTATCTTAAAGATAAGGAATTTTCTTTGGAGTTTGACCTTCAAAACATCACAGTCTGTACGACAGTAAGCAGACAATGGAAAACTCTATTGGGAATCAGCTCCGTGCATTGGCCGCTCTCCGATTTCTAGTTGATTCGAGAGGATAAGGAAACATTTTATAAAAACACGCCAAGTGCGAGTCGGACTCGCGCACGAAGGGTTCCGTACCATTATCGCAAAAAACGGCAAAAAAATAAAGTTTGTTGTATGGGAGCCCCCTTAAATATTTATTTTGTTCTGTTTTTAGTATTTGTTGTTATAGCGGCAACAGAAATATACCATCTGTGAAAATTTCAGTTGTCTAGTTATCACGGTTCATGAGATACAGCCTGGTGAGTGACAGACAGACGGACAGACGGACAGACAGACGGACCGCGGAGTCTTAGTAATAGGGTCCCGTTTTTACCCTTTGGGTACGGAACCCTAAAAACAAAGCAATAATAATTTAAAGGGAAAATTCAAATCGCTATGACGAGACGTAATATGTAGATGAAGGCCTACATTAAATTTGTATTTAAACTGATCAAAACATGTTATGAAGGCTCAATTTGTTTACAGAACCTTCACACTGTGATTGAAATGAGCATGTTTACGATTGGCGACAAAACATAAGCTTTAAAACCAAAAGACATGTAGGTACAGTCACCGGCATTTACAAGTAACACACGAGCATTCAAAAACCTAGAAAGGAGGTACTGTTCTGAACCAAACGTTTCGTTCACTATTTGATATTTAATTGCAACACCATGTCAGTTGGCTGTCAGCGATTTGACAGCTTGGATTGACAACTGACACTTGACAAGATTCGAAAGAGAAAATTTGTAACGGACACACGGATAATTCGGGTTCTTGTGAAAATATATCTAATCGAGATGTGTTTCGCCCATTGTAATTGGTAATTGCGCCCGACGTTCGCAATCGGTGTTGTGGGGCGCCTGCGCAGTCGGTTTTGAATATATTTCACGCACATCGAAGTGCTTTTGCGGCAAACGTGCTGCCTGGTGGACGCCGGAGCCTTCGGCCCAGACAGCCGTCAGTTTATCCCTTATCGTCCTAATATTATATATATTCTCCTATCCCTAATCTCCCGACACGGCACGGTATTGATCGACCCCCAGGAGCCTACCGCAAGAATCTCAGGTAAGTGACTATAATAATACCGTCCAACCCTTGTGACACCTTACACCCGCAGTAGGAACCAGTATATCTCCCAATAAGGAACGAACCTCCTAGCTTTCCACTGCTGCGTTACGGCAGTTTCGTGGGGTACAGAAAGGATCCAGGAGTCCCAACGCTGCTATGGGCCCCAGCTTTGAGCTCCTGGCTTGGGACCCGAAGACCTGTATTTAACAGGTACATCTAGGTATTTGAATGCTCTAACACTTTTAGAAAAATCGGCATAACTATCTCCTTAGTAACATGAGGTTGCTATTCAATTATGTTCGTACACAACTGACCAACTATAAAATTGAAGCTGAATTGGCGAAGCAATTGAAAGTTATGACCTTCTCAATATACAGAACTATGAATATATCTACATTTATGTATAGAACGTCGAGAGTTCGAGACTTCTCAAAAGCAAAAAGAAATGACTCTTCTACGACGCAGCAATTAACACCGTTAATGGGTTACCTTTTCCAAAGAAAAATTACGCAATCTCACCAAAAACATGCATTTTATAGCATTAGAAATTATTTTCTTGCACTTAATCACAGATAATATAATACTAGCATACAGATGCCTCATCCCATGCAAAGAAACCGTGCCGACGTAACTAGCGTTTATCATCTGATTATACCGATTATTTTTTTGTAAATCGATCGCGTTCGGTTCCGTTCCACGGCGATAGATAGATCACCATCTATATCCGTGGATCGGAACGGAACGGAACCGAACGCGATCGATGTACAAAAAATTATCAGAATTATCGGTATAGTACGTCGGCACGGTTTCTTTGTATGGGATGGGACACCACTGAATTAAAATAATTTACCTGCAAATCAGGCTGATTCTGGAAAGCATCAGCCCAACATTGGATGAGGCTGAGAACCTTCTCTTGCACCACTGTTGGAGGGTCATTCTTGGGACCAATAAGTTTTACCTGCACAAAAAAAAAAAAAACCAAATGTCATAATTGTTTACATAGACAATTAAATTGTTCATTATGCTACAACCCTTCATTATTTTTTAAGCAAATACATTTGGCTTGTCAGGCTATGATTTCCCAAAAAGAAGAACTAGAATTAAATAAATCCTATGTGTAACTGTATTTTCCGTTATTATTTGTGTCTTTTTCTGTATATATATGAAGACACATATGCATTAATTAAACTAGTTTTGATAATATATGCACATACATTATGTGACACATTCGCCTCTAAGGCAAAACAAAAAAAACAAGTTATTAGTATAAGAAAATGTTCCGCTTGTGATCACAAAGTTCCATGAATTATTCCATCCATTCCAGATAAACTTAATACCCTAATACCTATGGAATATGAGCAGGGGGCAAATGCGCTACCTACTTGGGGCCTTTACTGGGCACTTTGGAACCAACGACATGCTCATGAAGATGGGTCTAATCGCGACACCCATGTGCAGGTTGTGTGGGGAACATACGGAATGCATGGAGCACCTTCTGTGCACATGCGATGCACTGGCTGGTAAGCGAATGAGTCTCCTACGGGTTAGATATCCAAAACCTGAAGACTATAGGCTCATATCTCCTAGACCGTTGCAAAACTCATGAAAAGAGTTTTCAACGAGATTGGGGAGGAGTAGGTTATCTAGGGGACCACAATAGATCCCAATGGGTCGAAGTGTCCGAGTTACTTCTCGACCCCTCTACAAGATAAGATAATACCCCACCTATATTTCCTGAAGGTTCAGGCGGAGGAAAGTAAAGTTTCAAGTCACACGTAATTTGACGACAAACCACGGCGCTTGAGACTACAAGACCAATCAAAGACCCTTTACAAATCCATTTTTGTTTTTACAAATTTGTTTCAACCAGCTCTTTTCCCGCGGCTTTGCTCTCGTGGCACACCCACAAAACCTGTTGATGTTTTCGGGATAAAAAGTAGCCTATGTCACTCAGAAATAATGTAGCTTTCCATAGGTGAAAGTTTTAAAATCGGTAAAGTAGTTTTTGAGTTTATCCATTACAAACAAACTTAAAAACACTAAACTAAACTACTTTTTTTATTAGCCTATACTGTCCCAGTGCTGGGCAGGCTTCCCCCAAATCTTTCCAAATCCAATCGTTAGCCACATGAACAGATATCGCTGAGCAATAGTCTTCACAAACTGGGTGCCAGAGGACGGCTTAGATGCCCCCTGTATAGGCTGGTCTGAGATGGCTCAGCAAAAGAATATTTGGCAGGATTGAAAACATACATATTATCAAAAACTTTATTAAAAAAAGAAGGTTCTTAAATAAACATTAAAAAGAACAACAGATTAGATATTAATGACCAACATTTAATGAAACAAGTTTTAGGATCTAATATAAAACAAGAATATTATTGACATTTCTAGGAACTAGAATAAAAACGGTTTCAATAGCTGTTAAGATAATACTAGTGCCTTGCAGGTGGTGTTCTTATTTTCTGTCTAACCCCATTGGAAAAAGGCGTTAGTTTATTTATGTAGTGACATGGGCGTACCCAGCATTTGCTTCGGGGTAGGGCAAACGCAACACTTCAGACACGGACTAAGCCTGTCGGGGATTCAGGGCAGCAAAACCAACCAGGGCTTAATGGGATAAGCAAGAGAATTTTTCACACTAATCTGATAGTTAGTTCTCTTGTACAGTAAATTTTTAGTTTAGAGTCAGGATGAATGGTAGGGGAAGCCCCATCTGCCTCACCGTGAGTTCACCCATGGTAATAAACACTTACATGCCTAAATCATCATAATGATTTATACAGCATCAAAACTTTATCTTATAATATGTATGGACATACATAGATTTATCTAATCTAATTACCTTTAAACAATCAATTCTTGTATATCCATACTAATATTATAAATTCGAAAGTAACTCTGTCTGTCTGTTACCTTTTCACGCCTAAAAAACTGAACGGAATTCGATGAAATTTGGCAAGGGGATAGATGGCATGCTGAGGAAGGACATAGGCTAAATATAGTTTAAAAAAAAATTGTCGCTATGGTAGGGAGGGTAGGTAGGTAGGATATTTAGGTAGGTATGTATTGTAGGGTAGGTAGGTAGGATAGGGTAGGGTTGGTAGGTAGGTAGGTAGGGTATTTAGATAGGTGGGTAGGTAGGTAGGATAGGTTAAGGTAGGGTAGGTAGGTAGCCAGTTGACTAGTATGTATAATATAATATGAATCTCGGTAACGGCTCCAACGATTTTCATGAAATTTGTATGCAGGGGGCTTTGGGGGCGATAAAGCGATCTAGCTAGGTTAAATTTTTAGAAAACATCGTTTTCTCTATTTTCACCAGTGCAGAGCTAGGTCGCCCAGGTACTAATTATAATACATGAACCATCATTAGTAGTAATGAACGCAGTCTCATTTTGCATAACATTGCATGCATAACACATGCATATATTATTATGAGGTAGGTTAGGACTTATGAATCATAATAAGCAAATGAGTAATGAGAAGGAAACAGATGAATATATTATATAGATGACTATAGTATGAAATATAGTCAATATTTAATAAGATTGTTGAACATTGTAATGAATATCTAAAAGCATTATTTCCATGTAGTATTCAGTATTTAAAAAGTAGATATTTTCAGAATAATCAGCATGTAACATTCCCACTGTTGGAAAACGGGTCTGCTTTCTGAGACACAGAGAGTGGGCCATACACCATGCAAGCCAAGCAAATTAGTGGATTAGAAATAGACAATCATACCAAACATTTTGCTGACAGATACAAAATCTAATACAGATTTATCTATACTAATATTATAAAGAGGAAAGATTTGTATGTTTATATTTTAGTATGTAACAAATAAACTTAAAAACTACTGGACCGATTCCAAAAATTCTTTCACCGTTGGGAAGCTACACTATCCCTGGTTGACATAGGCTACTTTTTATCCCTGTTTTCCCACGGGAACTACGCGGAACTACTTCGAGATATAAATAAAAAAAATATATTTTTTATTTATATCTAGAACAGGAAAAGACACGTAAAAAATTATGTTTTCCCCTGGAGGTAGGTAAATATTAATTTTCATAAGTTTTTGTCACTGATTTTAATGAATAAGGGTCCAACTTTACCTACATGATTGACATCCACCAACCAGCAATGGAACCGCATAGATTAAGGCCTCTCACAGAGTGGAAGTCTGTGTCCCAGCAGTGGGAACATTAAAAGCTTGATAATGATGACATGATTGACAAAATGATTTAGGATAAAAATTTACTAGCCAAAATCTACTCAATTATTTTTATTTACTAGCGTCAGTGGTACCCATACAAAGAAACTGTCCTGACGTACTGTACTAATTATTTGATTTATCTATCAATATAGATTGATTATTAGATGGTAATTTATCTATCACCGTGGAATGGAAACCGAACATGATCGATTTACAAAATAAATCAGTATAATCAGATGACAAAACGCTAGTTACGTAGCACGGTTTCTTTGTATGGGATGAGGCATCTGTATTCTAGTATTATATTATCTGTGCTAGTGTGTTTACACTATTATTTTCTAATAAGTCTTGGATTAAAATCATATCAAAGCAAGGTATTATTGAAGATTAACCTTCAAGAGATAAATTAATTTTAACAGGAACTAACAGAGATATCAACTGAGTCAGTGACTCAAACAGACACATTAATATTATATCACTAGTTTAACAATTATCCATGTTTATCTACTAAACTAAGGTGTTACATTTATGTTATAATGATGAGATGAGACTGATATCTTGATAAGTTCACAATATTCTGCTAACAGCTAGTTAGCATTCATTTAGATAAGAGATATTTCAAGTCTAAACCACTGAACGGAATTCAATAAAATTTGGCAAGGATATAGATGGCATCCTGAGAAAAGACATAGGCCACATAAAAAAAAAATATAAATAAAAATTTAGGATAGAGTAGGTAGGTTAGGGTAGGTATGGTAGAATAGGTAGGGTAGATAGGTAGGGTAGGTAAGTAGAGTAGGCAGCATTGGTAGGTAGAGTAGGCATGGTAGGTGGGTACGGTAGGTAGGTAGGTAGGAAGGATATATCGGTAGGTAGGATAGGTAGGGTAGAGGTAGGTAGGTAGCCAATTGACAGGAGCGAAGACGCAGAGTACAGCTAGTAGGCATTATTCAGAAAAAAAATCCAGTCTGAATCTAATAAGAAAATTATATTTTACTGGTGAAATGTCGATGCACTGCTTAATCCTCTGCCTATACCTCTTCAGAAGGCAAAAGCTTATTGGTTTAAAACTGTAGACAGCTACTTTCTATCACCTTGTAAAAATGTTATTGGCCTTTTAAGATATAAAATCTTAGTCACACTTATCAGATGCATACATTGTAACCAACAGATTTTATGATAAGGCACTATTTTGTATTTGTCTTGTTTTGATGTGGCTACTACTGATTGTGATAATGATAAAAAATTATGCTACTTTTATTATGACCATAAAAGCAAAGAGATAATCAAAGTGCTTACCAATTCAGAAATGAACTCCTTGTTGCAAGCCAGAACATGAAAAGATTTTCCACAGTTCTTCACACAGGTTTCAAGAACAGTAAGAGTGTACATGACAACTGTGTAGTTCTTTCCAGCACTCTGTGTCAATCTCTTTCTAATAGCCTTTATGGCATCTTTGGGCCCGTCAGTGCTGCTGTTCACAATATCACATATTTCCATATTAAGACCCCAGTTTTCCGACGGCAAGGATCCATCTGTAGCTTGTTCTGGAATAATATTTCACTTATCGCATATTAAAAGGGTCAAAGTAATTAACACCTACTTCGTAATAAACGGCGCACAAAAATAATATGACTACAGCAATATACACAAAGTACTATCAATAAAATTGCCTAACATTTAGTTACCGTGACACCACAACAAAGAGAAATTGAGATCTTCTAGTGCGCAACAAAAAGAAATAGAACATAGGGTACCGTATCTTAATATTTTGTAAAGTCATGATGAGCAAAAAATATATACATAGTATTCTCACCTATTTTTTGACCCACCGGCGTAGAAAAGGGATTTCCTACACCAAAGAAAGACATCTTTGGAAATTAATCGAGTATTTATCAAAATGATTTCACCGATTTCACTTGTCACCAAAAACTCAATTTCACAGATAAAAAATACGCGCAGCTGTCAACTTTTACAAACATTCGTTCGGAAATAATAAAAGAAATTGATACCTCAGAACATACGCATATTTTATTTTTCACAATTCTTTAAATATAAGTGTATTATATAAAAATGGTTTGTAATAAATAAAAAGTTTATTTTATTTTCTCAAAACAGTACGGACCAATAATATATAATAGCATGATCATTATTATCAGCTTATTAATGTTCCCACAGCTGGGACACAGGCCTACCTCCTGTGGGAGAGGGAATGGGCATTAATCACTGACCTCTATTATACAAGTACGCTGGACTAAACATACTATAAAAAATGACAGTTGATTTTTGTGCTGATTCAAAGCGCCCCGCTCGAGCGTATCAGGAACTAAAATTGACACATTTAGAGATAGGACACTACCGATATTTCTAAAAATTTGGTAATACTAATATATTTGACTGGAAATATTATAATATTGTAACTAATATATCAGTATTAGTGATGTTTTTAAATTACACTAATATCAAAATAGTAGTCTTGGCAAGGCGTATCACTCATCTACTGTATTGAATTCTCGTAGTATGTTGGAACTAAATATCTCATATTGGTATTGGTGATGAATATTATATGAATGCCTAATAATCAGTTATAATATGTTCAATAGCAATGTGTAATACTAAATTCTGGCATCATGATCATGATCATCCACGGCCCGACTTCGCCCACTGCTGAGCACAGGCCTCTCTCTTGTACCAATCACTACGTTCCTGAACCTGGAATTAATTCTGGAACAATATCATGATAATTATAATTTTATTAACGTAAGTTTTGAAGTCAAACAATTTATTATCTGCATCTGAAACAGAGCTGAAAACTGATTTCAGCGGGGGTAGGGTCATCTCGATAACTTATTTTCATTACTTTATTAAATATATATATTTATTTAGGTATGTATCATATAATATATGTATATATGTGCATGTTAAGCAATTAAAAATATATTTTGTTGTTAAATTGTTGCCACGATTTAAACAATGCACCTGTCATGTTATCTCTTCACCACCCTTGGTTGACTGGTAGAGAATGCCTAAGGCATTAAGTCCGCCATTGTACCTTTTTGCATGAAGTTTAAATAAATAAATATAAGTCTTCACCTTGCTGGAATGCGATGTCACTCTTATTTGCACCTTAACACTACAGAGACAAGATCTCAGCGATGAGAGCGAGAAATACGTCCGTTGTAAATGATTATCCATCTCATTTATTATTATTATTATATAAATGATGTTCCCTTCACAAATCCGTTGGGCGTATAACTAGAGTACTTGAGCGAGGAGATACTTGCTCAAATGTGATAGTTTTTAGGATAAGTTGTTAGCCTAACCCCATATTTGAATCTCACTGATCTGACAGTAATGCGCTATAACTTTACTAGCACGCTATCCACTAGTTTATAGCTTGTAATCTGACTGAAAATATTTTTTTGTAACCTTTACAGCAATTATTCTATTACTTAAAATTTATCATAATAAAAATAACTGTTTTTTTTCTCTCTTACGTATTAAATTATTCTCACGATCGATAAAACCCATAAAAGTATTTTACCGAAAGCTGTGTCCCATCTCTAATATTAGTTCCATGCGACTCTCACGTTAATTCACGTTGCTATTAGCGCCAAAATGGCGATAATCAAATGTCTTCATTTTGTCATCAACAATATGAAGTCCAGTGTACAATGTATGATAGAGGTCAGTGGCATTAATCCACCACGCGGGCCCAGGGCGAGTTGGTGGATGTCACATGTAATAGTTTATACTCAAAGCAAATTCATGATTGTTTCTGAACTTGGTTTGGCTGTGGGTGTGGATTGGCGGCAAAATTAAAAATAAGCTCATTTCACAATTTTCAGTTTCACAAGTTCTTTTAATTACCCAGCTGCAAGGAAAGGGTTATGTTTTTCGCGCGTATCTTGTTTTATTTATTATCTTCCTTTTGGTCTTTGCTGCAGTAGGGTAGTAGAAAGGGCAATTCCAGATTGAATCTATTACTGTAAGAATCTGGATATAATTTAGTGAAAATCCATTATTTATGTAAATAGAATAAACGCGGCTTTGTTCTCTTTAAGGAATATAGTTACCAAAAAAAGTAGGTTCTCTGTGTAGTTACCCGAGAGTTTGTATTAATTTATACAAACTCTCTGGTAGTTACCATAGCAACGTCATGTACAGAAATATTTTTCTTGTTCCCTTGCTGAATTGTGCTGAATAAAGCACAGAGAACATTATATATTGGAATAAAATAACATTATAAATATTTACCAAATCAATCATTCACAATGTCACAAACACAGGTCGCACAGAAGAGAAATCTAAATAGCCTTATCATTCACCCAAATATAGAACCGGGTGTAATAGATAATGCTATGCTCATACGATGTATTTTGGAAAACGGTAAGTAAGGAAAGCTAGCTTAACTTTCTGTTCAATATATTCACCAGAAGCTTGTAGGTAATTGAGATAACACGGGCTAAAGGATATACCTGCCTATCACTTAACCCGTTTCCCCTATCATAGCCCGTTTTGACTAACACAAGAAAACACCTAAAAAAAAGGCCTACAATTATTGAACTGTAGGTTTGTCAACGCCACCCTCGAGACGGGGGGCCTCAGTAGCCGTGGCTTGGTCACCTAGGATGAAGTGAAGAGGAACCCGAGGAGGGGCCTCTCTTCAGGGCCGTCGACGTAGAGGCCAACAAGTAGGTTGCGGTGCCGCTTGAGCGACATTGCATCTGAGACGGGCCGCGATGGAAGACATCGCGGCTGAGGGTTTAAGGCCGCGGCGGGAGAGGAATGCCGTCAACGCCACCGTCTGATGGCGGACGCGGTTAGGCCGCAGGGGAGCAGGAGTGTCGGTATAGCGTTGGCCGCTCTCCCTATCCCCAGCGGCCGAAAACTAGTAGGTGACGGGCCACTGACCTGTCTCGTCACAGGAGGACCAAGGCTATACACGGGGTCGTCTGGCGCCCATGTACTGGTTTAGTTCCTGGGGTGGTCTGGTCACGGCGTGCAATGTATTCTGTACTCCCTAGAGGAGGGTCCGGAAACGGACAGCCGCGGCGGGTTCACGGACGAGTGCTAACTCGTGCCCGTGTACCCGCCATAAGCGGCACAGGAGGATACCGTGTAGTTTGAATGGTTTGGAGTCCCACATAACTGCGCTATCTCTGCGTGGTAGCGCAGTATCCATAAGCATCAACAAAACAAAAAAAAATTGTCAGTTCCTCCAATAGTGCGCTTCTGTTTAGGCACTCATTCAGAAGTGTCTAGTGTTAGTGAAAAAGGGAAAGCGGTAATGGAAGTCAGATTCCAAGTAGGTCAGATTCCATGTACGTCATTTTCCAGCTAGGACATTTCCCAACTAGGTCAGATTTTGAGTTAGTAATGGTTTCTGGTACACTTACTCACATTATATTCATCGCCAAATGTCTGCGAGATTGGCACGGACTCTAGGGTATTCGATTGGTATGATATGTAGGTTAGACCTGTACTTAGATGATAGATCAAGTCCAAATCTTGAATTCAGGTCCAACTGAAGAGGCTGGCAGACTTTTCGCCGAAGAAGGAGTACATCTAGATGAGGCGGTAGAAGTAAGACTAGAGTTCCAGAAAATTCTGCGCATAGACCATCTTTGGATGCTAAAATCTTTAACAAAGCTAACTTTAGCCCACAATTTGATCGAGAGGATTGAAAACTTGGAACTGCTGACAGGACTCAATGAACTAGATTTGTCTTTCAATAAAATCGAGAAAATAGAAAATTTAGAAGCGCTAGTCAATATAGAGATTCTGACATTATTTCATAATAAAATACGGAAATTGGAAAACCTGGACATGCAGCAAAAACTTCTTGTCTTCAGCATTGGAGATAATAAGATCGAAGATTACAAGGAGGTTGGTAAATTTATTATAACACTAGCTTCTGCCAACGACTTCGCCTGCGTGATAGTCGAAAATTATCCCGAAGAACATATTCCTCCTTAAATTTACATTTCTGTGCCAAATTTATCCAGATCCGTCCAGCCGTTTGAGCGTGAAGAAATAACAAACATACAAACACACACACTCACAAACTTTCGCCTTTATAATAATAGTGTGATGGGTTTATTTACCTTATACCTATCAAAGTAAAAACAGACCGTACCCTGACCAAAACACCGCCGTGAACATTCCTAGTGCCCTAGCGCCACACTGGTAGCGCATGAGTTACACCCAGATTTTAGAATACAATCTTTATAAAAACGTAATTTGGTCTTTTAAAAAAAAAAACTTACAATATTTTCGTTACCTATTTAATTGTCTATCCATTATTGTTAGTACATATATTAATTAATGAACACTTTACGAGGAGATGCATGCTATCAATAATTATTTCTCATTTTTATGGTTTTGTTGGAAGGATATTAGTGAAACATATAATTCATTAAAAAAAAACTACCATTTTGGAATCAATAATATGTAGAATTTTTATGTAGGTATTTTTATTAGTTAATATTTGTTTTTAAATAACGAGTAGATAGCTCCTAAAAACTGCACGATAAACGTCTAGCGCGGCGTTTTGCTCGGAGTAGCGCCTTAACCCAATTAGGTATATTGGGTACTAAATACATATTTTCCTCTAGCTACGAACTTCCATACCGCGAACTTTTGGATCTCCCCTAGTAGCTAAACTAGCTAGTTCTATTACAATTTTCATTATTATTTGTCTACCGGAAGTAGGTACTGGCCCGTTATGGCAAAGCACAGACATTAGTGGAAAAAGGAGAGGGATGCCTTTGTCCACTATTGGGACAGAATGGGCTAAATATTATATAGTTACTAATAGTTAGGTAAATTTAAATAGATTATTTTTATTGAAATTACAAAATCTTGACGTAGTTAAACAATATAATTTAATCTTTACCAAGTCACAGGGAGAGGAGCAGTGGCGGCCCAGTGGTAACGGCTGCGACTTACAAGTTGTAGGTCGTGGGTTCGAACCCAGGCAGACGCTTCTTGGTGTAAATTATTTCATCATCTCTACTCTCAAAACATCGTAAGAAACCGGCATGTCCTAAAAAACAAATCAAATTCGAAGACATGTGACATCCACGAACGAGGAGCTCGTGGCTAAATAATAATAGCCGCACGGGTCGATCTTCAAGGTTAAGCAACGCTTGACGAGGTCGGTCCGTGGATGGGTGACCATTTCAACATACCGAGTTTCCTCCGTGCCTCGGTGCGCACGTTAAGCCGTTGGTCCCGGCTGTCATTTGAAGATCTTTGACAGTCGTTACGAGTACTGAAAGCTTGAGATCTGACACCAGTCTTGCCAAGGGGTACCGTGTTACCCAGTTACTGGGTTGTGGAGGTCAGATAAGCAGTCGCTCCATGTAAAACACTGGTACACAGCTGAATCCGGTAAGACTGGAAGCCGACCCCAACATAATTGGGAAAAGGCAAGGCAGATTGATTGAGGTGACATCCACCAACCTGCACTGGGCCCGCGTGGTGGATTATGGGCCATACCCTCTCTCACAGAGTGGAGGCCTGAGTCCCAGCAGAGGGAACATTAAAAGGCTTATGATGACCAAGTCACATAATATGATACTACAGACCAAGTTATGATCTATTCTATCACCAGTTAACCTTTTCCCAGATGGCGTACCTTCGCAGATTTCGGATGTTGCGCTCAGTAAGCTTCAAAGGGAACCCCTGCTGCGATGATGCCATGTCCTACCAATTCCTCAGGGCAGCTCTAACCAGGGTCACCTACCTCGACTATAAGATCGTTACTAACGACGAGAGGGAGAATGGGATAGCTGTGTTCAGGTGGGTAGTCAAGCAACTCAAGAAGAAGAAATTGAAGTGCAGAAATTTCTCATTTTTAAAGCCGCACTACGGTTGTTTGCATTGTTTCTAATATATATATGAAGCATATACATATACAAACATGAGGCTAGCTATAGATCTACCTACCAACCGCTTAGCCGAAACGGTGCCCAAACCGGTGGGGAAAATGCCCAACATGAGAAGGCAATATTCTTGAAACTATTGAAATAATTAAATTGACCGGACTTTCTGAATAATGCCCATCACTTATTGGGCAGGGTAATAAAAAGATATGTTTTATTAATTTATTTCAATGTTTAGTTAGTTTATTAATTTTTTTACGCAATAGTTAACCGGCGAACCAATAGCAGCGCGAGCCGAGCGGGCCGACGAACCATTTTTTTACGCAATAGTTAACCGGCGAACCAATAGCAGCGCGAGCCGAGCGGGCCGACGAACCGTGTATTCCCGATCGTCACACTGACTTCGTCCCTCTGGTGGGACCGGAGACGAACGGGCATACCTACGTTATTATTTTTCTTTTTGTTTGGCTCGCGCTTGACTACTGTCTCACCTGATTGCAGGTGAATCACGCTTGCCTAGAATTTTTATCCTATTCACTCAGTGGGACGATCGGCAATACACGGTTCCTTGCTACTGGCGCGTGCGGTTCACTCAATACCTACCTTATGTCTAGGGAATTATTATTGGTCCTCACGGTTTCGAGTTTTCAATATTAACAAAAAAAAAATTGTTTTGATTTTATCTTTACAAATCGATACCTACTATTTCATGCACCGGATCAACCCTTCACGGGATTAAATCATTCCGGTTAGGGTCATTAAGCCGTCTATGGAACTGGGCCCACATCTCTTTGTTAATCGAATCGTTTTAATCTTGCGATTGTCACTGGGTACATTAAAATTAGGCAGGTGGGTAGGTGGGTAACATAAACAAGAAGAAAATCATGATGTGCAGTGCAGTTGGAGGATACATCTGGTTTTGGTCAGCCAGCTTGCGGTTATTGTCTTGGGAGACTTGTATCTACTTACGTATCGATACTAAACTGTAAAGAATATATTTTATGTGTCAAAAATTATTTCAATATTATTGGCGCTGGCATTTCATCCGGCGCGCCTGTTGCCCTGGCGCTTGTGTGCGCCGCACACTTCGCACACAGGGGCGGCTCGACCAAGTCAACATCTATCCAAAAAAAAAGAGATGTGGGTCCAGTTTTCCATTATAAATATTTAAAACTGGGCCCTGCAGCCTTAGTGCGTAATGAATTCGGCAAGGCCTAGGCCAAAGAGTATGAAAATTCGTCTAATCACATGCGAGATGAAAGAGGCGATGTGGATATCCGTCTATGTGATTGGTCGATTTTTCATTCTCTGGCCGGGCTGCTGGTCCCAGTTCAATAGGCGGCCGAATGACACGTAACCCATCAATCATTCGCCCGCTGACCAGTGTTTCTTTCAGGAACTACTCTAACTGAATAGCCTACTGCCCCCCCGGGGCGTTTGGAACTTAATCAATAGCAATAGGTTGCCGCTCGCTCACTTTCGCGCTTCTACAGTAAATAAACATGTATTCGCGACGAATATCCCTACAATTTGTCAAATTATTTAAACCTGGTATCATTTTGGAGCTGGCAACCTTTTATTGACGTGAAGTGGCACTTAGTCAGCCAATCAGGAATTGAGTAGTGCATGACATATTAAATTAGCCAATCAGAAACCAGAAGAGGCCCTAGAAAGAACGACACACTTTCGAGAAAATTGCTATCCCTTTTCCTCTAACGCTATCCCATAAGGCTCTTCCACTCTTAACAGCTGTTTATAGATAGTAATATCGCGAAACTTGTAGAATGAAAATTATAGCTGTGTCCTTATCGTTACGTATACGAGAAAAACGCCACGAAGAATAGGATTTTTGTACAGAATATTATTCTTCGTGGCTTTTTCTTTGACAATTTTGGTTGAGCCTAAAGCATCTTTTATTCATTAAAATATTAATAATAATTCCAATTGATTTTAAATATAACTTTGTTTCCTTTATTTACTCCGCCCCCCCCCCAGATCTCTAAACCGCGCCCCCGGAAAATTTTGCCTGAAAGAAACACTGCCGCTGACGCGAGATACCTTCTCTTAAAAAATACCTACAATTCCAGAGGTGTCGTCCGAAAACTGGATGAAGCAGATGAAAAATCGGAACGTGAAAGAGTAGCCAAAGAGGAGTATGAGGCGAGGGTGAAGTTTTATGCAATGTCCTTTGTGGTATACCTCAGCGGACCTGAACTTTTAGAATCCATGTTTGAAAAAGACGGTGATGGTTTGACCCTGCTCAGCTTCGGAGGAGAGCTTGTAGCGTTTTTTGACCAGTAAGTATTCCTGCTATCCACGTCGATCTTTCTGAGCCTTTTGTCTGTAATGCATGTGTTAGAATCATGAATGGAACTCTATATAAAAGTATTGGTATCTACTAAGATAGCAAGCTTTGAATGTCAAGATAGTTGTTGGTTATTTACTGTGTATCAGAGTTCCAATGTGGTGTGTAAGGAAAGGGTTTTATGAATAAAAGCACAGAAAGATAAGACTAGGTGTTTATTTAAATAAGGCTTGTCAATTAATTCATATTTAGAAGTTAGAAGGCTCATTGAGCTTATCGCCCGTTCGCTAGACTAGTTCTCGTGGGGAAGAATGGCAACAAATCCCATGGAAGCTCTTTCATAGTATTTATCGGTATCTTTTACAACCACAAAGTATTTACAATATTATAGAATCAAAATAACAAGGATAAGGCAAAGGACATAGACTAGCCCTTAAATCAATTTAAAAAATAAAGGCCATAATATGATATAGATACAGTTTCAACACAGGTTCAGGTTGATGGCAATATTGGCAATAGCTCGCCCTCCATTTCATGGGACTTATACAGTGGAGAAATGTAGGTTTGCTATAAGTAAGTGAACCCCTCAGGGAATATAGTCATGATGGTAAGTTATATGTTGAACTATTACAGGTACAAAGAAAACTACGTAGAAACAATGGTTCATCTAGTCGAGTTCGCCCAAGAAGCGTACACCGACAGGGAGAATGAAATTGCGCTGTTCAAAGATTTAGTGGACAACGCTTTGGCGGATAGTGTCGCTGAAAGCAAAGAGTATGTATTAAAGCACCTTTTATATCTGAACTTCCTCACGATCATACACTATCCTGCAAAGGTCAAGCTGTACCTTCACAATCGATAACCCGTACACCTTAATCAGTACATAAATAAACCGACTTCAAATGCAAAAACCTAAAAAGTGTAAATTAACTTGCGTTTCGGAAATCGGTGTCATAAAACGAAAAAACAAGAGAGTTACGAACTAAAGACACAGACTTCCGAAACGAAAGTTATTTTGCACTTTTTAGTGTTTTGCTTTTCTCAAAAGAATGCAGGCCAATAAAAAATATTTTTATATTATACATTTAATATTAAAAGTTACAACAACATTGCTGGAGCGTTGTAATGTTCCAAATTCAAAAAACGCTCCTGCAATGGATTTGATCAACATTGCTGGAGCGTTGTAATGTTCCAAATTAAAAAAAACGCTTCAGCAATGGATTTGATTTTCTTTGTCCGTAAATTCGTTACATCGCGTGTTCTTTTTTCTAAAATAATGACAATATGTCCATGCATGTTTGAGAAAAATTATTTTGGACTTTTTTGCGTTTTGCTTTCGGAGTCTGTTTATATTTTAGTAACTTTTTTATTTCGCTCTTTTTGTTTAAGTAGGTACTCTAATATTAAAAACCGGAACACTAACTAACAGTAACAGGTACACTAACATTAAAAACATTATTTACTGGGTAAGGGTTCGGCAGGATTATTACGTATCTTGTGCAAGAGCAAAACGATCGCGATTTTTGCGCAATAATTGCTCTTCGATAGAAAGTTTTAGAGTTGTTGGCGGTTTTTTTTAAATAAGTGCATTTGACAAACAGCGAGCGATTAGCAAACGTTTGTGTAGCCATTCGTATGTCGAGCTAACTCCTGACACCCCCTATCTGTCAAGGTCCGCGCGGGCGATTTCGCGGTATCTGCGCGGCGTTTTTAAACGCCGATTTCTCGGAAGTTTTGTATGGGACCCATGTATGAAACTTATGTTGTTAGAATCGCTATGAAATAGGCTATCATATTTCAAAGGGATTTATCCACTTTTACCTTGTAATTTATTTGTAAATATTGTGTAAATTCAGTGTAAGGAAAATTTTCTCAGGTTTGTGTACACAAATAAAAAAATAAACCATTATTTCACAAAGTTTTTATTTTATTTACAGCAATACACCCTATTACACAATAATCAATAAAAATATCACACCTCCCCATACATTTTTTTCATCCCAAAAGCTTTACAAAATCACGCCGGAAAAAAAATTACCCGGCCGGCGGCACAAAAAATATGTATCTTTACACTTGAGTTCTGGGTACTGTGTAGACCAAGTGGCTTCAAATGCTATAGTATTACATAGTTTGGTACCCAATCTCATCACACACATAGTTTCAGCTGTTACAATTGTTTAGTTTACGAACAATGAGCCACAATACAAACACTTGAAAAAGAGCGATAAAAAAACGCTTTGTTTATTTTGCTCACAGAGCAAGTACTAATGCATTTATTTGTAATATTATTTCACAATCGTCATGCCAATAATATTTACTAATTGAAAAACACAACAAAAGGGCATGCTGCTAAATAAAAACATTACAAAAAACAATCACCAACATGCACTATTTTACGATAAAAACACAAGTACATGTGACACGGAATACAGAAAAAATGGATACGCCAACGATGTTGTCCCAACTGAACGGGAACTATGGAATGAATTAAAAATAACTCTAAAAATGACTCCAAATGAAAAATAACAAAACAAAACACAACCCACAAAATAAATAAACATTAGAAATATCCCACTCAAACAACTACTGAACAACTAGTGAAATGTCCTATCCATTTTTTCATCATCCGTGTCACGACACAAAAACTCGGGGTCGATCAGTATTGTTTTTAATTAAAATCAAACTAAATGCATTGTTTATATTCTGGATTAGCGTAAAATTGGTAATAACGGCAGTTTGATGAGTATTAGCAGAATTAATATTCACAAACAAAGAAAAAAACAATCACAACAAAAGAATGCCGGCAGCTCTTTGCAGAAATACGAATTTCTGCTGGAATATACACCAAATACAAAAGAAAACTTTTAAAAACAGTTCAACACTTACCGATTCATGTTTTCCAACACCACACTACAAAAATCACCTTGAATTTAATTAATAAAACAATATTTAACGAAAAAAAACAAAACATTTACGCGAACGAAATGGCGACCGTAGTAACACTATTTTCAGAAATAAATATGACGCTCCCGACAGGATCCAAAGACCACCGGGGTGTTTTTTTTTCACGCTTGTCTATTAAACTAAAAGGTGAAATAGGGATGCACCACTACAACACAGTTTAGTAACAAAAATATGGAAAAAGTAAGTACCGGCAAAATATACCCGAATGGGTATGGGTGCAGATACCAACACAAAAAAATACCCGTTTGGGCATTTTGGCAGACAACTGGGTAGGACCTACACTGCAGGTAATGCCGACTTATAATGACATAAAGCGTTTGATCGCTATCGTTTTGCTCTACAAAAGATACATAATAAGCCTGCCGGTTAGCGCTTTTTTTTTAGTTATCCTATAGATCCCAGATTCGCATAAGAAAAATAAATGTAGGTAGAGAAGACGGGGTAAATTAAAAACTCGCTATAATGTGTTAATAGAGTGCTAGAAGAATTCGAAATCAAGAAGAAAAGGATTATGGATCAGGTGAACGAGGTAAGCAAAGAGTACACAGCAAAGCAGATAACCCTTGAAGATATGGAACAGATACTGGTGGAAATGGGGGAAACATTCCATGAGATGCTGTACGAATTATGGAAGAGTCTCATGACACTGGAGATGCATCTGTTTGAACAGTGCGAGGTATGTAAATCGCTGGCATCTTGTATTTACTTAAACTCCATTTGCGATAACATTAGACGTTTAAATTAGCCCATGTTACAGCCCGTTCAACCGATTTTGACTTCTATTGCGTTGGTGATACGACAAATGGTAGCTGTAGTAAGCAGTTGGTTTTGGTAACAGGTTTATGCTTTTTATGTCATCCTTATATTTACGGGCTAGAACTCAAAATCGGTTGAACGGACTGTAAAAAGATTTGGAAAATGGAGTATAGTCATGTTGATTAAAAGCCCTTTTCTAAAAGAAAACCGTGCAAGGTTATAAACCGCGATTTTATACAGAACTTTCAGTACCTATGGTCCTCGGTTCCCGCCATAAACGGCACAGGAGGACACTGTAGAGTTTTAGTGCGCGTATGGTAGCGCATTATGCATTATAACAAGCAAAAAAAAAAACAAAATTAACTATGGTCCTACTTTTTTTTTTTTTTTTTCTTTTATATATTTGTTCCTAACGGAACAGGCTAAGATCTGAGACCATGCTGCCTAATCATCAGTTAGTATTTGTATTCTTTAGTATGCTTGAGAATGCGGATGTAACACATTCTAATGTTTCTTGGAGCATTTGGCAGCAAATTGCATCGAGTCAGTCTTCCCAGTAGCTTTGCAGAGGTAGTCAATACTACAATAAAATACTCCGCTCCACTATCCCGAGATCGCTTCTGTTAACGTTTTTACATATTGTCCAGTTGCGTAGACAGTTGAGACACAAAACTACACCAATTTTATATCACAATATCCACTATAAATCAATTTGCAAATAATATTAACAGCCGCTGAACTGCACTCGAAAAAATCCCGCCAAAAACTCACTATGGTCCTCCTTCATCGTAAGACAGATACAAAGAAATTAAAAGAAAAAATTGGCGGTTTAATAATCTATGATTTGTTAATTTTTACTAAGCTAGTGCCTACTAATATTATGAACAACCTATCATGTCGTGGTGGCCCAGTGGCTGTAGACCTCGCCTCTCGTGCTTGAGGTCGTGGGTTGTAATCTGGGCACCAATGTGACGTTTTTAATTCATATGTAGGTAACTTTCGTTTCGGTTGTCTTTATTTAGTACTGATTGCTTTTTTTTTTCGTTTTTCGACACCTGTTTTGCTTTTGGAGTCGGTTAATATTTTTGTTAAGTTTTTATTTCTCTCTTTTTAGTTTTAGTTCTCTATCATCAAGAATCGACTTTAAAAGCAAAACACAAAAAAGTGCAAAATAACTACTTAACCACTAAGTTAAGTAATAAGTTTTTGCTCCATTGGTGTAATTGCTGTAAGGCGTTCCAGTTCGAGGATAAAATAATAAATAATTAACACAAAAGTTTGCATGGTTTGTCAGTCAATTACTCCAGAAGAGCTTAACGGATCTAAATGCCAATATGGCACAGGGACAGATTATAGCCCAGAACTTTTTATCCCGGTATACCTAATATTCTCCGGAAGGCCATGGTTGAACGCTTGAACCTGTCCTTAAAGGCGGTCTCCGAATGGGGTGATGCCAATCTGCGGGTTAGTTTCAATGCTGCTAAGACCCAGGCGTGTCTTTTTCCCGCTAAAAAGAGCCAATTCCACCCGGCTCCATCATTCCGAGGTGTGACCGTGCCGTTAACGGACCATCTCGAACTTCTCGGTGTTACATTGACATCGACCCTCAACTTCGGTCCATTAATTGAGGCGAAAGCTCAGTTAGCTGCAAAAAGATGGGGATTCTTGCAAAGGTGAGACGGATCTTCATGCCTGAACAGCTGCTCAACTTGTATAAAGCGCAAGTTCGGTCATGCATGGAGTACTGCTCTCACCTCTGGGATGGATCTGCCAAATACCAGCTTGATGCACTTAAGTCGATTGACAGACGGGCCAAAAGGCTTATTGGCAACGATGCATTGGTCGCCTCAAAGCTCCAGAGCCTCGAACATCGACGCCGAGTTGTCAGCCTGCAGTTTTTTTTATCGGTTACATTTTGGGGAGTGTGTGACGGAACTGCACAATTTGATTTCGCCTAGCCCTTTCCATCATCGGACTACAAGTCGTAAGGCCATGCGCCATCAGTACATGGTGGACATCCCTCCCATATGCACAAAGAGTTTTGCTAATACTTTCATTGTACGCACAGCTAAAGAGTGGAACTTCCTTCCGGAGTCTTTGTTCCCTGATAGCTACAACCAGACCCCAAGGTTGGTTGAGTCAAGAGTGAATAGGTTTCTTCTAGGCAATCGTGCTTCACCGTAGACCACATCATCGCTTAACATCAGGCGAGATAGTGGTCAAACGCGAGCTAAAAGAAAAAAAAAAAAAAACCCTCGGTATAATAAAAATCATTTACGTGGGCGAAGCCGCGGGCAGAAGCTACTTATTTATAATGGTTAGCAAGAATATTCTAACTATCTGTCGTCAAAGGTGAATGTCATGTGTGTGGCTACTCAAAAGTAGCCACAGTTATCTATTAACTTCTATCGTATTCTGAACGCAGGACTCCCGCGTCCAATTCGCAGTAAACATGACAGAGAAGGTAACCAAGCTGCTGGAAGTGTCCCGCAATGCTTTCGGTGCGTGGCGCGAACACGAAGGCGTGTGGTCGATGCGCCAGTTCGAAGTGTTATCCAAGCATCTTGGCAACAAAATCATGTTAGGGGACGCATCACCCGAGCTCTACAATGTGAGTAGAACGGTAGAACTATTAAAATTATGAACGTTTTAGCCTTCAGATAAATTGATGCCCTGGAACTAAATTCGAATTAATGTGACATACACCAACCCGAACTGTGCCTGCGTGGTTGATTACGACCCTCTCCCTTCCACAGACAGGAGACTTCTGTCCCCTCAGAAGTAGAACATTATAGTTCTCGCCAAATTTCTTGGCCGCCCTGAAGATGGCTACAATGGCTGCGAAGTAGTAAATGTCATACAAAAACAGCATCGCACCGTGCCTTGCGCATCGGAAAGCCAACTTTAGGGCGGCCAAGATGTTTGGTGAGTATTGCATGTACTTATAGGCAGATCATATGATGTGCATAACTCTAGCTTCCTCATAAGTGGTAGAATAATTCTGCCTATGCCAATATATAAGGCATAATAGCTGCAATCAAAGTTCCTAGTCTTAGTTTAGCATAAAAACTTCGTTAATATGTGTCGTTTAGTATGTGTTAGCTGGAATGACGTCACCCGAGCTTCCTCATTGAATACAGGCAAATCAGTGAGGTTAGGGTTTTGGACTATAGTCAGAAAAATAAGGCATAATAGCTGCACATGGAAGGAAAGAACTGAACGATAATACTTAAAAAGTGTTGAAACTACGATCAAAAAGCGGGTGTGTAAGCTGGAGTGACGTCACCCCAGCTGCCATGTCATATCTTCCGAACAAAAGAAGATATGACTACGTATTAAAGCTCAAAAATTAAGGCATATTAGCTGCCATTGGACATAAACGTGAAATCAGTCAGAATTAGAATGCGCAGTGGCCCTTTCATGTGTGCCCATTTCGTTTTAGAGAATTTGTTCCGCATAAATATATATACCGTATAAAAAATAAATCTACACAATGGTCACCTTAGGGATGTTTCCTTGATGCATATTAGGCTTAACACGCATTGCGATTTTTATTCACGCGAATTTTTGTAGTATTATTTCCATGCGTTTTTTTACCGCAATGCGTGCAGATTCATACAATTACATATTTCGCGCGAATCTAAAAATCGCAGTGCTTGCCAACTGATAAGCCGTAGCCCGTAAGGCAAGTCGTGTTGCCGAAAAACGCGGCGGGGATCTCATGTGAATAAAATGGTAAATTATTTGCCTAGCTTTCGGGAAATCTTCACTCCTCGTATCCTAACACCAGAACACCTATCAAATTGTTTCTTTTACCATAGGTAATGATGGACCGTGACGCGTTAATGAACCTACTGGCCGCATCAGCAGACAACCACATGCGGTTCATAGACGCGCGCGAAGACCTGCTCACGACGAGAGCTAACACCTGGCGCGATGATCTGGTGAAGGGAACAAATGAGTAAGTAATATTCACCCTTCTTTTCTGTTGTTATAAGGTCCACAATGACACAGACAAAAACACAAGTGATATAGAAAACACGGAGTAATATCCACATACACAAAATACCGTTCCCCACTTCCTGAATCCGCCCTTGTATCTCTAGCTTAGCTTGTGTAAGCCTTTTTTTACAGGAGATAGGAGGGTATAACTGCGATTTGAAAATAGAACCGCGTCAAGAGAATTTAGTGTCATGACTTGATCATTAACATAATAAAAAAAAGTGGAAAAAAAGTGGGTAGTCAAAATTCAAACAGCCAAATTTTATCTCTTAATTTTAAAATTTAATTAAAAATAGTAATAGTTTAAGAATATAGATATTAATGGTACATATTGGTAGCTAATCATCACAACCTGCCAGTCAAGTGTTTTCTATTTCTAAACTTAACTTCTTTTCTCACATTCTCACTATGGATGCAATCACGCGCACAATCACAGATATGAGCAATTTGTTCAGTGTAAGAATGGCAGAATTCGAAAAGGAGTTGCAAAAGACTCCGTGCACCACATCAATCACCACCACAGGTTTGGCAGCCGAGTTCCTGTCATTCCGAACTTTTATTGTTCAGGCGCTTGGTTCTCTCCAGCAGCAAGCTGCCATGTTAGCGCAGAGCCTCGACAACATGGAGATGCGTGGGCGGCGTAAGATACTGCTGTTGCACGGAGTGTCGGAGCGGCAAGACGAAGAGACTGCACAGGTGGTGGCTCAAGTTGTCACGCAGCGTCTGAAGCTCGACTTGGATGTATCTGGTATCAAAAGGTGTCACAGGATGGGGCGCAGCACATCTAACAAACCCCGACCGATCCTCTTCAAACTCCACGATGTTGCCCTCCGGGATAAGGTCTGGTTTAGCAAGACCAAGCTGAAGGGGTCTGGAATCACAATTTCGGAGTTCCTGACGAAAACCAGGCACAATGTCTTCATGGCGGCACGAAACAGATTTGGCGTGACTCAATGCTGGACCTCAGAAGGCACTGTGATCGTCCTTGACGCCAAGGGATCTCGACATCGAGTGACCTCCACTGCCGACCTTAATAGATTCGCGCAGCAGTCGGAACAGGTCTCTGGACAGCCCGGGCCGGGCATCGCTCAACCAGTCGCAGTCGAAAAGATCGCCACAGCAAAAGCCAAGCGTACTGTGGCCAGAAAGTGAAGTTCTCTGTTGTTTTTTCCCTTTTGATAGTCCAGGTATTTTTTGTTTACTATGTATGTTTTTCTGTGGGTAGGTATAATTAACTTTATTTGTCATCACCTCACATCTATTCCTATTTAATTTATTGTTTTTTTGTGTACCGTTTCTCTAATTGGTTTTCAATATCAATAATGTCAGATGACTTAATGTCACTGTCACTATCTGACAGGCTGACAGCTTAAATTTGCGTGGATGCGTTCGTCTCAAAATTATTTTAATTTCGCTCCGTTACACGATCTTATTTTTTATTTTTATAAACTTGTGCGTACGTATGTACGTTGTTTTATACCTGGACTACAAAATCACATTGAATTTTAATGTTTTATTTTCTTGTACTCTTATGTTAAACACAACTGGCAGGTGGACAGAAAATTGTTAACCGCATAGTTTATTATTGTTTTGTTAAGTATTTATTTATATTTTTTATTTTTATGCTCAGCCCTGGTTATAGCAGTGATTCTGATACGTGTTATTCGTTGGATAGTGATGACCTAAGCTTTGAGAGTGTTCCTTGTCTAGCCGACACTCTTGTTTCACTTTTTTCCGATGTCTCCAGGAACTTTAATGTAGTCCACATAAATGCCCAGAGTATTCCGGCCCACTTCCCCGATATGCTGGCAAGCTTTGACTGTAAGAATATTCATGCGATTCTTGTTTCTGAATCTTGGTTGAAGCCTTGTCTTCCATCTTCCTCCTACTCTCTTCCAGGTTTTAAGCTTATCAGGAATGATCGCGCGGTCGGTGGTGGTGGCGGTTTGGCCATTTATCTTCGTAATTACATTCCCTTTTCTATTGTTAACATGTCCACGCAGCCGCCCCCGCCGAACTCCGGTGAACATCTTTTCCTGGAAGTTGAACTGCATCATTCTAAGATTCTCCTTGGGGTGTATTACTGTCCTTCTCTTCGGATTAATTTCTTCTCTTCTTTCGAACGTATTTTGGAAGATTTAATTCCCTCTTACAGTCATAGCATTATAATGGGCGACTTTAATACATGTCTCCTTAAAAAAGATTTCCGCTCTTCTTCTCTTCGTCATGTTATTGAATCTGCCAATCTTTCTATTCTTGATCTTGGTGCCACTCACCGTTTTCCTAACTCTGTTCCCTCGCTTCTTGATCTTATTGTTGTCTCTTCCTTCGATCACGTCGCTAAACATGGTCAGTGTTCAGCAGACGCCTTTTCCTATCATGACCTAATTTACACTTCCTATAAAATTCGACCTCCTAAGCATAAGTTTAAAACTCTTCTGCTTCGTAATTTTGATGGCATGGATATTGCTCGCCTTCAGGAGGATGCTAGTAATATTGACTGGACGTCGCTGATTGCATCATCGTCCGTCGACGAACAAGTTGAAATCTTGTCTTCTACCCTCATTCAGCTTTACGACACACATGCACCTATTCGAGCCGTGAGAGTGAAACATCTTCCAGCGCCATGGTTAACTGATGAAATTAAAGTTTTAATAAACAAAAAAGCAGCTGCGAAATTTAGGTTTAAAATTCGGCCCAACAATGTTACCAAGGAAAAATACATCTCAATTAGAAATTATTGCAGCAAGGTGTGTAGGAACGCACAACGCCAACATATTCATAATTCAGTTCAAAACGGTGATCCAGCTAAGGTCTGGAAATTTCTTAAATCATTAGGTATCGGAAAAAAGTCTCATGACACGATTCCTAAAGACATGGACTTCAACTTACTTAACAATCATTTTTCTACTTCGCCCGTATTGGATGGGGCCACCAAAGCTACTACGCTTAATTATCTTTCAAATCTTCCGATACCTGATTATTCCCCTTTTGTTATAAGTCAATTCACTGCTTGTGATGTTAAAAAGAGTATTGTTTCGATTACATCCAACGCTGTTGGTAGTGACTGTGTCAGCCGTAAGATGATCATCCCCATCCTTGATTACATTCTTCCTGTCATTCTTTACATCCTCAACTTCTCTATTTCCAGTGGTGTCTTCCCACAAGCCTGGAAAGATGCCCAAATTATTCCTTTACCCAAAAAATCACATCCTGCATCATTCTCTGACTATCGTCCCATTTCTATTCTTTCTTTCCTATCTAAAGTCCTTGAAAAGCTTGTTCATCATCAGCTCAACACATTCCTTTCCAAACACAATCTTTTAAATCCTTTCCAATCTGGTTTTCGACGTGGCCACAGCACTACCTCAGCACTTGTGCACATCACGGACGATATCAGGTCAGGCATGGATGTGGGGAAGTTAACAGTACTTGCTCTGCTCGACTTTAGCAATGCTTTCAATACTGTTGACTTCGACATTTTGCTTGGCGTCCTATGCTCTTTTAACATATCTCCTCCGGTAATTGACTGGTTTCATAGTTATCTGTTTGGCCGTCGGCAGCGTATTTGCACTGATGAATCTTTCTCCTCTTGGTGTCAACTGTCTGCCGGTGTGCCTCAGGGTGGCGTTTTATCTCCTCTTCTCTTCGCACTCTTTATTAATGCTATCACTCAACGACTTTCTTCTTTCTACCACCTATATGCTGACGATCTTCAAATTTATACCCAAGCCCCTCTCGGTGAGTTATCTAAAGCCATTGAGACAATTAATACAGACCTGGCTCGAATAGGTGACTGGAGCAATGAGTTCGGGTTGACGATCAATCCAACGAAGACTCAAGTAACGGTTGTTGGCAGTTCCCGGACTGTCTCTAGGATTGACTGGTCGATACTTCCCCAGGTTTCTTTCAATAATACTATTATTCCTATAAATCATATTGTGAAGAACTTGGGGATTTATATCGACAGCAACCTTTCCTGGACCAAACAACTGCAGGAAGTCAGTCGAAAACTGTTTGCCTCTGCGGGTTCCCTGAGACGTCTTCGTAATTTTCTTCCCATCACCACTAAAATTGCGATAGCTCAATCTCTTCTTCTACCAATTCTAGACTATGCTGATGCCAGCTATCTTGATCTCACCCAAGACCAATTGGACAAGCTTGAGCGACTTCAAAATCTCTGTATCAGGTTCATATTTGGCTTGCGCAAGTATGATCACGTTTCCGAATTTCGTACTAAGCTCAAATGGCTTCCTATTCGCCTTCGCCGGAATGCCCATATACTTTCTTTGCTTTATAATGTGCTATTTAATCCTTTTACTCCTTTTTATCTCAAAGAACGCTTTCAGTTCCTCTGTGACACCCATTCTAGGTCCTTGAGATCATCGGAAAATCTAAAATTGAGTATTCGTACGCATTCCACTTCCTTCTTTGACAAATCTTTCACGATTCAAGCGGCTCGGTTGTGGAATGTATTACCTATTGAAGTGAGACGTGCTCAAACACTGCCAACGTTCAAGAAAATGGTGAAGGAGCATTACCTTTCACTATAAGTTTTATTCTTCTCCTTTCTCTGTTATATATTTGATATGTATTAGTATATTATGTAATATTGTATGTATGTATTGTATGTTATTAAGTCCAAGTAATATTTTTTTTGATATTTTGTACACTGACAGCCCTAAATTCTTCTCCGATCTTTCAGTCCATCCAAAGGTTGTCTGTAAGAGATTGCCTAGTGCGATAAGACCGCCCATTGTACACTTGTATATTTGAACAATTGTCCTGTATGTTTTTTGTGGTGTACAATAAAGTATAAATAAATAAATAAATAAATAATATATTTTTGCATCACTTCTGGATAACATTAAAAATATTAATGTCGTCAAACCACTGATATAAATTAAAATAAGGAAAACCACAAAGTCAAAATTAACTTCAATATCGGAAGTTGGTGTCAAAAAAAGAAGAAACAAAAACAAGAACTCCGACTGCCGAAATTTAAGTTATTTTTGACTTTTTAGTGTTTTTTCCATCATATGTACGTACAGTCCACAGCGAAATTCGCTTAAATCTTCAGCGTTTTTCAAATTTTAATACAAGAAACGTTTATGTAGACAAGTAAAATTAAAAAAACCCCCGGCACATTTTTATTTCATGCTACATAATTTATCTAGTTAGTAGACACGCTTCGATCGACAATCTATTAAACATATAAAATTATGCCACGATATCTTGCGAAAACACCCCGATTCTAACAAACGCCCATATCTTTAGAACGGCTAAACCGATTTTCATCAAACATAGCTAAGAACACTTGATAAAAGTGTTATTTCAAACAAAACAAAAAGCGGTTCATCCGTTTAGGAGCTATGATGCCACAGACATATTCACAAATACACACATGTCAAACTTATAACACTCCTCTTTGCCCGTCAGGTATTAAAAATAGCAACATTAGTCTACTTACGTTGCTTTGCTATCCGTACTGAAACCAAATTTTCATTCGCAGCAATGAAGTGAAACGCAACAGAGATAGAATCCTGGAGATCAATTATTTCATGGACAATCAGAGGGAAGAGTGGGCAGACATGCACATGGAACTTACTGACACCGTCGACCCTGATGCTGTAGCGTTGTTAGACGAGTTTCAATGTTAATAAACAATCAATCAACCAAGCCTCTGGCCAAGTATTTTGGATTCGGCTTCCAGTCTTACTCGCAAGAGTGAAACTATGGCGATCAAATGCTTTATGTCATAAAAGTCGGTATTACCTGCAATGTAGGTATGGTAGATACTACACAATCGTTTGCTAATCGCTCGCTGTTTGTCAAATGCACCTATTTCAACAAAAAACCGCCAAAATCTCTAAAATTTTGTATTGAAGAGCAATTATTGCGCAAAAATCGCTATCGTTTTGCTCTTGCAAAAGATACGTAATAAGCCTGCGGATGCTACTAAGTATACCAGTATTTTAAATGGAACGACTGCTATCTGACCTCCACAACCCATGAACTGGATAACAGGCTAAAAAGAAAATTGGGTTCAAATAAATTTCACTAGATGGCGCGATATGCAACGATTTTTATTGACATTTTAAAGGATCTCCAGAATCCCGACAAAACTCTATATGTCCAGACAAACATGTTCTGCCTTTCATATTATTTGTATTATCAATTCCTGTAAGCGTTACTGTGAAAAGATGTAATGTTTGCTAAATAATTTATATACTAAAGTGAGAAATTGTATGGCTTTTGATAATATATAATAAAAGCTGAGTTAGTATGTAGAAATACTGAACTTTGAAGTAAATTGTTTGAATTTAACCTTTAGAGCGCCACGGTCTTCTATAGAATATAACCGTTTCCGTTCCACGCCACGTCTTTATTAACAAAGACAAGACAATATATAATCTTATCGTTTATTACATTAAAATACATGAACTTTTGCGTTAGCTTTGTGCGTATTGCTTTGCTACTATTGCCTAAAACCCTAGACTTAATGTTTTATTTCAATAGTGGTCTTTGTGTACATAAAAAACAGAAAAATAATACTAGCCAAAATTTTTGCTGTGTCCCAGGCGCCGTAGTCTTTATAGGAAGACGCCTAGTGTTGTGGTTACTTGATTAAGTTTCTAAAGTTTCGATATACACAAAAGATTAAAAAAAAACATTTTTATTTCGAATCAAAATCTTGAGTTTTGAAATAAATGCGATCCTTATGGAGAATGTACGTAATTTTGCTAGCCCTTACACATATATTTACTTAAACTTTAAACCTTTTAATACGCACAAAGCCGGACTTTGGTTAATACTGATATCGATATTAAAAGATCCCAGCACTACGAAACTAATAGAAATCGGTGCCTCGTGCGCCATGGACATCAATAGAAGACAACCTGTGACGTCATAGACGTAAGTGCATCAAGGTCAGTTTCAGATAGTGCAGCGCTGTTATGGATCGTTATCGATAAAAAAAAATGTGAAGCTAATGAATTACGTTATGAAGAACTTTTAAAAATCGTACAAGGTGTGGATTAGGAAGCTGAATCCGATAAATACGAGAGTACATCAGACGAAGATTTTGAGTGTAGTGTAAATTAATTAACGGTAAGAAAAAATAAATAAAATATTTTCGTTTAATAACCTCATTAGATTGGCGTAGGTACCTACATTCGAAATTAGTATGATATCGCAGAATAAAGAACATACCAAAAATTGCGTTCTTACTTTGAATGCGATACGCCGAACCGAGAAACGAAGCGCGTAACGTGTCCAAGCAAAATCGATAGTAATAATATTAATGTTTGTTTAGCATAAACACAAAAATCGATACACGAAAAAGAAAGGAAATTGAACATACACATCCCTATAAAAAATGAAATTTTACGTGCTCTGGGCGCCACGGTCTTGATAAGAAGACTACTGGATGACGCCAAAAGACAATAGGGATGTAGCCAACTTCTTATGGCTAAAATGAGTTATGTATCTGTTTGGTCATTATCTATAGTGTACTCTGCTTTTTCTTATCACAACTATTGTTAATAAAACAAGGTATCGAAATTTGTCATTATTTTATTTATTGTTATATCGAAATACGTCATTATTTCTATTTTTCTGGTACATTTATATAAAAAAAACGTGTGAGTCACATTTATCGATACTATAATTACCCACATCACTACTTTTGACTATATATTCGTTATATATTTATAGCTTGGCGCTGGGGGACACATCGCATCAATGCCAAATAAATATGGAAACCTAAAAATTTTGTGTAAAAATTAGTTATGTTTTATCAATATTTAGCCTAATAATTTAAAACATAAAATTTTTCTGTAACATTTTTATTCAATTTTTTTTTTCACCCGACAACAACCTCAAAATCCCGACATTTTAAAATTTTCTCCTGATATTTTCGTTTTCCAATCTGGCAACCCTAGCTAGTCTCCGGTATGTAACTTGGCAAGGTTTTGACGTAGTGGGGGTAAGTTCGCGCATATTGCGTGAACTGACTAACGACCGTATAGAGCGAACGGAACGTGGACGCGACGCGATTGATCAGTCGATCCTTGTGTCAACTGACCAACCAATCGCGCGCTCGGAACGGTGCTAAACGTTCCCCGCGTCCCGCTTGCATGGTAACCATTCGTCGTGTTGTCAGTAAATCAAAAAAAAAGTCGTCTTGCAACTGAAATAAGTTTATTTTTGTATCAATCGCAAAACTAAATATCAAGATTATCAAGTAGCATGATATATGTGTGCCATGCACTGCACATAGCTTCAAGAAGTTCATTTGGATATTTATTACTCATTTTTAAGTAACTTTGGTTTCGTTTACAAGAACTGAGTGGGATGAATATCTACCGGCCGGCGTAACCTAGATTTGATTTATCAATCAATCTTTTCGCTAATGCGACCAAATAGGTACCTAGCAACATAGTTGTTAGTTCTAATTTGAATGTTCTAAACTAAACGCCACGGATTTACCAGTGGTAGTAGCGGGGAGGGCCCGCCCGCGAAAATTCGAATAGTGGGCGCATTCCGCTACCTAAATAGTAGAAAAAAAGTAGTCTTTTATTATTTTAGTGTCGTTTTCCATATAAAATAAGGTAATGTAACTTTTCTCATGAAAATGTAACTTTTTGAGATGCCTCATGTAACATTGGAATATCTGCCACTGGCAACACTGAACCAAAGAGACCTAAAAAACAGGGGTGGTCAGCTTTCTACGTAGCCAATGCCAACTCCGGCAGGATTTGCAAAAAAAGGAGAGCGCTACGATAGAATGAAATAGAGATAGACGGAATTTACATGCCAGAGTCAATACTTACCTACCAATTTGGTAGATTTTGTTATTAATGGAAGAATATAGATGACTTGAGTTTTTTTTAAAGTAATTTGAAAGATACTGTATATATGTTTAAATTTGAATACCCTGATTTTTACAATATTGTTTTTGTATAAAATTTCAATTTCAGACAAATGAACCTTAAATTATCATAACCAAATTATGGTCGGAATTATATTTTTGCGTGATGGCAACTTTTACTAGTCTTGTTGTCGGGTTTTCACTTTGTATTTTTTTTCTCTGCTTTCAAGTTTCAAGTTCAACTGTTGAGATTGTGTTTTTCCAGTTTGTTTATTGTTTTTTTGAATAGCGAAATAGATACTCCTGTGCGAAATTGACGCTTTATGTGTTGTGAATTCAATAATTACGAGATAGAGACTCCTGTGCGAAATTGACGCTTTTTGTGTTGTGAATTCAATAATTACGAGATAGAGACTCCTGTGCGATACTGACGCTTTTGTGTTGTTTTTCTTTTCCACCATGGTTGGAAAAGAGAGTGTTAAGTGCGCTAAATGCGGTATAACGTCAAAGGAAAATTCTTCTTTGACCTTTCACAGATTTCCGCTCCCGTCCATGCATGGATCTCTAAAGTAAGTCTATTTTGCACTAATTTATACTTACTAGTTTATACTATGTCTTTAAAAATAGTCTCTAAATCATGATACCTAAATTCAAACAGATCCCTTTAAACATACATGTATGTCACTGATAAAGAAACATTCATTGTTATAACGTTATAACAGATACGGTTTTGTCAACTCACTGTATTGCCTATCAGGCCAGCAAATATTTCAACAGTTTGTTAGTTATAATATGTTTGTCGCACAACTTTTCTAATAATACAAAAATAACTGTTTCAGGGCTAGAGTTTGGGCAAAATTTTGTTTTCCCAATGATGATTGGACTTCAAATGAATCATTAGTGAAGCTGTACAAGCAGCATAAGATGCTATGTGGCAATCATTTTGATGATTCATCATTTACTAGCAGTGCCAAAATGAGATTAAATAAGTTCGCGATTCCAACAGAAGCTCAAAATATTTTGGCACAATTACGAGATGAACATGCACCTAAAGAAGCACAAGCAAGTAAATGTCAAGTGAGTATTTTTGTTAGGAATAGCTTGTAACTTTTAACTGACTACCGAAGGAAGGTAAAAATGAGCGGATGGCAGAAATAATTAAGGCCGTACCCTGACCAAAAAATCAGCATGAGATATGAGCATTCCTATTGGCCTAGCGGCACTGTCGGCGCATGAATTACAGTAGTGAATACGCCCAGATTTTAGAATAAAATCTTTATAAAATCGAATATTGGTCTTTTCAAAAAAATAAATCTACCAAAATGTTCGTTATCAAATTGTCTATCCATTAGTATTAGTACAAAAAAATATTAATGAACACTTTACGAGGAGATGCATGCTATCAATCATTATTTCTCATTTTTATGTTTTTGTTGGAAGGAGATTAGTAAAACATATACTAAACAATTTTGGAATCAATAATATGTAGAAATTTAATGTATTTTTATTAGTTGATATTTCATTTTAAATAACGAGTAGATAGCTCCTAAAAACAGCACGAAAAACGTGCAAAGTAGGTAGCGCCTTAAGTTTCTTAGCTGGAAGAATGGAACTCGCTAGTCAATTGGATTCTCATAAAATCTCTGGATGGTTCATTAAACCAATTTTTTTGAAAGATAAGCAAAAATAAATTAACATTTCATAGAAACAAGTTAACCAATATGCATAAAATGTTTCAGTACCAGGAGACTGCACAGATTCAGATGGATTTGGAAGTTACGGCCAGTACTTCTCAGTGTTCTACATCTTTGGAACACTCAAATGAATATAACCTTCAGAGCCCAGATTTGACCCAGGTAATTCAATTAGTAATAATATATAAGGGTAGATTAATATTTTCTTTGAATAGGCATTCATTCTTTCTCTGGATAAATGAAATTGATATATTTTGTTTTCACTATATAAATAAATTTTATTTGGTAATTGTTATATAATGTTACAAGTCATACTATATAATTATATGGTTATAATTTATTCATAAAACTATTAATGTTTAGTTCCTAACTGTAAAGTATGTCTTAAAACTTAAGCCCATGAAACCTCTGACATGATTTTTTTTTTTTTCAGGGAATTTTAAAAAGCAAAGGCATATTAAAGGACCTGGATGTAAAAAAAATCACCGAATTAACACCCAGAAAACAAAAATTATACAAAAGATGCAGAAAAAATTTAACAGAAATCTTGAGACTTAGAAGAAAATTTAAAAATGTAAAAAAATGCAATAGGGATGTTTTAAGCTCTTTGCATAATGACACAGCAGTCAACAAAATGTTAAAAAGCAAATTAAGCAGCTCATTTTATTTGTTATTGCAAAGTCAGTTACAAAATGGGCCGAGAAAGTTAACTGGGCGCAGATGGACACTAGACGACAAAGTTTTAGCCTTAAGCATGTATAAAAAGTCTAACTCATGCTATAGGCTATTAAGTCGACTATTTTGTTTGCCTAGTGTAAGTTCACTAAAGGCATTATTGAATAAAATACCCATGATGTGCGGAATAAACAATCAAGTGATTGAAACAATAAAAGAAATTACAAAACAGAGGTCAATCAGTGACAATTTGTGTGTTGTGTCTTTTGACGAAATGTCAATAAGAAGAAACCTAAGTTATAACACAAAACTAGACCAATTAGATGGATACCAGGATCATGCTGCCCAGGGTCGAACGCAAGAAATTGCAAGCCATGCCCTAACTTTTATGGCTATTGGAGTTAGAAAAGCCTGGAAACAGCCGATAGCCTTCTATTTTTCAGGAGACTGCGTCACAGCTGACAGATTAGCTGTACTCATTAAGGAGGTGAGCCTTCTGTTTGTTTCTTATATTTATTAAATTAACTTAGCCTTAAACTACTTATCTTTATTAATTGATTATATAAATATCATTGAGGTTAACTAAAATAAATATAAATTTTCAGGTATTGAGCACTTGTTTTGGTGCTGGATTAGAAGTCATTGGCGTCGTATGTGATTTGGATGGCGTCAATTTACGGGCAATAAATATATTAGGATCATCGCGAGATCGACCATTTTTTGACCATGAGGGACATGAAATTGTCACCATCTTAGATCCGCCCCACCTGCTTAAATGTTTTAGAAACAATTTTTTAAAACATAATGTACAATTTGTACAAGATGTACAAATAGACGGTCAACGAAGAATAGGTTGGTATTGCTTATTATTGGTGTTTAACTTTATTATTACATAGAAAAACAACAACACAGTACATAGCATATGGAAACAGTGGGTTGTACTACCAAGATTAAAATTATTGTCAGCTTTCTGTGGACTTCTACAATAGGTACGCAAACCTGTCTAAAGCGCTACATGGTATTCAGGGCCCTGCATTCCGAGTCGCTAAGGTTATTATTTTGGGGACCCTCACTCCCTATCATTACCCACACTAAATTAGATTTTAAGGGCCCTGAATACCGTGTAGTGTAAGTGCTTTAAGAATCGGACATTTTGCAAAAATATTGTCTAATATCTTAGTAATGAAATTGTGCAAAGAACTGACTTAAGTTCTTTGCACCATTTTATTGAAGTATTTCTAGAATTGATTTTATACCTCGGCCTCTTTATGATAGTTATTTAAGACTGTATGATTATATTAAATCCATCTTAGTCTTTCTATCTTGGAGAGTATTGACATATAAAAGTTAAGTTAAAAACAAAACTACCAACCAGTGGTATTAATTTCTCTGTTAATATCTATATCTGCAAATCAACAGAATATTCATTGAATTGTTATCTTTTGTTGCAGGAGTAGCTAAATGGAGCCACATTGAAGAATTTTATAATATGGACAAAAACAATCCCAACTTCGTTTTTGCTCCAGCATTGACCCAGCAACACCTTCAGCCGAATGGCAAACAAAAAATGAAAGTTCGGCTAGCTGCTCAAGTTTTGAGTCATTCTGTTGCAGCAGGATTATTTGCTAAAGTAGCTCAAAGTAAGTTTTATCATAATAATTATGTCATATGATCTATCATCTTTCTAGCCTTTGTATCCAACTGTGCCAAGACCCATAAGAAAGGTCATGTTTTTCTCACGAATTAGTGAATAGATTCATATTCGTTATTTTTATGTTCCTTTATAAAGATTATACAAGTAAACTGATATTGACAAAAGACGATTAAAAAACAGCACTTAATCTCACATCATCACATACTATTAATGTTCCCACTGCTGGGACACAGGCCTCCTCTCTGAGAGAGAGGGAATGGGCCGTAATCCACCACGCAGGCCCAAAGTGGGTTGGTGGATGTCACATATCTTCGAATTTTTGTTCTAGGACAAGGCGGGTTCCTCACGATGTTTTCCTTCACCGTTTTGAGAGCAGTGGTGATGAAATAATTTACACAAAGTAAAGCACCTGCCTGGGTTCGAACCCTCGACCTATAACTTGTAAATCGTGGCCGATACCACTGGGTCACCTGCTCCCCACTTAATCTCACCTCAAGATATTATTAGTATAGCTCGCGGTAGAAAGATAAAATTAAATATTGTATTTTGGAATAAAAACCAAACCTAAGAAATAATTGTTTCGATTTTTTTAGTGTACCAGAATATTGGGCTTCTGGAATCCTATTTATTACCGCGATCTACTGGTATACAAATTATCTTGAGATGAGGTTAGCTGCTGGCTTTTGACTGACTGGTCGTAACAACCGTTGTTGAAAATTGCAAGAATGCAAAATGGCACCACTATTACGCATATCCGATTAAACAGAATGGATCAGTGTCATGTCATGTAAGATGCAGAAATTCCTATTAATATTTAGATTTTGTTTTCTTTATTTTCAGACGAATTACCACAAGAGGCTGTGGGGACTGCGACGCTGATCTCAAATTTGGATAAATTGTTTGACGCCATGAATGGTGACACACCGGACAAAAAAAGAGGAAAACAATTTTTAACCAACATGTCCTCAACCAGCCCTCATTTAGATTTTTTTAATAAAATGAGAGTTTTCTTCACGGAAATGAAGTTTTTAGGGGCAAGAAGTAAGCCCCCCTCACAAGATGGCTGGTTGAGGACGATGAACGCAATTGAGCGCATATATAGAAATTTAAAAAAATATAATATTAACACATTATGTGTCCGAAGGCTCAATCAGGATCCTCTTGAAAACTGTTTTGGGTGCATTCGAAGCAACTGTGGTTGTAATCCGAACCCTACTTCAGTTCAATTTATTGCAGCATTGAAAACTAGCATAATTACAAATTTAATTAATAATAATAAAAACAGAAACTGCCTGGATGATAATAATGATATATTAAATAATTTTAAGGTGTTTCTCCATAAAGGGTGTGAACAAACAAAAAAAGATGCAAACTCTTCTACACCTTTTCCAGAGAATATTTCTATTGAAGGTGTAGAAGAGTTAGATATACCTCAATGTTCTGGAGAAATGCAAGCATGTGCTTATGTGTGTGGCTTTATAGCAAAAAAAATGGGAAATAATTGCGAGCAATGTAAAAAAATTATGCTTGCTGATCCAAACACTGAGGTATGCCATTTATTTACATCCTTTAAGGAATACGACGACATAAGATGCAGTTTAAAATACATCCAGCCCAGTTTCTGTGAAATGGTTGAAAATGCTGCAAATTTTATAAATAATTATTTAAAAGAAAAATCGCATGATACGAATATAAAATTTAAAATATTACAAAAATGCAATAATTTAAATAAAGATTGGCTGAAGGGGTGTGACGAACATTTTGAAAATAATTTTAAAATCATAATTGATAGTACAGTTGCAATATGCCTAAAACGGTTTTGTACCATTAAAAATCGAGGATTTGTTGAGGAAGCCTCAAAAAAATCTTTTTTAAGGAAAATAAATATATTGAAACATGTTTAAAAAGCTTGTATTATTTGGCATCGCTTTGAAATTCCCTAGATACACTAAGAATTTTCGTTTGATTTTTTTGCACAATATTATTTTATTTTTTATAAATGTGCAGAAACCGGCAACGAAAATTCTAACGGATATTTATAAACGGTTTTTGTTTATATTTCGATACCGGAATTTTAATAGGCGTAAGTGACAATTAATGAAATGTGGCATTTAATTGATCGTCTTTTACGCCTTTTGAAGTTTTGGTATCGAAATATAAATAAAAATCTATTAATAAAACTAAGAGAATGAAACACTATTCAAATCTCCCGCGTTGTCAAAAGTTACCGATGGCATACACGGCAGCGCTAGTGTGCTTCTTGTAAGCATTTCTAAAGTATGAAGTTGACGTTCTTCCCTTTAGGGTATATATGTTCTGTGCCTAAAAAACGACATGTGCGCATCTAACGACTCTTGCCAAGTTACGTGCCGACAACTAAGTATATATTGTTCCACTGCAGGGCAAAGCCTCCATTTATCCGTTCTTCTCCACGTGGGTAGTTTCCGAACGGATGGTAAAGTCGCTTATCAAGATCCAGCCATAGTTGTCCCCCAGCGACGCCCTGAACCGAGGTTCGTATCCCAAATAGCCCTCAGCGTGTTTGCTGAGGTTTAGAAATTTGTGGCTGGCTGGAGGCTATATATAGCTTAGTCTCCACAGGATCGCTTGGTTTAGCAGTAGCCAATCCCTCTGATTGAACTGTGAGACGACAGTTATAAAAAAAAGCGACCTAAAAAGACGTAAACAAGAAGAAATTCATGCTGTGCAGTCGGAGGATACATATTCGCGAGCTGGCTGACCAAAACCAGATGTATCCTCCGACTGCATAGCATGAATTTCTTCTTGTTTACGTCTTTTTAGTTCGCTTTTTAAGCAGTCGGGTTTTTTGTTTATTTTAATTATTTTTTTTATTTACAACTTTTTTTTTTATTAGTTTCATTTAAACATATTTAGTGTTATATATTTTTGAAATCACATCTTAAAACCCTTTATTTTGATACATAACACGATGGGTATGGAAGAAAAAAAAATCTCCCACAAAATGGCGCCCAAAATCCACAATTTTTTCTTTTCCAATTTTTATGTAGCCAGTGATACTCGCAAGGTTAAGACGAATCAATTGACATAGGATTCATCAAAATCGGCCAACGCGTTTGGTCTCTAGAACGCCACATAGGAACAAACATACATAGACTGATAAACACATTACCCTCCTTCGGCAGTCGGGTAAAAAAAAAAAAAATTGGCAAATCCTCCTCCCTCTCCCATTTCCACTCCGTTTTGTTTCCTGCTTGTGCGGCCAAGTAGTTTCAGTAAGAATTAAGTTCGTCATCAACGCCTGTCCGCCGCGATGACGTCTTTAATAGGAACCATTTGGTGGTAAGAGAGACGATTTTTGTATACCAATATTATATAGAGGAAAGATTTTTTTGTTTGTTTGTACCGAATAGGCTCTGAAACTACTGGACGAATTTTAAAAAATCTTTCTCCTATGGAAAGCTACATTATGTCCGAATAACCTAGGCAATAATTGATTTAAAAAAAATAGAGATCCTCATGAAAATTGCAATAATGTAACCTAAAGTAGCAAAATGTTGCCTATAAAATTCATTATTTGGCGTGCGCTGAGAAAACTAATAGAATAGAATATACAGGGTGTTTGGAAGGGAGCTGTACATACGCCTAGGGTAGAAACTAGGGATAGTCTGCTACCTACCCCCGCCCATTATATTGACCTTGGCCTCAAGGTTTTTTTTTAATTTATTATTATTTTTTATTTGACTTTTTTATGATTTTTTGACTAAAACTACCTGTAGCTCAAAATCTATCCATGGGACCGGTCGGCTAATGGTCTTGTTTTAATCGTTAGAGTCTTAGGGTCCTGCAAAAAATTATTTTACACCAGAAAATTGTGGAGAAGAAAAGTTATGGGGCCTGAAGTACCGTAGCAAAGATAATATAATACTACAGTACAGATACCCAATCCCATACAAAGAAATGTCACCTCCTTAAGTCGGGCTATTGGTCGGGCTATTTTTTCTTTCTCCATATTTTTAACAGGCGGCAGCACCAGTGACTCTTTAATAGCCCGAGACTGTGGTTTTCTAACGCCATCTAGTAGTTTGCCTAGATACTAAATCATATGGCAATTTGAGCGAGGAATCGTATCATGTAGGTACTCAGAGACGTTATTTGCCAGTTGTCTTGTCATTGAACGCTTACTTCGTATTCGTAATAATAATATTAGGTATGTTCGGTTCGGGACAGACTCCGCTCAGATCGCGGTAACTTCTTAAATCTAAGTGGTCGCATTGTGTAGCGAATTTCACAATATTCACGAATATTCCAAATCAATCATAACTGTAGAATTCGTTGTAGAATTAAATGTAGGTAGTTAGCTTGCTTCCGCGGCAACGGAATGACACGAAGTAGATACCTATTTCATGTCATTTTATTATTCAATATAAGGGTTATCCTTTTTTACCCGGCTGCAAGGAAAGGGTTATGTTTTTCGCGCGTATCTTGTATGTAAGTATGTGTGTAATATTCTTTATTACCTCGTATCTTTCAAACCACATGACGGGTTTTTATAATTAAGACATCGTTAGATAGGTCTTGGCCACCCAAATATTCTTAGATAAGTGCCATTAAAAAAAAATGGCGGATTTTGGGCTCCATATTGTAGAGGTTGCAATTTTTTATCTTCGTAACCCGTCGAGTGGGGTATCAAAATGAAGGGCTTTTAGTGGTGATTACAAAAATACATACCACGTATATGTTTAAAACAAATTATAAAAAAAAAAACTTAAAAGTTGTAAATAAAAAAAGCTAATTTAAAAATCAAAAAGGAAGCGAACTCAAAAGCTGTAACAAGTAAAAAACCTGCTGTGCCGTCGGAGGATCAGGCAGTTCGCGAATATGTATCCTCCGACTGCACAGCTAGTTATTTTCTTGTTTACAGCTTTTTAGTTCGCTTTTTAAGCAGTCGGGTGTTTGATTTTTAAATTAGCTTTTTTATTTTAGGTTGGTACTTAGATATATAAAGAACAAGATGTTTTTACAAAACTGATTACTTTTAATACTTTAGTTAGGTACGCAGCATGGCAGTACCTACCCTACCCCTCACCCCCGCTGTCACATGAAATTGCTAGCGCGTAGTGGCTCACGAAGTGTTTCGAGCCGTTATTAAGTTTGAATCAAACTGTACCTACTATGCGACACGTAAACTCGGACGGCAAGCGGCACACGCATCGCGTTATCTGTTATGTTAGTACCCGTGCGATTTGAGTAGGCCCTAGCGCGATACGAGTCCTGTTCCAGCGAGGTATCTAGTTAATTCGACGTGTAAACAAGCTTCACAAAAAAGTGATTTTAAATATTAGACCAAAACTTTAATATTTGAAATTACGCCTATAATAAATAATATCTTTTAAATTACGCCTATAATAAATAATAACTATCCTACAAAATGAATCTTACAATGGATATATAGTTTAGGACAAATTGTGAAACACGCCATCTATTGCAAAGAACTCAAAACAAAACGAAAAGTCGATGGCTACTTTCAACTAATTTAACATACAAAGTCTTCACTTATCTTTTTTGTTCAAAAAACCTGATTAATGAGTGTAAATGAATAAATTAACATTAAAGAAACAAGTTTTGATTTTTACTAAACTTATTTCAGCCTGAATCTGCTGTTAAACATTTTTAATTGATTGTTACTTTTACATTTGTTACCTATGCTGCCATCTATGATCTTTTTTTAAAACTAATTATAATTTGTATGAGTTGATACCCCATGACCGTAGTAAGGTAAAGAAATAATTTTAAGGGCAACTTTCTATGGGGTTTAAAAAAAAACTAACAGGGTTGGAGTTCTTCTGATTTTTTTAAAACATCCTCAGTCCATGCCCTTTCTAACGATATGCTAAAAGTGTAATTATCACTTTTAGTTTTAAAGTTATTAATTAATTTCCGCAACTAGGGCACTTCAAGCAAAAATTTCAACTAATGAAAATTAAATGTGTTCGATCGTAAAAGGATGGCAAATGAAACAAAAAATTTGGTAATGACTAATGTCATTAAATTACAAATTTTAATTAATTACTAATTTTAATTAATTACAAATTTTGTTCAAATTGATGACCATTGACCTGTAAACATGCTCGGCACCTCTTCCTCATCTCCACGGTCACCGTTCTAAGCAGCAGTTCCTCGCGCATTGTATCGAATGCGGCGTGGATCCTGTTAATTAGAACCTCCCTTGTTGGTACTTCTTCTGCGTACACCAACTCTTTCGCCCTTCCCCAGACGTAGAAGTCGAGTGGGGTAAGGTCAGGCGACCTTGGGGGCCAGGGAATTGGCCCACCCCGACCAATCCAAGAATTAGGAAAGCAGTTGTCCAGAAGCTCCCTCACTGCTAGGCTCCAATGAGCAGGACAGCCGTCGTGCTGGAAGACTATGGGCCGATCTTCGTCAAACACTTCTTCCGCTAAATCAGGCAAATCGTTTTCGAGGAAATCTAAGTAGTTTTGCCCGTTTAGGTTGTCTGGCAAAAAGTGCGCCGATGACGCCTGCCCATACGTTCACGGAGAACCTTCGTTGAAAACCTCTGTGCCTCTTGACTCTCGGGTTTTGATCTCTGGGTGCCCAGTGATGGAGATTGTGGTAATTTACAATTCCTTCCTTGTCAAACTTGGACTCGTCAGTCCAGAGAATACTCCGTAAAAAATTAATATCTTCCACGTCCGTATGGAGCAAGTGGCGGCAAAACTCCACCCTTCTTGCATAGTCGTTATCCTCTAAGCCTAAAACAATAAAAATATCAACGTTAGCGGTTTCCTTATGAATTAGTAGCTATGTAACATTGATTGCTATCTCTGTCTTTCCATTTCTCTCTCTCTCACACACATGCTCATGTTAATTTAAAAATTGCCTATGAAATTCACATGCTAGTTCATTACATAAGAGCTAAAAACAAAAACTTTATGTAAAAAATTACCTTGAACAGGGGTGTAGTGGAAAGGATGACGTCCATTTTCGCGAAGAACCGACCAGACTTTCCACACGCTTAAACCAAGCGTCCGGGCTACGGTTCTTACGCTTCTGGTCGGATCTTCCTCAAATTCAGCCAATATGCGTTCTTCCGCAGCCAAATTTGGTTGAAATCTGTTCACGGCTGGTTCCCGGAAATTTAAATTTCCGGTTTCTCGCAGACGCCGATAAGTTGAGCCAAACGTTTGGTGGTTAGGCACTCGCCGGTTAGGATACCGTTCTTGATAAATCCTCCGTGCCTCGCGCCCATTGCAATCAGCCATTCCATACACCACCAGCATGTCGGTGTACTCTTCACTGGTAAATCCAGCCATTTTGCCAACAACAAGGTAACAAATAACAAAACTTAACAAAAACGAAGTAATAACAAACTCAACAAAATTAACGAAAACAGTGGAGCGTCGTAACGGCAAGTACGTAAGTTAGCTAAGATGGGTAAATCTCGACTGACTAACAAAGACCCCAACGAGTTACCTGCCCGGCCCCGTCGACCCAAGAGCGAAAGAGACATGACATGACATGTTTTGTCTCTTACATGTTGCTCTCGTGTAAGAGTGAGACAACAAATTTGCCAACTGTAGGCCAAACTGGTTTAAATTCTGGAAATTACATTTGTCTTACAAATGTCGACTCGTGGTGGTAAAAGTGCCCTAGTTGCGGAAATTAATTAATAACTTTAAAACTAAAAGTGATAATTACACTTTTAGCATATCGTTAGAAAGGGCATGGACTGAGGATGTTTTAAAAAAATCAGAAGAACTCCAACCCTGTTAGTTTTTTTTTAAACCCCATAGAAAGTTGCCCTTAAAATTATTTCTTTACCTTACTACGGTACTTCAGGCCCCATAACTTTTCTTCTCCACAATTTTCTGGTGTAAAATAATTTTTTGCAGGACCCTAAGACTCTAACGATTAAAACAAGACCATTAGCCGACCGGTCCCATGGATAGATTTTGAGCTACAGGTAGTTTTAGTCAAAAAATCATAAAAAAGTCAAATAAAAAATAATAATAAATTAAAAAAAAACCTTGAGGCCAAGGTCAATATAATGGGCGGGGGTAGGTAGCAGACTATCCCTAGTTTCTACCCTAGGCGTATGTACAGCTCCCTTCCAAACACCCTGTAGAATAGAAGTTTATTTCTCTCAAAAAGGTACATTTCGGTAAATAGTGTCTAGGTTACAGCAGATTCAAACCTTTGTGAGAGCTGAAGTCTATACTGGGTTCGAGACCTGTATGACAAAAAATATTTTTTCCCCCCACAAAAAGGCGCCCAAAATCCGCCATTTTTTTCTTTTCCAATTTTTATGTACATACATATACTCAATGATATTCAAATAAACAGATATGTTATGAGCGTGCGCATTGTGAAGACTCGAATAGGTCACAATTGTGAACTTTAGTATTTAGTTTATGTCACGCATGGCGAAGAGCGATACGCTTTGTTGAAACAAAAACAAAATAAAAAAAAGCCAGCGTGTGTATTTAGAAATTGTACCAATTATGATACCAAAGTACATAAAACAGAAGGGATCTCATACCATATGTAAGTACGCAATACGCCTCAATTTACTAATTTATTTATTTTTCCTAATATTCTGATATTTGGAGGTTAGAAAAAGATAACAACATTGGTGGTCAGAATAATGTTTGTTTACATTCACACGCAACTGACAAACACTAGCTGTCTCTTTTTTCTTGTTGGTTTTATTAAGTCATCCCTTTCGACTTGTATTGAAATGTCAGATGAATGAAAAGTGTGTGTGCGGAACACTTTTTTCAATTGTTTTGTGAGTGTATAACGAATCTGTTTATTTGAATATCATTGCATAGACTGATAAACACCGCCTCCTTCGGCAGTCGGGTAAAAAGTGAAACTATCGATGATACATAAAAATTATGTACTACATGATTAAAGTACTCATTATTACCTACAAAAAGATTTCAGAGAGAAAATATCTCCCTATCATAGTTAAGTCACAATAGCAGCTTTTGTGTTCTAAAACTTAGATCGCCCGGTAAAAAATAAAAGTTGGTTACATTCGTATTGTAGTATCAATTCTTATTTAAAAAAATAGTTGAACAAATTGGTAGGTAGGTAGGTAGGAAGGTAGGATAGGTGGGTAATAGTTAGGTTAGATAGGGTAGGAGGGTAGGTTGGTAGGTTAGATAGGGTATGTAGGATAGTATAGGTATGTAGGGTAGGGTAGGTAGGTATGTAGGATAGGGCAGGTGAGTAGGTTGGGTAGGTAGGTAGGGTAGATAGGTAGGTGGTAGGTAGGTAGATAGCCAGTTGACGGGAGCAAAGCCGCGAGGGTATAAAATAAAAGAGGTTTCTTAAAGCATCACCTATTTATTTAAGACTTTAGCAGCCTTTCTTTGTTTTATACTCTGAATGTATCGTTCAATCGTAGCTTGAAATTCAGGACTCATTACTAGGGTCAGAGAGTTTTCTAAATATTGTTTTCGGCTATTTTCAAATGTCGTCAGGAATTCTCGTCTTATTCGTCGTTTGGTAGTAGCTCGGGTGTCCGGGGATATATGGTCATAAGATCTGATGAATCCTTTGCATTTTTCTATTGCATCCGTTTTGTCTATAGCTACATCATCAATAAGGCCAACCTGAAAAATTCAAATACAACAATTTGATATTATGGTTCAATTCAAATTCAAAATTGTTTTTTCTTAATCAAATCAAAACAACAAGTTATGATTGGAGCCTCTTTTTAGGCAAAAAATGCCTGTATTAAGAGACTCCGCTCTTCCATAGCAAGATAATTTTACATAATAGAACAGAAAAGAGTAACATAATACACGTGATTGTGTATTCGTGTATGGGGATGGTTTGAGTGTGTTTTGTGTGGGTGTGTGTGTGTGTGTGGATGTGTGTGTATGGATAAGTGTGTGTTTAGAGAAAAACGGGTGAGTTAAACCATATGTTGCAAGAGCGCCTCAGTATCTTTATAAGTAAATGGTTTTATCCAATTTGTAAATGTAATGGTATAGATATTATGGTTAATGTATCATCATCATTTTTAGGGTTCCGTACCCAAAGGGTAAAAACGGGACCCTATTACTAAGACTCCACTGTCCGTCTGTCTGTCACCCGGCTATATCTTATGAACCGTGACAGCTAGACAGTTGAAATTTTCACAGATGATGTATTTCTGTTGCCGCTATAACAACAAATACTAAAAACACAATTAAATAAATATTTAAGTGGGGCTCCCGTACAAAAAAAGTGATATTTATGCCGTTTTTTGAGATAATGGTACGGAACCCTTTGTGCGCGAGTCCGACTCGCTCTTGGCCGGGTTTCGTTAACGTGAGAAGAGAAAAAAATACGTGTCCAATAGGATCATAGTCATGTTGGACTAAGGCAAACAGAATTTCGTCCCAAGATGTTTCCAAAATGTAGAACATTGTTAATGTAATTATTAGATATCATCAGTTTATTTTTGAAAGTTGCGACAGTATAGATATTTTATATCTTTATAAATATAACTTTTCTCAAACATGCTTGGCAATTTCAGCATTATTTTGACAACCTTCTTCGAGATAAATCGAAATTGCTGTACTGGCCAAATACATGCGAGCAGCGGCCGGCAAAAGTTGTATGAAAAGCCGAAAATCCATATAATTATGTCGTGTCTAGCGGCCAAATAATAGAAAACTTATATCTGTCGTGTAATTTAAAAATGGAACTATATTTTACTCCGAAACATGGAAACCAAGGAATTTAAATAAAACTTATCAAAGGTTTTATTTAAATTTCGAACTAGCTTGCAAATATAAAGCAGTTTATTGAAAAAGATAAGAAATGAACTATTAACGCGGCAAAAATTCGTCATTGATTTTGAAAGTAATTGTATTTTCTCAAACATGCTTGGAAATTTGAGCATTATTTCGAAAGCCTTCGAGATAAATCGAAAATGCTGTACTGGCCAAATACATGCGAGCAGCACCGGCAAAAGTTGTATGAAAATCCATATCTGTCGTGTTTAGCGGCCAAATAAATTACATAGTAAACTTATATCTGTCGTGTAATTTAAAAACGGAACGATCTTTTACTCTGAAGCATGGCAACCAAGGAAGTAACTTATCAAAGGTTTTATTTAAATTTCGGACTGGCTTGCAAATAGAAAGCTGTTTATTGAAAAAAAAACAAATGCGGGGAAAATATTGCTTAGTTTTAATTTCCGCGCATTATTTGAAAAAAGTACTATACAAGCCTTGGCCGCAACTAGGCATTGATGGACTTACGTATATGTGCCTCGGCTTCACCTCGGCCCACATTTACACGTCCGTCCATCAATGCCTCTTTTGCTGGCCTCTGCAGTAATGCACTATTGACAAAATGAGTTCTAGGTACTACATAGTTTTCATTTCCGCGCATTATTTGAGAAAAGTACTATACAATCAACGCAATGTCTTCTGGTTCGCGGTCGCCACTCCAGAACCTTTCTGCCCCATCGACCATCCGTTCTGCGAGCAATGCGCCCTGCCCACTGTCACCAATTCTTCGGGCTATGTCTTTAAACCTGGTTGTCTTACGGATCTCTACATTTCTGATTCGATCACGCAAGGAAACGCCGAGCATAGCCCTCTTAATTTCCCTTTTCAATCTGGGTGGATGGTTTCAATAATATGACGAAACGGCAACTATTGTTCATCCAAAAAGTCCCGCATTATTTTTAATTACTTGATTGGTTTATGTGCTGACATTAGGTCAGTGCCTAGGTAATTTTAGATCCAATTTATTACATTTTTGTAAAATAACGAAAATAGAGGTATGTTTAGGTCGATTCAAACTATATGTCGGCTGTGAAGTTAACTTTTCGCTGCTTGAATTTGCGCAGCGACTCGCTTCGTGTTCCGAGTCGCCATTAAGTTTCTATTTTTACGATGACGTTTATTATGAAAACCGGCCGGATCGGTATCGAAATTCAAAATCCGGTGGATAACCGGAATTTAACGAAACACAAACAATCTTTAACGAAACACAAACAATCAATTCTCTTATTTGCTTTTTGGATTCTCACCAGCACCATCCAGTAACTGTCTATTCTATCTATACTAGCGGACGCCTCGCGGTTTCACCCGCGTAATTCCCGTTTCCGTGGGAATACAGGGATAAAAAGTAGCGTATGTCACCCGGGGATAGTATAGCTTCCTAACGGTGAAAGTATTTTTTAAATCGGTTCAGTAGTTTTTAAGTTTATTCGTTACATACAAAAATCCAAAAATACAAATCATTCCCCTCTTTATAATATTAGTATAGAAGTATAGATATAGATAATGGCCAGATAATCGGTCCGTATCCAGACAAAGTAATATCCCTGTCATCACTATTGAATAACAAACAATAAAATTCATACCTGCAAAGCTCGTTCTGCTGGGAACATGACGGAACTAGTGAGGGCGTATTCTGCATGCTTCGGGATCATTGATCTGGTCATGAGATGGAAAATCCAAACCGCTGGCGGGATTCCGACGACTGTGTCATTGATTCCGATGGTCGCCGGGCCAGTGGTCATCGCACGATAGTCGCATGTCATTCCCAGGATACAAGCCCCAGCTCCTGTGTAACCCTGAAGTTTGAACAAATTTTTATATTGTTATTTTCTCAAACGTGCATGGCAATATTGTCATTATTTTCGAAAACAGAACGCGCGAAGTATCGAATTTACGGACAAAGAAAATCAAATATTATTTCCCTGCATTCTTTTGAGAAAATCACTATATATGCCTCGGCGGAAATGGAAATTGCCTGTCTCGTATTAGTCATAATTGACCTGAAATTGCCTATTTGCCGGCCTTTGCAATAATGTACTATTTTTCTCAAACATGATTGGAAATTTGAGCATTATTTTCACAACCTTCTTCGAGATAAATCGAAATTGCTTCTTCTTCTTCCACCTCGCCACTTCCCGTTACTCGGGGTCGGCTAAATCTAAATCTAAATCGCAATTGCTGTACTGGCTAAATACATGCGAGCAGCGGCCGGCAAAAGTTGTATGAAAATCCATATCTGTCTGTCGGTCATATGTTTAGCGGCCAAATAAATTACATAGTAAACTCATATCTGTCGTGTAATTTAAAAATAGAACGATCTTTTACTCCGAAACATGGCAACCAAGGAGGTAACTTATCCAAGGTTTTATTTAAATTTCGAACTGGCTTGCATATAGAAAGCTGTTTAAAGAAAAAAAATTAATACTTTAACACGGGAATAATTATTGTTGTTCGTTGTTCGTCATTGATTTCGAAAAGTAATTGTATTTAACAAAATGAGTTCTAGCTACGCTACTTAGTTTTAATTTCCGCGCAATATTTGAGAAGAGTACTATACAAGCCTTGGCCACAACTAGGCATTGATGGACTTCCGTATGTGTGCCTCAGCATTGCCTCGGCCCGCGCAATATTTGAGAAAAGTACTATACAAGCCTTGGCCACAACTAGGCATTGATGGACTTCCGTATGTGTGCCTCAGCATTGCTTCGGCCCGCGCAATATTTGAGAAAAGCACTATACAAGCCTTGTCCACAACTAGGCATTGATGGACGTCCGTATGTGTGCCTCAGCATCGCCTCCGGCCTCGGCCCACATTTGCACGTTCGACCATCAATGCCTCTTTTGCTGGCCGCTGCAGTATGTACTATTTATTACCTTGGAAACCGGCAAGCTATTCGCGCAAGTATTTTTTTATACTTACATTGATAGCCATTGTCGTAATTATATCTGTTCCAAATAACTTCTTAACGGCATCAATAATACTTTCGCAGTATAGCGTAAACCTTTCATTATCAGGTTTGTAAAATTCATTTAAATCCAAGCCCGCAGAGAAAATTGTAGGTAATGCCTGAAAATATTCATAAAAGTTATACTTAATAATATTCAATCAATCTGCCTAGCCTTTTCCCAACTATATTGGGTCGGCTTCCAGTCTTACCGGATTTAGCTGAGTACCAGTGTTTTACATGGAGCGACTGCCTATCTGACCTCCACAACCCAGTAACTGGGTAACACGGTACCCCTTGGCAAGACTGGTGCCAGATCTCAAGCTTCTGATTAACCGTAACGACTGTCAAAGATCTTCAAATGACAGGCGGGACCAACGGCTTAACGTGCTTTCCGAGGCACGGAGGCAACTCGGTATGTTGAAATGTTCACCCATCCACGGACTGACATTGTCAAGCGTTCCTTAACCTTGATGATCGACCAGTGCGGCTGTTGTTATTTAGCCACGAGCTTAATAAGTTTTATAATTTTTAATATAAAGTGACATATGTCTAAAATATATGTATTAAATAAACTAGACTCACCGATGTCAAAATCATGCCTTTGCATTTATTTTTCTCCACCTCACATATAGTCTTGTGAATCGTTTTCAATACTTCCAGGCTTAAACTGTTCACTGGCGCCCTCTGCAGCTGCAGTGTCGCTATTCCTTCATCATCCACTGATACACCAACTAAAGGCTTCACTTGCGAAGAAGACAGTAGTCTACAACTTAGTCCAAAACTTTTTGATATTTTTTTCATATGAAACATTTTCAAACACTGCCTCAACTTATTCCTCGTAAACTCTGATACCGTTCAAAATACACAGATATGGGAAATTTTATGATAGCAGATAATGCTTTATATTTAGTCAATATATAAGATAAGTATATGTACGTATCAGAATCAGCGTTCTTGCTAAATTACATTACAATCTACCAGGTTCAGAGGCGGGGTTCAAATGTCTTAATATACGGGTAGACGGCGCTTTTAAAGCATCGTGTTTTCCCTAATGACAATGTTTTACGTAAGCATTTGATTTCCTTTTGTAAATTCAGGGAAAATAATTGTTTAAGTACATTTGACAGTAATTCCGAGTAGGTAAATTGTAATTTCAGTTTGTTGGTTAGGCTAAAGGTTGAAACTACGTAGCTATGTGACACAGATCTTGTCGTTTAATGACGTGCAAGTGAAATAACCGAAACCTTAACTGGTGACCAACAATTATTTCCCGTGACTGTACATATAATTTTAATTGATGAATCATTCATTTTATTTATCATATGTTCCGCGGGAAATGCAACTGTTGTGTTATTTCAACTATTACAATTACAAGACAAACATATGGAAGAATGACTAGACCAGGAAAAGGGCTCGGTTATTTGCAGCCACCATACCATACCTTATTTAGGGCCGGCTATCTAGCGAAGCGCAGTTTTGATGTCCAAACCAATACCAACAACTTTTTTTTTTGATATTATAGTTACTCGAAAATTAATACCCTGAGAAAATAATTTTAAACATTGTTTCAAAGTGCGCAAGATTGTGAATTACAAATAAAACAATTTCTTTAAGTACCATTTCTTATTTATTTAAACCTATGTCGACTTTTTTTGTTTGATACTTCGAATGTATCGTTCAATCGTCTCTTGGAATTCAGCACTTGTTACAAGATTTATGTAGTCCGTTATAATTTTTTGTCGGTTCTTTTCGAATTGTGTTAGGTATTCTTGTCTTATTGCCCCTTTAGTGGTAGCTCGGACGGCTGGAGATATGTGGTCGTACGTTCTTATGAAGGTCTTGCATTTTTCTATTGCGTCCGCTTTGTCTGAGGCTACTTCGTCAATGAGACCAATCTGAAAAGGTTAGTTAAAGTTAGTAGGGTATCTTAAGTAGTTAAAATATTGACAGTGAATTCGATATCATTGACAACAAGACCAAGAAGAGAAATGGGCCGAGAAAGCAGCCCTGCGGCACCACACTAGGTGACCGCTTTCAAATCCATACTGAAAGTCTCAGCTTAAACTTTTAACGCAGCATTCGACTACAATGGCTAGAATAGATGCGTTTTTTAATGGTCTTAAATTGGTGGTATTTGATTTAAGCCCCAAATGAGAGTTATGAGGTCAGACTTTCGTGTTGACGAAACAAACAGTGTAAAAAGCTCTTGCGTAATCAAAAGATTTCAATGTTATATTACTCAAAATAATAATAAATCTAATAAATTACAATTAGATTGAAATCAGATTGGTTTAATGATTTTATTATTGTCGGACAGGTATAAGAAGTTGAAGGTTGTCTGATTTGGTATGTTGGAGACTATCGTATTTCTCATCTTCATCATTGTTGCATCAAAACTGATAATTAATATTTATGTATTTTGAATTTAAAATATATAAATAGTTTTATTCGTTTAAACTTCATGCACAAAAATAAAATGGCGGGTTTGTGGACTTTAACACCTTAGAGATTCTCTATCAGTCAACCAAGGGTGGTGAAGAGATAACATGGCAGGTGCATTGCTTTAAAAGAAAAAAGACGTGTGGCACTCGGGGACTGCCGCGGTAAAGCTATTGCATAGCATTTATTCTAGATCCAGTCCTGGCAAATGCGTCAAAAACATTAAAAACGTTAAAAACTCGAAAACGCGCATTTATTTACGATTAATAAAACTCTAAAAAACAAAACAAAAATACCCTTATTCACATTGAAATAAGGTCGCTTTTCTTTGACAAGCAAAAGTGACCCTTATTCTCATTAGCATAAGGTCCACATTGATCACCATTGTCACAGAAACAGCTCAGAGAGACCGATAAAAGGCAAAAAAATTACGACCAACAAAAATTTTAAAACCCTCATATCTCAGAAACGGTTGGAGTTAGCGCATTTCTGACAAAAAATTTGCCCCCCTGCCTCCACGCTACTTCATCCAGGAGAACAAGATACGATTTACCCCCCCCCCCCCTTAACCGTTTACCTCCCCCCGCAAAAAAATTTTCATTCTAAAAATACCAACACGGAAATCGAAAACACGTGCAACAAACCTCAGACCGGTACTGGCCGGATATTTGACGAATATCAAGCATACAAACCTGCAAAGCTCGTTCTGCTGAGTACATAGCAGAACTGGTGAGAGCGTATTCTGCGTGCTTAGGGCCCGTGACTCGGGACATAAGGTCTGTAATCCACATCGCAGGCGGGATACCAACGGCTGTATCGTTTACCCCCATGGTCGCTGTTCCAGTAGTCATCGTGCGGTAGTCGAAGGCGAGGGAAAATATACAGGCTCCGGCTGCTGTGTAACCCTGAGGCAAGAAATTTTTCATCAAACTCCAACGTGTTTTTATGTGAGGTGGAGAAACAACCTTAATATCTACACATAAAATTGAGATATCGCTTTGTTTTAGGACTTTCAAACTATTTGATATTTTTATAGAGTGGCAATAATATTGGAAAAAACAATGATATTCAAATAAACAGATACGTTATACACTCACAAAACAATTGAAAAAGTGTGCCGCACATAGCGGCAGCACACATACACACTTTTCATTCATTTAACATTAAAAAATAATTATTTTAATCAATAAATAAATACATTACAAATACACACGATGGCATTTATTTTATTTTGTTTTTGTTTCAACAAAGCCTATCGCTCTTCGCCATGCGTGACATAAACTAAAGATTAAAGTTCACAATTGTGGCCTATTCTGAGTCTTCAAAATGCGCGCGCTCATAACATATCTGTTTATTTGAATATAATATAATATAATAATAATACTGTATTTCAAAATTTTTTACCAATATCATTGGGAAAAAACGATTCGAATAAAAGGTAAGCAGTATAATTATAATATTATGTATTGTTTTAGTTTTACAGAGCTTACTCTGAAAATTTATTCTGGATCAGGGGCCGTAATATAAAGTGTCAACTCTAATGTGATTCCGTTGTGAAAAAAATCAAAAAATCGTAAAACCCGACTGCTTAAAAGGCTTGACAGCATTTTGTAGTTGCGACGTGGTGTGGTTGTGGTACGTGTAAAGAAGCCCTATGTTGAGAACATCGATATGAAAAATAGCTTACTTATCAGAAAAAGGCAGAATGTTTAATCATCTTCATCATCATATCAGCCGAAAGACGTCCACTGCTGGACATAGGAATGAATGTTTAATAGTACTAATTATTTATGATTTTTTTGTCATACTTCCCTTTTCCTTGCGTCGGTTCCCCAGTGCTGGGGGTCGTGACCACATCATGGTTTCAACACTTTCTCCTTTATTATGTACCTCCACTTACTCCTACTTTCAGCAACATGTACGGCTTCCGAGGCTATAATGTTCAGCGAGGTTCGAATTTAGTCTGACCAGCGTATAGGGCTTCTGCCTCTAGGTCGTTTTCCCTCGACCTTACCAGTTTACCAGTACCACCTTAAGGCCGTACCCTGACCAAAAAATCAGCGTGAGATATGAGCATTCCTATTGGCCTAGCGGCACTGGTGGCGCATGAATTACAGTAGTGAATACGCCCAGATTTTAGAATAAAATCTTTATAAAACCAAATATTGGTCTTTTGAAAAAAATAAAACTTACAAAATGTTCGTTATCAAATTGTCTATCCATTAGTGTTAGTACAAAATAGTACATTATGCACCGAGGGGCTAAAGTTGTGTCTTATGTCACGGGCGTCATATTGAATCTCGAGCGCAATGAAGGATTCGGGATTTAACTCACTGAATGCAGATTCAAGCTAGCCCAAGGCAAAGACACCTTTAGCCCAGAGGAGGATACTCTACTTTTTACACCTACTGTGAGAAAATAATAGCCATAGTACGAAAAACAAAGTATTTATTAAATAAACAAACAGTAAGAATAACATATTTAGAACTTGATAAAATGAGATAAATCGACTGTAGTACAGAAAGGTTTTATTATTTATTTATTTAATCACAAAATCCACAGCAATCTTTGCGCAGTTTACTTCAAATAAATTAACTAATGTTACAGCCAATTACTATTACGGTATTACGGCGCGGTACGGTATTTGTTATTATTAATCCCAGTTTTAATGTTAATCCATTCCTTTTAAAAAATGGTTCGCAGTTATCTAATTATTCTTACAATACTATGTCTTCGAAAACATGGCAACGATATGAAGAAGCAGTCGTTATGATTTTGTAGGAAATCGAGAATATCATCCACATGTAGTAAGGGTATCGAGAATAGCTTTCCTCTTTCTGGCACCAAAGGGTGTTTGTTAGTATTATACTGCCAATTTAGCTGAGCATGTGAGATTCCAAATTCAAATTACATTATTGACCAGCGGGTCATAATGAAATCCAGTACAACATTATTGACCGGCTGTGCCCCCGGCCACTAATGACTCACTTTAGGTTAAGGTTGCTTGACATATAATTTGACATTTTCGAGCAGGTGGTGTGAAAAAATATTTATCTACTTCGGTTTCGTTATATTCGAATTAGAAAATTGACAGCGGTTTTATTATGATACCCATAACGACATCGGGTTGCATTATGCGAATCGTCATAAATTCTAAAACATAAGCAAAGAGATTCTGAACATACAGCCAGGTACCTATAATATTACACGGTGGAGCATACGGTGGAGGTCTGCCCCGCTTGGGCGGATCACCGCCGTGTCCTCGTGGAGGCGATAAGCGGTGGCGACCTCTCGCGTCCGGCCCTGATTCAGTCCATGGTACGGGGCGAGAGGGCATGGGAAGCTGTCACCTCCTTCTGCGAAGCAGTAATGCTCGCGAAGGAGGAGGCGGAACGCGTGAGGGAGACGCAACGGAGACTCCCTCGCGCCCCTAGCCACCGCAGGAGACGCCCTGGGCGTCGGGAGTCGCAAGCCGATTCCCGGCCACCGTAGGCGCGGGCTTGCGGACGGCGAGTAATGGGTAGCTCGCCGTCCGATAAGGACCAGGCCTGAGTCGACGGCGCGTAGTGTTCCACGCGCGCCTCAAAGAGATGTCAGCAAAACTGACGGGGTCCATTAGGGCCGATGCCTGTCTGGGTCGCGGATAAATTTGAAAGAGAGTTACCGCGGCCCTGGCAAAAGCAACTGAAGGAACACGGGTGGGTTTTAGTCAGTAAAAGTCTGACACGCCCTCCTGCTTCACCCAGAGCGGGAGAAGTCATTGGATGATTTCCCACACAAAAAAAAAAAAAAAAGGTACCTATAATATTACTTCGAAATCGAGACAATGTAAATGATGTTAAGCTATTGCATACGTAGCTTCTATCGCGGGCCTTGAGCGCGGGGACCGAATCCAGAAATTCCGTAACGAAAAAACCTCACGCTCCCCACTCCGACGGGCACGGCGGTGATACTTTGACTTTTAATAAGGTTTTTGAATTCTGTGGAATCTGAATGGTGAGAGGCAGGGGGGCGGGGGGGGGTAGTTTTGTTGCACGTGTTTTCGATTTCCGTGTTGGTATTTTTAGAATGAAAAATTTTTTTGCGGGGTGAGGTAAACGGTTAACGGGGGGGGGGGGGGGGGGGTAAATCCTATCTTGTTCTCCTGGATGAAGTAGTGCTGGCAGAGGGGCAAATTTTTTGTAAGAAAAGCGCTAACTCCAACCGTTTCTGAGATATGAGGGTTTTAAAATATTTGTTGGTCGTAATTTTTTTGCCTTTTATGGGTCTCTCTGAGCTGTTTCTGTGACAATAGTGATCAATGTGGACCTTATGCTAATGAGAATAAGGGTCACTTTTGCTTGTCAAAGAAAAGCGACCTTATTTCAATGTGAATAAGGGTATTTTTGTTTTGTTTTTTAGAGTTTTATTAATCGTAAATAAATGCGGGTTTGGCTCGCTACGTTTTCGAGTTTTTAACGTTTTTAATTTTTTTGACGCATTTTCCAGGACTGGATCTAGAATAAATGCTATGCAATAGCTTTACCGCGGCAGTCCCCGAGTGCCACACGTCTTTTTTTTTTTAAATGAAACAAGTTTAGAACAAAAGTATCGTATACTATTTGGCTGTTGCGGCTACAAGATCTTTGCATTATACCTAATAAAGACTAAATAAAAAACTAAAATAGTATATTATGCAATTAGTGAATAAAAGACGGATTTAATGCGAGGGCCGTAGATGAATCACGAGTAAGTGAAGGATTCTAACGACTGAATCACGACCGTAGGGAGTGATTCATGAATATTGAATCAGCGAGTGATTCAAGTGTTAGAATCATGAGCGACGCGAGTGATTCATGGCCCTCGATATAAATCCGTTTTATTCAAGAGTTGCATATTTTAATAATAAATAAATGGTTTATTACCTTCAATATTTACAAAAAAATGTGAAACCCTGGCCCTTGAGCTAGGTAACAGCACTTGTGTTTCAATCTCTATCTCTAACTCTAACTCTATCTCTAACTCTATCTCTAACTCTATCTCTAACTCTATCTCTAACTCTATCTCTAACTCTATGTCTAACTCTATCTCTAACTCTATCTCTAACTCTATCTCTAACTCTATCTCTAACTCTATCTCTAACTCTATCTCTAACTCTATCTCTAACTCTATCTCTAACTCTATCTCTAACTCTATCTCTAACTCTATCTCTAACTCTATCTCTAACTCTATCTCTAACTCTATCTCTAACTCTATCTCTAACTCTATCTCTAACTCTATCTCTAACTCTATCTCTATCTCTAACTCTATCTCTAACTTTATCTCTAACTCTATCTCTAACTCTATCTCTAACTCTATCTCTAACTCTATCTCTAACTCTATCTCTAACTCTATCTCTAACTCTATCTCTAACTCTATCTCTAACTCTATCTCTAACTCTATCTCTAACTCTATCTCTAACTCTATCTCTAACTCTATCTCTAACTCTATCTCTAACTCTATCTCTATCTCTAACTCTATCTCTAACTCTATCTCTAACTCTATCTCTAACTCTATCTCTAACTCTATCTCTAACTCTATCTCTAACTCTATCTCTATCTCTAACTCTATCTCTATGTCTATCTCTAACTCTATCTCTAACTCTATATCTAACTCTATCTCTATTTATACCATTCCCCCTCTAAAAAGCTTATTTTATTCACTGAAAACAGTGAATAAAAAGCACTTTTAATCACTGTTTTGGTGTTTGAGTTTAGAACACACCAACTTCGCACACCAATATAATATTCAAACTCCATCTCAATGCTATACAACCTCCTTGCGCATAAAATATTCGATACAAACTTAGATAGAGATAGAATTAGAGTTAGAGATACGAGTTGGAGATAGACTTAGATATAGAGTTAGAGTAGAGTTAGAGATAGATATAGAGATAGAGTTACAGATAGAGATGGATTTAGAGTTAGAGATAGAGTTAGAGTTAGAGATAGAGTTAAGGATAGAATTAGAGATAGAGTTAGAGATAGAGTTAGAGATAGAGTTAGAGATAGAGTTAGAGATAGAGTTAGATATAGAGTTAGAGATAGAGTTAGAGATAGAGTTAGAGATAGAGTTAGATATAGAGTTAGAGATAGAGTTAGAGATAGAGTTAGAGATAGAGTTAGAGATAGAGATAGAGTTAGAGATAGAGTTAGAGATAGAGTTAGAGATAGAGTTAGAGATAGAGTTAGAGATAGAGTTAGAGATAGAGTTAGAGATAGAGTTAGAGATAGAGTTAGAGATAGAGTTAGAGATAGAGTTAGAGATAGAGTTAGAGATAGAGTTAGAGATAGAGTTAGAGATAGAGTTAGAGATAGAGTTAGAGTTAGAGATAGAGTTAGAGATAGAGATTGAAACACAAGTGCTGTTACCTAGCTCAAGGGCCAGGGTTTCACATTTTTTTGTAAATATTGAAGGTAATAAACCATTTATTTATTATTAAAATATGCAACTCTTGAATAAAACGGATTTATATCGAGGGCCATGAATCACTCGCGTCGCTCATGATTCTAACACTTGAATCACTCGCTGATTCAATATTCATGAATCACTCCCTACGGTCGTGAGTCAGTCGTTAGAATCCTTCACTTACTCGTGATTCATCTACGGCCCTCGCATTAAATCCGTCTTTTATTCACTAATTGCATAATATACTATTTTAGTTTTTTATTTAGTCTTTATTAGGTATAATGCAAAGATCTTGTAGCCGCAACAGCCAAATAGTATACGATACTTTTGTTCTAAACTTGTTTCATTTAAAAAAAAAGACGTGTGGCACTCGGGGACTGCCGCGGTAAAGCTATTGCATAGCATTTATTCTAGATCCAGTCCTGGAAAATGCGTCAAAAAAATTAAAAACGTTAAAAACTCGAAAACGTAGCGAGCCAAACCCGCATTTATTTACGATTAATAAAACTCTAAAAAACAAAACAAAAATACCCTTATTCACATTGAAATAAGGTCGCTTTTCTTTGACAAGCAAAAGTGACCCTTATTCTCATTAGCATAAGGTCCACATTGATCACTATTGTCACAGAAACAGCTCAGAGAGACCCATAAAAGGCAAAAAAATTACGACCAACAAATATTTTAAAACCCTCATATCTCAGAAACGGTTGGAGTTTTTTCATTCTAAAAATACCAACACGGAAATCGAAAACACGTGCAACAAAACTCCCCCCCCGCCCCCCTGCCTCTCACCATTCAGATTCCACAGAATTCAAAAACCTTATTAAAAGTCAAAGTATCACCGCCGTGCCCGTCGGAGTGGGGAGCGTGAGGTTTTTTCGTTACGGAATTTCTGGATTCGGTCCCCGCGCTCAAGGCCCGTGATAGAAGCTACGTATGCAATAGCTTAACATCATTTACATTGTCTCGATTTCGAAGTAATATTATAGGTACCTTTTTTTTTTTTTTTTTGTGTGGGAAATCATCCAATGACTTCTCCCGCTCTGGGTGAAGCAGGAGGGCGTGTCAGACTTTTACTGACTAAAACCCACCCGTGTTCCTTCAGTTGCTTTTGCCAGGGCCGCGGTAACTCTCTTTCAAATTTATCCGCGACCCAGACAGGCATCGGCCCTAATGGACCCCGTCAGTTTTGCTGACATCTCTTTGAGGCGCGCGTGGAACACTACGCGCCGTCGACTCAGGCCTGGTCCTTATCGGACGGCGAGCTACCCATTACTCGCCGTCCGCAAGCCCGCGCCTACGGTGGCCGGGAATCGGCTTGCGACTCCCGACGCCCAGGGCGTCTCCTGCGGTGGCTAGGGGCGCGAGGGAGTCTCCGTTGCGTCTCCCTCACGCGTTCCGCCTCCTCCTTCGCGAGCATTACTGCTTCGCAGAAGGAGGTGACAGCTTCCCATGCCCTCTCGCCCCGTACCATGGACTGAACCAGGGCCGGACGCGAGAGGTCGCCACCGCTTATCGCCTCCACGAGGACACGGCGGTGATCCGCCCAAGCGGGGCAGACCTCCACCGTATGCTCCACCGTGTAATATTATAGGTACCTGGCTGTATGTTCAGAATCTCTTTGCTTATGTTTTAGAATTTATGACGATTCGCATAATGCAACCCGATGTCGTTATGGGTATCATAATAAAACCGCTGTCAATTTTGTAATTCGAATATAACGAAACCGAAGTAGATAAATAATTTTTCACACCACCTGCTCTATATTATTGTTATAATAATTAGTACTATTAAACATTCATTCCTATGTCCAGCAGTGGACGTCTTTCGGCTGATATGATGATGAAGATGATTAAACATTCTGCCTTTTTCTGATAAGTAAGCTATTTTTCATATCGATGTTCTCAACTTAGGGCTTCTTTACACGTACCACAACCACACCGCGTCGCAACGACAAAATGCTGTCAAGCAGTGGTTACGTGTGTATAGTGTCGCTGCAGTTTTTTGTAGTTGCGCTGTGTTATAGTTCTTGCCAAACTTCTTGGCCGCCCTGAAGTTGGCTACAATGGCTGCGCAGTAGAAAATCTCATACAAAAACAGCACAGTTTCGTGCCTCGCGCATCCGGTAAACCAACTTCAGGGCGGCCAAGAAGTTTGCCTTGTGGTCGTATGTCGCTGGTGGTTGCGTTGTGGTTGCGATGTGGTCGGTATCACACACACGGTCGATAACGAATGCAAAATGTGGTACGTGTGAATAGTCCTATTCATCTTCAATACGAAATATACGCCCGGCCGTTAACTGTTATGTGGAGTATGACAAAATATAGACAATAATTTGTAGGTACTATAACCACCTTACCAATACAAATATAACGGTTATCCTTCAAATTCAAATATTGCTCCTTGCCGTTTAGAGATAATTAGATTTTTCATGCTAGCTTCGCTAAATTATAATTGCTTTGTCTTTGTGCAGAATTGACACGGGTGTCATTTTTGAATTGCAGATGTGTACAGTTCACTCTGGTAGGTACACTCTCATTTTACCGGTTATATGTTCATGTTTCATGTTATTCGGGTAATTTATTCTCTCCAACTTGTACATTATGTATCATTATAGCATCTTATCATTACGAACACTCAAATTCAAACAGACACATTGTTTTTTTCCTTATGACTTTTAATTTCACTCTATCTTTTCTCTTCAGGTTCATTATGCTACGTTCCATATTATGTTGGCATGTTTCTAGCTTTCTTATATTTTCGGTAGTAAGAGGCCATGTTTGGCAGCCATACGTCATAACGGGAAGAATGCAGGAGTTGAACGTTTGGCTTTTTAGTTTGAGAGGTATTGATGGGTTTTTAAGAATTTCTTTTAATGACCAGTACCTTTTCCATGACGAGTTAATCCTGTTTTGGATTTCTTTGGCAGTGAGTTCTGTTGGGGAGATAATTTGTCCAAGGTATGGATATTCTTCGACATATTCGATGGTTCCGTTGTTAATCGAGGTTGGTACTTTTATGCTGTTGGTCATTAATTTAGTTTTCGATGTGTTCACCTGGAGTCCAACTTTGTTACTTTCTGTTACTAGCTGTTCAAGCATTTCCTGTAGATGTTTTGGGTTATTGGTAACGAGAATGAGATCATCAGCAAAGCGCAGATGGTTAAATGTTGCTCCGTTTATTTTAATCCCATAGCCATCCCAGTCTAGATTTCTAAATGCCTGTTCCAGAGTGGCAGAAAACGAACACTAACTTAATATTATTACGCGATATGTAGGTAGGTATTGGAAAAAAACTATTGTCAGTACCTACCGTAATTGTTTCATCACCATCTATTCAGCTGAAAGACGTCCACTCCTGGACATAGGCCTCCCCCAAGCTTCGCCACACTGTAATTGTTTACCAGACAACGATTCCCGGGTATTTATTGATATTTCACTGAGATTTAAACTATGTAACTATATCTAATTTGCGCATAGAAATTTAGGGAATCCTCATGGATGTAGGTAGGATCTCTGCTTTGGGTCTAGCCACTCACGGTGTTCATCTCCTTTTGACCGGGATGCTGGAGTGCCTGCACCGTCACGCTCCTCCAGCCGGGCCTGCATGAATTTATGCGGTATCTTTCACTCTCTCTGCTGCCGTATTCGGCGGAAGTTGTGACGGCACACATTGAACAACCAGCCCTGTGTCTGTTCAGGAGACAGTTTCCCTAAATCTTACACCTGCAGGCCACATTCTATGGAGACCGGAGAACATTGCGCAGATTTGCGCGCGCTCCAGAGACGCCCGGGGCGCCTGCTACGATATAGGGAGAGAGGTAAGTTGAATCCTCCTCGCTTTCCGCCTCCTTCTTTGCGACAAGTTTGCGACCATCACTTTTTCGCAGGAGGCGAACGGCGTCGCACATCATAGACAAATATTATATAATCACTTGCATTATGTGACATTCAACCTTCTATACTTCAAAGATATTCTATACTTCTATACTGCATAATCTCTGCGACAGCTGTCAGTATCAGTACAATACAAAGACCTTATACTTCAAGAAATATAAGGTCTTTGGTACAATAGCGCTTGATAGGTTAACAATAAAGGTCAAACCGCACTACGCACAGAGTACATTTTAATATACTGGCACTACGCGTCAGAGGAGCGACGCGACGCGGCATGACCAAATATACTTTGTATGATATTGTATGAGATAAACCACACTACGCGGCAGCGGACTTACGCGACGCGACACTTCTATCTCATACAATATATTTTGTCGCGCATTTACGCCTAGTGCGTCAGTATCAGTATAACGTCAATTTGACATATGTCGCAGATTTCAAGCTATCTTCTAAGAAGTATAGTCGACGGCATGAACCATTTTGTGCGCGGGGTTAAAATGCATGCTATCTAATCCGACAACACATGCGAAAGAGATAGATGCTGTGATGAGCAGTAAGAAGCTAGTCCGCGTACGAATACACACTTTTACTTTGTAGCGAAATGGATGATGATTTAGGACGAAAAAGAGCGCTGCAATTTTATAAACAGTCCTTTGGGAGTATGGATATCATGAAAAAACGACTAAGTGTACCTATCTTGTCAAAATATAATTACTGACATTGTTGAACTACTATATAATATACCTGTATGGTGCCCGTTTTGCAATTTTTATTCTTCTTACGGTATTTATTTGCGCCCAAAGATGCGTTAAAATTAGTGTTGAAATATGGAACTTGCAACGCTCATAACTTTCAAATATATTTCAATTTCACTTTTTTCTTAAGGCCATGTACAGTGTACATGGCCTTAATGAATAAACTACGGAAAAATCATTAATTTTATTTATCATAATGTTCCGCGGGAAACACAACTGTTGTATTATTGCAAGTATGCGGAAGGCAAAAGCATAAACAAGGAAGGATGAGCTGGATTGATATTGCAATACCTCACGCACGTCTAACGAATCGCAGTGCAGTACGGTTTTAATACAACACCAATGTCAACACTATTTCTTATTCGAAAATAAATTACCCACAAAATGAGAAAAAAAAAATTACCCACAAATTACCTGTCCACTTTGTTGCATTAAAGCCGCGTATGTTGCCTAGTGGATACGAGGCTTTATTTGCAACTTCATTTCAAGAAACACAAGATTGATATTTGTTTGGTAGTGAAAGCTCTTTGTGCTGCGCATCGTCAGATATGCGCCGCCTTTAGATACGTTTCCTTGGTTTTTAATCAAAACCTAAAAAAATATTTAAAATGACCTTTTCACTAATTCAAATAAATTATTATGTATTCCCCAAACTGATGTGCCACACGCCACACAGACATCCACCAAATTATTAAGAGCCGCTACAAGTTTCAAGTTTCACGAGCCAAAAACAGAAAACAGTTATTTTTTCAGCGAAAATTTCTCAATAACTATAAGATGAATAAATAAAAAAAAAAGCCTTTTATTTCATGCATAGCAAATTTAATAAAAAAATAATAATTGAAAATATTACAGTTCGTATAGTTTGGACTTGGAACAATATAAAAAATAACAATAAATGAAAGTTAAAAATTGTTGTACAACAATTATAAGCAAAATTGATTAATTTCATACATTCATTATTTTCATTATATGAATATATTATTTAATTGAATTATTAAAATAACATTGTTAAATAAATTAATAGCTATTTATGCAACTGTTACGTTATGGATTGTCTTTTAATACGAGTGCCATTTTTCGGTAGAAGCGTAGCGCGTACCGAAATAGGTGGGCACGAGTTATTAAAAGACCAATAACGTACAGTTGCATACAATATTTTATCTACGAAGGAAGGAATAAAACACAGATACAGACAAATTAGTATTTTTAATAGAAACTTAACTACACACTGACTTTGTTTATTTATATGTAATTTTGTATTGTACTATTATTAAAATAAACAGGAACTGCTCTATTTGTTATATCTGGTGGAGTATTTTCAATATCACTTGATGTTGAAGACATTTTTAATAAAATTTGGAATAAAATTTCACTCAGATTTTTTTCCCCGCGTATTTAGTCTTTATTAGCTATAAGGCAAAGATCTTGTAGCCGAAACAGCCAAATAGTATACGATACTTTTGTTCTAAACATGTTCCATTTTTAAAAACATCATTTACATTGTCTCGATTTCGAAGTAATATTATAGGTACCTGGCTGTATGTTCAGAATGTCTTTGCTTGTGGTTTAGAATTTATGACGATTCGCATAATGCAATCCGATGTCGTTATGGGTATCACAATGAAACCGCTGTCAATTTTGTAATTCGAATATAACGAAACCGAAGTAAATAAAAGAATACATAAAATTGATTAATTGCATAATGTAAAAAGTAAAATAACAAACGATTGTATAATTAATTAAACTATTGTGCCGTATTCGGCGGAAGTTGTGACGGCACACATTGAACAACCAGCCCTGTGTCTGTTCAGGAGACAGTTTCCCTAAATCTTACACCTGCAGGCCACATTCTATGGAGACCGGAGAACATTGCGCAGATTTGCGCGCGCTCCAGAGACGCCCGGGGCGCCTGCTACGATATAGGGAGAGAGGTAAGTTGAATCCTCCTCGCTTTCCGCCTCCTTCTTTGCGACAAGTTTGCGACCATCACTTTTTCGCAGGAGGCGAACGGCGTCGCACATCATAGACAAATATTATATAATCACTTGCATTATGTGACATTCAACCTTCTATACTTCAAAGATATTCTATACTTCTATACTGCATAATCTCTGCGACAGCTGTCAGTATCAGTACAATACAAAGACCTTATACTTCAAGAAATATAAGGTCTTTGGTACAATAGCGCTTGATAGGTTAACAATAAAGGTCAAACCGCACTACGCACAGAGTACATTTTAATATACTGGCACTACGCGTCAGAGGAGCGACGCGACGCGGCATGACCAAATATACTTTGTATGATATTGTATGAGATAAACCACACTACGCGGCAGCGGACTTACGCGACGCGACACTTCTATCTCATACAATATATTTTGTCGCGCATTTACGCCTAGTGCGTCAGTATCAGTATAACGTCAATTTGACATATGTCGCAGATTTCAAGCTATCTTCTAAGAAGTATAGTCGACGGCATGAACCATTTTGTGCGCGGGGTTAAAATGCATGCTATCTAATCCGACAACACATGCGAAAGAGATAGATGCTGTGATGAGCAGTAAGAAGCTAGTCCGCGTACGAATACACACTTTTACTTTGTAGCGAAATGGATGATGATTTAGGACGAAAAAGAGCGCTGCAATTTTATAAACAGTCCTTTGGGAGTATGGATATCATGAAAAAACGACTAAGTGTACCTATCTTGTCAAAATATAATTACTGACATTGTTGAACTACTATATAATATACCTGTATGGTGCCCGTTTTGCAATTTTTATTCTTCTTACGGTATTTATTTGCGCCCAAAGATGCGTTAAAATTAGTGTTGAAATATGGAACTTGCAACGCTCATAACTTTCAAATATATTTCAATTTCACTTTTTTCTTAAGGCCATGTACAGTGTACATGGCCTTAATGAATAAACTACGGAAAAATCATTAATTTTATTTATCATAATGTTCCGCGGGAAACACAACTGTTGTATTATTGCAAGTATGCGGAAGGCAAAAGCATAAACAAGGAAGGATGAGCTGGATTGATATTGCAATACCTCACGCACGTCTAACGAATCGCAGTGCAGTACGGTTTTAATACAACACCAATGTCAACACTATTTCTTATTCGAAAATAAATTACCCACAAAATGAGAAAAAAAAAATTACCCACAAATTACCTGTCCACTTTGTTGCATTAAAGCCGCGTATGTTGCCTAGTGGATACGAGGCTTTATTTGCAACTTCATTTCAAGAAACACAAGATTGATATTTGTTTGGTAGTGAAAGCTCTTTGTGCTGCGCATCGTCAGATATGCGCCGCCTTTAGATACGTTTCCTTGGTTTTTAATCAAAACCTAAAAAAATATTTAAAATGACCTTTTCACTAATTCAAATAAATTATTATGTATTCCCCAAACTGATGTGCCACACGCCACACAGACATCCACCAAATTATTAAGAGCCGCTACAAGTTTCAAGTTTCACGAGCCAAAAACAGAAAACAGTTATTTTTTCAGCGAAAATTTCTCAATAACTATAAGATGAATAAATAAAAAAAAAAGCCTTTTATTTCATGCATAGCAAATTTAATAAAAAAATAATAATTGAAAATATTACAGTTCGTATAGTTTGGACTTGGAACAATATAAAAAATAACAATAAATGAAAGTTAAAAATTGTTGTACAACAATTATAAGCAAAATTGATTAATTTCATACATTCATTATTTTCATTATATGAATATATTATTTAATTGAATTATTAAAATAACATTGTTAAATAAATTAATAGCTATTTATGCAACTGTTACGTTATGGATTGTCTTTTAATACGAGTGCCATTTTTCGGTAGAAGCGTAGCGCGTACCGAAATAGGTGGGCACGAGTTATTAAAAGACCAATAACGTACAGTTGCATACAATATTTTATCTACGAAGGAAGGAATAAAACACAGATACAGACAAATTAGTATTTTTAATAGAAACTTAACTACACACTGACTTTGTTTATTTATATGTAATTTTGTATTGTACTATTATTAAAATAAACAGGAACTGCTCTATTTGTTATATCTGGTGGAGTATTTTCAATATCACTTGATGTTGAAGACATTTTTAATAAAATTTGGAATAAAATTTCACTCAGATTTTTTTCCCCGCGTATTTAGTCTTTATTAGCTATAAGGCAAAGATCTTGTAGCCGAAACAGCCAAATAGTATACGATACTTTTGTTCTAAACATGTTCCATTTTTAAAAACATCATTTACATTGTCTCGATTTCGAAGTAATATTATAGGTACCTGGCTGTATGTTCAGAATGTCTTTGCTTGTGGTTTAGAATTTATGACGATTCGCATAATGCAATCCGATGTCGTTATGGGTATCACAATGAAACCGCTGTCAATTTTGTAATTCGAATATAACGAAACCGAAGTAAATAAAAGAATACATAAAATTGATTAATTGCATAATGTAAAAAGTAAAATAACAAACGATTGTATAATTAATTAAACTATTGGAAAAACCTATCATGATTAGCATGCATGAACCTCTCACATGGTGAGAGTGAAGGCCTCCTCCAGGAATGCCGATTCCGACATCCAGTTTTTTCCTGCGACTCGTGTGATGTCGTCAGCCCATCTAGTTATCGGTCTACCTCGTTTTCTATTGCCTGTAGGGCCAGGCCATGACGTCATGCGAATGGTCCAACGGTCGTCACTCATTCTTGCTACGTGTCCTGCCCATCTCCATTTAAGTTTGAGAGCATAGGTGAGAGCATCTGTGACTTTGGTATTTTGTCTTATAACTGAGTGCCGAATTCATTGTTTTTTTTTTAATTTTTGCCATACTTCTCTCCATACTTCGCTGGCAGGCAGTAATTTTATTCTTTAGTACTTTAGAGATGGTAGTAGACATGAGTTTTGTCTTGAATTTCATAGGCATTTGGCTTTCAAGAATTATTTTTTTTACCCCAAAACTTTTTCCACGTCGTTGTAATTCTTCGATCTACTTCTGCGTCGTTGTTGATTTTATTAAAAGATATTTGTTTCACTAAGTAGATATAACTATCAACGTACTGTACAGGTGTGTTGTTGAGAAGAACTGAGTTTTGAGTGGAATTTGTCATCAGTTTTGTTTTGCTCAAATTTATTTCTAGTCCTGCCTCTCTACTTGCTTGTTGTTACTTGTTTAACATCATCTCCAGCTCCGAACACTTTTCTGATAGCAGGATAATGTCGTCGGCGAACCTCAGGTGACTTATGTACATGCCTTTGACGCATATGCCCACTGTTTTCCAATTTAATTTGCCAATGATTGATTCTAGAACCGCTATAAAGATTCGAGGTGATAAAGGATCGTCTTGTCGTACTCCTCTTTTGTTAGGGATAGGTGGTCCCGTGGTCTCTAGTTTCACTCTACTTGTGGTGTTCTCGTAAAGATTTTTTAAGACCTCTATGTATTTATTTTCCACCTTTTGTGATCGTAAAGCTTTCCACATATAGGAATGTAGTATCGAATCAAAAGCTTTTTGATAGTCTATAAACACTATGTAAAGATGATTTTCTTAATAAAATTATGTCAAGTGTAGATAAAACACTACCCATATGTGCCCTGTATATGGACATGACGAAAGCCTTCGATCATGTTGATCATTCTATACTTATCAACAAACTTGAAAGATGTGGAGTACGCGGCAATGGTCTTGAGCTTATCACATCATATTTAAGCAACCGGCAACAATACACAGAAATAACAAACATAAATATTAAAACCAAGCGGGCAATCAAATATAGGTCAAAACCTAGAACGGTGAAGTACTGTGTGCCTCAGGGGAGTGTATTGGGTCCTCCACTATTTCTGGTGTACATAAATGATCTTCCAAAAACTATCAATCACCCAACAGTATTATTTGCTGATGATTATACAATAATGATAAAAAAAGATGAGTCGTACAATTATGAACAAGAAATCAATGACACGCTAAAGCAAACTATAGATTGGCTGCAGTTGAATAATTTGAAAATTAATTTGGAAAAGACGTTTATAATGCATTTTAGTCAGCGACAAAGACAAAAACTACCCGTTAATATTAGTCACAATGGGCAGCCAGTTACAAAAACGGATACAACAAAGTTTTTGGGGTTAGTGATAAACAGTCAACTTACGTGGAAACCGCATATTGAAGAAATCTGTAAAAATCTTAACAGTTTTGCTTTTGCTCTTTATAAGCTGTCCAAATATATGAACCGTGACGCTGTGCTTATTGCCTACCATAGCTACGTAGAATTAGTTCTAAGATACGGAGTCATCTTCTGCGTAGTATCTCTAAGTAGTCTGTGATCTTCTGGGGTAATTCGACAGGCAAGAATTACGTATTCATAGCACAAAAAAAATGCGTACGTGCTATATGTAATCTGCACTCAAGGGACAGTTGTAAGCCTTATTTTAAATCCTTGAAGCTTCTAACATTGCCGTCATTATACATCTTTGAGGTGGCAGTGTTCGTTAAGACAAACCCACAGCTTTTCAAATTGAGAGCCCCGGCTGATCCACGGTTAAGAAAAAGGGATTCGAACATTCTTTGTGTTGATCGCAGTAAAATAGCCCTCCTACGTAAAAGTATTTACCGAATGGCTCTAGTTATTTTCAATAAAATTCCACGACAGATAAAGAATCTTAATAATAATATGTTTAAAAAGAAACTGAAACAATTTTGAATTCATAAAAGTTGTTACTCCACAACTGAGTTTATGGAGGACACCACTGACATTTAGCATATTTGCAATGTTACATTTGGATTATTATTATTATTTTGACAATGGTAATTGTGTATTAGTACGTAAGCAATTGTGTGTTATTAAGTAAGTAATTGAATGATTTAATTTTAAATGTGTGTCTGTTGTTTCGACACCACAAAATTTGATAATATTTGTATGCTCTCGAGTAAAATGTAGCGAACTGACCACCTTATTATAACATCCTATTGTATTTAAACCTACATTTACGAATAAATATGATTTGATTTGAAAGGGGGCGTTGGAATTCTAGATACTTCTCAATCAGCATCTCCAGAGTATGGATGTGGTCCTCTGTGGAATATCCTCTTCGAAACCCTGCTTGTTCGATTGGTTGGCTTTTTTCTAGAGTAGTACCAATTCGCCTACCCACAGTTGTTGAAAATAACTTATAAAGTGATTGAAGGAGGCTAATAGGTCGGTAATTGCCTATATTTTATGGGTCGCCTTTTTTAAACAACAGCATGATGTCAGAGTTTGAACTACAAGATATATGATAAAAAATATAATGACAAAAATAAAAACGACACAGGTGCGTCGTCTGCAAGCCCTTGAGCGAAACTGAATGCCTCGCGCGCGCGAACGCAACGGTTTATAAGGCAATATTTAGAAAATTTATTAAAATAAAATAAGTACTCAAAAATAAAACATGAAAATTGGATTCGATTGCTAAACACCTCAAATTTCAAATTATTTACCAGTTATTTTTATATTCAACATATTCTTATGCGTAGACGCAGCCCCGGATATAAGGGGGGGCAAACCGGGGCACTTGCCCCGGGAGGCAGTTTCATGGGGGCGCCAAATCCTTGAGACAAGGATTACAAATATGAATGAAGCCTCTTTTCCTACAATCTCATAGGTTTTTATCAAGTAATCGAATCTTAATATAATATGCTTGAAAAACAAACTTTTCTATCTTAAAGCTAACTTTTTTAACCATTGAAAACAAAACTGCCTATGCGACGGACTTTGAGGAGCTAATAGATTCTTTCGCAGAAAAGAAAGCACGCCGTGTAAAGTTGTATTCTTTCCTGGTTATATCTTTTTTATGTGTGTCTGTTTTATGTCACAAATGAAAGTTATTATATAATAAAAGTTATATTTATTAAAGGATTATTATTTTAACAAAAGGTTACAAAAATGCTACTCATTGGCAGTTTTTCTCAAACACTGAAGGGAGGGGGGGCCACCATCAAGGTTTTGCCCCGGTTCGAAAAAATCGTAGATCCGGGGCTGCGTAGACGACGCTTTCACACATGATAAAATTGCCGCATGGACAATTCTTTTTTTAAGTGCAAATACAATAAACTTTGAAAAACAAAAATGGTGGCTTACTAGTATACTACACGCCCAGTCCACACCATTTTTTCCAGATTGTTATTCGCCACCAGTAAGCTGGAAAAGTAATAGAATAAACCTGGTGTTTCGGGATTACGTAAAAACGTGTGTTAGGAATTTATTTTTTCTAATTTGAATTGAGCAGTTATCAAAATATTTATTGTACAATTAGTTACTAGATAACTATGTGACGCAAAAAATTGCATTAAAAGATTTATCATATATCTTGTAGTTATGAGAAATTTGCGCTAAAAAAGTAGCTGTTTTCTGTTTTTACCTCGTGAAACTTGTAGGGGCTCTTAAGTCCATTGAGAATATTTTTTGTGTTCAAAATGAAAACACATGGGTATATTTACAAATGTATTTGTATAAAACATACATTGTCATACACTTAACACAGGTATAAGTAGGTATACATTTCACAGGTATAACATAAATAAAATTGCACAGGTTTATAACATAATAATAATTTCATATGAGTAAAAGTTTTCACCTAGTCACATAGGATCGGAATACCAAGCTTAAAATTAGCAACTACTGATACATACAAGAAAAAAATACACATTTCAAAATAGAACACAATAATTTCATCAAAATACTGAAATCTTACAACTAGATTCACTTGGCAGCCTTTTGTTTTAAAGCTTGAATATACATTTCTAATGATTTTTGTACTTTAGGATGTCCTACAAACATGAGGAACTCCTGAGTGTCTTGTTTACGGTGGTCACTCATCCATGTCAAAGGGGCTTCTCTGATCTTCTGTTTAGTCATAGAACGCGCTAAAGCTGGGATCCTGTCAAACTTCTTGATGAACTGTTTGCATTTGGCAACAGCGTCTGCTTTGTCTGTTGCTGTTTCGTCAATGAGACCAACCTATAATGTGAGGAATTTTTGTAAGCAAATTTTATTTAAATTTTATCGTAGTCAATAGTCATCTTTTAAAACGTATTTCAGTGTTTTATTTAGAACTAGTTGTCCCCACCCACCTACTCTACCTATCTACCCACCTACCCTACCTATCCTACCCTACATACATACCTACTCACCTATCCTACCTACCTACGTGCCCACGAGTTACCGAGGCCCTGGCACAAGCAACTGAAGGAACACGGGTGGGTTTTAGTCAGTTAAAGTCTGACACGCCCTTCCGGTTCACACAGAGCGCGCGAGCGGGAGAAGTCATTGGATGATTTCCCACCCAAAAAAAAAAAAACTACCTACCTACCAACCAGTGGCGTAGCGTGCCTTGGCGGGACCCCGTATAAAAATTTGTTTGGAGGCCCTTATGAAGGGTAAAGATTTCTCACAAAAAAAAAATTGCATAAAAGTAATAGAAATATGTATTCATCATAATTATCTATCTGTCACTTTTGCCAAATTTTTTACAAACAATTCAAATTAAATTGTCTCCTTGACTTTTTTTGGCAAACTGATTTATTAAATCATTTATAGCTGATGATGACTTTAGTTTTTCTAAAATTTCTGCCTCTATGGACAATAGCGACAGATAGAAAAGACGAAAAAAAAAAAAAAAAAATTTTGCTTATGCACGTCGGGGTCCCCCGTGGCCCGGAGGCCCCGTATAATTGATACGGCAGATACGGCGGTATCTACGCACCTGTTACCATCCTACCTCCCTACCAATTTGTTAAACTATTTATTTGAATAAGAATGACCTTAATAACCAACTTTTGTTTCTACAGGCAATCTTATTAAATTTTAGAACACAAAAGCTGCTATTGTGACTTAACAATGATAGTCAGATTCCTCGCGGACTTTTTGTAGGTGAGTACTTTAATCATGAAGTACATAATTTTTATGTATCATCAATAGTTTTCTCATTCTCCGCGCACGCCCAATATGAATTTTATAGGCTACATTGGGTTACATTATTGAAGTTCTAGTAGGGATCCCTAATTTTTTCTACTAAAAAAAGGTAGAACCACAGATAATATAATACTAGCATACAGATGCCTCATCCCATACAAAGAAACCGTGCCGACGTAACTAGCGTTTTTCATCTGATTAATCTTGTTATTTTTGTAAGTACATCAATCGCGTTCGATCCCGTTTCACGGCAATAGATGGTGTTAGCAGCGAAATGCAAGTAAAATGGTTTACTAGGTTCGTGAATATTTTTTTATTTAAATACAATGAAGGTTCGTTTTGTAGTATTTTTTTGCACGTTTTTAAAGTTTTTTTGCACCAAAATGTGTTACAATGAAAATTTTAATAACCGAGTGGAATGCCACAGAAATTTAAAAATGCGCCATCTATTGGCATCAATTTTAAATGATACGTTCAAATAATCTTTGAAATGTGAATTAAGAGCCCAATATTCCATAATTTTGTACTTAGGAGAGTTGATTAAACAAGAACATACAATTTTTATGTTTAATTCCAGAAAATGTTAATTTTACACAATTCTATTGAATTGTGTGTACATGTCGCGCCATCTAGTGAGATTTATTTGAACTAAATTTTCTTTCTTAGCAATGAGACCCCGTGGTAGAACTAAGATTTTTTGAAATCGGACCACTAGTTTTTGAGTTTATTCGTTTTGTAACGAATAAACTCAAAAACTAGTAGTCCTACAAATATAAAAATCTTTCCTCTTTATAAAATTAGTTTAGATTTTAATGTTAGACACATGTAAATTTTGATATATCACAGCAAAAATTAACCCTACCTTCAAGGCTTCTTCAACAGAGAACATCCTAGCGGTGGTAAGGGCCAGTTCCGCCTGTCTCTGCGGTATGGTGTTGGTCATGGTATGCATGAACCAGTTGGGGGCTACGATGCCCAGAGCTGTCTCGTTCAGTCCGATGGTGTACTTGCCACTCATCATTACTCGGTATTCGCATGACATGGCTAGGAGACAACCTCCAGCTGGGGCGTGACCCTGAGAAGAATGAAGAAGAATAGGTAAGGTGTTTGTTCAGTTCTTCAAGGTGCTGTTTCAGTTTGGAATTTTTCATGAGGATTTAAAAAGAATGATAAATTTTGAATAATAATGAAAACTAAGAATAACTCATAGTCCATATTTCATATTTATTATATACATACTTACTTTTCTTAGTCCTATATGAGCATGTAAACTGTTAATAATTAATGAGTGAATTATTCAAATACACCTTGAAATCAATTAATTTATTCAGTACTTGTAAACTTGTAATCGGTTGTTACAATGCAATGCCTTGAATCCAGCACGGCATTGCATTGTTGCAATGCCTTGCAGAAAACATTAGATTTTTTTTGGATACAAAATATTAATTTAACTGTGACGCCATATCATTGCAGTAAGTTTAGAAATGCCTTGTTTGAAACAACTTAACTAATTGAAATAATGATTCATGGAAAGTATAATTTATGTACTTACATTAAACTTTAAATAAACGTTGTCGACCACAATAGATCCCAATGGGTCGAAGTGTCCGAGTTATTTCTCGGCCCCTCCACAAGATAAATAAACGTTGTAGAAGGATGGGCATCTTATAAAATTATAATGACTAATGATTGTATCTGAACATGTTATAAAAAGTTTTTATTTTATCTTTGCTGCAAACAGCAGTATTGACTTGTCATCTAAAACATTACATGCCAGCCCTAAATGTTTATTTATAGATATCCGAATGCTTTTTAGGTTCTTTTTAATTCCAAATAAATATGTATATTATGGGCGACTCATTAACATTCACAGGTTGTGATAGGCAGTTTGCAATTTCTTTAAAAAGTAAATTGCTTTTTATTTTTACGGTCGTATTCATTTGTAAGAAGGGATAATGGAAGGAGACAATGCGTTATTATGTGTTCAACCTCAAGTTACACGGGACGAGGGCAGGACGATGATAATAGTGTCAGAATTTGCATTTTTAAAATCATGTTTAACATACATTGATAGCTGCTGCAGTGATGAAGTTGGATCCAAAGAGTTTGATCCACACTTCCTGGAGGGTTGCCCAGAATGTTTCTACTCTCTTCATGTCAGGCTTGTACATTTCCATGATGTCTAAACCAGCCGAGAACACTGTTGGTGATGCCTAGAATGATAGAATAATGTTTTAAACACTTTATACTACCTAATTTGAATAATTTTGCATGCCGTAAGGTATGTATCGAGACTGTCTACAAAAAAAAACCATCTTATTTACATTATTGGCAAATAAATTATTCCCAATGATTTGCATTTGAATTTGAATTATTACCGATGTTTTACAAATAAATGGTTTCGATTTGATTTGCTTGAAAGCTTGTTCTTGGGTATAATTATCAATTTGTATTTTTGTGTACAATAACATTACTTAGGTACATTATTTAAAATTGTAAATCATACTTACAGATGTTAAGATCATTCCCTTGCATTTCTTTTCGACTATTTCATCCAGTGCCTTGTCCATTGCTTGAAGGAGTTCCAAGTTGAGGCTGTTCACTGGTAGCCTTTGCATGGTTACAGTCGCTATTCCTTCATTGTCTACTGCTGTGTCGACCAGAGGACCTTTGCTTGACATGGCCCGAATACTGGGCACAACTCTTTTGGTGACATTGCTTACTATTTGCCTCAAAGGAAACATTCTGGTTCTGGAAATGCAATTTTATAGTTAAACTATTTTTATCTCAGAAAATTACATACAAAATATTTTGTAGCCGCGTAAGCAAAGTTCATGTAACACACATATTTAATAATCTGACGCATTAAAGTTTGAGCTCAACTAATTAATGTACGTAATAAAAGAAATAATGGATTAATGAGACTAAGAAATAACCTACGTTTAATACAAAAAGACACGTAAATTAATAATATCACTGTTGTTTGTGCCGTGCGAACCTTGGACCCGGCAATCTATGTATTAGTTCCAAAGTGCAGTGATTTAGACAACTGTCATTTTAATAAATCTTTGTTTTGAACTTTGCACCCTCTTCGGAGTTCAATGGCCCGCAAGTTTGTTTTGTTAACTTTTGTTGTACAGTCGGTTGCAAAAAAGGTTTTGCGAAATGTCAAACCACATCATCAAATCACATCATCAAATTCAATAAAAATTTGCTAGTCAGAAAAGCCTATTTTTGTTTTTCTTGACTTTATCTACATCTGTACTAAATTTCATCCAGATCCGTTTCGACGTTCTGTCGTGATTGAGTAACAAACATAGGTATATCCACACAATTATCTATCCATCCAAACTTTCATTCAATAATATTAGTAAGATTTTTGCATTCGAATCGGGTGAGAAAAAAAATCTCAGAAAATCGCTGCTATAAGGCATAGTACGCACTGTGATTTTTAAACGCACGATTTTGTCTTGGAACATTCTGAAACTCGTTAAATTATATGAAGCTGCACGCATTGCGGTAAAAAATTGCGCGGAAATAATACCGCAAGAAAGCCGTGTTTTGCCACAGAAAGAATCCACCGCAACGCGGCGCCCGTCGGGCGTGGTTTGAATTTGCATGAATATTTTGAACAGGAAGAAACAAAAATCGCGCGGTATTATAATCGTAATGTGTGTTAGTTAAGTTATGTTTTCTTTGATAAATACATCTTGTATTTATTAAGGATTAAATTATTTATTTTTAACATCAACTATTATAAGTTACAATAACATTTATTTATCCTAGAAACCTGCTAGAAACCAGAAACTGAGCCTAGAAAATATTCGAATGTCAAATGACGTCACATCTAATGTCAGTTGACGATTGGAGGGGGATTGTTCGGACCCTATTATTTAGTATGTCTATGTTCGGACCTCAGACCAAAGATTACTATTACATTGCCTGAGACTTCTTCCGGTGAAAGTTTAAATGTTTTACTTCTATTTCGTCTTTACTAAGAAGGGGACATTTTTGAAAAGAGTAAAGTAACTGCATTTTTGGTTTTCATGTAATACGTGTAATCATCGTCTTTGAAAATATCTTCCTTTAGTAGATGGAGTTCAGTCAATCCCAGTACGTCATTGCTAATGTTTTGTAGCACTGTTTTTAGCTCTGTATGTTTTGTTTTGATGATAGTGATTTAACGTTGAAAGTGCAATGTTTAAATCACTTTTCAGTATTAGTGTCCTTGGAAGGTTTAATACTAGTACTCTTCAAAAACCCACTGGCAGAACGTCGTAGAGGTCACATAAGGAATTAGTATGAATTGCGATACTAACCCTAGACATTGAATGAAGTCTTACTCGAAGAGTGGTAGAGTGCGTTCGTCGAAGATGTAAAATTTAAATGTTGTAAATGATTTGGTTTGTTTGCTAAATTTTTTATACGTCTATTATTAAGTCGCGGGGCTTACCTATAGGCGAATAAATCGCAAGACTTGCCCTCAAGTGAATAAATCGCAGTACTATTCAATTTGAGAACAAGTCGTGGGCTACAGGCGAATAAATCGCTATATGCGAAAAAGTCGCGGGTTTGCCTACAGGTTTATAAATCGCAGATTTTGTAAGTATATGAGTACCATGTTCCTTTTAAGGGTTCCGTACCCAAAGGGTAAAAACGGGACCCTATTACTAAGACTCCACGATCCGTCTGTCTGTCTCTCTGTCACCAGGCTGTATCTCATGAACCGTGTTAGCTAGACAGTTGAAATTTTCACAGATGATGTATTTCTGTTGCGGCTATAACAACAAAATCTAAAAACAGAATAAAATAAACATTTAAGTGGGGCTCCCATACAACAAACGTGAGTATTTGCCGTTTTTTGCGATAATGGTACGGAACCCTTGGTGCGCGAGTTCGACTCGCTCTAGGCCGGTTTTTATCAAATGATTAAATTTAACTGCTATTGCTTGTAACACTTTATACCTATTCATAGTACAGCAGTGCATTATACTTCAGAAGATACGTACAGACGAATTGGTAAAAAAATTCAATGTTAGTTTTGATTTGGTTTGTTTGTTAATCTTTGCAAGTATATGTGCGAATAAGTCGCGGACTTGCTTTTAGAAGAATAAGTAGTACTACTAATTAATTTGTGAATAAGTCGCGGGCTCGTCTACAGTATGCGAATGAGTCACGGGTTTTGCCTAAAAGGCGAATAAATCGCAGATGTTGTAAGTATGTGAGTAGCATGTTCCTATTTATCAAATGGCTAAATTTTACTGTTACTGCTTGTAACACTTTGTACCTATGCATGGTACATCCATGTTATTTATTAATGAATCATGCTTCAGAAAGTAAATTTAAACATTACAATTGATTAGATTTGTTTCCTAATTTTTAACCAACTTCCCAAAAAGGAGGAGGTTCTATGTTCGACTTCAAGTTTCACCGATTACTCCGTCAATTGTGGACCGATTTTGAAAATTCTTTTTTTGTTTGAAAAAGTATGTTCCGAAATTGGTCCCATTTTAATTTGGTAAAGATCTGATGAAGAACTTCGGAGATATACAACAGAACTCTTCAATAAATAATCTCTCGGGATTGCTGCAATCGCATGTCTGTTTGTTGTTTATAACATTTCATAACATAACATCACGCCAGTTCGCTCTTAAGGGGTAAGCAGACCTCTCATTTCACCGGTTATGTTCAAGTTTCATGAAATCTATTCTGGCGAAATAGTTCCCTTACTAACTTGTCTATTAGGTACGTACAACTAAAAAGTGAAAAATAAAAAAACTTTTTGCAAAAAAATACTACCGACTTCCAACTACAAAGTGAAAAATAACTTAATTTTTTGAAGTCGGTGTCTTTCGTAGGTACCATTTTTTTGCGTGATGGACACCGACTTCAAAAAATTAAGTTATTTTTCACTTTGTAGTTGGAAGTCGGTAGTATTTTTTTGCAAAAAGTTTTTTTATTGTAAGTATTTATGGTACTCACGTAAAATTAATGAATTAGTGTTCACCAAATATTGTAAAACATTTTTTATCTAAAAGAAGAAAAGAGTAAGTGTTTCTTGTCCGTTCTTCTCCATAACAAACAACCTTTGCGAATGGACGGTAGTTTTTTTTTTACTTTTACTTTTAATTGATTTGACTTTGAAAATTGACTCAACAAGTCGAGTGTTAGGTTATCACCGGATACGTGTATGAGGTCATACACGATGTCAGGAGGATGGTCGAGTGTTAGTTTTTCTTTCATAAATACATCTTTTATTTGTAAAGAATTAAATTATTTATTTTTACATCAAATAGTATATGATCATCATCATTATTTCAGCATTTCAAGGTTGAACTTGTCGAGTAGAAATACAGTAGAATCGGAATGTCAATTGTGTTGTGCTTGTGCATAGGTAGTGGGCTTACATCTCCTCGTTTCGTCGCTTAAATAGGTTCGGTTCCCTGCTTAAGCAAGACTTGTTTTTCTTTAAATATAACTCACGTAATAAATAACGAGTTATCAGTAATTATTGCGAGAAAAATTCAAATTAATTTAAATCACAATACAGGTAAATGGCAATGCCGGGTACAGACTTAGCACTCACTCAAGACCATTATCGTCTCGCGCGATCGGTCGTCGAGCCTATTTATTTGTCAAACTATAAATCTATTAAAGAGTGATAACTTTTTAAACTTCGGCATTAAAAACAAAAATCCCTACTTGGGTTTGACATGATCTTAGTCCAAATTCAAATTCAATTCAATTCAGAAGTTTGCTGTTTGTTTTTGAACAATCTGAAAAAGCATGCATTGTGTTGCTGCAATCTATACTAACCAAAGACCTTATACGTATTTCTTACTACTAGACTGTGTACCAAATTTTTTTTAGGTTAGCTATTTGCTTATAAGCGGTAGCTAACCAAAAGCGGTCCTGGCGAGAGGCATTCCGCTGGTAGTGTGTCCTTGTCTGACCTCTTGCTAGCTCAACTAATCATTGGGTTTGGTAGAAATGGTAGAAAATTTTATATTTTCTTTTTATGTTATACCAAAACGAACAATTCATAGACTTTGACACGTATTTAAATATTTCTAGAAAAGTATATAAATATTTCTACGGATCCTATATTTAATCAATTCGTTGTATTTAAAAAAATATAAATTAATACTGAGTAAGAGTAGTACTTTTAAATGTTCGGGCCTGGTAATACTAAATGTAGGATGGTGGTTTGCGGCATTGAGCTAGGAAACTTATTAGGTCTATGGTTTGCGGATTTTTTGGCGGACTTTGTTAGAGTGAAATTCAGCGGCTAATAATATTGTAGTAGCTGTAGTGTAGATGTATGTTTTTAGTCTTATCTGTACCTACTAACACTAGATTTTTTAAAGTAAATTGTTACTAATCCTACGGACTTTGTCTGAAATAAAAGATTTTTAATTTAATTTAATTATTTGCAAATTGATTCCTAGTGGAATACAATTGGTGTAGTTTTATTACTCAACTGTCTACGCAACTGGACAATGGAAATGTGAAATCATAGAGATCCTTTGAGGTATATTTAGCTGCCGGTATTTCAAAGCACCGTCAGGTCTGAAGAATGAAACTTGAAGAGACTTGGGATTTAAGGATTATTGAGTCCTCCCCCTCTCTTCGAAATTCAGATAACCCTTTAATACTCCATCGTAAACTGCTCAATTCCTCTTCGAGTTCGGTGATCTTTTCGTCGGTCCGGAGTGTGCGCGTGTTGTACGTTGCCAGGTCCAGTCGTCGGTATTTGTTGGGGTAGCCGGATCTCGTCCGGGATTCTTAGCACCCCTTGCCATACCGTAACCTCGACCGCTACCGTAGTCAAGGATACAGGCTGCCGGGCAATAGGGGCTATGTTTTATTTGTGCTATTCATGGGGAGTGCTTTGCAGGCGGGTTGGCGATCGCAGTATGGTTGTTACAAATGCACAGAGAACGCTGCTGTCCATTCTCTGGTTTTTTCCTTAGTCGCCTCTTACGACACCCATAGGCAAACATGGGATGGTGAAAATCTTTACGCCCGATACCATACGGTTAGGGATATAGATACCAAAAAATATAAACGCTTTTTTTTATTAACTATAAATTAGGTAGGTTTAGGTAGCGCAGTTAGGTAGCATCAACATATCGGAATACTTAAACTATCGTTTTCACAATCAATTTGTCCCGTGTTCTGTTTGGTCATGGTCACCTCATTAGAAAGAGACACACTACCAAAGGGAGCCCTCTCGCTCGGACCGGTTTTTGCGCCATAGTGCACAGTCTAGTAGTAAGAAGTATAAGGTCTTTGATACTAACCTAATGATGACATCTTCAAATATTTAACTTTAAAGACTAGTGTCCATTCCGATTGAACTTTTTCGTCCTTAGTCCAAATTTCGTAAAAGTCAACGTCAGTCCATTGACGTTTCGTTCAATCAAAATTTTCTGTCAGTGTCACTGTCATTTCTTCAAGTTTCAACAACAGTACTGATTTCTAGATTTAAACCTAAAAATTGTTAGATTATTAGAAAAATCGAACATCGATGAATAAAAGTTATTTTCAATATGTAGAAAGATATTCATAAGATTCTAATTTATTGTTAACACGAGTGAAAAACAAGATGTCGTTAGAACAAACTGCTTGCGATGGTGAGTAGTGGGTACTGGTGTAGACTTGAACTGTTTTAGTCGCGATTCTTCATATTCGGATGCTTTCCCATATAAATAGCAATCCCTTTTCTAGACGAGCTCTAAGCTCGGCAGTATTTAAGTCTTAAACATGTTGTTCCTTGTTCACAACCAAATTCATACAACAGAATTTTGCTATTGTCCTCGCCGGTAAGGTAGTAAGTAGGTACGGAGTATTCCGCTCCATACATTTTACGGCTTGATTTAGATAGCTTTGCTACACGATTCAAAAACAAGTGAATCAATAATGTTCTCAGCTTTAACAACAGTTGATGTTGGTTTCAGACTTGAAGGCGTTTGAGCGACGCCTGACGGAAGTCATAGGATGTCTACAACCAGCTACTATGAGATGGAGAAGTATGTATCTGTATTAAAATATTTTTATTTCTAGTACCTAACTAATAAAAGACCTGAAAACAGAATAGAATGTCCTGAAAACATAAATATAACAAGTTGATTAAACTCCATTTGCAACAACATTAGACATGTTTCCAAATCTTTTTACAGTCCATTCACGATTTTGAGTTCTATCCCATAAACATAAGGATGACATAAAAAGCATAAACCGGTTACCAAAACCAACTGTATACTAAAACTTTCAAAATCGGTTGAATGGGCTGTAAAAAGGGGTAATTTAAACGTCTAATGTTATCGCAAATGGAGTATAGGTGTGTCTTTGTTTGAGAATTAATTAATGGTAGAGTTACTGTCTTGTAAATCTACATTATTTATTAACACTTAATACTGAGTCGAAGCCCATTCCAATCTGTACATATGGATTTGATATAACTGTGAGTGATAATAGGCAGAATCACCTTATTTTGCACATATTTTCGCTCATGGTTATTATTAATTTGTTTGGCTTTGCAGTCAGCCTCAATATCAATAATAGCTGGTTCTATTCAAATTTAAGTCTTATTGGCTGCAATCTGTTATCATTATAGGACTTGTTGCAATATGCGCCCTGTCAGGACTTGCCTTGAATAGACACAATGTATTAGCATCAGGATACTTTTATATGCAACTGGGGTAGGGGTATGGAGTTGCTCGCGTCCGTAGGATTTACCACATTTTCCTAGGACCACCCTACACGTTCTTCGGGTGTTGCTAAGAGCAAACACGCGGAGCAACAGGCGGCGGGCAAATAACCTGACACTGGTATCCACAGGCCAAAGGTAACTCCCCAAAAAATTGTAGCAATAGTGCCTTGGGAAAGCACTATTAGTATTTCTCCTATCTTTTTAATATGGAAATGTCGAATAACAGAGAAAGTGATATGTCATGCGATCCGGCTAACCCCCGGCGCCTACCAGTATCCGGGCTGGAAAGTGTGAAATCAATATAAAAAATAAATGCAGCAAGTCTTTTCACAAGACTAAGATGTGCCTCCGTTGGAAGCGCATAGCTCAGTGCCAACAAAGACCTACAAGACATGCCACTAAAGAAATCCAATCTCAGTACCCCACCAAATACCAGCTCAAACACTGGGAAAGCTACTATGGACAAATCGCAGGTTAGTCCTACAAAAACTTCAATCCAATTGGAAAATGCTAAAAATATAATGAACCAATCGACTATAACCCATCAATCGCTAGAAACCGAGAAAATCGGATACATATCTCAAATTAAAAGCGGCAGCGATCTAGCCCCGAACCTCCTATCTCATAGAAACAAAGCAAACTTGATACATCATTTGCCTAGTCTTTTTTCCAACTATATTAGGGTCGGCTTCCAGTCTTACCAGTGTTTTACATGGAGCGACTGCCTATCTGACCTCCACAACCCAGTAAGTGGGTAACACGGTACCTCTTGGCAAGACTGGTGTCAGATCTCGTGATGGTCAGGATGGCTGGACCAAGAGAGATTTTGGAGGTTTGAGCAATACCAAGTTTTTATACCTATTTTATACTATTTGGTACCAGATATCAAATTACTAGTACCTCGCTAAAGAGTGAAAACTATTACGAGAAAAGTGGCCAGCCATTCTGACTTCAGGATGGCTGGACCAAACCGGTTTCACCTAGTTGTAGGCGTTATAACTAGATCATCTTTTCATTAAAATATAGTACCTCATCAGTACCTCAACATATGTTTTTCTTATATTTTTTCGATAAGCCATAAATAAGTTACACCTACAAGAAGAAGAACTCGAAATTCCCCGATTTTTTTAAAGCCAGTAGATACTTTATAACGAAACTAAACATGTTTAAAATAAATAAATAGGAATCTATTAATATAACAAAAATAAAAACCGGCTAAGTGCGAGTCGGACTCGCGCAGGAAGCGTTCTGTACCATTATCTATAAAATCGGCAAAAATAATCACTTTTGTTGTATGGGAGCCCCCCTTAACTATTTTTTTTTTTTTTTTTTTTGTGTTTGTTGTTATAGTGGCAACAGAAATACATCATTTGTGAAAATCTCAACTGTTTAATACTGTTGTGCTTGTACTTTTTAAAAAGTACAAGCAACACAGATACAAATACTTTACGTATACCCACATTTTTCTTAGAAGTAATGTTTGACTGTGTTTTACTATCTAAATCAAATTTAACTTGAGTTGAAAGTTGAATGACAAATGCAAAAATAAATGCTATCTAATAATAATGAATCATTAATTATGTTGAGTAATACTACATAAATAGTTAGATAACAGAAGTTTTGCGGAAGTAAGGATACCATTGTATTAACTAATGAGCAGTACAGTACTAATGAGGAGTCTTAGTAATAAGGTCCTTTTACCCTTTGGGTACGAACTCTAAAAAACAGCTTTTACATATACAAGTTAATACCTACTCGACCGAAAAAAAGAAATAGCAGATTTTTTTTGGGATTTCTGAGTTGGTACCTGAAAATGTTCATATTCATGGGCAGAAACATACTGTGATTTAGTTAATGATTTAAAAATTGTCCTGTATTTACTAAAATAAATAGTTAAGGGGGGCACCCATACAACAAAAGTGATTATTTTTGCCGTTTTTATAGATAATGGTACAGAACGCTTCCTGCGCGAGTCCGACTCGCACTTGGCCGGTTTTTATTTTTGTTATATTTATAGATTCCTATTTATTTATTTTAAACACTAGCTTTTGCCCGCGACTTCGTTCGCGTGGAATAGTGACTTCTGATGCCGACTCTTGACCAATAGATGGCGCTGTATGTCCGGCATAAATTTTATTTTATATTTTATTTTTTGTAATAAAAACTATCCTATGTCCATTCTCAAGTTCCAAACTATGTCTGTACCAAATTTCACACAAATCGGTTCAGTAGTTTAGGCGTGAAGCAAAGACAGACAGACAGACAGACAGACAGAAAGACAGACAGACAGAGTTACTTTCGCATTTATAATATTAGTAGGGATGTTTAGTTTCGTTATAAAGTATCTACTGGCTTTAAAACAATCGGGCAATTGCGAGTTCTTCTTCTTGTAGGTGTAACTTATTTATGGCTTATCGAAACAATATAAGAAAAAACATATGTTGAGGTACTGATGAGGTACTATATTTTAATGAAAAATGATCTAGTTATAACGCCTACAACTAGGTGAAACCGGTTTGGTCCAGCCATCCTGAAGTCAGAATGGCTGGCCACTTTCCTCGTTATAGTTTTCCCTCTTTAGCGAGGTACTAGTAATTTGATGTCTGGTACCAAATAGTACAAAATAGGTATAAAAGCTTGGTATTGCTCAAACCTCCAAAATCTCTCTTGGTCCAGCCATCCTGACCATCACCAGTTCTCAAGCTTCTGACTACCCGTAACGACTGTCAAAGATCTTCAAATGACATCCGGGACCAACGGCTTAACGTGCTTTCCGAGGCACGGAGGAAACTCGGTATGTTGAAATGGTCACCCATCCACGGACCGACCTCGTCAAGCGTTGCTTTGCCTTGACGATCGACCCGTGCGGCTGTTATTATTTAGCCACGAGCTCCTCAGCAAACTTGATACATAATGGCTGGCAAATCAACCTACACCAACTTTTAACAGTTTCGCTATTCTAGAAGATGAACAGACGCAGGCACCAAACAGTGTTAACACCCAAAGAGTTCATAAACCACCCCCATTCTTTGTTGATAGAGTAAGTAACATTCAACCACAAATTGAGTTATTGGAAACACACGCGTATAATGAAGAGGTGAAAATACAAACAAAATCTTCAGAAAAAAAAAGTAGCCAAAGTAGTCAAAGAATTAGAGAACAAAAAAACCGAATTTTACACATTTATACCAAAACAAGACAGGAGTTTAAAGTTGTTTTAAAAAACCTTCATCACTCCTCTTGTATAGATGAGTTGAAAGTAGCCCTAGGTATGGTTGGTCATGAACATACCAACATCTGGATATCAAACAATAAACAACAAAAAAACCGTAAGTGATTACGAAGTATTTGCCTTATATAGAGCGCGTTTTAAAGAGGAATGTCACAAATGTTTTCATAAATATATGAATAGTGTTGAGGATGGTATTCCCAAAGATGTTAAGCAGTTTTGGGTTTACGTCGGTAATCAGCAAGGCAAATCGGGAATACCAAGCTGCATGTTCTATGAAAATGTTACTTCTAGCGACCCAGTTGAAATTTGTAATTTGTTTTCAAAAAAAAATCGGTCAGTTTATGAACCCTCTAGTCTCTCTCCTGGATGGTGCTCGACTTCTGATTTGAGTAATGACAATAACAGCTCTCTCTGTACTTTGAATTTTACTGTTTATGAAGTTCGCAGACAACTAGTGTGCTACTAGTGTGGGGCAAAGTTTTATTAAAAAAAAAAAAAAAAAAAACTGGATGTGGATCTAGACAAAACACAGCAAATTATAGACCTATATCGATACTTTGTACTCTTGCAAAACTATTTGAAAAACTCGTCCATCAGGCCATTTATCCATTTTTGCGACACAATATAATACCTGAGCAGCACGGTTTCGTTAAAATAGGTGTACAGTGACTAACTTAATGATCTTCACAGATTATTTATTCAATAACATGGACGCAAGATATCAGACTGACGCTGTTTATACAGACTTTAAGAAGGCTTTTGATAGGGTGGACCATTCAATATTATTAAATAAAATAGCCTTTAACGGCATCAGAGGTAACTTACTGCGTTGGTTCTGTTCATATATCAGCAATCGTAATCAAACTGTTGTAAGCAATGGATACACATCTGACACATTTGTGGCGACTTCAGGCGTTCCCCAGGGATCTATTCTGGGCCCATTGATGTTTATTATATATGTAAACGATATTTGTAACTTCTTTCAAAATAGTAATTTCTTGTTGTACGCTGATGACCTTAAGGTATTCAAAACAATAAAGAACACTGTTGATAGCAGCCTTTTTGCAGGAAGACTTGAATAGATTATCTGATTATTGTGATAAAAATAAATTAAAACTAAGCATCCCCAAGTGTAAATACATGAATTTTACTAAAAATAAAAATGTAATAACCTGCGATTATTCACTCTGTAATAAGACTATTGTTAAAGAAACATATATCCGTGACTTGGGCGTTCTTCTTGATTGCAAACTTCATTTAAATATACATGTAGATAAAATCACTTCTAAAGCATTTCAAATGTATAATCTTGTTATGAGAACCACGTCAGATTTTAAACGACCAACCACATATCTGTATTTATTTAATTCTTTAGTTCGCCCACAGGTTGAATATGCATGTATGATCTGGGATCCCTATTATATTAAATATGAGGCTGCAATAGAACGAGTTCAGCGTAAGTTCCTCAGTACAATGCAGTACAAATGTCGCATCGAACGTTTATCTTATAAAACGCTTTGAATAAGTTTAGGCTACTAACATTACGCTCTAGACGCTGGTTACTCCAAGGAATGATGCTCCATGGACTTGTACATAATACGTTTGATTGCTCTGAATTGATAAGTAAAATTTGCTATATTGTACCTAGAACAGTAATGAGACGAGAGGCGCGCTCTTATCCACTGTTTGCTACGATTCCCTGTCGTACAAATGCAGGGGAGAGACTGCCGCTCCGGAGATTGGTTCAAGCTTACAATAATAATTTTAACGACATCGATGTATTTGCCCTATCTAAACATAAATTTAAAAAACTAATTGTTATGCGCCTTGCTCAAAATTTTTGATTTTAATTGTTAAGTAATATTTTAGTATGTATTAACTATAAGATTCTAAGATAGCGAAAATATTGTATTGTTGTCATATATTGTTTATTTTAATTTTACCATAACTGTATCTAATTTAAGCTCTTAACATGTGGAAACGTAGTGGATTGTAAATTTACTCATAGCATACTGTTTATCTAGTTACTAGTTTGCAATGTACGATTGCTTGTTTTCCCAAATAAAATAAAACATACAAAGAGAGATTGCAGTTACATCCTAACAAACTGGCACACCACCTCATGGATGAAATATTTCCAAGCTTTCGGAGACTTAAAAAAGAGTACCGCAAGATTTGCTCTGATGCATAAATTATGTGGATATGTACCTCGCACGCCTTATATCTAAAGAACACACATATTGCTGAATGTCTTAGATAGATTGCAATAGAAGAGAAGAGAACTTTTGTCATCATTTTCTGTCTCTCTAGGGTTTGCTGTAAGAGAACTCAACATTGAGCTAAGCTCGCCTTTGTACATGTACTTTATTATCACATTGTATTAAATATTGTTTTAGGTGTACAATAAAGAATTAAATAAGAAGAAAAAAAAAAATGCAACTATTGATCCTATTTTATTTTGTTTCAGTTCTGCTGACAGTGGTGTCAGTTTGCACAGCAATTGCCGCATATCATTGGTTGATGGACCCACTCACACCGGTCGTCTCACTAACACAGTCTCTCTGGAATCATCCATTTTTTGCCTTTACCTCTACTTTTTTAGGTAAGCTACTGAGTTATAGTGTAGTCTAAGCATTTCAATGTTTATCCTCAACAGATGCCAGATTATACAAGAAGTAACAGAAACAATGCAAAACCTGGAAAGAGGTCTTTGCACTCATCAATATTAATAACTTACTTAATTATGGAAACTATCTTGAAATCGTGAAAAAATTTAAGCTGTTCAGTACATTTTGTTGAGTTATGCAAACACATGTATGTAGCAGTTGATTATTTGTTTCACAAAAGTTGTACATAATGAAGAGTACAGTGATCCCTTTCCAGGTTTTGTGTTGTATAATGTTACTCCCTGTGTAGTTGAAGATAGCTTGTTTTTGTTGTGTTTGTTTTTGTTAGAATAATGGAGGAACTCCATATAAAAGTATCGATATAGCAGCTTAGAATGTCAAGATGGTTGTTGGTTATTTACTGTGTATCAGAGTTCCTGGTGTTTAAGGGAAAGGTTTTATGAAGAAAAGCACAGAAAGACTAGACTAAGTATTTATTTCAATTAAGCTTGTCAATTAATTCATATTGAGACTCAGAGAGCTTACCGCCCTTTCGCTAAACTAGTTCTCGTGGAGAAGAAGGGCAAGAAACGCCACGGAAGCTCTTCTATAGTATTTATAGATATCTTTTCCAATCATATAAATATCACATTAAAGATCAAATTCTATTATTACCATTATATGATGAATCTTGTAACATTTAACAAAGTTACATAAAAATATGTATGTTTCTTAATGACTTCTTGTTATAGAACAAGAATTCATTAATTCAGTCAAAACTGAGTATCAGCATATTTAGTGAGTCAACACTAGTCAAAAATGTAAATTATAAATTTCTAATTAGAATTAAGAGTGGAAGTTAAAAATATGTTTCTCTCCAGTGTTGCTGTTTATGATGGGAGTGCACAGAAAGGTGGTCGCGCCGAGCATCATCACAGCTCGCACGCGCTCCGTACTGAACGACTTCAACATGTCGTGCGATGACACCGGCAAGCTCATCCTCAAGCCTCGTCCAGCCAACAACTAACACATCATTGTACATATTTTCTAAGTTAAGAATAAATTGTTTCTTTGTTTACATGTCAATTTTTACTTCATATTAAAACAATAGTCCTCGAACTTCAAGGTTAAGCAACGCTTGCCGAGGTCAGTTCGTGAATGGGTGATCATCAGATTCCTCCGTGTCTCGGAAAGCACTGCAACCTGTAATTGCTCTCGGCTGTCTTTTGTAGATCTTCGAGTTGTTATGGGTAGTCAAAAGTCAAGAAGTCTGACGTCACTCCTGCTGGGTATCGTTTTTTTTTAATTTTTGTCTTCGCACGGCTTGTGTATTTAGCTTCATTTAACTTCTAAACGTGACACTAGTCACGTTTAGTCGACAACATGCACAAACTCTTGTTCTACCGCTGTGTTTTACTTGGCCACACTCGTGCACGTTCTCAAATATGATTATACTAAAAAGCCACCATTTTTACACTATTAATATTCAATTTTAGGAAAATAAAACAGAGAAGCAACATTTTCCCGCCAAAACCCAGAGTTATTGTGTTGTGAACGTCAAGATAGGTAGGTATGCACCATGTTCGCGAAACTCTTGCGCTCCGCGTTCCTGCAGCGTTGCTCGCTCCGCGGTTCCAGGATCGCGGAGCGCAAGCGGTTCGCGAACATAGTGGATTCAGATACGCAGTAGCTCCAAGTAAAATACTGGTACCTACTCAAATGCATCCGGTTAGACTGGGAGCTGACCCCAACATAGTTTTGGCACAAAATACATAAGCGGCTCCTTTGAGTTGAAGCGGAAGAATCGAGAGAAAACTTCACTATTGGTATTGTGTAATGCAAATGTGATATATTTGACAATATGGAGCCGACCGAGATTTTTTAAACTCGTCATGGGTGTCATTTTTATGATTTTTGGGGTCGCTAAATGCTACTATGGGGTCAACATGAAAATACAAGATGGCGCCGACTGAAATTACTGAAACTTTCGTCATAGGTATCATTTTCATAGTTTTTGGGGTCGCTAAATGCTAACATGGGGTCAAAATGAAAATCTAAGATAGTCATCATCGCCTAGCCATTTTCCAAATTATTGTTGGGGTCGGCTTCCAGTCTAACCGGATTCAGCTGAGTACCAGTGTTTTACATGGAGCGACTGCCTATCTGACCTCCACAACCCAGTAATTGGGTAAAACGGTACCCCTTGGCTAGACTGGTGTCAGATCTCAATCTTCTGACTACTAGTAATTTTGGTGACGCAGCCTGCGAAGCCATCGTGTGATTTGTGATGGTGTATATAGACTCATAAGTGATAGTGACTATGGACTTATAAAGTGTTTAGGACAGTAATATCGAATATGGACTTATGTAAGTGTTTGGAACAGTTAAGTAATATGTTTTTGTTTTATATGTAAACCTCATTATGTACCTAATATGTTTTGTTAACTTATTGTAGCGAGGCCCCTAATTTAAAGTAAAATTAATTCGATATAGTAAACGGGCCTCTTTACAGTAACGTTTTGTCATTGAATAGCGCCGTGCACGAATTGTGACTACTTTGCGCCGATTGGTCGAGTAACTGCTTCGCTATGATTGGTCGACGCTCGTCCGACGTGAAGTTGCTCGACGCGGTGTAAGTAATTTGTAGAGGGGCGCGGCGTTAGGAACAATTGTATAAGTAAGGGACCATTATTGGAAAAAGCCCTTGAGGATCGCCCTGTGGTCGTCAAGTGTAGTAATTACTGTCGAGTGCCCGCTACCTCCGGAGTGACGTCACTATCCGCCCGAGCCGTTCTAAGCACCTGTTGTGTTGTCATAGGTGTTTGTAGTAAAATATAAATACCTGTGGGAGCTTAACGGGAAGTTGCTGCCCCGCGCTGCTCGGTTTGGCAACAAACCGTCGCGGTTGCGGAGGCCACAGTACCAACAAGTTTAAATTTTAATTCAATTCAGTACGTTTTAATGTAAATTTTAACCATGACGCAAACAAACAAGGATGATGTCGATGATGATGGACGAGGTCCAAGAGATCACGTCGCCTCCTCTTACAGCTCGCAGCCGATAGGTCAAATGGGTGACCGCTCGTCGTCGCTGCCTAGCATAAGAGTTGCGTCGCCAGGAATTACCTCCCCTGACTACAAGTTTAGCACTCCACCTACAGACCGGACCGGCCTTGCACATACCGGATCGCCGTCGACATCGGCGACTGCGCGTGTTTCGCCCGTGCCGCCGTCGAACCGGCAACCGACAGTAACCGTCCGGCCTCCCGCTTTCCGCCCTGTAACTATTCAGGCACCGGGTTTGACCGGGCCACCGAGCCGCGCGCAAGTAGTTCGCGTCGCCACCGCCGCCGTGCGCCAAGCTGCGCCGGGACAGCGCACGACCGTGTCGCAGTCCGTGCGCCCCGCGGCGATGACAGTGCGGGATACGAATGTACAAGCGCGCTCAGCGGCGCCGCCCGTACAAAATACTCTAATTAAAACTCAGCCAAATGTGCGCTCCGCTGCGCCTAACGTACCTACACGCGAGTCTATGCGCAGGTTACGACCGCAAATGCGCCCCCACAAATCACGTCCAAAGCGCCTTGTGCTACTACTCCGTCCATTAGCTGCGATTCATGCCGCGGCCAAAAAGGTACTTAGTAGGGAAAAAGTTCCGATTTGCGCCGCGCCGCGTCACCACTATCGCGACACCAAATGAAAGCTGCAACTACTACTAGCGCCGCGACGGACAATTTCCGAAACGTGAGTAAGACGCTATTTACGTCGCCACCGCCAAGAGTGTCTGCCCAGGACTCCCCTGCCATGATGTCTGCGTGTTCATCCCGGGGGGTTCACGCGACGATCAACGTGACATGTCATCTGATAAGTCCGTCCTAGTCGCCGCTCAGGGTGAGTACCCAATGGCTAGCACTACTACGGATGCGTTGGGGTTCGACTACGAATTTATTTTCGATGTCGCCTCTAGACCTTAACGCAGACCCAGAAGGCCAGAAGATGAGGATGCTGACGAAGCGGCGAAGCGATGCTCCATTGACCCACCCCTACCGCAGCGCATGCCGCGGGGAGAGGGCGGTTCGATTTGGCCCACCCAAGCCGCCACTGACCGTCGACGCAACTCGGCACCCACCTCAAAATTTGTTGGCGCCGCCACTGACCTAGTTTCCGCTCCGCACACGACCGATGTAAATAATCGGTCGAACTCGGACGCGACGCAACTTGCCAGTGCTGCGGCCCACCAGAAGAAGGTGAAGTCTCCCAGATACCCTCCTCTCATAGTGGAGTAGCTACCCAACTGGGCCGCTCACTTCAGGGCGGTGAGAGAAAACTGGGCCACCATCCTAACGCGCGTCCGTACCAGAGCGGTATTAGGTTCTTACCAGAAAGCGCGGAGGAATATAAGGGCGTCGAGAGGTATCTCACCGACCTGGAAAAGGAAAGCGGACTAAGTTGGGTCGCCTATTCCCTGCCTGCTGAGAGGAGCGTAAAACTGGCAATAAGAGGGCTGTCAGCCGATACCGAGGTCGAAGAGATCGAGGAGGAGCTGAGACTGCATGGTTTTGAGCCGGAGTACGTCCGCCACATTAAGGCGCGCGGAGAACGACCCGGCTGCATTTTCCATGCATTAAGAGGACGCCCGACTTCCGCAAAATCTACGACATCACCACGTTTCTTTACATGCGTGGTGTCAAGATTGAGGCGTGGAGGGGCAAGCAGGGGCCTGCCCAGTGTTACAGATGCCAAAAATTTCGTCATAGTTCACATCTGTGCCACCGCCCGCTCGCTTGCGTGAGATGCGGTGACAACCATGCCGCCAGGGATTGTCCGCGCCCAAGAACGGAGCCGGCCACCTGTGCAAATTGTGCGGGTGACCACCCCGCTAGCAATCCGCGCTGCCCCGTTTATATACGGGAGGCAAAAAATAGGCGAGTGGGCACTGTTGCCATCACAAGGCAACAGCGCCAACAACAGCAAACCAATGCCACTGATGGGCCGGTCAATGCCGAGGAAAAGTAGACTCCTAGCGAGTCTCTGATGAATCTCTGATGAGACGGAGGAATAATAAGCGGGGGGGGCGGGAAGGGGAAACGATCCCAAATGATACTACAAAAGTAGGGGCGACGCACAAGGCGCAGGCGGCGGCTCAGTCTGCCCCCGTCGCTGCTGATACTATGGCTAAGGAACCAGAAAAGGACGCAGCAAGCTGAGAAGGCAAACACTGCCCAAGCTGCAGTGCCCAAAAATACAACCCAAAACTACCGAAGTCGCCGCGATAAATCAGCAGCGACAAAGGTTTAACAACGAGGCAGAACACACTTACACCAAACGAGACAAGTATTTACCGCCTGCGCCATTAGACTTCTGATGGACCTGATTAAGGCCATCAGGTTAGGCCAGGACGTGGAGCTGGTGATCCTCGACGGGCTAGCCGAATTATTGGAATGCTCGCGGTCTACGTGTTAAGGTCGCTCCCCTCCGCCTCCTCCTCAAGGAACAGCTCATCGTCGTGGCGCTCATTAGTGAGACGCTCCTGGGACCTACAGACAAGATTAGGTTCCCAGGATATCACGTATACAGGAAGATCAAGAGGTCGGCCTCTGGCTATATTTACCGCGGTCTAACGGTTTTAGTTAGGCGCAGAGTCGTTCACCAACCCCTTCCACCGCCCCCAGTCAGCACATTTTACACGCTGGGGCAGGTTCACGTCGCCGGCGAGGACCTAAATATCTATGTAGCATACAGCCCGCCCGCAAACCGCTACGATATAAGCGAGTTAAGGGCGCTGGTGGACACGAAACACGGGAGGAATCCGACTCTTCGCTGACTCAGAGGCCCATGGATACATTGTGTCCGGCCCGGACGTGCCGACGCACTATCCAGCCAACCACACACAGACGCCTGATGTATTAGACATCATTGTCCATAGCGGCCTCACCTGCCAGATCGCGCAGCAGGTCATCGACGACGAGTTGCTGTCAGACCACCAGCCAGTACTCGTCGTCCTGTCCGAGATGCCGACCCGACACTCGCCTCCAGCGCCACGTCGATCCACGGATTGGACCAAGTTTAAGGAAGCGTTAGAAACCACCACACCTACATGGCCCGTTACCACCACCATTGACGTGGACAGACTGGCGGCGGAGATCATCGCTTGTATACAACGCGACTACACAGGCGACAGCTGAGAGTACGCAGGAGCAGGGGTCAGTCAACAAACCCCTGCCTAGCTACTTGAAAAAGCTAGTCGCCCAAACTAGGCGCCTGCGCAAGCGATGGCAGATTACCCGCTGCCCAGTCATGAAAGCTGAGCTAAACCGCCACGCGGAAAAGGTACGGGCCACGCTCCAGGCGCACAACGCCGAGAGCTGGGAGCAATACATTGATGCTACAGAGGGAGACTGGCCGGCAATACAAAGAGTGTGCCGGCAGCTATCCAATGCCCCAGCTCCGGTGCGCCCGCTCCTACACAGCTACGGGGCGCCCAGATATACCGCGCCAGACCGCGCTGAGATATTCGCTGACCACCTGGAGCGTCAGTTCCAGCCGAACCCCACTGAAAACCTCGAACATGTCGCGGCAGTCGAGCAACACCTGCCCTACCGTATAGTAGCAGCGCTGGCGCGCCTGTTTACGGGGATACTGCGCACTGGGTCCTTTCCTTCATGCTGGAAGGAGGGGCGCGTCATTATGCTGCCCAAGGCGCACAAGAACGTGCTGAAGCCCGAGAGCTATCGGCCCATCACACTTCTCCCCACAATCTCCAAGGTGTTCGAAGCACTCCTGCTGCGACATCTTACTCCGCATCTTACACCAAGGCCGGAACAGTTTGGGTTCCGCTCTGAACATTCTACGACGCTCCAGCTGTCCAGGGTGCTGCACCTGCTCACAGCGACGCTCAACAACAAGGAGCACGCAGTTGCAGTATTCCTGGACATGGAAAAAGCATTCGACCGCGTCTGGCACGAACGCTTGATCTACAAGATGTCTAAATCAAGCGCGCCCCGTCGCGTAATAAAGGTGGTTTCTTCCTTCCTGAAAAACAGGAAATACAGTGTCGACGGTGCGCTATCTAGCGCCCGACCCATAGCGGCAGGCGTGCCACAGGGCGGATGTGTGCGCCACTGTGCTACTCATGTTACACCGATGACATTCCCACGATGCATGAATCCTCACTTGCGCTGTATGTTGACGACGCCGCGTACATAATTACCTCGCTAAACGCGCGGCACGCGGCCGTCAAGATGCAGCGCGTGTTAGAGCTGCTTCCCGATTGGCTGTCGAAGTGGCGGTTATCGGTGAACGTGGGTAAGACACAGGCCCTAGTAGTCGGGGGTGCCCACATCCCACCACCCCTCAGGCTGCAGGGGGTAGACATTGAATGGACCCCACGGGCGAAATACCTTGGGGTATCCATCGACCGGAGGCTCAGCATGGCAGGCCATGTCAAACAGGTCGTCGCTAAGGCAAGAGTGGTGCGCGCACTCCTCAAGCCAGTACTCTCGTCCCGACTCCCGTTACGCACAAAACACAATCACAACTCAATCACATACGCCGCTCCAGCGTGGTACGTCCTCACGAGCGAGTCCAATAAGAAACGTATCCGTACGCAGCAAAACCTAACGCTGCGCCGGATAACGGATGCCCCTCGCTACGTGAGGAACGACGTCATCGCACTGGATCTGGGAATTGAGAGCCTGGATAGCTTCTGCGCCCGCCTGTCAACCAATATGTTCGCGCGCGCCGACGCATCTGCTCACCCGCACATCAAACATATAGCGCCGTGGCAAGCGCGACCGCCGGACGCCCGCCGCCTTCCGCGCGACCTGTGTGACATATAGGCCCACCCATCCCTCAGCCTGGGACGTAACCGGCTAGCTCTGGAAGCGTGTCAGGCGGGGACCATACAACCTCAGTTGGGTGCGCCAACAAAGTCGGCACCTAGACGCTGACTATTTCTTGCCCAGCCTCTGGGGATTCGCCTCCAGTCTCACTGAGCAGGAATGTGTCGCATAGGTGCCGCGAAAAACCGGCGCTGTGAGACAGCGTCGCGGCGCTCCCCCTGAACAAATGCATCCACATTATGGCAGGCAGTGTATACACGCCTGCCACCTGCCAAACGCCAAGAAAGGCAAACAAAAATGAATTGTGCCCGTTTTAACGGGCACACACTGAAACCGCGGAATACAGGCCATGCCTAAAACCCGCCTCGTAGCGCCCCCTGACGGGGACGTAGCGATCATTACTCGAGAAAAAAGCCCTTTTTTTCCTGCGAGCAGCGGCGCAAGCAACACGTCTACAGAAGATCGAAATATAGAAGAATATTTCCTCAGTAGTTGACCTGGTTTTATTGGTTGAATCCTCAAAAATACCATGGTCCTGCGAAAGCCGGATTCAAGACTGAAGCCAGAAGAAATACAGTTCCGCCGCTGAAGAATTGAAGATTTTTGCAGATACTGTGAAACAAAACGTGCTATCTTTATCAAGGTAATTGAAAATCACGTGGTCTTTTATCAAGACGATCATAAACGTGGTTCTTTTTCGGGACGATCACAACCAAACGCCTTTTCAAGAGGATAGTGAAACACGTGGTCCTTAACAGGGTCGAAAACGTGTGGTTTGTAGCAGATGGTCAACACGTGGTCTTTTTCGAGACGATCATAAACGTGGTCTTTTCAAGACGATCGTACGGATACCGTGAAGAATTATTTCAAGTTGATATGATGAATCATATCAACTTGAAATTCCACGTCGAATCTAGGCTCAAGAACGACATCGGGGTGAAGTACTTAGCGGCAGCAAGATTGAGCCAAGCGCTACTTGCGCCACGAAGAATAAGTACCTACTTACGTCGCGACTTGGAAGCAGGAAGATTTCCTATTAAAGATTCGTCGGGATTTACGCTGGGAAGAGTAATATTTGAAGAAGTCACTCATCTCGAAGCCTGATATGATGACGCGAAGCCGCAAAGGAGATAGCACGAGGTCAACTACCGAGGAAGAAACCGGCGGTGGTGATAAGATGGCAACAGGGACGACTTCGGGTGCCACGTCGGAAACAGTGACCGACAGCACCGCAGCGACCGAACATTTGACTGTGGTCGAGAACGCCGACATCACCATGGTTGAGTGTGCAAGAAGATTGCTACCCAGAACAGATAGCCACCTTAAGAAGACAGAGCGACCAAGTCCACAAACTGAAGAACTTTGCCGTCAAGTTTGAAGACGGAATGATATCGGCGCGGCCAAGTACCTATCGGACGCCTACAAGAACCCCATCGTGTTGGACGGACGCCACAGGATCACTCAGCTACTAGTGAAGAATGTACACGAGCGTCTGAACCATGGAAACCACCAGACGGTAATGAACGAGCTGCGGCAAAGATTCTGGATTCCTGGGCTAAGAAACATCGTCAAATCAACGGCAAGAGACTGCGGGTGGTGCAAGTTAAGGAAGAAAGCACCGCAACTGGCTCCTCAGGGCGACCTACCGCAGGAAAGATTGTCGAGGACAAGACCTCCCTTCACATATGTGGGCGTGGACTACTTTGGCCCTCTACTGGTCACCGTGGGACGACGCGTAGAGAAGAGATGGGGCGCATTGTTTACATGCATGACAACGCGTGCAGTGCATCTGGAGCTGGCCGCATCCCTAACGACCGACTCCATGATATTGGCCCTAAGACGAATGTTTGCCAGAAGAGGCACTCCCAAGTTCATCATAAGCGACAATGGCACCAACTTCGTGGGTGCAAGTCGCGAGCTCCAAGAGGCCATTCAAGAGGCCACCAACGAAATCGGCATAGTATGGAGGTTCATTCCCCAGGAGCCCCACACATGGGTGGCTCGTGGGAACGGCTAGTGCGCACCGTCAAGACCGCACTGGCAGCGACACTCCACGAAAGGAGACCGAGGGAGGAGGTCCTGCACACTCTGCTACTGGAGGCAGAACATGTGGTCAACTCACGGCCACTATTCTCCGTGAGCACCGACCCCAACGAAGAAGAAGCACTGACCCCTAACCATTTTCTTATCGGCAGGTCCAGCGGAGCTCACATGTTTGGCTCATTCGACGATGCTGAGCTCATTGGTTCTCCATCGTGGAGGACATCCCAGCGCCTGGCTGACCACTTCTGGGTCAGATGGGTGCACGAGTACCTACCAACGCTCTCGCCCCGGTACTTCCAGGGTCCCCATTATCGGGATCCCACCGTTGGCGACTTCGTCCTGCTAGTGGACCACACAATGCCACGCTGCTCGTGGACACGCGGCGTGATCAGCGCGACCTACCCCGGGCCAGATGGAAGAACTCGGATCGTCGACGTCCGCACCCCGGCGGGCGTACTGCGTCGGCCAGCAACCCGGCTGGTCGTGATAGTGCCAGCATCGTCACCCCTGCAAGCTGAGGTGCAAGGCACCGAGGGGGAGACTGTTGGTGACGCAGCCTGCGAAGCCATCGTGTGATTTGTGATGGTGTATATAGACTCATAAGTGATAGTGATAGTGAGAAAAGGCTTAAATCGTTACTGTTGTGTAAAGCATATTACAGCATTTCGGAATTTTTGACAGACAAAATGTGATGAATGTGTTGTTCTCTATAGTTTTTAATCATTGACCTGGTATGTTGTTATCAATAAGCTAATTCTTTCTTTTTTTTACCATTGAACGTGACATTTTTGTATTATTTGAATTTTTTCGTAATTGATATTTTTATTATTATTTTTTTTATTGACATTCTTTTATATTATTTGCTTTTGACATTTTGTACTATGCATTTTTGTTTTTTGTGTTTTTTGCTTATCATAATTTTTCGTAATTGACATTTTTTTTTTTTTTATAGACATTTTTTTTTATATTTTTCCTTTTGACATTTTGTAATATTTTTTATTTGTGCTTTTTGCTTATTATAATTTTTCAAGAACCTATTGCGATCCATTCATGTAATTATTATATCAAGTTATCCATAAATATTTGTACGCCTTCAGGCATAACATAGCGCGCTTTAATTTTTTATAACAACTATTTTTTTTTTTTGTACCTATGTTAACAAATGATTAAATGAATTATGATAGTGACTATGGACTTATAAAGTGTTTAGGACAGTAATAGTGAATATGGACTTATGTAAGTGTTTGGAACAGTTAAGTAATATGTTTTTGCTTTATATGTAAACCTCATTATGTACCTAATATGTTTTGTTAACTTATTGTAGCGAGGACCCTAATTTAAAGCAAAATTAATTCGATATAGCCAAACGAGCCTCGTTACAGTAACGTTTTGTCAAGTAGCCATCTTGTATTTTCATTTAACGACCCTAAAAACCATGAAAATGATACCCATGACGAAAGTATCAAAAATTTCGGCCGGCGCCATCTTGTATTTTGTTGGAAGTTGAATGAAGATCGCCGCTCGCTCGGGTAGTAGGTAATGAATTTGTTGAGTACAATACTGTGCGTAGTGAGTGTGCATCGTATATATTTCATTTATTTACCTACTACAACGATCTTGCTTTTTTATACCGGACACTGATTTTGCTTTCAAAAAGATTTAATACTTTTATAAGAAACGAACCTGGTATTGCGTTAGTGAATACGGACCGAATTTGTTAACCGACTTCAAAAAAAGGAGGAGGTTCTCAATTCGTCGGAATCTTTTTTTTTTTTTTTTTATGTATGTTCCCCGATTACTCAAAGACGCCTGGACCGATTTCAAAAAATCTTCTTTTGTTTTGAAGGGTATACTTCCTAGTTGGTCCCATAGTCATCAGGTCAGGATCTGATGATGGGATCCTAGAGAAATCGAGGGAACTCCTCAAATATTATAGGCATTTATATAGTCATTTTGGTATTTTCACCAACAATCCAATCACTTGCACTCAGAAAGTATAATTTGGTGAAGTGGAACTGATGAAGAAGACCACAGATGGCCACTGAAACTCCTTAATGCTAAGTATGTCACGGGTATAAAATATCTCGAATAGTTAACCGACTATGATTAAGCAAATACTTATAAATGAATGGTACTGACGAAAATGGTACCATTGAACTGTTCTGATGATGAAGCCGGAAGGTAGGCACTGGAACTCTGAAATAAAACAATGTATCCTAGTCGTGCTTGGGCTTATTGGAATCGTCATGAGATGTACTTTGGCCATAAATGATTATCATGTTAATTGGATATATGTGTGCCTACCAAAACTAAAAAGAGAAAAATAAAAAACTTTTTAACAAAAAATCAAACCGACTTCCTGAACAAAAAACTACAAACCAAAAAATAACTTTCTTTTCCGAAGTCGGTGTCGAAAAACTGAAAAAAATGGGTACAAAGACACCGACTTCGGAAAAGAAAGTTATTTTTTGGTTTGTAGTTTTTTGTTCAGGAAGTCGGTTTGATTTTTTGTTAAAAAGTTTTTTTTTTGATGGTAGGCTTTGAAGGTAGGGTAGGTAAGTAGGTAAGGCACGTAGTTAGGTAGGTTAGGTACCTAGGTTGGGTAGCTGTAAGCTAGGTAAGTAGATAGGATGGGCAGGACCAACTTACCTACTCACTCTACCTATCCGGTAGATAGGGGAGGTAGGGTATGTCATATGTGCGTAAGTAGGGTAGTTAGGTAGGGACCCTCGAAACACCCGCCAGATGCTCGCAATACTACCTTGAATATCGATATAAAATTATAGATTTTTTTATCGCTACTCAGTACTGATATCAGGCTGCAACGCAACGTTGCGAGATCGCACATCATCGGCGCGGGCGAAAGGCGCGCGAACATGGCATGTCACGGAACGGCAACAGTGCAGTGTGCGGCGTATATTTGATTTGATCAAAAGCAAGCATCGCATTCGCAACAGTTTCTTACTCCGTGCGTTGAAGTTCCACGTGACGTCACGTAAAGTGACATCCACTCTGGAACTTTGACGAGCTTTATCTTTATCAATTTTTAAAGATTTAATAAATAAAAAAATACGTGCCCAATATTTTTCGATAATCTAACTGATGGACTAATTAGAATTATTATTTATATCAGTCTACACCGAGTTACCGACATTTTAAAAATACGCGATTTTACTCGATTTAGATGATTACATTATTGCTTTTTTATTGTATGTGACTGTTATTTTTTTCTTTTTATTATCAATTGGCTTGTGCTCGCGAATTATTATTTATTTCTCTATTTCTGATAGGTACTAACTAATAGTATTCATAAAAAACAGACAGGAACCAACGAAAAAATTAACTTTTTAGGTAAAAATACAAATCAACCATCTTGATATACCAATCACTTCACTACTAACCAAAATTCACGTAGGGATAACACGCACCAGGCACGGATGAAGTCCCTGGCCAAGCGTGGGTTCTGGCAGTGGGGTTTTGCAGGGGTCAGTTTTAAAAAATCTCTTGTGAGATCTCGCATACGATGTGGTCCTGCGTGTTGACCTCCCCGTCGTCAAGGTCTGGTTCAAGCGCTTCACCATAGTCTCACGAAGAGACCGGATTTCACCCTAGTAGCCCTTGCGTTTGACAAGTACCTCTATGTAACTGTGCTGTCGTCTGCATACTCAAAGCGACGGTTTTAGCCAATATAAAATAAAATAAAAAGTTTTGGTAGCCAATTGTCCTAATACCTATAAAAACACAAAAAGTGTTTCTACTTATGTCCGTTACAGACTTTGAAACCATCAAACCGATGTGACCCAAACCGGTTTCATTATGGCAGAAGATGGTTTTAGACCACTAAAACAAAAAAAACAAACAGAATTTCTTTTTTTACCGACTTCAAAAAAAAGAGATAATCAATTCCACATGTATGTATGTGTATGTTTTTACACGCATTTCTCCGAAACCACTTATTGGATCGTGATCATTCCTTTTGTGTAGGATTGAGTATCTCTCAACTTAGGGAATACTTAGTGCTAGAATAAAAGAAAATTTCATCAAAATCGGTCCAGCAGTTTTCAAAATATGGAGGCTAAGGAGTTCGGTTGTATCCGAACTCCTTAGCAACAAACAGCACGAATGTGTAAATACAGGTATTTTATACCTAAGTATTTTGTCAATGACACCCAGATCCGGAACAATTTTTATCTATAGGCCATACAATTATTTTTCCATGCGGGAATAAAACCCGCTACACGCAGCGCAGCAGCCGATCGCTTAACCACTCGCCAACTTACAGAACAATCAAGTTTGTCGTAATTTTTGTAGGATACCTACATAAATTACGAAAAAGTATAGGTACCTGAATGATTTACAAGCAGAACACATTATTATTTATTTATCCAGTCCGTATAGAGGAAGCTAAAATTTGTAGGTATAATTACTTCCGACTTCCGAAACTAAAGTTATTTTACCCTGTTTAGTGTTTTTGCTTTTGAAGTAGATTATTTTTTTTGTGAATTAGTTATTGTTTCTCTCTTTATAGTTGTAGTACACTATCACTAAAATGAGCAAGTTCTATAAACATAAATGAAATTTGGCACACATGTTTAGAAGCCCACATAGAGTAACATATGTAAATATTGTGCAGTTGCAATAATATTACTTACATACGTGTCGAATTGACGACACGGTTAGCGTAATGGTAGAGCGATCAACTGCTGTGCTGCGTGTCGCGGGTTCGATTCCCGCACCGAACAAATATTTGTATGGTCTACAGAAAGTTGTTCCGGATCTGGGAGTCTTGTGTATGTGAGATGTTTCTAAAAGCACCCACGATACAGGAAGAAATTCATAGAGTAATTTAATTTTATTAAAAAAAAGATTTAAAAAATCTCCTTGGTTTGCCCAAGGGACATTCATAACGACTTCAAAAGGTAAAAAAAAATATGTTTGTAGGTAGGTATTTTTGTTTTCGGAAATCAGAATCTTCTCGATAACCGTGTTTTATGTATTTTTCTATAAAATAAAAAATATAATTATATGCCAAACTGTATTCAGAATACTTTATTTGATCAACCGCCTGTACGACGTAGGTACCTACGTTTTTTTGTACATTGTTATTATACCTACTAATTTTAGCTGCCTCAACACTGACTGAATAGATAGGTATATAATAATGTGTTCTGCTTGTGCTATTCCATAAGCAGAATAAATTATATATAATAATAAATTATATATACCTTTACTTTTTCGTACTTTATTTAGGTATCCTACATAAATTACGAAAAATCTAATATATTTTAAATAATTTCCATACAGTAAAACTAGCGCACGTACGGTACGGTACCTAGATTGGTAAAAATACAAACACGCATCCCCGGGGCCAAGAGCTACGTCCGTACTAAATGTAGGTTTTTATACCTACATGCAAGGCAATTTACAAAACTGTAAGCGCGCGCGCGATCCGATATTATTATAATGAATGAATGGGCCGGTCACTGACTTAGAAACCTATGGACTTGCCATACCTACGAAATCAGCGTGCATACCTACAAAAATCGGGCAATTAAGATGGCTGCCTTTCGTAGGGTTGTAACTGCGAGAAACATGTGCAGCTGATATCGATATAAACATCAACCTTCGTTGTGGGTCTGTTTTTCCATAGCCTGTTCTTACTTTGGTTGTCTTTCCCTTCAAACCAAAAGAGGACAGTGGATGCACTGCTGCTTTGCGGCAGAAATAGGAAAGACAGACGGGCTTCTAGGCAGAAAAGAAGATTTCGTATGGTATAATCTATCTAAAAAAATAATTACATTTTAAAATAAAGATATAAGAATACATTAAAATATAAATTGTCTGGTACGTTCAATACAAACCTTTAAGTTTCGCTTCGAATTTACACAGCCTTCTGCTTCGATACAATAATGTAATAACAATATAATATGATCAAACCAGGCCCATAGAAACAGAAGTAGCTATGGGTGTAGAGTATTGTATGATACTTATTAGATGTGTGAGGCGACTGGAAATATACAGGTTGGGCAAAAAACTTGGATAAGGGCAAAAAAAAAACCGGGCGATAGTTTGGGTTAAAGGCAGTTTTTTATTTTTACTTTTGGCCTACTGGAAACAGCTACAAATATCTGTGTATTTGTTTAAATGTTTTTCATTTCTTCCTTAAAATTTCGTTTCCAGGAAATCTGTGGATGAAAATAACATTGCAATATATTTTACACACTTTATCAATATTATCGATACTTATCATATGCGAACTTCGAACATCACTAACCTTACATACCAATTATTATTGTTGGTAAACAATGCAAGGAAATATAGAAAATAATAACATTTCATGCCATACAAACATGACACAGGTTTCAATAATATGCAAAAAGACCATCTTGTAACAATACATAACACAGAATTCTACAAAATTCAATCGGATTAGTGAAAACTAGTTACTAACCTGTGCAGAGTCAAATTAGGCTGATTTATGTTTTTTCTCGCACCACACTTTTTATACAACACGAAGGCATGATTTTCCTATTAATGTCCAAACTCAGAACACCAAAATATCTAGTTTCTATACGTATTTCTCTATAAAACAACATAAATATTTTGAGCAAGCAACTGTTTGACAGGACAACTACCACAAAACCGTAGAGTGCTTTCTGCAATTAAAATGGCGACTGGTCACGCATAGGCATGATTATGACGTCACACAAAAGTGTTGCCTAGTTTAGTCCTTGACAAACATTTAGATGTCTCTCTTTGCATATGCAGCTCTTGGTTAGTTAAAAAGAGACAAAATGCTTTTTGACATGCGTGTGTCGATTTGATAGATATTTCTATAACTATTCTTCATATAGTAGAATATGCCGTCTCCATAGTTATCCTACCTCATTGGGGCCGGTCGGCGGCCGGTGGCGATCGCCCGCGATTGAGCGGCGGAAGTTACCGAATGACAACCGAGCGTTCAGGCGCTATCTCTCTCTTTTCGCTTTGCCTCTTTTTCAAGCATTGCGCTAGATGAAACAACAAGCTTTTCGACCGTGCTCGCGTTGGCGTTAGACGGTTCGACAAGGGTCAGGGGCGTAGCTACCGCCGTATCTGCCGTATCAATTATACGGGGCCCCTGGGCCACGGGGGCCCCCGACGTGCGTAAGTAAACATTAATAAAACAACTATTTTCCATAGAGGCAGAAACTTTAGAAAAACTAAAGTCATCATCAGCTATAAATGATTTAATAAATCAGTTTGCCGAAAAAAAGCCAAGGAGAGTGTACATTTAATTTGAATTGTTGTAATTTTTTTGGAAAAAGTGATACATAGATGATGAATAAATATTTCTTTAAATTTTATGCAAACAATTTTTTCTTTTGTGATAAATCTTTACCCTTCATAAGGGCCCCAAACAAATTTTTAAACGGGGGCCCCGCCTCGGCACGCTACGCCACTGACAAGGGTCCTCTTAATTAAGGCACTGATTTAAAGAGGCAGTTGTATTTACAGCGGTTTTGGTAAGTTAAATATTATATATATATTTTTTTTATACTTTATTAAAAATAACAAAATTCTTAATAATTAATTACGATCTAGCCTAAAAGACTAATAAGCAATTTAACTCTAACTTAATATTTTACGTTTTAGATTATGTTAAAATTAAGAATAGTGTCCATTTGCACTTTTACACAAGTCCGTAGCACTTTCTTAGAGTCTGATATAGTTGTAAAAACACTATGTTCATGTGTTATATATAAAGCACAGCATTGTCACTTTGTAAACTACACTAATTCAAAAGGTTTAGTTATTTTTAGCCTACGCACTAAGTCTGTATTGTCTAGCAGCTGGATAGCCTCTCACAGCACGATAGACATTCACGTGTCGATGAAGTCTGTGTTCGTGGGCTTCAGCAAATTTTTGGATGATGGTGGTGACGAATTCCATTTTAAGGTCACGGTGAAGATCGTCATTTCTTATGTACCAGGGTGCATTCACAGCATCCCTGAGCACTTTATTTTGGAATTGTTGGATTAATTTGACATTGCTTTGTTTAGTACAGCCCCAAAGGATACCTTACGTCCAAATTGGCATCAGTATTTGCTTGTATATGGTTAGTTTATTATGTATTGATAGACAGGATTTCCTTCCGAGTAACCAATACATACTTTTATAACGTATGTCGAGTTCCTCTCTTTTCTTTTTGACATGAGCTTTCAACGCAACTTGGCGTCGAGAGTTATGCCAAGGTATTTGGTAGTATTAGCATAAGGCACTTGCATGCCATTTATGTAGATTGGGTGATAGTTCAAGTGTTTATTTGTGAAATCAATGTGAATTGATTTTGACTCATTCAGTTTGATCTTCCATTTTTGTGTCCAGTCATAAACTATGTTCACAGCTAGTTGAACTTTTTCTACTGCTTCTCTGTGGCTTGATCCGGTAGCCATAATTGCAGTATCATCTGCAAAGGTCGCAATGGTGTTGTTTTCCAGTTCTGGGATGTCACATGTGTATAACAAGTACAGAATTGGGCCTAGCACACTTCCTTGAGGTACCCCAGCTTTAATAGCTTTTAGCTCGGAATATGCGTCTTCTTGCCGTATTCTAAACATTCTATTATTTATATACGACTTCAGAATATCTGAAAATTCTGGTAGCATACGTCTGAGCTTGAATATTAGACCCTTATGCCAAACTTTGTCAAAAGCTTGCGCGATATCTAAAAACACGGTGGCGCAGACTCCCTTATTTTCAAGTGTTTTTTCAATGATATTGGTTATTCTATGTACCTGGTCTATTGTTGAGTGTTTTTCCCTAAAGCCTAATTGATGATTTGGAATAACGTCTTTATCTTCTATTATTGGTTTTAATCGTTTCAATAACAGTTGTTCGAATTGCTTTGATAACACGGGCAACAGAGAAATAGGTCTATATGATGATGCTTCATGGGGTGGTTTTCCAGGCTACGCAATCATAATGACTTCAGCGACCTTCCATGGCTCAGGTATCTACATATTTTAAGATAAATGCAGCATTGATAAGCTTGGTCAGCTTTACTATGGCTTTGCGTGGGAGGTGTTTTAGAATTTCCCCTGTAATAAGGTCGTAACCCGGAGACTTTTTCGAGCTAATGTTATTTTGGATTTCTCTCATGACTTCTTTAGGAGTCACAAGCTTAATTCTTTGGTTTTGTGGCAATCTTTCACTCTCAAGTATTTCTATCGAGCTTTCATTGGGTTGAAAAGTCTTTTCTAAGTGTTGAGCAAACCTTTACGCTTTTTGGTCATTGCTTATGGCCCATTTTCCGTCGCTATCTCTGATGGGCGGTACTTGTTTATTTGGCCTTTTGAGATTTCTTGTTGCTTTCCAAAGGAAGTAATCAGTTGATTTGTCATTGGTTAGCTGCCGAAGGTTAGTATTCAGAGATTAATTCTCAAACTGTAGAATTTTCCTCTTTAACCGTTTAGTTAGGCTATTTAGTGATGTTTTCAAATTCAAATTAATTTTTTTTATTTGCAAAATATGGGTACAGGTACAGGTGTTAAAAATTAAAAATATATATCGCCATAATCAGGCTCACGCCATGCAAATTTAAAAAGCATATTTACAATTTACAAATTAATTAATTTTATACAGTATCAAGAAAATAAGGCAATGACAGCAGAAAATGTCGAGAATATAATAATTTGTATTATTACAATTAATAGAAACAAAAAGATCAATACATGTCAAACAGTGCAAAAATAGCTATACAATTATACATAATTCGATAAGATTAGATTAACAATTATTATTATTATTATTTTATACTTTAAAATTTATCATCAAGAAACTCTTTTACTGAGTAATATGATTTATCTAACAGTATTTTCTTTAGTTTATTTTAAAAAATATTATTGTTAGAAATTTCGAGTAAGTAATTGGGTAAATGATTATACACTCTAGGAATCATACAAAATACACTTTTGTTCAAAAGTGCAGTTATATTAGGAATAAAGTTTATTTTGAATCGGTGCCTCTGACTTTTTAATTTAATAAAAGAACTGCTGTTACTTCTGACAAACATAACCATGCCCAATATATATATACAAGGCAGAGTTAACACTTTAATTTTTGGGAATATTGGTCTACAGCTTTCAGTTCGGGCACCTTGTTTGCTGCCAAAGCTTCCTTTATTTCCTTTTCTCAGATAGTAAATCTACAATTGCCTTAGGATAGATAAACCCCTTATATTTACGTTTTAATTGCGGTAAATTGTTCCACGCACATTTTTGGATATTAACAATATATTTGTTTACTTCTGAGTCAAGCTGATCTTGCTTTTTTATCGGAGTTTTAAGGTCGATAATATTATCTAGATCAAGGGCAAAATCTTTCCAATCTATAAACTTATTAACCAGGGTTAAGTGTCTTTCTTTGAGTAGGACTTTTTGACTAAGCATTAGTATAATCGAAGAGTGGTCAGAGTTCATATGAAAACCTTCCTCCAAACTGACGTGGTTGGCGGATATATTTTTGCATATTAAAAAATCTATAAGATCCGGTATTTTCCGGGTCAGTGGGCCAGTAAGTTGGTTTACCCGTGCTCATAACTTATGAATGTGTTTCTTTAACCGCATTTAAGAGCTGCCTTCCCTTACCGTCAGTTTCCCACCTTAAAATTATCGGAGAATTAATGTGACAAATTGTCAAGCACGCGTTATCTGCTGTGATTGGTTGAATGAATTTTCAACAGCCAATCACAGATGATAACGCGTGTTTGACAATCTGTCACATTAATTCTCCGATAATTTTAAGGTGGGAAACTGAGGGTTAGTTGTAGTAAGTCTTGATCCCCAATGTGTGTGCTTGACATTAAAATCGCCGCCTAGGATAAATATCTGGCCTAATAGTTCAAAGAGATGTATATATCGCTCTTTTGTTATCATATGCCGTGGAGGACAGTATATGGCTGCAATAGACACATAACAATATTTGGTTTTAACAGATATTGCCACAGCTTGAATATCTTGTTCTTCATATTTACACTGCACGTAGTGACTAATGTTGTCTTTGATTATAACCGCGCGGTATCCTCTAAACTTGACAAAAGATTGCTTAGTGAAGTGCGTTTCAAAGAGAGACCAAACACACGTCTACCTATATTTTAAATGGCACGTTTAATAACTAGTTCAGCAGTTAAAACTAAGCAGTAAAATAAACAAAAATGAGTAATAAAAAATAATGAAATGGATCAGTGATTATATAATTGAGCAGGAAAATAATTAAATGGGCGGTAAAAAATATTGAACGATCGGTTACGTGTGGGCATGCACCTTTTAACTACTGAGATTTTCTATAGTGGCCACCTTCACCAACTTTACGTTATATAAGGCGGCACACTATGCCAGGCAACCCCTTACTAGGCGTCTGGGACCATCTTCGGTAGGTCACGCCTCCAGAGTACTCGCCCCTGGTACTCAAGAGAAAATGTGAGTCGCATCGTGATTACTCACTACCATTTATCCAGAATGGTACCGGAGCTGTAAAGCCGCTCACAACACGCACCCCAGCACGCCAGCACTAGCGCAAGCACCGGCACCAGCGCACCTTGTTGGTGCTAGCGGATTCAATCCCCGCTAGGGACGTCAGAGAAGCTGGCTCCCATTTCTCCAGAATGGTCCCGGAGCTGTCAAGCACGCTCACTTCTCGAATACGAATCAACGCACCTACCCAATGCCTACAGCTGGGTTGCCGGAAGACTAATCCAACGGGTAGTCCTCTACTTTCTATCCAGGAAAGTGCCGGAGAAGCAGCTCGCTCACAGGAGCTCACTTGCTTGAGGGTTACTCACGAACCCCGCGTCTGACCACCAGGTGGCCCTTTGCCTTAGGCCGGTAACTTCAGACACTTGTTGCGCGCGAGGAATGACGCTCGACCCACATGTAGCCGATCAGACAACATGCCACTCCTCTGCAACCACCACATAGACCACCGCGACTCCAACACCCTTGTCAGGTTCCACCTTTGCGCTTGCAATGGTGGAGGGCCTACCTGACCCCGCGTACCCTTATCCAAACAGCCGGACCCGTAGTTCCAGCTGCGAGCCACATCTGTTCGGGTCGTACAGATAGGGACTATAATATATCGGCATTTGTCGGTCAATTCTATAAACAATGAGGTGGTAAAGTAGTTTTCGAGATATAGCGGTGTGACGGACGGACAGACGGACGAAGTCGCACCATAAGGGTTTCTTTTTATCTTTTTGGTACGGAACCCTAAAAACAGTACTTAAATAGTAATGAAAAATTAAATTACTTTTGCTTCGATTCAAATTGAATCGACGGAGCCCCGCTGCGCGGGGCTTCTATTTCTGTATGCAGGGTCTAAAGTAACCTAACACGAACGAGATGACGGTCATCTTGTTCGAACCTAACCTATCCGTGTCGGGGTGCCCTAAGTTCCCGAGCTCGCTTCGCTCGCTCTTGGACTGATTCACTGACCTTAATGCACTCGCACGCTTATTACGAAAACAAATGCAAGAATTCAAAGCACGAGCTCACGCGAAACGATTACCAACCCTGTGATTGGTCGCTTCCGCCACCCGCGCTAATAAGCTCCGCCCAACTAACGAACATTTACCTCTCTTTTCAATAAATTTGAGTTCGGATGTCACCGGTCGCTATGATTTGCCGAACTATTTATCGAACCGCTCATTCCATCATTTTTACCGCTCATTCAGTTATTGGACTGCTCAATAATTTTTAGAATTGACATTGTAGGTATGATATAATAACCGACAAATTGTTTTTTTATTACTGTCCATGTTTTACTGTCGCAATAATTAATCAACCGCCAATAAATTAAATAACTGCTCAATATGTTTTTCAACTGATCATAATAACATCTCGAATATTTAAATAACAGCTCAAAAAATTTGTTGCCATATTTAAACACCTAAATTTTTTGATTACTTGATACAGCAATTTCTTTAATGATAAATTCATTTTTGCTTCTGTTTTAAAACCTTGAACATCTACAATGGCAGTCAAAGATACCAGTTTCCTGTTCTTCTTAAATTTTGGTGCCACTTCAAAAAAAATATCAATCTACTGCGATTTAATTTTTCAGGTACAACATGTGACACCACTCTCTTCTTCGTGTTTAGGTAATAGAGGCGTGTAATAATACTGCTTATAGGTATGTTCATCATTGTCTACGACACTGAATGATTTCTGCAACAGCACAGTTATCATGTTAATACCAATTTGATTACATAAGAAAATATTTTTGAAATGGTGTTTCAATTCATATATATAACAAGCAGAAATAGGAGTGTTTGTGCCACTTCTGAAATGTAATAGAACACTAGATAGACAACAGGGCTAGTTCAAAGCAGGTAGGTCAGTGGGTAGAAAAATACTCAAGAATAATTAATATTCACGTGTAGTTGGTAATTCAGCAATAACACACAGTTTGAACTTTGATCTATTATTTATTTTCCATTTCACACTAAGTTACCTTCAACTCCATACAATATATCCACTTAGGTCAACACTACAATCTTCCAATGAGGCGGGTCCAAGCCCGCCCAGACTAGACTCTCTAACTCCCGCCTCATGTCCGAACAATCCCCCTGCAATCGTCAACTGAATTAGATGTGACGTCATTTGACATTCAAATATTTTCTAGGATAATCAATTTATCAACTTTTATATACTATTTGATTTATAAATAATTTAATTCTTAACAAATAAAAGATATATTTATTAAAGAAAACCTAACATAACTAACACTCATCATTTCAGCCGAAAGACGTACACTGCTGGATATAGGCCCTCCCAAGCGTCGTCACACTGATCGGTCCTGTGCGTTTTGCATCCACCGGACGCCCACAGCCTTGACTAGGTCGTCACTCCAGCTAGAGGGAGGCCTTCCAACGATGCGTCTTCCGGTACGCGGTCGCCACTCTAGAACTTTTGCGGCCCCAACGGCCATCTGTTCTGCAAGCAATGCCCTGCCCACTGCCACTTAAGTTTGGAAATTCTTCGGGCTATATCGGTAACCTTGGTTCTCTTGCGGATGTCTTCATTTCTGATTCGATCACGCAAGGAAACTCCGAGCATAGCCCTCTCCATTGCCTTTTGGGTGACTTTAAGCTTTCTGATGAGGCCCATTGTGAGCGACCACGTCTCTGCCCCGTAAGTAATCACTGGCAACACACACTGGTCATAGACTTTCTTCTTGAGACACTGCGGTAAGTTGGACTAGAAGAAATCGCGCAACTTCCCGGATTCGACGGTTGACCTTTTTCTCGAAGTTCGTCGAACTGGACCGTTTGTCCCAGGTAGACTTTATATCCAAAACTTCGAGTGTAGAGTCTCCGACTTTGATGGGAGTGGGTGCAACATGGGCATTCAACATCACCTTGGTTTTGTCCATGTTCATTTTTAGACCCACTCTTTCGGAAGCTCTACTGAGGTCATCGAGCATTGCACTGAGGTCCTCCATAGTCTCAGCCATGACGACTATATCGTCGGCAAAAGGTGAGTGATTTACTCGCCATTGACGTTGATGCCTAGCCCTGTCCAGTCCAGAACCTTGAAGACATCCTCCAGTGCAGCAGAGAACATTTTCGGAGCTATGACGTTTCCCTGTCTTACACCTCGCTGCTTAAGGTTAGGTTCCGAAGTCTGATCCTGAAGTCGGACTGACATGGTAGCGTTTTTGTACAAACACTTCAGAACCCTGATGTACCGGTAGTCGATTTGGCACCGTTGGAGAGACTGCAGTACAGCCCAAGTCTCGATCGAATCGAAGGCTTTCTCGTAGTCCACAAACGCTAAACAAACAGGTAGGTTATACTCTTCGGTCTTCTGTATAACCTGCCGTAGCGTATGTATGTGTTCTACGGCGCTAAAGCCTTTTCGGAAACCGGCTCGTTCGGAAGGTTGGAAATCGTCAAAGCTGCGCGCGAGACGATTCGTGATGACTCTTGAAAACAACTTGTAGACATGGCTAAGAAGTTAGATGGGCCTATAATTCTTCAATCATGCATTGTCGCCCTTCTTGAAGAAGAGTACCACGTGAACGTAACCCCAACAGGAAAGTGACTCCTAGAGTGAAATGAGTGGAACGTATAATTAGAGCGTAATCTGCTGTGAATGTGCGCCACATAAAAAATAAGTGCGTGTCGTCGTTTTTAATAAAAACGGAATAAACGATTCCTGCTGGGGTAACGATATTCCAGCAGGAAAATTCTAAACGAATGATCGGAATGAGAAATAAAGTGCATGGGCAGAGAGCGTATAGTTGTGCAAAAATGTGCGCCGAAAATATAATTGGTGCGTCATCAGGTTTTCGTGATATTGCATTTCCTGCTGGGGTAACGTTTTGCAGAATCGTGTACCTATCTCTAAAACAATTGTACGTCCGCTTGTAGAATAAACATACACGAGAAGCTCTTGATTTGTGCGTATTTGTGCCGGAAATAGATTTAAGAAAATATTTATAATTTTCAATTAATTGCGATTTTTTAAAAACCCGAAAAAAAATCGTAGCGCCTAAATGAGAAAACGTATAAGCTCTCTGAAAACTGTATTCAGTCCATCTTGACCCTTGTAATAACCATAAACAGTTTCAAAAGCATACATGCTTGCGTTATCGATTATTATTGCTAAAAGTCAAAACGAGGGAGTCATAACTTTGATGGCAAAATACAAGAAACCGATTTAACCCAAGATAAGTAGGTGTAAACCACAAGTATGTGCGTTTAGTGAAAAATATATAGTGAAAATATTCAGCTTGGAATGTTTCGCATTATGTAAATTTAAACAAAAAACTAAACATGTAAACAATGGCTGGTTATCCGACCAAATTCAAATGATTACGAAAAAGCGACGGGTTCATACATATCGATGACCTTCTTAATTAGACGTATTAAACCCAAGCTGTTGTCCGTACAGTCGCGTTCAAACGTTTGTTGGTATGACCTTATTTTGGGGGCTAATTAAATATACATTAATGCACCGTGTGATCATAACAAATGAAAGAAGTTGTTGGTGTAGAAATTATTATTTTTATTCTCTTAATTTGTTTCTTAAAGTAATTATGGCTTCAAATCACAGATCAAATTACAAACCTATTAATATTAGAACACATAGTTCAATCAAATTATTTGTACCGTGTGAAGTCATTATTATTTAAAATAGTTTTTAATTTACATAAGTACTAAAATACAAACAGAAAAATTACATAATCACAGAAAATCACAGAGACGGACCGCGGAGTCTTAGTTAATAGGGTCCCGTTATTACCCTTTGGTTACGGAATCCTAATAACTCAATGTTAATTTATCTAGCCTACGGTTTAAATCATATATGTAGATACCTACGCTGTTTTTTTTACTGTTGCGTTAATTGGATTTAATATTTATAAACTGTATCTGTAGGTTATTTTTTGTAGTAGGTATTCATCACACATAATTATCTTGACCTTCTATTTTTTTTAAACAGCCGTCATAAAATTTTTTGGTCTTAAATTTTCTACTAATATTATAAAGGCAAATGTCTGGATATGTCCACAAAATACTGAATGTATTTTAATGAAATTAGGAATAAAGAAGTTAGTTTAAACCTTGGCACCACTTTTTCTAATGTAATTACCTAATCAAGTGCAAAGTCACGGAAACAGCTAATAGAATTTAATCCAATAACAAGTTATTTTTGTATAACTTTTCTACCTCAGTGTACTCAGGCACAACACGCTACAACCGGTTCGTGAGTAAAGTTAAAAAGTTCATCGTTATGTATGAATCCATCGCTTTTTTGTAGTCATTCGAATTTGGTCTGATAACCAGCCTTCGTTTACATGTTTAGTTTTTTGTTTAAATCTACTTAATGCGAATCATTCCAAGCCGAATATTTTCACTATATATTTTTGACTAAACGCACATACTTGTGGTTTACACCAACTTATCTTGGGTTAAGTTGGTTTCTTGTATTTTGACGTCAAAATTATGACACCCTCATTTAGACTTTTAGCAATATTATTCGATAACGCAAGCATGTCTGGTTTTGAAACTTTTTATGGTTATTACAAGCGTCAAGATGGACTGAATACAGGTTTCAGCGAGCTTATACGTTTTCTCATTTAGGGGCTGAGATTTTTAAAAAAAAGCGCAATTACTTGAAAATTATAAATATTTTCTTAAATCTAATTCCGGCACAAATGCGCACAAATCAAGAGCTACTCGTGTATGTTTATTCTACAGGCGCACGTACTATGGTTTTAGAGATACACGTTTCAACAAAACATTACCCCAGCAAGAAATGCAATATCACGAAAACCTGATGACGTACCAATTATGTTTTCGGCGCACATTTTTGCACAACTATAAGCTCTCTGCCCATGCACTTTATTTCTCATTCCGATCATTCGTTTAGAATTTTGCTGCTGGAACAACGTTACCCCAGCAGGAATCGTTTGTTCCGTTTTTTTCAAAAACGACGACACGCACTTATTTTTATGTGGCGCACATTCACAGCAGATTACGCTCTAATTATACGTTCCACTCATATCACTCTAGGAGTCACTTTCCTGTTGGGGTAACGTATACGAGTACCACCACACCCCCGCACCATGCCTGTGACGTTTTCCCTTCGAGTATGACGGAATCAAACAGCTTCTGAACGGCTTTAAGTACCGGTTTTCCACCAGCTTTCAGGAGTTCGGCCGTAATTCCGTCATCACCCGGCGCCTTGTTGTTCTTAAGTTGTTTCAGAGCCATCCCAATCTCGTAGAGGCTGACATCCAGGATGTCTTCGGTATAGTGCCGGGTCAATCTAGCTCTTGGGTCGTTTGCTAGATTCGCAACAGGTTTGCTGATTGACGTGTACTGCTTCCCATAGAACCCCTCGATCTCCCTCAGAAGCTCCGGTTTGGCGCCCTTATTCCGCTCAATCGCGTCTTAAAACGGCGGAGGTCGCTTTTCAAGGACTTCGAGATCTGTCTATTGAGTCGCCGATAGTTCCACGCATCGTCTGAATACTGCAGAGTCATTTCACGTCTCTCCTTCATGAGCTTGAGAGTTGGATCGGATAGTTTCTTGTTCTTATTTGTACGCCGGGTCTTGAAAATCTTGGACAGTTTCCACGAACACATCGTTGTAATCGTCCACGGAGCTACCTAGGCACTCGAAATGATTCTGGTGTTCGAGCTGAAAGCTTTCAGAGTTTTGAATCTGAATCTGTGCTAGACAGAGCTTAGACTTCATCAGTCGAGATCTTTCCAGCTTAATGTTTAAGTTCAATGTGTCTCTTACCATACGGTGATCACTTCCGGTTTTAACCGCGTTGATCACAGATACATCATTGAAGACTTGCTTCTTCGTCGACATGATGAAGTCTATCTCATTTTTCGTTGCACCATCTGGGCTCTGCCGGGTCCATTTCCTCTACTCACGCTTTCTGAAGAAGGAGTTCATCATATTGAGGCCCTACTTTTACATAAAACTGGCCAGTAGGTGACCCCGGTAGTTCCGTCGTCCAAATCCAAATTGCCCCACTCGCAACTCATTATCGTCTCGTTTACCCAGTTTCGCGTTGAAATCCCCCATGACCACGGTGAAGTGAGTTTTATGACTATACATGGCTCTGGAAATGTCCTCATACATAGTCTCTACTTCGTCGTCGTGGTGTGCCGAGGTCGGGGCGTAGACCTAAATGACATTCAGCGAATACCTTGAGGATATTCTGAGTATAAGGTACGCCACCCTGGTCAACACACTCTCGATCCTCACTTCGTTGGCCACAAGACACCACCCTGGGACTGCCGGTCGCCCTCTCGGAAGTAGAGCAGGTTGCCGGAATTTAGGATTATCGAGTCCTCCCCCTCTCTTCGGACTTCAGATAACCCTATGATACTCCATCGTAACCAGCCCAACTCTTCCTCGAGTTCTATCTTTTCGTCGGTCCGGAGTGTTCGCGTGTTGTATGGTGCCAGTCGTCGGTTATTATTGGGGTATCCGGGTCCACTCCGGGGATTCTTCGCACCCCTTGCCACGCCATCGCCTCGATCGTTACCGTAGTCGAGGGTAGATGGGCTGCCGGGCACTAGGGGCCATTTCATGGTTGTGCTATTCATCGGTTTGGGGGGGTTTGCCATAATCGCCACGCTTGGCAGGCGGGTTGGCGATCGCAGTTTGTTATGAAGTGCACAGAGAACGCTGCTGCCCATTCTCTGGTGTGTCCCTTAGTCACCTCTTATAACACCCACGGGCAGATATGGGATGGTGAGATTCTTAACGTACGACACCATACGGAACCACTAACTAACACACACTGCGGATAAAATACCACGCGATTTTTGTCTCTTTCTATCTGTTCAAAATATTCATGCGAATTCAAACCGCGCCCGGCGCCGTGGTGCGGTGGATTCTTTCTGTGGTAAAACACGGCTTTCTTGCGGTATTATTTCCGCGCATTTTTTTTACCGCAATACGTGATTGCGTGCAGCTTCATATAATTGCACGTGTTTCAGAATGTTCGGCAGCAAAATCGTGCGATTATAATCACAGTGCGAGTTAAGCCTTACAGCAGCGATTTTCTCACTGATCCGATTCCAATTAAAAAAATGTAACTAATATTATTTATATGAAAGTTTGGATGGATAGTTCATTGTGTGGATGTTTTTTGTTTGTTACTCAATCACGACAACACGGCTAAACGGATTTGGATGAAATTTGGCACAGTTATAGATATAGTCTGGCAAAGCACACTCAGGCTTCTTTTCATCCCGGTATAATGTTCCCTTGGGGTATGATAAAACGCTTTTCACGCGGGCAAAGCTGCTGGCAGAGGCTAGTATAATTTAATTAAAAGTATTGGATTCAACGCCGCTTATTTTCAATATCAATCAACACATCAACGTGCTTTGAGCTATCGTTGAGTGACTAGCAGATTTTTATTGAATTTGATGATGTGGTTTGACATTTCACACATCTTTTTTTGCAACCGACTGTACAAGTACAACAAAACAAACATGCGGGCCATTGAACTCGAGGGTGCAAAGTTCAAAACTAACTAAGATTGAATAAATTGACGGTTGTTTAAATCACTGCACTTTGGAACTATACAAGTATACATGGTTTGCTGGTTCCAAGGATCGCACGGCACAAACAACAGTAAAGTTATATTATTACTTTACGTGTTTTTTTGTATTAAACGTAGGTTATCTTAGTCTCATTAATCCATTATTTCTTTTATTACGTACATTAATTAATTGAGTTCAACTTTATTGCGTCAGAGTACCTATTGAATAGGAGTGTTACATGAACTTTGCTTAAGAGGCTACTTACAAAATATTTTGTGTCAAATAACTGAGATAAAAATAGTTAAACTATAAAATTCAAAAATTGCATTTCCAGAACCAGAATGTTTCCTTTGAGGCAAATAGTAGGCAATGTCACCAGAAGAGTTGTGCCCAGTATTAGGGCCCTGTCAAGCAAAGGTCCTTTGGTCGACACAGCAGTAGACAATGAAGGAATAGCTACTGTAACCATGCAAAGGCTACCAGTGAACAGCCTCAACTTGGAACTCCTTCAAGCAATGGATAAGGCACTGGATGAAATAGTCGAAAAGAAATGCAAGGGAATGATCTTAACATCTGTAAGTATTATTTACAATTTTAAATAATGTACCTAAGTAATGTTATTGTATACAAAAATACAAATTGATAATTATACCCAAGGACAAGCTTTCAAGCAAATCAAATCGAAACCATTTATTTGTAAAACATCGGTAATAATTCAAATGCAAATCATTGGGAATAATTTATTTGCCAATAATGTAGATGAGATGGTTCTTGTTGTACAGTTTCAATACCTACCTTACGGCATGCAAAATTATTCAAATTATGTAGTATGAAGTGTTTATTTATTTATTTATTATATACTTTATTGTACACCACAAAATATGTACAGGAAAACATTCACAAAAACAAGTGTACAATAGGCGGTCTTATCGCACAGGGCAATCTCTTACAGACAACCTTTGGATGGACTGTACGATAGGAGAAGAATTTAGGGCTGTCAGTGTACAAAAATTAAATACTTAAATAATATTACTTACATACAATACATACATACAATATTATATAATATACTAATACATATCAAATATTTAACAGAGAAAGGAGAAGAATAAAATTATATTGACAGGTAATGCTCTTTTACCATTTTCTTAAACGTTGGCAGTGTTTGAGCACGTCTTATCTCAATTGGTAATACATACCACAACCGAGCCGCTTGAATGGTGAAAGATTTGTCAAAAAAGGAATAGGATAGGGAGAAGAAGAGATTGTGCTATCGCAATTTTAGTGGAGATGGGAAGAAAATTACGTAGACGTCTCAGGGAGCCTGGAGAAGCAAACAGTTTACGACTGACTTCCTGCAGTTGTTGTTGTTGTTTAAAACATTATTCTATCATTCTAGGCATCACCAACAGTGTTCTCGGCCGGTTTAGACATCATGGAAATGTACAAGCCTGACATGAAGAGAGTAGAAACATTCTGGACAACCCTCCAGGAAGTGTGGATCAAACTCTTTGGATCCAACTTCATCACCGCAGCAGCTATCAATGTATGTTAAACATGACTTTAAAAATGCAAATTCTTACACTATTATCATCATTCTGCCCTTGTTCCATGTAACTTGAGGTTCAACACAAATAACACATTGTCTCCTTCCATTATCCCTTCTTCAAAATTAATACCACCGTAAACATATAAAACAATTTAATTTTTAAAGAAATTGCATACTTCCTATCACAACCTGTGGATGATAATAAGTCGCCCATAATATCCAAGTTTATTTGGAATTAAAAAGAACCTTAAAAGCATTTGGATATCTCTAAATAAACATTTAGGGATTAATGTTTAAAATGACAAGTCAATACTGCCGTTTGCAGCTAAGGTAAAATAAAGACTTTTTATAATATGTTCAGATACAATCATTAGTCATTTATTTAATGTAGGTACATAAATTATACTTTCCATGAATCAATATTTCAATTAGTAAAGGTGTATTATTTATGAAATTATAAATACAAACAACAAACTCGGTATTTCTAAACTTACTGCAATTATATGGCATCACAGTTAAATTAATATTTTGTACCCAAACAAATTCTAATGTTTTCTGCAAGAAAATGTACTTGTATTAACCCTATCCATTGCCTTGCTGGATACAAGGCATTGCAGTGTAACAACCGATTACAAGTATACAAGTACTGAATAAATTAATTGAATTCAAGGTGTATTTAAATAATTCACTCATTCATTAGTAACAGTTTACATTACTGATACAGGAATAAGAAAAGTAAGTATGAATATAATAATGAAATATGGACTATGAGTTATTCTTAGTTTTCTTTATTATTGATAATTTATCATTCTTTTAAAATCAATTAATCATGAAAAATTCCAAACTGAAACAGCACCTTGAAGATCTGAACAAACATCTTACCTATTCTTCCTCATTTTTCTCAGGGTCACGCCCCAGCTGGAGGTTGTCTCCTAGCCATGTCATGCAAATACCGAGTGATGATGAGTGGCAAGTACACCATCGGACTGAATGAGACAGCTCTGGGCATCGTAGCCCCCAACTGGTTCATGCATACCATGACCAACACCATACCGCAGAGACAGGCGGAACTGGCCCTTACTACCGCTAGGATGTTCTCTGTTGAAGAAGCCTTGAAGGTAGGGTTAATTTTTGCTGTGATATATCAAAATTTACATGTGTTCTAAAATTATTAAAGTCTAAACTAATATTATAAAGAGGAAAGATTTTTATATTTGTATGATTGTAACTAACTAGAGGACGCCTCGCGGTTTCACCCGCGTAGTTCCCGTTCCCGTGGGAATACAGGGATAAAAAGTAGCCAATGTCACCCGGGGATAGAGTAGCTTCCCAACGGTGAAAGAATTTTTTTAATCGGTCCAGTAGTTTTGGAGCCCATTCGGTACAAACAAACAAACAAACAAAAAAATCTTTCCTCTTTATAATATTGGTATAGATAAACTCAAAAACTAATGGTCTGATTTCAAAAATCTTAGTTTTACCTATTTATTACTAGAAAAAATTAGGAATCACTACTAAAACTTTAATAATGTAACCCAAAGTAGTCTATAAAATTCATATTTGGCGTGCGCTGAGAAAACTATTGATGATACATACATAAAAACTATGTACTTCATGATTAAAGTACTCATAATTACCTACAAAAATTCCACGAGGGAACTAACTATCTTAGTTAAGTCACAATAGCAGCTTTTGTGTTCTAAAATTTAATTAGATTGCCGGTAGAAACAAAAGTTGATAATAGTTGGTATTAATTCTTATTCAAATAAATAGTTTAACAAATTGGTAGGTACGTAGGGTAAGGAGGTAGGTAGAGTACCTAGGTGGGTACGTTAGGTAGGTAGGGTAGGTGAGTGTGTAACTAGGATTTTTTATTTTATTTAATAGGCTTGCGTCACTATCTCACCTGTTGGTAAGCGATGATTTGGCCGACGATGTAGCACGCTTGCCTAGAAGAAACCTATTCACTCTTGACTTAAAGACTCCCAGGTTGTAGCTATCAGGAAATACAGACTCCGGCAGGGAATTCCTTTTGCTGTGCGCATAATAAAAGTATTCCCAAAACGTTTGGTGCGTATGGCTGGGATGTCCACCATGTACAAAAAGCTGCAGAGAAACTTCATCCAAATGTATAAAAAGCGACATCTATGGACAAGAGGATATACTACGATGTTTACGTGCGCGTGCCCGTTTAGTCTACATTTGACAGATTCTACTTTTGACATCATAGTCTACTTCTAACAGATTCTACTTAAGACAGATTCTACTTAAGACAGATTCTACATAAGACAGATGCTACTTATGACAGATTCTACATATGACAGATTCTACTTATGACAGATTCTACTTATGACAGATTCTACTTATGACAGATTCTACATTTGACAGATTTTTAAAAAGTGAGACTGTTATATAGTAATCACTATATTTATTGATAAGCATATTTTGTTTTTATACCTAGTATTAAATGTTTATATTTATAGTAGGTAACTAATATTTTTCACATACATACAGAAGGGACAGTTAATTTTCTCATACATTTGGTACAGAACGGCTTTAACGAAACTTGAACTTGAACGAAAAAATATTAGTTACTATATAATACAAACATTTAATTCTAGGTATAAAAGCAAATTATGCTTATCAATAAGTACCTGGGCGAATTAGCTCTGCTCGGGTGAAAATAGAGAAAACGACGTTTTCTTAAAATGAAACCTAGCTAGATCGATTTATAGCCCCCGAAACCCTGCATACTAAATTCCATGAAAATCGTTGCAGCCGTTACTGAGATTTGGATTATATATATACAATAATTGCTCGTTTAAAGGTATTAGATAGTATTACTGTTAAATACAGGTCTTCTGGTCCCAAGCCAGGAGCTAACGCTGGGGCCCATAGCAGCGTTGGGAACTCCTGGACCCTGTCTGAACCTGTACCCCACGAAACCGCGGTTCGCGGCAGTGGAAAGCTAGGGGGATTTGCTCCCTATTGAGAGATATACTGGTTCCTACTACGGGTGTAAGGTGTCACAAACGTTGGCCGGTAATATTATGGTGTAATATATGCACTTACCTGGGATTCCTGCGGTAGACTCCTGGGGGTCGATCAATATCGTGCCGTGAGGTTAGGGATAGGAGAATATATATATAATAAACGGCAATGATTAGATTGGGACCACCAACGCGTTCTGGGCCGGGTTCCGGCTACCGTCAGACACACACGCTTTTCCCACAAAAGCGCTTCGCTGCGCGTGAAAATATATTCTAAACCCACTTTTAGTCCAGTCAACGAGGATATTTGTTGTATGGAGACTTCCGAAAAAATCTCCCGCCTATGAAATTTGGCATGTGATGAAATTAGGTAATACAGATTACAGATGTAAAATAATCCAACAAATTATGTTACGAGAAGTTAGGTATTTTTACCTAAACATGAACATTGCTTATAAGGCTCTGTGAATATTTCCTCAGACTGAAATACTTTCTGTATACGTATGTTTGTACTAGTTAGAATAAGTATGTAAAGGTATCCAACATTTTTTCGATTTTGGTGATACCCCAAATTTAACTTTTAACATTTTGCGCTATAACTTCTACTGCAAAATTGATCTGCTAATTGTTATTTTTTAATATGTTTTTATTTCCTTAAATACATAGCTTTGTTTAGTTATCCAAAAGATTTTCCTTTTTTAACCATTTTTTTAGATTTTTGCTTAATTATGTAATGTGAAAAATATCTCCGTGCATTTTCATACCTTTATTAGTCATATGATTTTATATTAAATAAGAATTATCAATTATCCAACAAATTTTCGAACGTTCATTATATTTGTTAGGATAGTTCGCTGATTTATGCTAGAGCGTAAGGGTTGACCTTCACTTGACCGCTCGGAGCTGCTTTGCCGCGCATTACTTTTGGAGTATTGTAAGCGGGTTTTGTTGCCACCGTTATTATTACAAATATTTTTTATCTTAATATGCACTACTTATGTGAAGTCATCTAGTTACCACAAACTGTCAAACTTTCTCATTCGATTTTGAACTTAACCATCAAGATTTGAAGGTTCAAAATCATTTGGAGAAATTATTCAGTTTTGTACAACCTAATGTGCTGTTGACTGTAAAAAGGCGTTTAGAAATTCGCTTTATATTTCTAAAGAATATTTATTACTTACACGGATTTAAAATAAACGTTTGATACCTCCTTAAGGACTTTGTAAACTATGCGAAAAAATGGTCAAAAAGTATGTTTAGAAAGACACCTGTTGAGGCGATATCGAGTAAGATAAAAGAAGATTATTATTATGTCCCTTATGTAATGTTCTTTTCTTATCGTCTACATTTATTTTTATTTATATAAAATAAATGTAGACGATAAGACACCGGTATCGGGAACAGGGTCTAAGCATGAAGTCCAAGTCTTGTATGCACTAGGTAAGTGCCCCCAAGGACAATCCCCGGTTGGTGCAGGACTATTCAAATGTATTGGGCTATGGGTTTTGGAAGGTTTATTGGATCGATTACCTAAAACTTTAGAATTACTATTAGCCCCTGCCTGACCACTGTTGAACTACACGACTATAAAATGGCAGGGGTGACATGCACACTCAATTAATGGGCTACCATAGCGGATAGCGGATCTCCAATCAAGCCAGCCAATTAAGGCAGGAGAGAGATGGGAGCTCTGTGCCCTGTCAGTGTTCGCTCCGACCGGCCAATAAAGGCAAGCCGGAGATGAGGGACACATCGTCGCCACAGCCCACCAGCTCGCCACAAAGCTGCCCTGCGGCATATTATAATTATTTTTACATGACTGACAATCTAGGGACCCTGGGATCCCGATCCTTTGAAAGGCGTGCAAGGGGCTGAATTCAACTCCCAGAGGCCTTGTTAGGCATGTATCAGGAAATGTGAAATCAACCGATGATTATCCTTGTATGCACTACGCAATTGCATCCCCGGTTGGTGCAGGACTATTGCAAAATATGGAGAAAAATGTATTGGGCTATGGGTTTGGTAGGTTTGGTTGATGGATTGCCTAAAACTATAGGAGGATTAATGGCCCCTGCCTGACCACTGCTGAACTCATCATCATCATATCAGCCGAAAGACGTCCACTGCTGGACATAGGCCTCCCCCAAGCGTCGCCACATTGATCGGCCCCTGCATCTCGCATCCAGCGGATCCCCGCAACACTCAGTTAATGGGCTCCCATAAACGGTTTCTAGCACTTGAGTGACGTAGCGCCAAGGCTATGTTGCCCATATCCGGAGGTGCTTGAGGAGTGGAGAGGTATACCACTGTAGTGTGCAGCTCGCCCAACCTTATATTTGTAACTGCACACACCTTTTATGGGCATTATTACACGAATCGTTGAATCGAACACTTCTCTTTTATTTCGATTACATCACTCTAATACATGGCGACCCTTAGCCAGCAATTAAAATTTTGCAACTTACGTAAAATGCGAAGACGTCAATAGTTGAAGAAATCCTGAAAAATATACTGATAGAAGTTTATGAAGACGGAAAATTTTGAAGAAAGAAACAAAAGAAGATTAAAAAAAAAAAAAGAAAAAAAATCAGAATCCAAGAATAAGTTTGAAGCGGTGAAAATATTAAATAAGAAGACAGAAAAGGAACGTTGCTGCCGGGTGCCGGGAGAATGCTCAAGCCTTATGATGAGAGGATATGCAGGGCGCCGGGAGATAAATCGTTCGGGTCCGATGTGGAGCAGCTGGGAGTCAGTTCGAGTCCAGTGCTGAGGAATTCGTTCATCCACACCATGTAAGACGTCGTGACCTACGGAGTCAGTCCGAGTCCAGTGCTGAGGAGTCCGTTCATCCACGCCACGTGACACGTCGTGACCTACATATACGTTGTCAGTACAATACGTACCTACTGCAATGTAAGTTTTGCACTGCAATTTTTTTTAATATTCTACAATATTCCATAATATTGTAATTAGATCATGTTGTATTATTTTATATTTCGATTTGGGGAATAGGAATGTCCCAACAATTGCAAGATTTGCACGCTAAATTAAAATATTTAAGAGAATATTTAGTGAAACTAGGTCCAGATAGGCGTAGACAAGATTTAGCTTATAAGAAACTAGTAGAAGCAGAAAAAGAATACAGTAAACTGGATTGTATTTTGACTCAGTTGAACCAAGAAATTAAAGAACGCAAGCTAGACAAAGAAACTTGTGAGGTTTTCCAAACATTAATCCATGAGATTCAATCAAATTATCAGAAAATAAAGGGTTTACTGACTTCAGTAGATAATAGTAGTCAAACTAGTTCTAAGGATTTTATAGAACATTCAAATAGTGTTACAAAAATGGCTGAAACGTTCGATATTAAAACTGCAATTTCCCTGTTGCCGATGATGAATGGCCAGGAGCAGGTGACAAATCAGCTTATTGATGGTATCTTACTTTATAGCTCGCTTATCAATGATGCCAGTAAAAGTCAATTGATACAGTTTGTATTAAAAACACGTCTCTCGCCTAGTGCAAAATTGCGTCTTAAAACTACTTACGCAGATATTGAAAGTTTGATAGAAGATATTCGCATTTATTTGTTACCTAAAAAATCGTTTGTAGCATTACAAACACAATTGCTTAAGGTGACTCAAGGCCGTAGGAGCATAGAAAAATTCGGTACAGAGATCGAGGAGTTATTTGTGAATCTCACGATTGCACAGGCTAACGATAAGCGTGATGCCTATGAGGTTTTGCGTCCGCTCAATGAGAAGACTGCAATCAAACGGTTTAGCGATGGTTTGACCGATAAGCGGCTCAGCACCATCATTGCCTCACGACAGTTTGCGTCGTTGTCTGAAGCTATTACGGCTGCGGTAGATGAGCAATCCATGACTGTCCAGCCACAAGACCAGGTTATGCAATTTAGGGCTAACCAAAACTATAAACGTGGAAGCTTTAGAGGTTCTCGAGGCCGAGGAAATAGACAGTTTTATAACAACAATAAAACTTATCATCATAATTATAATAAAAATTATGAAAATAGCACAGGTATAAGAACTTCATACAGTGTAAATCGAGGTAAACACACAGGTGATCAGCGTCAGCATTTACGCGGACGTCCGGTGCGTTGTCAGCGTGTTCAGCATAACGCGCAACAGTCCAATGTCCAAGACAACTTGCGCAATGATCAGGCAAATAGTCATGAAAACTTAGAATTTTTTCGTACCTAAACCGTACACTCATTCAATTCTTAGTTTTAGTAATTTTTGTATTATTAATTGTCAATTACAAAATAGTAATGTTGATCTTAATTTACTGATTGATAGTGGAGCAAGCTTATGTGTGCTTAAGTATGAATGGTTGTCGCGACATAGGAATTTATTGAATTTAGTAAAACAGGATAAGATAGTTATTAAAGGAATTAGTGGTAATTTAGAATCTATGGGATACATTTATTTAGATATTTTAATTAATAATGAGACTTTTCAACAAAAGTTTCACATTTTTGAACACTTATCTTGCGCCGCAGAAGGTATACTCGGGCAGGATTTTTTTGAGCGCTATAACGCGGTATTAAATTATAAAAATGGAACTCTGAGTTTAGAAACTCGAGATCAGTCTGTTAGTGTTCATGTTAATAGGAATTTGTTTACAATTCCACCTCGTTGCGAAGTAATTAAACACATCCCGACGTCACACAATAATGATTGCGTCATTTTGTCAAAGGAAATTTATAAAGGTGTGTTCACAGCGGGTGTAGTATCGAAGCCACATAATGGACTTATTCCTGTTAGGATTTTAAATACAACTGATAGTTCGGTTAAGATAAATATTTCAGATTTAATTATTAGCTGCCTAGATAATTTTTATGTTTGCAAGTTTGATGACGATAGTATATCTGTGGATAGAGTTCGAACTTTGCTAACTACGTTACAACTACATACTTATTTAAATAAAGAGGAACAAAGAGGCATTGAAAACGTATGTGCCAAATATGCCGATGTTTTCCATTTGCCAGGAGATACGCTCACTACTACAAATTTAATAGAACATTCAATTAAACTAAAGGAAAATGCGTCTCCAGCGTACGTGAAGCCCTATCGATTGCCTAAAGCATTGAAAGGCGAGGTACAACGACAAATAGATGAAATGGTTAAAAACGATATCATTGAAGAGACTATTTCAGAATGGTCAAGCCCAGTTCTATTAGTACCTAAAAAGACAGATAGGTCAGGAGAAAGGAAATGGAGACTTGTAGTGGACTATCGCCAACTCAATAATAGGATACAGGATGATAAATTTCCCTTACCTAACATCACTGAGATTCTAGATTCGTTATCTAACAACATCTATTTTTCAAAATTAGATCTCAGTCAAGGTTACTATCAGCTGTCTTTAGAAGAAAAGTCTAGGAAGTTTACTGCATTTACAACAGACAAGCAGTATCAAATGAAACGATGTCCGATGGGACTTAAGACATCGCCTAGTGCTTTTGCTCGTCTCATGACAATAGCAATGTCTGGTTTAAATTATAAATCATGCTTCTTATATCAAGATGATTGTATTGTCGTAGGAAATTGTCTTGAAACGCACAACAAGAATCTTATAAAAATTTTTGAATGCCTGAGAAGAGTGAATTTGAAACTAAATCCGATGAAGTGTGAATTTTTACGTAAAGAAATCGTTTATTTAGGGCACAAGATCACTTCAGAAGGTATATTTCCCGATCCATCAAAGGTAGAATGCCTGCAAAAGTACCCTGTCCCGCAGAATGTAGATGAAGTCAAGAGATTTGTTGCATTTGCTAACTATTATAGGCGTTTTATTCCAAAGTTTGCCGACATAGCCTATCCATTGAATGCGTTATGTAAGAAAGATGTAGCATTCGTATGGAGTGATGAATGCGAGCGAGCATTTTACAAGCTAAAACAGATCCTTGTTAGTCCAACTATACTTGACTATCCAGACTTCAGCGATAATAATACTTTTACGTTACAAACTGACGCATCAAAACAAGGTTTAGGCGCCGTGCTGTCTAATAGCAATAGCAAGGTAGTCGCGTACGCCAGCCGTAACTTGAAACCAGCTGAGACACGATACCCTGTGATTGAGTTAGAATTACTTGCTATTGTTTGGGCGGTTCGACATTTTAGACCTTATTTATATGGGAAAAAGTTTTACATAAAAACAGACCATAAGCCGTTGATTTATTTATTTAATATGACCGATCCTTCAAGCCGGTTGACAAAGTTTAGATTATATCTCGAGGAATATGATTTTGAAATCAGCTATGTCCCAGGACGGCAAAACGCAGCTGCAGATGCATTGAGCCGTATACCTATTACATCCAACAGCTTAAAGGATATGAACAAGCATGTAGTATCGGTCATGACAAGAGCACAGACTCGAAGGTTACGTACTGACTGTGACAACAACGACATGACTACTGAGGTATCCTCTACTCCAAGGCCTGATCAACCTAAGGTAGTGGAAATTCTCAAACGACCAATTGACAGCGTTGAATTGATTTTACTTAGCAATAAAAATACATTAAATCAGATAGAAAAATCAAAACATTTCACTAGTGACAATGGTAACTGCAAATTCGTGCCTGAAAAGTCAGCAGTTTTTGTAATTTCTCGATCGTTATCGACCGTAAGTGTGTTAGCGAGAGAATTACAACGTTTTTGCAAGCAAATCAAATTAAACGAGCTCATAATAATTAAGAACAAGCGCAACGAAATTTTTTTAAATAATTTTAAAAAGGAAATGAGTCATTTAAATGATATTCCTAAGCTACTTGTTATTAAAGATGTGACAAGAGTTACTGACAAAGACACGAAAATTGTGATCTTGAATGACTTCCACCTGTTACCCACGAGTGGCCACGCGGGGGTAAACAGAATGTTAAATAATATTAGGAAGAACTATTATTGGCCAGGAATGAGTAATGACGTAACAGAATTCGTAAAGAAGTGTAGAAGTTGTCAGATTCAAAAGCATACCAATAGGCATACGAAGGAACCGATGGTTATCACATCCACGGCATCCACTGCTTTTGAAAGAGTTAGTTTAGATTTAATGGGTCCTTTAGATGTAGATAATTTAAACAATAAGTATATTTTGACATTACAGTGTGATTTAACAAAATACGTCGAAGCTTATCCCTTAGAAAAGAAAGATACTGTTTCTGTAGCTAAGTTATTTGTAAACAATTTTATTTTGAGGTATGGTATCCCTAGAGAGATAATAACAGACCAGGGAACAGAGTTTATGTCATCAGTTTTCACTGAGATTTGCAATTTGTTGCATATTAATAAACTGCATTCAACAGCTTATCATCATGAAACTCTGGGAGGTTTGGAAAATACTCATAAGGTTCTAGGAGCTTATCTTAGAATTCAGTGTGACAATAACAAAACAGATTGGAGCAGTTGGCTTCCATTCTGGTGCTTTTCTTTTAACACTACAATGCATTCTGAGACAAAATACACTCCATTTGAGTTAGTATTTGGAAAAAATTGTAATTTACCATCTAATATAGCACAAAATATATATGCTGATCCTTTATATAATCCAGATTCTTACCCTTTGGAGCTAAAATACAGACTTCAAAGAGCACAAGCAGAAGCTAGAAATAATTTATTATTCAGTAAGGAATTAAGAAAAAATAATTTTGATAAAAATGTAAATCGGTTAATATATAAGAGTGGAGATTTAGTTTTAATCAAAAATCAAGTAGGAAATAAGTTAGATAAAATTTACTTAGGACCATACAGAGTCATTGAAGATGTATCACCAAATGTAAAAATTAAAAAAGATGATAAAGAATATGTAATTCATAAAAATAATACAAAACTGTTTGTAACTTAAAATACTTTGGTTACTTAATTAAGATAAGATGTTTTTTTTTGTATAATGTTATGTTAAAAAGTAAATAATTTTAAAAGTAGTGATGTAAGCTTAGTTTAAGTAAAAAAAAAAAAAAAAAAAAATGCAATAAGTACTTAAATAACAACATTTTTTTTTAAAAAAAGGGGAGGTGTAGTGTGCAGCTCGCCCAACCTTATATTTGTAACTGCACACACCTTTTATGGGCATTATTACACGAATCGTTGAATCGAACACTTCTCTTTTATTTCGATTACATCACTCTAATACACCACGGCTATCAGGACATTCCCGGAACTACAGTCAAGATCCCTACAAGCATCTTGTTGGGTTAACTTTCTTCCTCCGAGCACGTTTGCTCTTGTGAATCTCCACTCACGCCAGCCAATTAAGGCAAGAGAGTGGTGAGGAACAAGACTTCTCCCAGGTGTTCGTCGAGGCTCTTGGCTATTATGCCATAGGCTCTCACGACTATCGGCACAATTACTGCTGTATTCACATCCCACCTGTCGACAACCTCGCGAGCCAGATCAAGATACTCGTACTTAGTTTTCTTATCTCCCTCACCCTTCAACAGGTTCTCGACATGAGGGACCGCTATGTCAACAATCATTGCGCGACGCTCTAGTCGGTCTATCACCACTATGTCAGGCTTATTGGCAACAATAGCCCTGTCAGTGATGATAGACCGATCCCAATACAACGTGACATTGCCATTTTCGAACACTGGGTCGGGCATATACCTGTAGTAGGTACCGAAACGCAGCCGGGCTACGGACGCCGATTGGTCTACATCGAACCCATGTAGTTCCCGGAAAAAGCGTCCGTGAAGCTCCTTACTTTGCCATACCTCCCTGCGGTCGTTATTGTCAAGCACTACAGGCTTGCGCCAGTTCTCATTAGCCAAGGAGAGCGAGCCGAGTCCCTTGTCCACTTCTACTTCATACATATCCACGTCGGCGTGTAGAAAATATTCTTTCAGTTTGCTTATCTCGCGGTTGTGGAGGTTTTTGGTATTTAAAAAGCCTCGGCCTCCACACTTCCGAGGGATATACAATCTCATGACCGACGATCTTGGGTGGTGCATTTGATATGCAGTCAGCAGTGTACGGACCCGCCTATCCAGGGCGTCAAGTGCCGTTTTAGTTAATTTGAGTATGCCGAAAGAGTACATCAATGCATAATATGTGTATTTGAGTATGTCGGAAGCGTTAGGTATCAACACTACTGACATGAAGCAATCGTTGAAGGAACGCTACGTTCTCGGAATCGTTGAGGCGAGTACCATGTTTCCGCCCGAAAGGCTATTGAATACCTTCTTCAGGTGGACAAAGAAGCGTTCCTTCTACGATTGCTTCATGTCAGACATACCCAAATAATTATAGGATTTGTTTGGGGACAGGGACCTCTTGTTTTACGTAATCCGCGATTCCACAATTTCCCCTCGCTTTACATGCATGACCGCACATTTATCCACACCAAACTCCATCCTGATGGCGCTACTAAAAGTTTCAGTTACCTTCAGTAGAGATAGAGACATCCGCTGAAGATTGCTGGGGGCAAAGAGCTTCAGGTCATCCATGTAAAGGAAGTGAGATATAACCTGACCACCTCTCTTCAGCCCTGAATTCTCCAGCATGCTTATAGGATTCAGGGCTAAGCAAAACCAAAGTGGACTCAAACTAGCACCCTGGAATATACCTCGTCGATCCTTACATGTTATGCATATTCCTCTGGATATTTAGACATCCTGGATAGCAAAGGACCGTGCTCTATTGCCCCATACACGAAATTAGGAAGGTGCGTAGAGTTTTATAAGTTAATAGTTTAGTTTTTGTTTTTTTTACAGTTGTATTATTATTAGACATTTTGACTGGCAATCGAATTCGAGAGGCGGGATGCTTGCTGCCGGTGGTTCTGACACTGTAGCGTTCTTGAATAATGTTTTCTTCCTTTTAAACGCCTTGATCATGGCATCATTTATATATGATTTTCGACATTTCACGTGTCCTGTAAGGTTTGACACTTCCATAAGTTGCGGGCAAAGTCCATCATCTCTTGCCTTAATTGGCTGGCTTCAGTGGAGATCCGCTATGGTAGCCCATTATTTAAGTGTGTAAGTCACCCCTGCCATTTTATCTTTTTTTGTCGTGTAGTTCAACAGTGGTCAGGCAGGGGCTAATAGTAATTCTATAGTTTTAGATAATCGATCCAATAAACCTTCCAAAACCCATAGCCCAATATATTTGTCTTCATATTTAACAATAGTCCTGCACCAACCGGGGATTGTCCTTGGGGGCACTTACCTAGTGCATACAAGACTTGGACTTCATGCTTAGACCCTGTTCCCGATACCGGTGGGCTCTATTTTTTATGTCTTTTTATAAATTTATTTTATATAAATAAAAAAACTTTTTAACAAAAAATCAAACCGACTTCCAGAACAAAAAACTACAAAGCAAAAAATAAATTTCTTTTCCGAAGTCGGTGTCTTTTGTGCCTATCCATTCTTTCCCGTTTTTCGACACCGACTTCGGAAAATAAATTTATTTTTTGCTTTGTAGTTTTTTGTTCTGGAAGTCGGTTTGATTTTTTGTTAAAAAGTTTTTATTTTTCTGTTTTTAGTTTTGGTAGGTACCTCCAATTAACATGATTATCATTTATAGCCAAAGTACATCTCATGGCGATTCCAATAAGCCCAAACACGACTAGGATACATTGTTTTATATTAGAGTTCCAGTGCCTACCTTCCGGCTTCATCTTCAGATCAGTTCGAGGGTGTCATTTTCACCAGTAGCATTTATTTATAAGTATTTGCTTCATTATAGTCGGTTAACTATTCGAGATATCTTATGCCCGTAACATATTTAGCATTTAGGAGATCCAGTGGCCATCTGTGGTCTTCTTCATCAGTTCCACTTCACCAAATGATACTTTCTGAGTGCAAATGATTGCATTGTTGATGAAAATACCAAAATCACTATATGTTTGCCTATAATATTTGAGGAGATCCCTCGATTTCTCTAGGATCCCATCATCAGATCGTGACTTGATGATTATGGGACCAACTAGGAAGTATACCCTTTCAAACAAAAGAAGAATTTTTGAAATCGGTCCAGGCGTCTTTGAGTAATCGGGGAACATACATAAAAAAAAATAAAAAAGATTCCGACGAATTGAGAACCTCCTCCTTTTTTTGAAGTCGGTTAAAAATAAATGAAGACGATAAGAAAAGAACATTAAATAAAGGACATAATCATTTTTTTACATAGTCCTTAAGGAGGTATCAACCGTTTATTTTAAATCCATATAAGTAATAAATATTCTTCAGAAATATAAAATGAATTTCTAAACGCCGTTTTACAGTCAACAGCACATTGGGTTATACAAAACTGAAAAAATTCTCCAAATGATTTTAAACCTTCAAATCTTGATGGTTAAGTTCAAAATCGAATGAGAAAGTTTGAAAGTTTGTGGTAACTGGATGACTTCAAATAAGTTTGCATATTAAGATAAAAAAATATTTGCAATAATAACGGTGGCTACAAAACCCGCCTACAATACTCCAAAAGTAATACGCGGCAAAGCAGCTCCGAGCGGTCAAGTGAAGGTCAACCCTTACGCTCTAGCATAAATCAGCGAACTATCCTAACAAATATAATGAACGTTCGAAAATTTGTTGGATAATTGATAATTCTTATTTAATATAAAATCATATGACTAATAAAGGTATGAAAATGCACGGAGATATTTTTCACATTACGTAATTAAGCAAAAATCCAAAAAAATGCCAAATAAAGGAAAATCTTTTTGATAACTTATCAAATCTGTTTATTTAACGAAATAAAACCATATTAAAAAATAAAAAGTAGCAGACCAATTTTTCAGTAGAAGTTATAGCGTAAAATGCTAAAAGTTAAATTTGGAGTGTCTCCCAAATCGAAAAAATGTTGGATGCCTATACATGCCTATTCTAACTAATACACTCGTACGTATACAGAAAGTATTTCAGCCTGAGGAATTTTTCACAGAGAGTTATAAGCAATTTTCAAGTTTAGGTAAAAATACCTAACTTCTCTTATCAAAATCTGTTGGATAATTTGATATCTGTAATCTGTAGGTCTTTCTTTATCACACTACCTACTCTCACAGGCAGGAGAAATTTTCGGGTTACTTATGCCCCGTTGATTGGGCTATTTGGGGGCGCCCCCCAACGCCGATTGCGAACGGCGGGCGCGATTAACAAAAACAATGGGTGAAACACATCTCGATCAATGTTTCGACAAAACCCGACTTCCGCGTGTTCACGTTACAAACTTTCTCTTTCGACTGTTAAGTGTCAGCTGTCAAAATCTTTGACAGCCCACCGACACGGTGATGCAAGTAAACATTTAAAACTGGGACGAAACAATTACTATACAGGGTGTTTGGTGCATCGTGTCCCAAATTGAAATGGTCGACTGAAGGGGTCACCTGCTAGCCTTTCAGACCCCTTAACACCCCTCATGCCCTGTAGATTTTTTCATCGACTTTTTATTGTTTTACTAAAAAAAGACCCAAATTTTACATTCAAATACAAATTAAAAAAAATATAAGGCGTAGACTCTGAATTTTAATTTTATTTCGATGTGTATTGTTTAAGAGTACTTTTAAATATAAAATTAGTGACATTAGTCACCTAGTTTTTTTTTTAATTCACTCACAAAGGTATAACTAAAATTAAAGCTGTACATATTACAGCTGTTTATATGGCTACAAAAAAAAACCAAAAGCGACCGCGCCGGCGCGGCACAAAAAATGGGTATGTTTTTACCACTTCAATTAAATGTATTCTTTCTTTTGTTAATTAACGTGGCATTGTAAATAACAACAGTTTGAGGAGTAATATTCGCAGAAAGCAAAAATAATATTCGCACTTAAAAAAAACAACAAAGCAAAAACATGTCGGACGGCGTTCGTTGAAATACGTATTTCTGCTGGAATCTACGCCAAATACAAAAAAAAACTATTAAAAACAGTTCAACACTTACCGTTCCATGTTTTTTCAGCAGACAACAAAAGCCACACAAAAAATATTGTTTAGTGTGGCTTTTGTTTTCTGTAATGGCGGGCGGACGTGCACTGATTTAAAAAATAAATATGACGGTTTTGGGCGGATCCAAAGACCAGCCGTGTGTTTTTTCCATACTTGTCTATTAAATGTTGATGATTCGATTTTTATTATATCGAAACCCTACAGCGATAGGGATCGCTGTAGGGTTTTTCGCACAAACGTTACGTCGCACCAATAAAGCATCAATGGAATAAAACATCGTACAACTGAATTATCCTGTTGCGAAAGCGTCGAAAAATCCTGTTGCGATAGGGATCGCTGTAGGGTTTTTCGCAACAGGATGTTTCGCACAAACGTTACATCGCACCAATAAAGCATCGATGGAATAAAACATCGTACAACTGAATTATCGACACACCGTGTTCGATATAATAAAAATCGAATCATCAACTTTCGAAATCAAGTTGGGAACCATTTTAATTAACCTACTACTTTATAGAGAAAAACAGTTCGTTTATGGATGCGACGGTATCAAGAAACTGGTGAAGTGAAGTGTAACAGCTAAGGGCCACGTACGATTGATTACACAAATCAATCCAGCCGTCATCGTGATGTTGTGAATAGCCAAACCACGGATTCTTTTACAACCACCCGATCTGGTGCTAAAAGACATGGCATTTCGCTTACCACTGTCCTAAGACATTTACATGCAACTGGGATCTATAATTATAAACCTGCCCAAAAATATGAACTATCCAAAGCTCATCGTCAAGCCAGGATAAGATGAATGAATGAGATCAAGATTAGAAGTTAAAGAAAATAAAGGTTACCCTCTCCGTTAGTATGTTAGTTATAGGTTTGATACAGTCACAGATAAGACTAGCATTAAAAGTTTTTTATAGTTAATCGTTTTTTTGTAAAAAGTTTTGAAAAATTTCAAGAGATGTAAATTGTTGTTCAGTTTGTTTCAAACGTGAGTAACATGTTGGTTCTCTTTTGAAATATACAAAACTATATCAGTTTGTTTCAGTAAATAAATATTTGTTAATCTAAATTGGGTTACTATATTAATTAATACCATAAGAATAATACTCTTCTGTTTATTTTGTTCTCGATACCAGTGGGTTTCTATTTTTTATATTTTAAATGTTTTTCTGTTTTGTTTTGGTTTTTTTTGTGTTTAATAAAAATATTTAAAAATGTAACAAAGAAAGAAATTAAATAAAGGACATAATACATGATACTACGTATATAAGTGACCTACTACCTAAATATGCTGTTGTTGGTTAGTGCATGACAATTTTGAATCGATGTCAATAACTACAGAAAACTAATTTCATTGATATCACAAATATGGCGCGCACGTAAACATCGTAGTATACCACAAGGGCTGCCTAAATGTGCTGAAGTTGGTTAGCGCATGCTAATTTTGTATCAATAACGCAAACAATTATTGTTAAATGGGTATCTTGCACGCTTACTTGTGGAATTGATGTCAATAACTACAGAAAACTAACTTCACTGTGGTCACGGAGATGGCGCGCACGCGGCGTACGTGAAAGTCGTAGTATATCCTCTTGCCCATAGATGTCGCTTCTAGGGGTGAAGTTTTCTGCAGCTGTATGTACTTATGACGTATCGCCGTACGTCTTGTAGTCCGATGACGGAACGGGCCAGGAGGAATCAGAGCATGCAATTCCAACGCACACTCTCGGAAATGTAACCGATAAAAAACCCACAGGCTGGCAACTCGGCGCCGATATTCAAGGCTCTGGAGCTTAGACTCGACCAGTATCTTGTTGTCGATAAGCGTCCCTGTTCCCGTTTTTCGATCGACTCATGTGCATCCAGCTGGTATTTGGCAGATCCGTCCCAGAGATGAGAGCATTACTCTATGCATGATCTATCTTGCGCTTGATACAAATTAGTTAGGTAGGTATGTAGGGTAGGGTAGGTAGGTTGATAGGTAGGGCAGGTGGGTAGCTAGGTAGCCAGTTGATGGAAGCGAAGCCGCGGGGGACAGCTAGTTCTAAATAAACACAGTGAAATACGTTTTAAAAGATGACTATTGACTACGATAAAATTTAAATAAAATTAAACTTACTAAAGTTCCTCACATTACAGGTTGGTCTCATTGACGAAACAGCAACAGACAAAGCAGACGCTGTTGCCAAATGCAAACAGTTCATCAACAAGTTTGACAGGATCCCAGGAAAAGCGCGTTCTGCGACTAAACAGAGGATCAGAGAAGCCCCTTTGACATGGATGAGTGACCACCGTAAACAAGACACTCAGGAGTTCCTCATGTTTATAGGACAAACTAAAGTACAGAAATCATTAGAAATGTATATTCAAACTTTAAAACAAAAGGCTGCCAAGTGAATCTAGTTGTAAGATTTATAGTCTTTTGATAGGTTGGTAGGGTAGTGTAGGTAGGTTGGTGGTAGGTAGTAGCCAGTTTCGGCGTTAATATTGTTTGTTACGCAGACGACACACTGGTGTTGGCCGGCGGGGACACTTTCGACGAGAGCTTGCCGAAACAATAGCAGACAAAGCAGACGCTGTTGCCAAATGCAAACAGTTCATCAAGAAGTTTGACAGGATTAGCGCGTTCTTTGACTAAACAGAGGATTAGGGAAGCCCCTTTGACATGGATGAGTGACCACCGTAAACAATACACTCAGGAGTTCCTCATGTTTATGGGACAACCTAAAGTACAGAAATCATTAGAAATGTATATTCAAGCTTTAAAACAAAAGGCTGCCAAGTGAATCTAGTTGTAAGATTTATAGTATTTTGATAGGTAGGTAGGGTAGGTAGGTTGGTGGTAGGTAGATAGGTAGCCAGACGACACACTGGTGTTGGTCGGCGGGGACACTTTCGACGAGAGCTTGCCGAGCTCGGAGTGGCAAAAGTCGTGGCGTTGATCCGCGAGATGGGTTTGGGAATAGCGCCTCATAAAACTGAGGCGCTATGGTTCCATAAACTGCCGAGGAGCAGAGAACCGCCCAGCTCGTCAGTGACAGTTGGAGTCTTTGGAGATGCACAAGTCCAGGTGGGTCGATACATTAAGTATCTTGGCCTAACCCTGGACCGTCGGTGGGCTTCGAAGAGCACTTCGAGCGCTTGTTCCCCCGCGTTGAAAAGGCAGTGACTGCTGCCCAACCTCGGGGGACCACGGGAAGAAGTACGGCCAACTCTACGCGGGTGTCGTGCGATCGATGGTCCTTTATGGGACGACTGTTTGGTCAAGCAGACTATCAGGCGTCCGACGCTGCAGGACAAAAATGATTAGCCTGCAACAGAGAATGGCCATTTGCATCGCACGAGGGTACCGGACGGTATCCATTATCCGGCGGCAACTCTCCTGGCACGCTTTCCTCCGCTAGACATTCTGGCGGACATGGACGCGAGGGTGTATAACCGAATTCGCGCCATCCGCCAAAATGGTGATAGCGTGCCAGGAATCGCTTTAGTAAGGCTGAGGTGGTAGGAACGGCGACATGAGCTCGAGCGGGCGCGAGCGGCTGCAGCAACTGCAATTTTCGCGCAAGCGTGTTGTCGAAGCCATCTTGCCGCACTACGAAGCCTGGCTGAAGAGAGAGGAGCGCATCTACTACAGAATCACTCAGGTACAACCTTGACCTGAATAGGATAGGCGATAGGCCACGGCTTAATGCCACCACTGCAAAGGCGGCCTTGACTCTGCCCAGCACACGCTCTAGGAGTGCCCTGCGTGGGCCTCTGAGCAGCAGGTCTTGGTCGCTAGGATCGGGCGAGACCTGTCTTTGTCAGCAGTGGTGATGGCCGTGGTGATGGCCATGCTGGCAGAGACAGAAAACTGGAGAGAAATGGCCTCCTTCTGTGAGACCGTGATGGTCCAGAAGGAGGCCGCCGAGCGAGATCGTGAGAGGGTCGAACCCATTCGGAGAAGAAGGCGTCGGGGAGGCAACCGCCCCGATGCCTAAAACGGCGAAACCCCACCTGCATTATAAGCAAGTGGGACTCTGGGGTCACGGGTGCTCAGATCGGGACCTCTGTCCGTCCACCAAGTGACTCCAGGCAAGACGATGGCACAGTGATCACGTGCTGCCGTGCACAGCGATGCTCAGGGGAGGCTCTCTTTCAGTCCCCCCAGGGATGTGCCCTAACAGGCGTTGCACAAAGGGGGTCCCGGGGTGGTCTTTTAAGAGGTTACGGGGCCCCTTTTACGTGCTGATGGTGATCACCGGGGTGGTTTTAGTCAGGTAAAAAGCCCACACTCCCAGGTCTTTTCCCCAAAAGTCCAGGCGCCTTTTGAAGATTCCCCCCGTAAACCAAAAAAAAAAAAGACGGTAGGTAGCCAGTTGACGGAAGTGAAGCCACGATGGACAGCTTTTTTACGAGGGATAGTTATAAACCTGTGCAATTTTAATTATGTTATACCTGTGAAATGTTTACGTACTTATACATATACTACATTTGTAAATATACTCATGTGGTTTCATTTTGAACACAAAGAGTATGTTCAATTGACGGATGTCTGTGTGGCGTGTGGCAGTTCTGTTTCGGGATTTTCCGGGGTTTCCTTATTTTTTGGGGACAGTCAACAAATAGGGAACTTGTTTTCAGGATGCAGAAAAGATGTGTACGGTCAATGTGTGGTTTAAAAACAACAGATAGCTGCATTCCATATTTAAAAAAATTTAGAATATTACCTCTACCGGCTTTATACATCCTAGAAACTGCATTATTTGTAAAAATAAATCCACATTTATTCAAAAAACTATGTTCAGTAAAGAAAACTCCGAAGCGTGCTCAATATATGAATGAACTATGCCTTGTGAAATGTAAAACTTCTCTAATGAAAAAGAGCTTCTTTGGTGTTGCTCCACATATATATAATAAAATACCCGATGTAATAAAAAATTAACTTGCATGCAGGTATTAATACAAACAGGTACACAAATACCTAAATAATTATATTGTAGTAAATTTATATTTTAATTTAACAGTACCCATTCATATAATCGTATTTCTTTTTATAATTTGTATAAATCAATTGGCAAAACATAGCGCACTACCTATTTTTTAAGATCTTGCATGTAATTGTTACCTATGTTTTACAAATAAATGATTTTGTTTTTTTTTTTTTGATTTTGGGAATACCTAATAATTTATTTGATCAGTGAAAAGGTAATTTTAAATATGCCTGGGCTTTTGATTAAACATGAATAAAACATATATATAGGCGGCACATATCTGGCGATGCGCAGCACAGAGAGCTTTCACTACCAAACAAATATCAACCTTGTGTTTATTGACATAAAGTTGCAAATAATGCCTGGTATCCACAAGGCAACATGTGACGCGCCACATGCTCGGCAACGTTGCACAGCAACGCGCGATGATGCGTGTATAGGGAACGTTCCTTAACAAAAGTACCTCGGTGCCATTCAAAATGACGAGCAACATGTTGTACATCATGTAGCGCGTCAAATGTTGACTAGCTTTACTGCAACAAAGCAGAATGGGCAAATTTATTTTCGACTGAGAAATAGTGTTGACATTGGTGTTGCAGTGAAACCGTACTGCACTGCGATTCGTTAGACGTGCGTGAGGTATCGACTGCAATATCAATCCCGCTTTCTCATCAGTCATCCTTCCTTGTGCTCTTGCCTTCCGTATACTTGCAATAACACAACAGTCGTGTTTGCCACTGAACACTAAGATAAACAAAATTATGTAATCATGTTTTTTGCCGCAGTCAATTAAGACCATGTACACTGTACATGCCCTTAATTACAGTGAAGATCGCCTTCAGGTTGAATGTCACTTATTAGTAGATAGGATGCACAGGTTCTGACTCACGATTTTCTATGAATCAATCTCAAAACATTCTGGGGTTAATATTTAAAAAAAAAATTGCTATGCTCTGATCACGTTTCTGTGGTCCATGTTTTGTCTAAAATGTACGGTTCCGGATATATATAATTACTAACCACTGACATAATCACGTCCGATAACATTTCTATTGTTCGTTGTCGAAGGTGAGCCGTTCATTGTTCTCCGAGTAGGGCATGCAGTTTCGTACATTATCAATTTTGAAATTAGCTTATAAAATTGGACTTGAGGAGCCCAATATAATGGAAAATCAGAATAATAATACCAAAATTAAAAAATGTGTAGTCTGAAGAGGTGCCTAAGTGCAATTTATATTCAAGAAAGTGAATTTTCTTTTTCTCAAGACTTCTACTACAAATATTCTACTCATCATATCAGCCGAAAGACGTCCACTGCTGGACATAGGCCTCCCCCAAGCGTTGCTACTTGACCGGTCCCGCGCGTCTCGCAACCAGCGTATCTCTGCAACCTTCACCAGGTCATCGGTCCACCTGGTGGGAGGCCTTCCAACGCAACGTCTTCCGGTTCGCGGTCGCCACTCCAGAACCTTTCAGCCCCATCGGCCATCCGTTCTGCGAGCAATGTGCCCTGCCCACTGCCACTTAAGTTTGGCAATTCTTCGGGCTATGTCGGTAACTTTGGTTTTCCTGCGGGTATCATCATTTCCTTTTCATCTCTGATCCGATCACGCAAGGAAACGCCGAGCATAGCCCTCTCCATTGCCCTTTGAGTGACTGTAAGCTTTCTGATAAGGAACATTGTAAGCTACAATATTCCACTGCTGGGGATAAATTCGATGGTAATTCAGCTTGCCGAGCTCGGCGTGTCAAGAGGCGTTCGGTCAGCTTTGATTTGCGAGCTGAGGTTAAAGATAATGAAAGATAGCGCCTCATAAAATTGAGGCGCTGCCGAAGAACAAAGAGCCACCCAGCTCATTAGTGACAATAGGAGATGCACAAGTCCACTATCTTGGTTTAACCATGTACGGTGGGGCTTCGAAGAGTATTTCGAGCGCCCTTTCCCCCGCATTGGTAGGCCAGTGGGTGCTTCTATAGACAGCTGCTGCCCAATCTCGTAGGTAGAAATAGACTGTCAGATGTCCAACGCTGCAGGACAAAAATCAACAGCCTTCAGCGGAAAATGGTTATTTGAAAAGCACGTGGCTGGCTGAAAAGAGCGGAGTGCATCTCCTACAGGCGCATTCAGGTACTAATCGGTCACGGTTGCTTCGGTGAGTACGTGATTGGGTAAGATGCCACGGTAAATTTCCATCATTGTAGAGGCAACTTGTAATCTGCACAGCACACGCTCGAGGAGTGCCTTCTTGGGCAAAAGCCAAGGTGAAGGCGAGGTGCGTTCAAAGGAGCGGTGGGCCTTAGTCACCAGGATCGGGCGAGACCTGGCTCTGCCAGTATTACTAAACCCACTCGGAGTAGATACCGTTGTGGAGGCAATCACCTCGATGTAGACACGCCGAAACCCCTGTATCATTTAAGGCAGGTGGAAGGCCGGAATTTCGGGCGCTCAGAGTGGGGACTTTGTCCGTCCACCAAGTGACCTCAGGAAAGACAATGGCACAGTGATCACGTGCTGCCGTGCACAGCGAGGATCAAGGGAGATTCCTTTATGTCTCCCCGAGGAAGTGGTATTTTAAGAAGTGCTGATGGTGATCACCGGTTTGGTTTTAATTAGGTAAAAATACCACACTGCCTGGTTTTTTCCCAAAAGTTCAGGCGCGAGTTCAGGCGAAGGTTTCCCCCCGATGGAAAAAGAAATGGGCATTCCCAGCAAACGATTGTAGACCTTGTCAAAGTATTTTTTTATTGTAATGTTAGCACACATGGTCACAAGGTGGCCCAACGCAACTTTAACGCAACGCAACGCGGCTTTAGATTCTTATTCAGACTCATTTTCAGATGATCCTCTAGGTTTCAATAAAAAAAATCTTAATTGTATAAAAATATAACATAATATATAAATTAAATCCAGTTTAGAAATTTCGAAATTATGGAGGCAATTTCAAAATTAATAAACATGCAAATATGGTCCGAAGCCCCCGTCATCTCCTTCGAACCTAACCTATCCGTGTTGGGGTGCCCTAAGATTCCGAGCTCGCTACGATCCGATATAGGTAATTACCGTCCTATTAGCCTTGTCTCACATCAAGGTCCTCGAAAACCGCATTTCCTACCGACATTCTTTGAATCAGATAAAGAAGTTGCTCAACGCACCGAAAACACCTGGACGAGTCGTTGAAACACCTAATAAAAGGATCAATTCCACTTTTCTTATAAAAGAAACTCATGGACATTTGCAGCCTTCCCACACTCACCTACGGAGCGCAAACATGGTCGTTAACGAAACGTCAAAAATACGCACTCGGGGTCTGCCAGCGAGCAATGGAACGAAGTATTCTCGGAGTCAAAATCATAGACCGCATTCGGAACAGTATACTTCGTTCTACAACACAAATCGCAGACGTAGGTAACACAGCCGCCAACCTAAAGTGTAATTGGGCAGGTCACATATGCCGCATCACGCGACAGTACTGGACAAAAGTAGCCACTGACTGGATTCCGAATAACAGAAACCGGCGACGCGGTAGGCCCAGAAAGAGATGGTGTGGCTAATTGGACGTGCGATCGGATTGGCCAGATGTAACAAGAGACAGGAAAAAATGGAAAGACAACCTCTCTTCTGTCTGCAGTGGGACATAACAGGCTCATAATAATAAATAAAAAAGATGGTATCGTGAAGGCGCTTATCCATATGAATCAAAATACTGACCGACACCATCGTATCAATTTGTAAAGCTACCCAGTATGAGCCTGCAGCCTTATTGCGTAAGTGAATACGGCAACGCAAAGGGTTTGACCGCTATCAATCGACCAATCACACAGACGGAAATCCATATCCCGTCATTCATCTCGCATGTGATTAGTCGATTTGATAGCGGTGAAACCATTCGCCTTGCCGAATTCACTTGCGCATTTCGGCTGCCGGTTTATCATCCTTATCCATATTGCATTTGATATACGTTAGCGTAGCGCATGGGTATTAGGGTGGAGGGTATTTTTATGTCGTAAAACCTCTACTATCAATTGATGATACGTAGTATTAGAAGTGTTCACGCAAAATTTCAGTTATTTTAGACATATTTTTAGGTGGCGTATGAGGTTTGGCTTGTTGGCTTTCAGACAGAACTTTTTTTTACAACTATATCGACAGAACTTTTATATGACTATCTTTTATACAATATTGATATTTAACATTACTTAAGGAACTAATAACTATGAAAAATACGTTTAAAATGACCACAAAAGTACGTTCGTTCGTTCGTTTCTGAACTGGTCCTATTTGACGCAGCCAGTAGGCCCACGGCTGCCACACACAATGTTATATTTATATTGTTTCCTCTGGTTTTTTCTTGTTGTTTAGTTTTAAGATTTTTTTTAATTTTTTATGTTGTGTGCTCTGGTGGCTTTTGACAAATAAATGTGTTTTCTTTCTTTTCTTTTTAATGCCCTAAATCAGAAGTTCCAGTACCATCTGTTTGTTGAGTTTTTGGTGTCGAAAAGGGATTTGTCTCACCCGGCTTTTATTCTCATACGAATAAAGCCAACTCTTGCTACTGGCCCGCAAACAGATACGAGCTGCACGCCTCCACTGCCTGATTGTAACAAGGTTACTTTTCAATTTAAAAAAATGTACCTCCTGTACAACTACCTGTATCTCTATTGGAAGTTCAGTTATCTTTTCTTTCTCCCAACCTATTTATCATAATAACTAGGCGCATCAACCTTAAGTTCTGGAACATGGAATTGAAAACTGATTTCTTACCTTTAAAACTCTCTGAACAACCAATTCCCTTAAGTTTGGCTCATCGTCTTGGAACCATAGCCAGCAAAACATTTTCTGTAGCATTTTTTTAATTGATTTTTTGAGGCAAAGCTTTTATTAAAGGTACGCGACGAAACGACTAAGAATAGAGTAAACGTAGTATTGATAACAAAAAAAAAACACAATTACGATGTGCACATCAAGTCGTAGTTTTTTAATTCTTCGTATGAATGAAACTTTCCTATCGGGTCATCCATTAACGATAGGTACACATACCCTAAAAAACTTTTTAAACATCTTTTGCATAGTTTAGTTGTTCTAAAACCATTTCTATAATGTTTTATGAACCTAGCATCATGCCTCGCGAGGCGCCAGCCCAAGGTGCACCAGTCCAGGACGTCGCGGCCCAAGGTGACGCAGTCCAGGACGTCTCAGCCCAAGGTGACACAGTCCAGGACGACGAAACCCAAGGTGACACAGTCCAGGACGTCACAGCGCAAGGTGACGAAGTCTAGGACGTCGGAGCCCTGGGCACATCAGTCCAGGACGTCGCAGCCCAAGGCGCAGCAGTCCAGGACATCACAACAAGAAGATACTACAGCAGCAGCCTGGATGTTCATAGCTATGTGATCGTTAATCTTTTATTGAATCTACTACTCTAATTTTCTACAAACTTGTTCCATATTTCTGGCTTTGCTGAGAGAGATCTGTTTGCCCAGATAGGTATACTTCTCTACAAACTTAAGAAGGATGTCATTTACCTAGTGACTGGCATGTGGTGATTATTTAGTCGTAACTTCCTTTTGCTAAGATTTTACTAATTAGGCTTCTTTATTGATAATGCCCAATATCCACTGGATCACCTTTTGTACAACAGTATAATTACTGATTTCGGCACAACCTATTCTTCTAATATTTTGGAGTAATAAGATTTTTATTTATAAATACTTAGAAATTACAATACAAAATAATATACAAACATACAAGCTCATTTATCCATCGCGAAATATTGCAATCGACATCTTCTTGGGTCGTCGACATCCACATCAATGTCTAGGTAGGGCCGCTCCATCGTCGAAGCCGAATAACTTGGCAATTGGTTTGAATTTATGACGTGTGCCGCGAATGCACATGCTTGTTGCACGGATTATTGAAATGATGATTCTTGATCTTAACCAACCCGTCACTGCACTAAAGGGCCTATTCCAGCGGTCAGCGATTGCAGCTCCAAGATGTTTTACGAAGGTAGACATTTGTGAAGCGAATACTCCATCAACGGATGTGACAAGAGGGGTGAATGTTGCATGTAGCAATTCACAAGCGTTTGAATATTCTTCTAATATTTTGCTGCATAGAAGCATGTTTTGTCTTAATAGTCCTTGCAAAGAGCTATGGGCAATTTTGTCGCATCCCAGTAGCGTTATGATATGTATCGTTGGATGGATCTGTTCAGGTAGAATATTTCTTGGATTGTGGGTACTTGAGGAGCTAGAGAGCTTTAAATGCTTACATTTGAATTCTGGTATTTTGTCAACTAAATACTTCATTAGTACTGTGCATTTTAATCATTGTTTTATAAATCTATAAGCTCTTATATGCAACAATGGAATTATATAGGAACAATGTTTTAAGAGTCTGCTCGATTAGACCAAACGTTAAGCCTGTCTTTCGCCCCAGTAGCGCTGGGATATGTGTCGGATGAATCTTCTCAGGGTGATTATTTCTTATTACATCGACTTTTCTAGGTAGTTGACCCTTGAGGAGCTACAGAGCTCTAAATGTGATCCATTTAAATTCTGCTATGTCGTCAATTGACTTAGGTACTTGGTATTTTGCTAGTTTAGGTGTGGATGTACCTATTCGCTATCCGTGTGTTTCTGTGGATCTAGTGACCCTTAATTGAAAACCTTTGAGTTCGGTGCTAGACTGGTTTTCCTATTGGGGTCGTTAACTCTAAACGGACTAACTATTGACAATAGTTGTCTTGTAGCAAGGGTTCTTGAGTGGCTTTTTCCGGTGGTGTATGTCTTGTGGCTCTTATGTGCCAAAAAGAAAAATATAGTAATCTTGGTGCCCAATTGCTTGCCTATTTAGGTCATTGACTCTGAATAATTTTGAATTAGCAAAAGCCACTCAAGCCATATCGAATCTTCTTTTGAAAAATTCTTTCTGCTTTGTATCTTATGGAAGTTGGACAGCGAGCACAAGTCTTGGCTTTGATGTCTAATGAGTCACCTGTTTGGGTCATAACGCTGGACCCACTGCCCAACTAGCAAAATTGCTATATAACGAATGATTTATATGGGCTTAATTCTTTTACATGTTTTGTAACAGCATTCGTTTTACAACTATATTTATAAAAGCATGTAAAGTATTTTTTTGTTAATATGGTAAATCAATCTAATAATTTTATCTTACAAACGTTTATATAACTAATTTAAATGGCCGTTATAAAGCAATGAACATGTAGAAGCAAATACTATGGCTATTTATTATTATTCTTAGCATGCAAGCAGCAAGCAAGCAGGCATGCAACAAGCAGCAAGCATTATTTCTGTCACGGCTCCGGCGATGCGGTGTTTGGGCGGCCCCACGCGAGCTATCGGCGCAGATGGTTTTAACGCTGCTTCTCAGCTTGCGGGCCGCCCCACCCCTCCGCGCCTTCGCGGGCTTAAATTACACTCTAGGGTAGGCCAGATAAGACTGCGTGAAGTCGGTTTTGCAGCGATTCGTTTCTGTCACAAAATTTTGTAGCACAACATGTTGACTTTTAGTTTATTCGAAATATTGAAAATCGGAATGTCGTTTTTCGAACCGAGAACCCTTCGAGCATTTGATTCCTCGAACGTATGAAAATCGGAAAAGTAACAAATCGCATTCAAGACTTTCAGTAAAATAAATTTCGTGATTTTTAATAATATACATTATAATTCTTAAGTATTATGAAATTCGGACTTTTGAAAATTGGTACACCGAAATTCGGAATAAAATATTTCGGAGTATTTAGGTGTTCCCCATTCTCCTACATTTGTCTATGAACCTGCCTGATATGTCTGATAGCCCTTCTCTGGTTTCATCTTCATTATTTGTTGTAGGGTTTCAGATACAGGGAATTGGGGAGATATTCCCCGCTTTGGTTAATCATACCAGCGGACCAAGAAAAAAACTTTTTTTTACCTTTGCGGTGTAGTTTTTCATCTTAAACCGGGGCTCGGTTTACACGTGCGTGCGACAGCGGCGCGGGTTGGCCCTGCTGTCGGCGACAGCGGGCCGTGCACTGGCCGGATGGTCGGCATCCGGCCGCCCCGGGACCTGGAGGCGAAGGTACTCGCGTCACTGTATCGGTGGCGCGAGGAAGCGCGGGCGCCGGGTGAAGGGCTGATGCAGCGACATATGGAGTTGCGTCAGTCTCAGCTTCGCGAGGTCCTGGTGTCGGAATGGCGGAACAGGCTTTCACGCCCTACCGCCGGCCTCATTACCATCGAGGCGGTCCGGCCAGTGCTCGAGCGCTGGCTCGGGAGGAGGCACGGCTCTCTGTCGTTTCGGGTGACGCAGGTGCTCTCGGGGCATGGTTGCTTCGGGAAGTACCTGTGTCGCATAAACAGGGAGCCGGACGCCCGGTGTCACCACTGCGTCGACTGCCGGGAGGACACGGCGTGGCATACGCTGGCAGAGTATGCCGCTTGGGAGGAGCCACGCCGTGCCCTCATCTCAGAAGTAGGCAGTGACCTGTCGCTGCCGGCCGTAGTCGAATCTATTGTCGGCAGCGAAGAGTCCTGGGATCCTTCTGCGAAACAGTCGTCTCGCAGAAGGAGGCTGCGGAGAGAGAGAGGGAGATTTCATCCGCTCACCCGATCCGGAGCAGACGCCCCGGGCGTCGGCGCAGGGCGGACAACGCCCTCTTCCAACCCCCCTAAATGGGTTCAGGAGCGACGGACTCGGGGACGTCCGTCGCCCTCCACACATCAGGACCCGAGGTGGCGGCGCGTAGTGTTCCACGCGCGCCCCTCTTTGACGTCGCGGGGCGAGTCCAACACCTCACTCCCCCCCAACCCGAGATCGAGGCCGGCACTAGCTGGGGGTTGCGGAAGTATAGTTGTTCCCGGGACCCCCAGCGTAGGTGTGAGATGGAACACCGGGGTGGTTTTTAGTCAGTAGGAGTCTGACAGACCCCTCCGCCCCCCCAGGGCGGTGGACATCCATCGAGGATTTTCCAAACCGGAAAAAAAAAAAAGGTTCTTGGAGATATTATTGACTGAATTTCTCCTCTCCGAATATGCCTGTATTCAATCAATGTTTGGACAGCGGCACTTTTCCTAACTTAATGAAACACGGTAAAGTAAAATCAATTTTCAAATCAGGCTGTAAGAGTGATCCCTCTAATTATAGGCCAATATCCGTGCTTCCAGCATTGAGTAAAATCTATGAAAAAATCATGCTGGAACAGATGTTGTCTCACTTCAATTCAAATGGGATACTGCATAGTCAACAGTTTGGTTTCACGAAAGGTAGGTCGACAACGGACGCGGGAGTAAAATTCATCAGCCACATCTTGGAATCTTGGGAGAAGTCCCAGGATGCCATTGGCATTTTCTGTGATCTCTCAAAAGCGTTCGACTGCGTTGACCACAACACACTGATCTGTAAATTACACCACTACGGAATTCGAGGAAAATCTGCTGATCTTGTGCTTTTCTATTTATCAAACAGACAGCAAAAAGTCAATGTTAATGGGGCGACGTCCTCCGGGTCTCTAGTCAAGATGGGCGTGCCCCAAGGTTCAATTCTCGGCCCTTTCCTTTTTCTTGTTTCCATTAATGATCTCCCTTTTATGATGGCCAAATTATCGGATATAATTCTATTTGCTGATGATACTTCGCTTATTTTTAAAATAGATAAGCAAGATACGGATGTCTTACATGTCAATGAAAGTCTAATTATTCTCTCAAAATGGTTCGCAGCTAACAATCTTTTACTGAATGCGAAAAAAACAAAATGTCTAAAGTTCTCTTTACCAAATGTACCACAACGTGACCTAAACTTAAATCTTGACGGCAAAAATCTTGAAGTTATAACGGGAACTGTATTCTTAGGGATTACTATCGATTCAAAATTGCAGTGGGGCGCGCACATTAAAACTCTTTCGGGTAGGTTAAGTTCGGCTGCATATGCAGTAAGGAAAATAAGGCAGCTAACCGATGTAGCTACAGCTAGGTTAGTATACTATGCTTATTTTCACAGTATTATGTCTTATGGCATTCTGCCCACAGCAGAATGCCATAAGACAGATCAGCAGCAGACGTTCACTCAATTTTCATCCTACAATAGAGGGCAATTCGCGCAATCTATAAAATGGGTCCTCGCGAGTCCCTCAGAGAAAAATTTAAAGAGATCGATATACTGACTCTACCTTCACTTTATATTTTGGAATGTATTTTGTATGTCCGTAAAAATCGAGGGCTTTTCAAAACTAGAAGCGACTTCCATAATTTAAATACACGCAGTAAGCACGAAATTGTAGTACCCAAATTCAGATTAACGAAAACTAGCAATTCTTTTCTTATAAACAGTATACGCTTTTATAACAAGTTGCCAAAGTCAGTTATAGAACTGACCGATGGAAAGTTCAAAAACTACATCAAACGTGTCCTTATTAAAAAAGCATATTATAAAATCATGGACTACGGTGAAGATAAACATTTCGGCCTTAGCACCTTCTGCGCATGCAGCTTCCCTGGTAACTCGTAAACGGCACAAATATGTGGATGTCTCTAACTATTCTCTATCTCATTTTTTCTATCCTTCTTTTAATTAGACTTTTTTCAATCATTTTATAGCCCTTTGCTAAGAATAGTTACAGCACTGATAACAACATTTGTGGCACATGTTAAATTTAGTCTTGTTATACTTCTTTTTTTTTACCTTTGTATAGATTCTTTTACCGATTGTTTTGTGAATGTGTGAACATTGTAGGCCTTCTAGATGCTAACAAATGTTAACCATTTGTTAACTTTTTTATATAATATATAATTTTTTAATTTATTTTTTTAGTTTCTTGTTTCTACTTATTGTCATAAGTCGGGCCTACGTTGTCCCCCCTTAGCTAAGTACTAATGCTGTAACATGGAAATATTGTAAAACCAAACCATTTTTAAAAGAGTAACCATGAAGTTTTTTGTCGGTTCTTCTCCATAGGAAACGACCAACCCGAACCGTGCACCTTTTGCCGACGTTTTATAAGTGCCCAATTGCCCATGTAGGCCTACGTGAAATAAAAAAATTGATTTTGATTTTGAAAGCCAGTTCGGCTTTTGTCATGGGCGCTCCTCCATCCACGCAAAATCGCGGGTGAGAGTCCTGGCGGAGGAAGCGGTGTACGGGGTGGGGTGATGTTGCCGGTATCCTTGGACATTTCCAACGCCTTCAACACCCTGCCCTGGAGTTGTGTTCGGAAGACACTGCGGTATCATCGAGTGCCTCCCTACCTCCACCGCATCGTCGGGGATTATTTGGCGCAGAGGTGCACCTACGTGGGACGTGATGGCGTCGCAGGGCTCGGTCTTGGTCCGGCCTCTGTGTAACATCGGGTACGACTGGGTGCTGAGCGGCGAACTCCAACCGGGCGTGGACCTGACGTGTTACGCGGACGATACGCTGGTCACCGCCCGGGGGAGTTCGTACAGGGAGGCAGCGTTGCTGGCGACGGCTGCGGTCTTACAGGTGGTGAGCTGCATACGGCGCCTTGGCCTGGAGGTGACCCTCAACAAGTCGGCGGCCATGGTCTTTCATAGCCCGCGGCGGGCGCCGCGACCCGATGCCCACATCGTGGTCGGGGGGGCCCAAATCGCTGTCCAGTCTACCATGAAGTACCTAGGATTGGTGCTCGACAGCCGGTGGGATTTCGGCCCCCACTTTCGGCTGCTGGCGCCCAAGTTGTTGGGCGCGGCTGGGGCGCTGTCAACGCTGCTTCCCCATCTGGGGGGCCCGAGCGCCGCCTGTAGGCGGCTGTGCGTAGGGATCGTGCAATCGATGGCCCTGTATGGGGCCTCGATCTGGGCGACTGACCTGACGGCCGGCAGCATCGCTGTTCTGCGAAAGCCGCAGAGAGCGATGGCCGTCAGAGTCATCAGGGGGTATCGCAAGATGTCCTACAAGGCGGCTTGTGTATTGGCCGGATCGCCGCCCTGGGACCTGGAGGCGAAGGTACTCGCGTCACTGTACCGGTGGCGTGAGGAAGCGCGGGCGCGGGGCGAGGGGCCGATGCAGCGACATATGGTGTTGCGTCGGTCTCAGCTTCGCAAGGTCCTGGTGGCGGAATAGCGGCGCAGGCTTTCACGCCCTACCGCTGGCCTCATTACCATCGAGGCGGTCCGGCCAGTGCTCGATCGCTGGCTTGGGAGGAGGCACGGCTCAGGCAGAGCGTTTCGGGTGACGCAGGTGCTCTCGGGGCCTGGTTGCTTCGGGAAGTACCTGTGTCGCATAAACAGGGAGGCGGACGTCCGGTGTCACCAACGACGCGGACACGGCGTGGCATACGCTGGCAGCCACGCCGTGCCCTCATCTCTGAAGTAGGCAATGACCTGTCGCTGCCGACCTTAGTCGAGTATATGGTCGGCAGCGAGGAGTCCTGGGACGCGATGGTATCCTTCTGCGAAACAGTCGTCTCGCAGAAGGAGGCTGCGGAGAGGAAGAGGGAGTTTTCATCCACTAACCCAATCCGCAGCAGACGCGCCTAACACGATGCGACGTAATGCGACGCGATGCTACACGCGACAAATGTCCTATATTATATAAACGAAGAGTCATCCATCATAGTGCGTGCCTATGGTGGATGACGGGAGTGCTTGAAGCCACAAACCCGACTCCCATTCCCCCACAGCCAGCAGACGCGCACGCTCAGCAGTACTAGACGATGTATTTATAAGTTTATTCTGTATAATACTGCAGAGCGGCACATCCCATCGTCTCTGGGAGGACGGATTTTGCGGACGCCAAGGCCACCCAAGCAAATGGGAAGCGTGGCTTGTTGCCATGCTCGGTCGTCCAAGGCCGCATTTAGGATAGATGAAAGTGTTTTCTTTATAATTTGGTCTACTTTTTCTAAAAGTTGTGGGTGTTTCCATAAATGAGAGGAGCGAAAGCTATAAGTAAATTTTGGTCCAAAGCAACAATACCGGATAAGTGTGTAGGCCGAATGCATGTTAATTTTGAAAAGTCTTTCCGAGACATCGTTAAAATTTTGTATTTTCTGTCCAATAAAATTTGGAAAGGATTCATCAAAAATAGGGGAACCCAGGAGGTGAAGAGAATTTCTCTCAGTAATTTTAAAATAAATGATAAATTAATTATTGATAAATTCATTTGTTTCTGTTTTAAAGCCTTGAACATCTACAATGGCAGTCACCGATATCAGTTTCCTGTTCTTCTTAAATTTGGTGCCACTACAAAAAAAAAAAACAATCGCCTGCGATTTAATTTTTCTGGTTTCGTCGTGTTGAGGTAATAGAGGCAGGTACTAAAACTGCTTATAGGTATGTTCATCATTGTCTACGAAACTGAATGATTTCTGCAAGAACACAGTTATCATGTTAATACCAATTTGTTTGCATAAGTGTATCGTTTATCGATAACCCGATAGGAAAGCTTCATTCATACGAAAAAACTAAAAATCTACGACTTGATTTTCACATCGTGAGTGTAGTTTACAAAAAAACTTACATTTTCAATTCTAAATTTTAACCGCAAATTAAATTGTATTTTTTTTTGTAATAAATTCTACGTTTACTTTATTCTTAATCGTATTTTGCGTATAAACATAACTTTGTAGAAAAATACCTTTAGTAAAAGCAATGCCTCAAAAAATCAATTCAAAAAAATGCTACAGAAAATGTTTTGGTGGCTATGTTCCAAGACAATTAGCCAAACTTAAGGGAATTGGTTGTTCAGAGAGTTTTAAAGGTAATAAATCAGTGTTCAATTCCATGTTCCAGAACTTACAACTTATTCGTATGGGGATAAAAGCCGGGTAAGACAAATCACTTTTCGACACGAAAACTCATCAAACAGATGGTGCTTCTGATTAAGTCATTAAAAACAAAAAGAAAAGAAAGAAAACACATTTATTTTTCAAAAATTACTAGAGCACACAACATAAAAAAAAAAAAATATCTTAAAACTAAACAACAAGAAAAACCAGAGAAAACAATATAAATATAACAATGTGTGTGTACAGCTTTGGGACAGCGACAAATAGGACCAGTTCAGAAACGAACGAACGTAATTTTGTGGTCACTTTAAACGTATTTTGCATAGTTATTCGTTCCTTATGTAATGTCAAATATTAGTGTTGTATAAAAGATAGTCATAAAAAAGTTCTGCCGATATATTTGTAAAAAAAGGTTCTGTCTGAAAGCCAACAAGCCAAACCCCATGCGCCACCTAAAAATATGACTAAAATAACTGAAATTTTGGGTGAACACTTCTAATACTACGTATCATCGATTGATAGTAGAGGTTTTAGAACATCAATAAAAACCCTCCACCCTAATACCCATGAGCTACACTAACGTATATCATATCATATGCAATTTGGATGCGGATGATAAACCAGGCTCTTAGTGGGTCGTGAGGGAGACGCAACGGAGGCACCCTCACGCCCCAAGCCGCCGCAGGAGACGCCCTGGGCGTCCGGAGTCGCAAGCTGATTCCCAGCCACCGTAGGCGCGGGCTTGCGGACGGCGAGTAATGGGTAGCTCGCCGTCCGATAAGGACCAGGCCCGAGTCGACGGCGCGTAGTGTTCCACGCGCGCCTCAAAGAGATGTCAGCAAAATTGACGGGGCCCACTAGGGCCAATGCCTGTCTGGGTCGCGGATAAATTTGAAAAAGAGTTACCGCGGCCCTGGCTCAAGCAACTGAAGGAGCACGGATGGGTTTTAGTCAGTAAAAGTCTGACACGCCTTCCCGCTTCATCCAGAGCGGGAGAAGTCATAGGATGATTTCCCAAACAAAAAAAAAAAAGGCTCTTAGTGGGTAGCTTTACAAAGTGATGCGATGGTGTCGGTCAGTATTTTGATTCATATGGATGAGCGCCTTCACGATACCATCTTTTTTTTAAATTTATTATTATGAGCCGGTTATGTCCCACTGTAGAGCCTCCCTTCCGGCTTTCCATTTTTATCCTGTCTCTAGCTACATCTGGCCAATCCTTTAGATATGCGTCCATTTCGTCACACCATCTCTTTCTGGGCCTACCGCGTCACCGATTTCTGTTTTTCGGAATCCAGTCAGTGGCTTCTTTTGTCCAATACTGTTGCGAGATGCGGCGTATGTGACCTGCCGAATTCCACTTTAGTTTGGCGTCTGTATTGCCTACGACTGTGATTTGTGTTTAAGAACGAAGTAGACTGTTCCGAATGTGGTCTATAATTTTGACTCCGAGAATACTTCGTTCCATTGCTCGCTGGCATACCCCGATTACGGATTTAAGACGTTTTGTTAACGACCACGTTTGCGCTCCGTAGCTGAGGGTAGGCAGGATGCATATGCCCATGAGTTTTAAGGAAAGTGGAAGTGATCCTTTCTGTTACAAACTCATTTTATAATATTTTCATATCATAGATTCCGACATTGTCGTTTGTGTCATTGCTGTTGATTTGTCAATGTCTTAGAATAAACATTATTTTATAAACTTAACACGATTACGTTATTCTTATCAGTGGCGACGAGGATTAAAAATGAACAGTGAGCAATTTGAAAATTTCCTTATGTTACAAGCATCACAACAAAAACAAAGGACATGGACAAAAAGTACATCTATTTACAAATACATAATAAATATTACTGAATAAAAAAAAATGAAAAATGAATTACTACACAGTTTTTTACCTCTCTGAACTTGACGTTTTTATTGCAAAATAAAAAAGTAGTGCAAGTCGAAATAAAGTACCATGTGTCACCTTCCGCCATAATAGACCATAGAGAAAGATAAAAAATATATTATTGGACATTCCTCACCACGCATGTAAGTTATTAGACGTGAATTGTACGACAAGTTCTCTTATTAGGAACATTTTATTCACACGAAAATGTCTTGTTATTGTGTATTGATATTCTTTGCATGATATATATATATATATATATATATTTTAATATTTTGATGCATTAGTTATTTTTTTCTCACAAAATAAAATACTTATAACGGAACGCGACGTGTTTGACAGACGATGTGTCAGACTTGATATTTTTGTCTATGTCTTCAAAAACTTTAAAAACTATTCTTTGCTAATACTGCCACATTTTTTGAAGCCCAACCGCAACCAGACTCAGTTTAATAACATGCTAATCATTATACAGCTTAGCAGTCCATTACTTTGTTTAAATAACTAGTATTGAGATTGCCCTGTGCGATAAGACCGCCCATTGTACACCTGCTTTTATGATTTTTTGTCCTGTATATATATTTTTGTTGAGTACAATAAATAATGCCCAAACCATATCAGATATCTGTATTCTCACAACTGTGTGCTAATTTAAAGCGCCTGGCGTTTTTTTAATAGCGTTATCATTATTTGTACACTTATTGCAACGATCTGAATAATAGGTTAAATGAAACTGTTTTCGTCTAGTCTGTTGTTGTGAGGAGTACCTGGAATTTTTTATTTATAGCAATTGTATGTGCTCATATTCACGAATATAAAACAGCAAGAAGCATTGTTGTAAATTAAATTCGATAACTATGCCGACGCCCATACAAAATCTGTCCATGTCTCTCGGACATTTTACAATTGTTACTTTCGCAACAACAAAATGCGGCTGTCGCGACTCCCAGACCAACTACAACGAATGGCACGGAGTTTCTCAGCCCATCGCACACTAACACCTATAGAAACAACATCTACAACAGTTTTAAAGGTGACAAGTTCAATCCTAGCGAAACCTCAATTGAGAATTTTATTGACTATTTTGAGTCTAAATGCGGACTTTGGGAAGAGGATGCACGAAACATACAGATTTACTTGCAACACCGTGTCGGTGGGCGGTCAACGATTTGATAGATGACACTTGACAGTCAAAAGAGAAAATTTGTTGTGAGCACACGCTGAATTCGGGTTCTTGTCGTAACATATCGAATCGAGATATGTTTCGCCCATTTGTAATAGCTAATAGCGCCCGCCGTTCGCAATCGGTTTGTGGGGCGCCCGCGAATGTGGTTTTGAATATATTTCGAGTAAATCGATGTGCTTTTGTGGGAAACGCGTGTGTGTCTACCGGAAGCCGGAGCCCGGCCCAGAACGCGTTGGTGGTCCCATCCAATCATTGTCCTTTGTTATATATATATTGTCCTAAAACCCTCGGCCAGGCGCGTGATTGAGCGAGCCCAGAGGATCACCGCGGCAATCTCAGGTAAGAGTGCACAAATTGTTTTAGTAGTACCACTTCCCACCTGTCAGATAGGTACCAGGATATCTCCCAATAAGGAGCAAATCCCTAGCTTTCCACTGCTGCGTTACGGCGTTTCGTGGGTACAGGTTCAGACAGGGTCCTATGGTTATGGTGGTCCGGGGCTATGGGCCCCGGTGTTTAACTCTTGGCTTGGGACCCGAAGACCTGTATTTAACAGAGCTTTTATTCACCTGTCTCTCCCTTGAAAACTTTCACGACATGAAAGTTGCCTTGACGCCACGTTTCGTAAACAGTACGTACACAGAAATTCGAGATAAACTCCTCGACCTGTACAGAATCAAGCGTACAAGAAGATACAGGGCGCTGTCTGATTTCTGGAGCTGCATACGCACGGACGACGAATCTATGGAGTTCTACGCTAACAGACTAAAATAAATAAGCAAAGATTGCGGCTATAACGACGATCTCTTAGAACGACAGTTACGTAACCGTTTTGCAACTGGGCGCAGCACCAACAGTTGCAGATCGACTTGAAACAAAAATGGCCCGACTTACAAGAACATCAAGACGGAAAGATGAAGGAAGTAACTTTTGCTCAGATCTTCAGCGTTGCACTATCGCGCGAACGAGCTGACGGCGATGATATACCAAATGTCAAAGTCAATAAAATTAAAAGAAACACCAGATCTTACTCGAACACGTCTCCGCGCAGATTCCGGACTCATCAATGCCTCAGATGCGGTGAACCTGAAAGACACCCGTTAAGCCGATGTACCGCCAAAACTCACATATGTAGAGTGCAACACGCCAGGCCATTTCGAAGATTGCTGCATCAAGTCAGGCAAAGCATGTCTGCCCAATCGGAGCGATAATAAACAAAGAACATTACGAAAAGGAACAAGCTATACAACGGAAACAGCAACAATTCTTCACAAGCGTCCTACTCAGAAGACAGCGACGACGAACCAGATACCGTTTGTCTGATAAACAAGTCGAAAGGCAAAGGCAGTAAGAAAATAGACGTCCTAATTAATAACATTCATTGTACGTTAGACTGGGATCCCGGCTCAGTCTATTCAATTATCAGCACCAAGTTCTGGCAGCGTATCGGCGCTCCACCTCTCACGAAGGCTCCAGCGCCTATGGGAACGTAAAACTTAAGCCAAAGGGCCTAACGGATGTAACGGAACGAGTTTGAGAGGAGGAAAAGAAACTACCTGTTGTTGTCATGAAGTCAGCTGACCCAATGTTGTTCGGCCTACAGTGGAGAGAAATGTTTAACATGAACTTCCCAAAGCCAGTCTACTCGATTAAGAATACCCGACACGAAGTCTTTAGTTTGCAACAAGTCCTTGACAAGTACACTGCTCTTTTCGACGGCAAACTTGGAAAAGTCAAAGATTATCAAGTAAACATTCATATCAAGCCCAATGCTCAACTGAAGCACATTCCAGCAAGATCAATTAAATTTCAATCAAAAGAAACATTGAAGTTGAGCTAGATCGTCTAGTTAAAGAGGGCATCATAACTAAAGTAGACCCAAACATTACACCGATCCAGTGGGCGACACCGACAGTCAACGTAGTCAAAACTAATGGCCAGATCAGAATTTGCGGCGATTTCCGTAGCACGCTCAACCCTGTATTGATAACACACGCACACCCAGTTCCTCTGTTTGATCAATTACGCCAGAATCTTGCAGACAGTGCGAAATTTTCGGAAATTGGCCTGAAAGATGCTTACCTGCAATTTGAAATAGGTTCGAATTCTAAACAATTTTTAACAATATCTACTCACAAAGGATACTATCAATATAACCGCATGCCATTTGGTATTTCCACAGCCCCATCAGTTTTTCAGCATTACCTTGACAAACTCCTCGAAGGAATACCAAATGTGGCAGTTTACTTGGATGACATTGCAGTTACAGGGAAAAATGACAAGGATCATCTCGAAACACTACGTACCGTTTTCCAAAGACTTGAGCAATCTAGATTAAAAGTTAACTTAAAGAAACGCACTTTCCTTACCCCGGAAGTCGAATATCTCGGACACACGATTGATCGAAATTGTGTACGTCCTATAAAATCGAAGATAGAAGCAATCTCCAAAGCTTCACCTCCAACCAACACCAAGGAGCTAAGATCATTTCTTGGTTTAGTCAAGTTCTACGAACGATTCATACCACACCTACACAGTGTCTGTGCCGACCTTCACGCATTAACAGGAAATAGGCTAAACTGGCGATGGACCGAAAATGAAGCCAGGGCATTTGAACAAGCAAAGACCTTAGTTGTACGTTCAAACCACGATTAGCCTTTAATGACAAACAGTCCCTGTACTTAGCCTGTGATGCATCAGAGAAAGGCGTGGGAGCGGTGCTTTTCTACATAACGAACAATTTGGAACAGCCAATTGCGTTTGCTTCAAGAAAACTTCGACCAGCAGAATCAAAATACTCTGTCATAGACCGCGAAGCTCTTGCAATATTTTTTGTACACCAAAAAATATTGCAAGAGCTTCGCGGTCTATCTTCTAAAATTCGATCAGTATGTTCGCGGCATCAAATTCACTTTAGTAACTGATCACAAGCCTCTCATTCACATTTTGGGACCTGAACGCAATTTACCAAAACTCGCAAATAATCGTTTAGTACGATGGGCTCTAATAATTGGGAGCTACGCTTATGACATCGGGTATACGAAAGGCTGTAACAACATGATCGCGGACTACTTATCAAGGATGTTTAACCCTGAAGAGCAACCTTCCAAATCTGAGCTAGCTGTTCACAGACTTGTAGCGCGCCTACAGGCAGATAGGGTTGGTGACCTCATCCTATCAGAAAACGTCATACGAGATGAAACAATAAAAGATGCCACACTGAAACATATATCACAGTTTATTAAGACTGGTTGGCGTGAACATCAATATACAAACGATGTAAAATCATACGCTCGCAAACGCTGTGAGTTGTCACTTGAAAATAAGATTATCATGTGGCAGGAACGCCAACGGCTTGACGGACAGACGTCAAGAATTAGAAATTTTCCATGAAATGGAAAAGATTGACATTGCACTAGTTTCAGAAACTAGGCTCACATCTAAGTCTCACATCGCTTTTAATAATTATTAAATCTATACAACAAACCATCCCTCCGGAAACAGCCACGGAGGAAGTGCAGTTATCATCAAAAACAATATCAAACACTATTTGATGGAACAATGTAGCACAGAGAAAATTCAGGCCACAACCATAGTTGTCCTAGAAAAACACAGTGAGACAGTTTTCTCTGCTGTCTACTGTCCCCCCAGACACACAATCTCGACCTCAAGTGCTGGCGACTGGAATGCAAAACATCTGCACTGGGGCTCCAGGTTGACTACTACAAGAGGACGGCAATTACATACAGTAACACAAGACATGAAACTGGATTACTGGTCTGGAGGAGAACCCACTTACTGGCCTACTGATAGAGATAAGAATACCTGACTTGTTTGACTTTTCCATAACGAAAAACATGGATGGCAACTACATAACAATAGAGTCCTGTAATGATCTCACCTCAGATCACACTCCTGTAATTATGAACGTTAATTCTACAATTCAATTGGTAGAGCCTTCCTCAAAAATATATAACACTAAGACTACGAACTGGGAAAAATACAGAGATGTAATAAAATCAGAAATCAATCTTAAAACATAAATCGACACAATAGAGGCTGTAGAGGACGAGATTGAGAAACTCAACATGCTTATACATAGAGCAGCCAACTTAGCGACCACTAAACGAAAGGGTCAGCCACCAAAACATAAATACTATCCAAAAGAAATAAAGGACAAATCAAGAAGAGGCGGCAATTAAGAAAGGTCTGGCAAAATACAGGATATCCGAAGGTTAAAACTGAATTTAATAAATTCACTGATGAGCTTAAAAATCTCATCAACAATGTAGAGAAAAATTCAAAACATGCTTTCAAACCTCGATCCGACAGCTGACACAAACTATTCGCCGTGGAAGGTCACCAAAAACATGAAGCGCTCAAAAACACATACCTGCCGTCAATAATAATAAAGGCGGATGGGCTAATTCTGACCTAGAGAAGGCGACAACATTTGCCGAACACTTGAGCAATGTATTTGATCTACACCCAGAGAGCTGTCGTGAGCATACAGAGAAATAAAAAACTACTTAGAATCACCAAATCAAATATGCTTATCTTTACAAAGTACTAGCCCTAAAGAAATTTTTCAAGAAGCCGCAAGTCTTTCTCTGGATATTGTTTCATATATGCTGGAGGCTGCATCAGCTGGTCCTCGAGAAAACAAAAGAGTGTGGCACTTTCTACGGCCGAAGCAGAGTATTGCTCGATCACCGAAGCCGCTAAAGAAGCCATACACCTTAAGTCACTATTCAACGATCTAGGAGCCCGTATTGAGTGTGTCCAGATTTCAAACGACAATAAAGCTGCTCTGAAGCTAAGCCAAAACCCTATAGTGACGGCAAAATCTAAACATATTGACTTAAAGATGCACTATTTAAGGAATTGCATCCAGGATAAACAGATATGCTTGAGATACTTGGAAACGAAGAAGATGGCGGCTGAATTACTAACTAAGGGTTTAGCAGGGCCAAGGCTCAAGGATCTGATGACTCATCTTGGATTAGCATAGAGTCGCGAGGAGGATGGTACGAAACTACTCTATGGTCTTAGTTTGAAATATTGCTATGACGTTCTTTTCATTCTCTGTCAAGCTTTGTCTGTCTTTGAAGAAAATCTGTTTAATGTAAAATATTATTACGAATAAAACAACAATACTAAATGCATATGTATATTTATATTTCCACGCCCATCACTCGGCAGCCTCCTTCTGGACCATCACGGTCTCACAGAAGGCGGCCATTTCTCTCCAGTATTCTGTCTCTGCCAGCATGACCCTCACCACTGCTGGCAAAGACCTGCTGCTCAGAGGCCCATGCAGGGCACTCTTCGAGCGTGTGCTGGGCAGAGTCAAGGTCGCCTCCGCAGTGGTGGCAATAAGCCGTGGCCTCTCGCCCTATCCTATTCAGGTACTCACAGAAGCAACCGTGCTCGGTCAGTACCGGAGTGAGCCTGTAGGAGATGCGCTCCTCTCTCTTCAGCCAGGCTTCGAAGTGCGGCAAGACGGCTTCGACAACACGCTTGCGCGAAAATTGCGGCTGCTGTAGCCGCTCGCGCCAACGCTCGAGCGCGTGCCGCCGTTCCTGCCGCCTCAGCCTTATTAAAGCGATTCCTGGCACGCTATCACCATTTTGGCGGATGGCGCGAATTGTTATAAATCCTTCGCGTCCATGTCCGCCAAAATGTCTAGCGGAGGAAAGCGTGCCAGGAGAGTTGCCGCCGGATAAAGGATACCGTCAGGTACCCTTGTGCGATACAAATGGCGCATTCTCCGCTGCAGGCTAATAATTTTTGTCCTTCAGCGTCGGACGCCTGATAGTCAGCTTGACCAAACAGACGTCCCATAAAGGACCATCGATCGCACGACACCCGCGTAGAGGTAGTGAACTTCTATCCGTGGTCCCGCGCGGTTGGGCAGCAGTCTATGCTAAGCACTCAATGCCTTTTGAACGCTGGGGACGGTGGGGGCCAAGCGCTCGAAGTGCTCTTCGAAGCCCACCGACCGTCCAGGGTTAGGCCAAGATACTTAATGTATCGACCCACCTGGACTTATGCATCTCCAACTGTCACTGTCGAGCTGGGTGGTTCTCTGCTCCTCGGCAGTTTATGGAACCATAGCGCCTCAGTTTTATGAGGCGCTATTCCCAAACCCAGCTCGCGGATCAACGCCACAACTTTTACCACTCCGAGCTCGGCAAGCTGGATGGTCTCGTCGAAAAAGTCCCCGCCGGCCAACACCAGTGTGTCGTCTGCGTAATAATGAACATTAACGCCGAAACTAGCTTCCTACCTACCTACCACCTACCTACCTACCACCTACCTACCTACCCACCTACCCTGCCTACCTAACAAAATACTATAAATCTTACAATTAGATTCACTTGGCAGCCTTTTGTTTTAAAGCTTGAATATACATTTCTAATGATTTCTGTACTTTAGGTTGTCCTATAAACATGAGGAACTCCTGAGTGTCTTGTTTACGGTGGTCACTCATCCATTTCAAAGGGGCTTCTCTGATCTTCTGTTTAGACACAGAACGCGCTAAAGCAGGGATCATGTCAAACTTCTTGATGAACTGTTTGCATTTGGCAACAGCGTCAGCTTTGTCTGTTGCTGTTTCGTCAATGAGACCAACCTGTAATGTGAGGAACTTTAATAAGTTTCATTTTATTTAAATTTTATCGCAGTCAAAGTCATCATGATAAAGTGTTTATATAGAATTTTAATAATGTTAAAACACATAATAAATTGTGTTATAGCACAGCAAAAATTAACCCTACCTTCACGGCTTCTTCAACAGAGAACATCCTAGCGGTAGTTAGGGCCAGTTCCGCCTCTCTCTGCGGTATGATGTTGGTCATGGTATGCATGAACCAGCTGGGAGCTACAATGCCCACAGCTGTCTCGTTTAGTCCGATTGTGTACTTGCCACTGATCATCACTCGGTATTCGCATGACATGGCGAGAAGACAACCTGCAGCGGGGGCGTAGCCCTGAGAAAAATGAAGACGAATAGGTAAGCTGTTTGTTCAGTTATTCAAGATGATGTTTCAGATAGGACTTTTTATGATCAAAGCAATATGATAAATCTATTTATACAAATGTAAAACGACATTCGCGTTCGATTTTTGCTGAGAGCAGTTGTGTTACATGCGATCGCGCGCGTACCACAATATAAAAGTGCTTACGCATCAAAATAACGCCGTCCAGTCGGATGCACCGCAATATTATTTTTAAGGCGAAGTTAATACTCGCTTAACTTGTACAATGAGTTCTAAAACGGAAAAAATTAGCGTGAACTTATCAACGGAGACTGAACATCTGTTGTACAAGTACTTCTGTGAAGAACAAAGGCAGCGCGAAAAGAACTAAATGACTTAAAAAGTCAGATAGAAAACCTCCAGCAACTTCAAGCGCAGAACCCACCGCAATCAGCTACTACAACCGCCCCTGAGAGTTCTTCCCCGCCTGTTGAATATACAACGAATGAAGAAGAACTTGCTCGAGAAACAGGATGGATACGGCAAAAAAGCAGGAAGAAAAGAAAATGAACACCCCGCCCAACCCATTCTGAATGAACAAGAAAGTGAAGATAATAAAGGTAAGAAAAATACCGGTAGAACTCCTTTGCCACTACCTATTATTGTAGACGGTATCCAGGACTACCAGAAATTCTTTGCTTTTCTGTCTGAGAGCCAACCAGCTGACGCGTTCAGCATCAAAATGATGAACGGCGATACAATCGAAGTACCTTTGGCACTCGTATGAGAACAAACAAGAGAGACCAGTTAGAGTTATTGCAAAAAAATTGCATTTCACATGCATTCCGGAGAGAATTGTTGAAGACTTGCGTGGCAAAGGCTACAAAATTATAGAAGCAGTCAACAAATTGAGTTGGAAAACCAAAGAGCCACTCAATATGTTCATGCTAACATTCTCAAACGATGAAGAAACTAGCAAAATTTATAACATCAAAACTGTATTGGGATGTAATGTGGAAATACAACCGGTAAACTCCAAAAAACTGGTACCTCAGTGCAAACGATGCCAGGCTTACGGCCATTTAAAGAGCATGAAGCTTTCTTTCCAGATAGGATATGTGACTTATGCTTGTTTTGGCTAAAATTAAAACGACAAATCAAACGATCGGTTTATTTGTAGTGTAGTAGATGATTATCAGTTTATTTGTGTGAGTTTGGCGACAACGGTTCCTATAGTAATTTTGCTGCATTGCACTTCCACTGTTTTTTCTGTTCCGTGGATCTTATTCGATGGTTCCGTCATTCCCATTAGTCCTAGCGTGAAAGATCTCGGTTTCCATCTTGACTCGACACTTTGCTGGCAAAGTCAGGTATCTAGTGCCAGTCATAGCCAACGGTACTTTGCGATCCTTGTATCGTTTGAGACGGTTTTGCCTGTAAAGACGAAGACAATGCATGCGCAGTCTTGAAATTTCCCAGTCATCGACTATGGGGACGTGTGCTACTTTGACTTGAACGCGGTCTTGCTTCACAAACTAGATAGAGTCTTGAACAACTGTATTAGATTCATATTTAATCTTCGGAGATATGACCATGTATCGAGCTTCAGGTCCGAGTTAAAATGGTTGCCTATTCGCCAGAGAAGAAGCTTACGCGCTTTGACCACGCTATTCTCTCTACTTAATTCGCTTCCGATCTTATCTTTGGCTTTCAATATCTAGGCTCTTCACACGCTCGCAATCTGCGTTCTTCCAATAATCTCCTCTTACTCGGTCCTTCTCATACTACTGATTTCGTTCACTCTTCCTTTCATATCCAGTCCATTCTTTTTTGGAATGCGCTTCCTTCCGAGATCAGGATGGCTACCAGTCGGTACGCATTCAAGCGGAAATTGCGGATTTATTTTCAAAACTAATAAGCAGAGTCATCTCACTCTCTTCTTTTCTGTTACTCCATAAATATATATAATATGTATATATTATATTCAATATATATGTACGTGTATTTCACCTATTTTAGCATAATAACTACTAGTTTTCTATTATTAAGCTATGCACCGCCATGTAATCTCTTCACCACCCTTGGTTGACTGGTAGAGAAAGCCTAAGGCATTAAGTCCGCCTTTGTACCTTTGTGCATGAAGTCTAAATAAATACCATATTCCTAGCCTATACTTAGATTTCTACTTGATCATTATACAATAACAGTTTACAGATAAGAACCTACACTTAAATGAACTACGCTCAAACTTACTCTTTATTTTATACAACTTATGTATCTACGCATAATCATCATGTTCGACCTCTTATGTTAATCGTGTCTCGTCTTTAACAATTATACTTACTTTTCTTTGTCCTATATCAGCATGTATACAGTTAATAATGAATGAGTGAATTACTTGAATGAGAATTACTCAAAACCTTGAATTTAAATTATGCACTTAATATCAGTTGTTACAATTGGGTACATGGCAATATCTATAATTATTGTATGGGGTTAATACAAGCTTCCATTCTAAGATACGGTATAGTTTTCTGGGGAAATTCTTGCCTGCGGGAACAGGTATTCAAGACCCAAAAACGTTGTTTGAGGCCGATGTTAAATATGAAAACGACTGACAGTTGTGTTCCAGTGTTTAAGTCCCTAAAGCTGTTAACATTTCCGGCAATTTATATTTTAGAAATGGCAATTTTTGTTAAACGTAACATGCATCTATTTACTACAGTTTCGCAAACTAGTAAGAGACCAATCAGAAGCCAGTACAAACATCTTTTACTAGTTGAGAGTTGCAATACTGCTTTATTTAAAAAAAATGTTATTTGTATGGGACCTACAATATATAACAAAATACCTGACATAATAAAAGATAACACAATACGCAATTTTAAAAAGAAGTTAACAGCATTATTGATTGAAAAGTGTTACTACTCGATTAACAATTTTCTAAATGACAATGACTAAAATTTATTCTAATGTAAAATTCTAATTTAATATAATCATAATATGTTTTATGCAATTTAACGACATATCAACTTATTTAATTGTATCCGATTTGAACTGTAATTCGTATTTTTTTGTATTTTGTGACTTGTTTTTTTTGATTACCTACTCGTTTACATAATTCATTAATGTTTGCATGCCTAATCTGGTAGATTGTATAGGGATCACAATTGTTTTTTTTTTATACCTTATGTCATGTACCTACAATCTATGCAAATAAACTTTACTTTACATTTTCTTGCAGAAAGCATTATAATTTTTTTGGGTAAAAAGTATTACTTTAACTGTGATGAACTCATGGTGATGACTCACCATTATCTTAGGGAGCTATTTAAAGAGATTAATATTATGACAGTTTTTTGCCAATTCATTTATGAAAATATTATGTATGTAAGGAAAAATATAAATCACTTTAGTAAAGTTAGTGATAGACACAATTGTAACACTAGAAATAAAGATAAGTTAGATGAACCATCTTTCATGGGGTACTGTGTTAAATTCTATAACAAAATACCTTGTGAGATTAAAACCAAATGAAAGAAAATTTTAAACAATAGTTAAAAGCACACTTAGTAAGAAAGTATATTACAAATTAGATGATTATATTCGTCGATGTTAAATATGAAAACGACTGACAGTTGTGTTCCAGTGTTTAAGTCCCTAAAGCTGTTAACATTTCCGGCAATTTATATTTTAGAAATGGCAATTTTTGTTAAACGTAACATGCATCTATTTACTACAGTTTCGCAAACTAGTAAGAGACAATCAGAAGCCAGTACAAACATCTTTTACTAGTTGAGAGTTGCAATACTGCTTTATTTAAAAAAAATGTTATTTGTATGGGACCTACAATATATAACAAAATACCTGACATAATAAAAGATAACACAATACGCAATTTTAAAAAGAAGTTAACAGCATTATTGATTGAAAAGTGTTACTACTCGATTAACAATTTTCTAAATGACAATGACTAAAATTTATTCTAATGTAAAATTCTAATTTAATATAATCATAATATGTTTTATGCAATTTAACGACATATCAACTTATTTAATTGTATCCGATTTGAACTGTAATTCGTATTTTTTTGTATTTTGTGACTTGTTTTTTTTGATTACCTACTCGTTTACATAATTCATTAATGTTTGCATGCCTAATCTGGTAGATTGTATAGGGATCACAATTGTTTTTTTTTTATATCTTATGTCATGTACCTACAATCTATGCAAATAAACTTTACTTTACATTTTCTTGCAGAAAGCATTATAATTTTTTTGGGTAAAAAGTATTACTTTAACTGTGATGAACTCATGGTGATGACTCACCATTATCTTAGGGAGCTATTTAAAGAGATTAATATTATGACAGTTTTTTGCCAATTCATTTATGAAAATATTATGTATGTAAGGAAAAATATAAATCACTTTAGTAAAGTTAGTGATAGACACAATTGTAACACTAGAAATAAAGATAAGTTAGATGAACCATCTTTCATGGGGTACTGTGTTAAATTCTATAACAAAATACCTTGTGAGATTAAAACCAAATGAAAGAAAATTTTAAACAATAGTTAAAAGCACACTTAGTAAGAAAGTATATTACAAATTAGATGATTATATTCAAGATAAAAATGCTTGGAAACATGCTGGTCCTGCTCCATAGGGCAATCTTTAGTGTAGACAATATCAAACTGGTTAATTTGTATTATATTGTTAATTATAGTAAAGCTTTACTTTTATTTTTTTTGCTTCTCTTTTTGTTTAAAAAAAATGACTCGCACACTGTTCTATTGTTGTTGAATTAGGTAATTTACCTATGTTTGCAATATTTGTAAGTATGTGAGAACCATGTTCCTAGGTTTATCAAGTGAAGGAATTTACCATTTAGTGCTTATAATACTTTATACCTATATGTAGTAAGTATAGTAGTTCTGGGTGCATCGTTCTCACGTTCATGAATTTATTAATTTTTGTACTTATATAAATATTGCAAAAACTTATTTTTTTTTAAAGAGTAAGTATGGAGTTTCTTGTGCGTTCTTATCCATAACAAGCTAATTTTCCGAATGCACGGTAGAATCAATTTTTAATATTTGTAAATGATTGTAAACGTTCAAAAGTGCCGCTTAACCAGTTGAAAAAAATACATTTGACTTCATCATCATCATCGCAGTAAGTTTAGAATTGCCTTGTTGTTTGTATTTCAGATTTCATAAATAATACAAAACATCCACTATATTTCTATACATAATAAGGCATATAAACTTATGGATTGTATTTTTTTTACATTATTATGAATTTAATACAATCAATCAACATCAATCAATCTGCCTAGCCTTTTCCCAACTATGCTGGGGTCGGCTTCCAGTCTAACCGGATTCAGCTGAGTACCAGTGTTTTACATGGAGCGACTGCCTATCTGACCTCCACAACCAAGTAACTAGGTAACACGGTACCCCTTGGCTAGACTGGTGTCAGATCTCAAGCTTCTGACTACTCGTAACGACTGTCAAAGATCTTCAAATGCCAGCCGGGATCAATAATATATATATATTTTACTATAGCTGCTAACAGCAGCATTAATTTGTCATCTAAAACATTACATTCCATCCCTAAGAGTTTATTTCTGAAAAGACTTGCGTTCAAAATCTTTGGGGTGTATTTACAGGTATGTATCTAAGTACAGTTAATGTTTTTTGGCTATTATGGGCGGCTCATTACCATCCACAGGTGGTGATAGGATAAGAAGTTTTTTTTTTGTTATGGTGTGGTTAATTATGACCAAGAATGAACAAAGATAATCTGAAACCCACAAGTCAGAATTGATTCTGTTTTTTAGGATCAATTAAGATTTAACATACATTAATAGCTGCAGTGGTGATGAAGTTGGATCCAAAGAGTTTGATCCAGAATTCCTGTAGGGTTGTCCAGAATGTTTCAACTCTCTTTATGTCAGGCTTGTACATTTCCATGATGTCTAAACCGGCGGAGAACACTGTTGGCGATGCCTATAATGATAGAACAATGTTTTAAACACTTTTTACTACCTAATTTGACTAATTTTGCACGCCGTAAGGTATGTATCGAGAATGTCTACAAAAAAAAAACATCTCATCTACATTATTGGCAAATAAATAATTGCACCTATTTGCTTGAAAGCTTGTCCTTGGGTCATAATTATCAATTTGTATTTTTGTATACAATAACAGTACTTAGGTACATTATTTAAAATTGTAAATAATACTTACAGATGCTAAGATCATTCCCTTGCATTTATTTTCGACTATTTCATCCAGTGCCTTGTCCATTGCTTGAAGGAGTTCCAAGTTGAGGCTGTTCACTGGTAGCCTTTGCATGGTTACAGTCGCTATTCCTTCATTGTCTACTGCTGTGTCGACCAGAGGACCTTTGCTTGACATGGTCCTAATACTGGGCACAACTCTGGTGACACTGCCTACTATTTGCCTCAAAGTATTCATTCCGGTTCTGGAAATGATAATTTTATAGTTTAGCTATTTGTAACTGGATTTTTGACTCAAAATATTAACTTTTTAAATATTATGTAGCCGCGGCGTAAGCAAAGTTCATGTAACACTTTTATCCAATATAAGTAGTCTGACGCATTAAAGTTTGAACTCAATTAATTAATGTAGGTACGTACCTCAGATCAAATAAAAAATCAAGATGGAATGGAATGTTGCAAACAACAAGGTGGCGCCGGTTAAAATTACGCCTTGCCGTATACATACATAATATCAGATCAAATAAAAAGTCGAGCTTTTTAATTGATCTGAGAACTCGACTGATAAGCTCAGGCGTAGTTTCGTTAGTATACGGCAATAATTATAATGTTATTTAAAATTTACATTAAAATTATAATGCTCAACCAATTGATGCGTAATTATAACAAACATTCCATCTTTTATGATCAACAGTATGGTTACACCAAAGGGCGTTGCACAACTGACGCTGACGTCACCCTATTAAAAACATCTTTAACGTCTAAGAAGAAGCACAAGACGCCTTTGGAATCTTTAGCGACATCTCAAAAGCGTTCGATTGCGTTAACCATGAGACACTACTGTTGAAATTCGAGCACAATGGGATTAGACATACGGCCCTCGAGTTACTTAGATCATTTTTGAAAGCAGGCAACTTAAAGTGCAGGTAAACGGCCTAAACTCACTAGGGTCTGAAATGACAATGGGCGTTCCTCAAGGCTCTATATTGGGTCCATTCCTATTTTTAGTTTACATTAACGATTTTCCCAATTATTACAAAATCAACCGAAAATCGTGTTATTTGCTGATGATACATCTTTGATATTTAAAATAGATCGGCTGTCACAAAATCTTGATGATGTGAATAACTCTATTCATCAGGTCTAAAATTGGTTCTCGGCACACAATTTGGTACTAAATGAAAAAAAAAAACAAATGTATTAGATTCACATTGCCGAATGTCAGAAGTAGCGAATGCGACATCATAATGAATGGAGAAAAGCTGGACTAAGTAAATCAAACAGTTTTCCTAGGAATCACTCTAAAATTACAATGGGTGCCTCACATAACATCTCTTGCGGGTCTATTTTAGTTACTTTTACAGCATTATTTCATAGGTACGGTATTTTGCTGTGGGGTCGAACAGCTGACATTGAATCAATATTTATATTGCAAAAGAGAGCTGTCAGAGCCATATTTATGTTAATGTCACCGATAATCTATGGAGCTGTTAAAGATTAATATGATGTGAGTTTCTTGCCAATTCATTTATGAAAATATTATGTTACATACATAATATAAATCTCTTTAGTAAAGTTAGTGATAGACATAATTGTAAAACTAGAAATAACGATACGATAGATCAACTATCTTATAGATTAGCAAAAGTACACGCATCTTTCATGGGTTACTGTGTTAAATTCTATAATAAAATACCTTGTGATATATTAAAACTAAAAGAAAGAAAATTCAAAACAAGAATATTACAAACTGGTTAATTTGTATTATGTTCATAATTACAGTAATGCTTTATTTTTGTTTTTTTGTTCTCTTTTTGTTTAAGAAATTTACTCGCACACTGTTCCGTTGTTCTTGAATTAATTAATTTACCTATGTTTGCAATATTTGTAAGTATGGAATAGAATAGAATTTATTTGTCCATCTTAGATACAGTAAACATTTAGACATGGTTATAACTAAAGCAGGTACTTACATAGTTTCTAAGTTTTTAATGTACACTCACTAAGTTTACAAGGTACACTTGCAATAATACACAGTAAAATCAAAACTTATATAACGATTATTAAGTATAACAAAATTACATTGCAACTATAAGAATAAACTTGCTTACTAGTAACTTAAACGAATGCTATATGTCCATTGACGGTATCGGTTCTTTAACTGCCGCGCTAGTTACAGCTGTGTTACGGCAAGGTAAGATTCTCGTTCGAAGATTAATTTTCAATCGTATCGTAATGAACATAAAACACCATTTTGCTAATAGTGTTTTTTCTTACAATGACAAAATAGACGTCGATGACGAGTTACAAGTTTAACGTAAACAAGTAGTATATGTAAAATAACTAGACAAGCGTGATGCGTAATAAAATAAATACGATATTAAATTTAAATGTGGATACTTTTTTTTTTCAATTTCCACTGATAGGCCACTAAGAACTAATTTTATTCTGAAATAATAATAATCTAATTTTATTCTGAAATAATAATAAAAAATATTTATTTATCTCGACATCAAAATACAGTGACTATCATGATACGTAACCTTGTATGGAGAAGGGCGTCTGAGATAGGTAAGGCCGTCTGTGTTACAGATCACCCATTTTACAATTAAGGAATAATTAACCATGAATCAATTGAACAGTGTGTAGTCGGTACAAAATCGAAATTTAAAGAAGAATACAATTAAATTAAATTAAAATTCAATGAAAATTAACATTTAAAGAGAATTAAAATCAAAATTAAAGAGAAATGTAATATAATTTTATTGCGAAAAATTAAAAAAAAAAATGTTTTTTTATTTCATTACAAAGTGCGTTTCGATACATATTATTGGAGATCACCTTATAAGCAAGGAATTGCTTGTATTAGGAGATACTAGATTATATATAGTTTGGTAACGTAAATAACGTACTATAAATATATACATCATTAATTTGTTTAGTCATGCATTATTTGGATACACTGTGTACCTGCACTTATATTTGTATAATAATGTTTTATAAATATATTATAGTTCATTAAAACGTGGAAGTAATTAAAATGATAATATCCATGTATTTTAACATACAGGGGTTTAATAGTATATTATGGTACAAGTGTTTAATGTTGGTGATTACCGCTGAGGCGCCATTGAGACCCGAGCCGTTAGGTGAGGGTCTTAAGAGAGCCGAGGACGGTAATCATCAATACACTCGTGTATCATACGACGTTTTTCAACACACTTGTGAAGAAAATAATACAAAAAAATAATTTTCAACAGTGATAACGAGTTGTGAAAAAAATTCCGCAATGGCGGAAAAAAAAAGATCAGTTTTCCTATGCGCGCGAATCTAACAATGGCAATCGGCCATAGACTAAAAGAATGAGGTTCCTTTTATTTGGCTTTTCGCGGATAGCGTTTTGGCTACTGTTAATTTATTGTCTTGTGCAAAAAGGCAATATACTCAATTATATTTTGTCTCTGGTTGTGACTGACATTTTATTAAGTTATAAATTATCTTTGAGCTTGTACTTCCTATCTGTGGTGTAAGGATTGTGTCATGTGTGTATCTTTAAATATATTTTTTACTAAAGTATAATCACTGACCTCTACTGGACTAAACATGCTATATGAAATGACAGTTGATTTTTGTGCTGATTCAAAGCGCCCCGCTCGAGCGTATTAGGAACTAAAATTGACACATTTAGAGATAGGTTAATACCGATATTTCTCAAAATTAGGTAATACTAATATATTCGCCCGGAAATATTATAATATTGTAACTAATATATCAGTATTAGTGATATTTTTAAATTACACTAATATAAAAATAGTAGACTTGGCAAGGCGTATCAGTCATCTACTGTATTGACTTCTCGTAGTATGTTGGAACTAAATATCTCATATTGGTATTGGTGATGAATGTTATATGAATGCCTAATAATCAGTAATAATATGTTCAAAAGCAATGTGTAATACTAAATTCTGGAATCATCATCATGTTCATCCACAGCCTGACTTCGCCAACCGCTGAATACAGGCCTCACTCTTGTACCAATCACCACGTTTCTGAGCATTGAGTTAAATATACTACGTACTAGAGGAGACTCCTCAACTCTATTGTTTGTAACACGCGTTAGAGCGCGCGTACCCCAACTCACTTAGTATGTGGCAAGCGCTCGCTGCAACGTGTAACGTTTGAGTACTTAGTTTTGTTTCTTATAAAATGCCTTCGTGTGTATTGAGATACTGTTCAAACAACTCGAGAAATATAAATAAAAGTCAAGGAATGAGTTTTCAACAGTAAGTTGAAAACACGCTTAATTTAATTATATTTTATGAATTTATTGTATCTCGTGACGTTGCGTCACCGCGGACGCGGGAGTGCGCCGCAAAATGAAATAGCTTCTATTCTTCTTTCTCGTAGTACATTTAACTCAATGTTCCTGAGCCTAGAATTAATTCTGGAATAATAACATGATAATTATAATTTTATTAACAAATGTTTTGAAAACAAACAAATTATTATCTGCATCTGAAACAGAGTTGAAAACTGATATAAGTCTTCACCTTGCTGGAATGCGATATCACTATTATTTGCACTTTAACACTACAGAGACAGGATCTCAGCGATGAGAGCGAGAAATACGACCGTTGTAAATGATTATCCATCTCATTTATTATTATTATTGTGTAAATGATGTTCCCTTCACGAATCCGATGAGCGCCAACCGAGTGAATCTGAACGATTGTAAGTATTAATCTAACTAGTGTACTTGAGCGAGGAGATACTTGCTCAAATATACTAGTTTTAAGTATAAGTTGTTAGCCTATCGACATATTTAAATCTCACTGATCTGACAGTAATGCGGTATAACTTTACTAGCACCACTAGTTTATAGCTTGCAATCTGAATTAAAATATTTTTCAGTTAACCTTTACAGCAATTATTCTATTACTTAAAAATGAATCATAATAAAAATAACTGGGATGTCTTTTTCTCTTACGTATTTAATTATTCTCACAATAGATAAAGCCCATAAAAGTATTTTTTTAACGAAAGCTGTGTCCCATCTCTAATATTAGTTCCATGTACTCTCACGTTAAGTCACGTTGCTATCAGCGCCAAAATGGCGAAAATCAAATGTCTTCATTTTGTCATCGATAATATGTAGTACTAGTAAGTATGATAGAGGTCAGTGAGTATAATGAGTAATACCAACAGCTTTGAGCATTTAATGAACAGAAACAAGTTGGTATAAAGTTTTTATATTAAACTGATGCAATGTCATCGCCGCCACGTTCGCCGTCTCTGACTAAACCAATCGCTGAAACGACAATCCGGATGCATCCCAGTCATCCCCACGTGATATCTATTGAAAAACTAGAAGGCGCTCGAAATTATTCTGCATGGATGTTTCAAATGAAGCTTTTGCTAATTGATGCAGGGCTTTGGATACATGTGACTGGTGATCACAATGATGATGATCACGATCAACGAGCTTACGCAAAGATTTGCCTCAATATTAGTCAAGCTTGTTACCCGCATGTGCGCAATGCAAAGACTGCAAAGGAAGCATGGCTTGCTTTACAAAAGGCGTATGAAAATACTGGAACTAGTCGGCGCTTATATCTGAAAAGGAAGCTTGCTAGAATGCATTATTCTACTTTCAATTCTATGGAAAGGTATATATCGGAGATAATATCGGCAACTCAAGAATTATGTGAAATTGGCTGTAAAATTGATGATAATGAGATAGCAGAAATTCTCTTAATTGGGTTACCTGATGATTATGACCCTCTCATTATGGCCATTTAAGGCTCTCAGACCGATTCTTTGACATCGAAGATGGTAAAGCAAAGACTCATGAGTGGTGATTTCAGGCGTTCAGAGCTTACCTCTCAAACCAGTGCATTGATAGCGCAGAAATCTAATAGGAAGACAATCAGATGTCATCATTGTCAAAAAGAAGGACATATTCTACCCAAGTGTCCAGATTTGAAGAAAAAAGCTACAGCTAACAGTTTAGCTGCAATGTGTGATAGCTCAGCGACAAGGTGCAATGGTTCAGCTGTCCCCACAACAATGGAATGTGAAGAGAAGCAGGCTGCTGCTTTGTTCACAGGTTTATGTGGGAGCTCTGATTGGTTGGTAGACTCTGGTTGTACAACACATATGTCCATGCGAAAAGACTGGCTTCATAACTATTCTGATAAAAATAAAACTGTAGTCACCATAGCTAATAATCAAAGTGTTTATGGTTGTGGTTCTGGCAATGTTGAAGTCACTCTTAATAATAATTTAAAGAAAACCATTACCAATGTTGTTCATGTGCCAGGCATTGCTTCTGATTTACTCTCTGTTAATAAAATTACTCAGAGAGGTTATATATTAGTATTTGATGATAAAGAATGTAAAGCATATACTAAAAACAATATTAAAATTAATAGAAATTGTATTTTTTCAGCTTGTAATATCAATGGTGTATATAAACTCAATCAGCAACAGCAATCTTCACAGTCTCCAGAAAATACAGATGCAGAATCATTTGAAACTTTATTAGTCTCAGCTTCATGTAATGATATTGATTTGTGGCATAAGCGACTAGGACACCTCAGTTACAAAGGTATGTTGTTATTACGAGATGGTCTTGCAGATGGCATTTCATTTGATGATAAAGCTCTAAAGCCATGTGTTCCTTGCATTGAGGGGAAACAGAAAACTAAAACATTTCCAAAAGGTGTATCTAGAAGAGCAACATGTAAATTAGATTTAATACACTCAGATTTATGTGGTCCTATGCCTATTCTTTCATGGGGAAATTCAAAATATATATTGACATTAACTGATGATTTTACTCGGAAATCTTTTGTTTATTTACTTAGGACTAAGTCACAAAATGAGATTTATTCGAAATTTGTTGAATTTAAAACATTAGTGGAAAATCAAACAGGATTAAAAATTAAACGAATTAGAAAAGGTAATGGTTCTGAATACTGTAACAACTTGATGAAACGTTGAAAGGTTGACTGGTAGAGAATGCCTTGTGGCATTAAGTCCGCCTATGTACCACTATTGTACATGAAGTTTAAATAAATAAATGAAAGATTTTTTCTCTACTAATGGCATCATTCATGAGACTACTATTCCTTATTCCCCTCAACAAAATGGAGTATCGGACCGTTTAAACCGGACTCTTATTGAAAAGCTCCGAACAATGCTTCGTGATTCTGGTTTAGATCAGCGTTATTGGGCTGAAGCAGTATCAACTGCTGTTTACTTAAAAAATGTAAGTCCTACAACTGCTTTAAAATTTGCCACCCCAGAACAAATGTACCAAAATAGATTTAAGTAATCTTAAGGTTTTTGGATGTCTAGTTTATGCGTTAACTCCAGATGTTAATCGTAATAAGCTTGATGCGAAGTCTAAACCATATATCATGTTAGGTTATTGTGATCATTCTAAAGGTTATAGATTAGCTGATCCATTACAGCCTGGAAAATTATAAAAGCTAGAAATGTAGTTTTCTTAGAAAATATTTCTGGATATACTTCTGTAACTCAGAATCCTAATATAATTAGTCCATTATATTCTAATCATGGATCTGAATAAATTGAGAATCCTCATATTGTAATCAATTAATTGAATCCTAATCAAATATCAGAGTCTAATAATGCTGAGACTCAAAATACTCATTTAGAACCTATTGTTACTTATGATTGTGATTCATCTGAAGAAGAAGGCTTATTAGTGGAATCTTCTTATAATAATCAAGACATTTCAAATATAAGTGATAGTGTAGAAAATGATACAATGGAAAATATACAGCAAAATATTTCGGATAGAAATGAGTTCATTGAACAGCTGTCAAGACCTGTACGAAATCGTCAACCGCCTGTATGGTTAAATGACTATCCCTGAGTTTCCCACCTTAAAATTATCGGAGAATTAATGTGACAAATTGTCAAGCACGCGTTATCTGCTGTGATTGGTTGAATGAATTTTCAACAGCCAATCACAGAAGATAAAGCGTGTTTGACAATTTGTCACATTAATTCTCCGATAATTTTAAGGTGGGAAACTGAGGGTATGTTAGTAATTTTGATAATAGTGACATTTCAATGCTGGTCACTGAACCTAAAACATATGCTGAAGCAATGTCCTCTAAGTATTATCTTGATTGGAAATCTGCTATGGATAATGAATATGATTGAACAACAAAGTGGCTAAAAAGGATATCACTGTTAACCCCAAAACTGCAAGTCGCTTGGCAGCTTATAAAGTTAAACTCATAAATAAATTACCAATTTTGTCAATTGATGCTGATCCTAATCATCTATATGATGATTTTTTTAGTATATACTGTAAACAATTTAATTCGACCTTTGTTCCACAGACTATCTCCGTTAATAGTAACGCATCATTCAGTGATTGGGCTACCATTGGTATTCATAAAAGTAGAACACGGCTTTATGAGCTGTACAGTGAAAGGACTTATGTAAACTCTGCTGAATTTAATTTATATGTTAGAAATTATTCAAAATTATTTAAAAAGGTTTGTTGTTTGGCCAAGTCGCGTTATTTGAGCTCGAAGATTAAAAACAGTAGTAATGTTATTAAAACGACTTGGAATATTATTAATAGTGAAACGGGAAGATCTGGTAACCGAAATATTGACTACGGCCTGTCTATTAATGGCAATATCATAAAATCAGACACACAAGTCGCAGTGGCCTTTGAAAATTTCTTTTCAGATATTCCCATTTCAACTACTAAATCCTTAAATTACCTACCTTCCTTAAATTATATACCTTCTGTTGCTGAGTCTTTGCTAAAAGAAAATGTTAATGTTTGCGATTCGGAATTTCTTTTTGAACATATTACTTGTAAAGACATAATTAAAACCTTTCACACTTTAAATGTTAAAAAGACTGCAGATCTGTGGGGTCATTCTGTAGAAGTTGCTAAGACTATTATTGACATTGTCGCACCTAGTTTAGCTATTATCTTTAATAATTGTATCGACTGTGGGGAGTTTCCTGACCTTATGAAAAATAGTAAAATAATACCTTTGTTTAAATCAGGTAGTACATCAGACCCTACAAATTATAGACCTATTTCAGTACTACCTACGTTTAGCAAAATATTTGAGAAATTAATTTTAGAGCAATTGCAAAGATTTTTTAATAAACATAAATTATTACATAGCAAACAGTTCGGTTTTACAAGGGGTCGTTCAACTACTGATGCCGTGAGCTTTTAGGACATATTTATAATGCATGGGAAGATAAGTGCGATGCCTTGGGAATCTTTTGTGATTTGTCCAAAGCATTTGATTGTGTTTTTCATGAAACGCTAATCAGGAAACTCCACCACTACGGGATCCGGAACAGCGCTCTGGATCTTCTTATTTCATATTTGAGTAATAGGATTCAGACCGTTGACGTTAATGGAAAAAGATCTCCTGGATCTCTGGTAACAATGGGAGTCCCGCAGGGCTCGATTCTTGGTCCTTTCTTGTTTCTTATTTATATTAATGACTTGCCTTACCTCATAAAGTATAACCATGATATAGTGTTGTTTGCGGATGATACTTCACTTTTGTTTAAACTTAAACGTCAGCAGCTGGTTACTGACGATGTAAATAGCGCGATCTCAAAAGTAGTTCACTGGTTCAATGTTAATAATTTACTTCTTAATGAAAAAAAAACCAAATGCATTAAGTTTACCCTACCTCACGTTAGGCAGGTAAAAACCGATGTGTTGATAAAGGGCGAAGAATTGAATCCTGAAAATAGCACAGTATTCTTAGGCTTAACTTTGGATGCTAAGCTTCAGTGGGGCCCACATATAGATAAATTGTCAAAGAAGCTAAGCTCCGCAGCATATGCCTGACATAGAGAGCCCGTTTAGTATACTTTAGCTATGTTCATAGTGTAATGTCGTACGGTATTCTGTTGTGGGGAAATGCCGCCGACATCCAGACTATCTTTGTTTTGCAGAAAAGAGCTGTTCGATCAATTTATAAATTAAGCCCGATACACTCTCTCAGAGAGAAATTTAAGGAGATTAATGTAATGACTGTGCCTTCTCAGTATATTTATGAAAATCTTTTATATAATCTTTAATATTTATGAAAATCGCCCATAAAAATATAAAATTGTTTAAAAAATACAGTGATATCCATAACATAAATACTAGGAACAAACACAAATTTGTAGTACCTACAACAAGGCTCAAGAAAATAGGTGGCTCGTTTAGATGTCAATGTGTACGCTTTTATAATAAGCTTCCAAGCCACGTACAAGATCTAAGTCTTAATAAATTCAAATCTTTCATTAAACGTAAGTTGTGCCAGAAAGCGTTTTATACAACAAAAGATTACATTGAGGACAAAAAGGCTTGGGATTGAGCTGCTCCAATTAATTTTGTTTTTTTATTATATTTTGCACCATGCATTTTGTTATTATATTTTTTTTGGTTTTCTTGCAATGACAAGAATATTTACTTTTGAAAGTATTATATTATTTTATTTTAATTATTGTGAATGTGAAGACTATGTGGATCATTATTATTTTTTTTGTTTTAATTTAAATTTATCTTAGTTTTTAATCATGGTCTGGCAGTTTGAGTAGTTTATGCGGCCTACCCGAATGTCCTTTCTTTGGTATTGTTCGTCGAATCGTTGAGCTCCTTAAATTTTGAGTTGAGCTGCTCGGTTATTGACAAATGCGTGCACTGACTGGACAGGTCCACTCAATCTGGCTGGTTCTTTCCTCTAAAGACCATTTCAGACATCAGTCTACATGGTCTTCACATGATCTAATCAAGATTTTATCTGGACTTTAAAAGAGACTGTGACCTCTGAGTTTGTTTTGGCCTTTCTTCTCAGAGTAGTCAGATAGGAAACGCCGACCTCATCTAGTTTTAAAAATATGTTCGACATGTAAAAGTGTTTGTACAAACCAACTTACAGAAATAAAATCATTTATCATTCATTAATACAAAAGCATGTATGGGAGTTAGTTGACAGACCAAGAGATACAAATATTATTCAATGTAAATGGGTTTATAAGTTTAAAAACGAGATGCTTCGGGTAATTTTGAAAAATATAAAGCTAGATTGGTTGCTCGAGGATTTACACAAGTGCAAGGTATTGATTATGATAAGACTTTTTCACCCGTAGTGCGTCACTCAACATTAAGGTTACTTTTTTCAATTGCAGTAGATAAAAACATGGACATTGACCATGTGGATGTTAGTACTGCGTTTCTTAATGGAGAATTAGAGGAGACAATATATATGGAACAACCTCCTGGATATGAAAAGGATAAGACTAAAGTTTGTTTATTAAAAAAGGGCATATATGGGTTAAAACAAGCTAGTAGAAGTTGGATTTTTATAAGTTAATGAGGTCTTACAGAAAATCCCTACTTCCCTACTATATAATATTATAAATGCGAAAGTAACTCTGTCTGTCTGTCTTTCTGTCTGTCTGTCTGTCTGTCTGTCTTTGCTTCACGCCTAAACTACTGAACCGATTTGTGTGAAATTTGGTACAGACATAGTTTGGAACTTGAGAATGGACATAGGATAGTTTTTATTACAAAAAATAAAATATAAATAAAATTTATTCCGGACATACAGCGCCATCTATTGGTCAAGAGTCGGCATCAGAAGTCACTATTCCACGCGAACGAAGTCGCGGGCAAAAGCTAGTAGGTTATAAAAGGTCAAGATGTGAACCATGTGTTTACTCAAAGATAAATAGTGAAGTCACTGTAATAGTAGCTCTTTAGGTCGATGATTTTTTCATTTTTAGTGCCAATAACTCTGAAAAACAGAAACTGTTAAATACATTAAAACTAAATTTTGATATAAAAGAGTTAGGTGAAGTTAAGAGTTGTCTAGGAATGAAGGTTGAAAGAGATAGAAAGAATGATTTAACTATTGAAATTATCTCAAGAGGAATATGTAAAAAACTTGTTAACACGATTTGGCATGACACAATGTAAATCAGTTTCCACCCCAATGCAAGTGAATATTGTATTAGAAAAATCTGACAAATGTGATTCTAAATATCCTTATCAAGAGTTGATAGGTGGGTTGATGTATTTGTCAGTGTGTACACGTCCAGACATTTCATTTTCATGTAGTAAGTATAATAATTGTTACACTGAAATACATTGGCAAGCAGCAAAACGGATACTGATACCTCAGTCTCGCTGGGACATCTAATTATGGGTTGCAATTTAAGAAAGGAAATAATAAATTTGAAATATTTGCTGATGCTGATTGGGGAAATGATACAGATGACAGAAAATCATTTAGTGGATTAGTAGTTAAGTATGGAGAATGTCTTATTAATTGGGAAGCACGCAAACAACAATCAGTAGCATATTCCAGCACTGAAGCTGAGTATTATAGTATAGGAGAAGCAGTAAAAGAAAGTAAATATTTGCGTAATGTCTTTATTGATATATTTGGTTACTGTTTGCCTGCAATTACTTTTTACAATGATAATTTAAGTGCTCATAATATTGTTGAGAATAATTTATGTCATCGAAGAACTAAGCATATTGATATCCGTCATCATTTTATTCGAGATGCTGTTCATGATAATTCTATTAAAATAGTTTATAAACCCACAGCAAATATGATTGCGGATATACTGACAAAACCTCTTCAAAAGTGCAAACATAATCAATTTGTTGTAAGTCTTGGTTTAGTTTAAATTCCTTTTTATTTTTTTTGTAATTAAGAAATAGTGTGGCTAGTTTGTAATTTTTTTTTCAACACACTTGCTCATAAAGTGTCTCTAATTTCACCGCAATTAGGCACATAATGACACCTGTTATCAAACTGTGACTTTTTCATTACTATTATTCACAAGTGAGATAAAGAGTTTTTTTTTTTATAATATTGGTTGAGTTGCTTTGTTCTTAAAAAAGTTTTGATACAAAAAAGATCGTGCTCAATAGTACAAATGCAACACATTTCATGAAACTTCGTATTTAAATAGATAATTTCAACTTGTACGTGTTTAATAAATAAAACTTTCACTCAAATATAATTTTTGTTTTATAAAGAAAACTTGAAATTCCCCATTTTGTACGTGGCTAAAACGCTATCCGCGAAAAGCCAAAAAAAAAATTCATTCTTTTTAGTCTATGGGCGGTCGCCATTGTTAGATGCGCGCGCATAGGAAAACTGATTAATTTTGCCCGCCATTGCGAAAAAATTTTCACAACCCGTTTTCACTGTTGGAAATGATTTTTTTGTATTATTTTCTTCTCAAGTGTGTTGAAAAACGTCGTATGATACACGTGTGTATTGATGATTACCGTCCTCGGCTCTCTTAAGACCCTCACCTAACGGCTCGGGTCTCAATGGCGCCTCAGCGGTAATCACCAACGTTACACACTTGTACCATAATGTACTATTTTAATGTCTGTATAATTGAGTAAGGGGGAGTGTTAATTTATTGTCTTGTGCAAAAAGGCAATGTACTCAATTATATTTTGTCTCTGGTTGTGACTGACATTTTATTAAGTTATAAATTATCTTTGAGCTTGTACTTCCTATCTGTGGTGTAAGGATTGTGTCATGTGTGTATCTTTAATATTTTTTTTTATTAAAGTATAATGAGTAATACCAACAGCTTTGAGCATTTATTGAAATTGAAACGTCCAACAGCTACGTACAAAATGGGTATTTCCATGTTTTCTTTATTACAGAGAAAAACAAAAGATATATTTGAGTAAAAGTTTAATTTATTAAACACGTACAAGTTAAAATTATCTATTTAAATACGAAGTTGCATGAAATGTGTTGCATTTGTACTATTGAGCACGATCTTTTTTGTATCGAAACTTTTTTAAGAACAAAACAACCCAACCAATAAATTAAAAAAAAAAACTCTATAACTCACTTGTGAATAATAGCAATGAAAAAGTCACAGTTTGATTACAGGTGTCATTATGTGCCTAATTGCGGTGAAATTAGAGCCACTTTATGAGCAAGTGTGTTGAAAAATAAATAACATAGCGTATATCCTATATAAATATTTTTATGAATTTTTCAGTCCGTTCGTAATCCAATTTACCCAGAAACTCATCCAATGCCTTTCTACAAAAATAACTAATTATATCTTTTAGGGGTTTTATTTTACTAACAGGATTGTACAATAATGGAGACAGGAAAAAGAGAAAAGAGTATGTGAGAACCTGCATGTTCCTATATAACAAGTGAAGGAATTTACCTGTTAATACTTGTAATACTTTAGATTACACACACTACTATACGTAGATAATATTATCTGTATATACGTGGGGACGATGAACCCAGCACTACTATATAGTAGTGCTGGGTTCATCGTCCCCACGTATATGAATTTATGTATGTAGGTATGTATGTAAACGTTGGAAAACACTTTATTTTAAAAGAGTAGGTAAGTATGGAGGTTCTTGTCTGTCGTTCTTGTCCATAACAAGCAACTTTTGCCGAATGGACGGTAGAATCAATTATTACTAACTTTAATTTTATATTTTTGACGCTCAAAAGTGCCGCTGGCCTAGTTGAAATAAATATTTTTTATCTTTTGTCTTTTTTGTAATATGTAGGTACATTAATTAGACAAAGGGAAAAACAAAACAAAATACTAGTGAAATCTAACATCATGAATATCATGTTTGGTCGAAATATATCGCACATAATCCCCAATCTGAATTGGGCTTAAAACAGATTGTGGCACAATCAGTTCACTAAACAATATCTGCTTGACTTGTCTCCGATATGATTGTTTATATAAATGAAATAGGAATATCGACATTTTCAAAACTCTCAGAGTAGATGGGCTCTGACTCGTTTTGCCAACAGTCGATTGGCCCATGAACCTTGACTGTCCAACAGACAGATACTTGATTGACCAACAGACACCGGGACAGGTGAAATTAAATAAAAGCTTAACTAATTCATTGCACTTTCACCTGTCTCGGTGTCTGTTGGCTAATCGTTCGGTGGGTGAAAAGTTATTGGTCGAAACATTCTGTTGGTTAAACATTCAGTGACGTAAAGTTATGTTGGCGAAACGTTCGTAGGTGAAAAGTTCTTTGGATGAAAAGTTAATGGATTAAAGATTCTGTTGACCAACGGTTCATGGTCCAATCGACTGTTGGCAAAACGTTTCAGACTCGAGTAGATACGAGGCAGTCGGGTCGTAACAGCATTTATACCGTATTTTCTGCGTAGTTGTACATAATAGGCTAGTTCATTAGTAAGGTACCTATAATGCCAAAATAAATTACCCGAATATCATGAAACTTGAACATAACCGGTGAAATGAGAGTGTACCAAGGAGAACCGTATACATCTGCGGACCCCTGTAGAACGTACTGGCGTGATGTTATGTTATAAAATGGTATAAACAATAAACAGACATGCGATTGCACCAATCCCGAGAGGTTTGCCTTCATTTATTTATGTTTCATTGAGTTCTGTTGTATATCTCCGAAGTTCTCCATCAGATCTTCACCAAATTAAACTGGTACCAATTTGAATATTCTCAACAAAACAAAAAAAAAAATTTCAAAATCGGCCCACAATTGACGGAGAGATCGGAGACCATACACAAAATGAAAATAAAAAAACAAGTTACAACAGAAGTTTGGCGAGAACAAATTGTTTTTTTTGCAATATAATTACTTACTTTAGTAGTATTTGGACAGAATAATTGTTATCAAATAAATTATAATAGAAAAAAAGTTAAATAAAATTCACTTAATGGTTATTATTATTTAATATTCAACCGAGGAACAAATACTTAATAATGCTTTTTGCGAATTTGTATATAAAAATACTCGGGTAACTTAAAAAAATAATACAGATAGTTTATTAAAGAATTGGTAAGCGATATCATACATGTTGAATAATTACGTGAGGAACTTGATAATGTGATTTTTTGTTTGTTGAGATATTTTGATGATATTTGTGTCAAATGAAAGGTCCTAGAACCATTTTATCCATTTGAATCATCTAAATTGGTCCACGCATTTACGAGGTAATCGCTAATTATTATAATGAAAATGTAAACAAACCGGCTTTTTTCCTGTTTTTGTTCTAGAATCTTTTTAATTAGTGCATAATCTGTAAATATTATGTATTGTTAAAATTTGTTTGGATTAAGTAAAAAATTAATAAAAAGCAAGGCTCCAAAGATTTCGGCTAAGCGAAGTTAGCTAAAATAGCTAAAAATGGTCAGAGAAGGTTCAATACGATTATCACTTATACCGGGTACCCCGCGTCCCTATCGCAGCCCCAACGCGTGCCACTGGTTCATTGAATTATATGTATACGAATAGATTGTGTCCATATTTTATAGATTTCATATCGTATAAAAAAAGGTATTGAACAATTAATGGAAATGTGTTCTATTACTGATACTAAACCACTAAACACAATTGCACACTAGTTAAATTTTTTTTCTGTATAAATTAATCGATCTTCCTACGCCCCATGTACATTTACCTAATTCAAAAAAAAAAAGTCAAAGCCATTTATTTGCATTAAATGCGGTACAAAAGATGGTACGAGTATAAATAAGTTATTAGCACAATGACACATTTCGCCATAAGTTGGCATGCAAATATTAAGATATTTGTTAAGGTGCTTACAATAAGCAGATCTCTAATAATCTAATTACACATTTTTATTAGGTATTTAACCTGTTAAGTTTAAGTTTAATAAACTCTTCAAAATACTTAGTTTACATATATTAGACTATGCAATTATATGGTTAACAAAAAACACACAAAAAAAAATACACACTTAAAATACAAATCAAATAATATCATAAAGGCAGTAGGTAGGAATTACAACAACTAATAACAAGATAATCTACAATGCATTCCTGTAATGATAAGATTGACATGGAGATTTTTTTAGAAATTCGTTTATAGAATAAAAGCTATGAGAAATGAGCCACTTTTTTAAAACTATACAGAATTGTCTGTAAGGGAGGTCGGTTATAAAGGAGGGTATATAATTATAAATAAGAGGGGCCATGTAAACACAACTACGCCTAAATAATTCGATTCTGGGTACAGGTAATTCTAATACTACATACTGCGTAACTTTTCGTTTATTATTGTTATTTTTAGTATTTAAAAGTGAATAATTAGTTTTTACAAATTTAGCGATTTCATATACGAGTATATACATACAAGGAACGGTGAGGAGATTGTGCTCTTTATATACTGGTCTGCAGGAATCAGTCCAGTCCATATTAAAAATGGTGCGGATGCATTTTTTCTGTGCCAACAGAACTCTACATAGTTCAGAGGAGTTTCCCCAGACAATGATGCTGTAACGGAAAATAGAACAAACATAGCCATGATATACCATTAGCGCAGTTGGTTTGGAGGCCTCATCTTTGACTTTTTTTAGAGCAAAACAAACTTATTAATCTTAATGCATATTTCATTGATATGCTCCCTCCAGGTGAAATGTTCATCCAGTGTTATACCCAAAAATTTTGTTGTATGTATCTGTTCTACTATTTGGTCCCTATGTTTTATTTTAAGATGGATATTTTTAGACTTCTGTGTTTTAAAATTTAATATTTTAGTTTTATCAACGTTCACTTTTAAAGCATTTATATCTAACCATGTGACTATTTTATTCAAACTGGTATTTATATTAGTCTCATGTGCTTCATGACTTTTACTATCTAGGATAACTGTTGTGTCATCTGCAAATAAAACACACAAGGAATAATGGAGGGCCCAAGATGCTTCCCTGTGGAACTCCAAAGTAATTTTGCTGAGGCTGAGAGTTGAAGTTAATGAGACTGTTTACTTTGTCATCAAATTTTGTAATTCGGGTGGTCTGAGTTCTGTTTAATAAATAAGATTTAAACCATTCCAGGGTGGTCCCCTATACCAATTCTAGATAATTTATCGATAAGAATGGAATGATTTATAAAATCGAAGGCTTTACTAAGGTCTAAAAACAAAGCTGAGGTTACACTTTTAGAGTTAATGTTATTTATTATAGATTTGACTAAATAAAATGCTGCTAGTGAGGTGGATTTATTTTTCCTAAAACCGTATTGCTCTTTTGCAAGCATGTTATATTTGTCTAAGAAAGAGAGGACTCTTCTGTACATGACTCTTTCAAAGACCTTGGATAGAATTGAAATTAGAGCAATTGGTCGGTAGTTGTTTTTATCAGTTTTAGAGCCTTTTTTATGCAATGGTTTTATTATAGATATTTTGAGTTTATCCCGGAAGCAGCCTTGTTCTAAAGATAAATTAATAATATATGAAAGAGGTACTGCAATGAATGGGGATATTTTTTTTAAAAGGTCTGTAGATAAGTTATCATAACCAGTGGATTTAGTGTTTTTTAATGATTTTAAGATACTAAAAATTTCAGAAGGATTTGTAGGATTTAAAAAAATGCTATTGTCATTATTTTTAATATCTTGGTTAAATGTGTTGTTCTGAAAATTAGCGCTGTTTTCAACAATATCAATGAAAAGTTGTTAAATATATTTGCTATATCTGAACCTGATGTAGCAGTAACACCACTATCTATTATACAATCATTATACTCTCGAGAGTATAATGATTGTATAATAGATAGTGGTGTCGAGACCGTTCGTTACCTGTGCAGGTTTTTACAATATCCCAAGAAGCTTTACCTTTATTTTTTGAATATGCAATGTGCTTAAGATTACATAGGGATTGCATATTATGAATACATTTCCTTAACATTTTCGAGTACATCTTAAATCTAGATTTATTTTCATGTGTTCTGTTTACATAATATTTATATCTTAATGTTCGTTTAGTGTTACTACTAATTTTAACTCCTTTTGTTATCCATTTTAATTTATTATCTTTGAACTGTTTTTTTACTTTAATCAGAAGGAAGCATAGTTTATAAAATAATGTTAAAGTGTCATGAAACGAATTGAAAGCATTATTCGTGTCTGAAATTTTGTAAATATCCGGAAAAGATAATTTACTTACGTGTTCAATGAATTTGCTAATATTGTCTTTACTCAGGTCATTTACGGTCATGAAGTAATAACCTGATATGTGTTTTTGATTGTATTTGAAATTCACAACCTGAGCAGTGTTGTGATCAGATAAACAAACATTGTCCCCCTTATTAATAAACACAGAATAAAGTTATACCAAGTATAAACCTATGAAAATGTATGGTTATTCCTTTGTTATTCCTGGTTTAACTTTATTCCGTGTTTATTAATAAGGGGGTGTGAGTTTTACCTATTACGTTTGGAATATTACTAATGATGTTATCAATACATGTATTCAACCTGGTGGCTTCATGAATATGACATCTCATACCATAATTTGAGATTAATTCTTTTAATTTTGTACAATTATTATCATTGCTTAGAAGGTTTATATTAAAATCAACAGCTATTATTATTTTGCTTTTTTATTTTGTAATTTAAGTAAAGTTTTGTGTAAATTTTCAAAAAATATAGATTAGATGAGGGTGTCCTGTATATACATAATATTATCACATGGATAGATTTAATTTTAATTTCAAGAAAACTTATTTCGATGTAAACTGGCAACATCAACCAATGACTGCCAATATTTTGTGTTCCGAATGAGCCGTCAGCGTTGCCAGAACGTAACTTTTGTTACATTTTACGTAAATTTTGACCGTCTCATGTAACCTCCATGTAACACGACTCAAAATGTAACTTTTAGAACTTACTAAAAATATTAAAATGTTTGCCCGCAAACAAAAAATAATCGTGAAACGGAACGCATCTAAGAAAGCTTTTGTTCATCGTGTTGTCAGTAAATCAACAACAAAGTCGTCTTGCAATTGAAATAAGTTTATTTTTGTATCAGCGTCAACTAAATATAAACATTATCAAGTAGCATGATATATGTGTGCCATGCACTGCACATAGCTTCAAGAAGTTCATTTGGATATTTATTACTCATTTTTAAGTAGCTTTGGTTTTGTTTACAAGAGTGGGATGAATATCTACCGGTAACCTAGATTTGATTTTATTTATCGATCTTTTCGCTATTGCGACCAAATAGGTACCTAGCTACATAGTTGTTTCTGGTTGTAATTTGAATGTTCTAAACTAAACGCAACGGATTTACCCGTGATAGTCGCGGGGAGGGCCCCTCCCGCGCGAAAAATCGAATAATGTGCGCGTTCCGCTACCTAAATAGTAGAAAAATAATAATTGTAGTCTTTTATTATTTTAGTGTCATTTTCCACATAAAATAAGGTAATGTAACTTTTCTCATGAAAATGTAACTTTTTGAGATGTCTCATGTAACATTTGACTATCTGCCACTGGCAATACTGTGAGCCGTAAATATTGGTCGGTAAATCAATAACAAAACTATAAAATAATCAATATTTAACTACATGTGGAAAGATATTCCATCTTATTATTTTTGTTTTTGGGAACAACTTTTGCAATGTTTAAAGATAAAAGACGGCATTTTTACAAATTAAATAAGAAATGACTTGGGACGTGTAAGCAGTGGGACGCGTAGTTTCGTATGTATTGGTGGTTGCGTTCTTTTGTTCCGTACGTGCCATCTGTTTACTGAGGACCACAAGCTCTTAGAGTAAGGTTATTTTGAGATCGAGTAAGGGACAGATGTATGCTTGTGGTCACCCCCCTGTTTTATAATCTGAGACATATAACATCAATAATTTGTCAGAGGCTATTAAACAACACAAATAATTTTTGGGGTGGGTATGGTATCTACCTCCTAGCGGTCCATCCCGGGCAACGGCACCACAGGCTTGCCTGTGGTACTGCTGAACGATCCCACTTAAGTGGTGGTAGGCTCCGCAAGGGGCCGCCTGGCTCGCAACCATCATCCCACCGGAGTCCGGCGCCAAGCAGCTTGCTGTGTTCCGTCGGTGTGCTGGACTGCCAGTGCCTTTGGGGGAGAAGGAGGATGTCAGTTGCGCTGTTCAGAACGAGTCTTGGTCTCTGGGCAAAACTTGCCGGGTAGCTCATTGCGGAGCACGGTGGTGCCAGCCGTTGGATGACCGCAGTCAGTAGGGGGCCCAAGTAGCACGCCAGCCAAGTGCCAAAGGCTGCCCCGGCAACTCTGCTCCACTGTGCCAGCTGGCGACTGGATGGGAGGACCCGGTGGCCATATCCGGGGGGGTTCGAGCGTCCCCGCAGTCTCCAAATGAGTTCCCCATAGGTTGGTTTGATGGCGCTTAGCTCATATGTTTGGTAAAAAAAATATGAGCTAAGCGAAGAAAATAATTATGGTGAAACAACGGCTGCACTTCCTCCCACTAAAAGTGCACCTCACTAACATCGGGGGGTTACACTCTAATCTCGATCCGGTCCACCACCATCTAGAGACCGAGAAGCCGCACCTGTTTTTCCTAACGGAGACAACAACCCCGTCGGGCGTGGCGTACCTCAACTACCCGGGTTACTCTCTTGAACACAAGTTCAAGAAGTAAGCTGGGGTCTGTGTGTACGTCCGCGATGACATTTGTTGACGTCGTTTCCGTTGCTTTGAGAAATCGGGTTTTCTGCCATATGGCTACTTGTGGACACTGGCGTGGAGAAGTCTCTCTACATCGGCGTCTACCGATCGCACGCCGGTAACCAGGAGACGGCAGCACTCTTTAATTGCCTCGTGGAGTCGGCTGACGTAGCCCAGCAACGGTACCCAACAGCGAAGCCGATGCCGGCGTTTCTCAGGGGTCTGCTCTACCGCTGTGTTTTACTTACCCACACTCGTGGACGTTCAGAAATACTAATAGACTATAAAACCACAATTTTTACACTATTAATATTCAGTTTAGGAAAATAAAACAAACAAGCAACATAGACGCCATCACATTCCCGACAAAATTCTGGTATCGTGTTACCCAGAGTTCTTGTGTTGTGAAAATCAAGATGGGTATCCATTATGTTCGCGAACCTGTTGCGCTCCGCGTTCTTGTAACATTGCTCGCACCGCGGCGTGCGATCCAAGCTGTGTCGGTCTTTAGCAGTTGCATGATCGCGGAGCGCAAGAGGTTCGTGAACATAGTGGATATAACATTCACAACGGATCTTTGTGTCTTTGAATTGCCTGCCTGCGCAGTAGCTATTTTTGTGTCAATATTGAAAGTGAAGATAGCGTTGTATAACTTTCTTTTTCACTCGCTTACGTTTGTCTCATCATCCTATCTCGCTTACTCTATGCAATTAAACTGTTTCTTGCGCAATAGTTGACAGAGCCAACTTCAGAGACATTGTACCCACCGCTGTGAATATTATACCCATCTTCAGATACGCAGTCGCTCCAAGGAAAATAAACTGCATCTGGTTAGACTGGGAGCCGACCCCAACGTAGTTGTAACAAGGCTAGGTAGACAGATTGAATAAAACAACAGTATACAAGAATCTATCCAAGTTTATTTATTACTTATAACTTTGGTGTGTTTATTATATACAATAAATAAATGATAACTAAGAAAAATAGGTCTATCATACAAAACCACCTTAAACAATAACAAAATGTTGCAGTTCAAATAATACATACAACAATCTTCGTAACTAGAACAATTATGTATTGCATTCTTATTAAACTTTTCTAGAAGAATTTACTAAAGTATTAACAAATGCCTGTGCTATAAATTCTGAGTAAATAATGCAAGTAAATAATTGTTTTAACGTAAATAGTACTATTACAGCTTCTTTTTCCTACTCACAAACATTCATAGCGACCTAGAGAGGTCTTTTCTATAATTTAATATTCTACAATCATAAGCATTCAATACTTTTTAGTGTTGCTCAACTAGACACTACTAACTTTGCCCAAAGTATGCTTAGACTCAACATGGAGTGATTGGAATTATAATATCTTGGAATAATTTAGTAAACTTATCAATTATTAAAAAAATATTGTATAAAATTTCCTTATTTGGGCAGTGTTAATTTAGGGAACGATATTATTTATTCAAACCTTCAATTCCTCGTAGTAAATGCAATTCGGAGTGCACACCTGAGTCGACCCAATTCCTTGCAAGCAACAGTCGCAATTACAAGATAATATTCAACAAGGATACTATATTATTGTAATAACTATCGTAAAGAATTGTGCTGACTGTGCAAATAATGTAACTAACCATCCTAAGTTAATAATTTTATTTTAATTCTAAGATACTATACACGTAAGACAAGTGTTTGTGCTTAGTGATATACCGACAGCTATGTTACCAATACATATAAATAGTGAAAGGGTTAACAAAATTATTTTTTTTTGCAAACATAACTCCTAATACACCATGCAATTTACCGTCAGAATATCTGCTAATTCTGCTTAAAATTTTAAACTAAATCGAATAGTTACATCTGACGATACATTTTAGGGTGTATGACCCACTTTAGACCAGAACACACATACGGTAAATCAAGCTATTTAAGAGGAAATAGAGGCAGAGAGCGCCGACTGAATTTCCTTAGTAAAAAGTCGAGGTTTGGCTCTCGCCTATTTCCTCCTCCAATATTGGACCAATTTAAAAGATATTCCATCAATTTAAAGATTAAAAATATATACATGCCCCTGTTTTCCTTATTGATGTTATATTATGTTTAAAAGCACTGGAACCCTATAAAAATGCTCAAAATTGCGCTTTCAACAGAGGCTTAGTGTACAAATTTAACCAATATAAATTAAAAAGGAAATCATAGGGGCATAGTATTTATCTTACTTTGTCCAATATTGGAGGAGGAAATAGACGAGAGCCAAACCTCGTATTATGACTTTTTACTTAGGAAATTCAGTCTGCGTGCTCTGCCCATATTTCCTCTTAATCATCGTCAAACTGTTCGTACCAAAAGTAATTTTATTCAATGTTGCTCTATGATATCCCCAAGATTGAAACACGAATTTCAATCGATTATGTCGAGATCCTATTTACGTAGTAGAATTAAATCAACATACAAATTGATTTTGAGCGTAATCAGCGGCTTTAAATATAATTAAAAAATATAGTATTCAAGCGCCCGGTCTAGCCACAGCTCAACGAAACTGGGAGAATGATGTAAATACTTATAAACTTGTGTTACTTGTAAATAAACAGTACATGCTTAATCGTTATACTTACATTTGAGTTTATACATAGTGAAACATATTACATTTAGAGAATACAATCCCGACCGTTTTCTGGTCCCGAAAATCCCGGGACTGTTCTTGGCTAATCTCGGGATTTTCGGGTTTGCCACAAACAAGTCTAATTTGTATTGAGTAGTCCGTTGCACCTTGACAATATCCTTGCCTAGATTATATTAATAGCATTTATTACATAACGACAAAAAACAACCCTTAGATACTACTCCAACCAGCGTAGAACCTGAGCGAGCGTTTTCAGCTGCTGTTTATGTTGGCAGTAAACTACGAAAGCAGGCTTGGAAGTCAAACATTGGATGCTTTGATATTTCTGCGACCATATTTTCGAAATTCTAAATAGTCTTTTTGATTTCTTGCATATGTATATTTTTTTGCTTTTTATTTTTTATTATCTTATTATATTGTGATTTGTGTTGTGCAAAGAGCCAAAGACATTCAAAACATATTTTTTTAATTATTCTAGTTTTTTTCCATTTGAGCCCAATTATAGTCTAATCCCGGGATCCCGGTATTATGCTTCAAAAATCCCGTAATCCCGGTATTGAAAAACATGCTCGGGATAGTATTCTCTAATTACATTATACCTATAAATTCAATTTAAAATTATTATGTTAGTTAACATCAAGGCAGTGGTACATGCATAAATTCAACATTTTTAACACGATACTTAACATTTTTATAATAATTTTAGAAAAGGCATTGAAATTACTCATATTCGCTATTTACGCCTTTATCTTTATTTCAATAAGGCATATTTTCGTGACTTATACATTTCTGATTTCTTAATTAAAAGAAATGGAACTGTATTTAACGAGAAATGCAATAAAATATTCGCGACTCAGTCTTTTAAAAAATAATATACGACGCACGAATCATGTAGTGAGCGAAATAAGTAGTACTTAACGTTGTGAATAAATCTTTGGAACCGAATACCTACGCACACTGATCTCCCAGTTAAGGGATGTGCGTAACAATAAAATTTGTGCTAAGTATATAAAATTTACAATATCTATTAATACCATCCAACACTGGGACTAAACGTTTGATTATTTAATCGAAGTAACTTTTATCCTTTCCACCTAAGTATCAATTAAATTATGTAATAACAGTATAATCTCTCTAATCCGGCACTATTAAAAAATTGGAATGTTCGGTTTGCTGGATTATATAGAAAAAATCATAAGGAATAAAATAATGAATACATTAACTAAAGTGTGATTTTTAATTTCGTAGACAGCTTCCAATGTCCATATTTTTTTAAACGTTGCAAGTGCGGAGCCACAGATTACCTCCCAATAGATACCGCATGCGTAATGCGTACTGTTTTGTTTGATTCCGAGTTCACCAAATTTGGCGGAAGGCACGGGTTGCGCGGGGAGTGACAAGTGCGCCGTGATTGGCTATTCAAGTTCACGGTACATGTTGTAGTGACGGGTCATGCGCATTAAATGTCGATAAAATATCGATATTTGTCAAACAGAATGGTATTTTATGTAAAATTTCTTAACTGACGATTTTATAATTACTATAATAATGATAAAGAAAAACATCGATCGAGAAAAGATTTAGATTTTGGCCTAAAGTGATTTAATTTAATAGTAATCCTATGTAAACAGGACCAATCTGAGCTCTGGTTATGAGTAGAGCACAATTAGTTCAAAGTAAAAATAAACTAATTTGTTAATTTTTAAATAATCAATTTTAACAAAATTATTTTATTCTCCTATATACCTAATTTAACATCGATAATCGATACTTTTCGATAAGCGAAAAACGTATTGTTCTCAACATTTTTACTTCTGTGGGAAAAAGATAGCAATCTAATAATTCCATAAGAGTGAAAGGGACTTTCACAAAAGACATCAACGAGCGCTACTGTAAAGTGTGCAATTTTGATTTGTTAACCATTATAACTTGACCTTTCTTAGATTGGTCAATATTTATTACTTTGCCTACTGGTGGAATGTTATCCCATCTTTTTTTGAACTTGAAGGGCTGGTTGATTTTCCACACCATTTTACTGCACATTTCGTCATTTTTTTAAGGCAAACCGTTGATAACTATTTTTTAAACAGAATTAAAACTAGAAATCGCTTGCGTCCCTACAGCTCTAATGTCTGGTCGATACTAAAGAGATCATACCGTGTGCTGAGTTATATCAGCCTAAGTAGGCTGATGTGTGGTGCGCGTAAGTTGTCTTATATGCGGAATCTATTGGGAGGTAATCTGTGTGCGGAGCATAGTGTCGTAGGTAAGGCTCAGTCATAAATGATTCATCGAATCGATGTGTGACATGACTCATCAATTTAATTTGACTAATTAGTGTAAATAAATGTTTTACAAATACAATATTTTAATGTAACAGTATTCATATACATATTACATAAACTTTTATTGTGTTAAATATGAAATCAACAATAAAATAAATGTGGTCAATAAAATAAAGCCTGACTTAAATGAGTAGTAATAAGGGCCGCTAGTTTCTTAACAAATTTAATTTTTAAGTTAGTTTAAGTTTACGCCTAGTGCGGTTGACCTTACTATGTGATATTACTGACCTTTTTATAACAATTTATTTATTTGATATTGTATTTTTATTATTGATTATTCACAGAAAATTAGATGACATAATATTATTGATCTTTTTATCACATTTTTTTTTTAATATGTCTGACATTTTATTTTTATTATTGTTTTTTTATTATTCATATTTTATTATTGAAAATTAGATGATGCAATTGATCTTTTTATAATAATTTTATTATTATAATTTGTTTTTGCTTTTGTTTGATTGGTGTATAAATAATTATTTTAAATGAAATCTGGATTAATATTGTTTTGAATTTGCAATTTTTAACTTATTATTTGTTTATTTCTTTTTTATTATCTTGACATTTTTTTTAATATCTTTTTAAGAATTGTAATTGTTACTACTTGATGTTATTTTTTACAAAATTTCTACACAATTTATGTTGTTCTGAAATAAATTACTTATGACTTAATTTTTTTTTGGTGTGAAATATTGCATTTTCGATCTTCATCGATTTTCGATAAACTTTCGATCACTCAGGATTGTCAGGGTACGACACTATTTTTTTGTAACGATAAAGTGACAGCCCCCCAAATGTCAGTTTAGTCGAAATTAAAAATCTATTTATACACACTATTCTCATTTCAAAAAATCACGTGCTCGTGATAAGTTTTGAGGTTAGACTGCCAGACGACGACGCAGCGACTGGAGCACATAGGCGTAGAGGGGCGAGGGAGGCGTGGGCGGAGGGTGCCGGATTATTGGACGTGTCGGTCTATTGAAGTGCCGGATTAGCGAGATTATACTGTACTTACCTACCTAATATTTTAATACAACTTCAAAAGATAATCATAAAAATGAATAAGAATTCAGTTTACTGTGATACTTAGGTAATTACAAAGGATAATTGTTCATGTAAACAATAACAATTCATACTCTTGAATAAATTGCAAAATAGATAATATTGTGTGTGGTAACCAATCAATATGATCCAAGGCAGTTTTATATCGTAGAATAAGTGTAAATAATACTTCTTTTACGTTACACATTAGAGGTGTCTAAGCCTTCTTAAGATATTTTATAAAATCTAAATTACGAGTTGCGACTGACAGCTAAACAGCTGTACTTCTGTTGAGAAGAAGAGAGTCTAATGAAACCTTGCACGAATGTGGGAGTGTAGGGATAGCTTCTCTATATAAATTTCTTCTAAAACATTTGCTTTTAAAGCATGCTTACTATGAAAAAGAATAATATAATTTAGATATATTCCTTTCTTCATACATTACACATATTATGCCCGAAAATCACTCGTGAATTTTTTTGAGTAATAATAAAATACAGGTGATATTGAATCAATTTCGTTCACCTGTAGGAATCAAAAGTTAATAAAAATAATTGTAGACGACACGTAATATTCTCTCATCCAAATGACGCAGGGTGCAACCATATCCTATCGTGATATGAAATTCTATTTTTCTGGAGTTTAGCGACTGCCTATGGTATGTACCTATTAGTTATAGTTACCCTTATATTATAATGGAGACCTATATACTATTATAGCTTCGTTAAATGGTCCATGGTCATTCGATATTCGAATAATGTAGCGATGAGAGATAGGTGTTATACGAGTGGAATTTTGTAATGTCACCTGAAGGGAAAGTACTCTTAATACTGTAGATGGAAAATTTTACTCAAAGAAAACATTCCTTTATTTTTGAAAAGAATGAAAACTGCATTAAAAGATTTTCGAAAATTCGCTTGCCACACCCGGGACTTGAACCAACTAAAATCTTTAAAATTATACCCTGTACTTTTATTGCATCGATCATTAGGGTACCATTATAAGAATGAAATCTCTCTAACAAACTTGATAAATTTAATTAAAGCAAAACCATGAAATCTGGACTTATAAATTCAATGAGTCAAAGCACTTTTACTCAAAGATCCATCTGTATCCTATGTGAGCAAATAATAATTATCATTTAGATAAGATTGAATTACTATTTACAAAGATGATTGCAATTTGCACGTGTTTGAAATGCAGACTCCTTTCTTAGATGCGACATAACTGCGTGTATGAGGTAGTTTAAAAAGTCCAGATTTCACGGTTTTCCTTTCATTTAATTAATCAAGTTTGTTAGAGAGATTTCATCCTCATAATTGAGCCTAACGATCGATGCCATAAAAGTACAGGATGTAAAACATTTTTGTTTTTAAACAATTGTTTTTAAACATTTTAGTCGGTTCAATTCCCGGCAGGCTTATTACGTATCTTTTGCAAGAGCAAAACGATAGCGATCAAACGCTGTATGTTATAAAAGTCGGAATCACCTGCAGTGTAGGTATGGTAGGTCCTACACAACCGTTTGCTAATCGCTCGCTGTTTGTCAAATGAAATTATTTAAAAAAAAACCGCCAAAAACTCTAACACTTCTGTATGGAAGAGCAATTATTGCGCTAAAATCGCTATCGTTTTGCTCTTGCAAAAGATACGTAATAACCCTGCGGGTGTGGCAAACGAATTTTCGAAAATCTTTGAATGCAATTCTCTTTCTTTTCAGAAATAAAGGAATGTTTTCTTTGAGTAAAATTTTCTATCTACAGTATTAAGAGTACTTACCCTTCAGGTGATATTACAAAATTCCACGCTGTGTATATACTACAATGTAGAGGTATCGCTAAGGAGCAAATAAAAGGCGTGCCAACGAGGTATCCCCACAGATAATTATTGTCGCATCATTCCCCACAGCAACATGCAAGGCTCGAGTGCTGTCCTCACGCGGCCAACAGTGTTCTGATGTTCTTCGGCGTCGTTTGATGGTTTAAATGCTTCGTCGTATACCTAAGGGCGTTGAGGAGTGGTTCTGCTTTCGTAGGAGGTTGCTGTTGGAGGAACTTGACGCAGCCCTTGACGTCGACGGACGACGAGCGGCAGAAGGCACCGGACGGGTGGACCCAGTCGTACAGGATGATCAGGCCCACCATCACGCGTAGAACAAGAAGCGACGTCTCCTCGCGACTGAACTGGGCGACGAGTTTTCTGGAAAATAACGATATTAATATTAGATCAATCTATACTTATAATATTATAAAGCTGAAGAGTTTGTTTGAACGCTCATATCTCAGGAACTACTGGTTGGAATTGAAAAATTATTTTTGTGTTGGATAGTTCATTTATCGAGGAAGGTTATAGGCTATATAACACCACGCTACGACTAATAGGAGCGGAGCATAAATGAAAAATGTTGCAAAAACGGTTTTTTTTTTTCCGTTTTTGAGAGCTTCCGTTGCGTGCGCTGCATAAACGGTTTAACCCCCATTTTCCGAACACAAAATGTCAAGCACGCGTTATCTGCTGCGATTGGTTGAATGAATTTTCAACAGCCAATCACAGCAGATAACGCGTGCTTGGCAATTTGTCACATTAATTCTCCGATAATTTTGAGCTGGGAAACTGGAGGTATGTTACGCAATAATCATGTATGTAGGGTAGGTAGCCAGTTGACGGGAGCGAAGCCGCGTTAGACAGCTAGTCTATTAATAAAACTTCAGAGAAATTGGTGTAATTAATACTGTGACCTCGTCTCATTTAAATGATTTAGACTAAAAACACAGATTCCATATTCTGTCGCGTCCTAATTTTCGCGTCGAAATATTTTTATGTGCGCTTTGATATGGTTTCAAGTAAATAAATAAGTTCCGTACATGTTTCTTTTGGGTCGCGTGTGTTTTGTTTACAGTGAAGAATCAGAATTTACGACACAATAAAGCTACGTACGACTGGCGGGGCTTGGGGCTTGGATTTGGGTCGCCGCCCACGGCCCAGCGGATCCCGTATGCAGTGCGCAGACAGGTATGTTCACTAAACTGTACAAATGCTACTTGTACCTTTATTTGTTCACGACGGAAGTGCTGTCTGCTAATATTTGAATAAATGCGATTCGTGACAGACGTGTTTTTACCCGACTGCCGAAGGAGGATAATGTGTTTATCAGTATATGCATGTATGTATGTTTGTTCCTATGTGGCGTTCCAGAGACCAAACGCGTTGGCCGATTTTGATGATTCGTAAGTCAATTGATTCGTCTTAACCCTGCGAGTGTCACTGGCTACATTAAAATTGAAAAATAGAAAAGTGGCGGCTTTTGGGCGCCATATTGTGGGGGCCCATTTTTTTTTTCTTCCATTCCCATAGTGTGGGTATCAAAATAAAGGGTTTTAAGAGGCAATTTCAAAAACATATAACACAAATGTTTATATGTACCTAATTCGAAAAATAATTAACTAAAAAGTGTTAAAAAAAAAAGCGAACTAAAATGACATAAACAAGAAAAAAACATGCTGTGCATTCGGAGGATACATCTGGTTTTGGTCAGCCAGCTCGCGAATATGTATACTCCGACTGCACAGCATGATTTTTAAATATTTTTCAATTTTAATGTAGCCTGTGACACTCGCAGAGTTAAGACAAATCGATTAACGAACAATTTAATGGTCTGCAATTTACGATCTAATAACCGAAACAATATATACAATATTCAATTTTGTATCCCAGTCTTGGAATTTAATCGGGCCGTGAGTCAGGCAGTTCTAAATATTAACACATAAATCAAGATAATTTATCTTGTTGAATATTCAGTTGCTGGGCGAAATGTATTAACGGTTGTCTAGTTAAAGTTACTTCTGGGCAGTTCTGGGTATAGTTCTCGTCAAACTTCTCGTCCGCCCTGAATTTGGCTACAATGGCTGCGCAGTAGTAAATCTCATAAAAAAACCCGAATGCTTTAAAAGCGAACTAAACAGACATAAACAAGAAGAAAATCATGCTGTGCAGTCCCTCCATACATGTTCGCGAGCTAGCTGAACAAAACCAGATGTATCCTCCGACTGCACAGCATAATTTTTTTTTTGTTTATGTCATTTTAGTTCGCTTTTAAAGCAGTCGGGTTTTTTGAATTAACTTTTTTTATTTACAACTTTTAAGATATATTTTTTTAGAATTAGGTACATTTAGACATATAAGTGTTATATATTTTTGAAATCACCACACTCTCTCTGTGACACTCACAGGGTTAAGACGAATCGATTGACGTAAGAATCATCAAAATCGGCCAACGCGTTTGGTCTCTAGAAACAAGAACGCCACATAGGAAAAAACATACATACATACCACATACATACCTCCTTCAGCAGTCGGGTAAAAAACAGCACCGCGCCGCGGCTTGCGCATCGTAAAGCCAACTTCAGGGCGGTCAAGAAGATTGGCGAAAGGTTTTAATCATCGCAGTCCTCTGAAATCTAAGCACTGGCGCTATCGAGCGATATCGCTGTGATATCGCCTCCAGTCAAACCGAATGCCTTACAGCATAAAATATGTACATACATTATCACTCAAATTTGTCAGCCAAGAAGAATATCGCGAAGAAATATATTGTTTTACTTTATAAAAAAATATTATGACTTTGGTAAAAGTAGACAGTGTGATAGTGCATACGAATAGCACGGGATCGGTCAATGTGGCGACGCCTGGTGGAGGCATATGTCCAGCAGTGGACGTCTTTCGACTGAAGTGACAATGATGATGGTAAAAGTAGAATTATTCAATCGCAAGCTAGACTGCATTCATTCAAATTCAAGTAATTCGATAAACCCACTGGAAAAGCAACTGCCTTCCTAAGATGTTTAGGAAAACGCGTAATCACCATGAAACTATCAATGCCTTTAATAAAGCACTAGCTGACCCCCGCGACTTCGCTCCCGTCAAATGGCTACCCTACCCTACCTAACCTGCCTACACTGCTTACCTACCCAACCTACCTACCTAATAATTTTTATGTATCATCAATAGTTTTCTCAGCGCACGCCAAAGAATGAATTTTATAGGCGACATTTTGCTACCTTGGGTTTACATTATTGCAATTTTCATAAGGATCTTTATTTTTTTTTAAATATATTATAGCATATGACACTTAGGAATAATGTAGCTTTCTAATGGTGAAAGTATTTTTAAAATCGGTTCAGTAAATCCAGAGATTACCCCTTACAACTTCACAAACTCACAAAATTTACCTCTTTATAATATTAGTATAGATCCACACCCTAAGTAGAAGACCAAGATTCTATATATTACGAATCTCAAGAAAAGTAGTGGAAGTTAGGGGACGCAAAGAAGACCCTAAGTGAATAATTACATCCATAATTATAATAATAAGGTCAGAATTCAAGCACCAATCAACTTCATGCCATGCTATATTTGAAGTATCGGTGACAAATCGTACACTGCAAAAAGCGTCGACGATCATTAATTTTAATTCTCGTCACGTTTTCATTGTCACTTTCAACGAAGGAACTGCTAATTCTTGTCTTACGGCATAGCGAATCATTCCTATAAGTATTTTTGTACCAATTAAAATTAACGCCAATCAAGAATGTATTTTGTAATTGTTACTGCGTTTGTTGTTTAGATGTGTCATTATGTGGTCTTTGTTTAGAAAGAAATGACGCCTCTATTCCAAAAGAGGAAATATTTGTATAATTAGAATAAACTTGAAAACTACTGGACCGATTTTAAAAATTCTTTCACCGTTGGGAAGCTACATTATCCCCGGGCTAATTTTTATCCCTGTATTCCCACGGGAACGGGAACTACGCGGGTGAAACCGCGAGGCGTCCGCTAGTAGGTTATATTTTTAGTTTCCTCCCCGATGATTCAACAGTGTTGCCGCTTTGACCGTTGTTTTGTTGTAGATATGCAATCGTATCATATTAGGCATAGGTACTGCATATTATCATTCAAAGATTTCAGTTACCGGCTTCATTTTGAAAACATCCGCATTCATTCATTTCTATAACTAGATTTGTAATAAATGACGAGTGAAGAACAAAAGACTTTTATTCAGCCGCCAATGAAAGGTGGTAGGTATGAAGTATTTATATTTATTATTCCAGTAGGTACTACAGCTGTCAATTACGTTGGTAATATCGGAGCAATATCAAGCTTAGAGCACGGAAACGGTCACTTGGGTCCAATCGATGCGAGGTAGAGGACGAAATTAAGCGGACAACCGGAGCGAACGCAGCATGGTATTGATAAGGAAGTGCAAGGGAGGAAACTGTTATCTGTGGTTTAATTAAACATGTACATTTTCCCGTCGAAATGAGTTAAAAGTTAAAAACAAAAACGGTTAATAACAAAACTATACGTAAAAATACCTCAAATGCTACCACAGATGGAATAACCTCTACGAATGTTTAGTCTGAAGTGTTAGAACTATGTAAACAAGAGACTCCGTAACCTAAACAAGACAAAAAAAGTCCGTGGTGTTAGGAAACAGTAACAAAGGAGAATAAAAGGCGTAGGAGGTCGTTATGGACAAACCGCACTCGCCAGAGACCCCAGAAAGTAAAACATGACATACAATGGCGCCTCGTTTTATAATGATGTAACAACATTATTATGGCTACGGCCACAACCTACACGGCATGTGCAATTAATCCAATGATACGGCATATGATAAACAAGACACATGTTTTAGTTATCAAGCCACATGTGGTAAATGACTGCCGCGGCCCGCAATAGATTTATTGTCTAACAAATTTTGGAGCACTTCCCAGATAACTTGCAAGAAAATCTTCGTAAGTGAAAAGCAATTTAGGGAATTGCTTTTACGTGGAACTTGCAAGCGCATTTCCGATTTCCACCCTAAATAGACGAGGGGAACGCAACTAAATTAGTTCCTCGGTAGTATCTGTCCAATCAGTCGCTCTCGGGGGAGATAAGATAATTGCAGTTTTTATAAACAATGCAGCCGTTTATCAAACTCAAAGAGTATTGGATATCTCAATTTATTAGGGTGTACCTAATTTGAAAGCTAAACAGAAGCTTTGAAATACAAGACTGTTAATGTAATTATAACAGAAACTTTTCAGCTGAGTTTAGACTCGCAAATTGTCGAGAGTGAGTTCGAGAGTTGGTGCTAATAAGTACCGTGATAAGTTCTGAATCGAGTGCTGAAAACAATAATGTGGATGGCGCTTCAGAGATTTAGATAGGAAACGTGTGAGGCGAGGCGATGGTACAAACACACTCGAAGGCACGTGTTTTTACAAGTGACAGCTGATTGATCTTTGTATATGTTCTCATGTTCTGCCGGTGGCTCCAGTGTATCGATGTCGTGGCTCGATCTTGACACACGATCCTCTGTGTAATGAATACGCTTCTATTGTTGCAAGGATAACTCGGACAGAACCGACCGACTCACTGCGGTGACGTTATTCGCTCCTATTGTTTACATTACCCACCTGTCAACGGCTACTGCATATTCAAAACAATGACCCATTTTTACCCGTCTGCCGAAGGAGGGTAATGTGTTTCTCAGACTATGTATGTTTGTATGTGTTCCAGAGCTCAAACGCGTTGGCCGATTTTGATGATTCGTACGTCAATCGATTCGTCTTAACCCTGCAAGAGTCACTGGCCACATTCAAATTGAAAAATAGAAAAATGGCGGCTTTTAGGCGCCATATTCTGAGGGCCCAATTTTTTTTTCTTCCTATCCCATTGTGTGGAGTATCAAAATAAAGGGTTTTAATAGGCAATTTAAAAAATATATAATATATATGTTTAAATGTACCTAATTCGAAAAAAAAAATAACTAAAAAGTGTCAAAAATCCCGACTGCTTAAAAATCGAACTAAAAAGACGTAAACAAGAAAAGAAAAAAAATTGTGCAGTCGGAGAATACATCTGGTTTTGGTTAGCCAGCTCGCGAATATGGATATCCCGACTGCACAGCATGATGTTTTTCTTGTTTACGTCTTTTTAGTTCGCTTTTTAAGCAGTCGGGATTTTTGACTTTTTGAATTAATATTTCAATAAGTAGACGTGGAAATAAATAGAAGTGTGGAATGAGGTTGCGACGTAGACATTATAAATCTTGTTGTTTGAAATAACTATCGAAAGGACGTTAGAAGTTCTTCCAATCGATTAATCACTTCACAGCTGTTGCCCCAGCGAAAGAAACTCAGACAGACATCACAAAATAAGTTAGGACTTCTTTGTTCAACTTTGATCTACTGAACTAACTTCGATAGAGTTTGAACCTATCGCAGATACACAGCGGTTGACGTTAATAGATTTTCGAAGTTAAAAGCGGTTTTGCAGGTGCACCCTATTCCGTAGGAGCAAGGGTCTGGTTTGAAAATCAGATTCGTACGTGTAACCTGAGATTCGCTCTGGCTAGGTAAGTTGGTCTAGTTTGGAAACGGCTGGAACGAGAGCAGTATTACGGACGCTTTTGATGATCACAGCGCGAATGTATTGTCCTGGATACTGGTTTTGTGTAAACACGCTGTAGCGCTGAAGTCTTGTTGACACAATTTCTTGTTCCACTACTTTGATGGCTTCGGAAGCTTCCATATTTATGGGCGATTTTATTGAGGAATTGACACAAGAGTTTACTTTTAGTTTTACGGGGGAAAAGGTGCTACCGTGACGAAAATGATTTTTTATAGAATCAGCCGTTCGATATTGAAAAACTTTCGAGAGTTTGATAATTCATCCGCTTGGTTCCCGGCGAGAGTAGGTCACGTTTACTTTGAGTGGATGAAATGATAACTGAGGTCTAATGTCTGAGTAAAAAAGTGCTAACTGCTACCGTGCCGAAAATTATTTTTATAGAATCCGCCGTTCGATATTGAAAAACTTTCGAGAGTTTGATAATTCATCCGCGTGGTTCCCGGCTAGAGTAGGTCACGTTTACTTTGAGTGGATGAAAGGTCTACGTCTGAGTAAAAAGGTGCTAACTGCTACCGTGCGTAAAATGATTTTTTATAGAATCAGCCGTTCGATATTGAAAAACTTTCGAGAGTTTAAAAATTCATCCGCGTGGTTCCCGGCGAGAGTAGGTCACGTTTACTTTGAGTGGATGAAATGATAACTGAGGTCTGTGTCTGAGTAAAAAGGTGCTAACTGCTACCGTGCCGAAAATTATTTTTATAGAATCAGCCGTTCGATATTGAAAAACTTTCGAGAGTTTGAAAATTCATCCGCGTGGTTCCCGGCGAGAGTAGGTCACGTTTACTTTGAGTGGATGAAATGATAACTGAGGTCTATGTCTGAGTAAAAAGGTGCTACCGTGCCGAAAATGATTTTTATAGAATCAGCCGTTCGATATTGAAAAACTTTCGAGAGTTTGAAAATTCATCCGCGTGGTTCCCGGCTAGAGTAGGTCACGTTTACTTTGAGTGGATAAAATGATAACCGAGTTCTAATGTCTGAGTTAAAACATGCATGCATGTCGTATCATTAGTAACAAGCGTGATTCTGATAACACCATTATTGAGATCACTTTTCCTTTGCATTTATATAAGTATGTTTTCCTTTAACTAGTTATTTGCGGACGGCAATTGATGAAAAACTTTTGGAGATGTTATAAAATGCTTTTTGCTCTTCTATCTTTATTCTTTCTTTTTAACCGACTTACCAAAAAGGTTCTGTGTTCGGCATTGTTTTTTTAAATGTATTGTACCGATATCTCCGTCAATTGTGGACCGGTTTTGAAAATTATTTTTTTGTTTGAAAGTGTATGTTCCGAAATTGGTCCCATTTTAATTTGGTGAAGATCTGTTGAAGAACTTTGGAGATATACTAAACACACTATACTACTAAACTCTGGAACGTGCTTCCCCTTGACATAAAAAAAGCTGAGAGTAAATTTTCTTTTAAGCGTAGAATCCGGAATTATTACTTGTCCTCTCTCACATAGCTCGGTCTTCGTCATAGTTATTATATTTAAATTTCTGTTTCATTTAGAATAAATAATGATATAGTATTTATTATAATATTTATTAGTCTATTGTTTTAGTAATTATTTATGTATTTTATTAGTTAGATTGTAATATCTGATTTTAATTTTTGTTCATTTTATTTTATTTTTGTACTCCTACCACTGTTGTGTCCTTTTTAACCCAAAGGTTGACTGGTAGAGAATGCCTTGCTGCATTAAGTCCGCCTATGTATCACCATTGTACATGAAGTTTAAATAAATAAATATACAACATAACTCTACGCTCTAAAGGGGTACGCAGATGTGTACAGTTCAGCTTGGTACACTCTCATTTCACCGGTTATGTTCATTTTCATGATATTCGGGTAATCTATTCTGGCATTAAAGGTACCTTATTAAAGAACTTGCCTATTAGGTACAACTAAAAAGTGATAAATAAAAAATTATAATTCAAATAAATACTACCGACTTCCAAATAGAAACACTATAAAGTGAAAAAGTCCATAAAGAAAAATATTGGTAACAAACTACCAACCAAAGACACCGACTTCCAAAAAAAAAAGAAATTTTTCACTTTGTAGTGTTTTTATTTGGAAAGTCGGTAATATTTTTTTGAAAAACGTTTTTTTATGTTTTCGTTTCGGTGTGGTGTTCTGGAGTGCTACTAGATGGCGCACAGCAAATCTGAACTTACTTTTTTTGTATGAATTCGATATTCTTCTCCCTAGAGTATATATACAGGTAAGTAGGGTAGATACAGGTAGGTAGGTAGGTAAGTAGGGTAGGATAGGCAGTTAACGGGAGCGAAGCCGCGGGCACACCTAGTAAATATATAAAAGTACAAAAAAACACTTACGGGTTCTCTAACATTCTGAGGCAAACTTTAGCCATGGTGCTGAGCGTTTCCGTCGTATTCTCCAAGTCTTGCTGGTTATCATTGACGAACTGGCTGGTGGCCTCCGACAGGACCTTGAGCATCGGCGTGGCTTGTGCGTAGAAGAGGGACATTCTGTTGGCGACTTCTGCCGTTATGTGGGGTTCCTCTCCCGGCGGAAGTTCTGCATTGATCAGCCCCCCTCTCGATACGCTTCGTCTGTAGTAACTAAAATCGTTTTGTATCGCTGGTGTTTTCATCTGCAAAAAAAAGAAGGAAAATATTAACATTAATCAGATTCCAGATTGAAGATTCAGATATTTTTTTCTGAGATTTCAGATTTTTCAATTTGTCAGTCCGATGCAATATTAACATTAATCAGATTCCAGATTCAAGATTCAGAGATTTCAGAGATATTTTTCTGACATTTCAGATTGTTTAATTTGTCAGTCCGATGCAATATTAACATTAATCAGATTCAAGATTCATAGATTTCAGAGATTTTTTTCTGAGATTTCAGATTTTCAATTTGTCAGTCCGATGCAATATTAACATTAATCAGATTCCAGATTCAAGATTCAGAGATTTCAGAGATATTTTTCTGATATTTCAGATTGTTTAATTTGTCAGTCCGATGCAATATTAACATTAATCAGATTCAAGATTCAGAGATTTCAGAGATTTTTTTTCTGAGATCTCAGATTTTTCAATTTGTCAGTCCGATGCAATAATTATTAACATTGATCAGATTACATATTCAGAGATTTCAGTTTTTTTTCTGAGATTTCAGATTTTTCAATTTGTCAGTCCGATGCAATATTAACATTAATCAAGATTCAGAGATTTGTGATTTTTTACTGAGATTTCAGATTTTTCAATTTGTCTGTCCGATGCAATATGCTGGCCCGCAGATTTGCGCGATGTACGAGGGAAGTGAAAATTACACTCTTCAAGGCGTATTGCCAGACCTTCTACACGGTCAGCCTGTGGGTTAGACATGCGCAGAGGGCTTACAACGTTCTCCGGGTCCAGTATAATAACGCTTTCCGGATACTGTTGGGGCTCCCACGTTTCGGTAGTGCTTAAGGGATGTTTGCAGAAACAAAAACTGATAGTTTTCAGGCGGTAATGCGGAAGAGGACAGCATCCCTGATGCACAGGATGCGGGGGAGCTTAAACTGTATCCTAAAGGTCATTGCGGATAAACCGGACTGCGCTTTCCTAGGCTACTGGACCCACTTGCACAGCGGCGGCTCCAGTACAACGGGAAATAGTTATATGAACTAATTGGATTATTTGTTAATTTATTTGTTATTTATTTATTTTATTGTGTGTATGGATTATTGTTTTTACCCGACTGCCGAAGGAGGGTAATGTAAACACATTACCCTCCTTCCAGTCTATGTATGTATGTTTGTTATGCGTAGGCCGATTTTGATGATTCTTACGCCAATCGATTCCTCTTAACCCTGCGAGTGTCACTGGCTATATTAAAATTGGAAGATTAAAAAAAATACGGATTTTGGACGCCATATTGTGGGTCACAAAATTTATTTTCCTTTCAAACTCATCGCTACCCATAATAAATGGTTTCCAAGAGGTGATTTCAAAAATATATAACACTTGTTCGAAAATATATAACACAGTCGGAGGACACATCTGGTTTTGGTCAGCCAGCTCGCGAACATGAATCCTCCGACTGCACAGCATGATTTTCTTCTTCTTTACGACTTTTAGCTATAAGGCCGCCCATTGTGTAACCCAGTTTAATGTTTTCTTCATCTATACTTTCTGTAACTTATATGGTGTACATAATAAAGAGTATTCTATTCTATTTTTAGTTCGCTTTTTAAGCAGTCGGGTTTTCACTAACATAGTCTTAAGTGTATTACTAACAAATTATGAATCATGGTCCGAAATAATGATTGAATTGAATTAATCAGGGACTCCTAATTAGCTCACTCAAAATCACATAAGATTTTGAACGCATCCAGTTCATTTTGGTTGGACTACGCTTTGGGGTTGTATCCCATAGTGCATAATTTAACAACGAAACTGTGTCAAGCGGACCATGCATGCTAGCAGGACCTCTCATAAATATATTAATAAGACCTCCCAGAGCTTTGCAACTGTACCCCGTAATATTATGGCCTTTATAGGAGTCGATGGGGACACCCGTATTTAACAATAAAAATTTCTACTGCTAACATAATGATGATTGAACTCGGCATGTGCCAGATAATAAAGTACTTTTTGTGCACAATGGGCACGCGAAATAATACTTTCTAGACATGAAGGTCGGAGATGAATTAGTATTGCCGCCCATTCAACTTGGGGCACTCAATCAACCGCGCTACAACTAGGCCATGCAATTATCCAGCCCATTTTGTTATCCGGATATTTCGAATACTACCAAAATACTATCCGGATAATAAGTTAAATACAATTAATTCATGTCTCCAATCAACATTTTTATTTTAAAAATTTCTTCAAACAATTAAGTAATTATACTTATTTCACAAATTAATCATAAACTTATTTTATTTTTTGTCATTTATGATCTTGACTAAGATTAATGTTCTCTGTACCCCGCTATCAAACAGTGCCATTTGCACTCGGCAAATCGTTTCTAAATCTTCATTGTGAGCTGGTACTGCAGTTGCAGTGGATGTCGATGGTGTATTTGACAAGGTCCTTTCGATCTCTTTACTTATTTGCTCTGTAAAAGTTAGTGATATTTCAGTTGCTTTTTTTGCAGCTGGTAAAATAAATTCTACGTCTTCATAATCATCGATTTCTACAACCAACGTGCTCGCGGGCTCTGGGTGAAAATACTTTTTACTTATTTTTATAATGAATCTAGTAATTGTGTTATTTTATGGTTTTTCGAATATGTCACATGACCATTCTGCGTAATAAACTGCAGGATTGTGTAAATACTTTTACTATACGTAAAATGTGATATTTTGCTTATTCTAATATAATAAAAATTAAAAAAGTAACATGCAATAACACAACAAGTAACTATCAGTATTATCCGAATAGTAAAACTAATTATATTCGAATAAATTGGACATCCGGAATCCGGATAGCATGACCTAGCTACAACTCGAACCTAGTAATTTTACGCTTCCAAAATGTTCATTTTATTTTTAGTAGACCACACGCGAAGGAGATGCGTGCGCTCGCGATTTATTCGTCGCAAGATTATCTTTTAACGATACATTGTTCGACAGTATTTGTATTGCAAGTCTATTTGAAATCTTTATGGCTTGAGGTGCGGTTATGCTAATCTATACTAATATTATAAAGCTGAAGAGTTTGTTTGAACGCGCTAATCTCAGGAACTACTGGTTGGAATTGAAAAATTATTTTTGGGTTGGATCGTCCATTTATCGAGGAAGGTTATAGGCTTTATAACATCACGCTACGACCAATAGGAGCGGAGCATAAAAGAAAAATGTTGCAAAAACGGGAATAATTATTCCTTTTTGAGAACTTCTGTTGCGTGCGCTGATTACGCAACAATCATGTATATTAGGGTAGGTAGGGTAAATGGGTAGGTAGGTAGCCAGTTGACGGGAGCGAAGCCACGTGGGACAGCTAGTAAAGTATATGTTCGAATGGATGTAGCTTCCTTGCCTTTAAGAAAATGTAGAAGTCAATACAATCCTGAGATCGGATGTACGAGTATTTTGCCACAGTACTTTGAATCTAACTCATATTATAAATCCGAAAGTTTGGATGGATGGAGGGATGTATGTTTGATACTCCATCACGCCAGAAAGTCTGAACGTCAGGCTTATTACGTATCTTTTGCAAGAGCAAAACGATAGCGATTTTTGCGCAATAATTGCTCTTCAATACAGAAGTTTTAGAGTTATTGCCGGTATATTTTTTAAATAAGTGCATTTGACAAACAGTGAGCGATTCGCAAACGAATGTGTGTCCTACACTCCCTACCGTTCATAAACTGCAGGTAATTCCGACTTTTATGACATAAAGCGTTTGATCGCTATAGTTTTGCTCTTGCAAAAGATACGTAATAAGCCTGCCGATCTGGATGAAATTTGGCACAGAGATAGATTACAGTCTGGAATAGCACATAGTCTTTTTATACCGGTATAATGTTCCATTGGGATAAGAAGACACTTTTCACGCGGGCGAAGCCGCTGGCGGAAGCTAGATATCCAAACTTTTAAGCAAAAATTGCGGTGAGCATATCGTTATAATAAATTCATGACCAAGTTTAAGTTAAACCGCTTTAGAAGAATTTTGCCCGCTTAAAAGAAGCTCATTATTTTTCAAATATTCATGGCCTTTCCCTTATCGGTATCCTATTAGGAAATTTACGTTACAAGGCCAAGTCATGTTTCGTGAATCAATGAAAAAAACCGGCCAAGTGCGAGTCGGACTCGCGCACGAAGGGTCCCGTACTTGGTAAATTGCGGTTTACGATTTATGACGTATTAAAAAAAAAACTACGATCTCGTTCAAACCAATTTTCGGTGGATGTTTACATGGTAATGTAAATCATATATTTTCTTAGTTTTATCATTCTCTTATTTTAGAAATTACATGGACACACACACATTTTACCACTTTGGAAGTGTCTCTCACGCAAACTATTCAGTTTAGAAAAAAATGATATTAGAAACCTCAATTTCATTTTTGAAGACCTATCCATAGATACCCCACAAGAATTTTGTGAGTTTCAGTTTTAAGTATGGGGAACCCACAAAATTTATTGTATTTTTTTCTATTTTTGTGTGAAAATCTTTATGCGGTTCACAGAATACATCTACTTACCAAGTTTCAACAGCATAGTTCTTAAAGTTTCGGAAAAAAGTGGCTGTGGCATACGGACGGACAGACATGACGAATCAATATGGGTTCCGTTATTTGCCATTTGGCTACGGAACCCTAAAAAGGGTATGAATAATCATTATTCATAGAAACTACCTATGGTTGTCTAATCATACCTTTCTAGGAAATGATCGAACTATGGCGAGTAGGTTTCTAAGTATTTCAACTCGCTACGGTCGATATGCTTACCAAACACAATTAAGCATGGCTCATCATTGTTTCTATATCCGTTAATACAAGGCTACCTCGTAATCCAATTAACTGGCAGTATTAAACCTACCAGATTAACCCACTCTTTATACATTTTTGCACAGTAATTACAAAATAAGGCGTTGGATACCAAAACAAAATTAAATTGTATAAAACCCTTTTAATACAGGGTTTACTAGTGTGAGCATTTCATTATTAAATATTTATTACCCGACTGCCGAAGGAGGGTAATGTGTTTATCAGTCTATGTATGTATGTATGTATGTTCCTATGTGGCGTTCCAGAGACCAAACGCGTTGGCCGATTTTGATGATTCGTATGTGAATCGATTCGTCTTAACCCTGCGAGTGGCACTGGCTACATTAAAATTGAAAAAATGGCGGTTTTTGGGCGCCATATTGTGGGGGCCCAATATATTTTTTTCTTACAATCCTTTCGTGTGGGGTATGAAAATAAAGGGTTTTAAGAGGCGATTTCAAAAATATAAAACATTTCGAAATGATAAAATAAAAATAAAAAAAGTGTACAATAAAAAATAAAAAAACAAAAATCCCGACTGCTTAAAAAGCGAACTAAAAAGAAGTAAACAAGAAAAAAATCCTGCTGTGCAGTCGGAGAATACATATTCGCGAGCTGGCTGACCAAAACCAGATGTATCCTCCGACTGCACAGCATGATTTTATTCTTGTTTACGTCTTTTTAGTTCGCTTTTTAAGCAGTCGGGCTTTTTGATTTTTTGAATTATTATTCTTTTATTTCCTTTGTTTCGTACAAGCTGGCAATATAATAATACTAATAATATGCCTTCTTGCCCCACTCTCCTTGGCGCAAACCTTTAATATTAGATACTAATGACAGCAGTGAGGTATGGCAGAGCAAGGAGCTTCACGTAGGCTTCTACCGGGCCCTACATGGGCCCGATGTAGATCTTTTAGCGTCCGTGGCCTGGCTGCGATTTGGTGACCTTTTCAGGGAAACCGAAGGTTTCTCTTTGCGTTTATGGACGAGATTATGATACAACTACCGGAAATACATTGTGAAGGCACGGTTGGTATCTGTCGGGCATGTCACCGGCCGGGTGAATCCATCCGTCACATTATCTCCGGTTGTTCTAGTCTAGCTAACGGAGGCTATTCCATCAGCAACTTGCTCTTAAATACAATTTTGTGGAATCGGAAGTGCCATAAGTATGTGGCGGAAGCAATTCTCGAAAATCGCAATGTGACGTTGTATTGGGATCGGTCTATCATCACTGACAGGACTATTGTTAAGCCTGACATAGTGGTGATAGACCGACTAGAGATTGTTGATATAGCGGTCCCCCATGACGAGAACCTCGTGAAGGCTGAGAGAGATAAGAAAAGTAAGTATCTTGATCTGGCTCGCGAGGTTGAGGACTTTTGGGATGTGAATAAGCAGCCAAGAGCCTCGACGAACATCTGAGGAGGCTCTCGTTGGGCAGCTGGATCAAGGGCTTGATCCAGAAAGCGGTACTCCTGGACACGGCGCGTATAGTCAGTCAGGAGGTTCCTCTCTCAGGAGCCCTGACCACATATTAATAAATACAAGAAATAATTATATAATATTTATTAGCAGAAAAAAAGTAAAATATTCAAGAAGCTAAATGGTCCTATGGCCCATTTGACAAAAAAATAAATTGTCGGTAAAAAGGTCTATACACATATCAGGGCCGTGCCCCGTCGAGGGGCTCAAAAAATATCGGTGTATACATTTTATATGAACTCGTTCACACACGTCCGTGCACGGGCCAGTGACGAAGCTTCAATGATTGGGCCCGGCCCTGATATGTGTGGATGGAACTTTACAAATATTTTTATTAAGTATCACCATCTCACCTGATGGTATACGGTTTCTAAATCGTATCGACCATTGAATTTCTTCGTGTAAACCACTTCGCCTCCTTCTAATGACATAGGAGGCCCGTGGAAACTAATTAAAAGTACAACAAACGATGTGAATATGTTTGAAAACATTGTATAATATTTATGCCACTATCCATTGAAAGGCTATGTTTTACATTTCTCTTCCATTGGTCATCTTTGTAATATTTATCGATTTGCTATTACATACTCAAACAAAACCATGAACATCGTTACTGGCAGCAAGAACATACCTACGATCAATGACGTTATATATTTATACTGAGACAGATACGTTTTACCGACGTCTGCGCGGCAATACAAACACAAGCTGACCAGCTTGAGTGATCTCAGTCCGTCCTGCGTCTGGCCGCGACACGGACGTATGTTTGAAGAGTTCGTTTAACTCTTTCTGACAACGGGGTACCATTTATATCTCTGTGATCTTTAACCTACTCAGTGATAGAAATAAAGGTCCAAGTTCCATAGGTCCTATGTAGGTAGCTAAAGTAAAATATCGTCATGTTTTTATTTCTATATATAACAAGTATGACATCTCTATTCGTAAATCTCATTGCCTACGATTGAGTCGGTAAGCACCTTACTAGTTATGGGTCAACCCATGACCGTATTCAAAATTGACAGTTAAGAGCGATACGTATCTGAAAATGTAGTCGGTGTTCCAAACAATAAAAAAATATAGCTATCTGAACTAAAAAAAAAAACATTATAATTCATTTATAACTCTTACAATTAGTAATTGATTGGTCATCAGACCAATCACATGTCTTTGAAAAGTCAATGAACTGAAAATAATTTTAAACTTTTCCACTTAAAGTTAACAATGTAAGATAATGTATGTATGTTTTGTCGTATTATTTATTAGGTTAAAAGTACTACAAAAGAATTGTCTGCAATATATTCTAATGTATTTTTTTTACAATTTTAAATTCAATTAAATAGCAAAAAAATGAGAGAAATGGACAGAATGGGGGGCGACATTTGCGTCAGAGTAAGACAATACCTACAGGCTAACAAAACACAAATAAAAAATGTTATTAAAACAATCAAAAAACCCGACTGCTTAGAAAGCGAACTAAAAAGACGTAAACAAGAAGAAAATCATGCTATGCAGTCGGAGGATACATATTCGCGAGCTGGCTGACCAAGACCAGGTGTATCCTCCCACTGCACAGCATGATTTTCTTCTTGTTTACGTCTTTTAAATTCACTTTCTAAACAGTCGGGTTTTTTGATTGTCTTAATAACATTTTTTCGAATCGATTGACGAAAGTATCATCAAATCGGCCAAGCGTTTGGTCTCTGGAACGCCACATAGGGACAAACATACATACATACTTACATACATACATACATAGACTGATAAACACATTACCCTCCTTCGGCAGTCGGGTAAAAAATACAATTACTTTCGCTTTTTTTTTTCGGCTACCCAACACTATTTGTCGTAGCTTGGCAACATTACTTAGAACTGTCAAGTTACCGAACACGATTACGGGTCGAACGCTAGCTACCGATCGATCAGCGTTCCAAATGCGATAGCTAAGCCTAAGAATATTAATTATGCACAAGACTTACGTAAAGACGGCCGAAGAAGGGCGATGGCCTAAGAAAGGGTTAAAGTGTTTGAACAGTACTGACACGACTCCACGACTCAATTTAACTTGAATAACGAAAATTGCGGCCCTAATAAAATATCAATCATGAATTACCTCGAAGAAGATTAAGGAGGATTTTTCTTTCTTGTCAAAACTCGATTACTAGAAGGTAACTAGAAGTTGTCGATGGAAGCAAAAAAAAAAAAAAATCAGCATGTAGGTCATGATTATCTATCTCCCGCCTGCAGTGTTTTACATGGAGTGACTGCCTATCTGACCTCCACAACCCAGTAACTGGTAACACGGTATCCCTTGGCAAGACTGGTGTCAGATCTCAAGCTTCTGACTACCCGTAACGACTGTCAAAGATCTTCAAATGACAACCGGTACCAACGGCTTAGCGTGGTTTCCGAGGCATGGAGGAAACTCGGTATGTTGAAATGGTCACCCATCCAGGGACCGACCTCGTCAAGCGTTGCTTAACCTTGAAGCAATCTTCAAGGTTAAGCAACGCTCCGCTCGTGGCTAAATAAAAACAGCCGATCCATGCGGCTGTTTTTATTTATCCACGAGCTCCTCCCCCTCCAAGTATGTCATGATTCAATTTCAAAAATTCTTTCTCTGATAGACAACTATACTATGGCTACATTTTATCCCGAAAACATGCGCGGTTCTTCTGAGATAGACCATGGGGACGAAGCCGCACGAAAAAGCTAGTAGTAGTAGTTTTTAGTAAATGAATGAAGTACTTAGAAAAATAATAATAAGAAATTTATTCGTTATTTTCTGAGTCGTTTAAAAGAAGGCATCAAGAAGTTGAATACAGATTAAATAATACTTAAAAAAAAACGGCCAGTGCTGGTGGTGGCCCAGTGGTCACGACCACGACTTACGTGTCGTAGGTCGTAGGTTCGAACCCAGGCAGGCGATTTACTTTGTGTAAATTATTTCATAACCACTGCTCTTAAAACGGTGAAGGGAAACATCGTGAGGAAACCGGCATGTCCTAGAACCAAAAATTCGAAGACGTGTGACATCCATCAACCCGCACTGGGCTTTTATCGTGGATTAAGGCCCAACCCATCTCACAGAGAGGATACCTGTGTCCCAGCAGTGGGAACATTAAAAAGGCTGTTGATGAATGCTTAAATGTATTGTGTTCTTAGAAACATAGGACCAACTTTCTGAAACGATATTGTAATTCTAAAAGGGCAAAAGCTTAGGTAATCTATTTCTGTTACTGGTACAGACAAGGCCGTTCCAGTCTATTGGAAAGATAAACGAAATGATAGGTACAGAATACCACTAGCGTATACAACTAAAGAATAATAACGTTGTTTTTTTATATTCGACAGACCGAAGCCCCAGTGTTTGAAAACATTGTAAAAGGATCAAGAGACCGAAATGTATTTAGAAAGAAAATGACACAACAACAATACAAAAAAATTGGTACTCTTGTAGTAAAGCCAAAGCCACATATATGGATCTGGATAGACCAACGGAAATAATAAAGACCAAGCAAAGTAATCAGACAGAATACAACAAACCAATATAAAAAAGTCGTGTGGCACTCGGGGACTGCCGCGGTAAAGCTATTGCATAGCATTTATTCTAGATCCAGTCCTGGAAAATGCGTCAAAAAAATTAAAAACGTTAAAAACTCGAAAACGTAGCGAGCCAAACCCGCATTTATTTACGATTAATAAAACTCTAAAAAACAAAACAAAAATACCCTTATTCACATTGAAATAAGGTCGCTTGTGAGGTTTTTTCGTTACGGAATTTCTGGATTCGGTCCCCGCGCTCAAGGCCCGCGATAGAAGCTATGCAATAGCATAAAAACAAAAATCACAATTGGGAATCATCCTTTCAAAATTCGCAATTGTAACATGAGAAGACCAACAAGCCTAAACCAACCTAAATAACAGATCTATTTTTGGAACGCTATTACCAAATCCTCATCTGTTTCGAATGACAAAGAATTAAACGTAAATAAATCGGATGCAAACCCGTGACTCACCGAAGTCACCGAGGTCGCGACTCGAGCCAAGCCTCACCTTACTTTCTATACAATGCCTTCGCAAATTGTTCCCTTTTCGACTCGATGACTAACATTTTGTTAGCTTCGGTTAAGATTAATTATGACGATAGTTTAACAGCCAATGAACCAATACAAGTTAATATAGACTATGTAGATAAGAATATTGACAGGCTTATGTCGTCATGCACTGAAATAGTTGGAATGAGCACAATTTTTAAGCTTGAAGTGATATTGGTAAAATCTCATTGCCTACGATTAAGTAGGAAGTATCTTACGTAGTTTTGGGTCAAACCATGAGCATGACCGTATTCAGACTGGATACGTTTCTGAAATTGAATATCGGCGACTACATATTCAGAAATCAAAACTTTTCTGAATATGTAGTCGTTTTCCCTGAGATAATATGCTTATTTTTCTGGAGGTGCTGTAAACGATGATGGGAGTATTATATCAGAAGGAACGGCACTTGCTTCCTCTTTTGCGATAGAATCAACATGAAGACCAGAATATCTCACTAATGTGTTTGTCAAACGTGGTAAACTTATACCCTCGCGACTGTAAATTTAACTTATGGTAAGGTTCATTTTCAATTCTGTTTAAATATTGACAATGTCTTTTAAACTTCACGAGTTCAGCAGTAAATCATTTTGCGAAGTCGTTCAATGGTTTGCAGAAAATTAAAAAATCAAGAGCAGCTAAAGGAAAATAGGTCCTTTGATTCTTTCACAATTTTAACATCTATGGCTTTCGCAGTCCTTTGTTTGCAGAGCTTTTCAATTACTGCAAACCCACACAAAAGCATTCAAATAAATCTGAAATACATACCTTTAATAACAATTCAATTATTTATCCCAAGAGAGCTATTAATTTTATCTTCCATAATTACGGCAATTACTTTCGCATTTACACAACTAAATAGCTAATGTGAGCTCTGATTCTAGACATATAACAATTGTTTCGCGAGTAGATAGCAGTCAGTGAACTAGGAGCAACGACACTGCAAGGTTGGGGTCAAAAGGGCCCCAGCAATTGAATTACTTATGCTGCATCAGATATACTTGGAACGATTGGCCGCTCCGTTTATTTATATCATTGTGACTTATTGTTTGTGCTACTCATTGGTTGCTTACAATGCTGTGAGCAAATCATGAAATGTTAGATCATTTTTAACCGACTTTCCAAAAAGGATGAGGTTCTATGTTCGACTTCAAGTTTGTCTTTTTTTTTTGTTTTGCGTATGTTCACCGATTACTCCGTCAATTGTGGACCGATTTTGAAAATTCTTTTTTTGTTTGAAAAAGTATGTTTCGAAATTGGTCCCATTTTAATTTGGTGAAGATCTGATGAAGAACTTCGGAGATATACAACAGAACTCTTCAATAAATAACGGCAAATCTCTCGGGATTTCTGCAATCGCATGTCTGTTTGTTGTTTATAACATTTCATAACATAACATCACGCCAGTTCGCTCTTAAGGGGTAAGCAGATCTCTCATTTCACCGGTTATGTTCAAGTTTCATGAAATCTATTCTGGCGAAATAGTTCCCTTACTAAATTGCCTATTAGGTACGTAAAACTAAAAAGTGAAAAATAAAAAAACTTTTTGCAAAAAAATACTACAAAGTGAAAAATAAATTAATTTTTTGAAGTCGGTGTCCATAACGCAAAAAAATGGTACCTACGAAAGACACCGACTTAAAAAAAATAATTTATTTTTCACTTTGTAGTTTTGTATTTGGAAGTCGGTAGTATTTTTTTGCAAAAAGTTTTTTTATTGATTGTTGGCATTGTGTTACACGTCTTCTGAAACATGTAACGTCATTTTTATTAACCGACTTCCCAAAAAGAAGGAGGTTTCTCAATTCGACCGTACATATCGATGCCTTAGTTCACAATTGCACTAACTACAAAATTTTCAATTTTTACTTTTTTAATGCCAAATACACTAAATGTCATGCTCTTTCGTTTCCGCGCATCGAAATACCGTTATTCCGTCTCTATCTACCAAAACCGTGGGTCACAATTGTATTAAATGAGTTCGTTTAATGTTCCATGAATGTGGTATTATACTAATGGTCTTTATTTTTGTAAAACCAATCAAGATATACTTTAACTGATTTTAAGTTTCTCAACTGCATGAAATTTCAAAACACAAACGTATTATATACATTTGCAATATCTGCTCATACTTTTTAGCAGTGCTACAAGAGTGTATTATGTGTTGGTAGTACAAAAGGATCAAGAAAGTTTGATGCCCAAGTGTGCTAAGTACTTTTACTGGGAGGGGTTTGGCAATTTTTTAAGTGCACAAATACATTAAACCGTTTTGAGATATAGTCCGAATTGTACAAGTGTATTAAATAGTTTTACTTGAAGGGGTTTGACAATTTTTTAAGTGCACAAATGTATTAAATGGGGGGTTTTATGTTTATTTGGCCATTTTGAAAAGGTAACGTTTAAACTAATATTACAATATTGAGATATGATGGAGTAAAAGGACTAGTCTTATGAATAGATGCATATTTTTTTTGTTATTTTACTTGGATTTTCTACTGTTCTCGTCTAAACTTTAAAAAACTTTAAAGCTCTCTCCTCAAAAATGAAAATTTTGTAGTTAGTGCAATTGTGAACTAAGGCATCGATATATATTTTTATGTGTGTTCGCGGATAACTTTGTTTGTTTGTTTATGAACCGATTTTGATGATTCTTTTTTTGTTGGCAAGGTGATATCCCAAGGGTATCAAAATCGGAAAAGCATCTGATGATGGCATCCCAGAGAAATCGAGGGAACTCCTCAAATATTACAGCCGTATATATAGCGATTTTGGTTTTTTATCAACAATGCAATAATTTACAGTCGGAAAGTGTCATTAGGTGAAATGGATCTGATGAAGAAGACCACAGGAACTCCTTAATGCTAAGTATGACACGGGTATAATATATATCGAGCTAACTGACTATGATGAAGCAAAGACTTATAAATAAATGGTACTGATGAAAATGGTAACATCGAACTGATCTGATGATGAAGCCGGAAGGTAGGCATTGGAACTCCGAATTAACCAATGGATCCTAGTCGTGTTTGGGCTTAATGGAATCGCCATGAGATTTACTTTGGCTATAAATGATTTTCATGGTATTTGGAGGTACCTATCAAAACTAAAAAGAGATAAATAAAAACTTTATAACAAAAAAAAAACAAACCACCTTCCAAAACGAACAACACAAAGCGAAGTAAAACTTTCCTTTCCGAAGTCGGTGTCGAAAAACGGAAAACTATAGGTACCAAAGAACATTCAGAACAGTAAAATTAAAAACATGTAACGTAATTTTTTTATTAATTTTACTGTTCTAAATGAATATATAGTTCAGCATGTGTAAGAGGCTCCAATAAAAACAATTCAGGAAGATTTGGAGCACAACAAAATAATAGAGTAGTTAAAGAATCTGAAATTGGATGAATGCGCACATGTAGTGCAAGTTTTTTTTTTAGTTTACCAGCTGAAGTTGATGACTTTTTCCGGTCGACTGCCCACTAGGCAACAAAACAAAATGTTGATGACTCTACGAACTTGTTTCATATCAATCATTAGTTACCCTACATCACAGTAAAAGCCAAAACAATGGCGCCTAATAATATGAAATGAATCGGTATATATTGTTATTAACTTCCTGTATTGAAACATAATACAGAGTAACAATTAAATCTTGTTGCTAAGTGGAGTTCTGAACGCAATGATTAGATCTAGTACCGTTCGAAAAGTGTCGAGATTGTGTGAAGTTGTCAGTGCTTCAATCAAGACTTATAAATCGAAATTCAAATTGCGATTTTATCCTAACTTTTTTAAATAACTTCTAGCTATCGACACATCTATCTAACTAGTCAATTTAAAGAGTCGATCTGCCAGAAATAACTTGAAACTAGAACGAAAACATTACTGAGGAAATACTTGGAAAAGTTTGAAGCGATCAAAGCGTTGCCTTCAGAGTTTCAGATGTCAGATACAACTTTAATCCGACACAGAAAGAATTAAGTTTACAGAAGCAAAACATGGTTGCCACTGAAACTGTATTAAACAAACTTAAACAAAAGTTTGTGACTCCAAAGCTGGGTTCTATCTCATTAAGTGTTTCGAAATTCGAGATAGCCGACCTATTTTACAGCTCTGCTTAACATTAGTAGTCCAAACAATCATGCATAATAAGCAATTTGGTACGATAAACGATCGTTTTACATTTGATAATAACAATGCATTTACGAGTACCAACGGACATAAAGGCAGACTTCATAACCCAATAACTGCAACAAGGCTACAGCAAACCGAATTAGGTAGTGTTCATATAACGGATAAGAATACAAAATCATGACTTAACCCAGAAACTAGGGTTTATCATATAATAATAGGAGCAGCGGGCGAAGCGTGGGTTACAGCTAACATGCATAATTGATGAGACATACTAAAGCCTGGTGTGAATATTAGCTGGGTGTTTTGAAACAAATAATGGGCCGCTCATCTTCTTGTGGGTGTTGTAAGAGCCAATAAAGGGACTATGAATTATGAAGCTCAAGAACCTGATCCTATGCACTGAGATGATCAATAAGAACATGCTGAGATCACCAACGAGCTGAACAATCGTAATTGTTTTTGCAATATGCCGTCCTTTTTGTGTTATTTATTCATTGTTCAGTTTATCTTGGACATTACTGACATCGTTGAAGGAATACATCATGTGGAATCCTGGACTTTAATAGTTAATATATGATTTGCCACTTTATGAAAATCGCCAAGGTGATTTATGCTCGCGCCTTCTCTGTATGAGAAGAGACCTTTGCCCTGGAGTGTGACAGTTACAGGCTGGTATTATTATTCGTTATTGCTAACCCTATATTCTGACTAAATAGTATATTATTGCAAAGGCCGGGAAATAGGCAATTGCAGGTCGAGTATGAGTTTGAAGGCCGAGCAGTAGACGAGGACTTCACTAATACGAGACAGGTAATTGCCATTTCCGCCGAGGCATATATAGTGCTTTTCTCAAAAGAATGCAGGGAATTAAAACATATTTTTTATATTATACATATAATTTATTAAAAGTTACAACAACATTGCTGCAGCGTTGTAATGTTCCAAATTCAAAAAACGCTCCTGCAATGGATTTGATCAACATTGCTGCAGCGTTGTAATGTTTCAAATTCAAAAAAACGCTCCAGCAATGAATTTGATTTTCTTTGTCCGTAAATTCGATACTTCACGTGTTCTTTTTTCGAAAATAATGACAATATTTCCATGCATGTTTGAGAAAATAAAGTTTTCTATTATCTATAAATAACGGGCGGTTCGGAAGTCTCATCATTCAAACGTCGTTTGCAAGCTACTTACTTTATATTCATCGAATTTGAGTACGAATTCTAATATTTCTGCGAACTGCTTGACGAGAGCTTGTTGCTGCTCAAGGTGCTGCGTGGGACTCATCGCGCCGCCGACTAGTGAACCCAGTAACCGAGGCACTACCTGTTGACAAAATAAAATTCGTTAATTTAGTTGATAGGCACAATTTTCTCTTAAGATACTGGTAAGTAAGATGGAAAGTAGGTACAATATAAAGACATAAACCAAGCAACACTTAATTAGAATTCTACGCTCGTTGACATTTAAATCAAAAGAAAATATTTTTCATTACCCCGTCTCTCGCAACAACACAGCCGCAGAAACAAAAAGTTGCACGGCGCGCTGTTTCACTTCGAAATAAGCATGGCATAAAAGTGAAAAACGTAAAAACACCGCTTTTATTGACTGGAACCATTGTTGTGATAGCCAGTAGCTAGAAAATATCCGTGCTTACTTCGTGTAGTAAACACGAAAGGCAAGAAGTTCATGATATATTCAGAGACTACAAGAGGTTCGTGCCAAGTTAGATCCCTTGGGAGCCCACAAGAGTACTATTTCTTTATTCTTACGAAGAACTGATGATCCCCTTGTAACTTCTTAAGATTGATGTAATATTCAGAGCAATCTTAAGATTAACTTAGATTCGGGAATGGTAGCAGTTACGGGAAATCCGTATCGACATATTGCTGTTGTCTTTACGCCCTAATCACTCTGTTTCCGGAGGCAAGCCTGCTCCGATGAATCGATTTCCCTGCTATCACTTGGTGAGATTACCAAAGCCAATAAACGTAGGTGCTATCAATATATTTGTGTTCAATCGCAGTACTAGACGTTTAGCCTCGTGTGACATGGAGAGCGAAACCGGAGCCTTTGTGAACCGTATTTAAACAATGTCAGGAAGCGATCGTAATTCAGCCGATTAGTCTGCATCGGTCGCTTATTGCTACGTGAACCAATGTAACCGATTATTTTATCGTTCGCCCTCTGTTCCTGTTTCCAAAGCGACCTACTCTACAGGCTTATCTGCATTTCACATTTCATACTTTACATGTTTAAACATTACTTTAATGTATGTATCTACTAGTGTATGAATATGAATAATGCTTTCTTTAGATGTTAGGTTCTCTGTTTTTCTCTCAACAACTTTATTGTTTTTATAATCAAGAATAATTACAATGATGTACAGCCGCGAAGTGATTTATTGTTTCCCGTCCGTTCATAACACTTCGTCACGGTAAAGATATCTAACAGTATTCTATCTTCATACAAACGTTCAGAACGCGAGCTACGCGTCTCAAGGTCAGCCAACACTATACACTGCAGTCGCAAACAATCACGAACGGTGTGATGGTTTTTTAAGCAGTACGATTTGTGAATATTTGATTGAAATAAGTACAAGTACTTACTTACTTATAATGAGCATTTCTATATTGTGCTGTTTTTGGTTGCTCGAATTCTTCTATAACGCACCCAGAGATAACATTTTAAATTACCTGGAACCGCCGAAAGGCAAGACTATAAAAAAAAACCTATTATATACCTATATTTCGCTTTATCCACTGAGTAAAATACCTGGCTTAATAAATAAATAAGTGGATAGGTTGATAGATTGACACACGAGTGCCTACCTACATTTGCGTATAAAATACTAGAAGGTAGTTTTCTAGGCTAGGCTATCTACTTACATATATTATTGAATTAGACGAAATATAATTATGAAATTATTACTTATGAGAGTAATAAATGGTAAGTAGTTACTTAGTAAGATTTAAAATAAGTATATTAAAAAGTATATTATTTACCTACCTCAGATTAGAGAAAATAGTCTGAGATATTTACAATCACAAAACAAGAAAGAAACTCAAGTAGGTAGAGGCGGGCGGTCCTAACGCGTGTTTACATGACGCGCGCTTGTAGGCACTTATTTCAAGGACAGGGCCGAGTCACAATAATGTTAGATATCTTTACCGTGACTTCGTAGTGCGTAGGTACATTTAGTTGAATATGCTGTATAATGTGTCAGGCATAATCAACTCGCCGATACTTTGATGTGTAATTAAAGTTTATTCTTGTGCATCACGCCATGAATGACAAGCGGGCATTTGATTAATTAAAAGGCTAGTGTTCTACCCTGACATGTTACACCTAAAACAAATAAATCGCCATTTTTAACAAAGCTGAGAAAACAAAATATGAAAATGGAAGTAGAGGTAGGACCGAGAACTTTGCCTTCGGCCTTCGGTCACGCGAATAAAACATAACTCGAGGATTTATTTCAGAGATAAAGTCACATGTTTTTAGATTAACACTTGAAAATAGACTGACCTCAACCTCTTTATAGTGCTAACATTGTTATGCTTTTAATAATTTCCACATTAAACAGCTTACTGAAACTTTTACGGATTTGTGCTACAAAAGAGTGATGAATATTTAAAAGCCCACTTCGATGATAATGGTGAAAGGACGTGAGTACGAGTACCCAAAGGTCTCAGCCATTGATGGCAACAAAAATGAGATTTATCGTGAGGCAAAATGACGTCGGGATAATGGCAAACGCTCGCTCCACATAACAGCAATACATTTCAAAACATGTTTATCGCTAAAGGGCGTGTCATCACAAAAATAACTTGTAAATAAAAGACGACTTCCCGAACGAACCTCACAACTTCACAAGTAGGTGCGCAAACGCATATATTAATTGGTGATTCATACAAATTAAAACGTGGTGAATCACGTGTGGAGAGGATGGCAAGTTTTTTTTATGATCCCACCAGACGGGATAATTCTGGGATTCGTCGAAGATGATGTAATAGTGTAAATGGATATTTTAAAGACGCGCGCGGCCACGAGTCCTAGGGAGATCGAAACAATCGCGGGAAGCATGAATGATCCTTTATATCCGTCAAGGTTAGTAGACCCACTGCAAAATTATTGTAACTGACAAGCAAATTGGTCATTGGCATAGATACGGTGGCATATAATAAAGATAAGATTATTTTGCCGTTGTATGGATTTAGGACAAAGAAGAACGTCATCCATATAAAACTAGATTGAATTTAGCGTCTCTTATCTGTTGGGAACCTACTGGAGACGCAATGATTCGTTTTGCATGATTTTCACATGTTGTTTAGATAAAAATCGAGACAATATTTGTTGCATAACTTTTGGAAGTGCTCACATACTACATGTACACGATACTGAGATCTGAGAGAAACCGCGAGCGATATCTACCTACTTCTTTTATATTCAGAAAATACTCCAAATAAATTTATAAGTTTTAACAAATGTGAAGAAAATGGAATGCTCATTTACTGTTCCAGAGAATAATGGCAGTGGCACCCGAAATTGATTACCAACATTATAATAATAAGAGACCCGTGAACTGGTTTTCGTAAAAAAATAAATATCGCACGAAAAACATCATACTCAAGTAATGCTGAAAAAAGATCAAGATAAGTAGATAATTACAAGGTTTCTTTTCAATAATTCTACCCGTTTCATCTTGACTGCACATGTTTACATTAAACAAGGTGTTTTTTTCGAAGATCTTCGTTTCCTTGTTCAAAATTTCATAATGTTTGAAGCACTTGGCCTAAGGGACAGATTCTATTTATAGAAAAGACGTTGGTGTAATAACTTTGTCCTTTCTAGGGTTACTAAAAGCCTACTTAAGCATAGAATCAGCCGTTTAAGATGCAACACCTACAATAGTATACAGTAATAGTGTTAAGTAAGATGGCTTGCTGTTTATATTAACTGTTCACAACTCGGTACAAACGCGATGTACAATTAAGTGCTCGCGAGTTCAGGCCAGTAATTAAATTAACACCGTTTACCGACCAATTGCGGGATTTGAGCAATAAATTCAGCCAGATGGTGAGAAATTAAAGCGAGAGCGAACCGAGTGCGTGTGTCATTTGCCTTGTTTATGGATATAGAACTGTTTCCTTATTGTTTACTACGTTTTCGAACTGTTCACCTACACAGTTTCTCTCTTTAGCTTTGAAAGTTACAAAGTATTTGTACGGATTAGCATTATTTTTTATGAGCGCATCCAATTTCATTATTATTGTTTTGATTCTTTGTGTACTTCACCGATAGCAAGCATTCCGCTGTTTCATGCTTTCTGCATATCAATGTAAATTTCTCAGCTTTTTGTGTTTAATAAAAGAAAAATCTTAGTTAAATTACATACTGTAAACAGAAAGTATGCATTCTTTATATGCGAGTGCAACGTCCTCCATGCACCATTAACTTTGGTTCCACATTACGATCATCTGTCTCGTGGTCGTAGACAGCTACTGTTAGACCTGATGAATGTATGCCTAGTGCGTCATGCTACTGTCTAATTAACATTTATAACGTTTATTATGACACCTTGGGAATCATCAAACACGTAACAAGTTTTTCCTCCGATAGAATTTATAATGCAACGCGCTACTTCAACCGTTGACTAAGTAACGTATTTTCTTTTTTTAGGGTTCTATAGCCAAATGGCAAAAAACAGAACCCTTATGGATTCGTCATGTCTGTCTGTCTGTATGTTCGTCCGTATGGCACAGCCACTTTTTTACGAAACTATAACTATGCTGTTGAAACTTTTCACACAAAAATAGAAAAAAAACAATAAATTTTGGGGGTTCCCCATACTTAGAACTGAAACTCAATTTTTTTTTATATCAAACCTATACGTGTGGGTTATCTGTGGATAGGTCTTCAAAAATTATATTGAGGTTTCTAATATATTTTTTTCTAAACTGAATAGTTTGCGCGAGAGACACTTCCAAAGTGGTAAAATTTGTCCCCCCCCCCCCCTCCTGTAACTTCTAAAATAAGAGAATGATAAAACTAAAAAAAAAAATATGATGTACAATACCATGTAAACTTCCACCGAAAATTGGCTTGAACGAGATCTAGTAAGTAGTTTTTTTTAATACGTCATAAATCGTAAACCGCAATTTACCAAGTACGGAACCGATCGTGCGCGAGTCCGACTCGCACTTGGCCGGTTTTTTTTTACTTTTTAATTGAGTTGTGTATGCGTAATAATAATTACTCATAAGGATTATCGTAACAACCATTACGGTGGGCACCGACCTACACTACATCGAATACATAACATAGTAAAATTAAAGTAATTCCAATCTGTAACGCCCACATTAGTGCCGATAAATAAAGGCATTGCACCCACAGTGGGCATTATATTCAAACAATACGACATTAACGACAATTTGCACTTCACGTGCCAATAATACTTGCACCAAACTTTGTTCAGTGCAGTGCTTTGCGTGCAAAATAGTTGTGTGCAAAGTTTAACGTGCTTACAGGGTGCTGCATAAATTATGGTTGTAACTGAGACTTTGAAGTTGCTTTCAAAACACGATGCTGAAATGTGAGCAATTTTTATATGGAACTAGCTGTACCTACATACCTACCCGTACTCTACCTACAATTTTTTCTAGGGTCATTCTTCCGCGGAGAATCTTAACACCGCCATTCAGAAAATGACGTCAAATGTACAACGCCATCTATCGAATATGGAGTTCAACTGTCCGAGTATCTGAATTGCGCGTGTTGTGATATTTAACTTCTCGAACATTTTAAATTCATATATCTTTTGATAGAATGAACCGATTGCGAAAAAACAAAGAAACCGGCCAAGTGTGAATCGGACTCGCGTACGAAGGGTTCCGTACCATTATCGCAAAAAACGGCAAAAAAACTCACGTTTGTTGTATGAGCACCACTTAAACATTTATTTTATTCTGTTTTTATTGTTATAGCGCAAACAGAAATGCATAATCTGTGAAAATTTCAACTGTCTAACTATCACGGTTCATGAGATACAGCCTGGTGACAGACAGACAGATAGACGGACTGCGGAGTCTTAGTAATAGGGACCCGTTTTTATCCTTTGGGTACGGAACCCTAAAAACTAAGTAATTCTTGAAGTTACGCAAATTTTTCTATAGTATCTACATTGGTTTCGTACATTTTACGTGACGCGCACATATAAAAATACAAAAACTCTTGTATTGATGATAAAGTTCAGAGTTGATTCGTCGTCTCTGAAACTTCACGTATTGTAATTTATGCGCCATCATGACCAACCCGTTTGTTCCGGCACTGCTGTTGAAGAGGCTCGCGTACTAACTTCCAGAATAATTAGAAAATCATTATCAGTACAAAATCTTGTTGGCATTCCTTTGTGATAGTACAAGATAAACAGAAAAAGCTTAAAATAATATAACGAGCTTTTTAAAAATATTATGAGCGTTGTAAAATCTTATCTATTTGCAGCTTTCGCGAACAGACATTTCTGTACACGATCTGAATGAAATGGCTGATATATTTTTGCACTAAATCATAGCCTTTTCCCAACTATGTTGGGGTCGGCTTCCGGTCTAATCGGATTCAGCTGAGTACCAGTGTTTTACATGGAGCGACTGTCTATCTGACCTCCACAACCCAGTAACTGGGTAACACGGTACCCCTTGGCAAGACTGGTGTCTGATCTCAAGCTTCTGACTACTCGTAACGACTGTCAAAGATCTTCAAATGACATCCGGGACCAACGGCTTAACGTGTTTGCCGAGGCACGAAGGAAACTCAGTATGTTGAAATGGTCACCCATCCACGGACCGACCTCGTCAAGCGTTGCTTTACCATGATGATCGACCAGTGCGGCTGACCACGTTAGCCACGAGCTCCTCTATTTTTGCACTAAATAATAATAGGGCTAAGACACTCACAGGTGTACTCTGATAAAGGTATTATAGATTTTTTCACTTATGAATGGCTGAATGATAATTGCAGAGCCTGCATAAATATGTCATAGCACACAGGAACTTTTTACCCGACTGCCGAAGGAGGGTAATGTGTTTATCAGTCTATTTATGTATGTTTGTTCCTATGTGACGTTCCAGAGACCAAACGCGTTGGCCGATTGACGCACGACAATCGATTCGTCTTAACATTGCGAGTGTAACTGGCAAAATTAAAATTACAAAATAGAAAAATGCCGGATTTTGAGCGCCATATTGTGGAGGCACAATTTTTTCCAAACCCATCGTGTGAGGTATCAAATTGAAGGGTTTTAAGAGGTGATTTCAAAATATATAACACTTATATGTTTAAATGTACAGAATATGAAAAAAAATGTTAACTAAAAAGTAATAAATAAAAAAAGTTATTTAGAAAAATCAAAACAACCCGACTTCTTAAAAAGCGAACTAGAAAGACGTAAACAAGGAGAAAATCTTGCTGTGCAGGCGAAGGATACATCTGGTTTTGGACAGCCGGCCCGCAAATATATATATATATATTACGTCTTTTTAGTTCGCTTTTTAAGCAGTCGGGTTTTTTGATTTTCTGAATTAACTTTTTTTGCAGTTAATCATAATAGGTCCAAACTTTTTTTGTTCCGTGGCTAAACTAACGAGCACAGATGTACTCTGATACAGGTGTAATAGATTTACATCGAATACCACCCGTCTTATTCACTTATGAATGACTAAGGAAAATTGCAGCGCCTGCATAAAATATCATAGCACACAGGAACTTTTATATATTACGCCTTCATAAAGGTAGGTAGGTTCGCCGGAATGCTCATATTCTTTCTCTTCTGTATAATGTACTCTTTCCACCCCTTTTTACCTAAAGGATCGTATTCAGTTTATCTGCGATAGGTACCCACACGAAATCACTTAGGTCATTGGATAACTTGCGACTTAAAATGCCAATGCATTCCACTACTTTCTTGGATAAATCTTTTACCGTCCAAGCTGCTCGTCTGTGGAATGCATTGCCCGACCTAATAAAACGCGCCCAGTCGTTGCCTGTATTTAAAATACTCGTAAAAGAACATTACCTTTCATTGTGATTGTCGTTAGTCAACATTTACTTTCATTGCCTATACATATATTGGAGTATGTATTTATTTATGTATCTATTATATGTATAACATATGTATGTATTTGTGTATCTATTATAATCTGATTGTAAATTTAATGTTAATATTCGTAATGTTATGTGTTACACCAATGTCAACCCCATTTCATGTCCAGGCTATCACTGTCCATTCCAGGTTGCCTGGAAGAGATCGCGGTATGCGAGAAGGCCGCCCTTTGTTTGTATTATAGTTTTAAGTTTCCTTTTCTATGATTTAACTTGATGTACCTACAATAAAGCATATATAAATAGAAATAAATAAAGGTAGCTGCAGAATGTACAATTAAATGCGCTTAACTATTCATAGACGTGTTGCACCTGCCCACTTCGATGCAGTTTGCACGTAAGTAAACATAAGTGATGTACAGGAGAAGCAAGAGCAGCTGGCAACCGACAAAACAGAAACATGTACCGGTATTTAAAAAGGAAACACACCGGCCTTTAAAAAAAATAAACTGACCAAGTGAGAGTCGGACTCGCGCACGAAGGGTTCCGTACCATCATCGCAAAAATCACGTTAGTTGTATGGGACCTTAAATATTTATTTTATTCTGTTTAATTGTTGTTATAGCGGCAACAGAATACATCATCTGTGAAAATTTCAACTGCCTAAGCTATCACGATTCATGAGATACAGCCCGGTGACAGACATACAGACGGACAGTGGAGTCTTAGAGTAATAGAGTCCCGTTTTTACACTTTGGGTACGGAACCCTAAAAAGGAAACACACCGGTCATTATTTACAAAAAATGCTCTTGGTAACAACCAGCAAAACTTGTATAATGATTGTTGTGTGCTACCTTTTTAAAGGAGTTCTTCGAGGAAACAACAAAGTGCCATTGTTACAGTAAATTCTTGCTTAAGCTCGTCAAAACTCCTTATACTTAACCAAGTTAAACGTATGCCACTTATCACGATCACAGTATAATTATGGACAAACAGTACGGAAACTTCCTACAAACGCTCGAAACGGCACACTCACACAAACATGCGCATCCGCCCATTCTGCGACATATGGAATTGTATGAAGCGGTATAAAAAAAAACGCGCGGAAATAATACCGCAAGAAATCCGTTGTTGAAAAATGTTTTGCCACAGAATCCACCGCACCCCGGCGCGGATTAAATTCGCGCGAATATTTTGAACTCTATGTAGAGGTAGAAGGAGACAAAAATTGCGCGGAATTGTATACGCAGTGCCTGTTAGTTAAATTCAGTACACGGACAAAACATCGCAATGCTTGCTAAGCCTAACTAAGCAGTATTCGCGATGCTGTCAGTAGCGCGTGCCGCTTGATGATCTGGTCGATGCGCATGTTTGTATGAGTGTGCCGTTTCCAGCGTTTGTAGGTAGTTTCCGTACTGTTCGTCCATATTTATACTGTGGCACGATGGTTTTAGTTGGACCTATAACTTTGCATACTTGAGGTCCTTTTAAGAGTGCTTATCTTGCTGAAGCTGGATTGTATGTCAAAGTAAGTAGTATTCTGTGGAAAGAACAGAAGATCCCAAATACATTGGGATCAGGACAGGAAGGATCGCGATGATGAAGCAGAAAGTGGATACTGCTGTATTTTTTACCCGACTGCCGAAGGAGGGTAATGTGTTTATCAGACTATGTATGTATGTATGTTTGTTCCCATGTGGCGTCCCAGAGAACAAACGCGTAGGTCGTTTTTGATGATTCGTACATCAATCGATTCGTCTTAACTCTGCGAGTGTCACTGGCTACATTAAAATTGACTAATGGCGGCTTTTGGGCGCCAAAATTGCGGGGGCCCAATTTTTTTTTTTTTTGATTTCTTCTTTTCCGATGATCTCAGGTTTCTTGAATGTGTGTCATGAAGGAACTTAAAGCGTTCTTTGAGATAAGAGGGAGTTGTAGGAATAAACAGAATACTGTAAAGTAATGATAAAATATTCCGGCGAAGGCGGATTGGCAGCCACTTGAGCTTAATACGAAAATCAGAAACATGGTCATATTTGCGTAAACCAAATATGAATCTAATGCAAACATTTTGGAGTCTCTCAAGCTTATCTAGCTGCACTTCAGTTAGATCTAAATAACTGACATCGGCATAATCGAGGATTGGGAGAAGAAGGGATTGGGCGAGCGCAGTTTTGGTGGCAGTAGGAAGGAAATTGCGCAGTCTGCGTAAAGACCCCGCAGACGCAAACACCTTGCGGCTAACTTCTTGCAGCTGAGGACCCCACGAAAAGTCTTTGTCAACTAAAATACCCAGGTCTTTCACCGAGTCGATGTATGGAATAGCTAAGCCATCAAAAACAATCCGGGGGAGCTGTGACCAGTTAATTCTTGAGCGCAACCTAGGACTGCCGACAACAATGACATGAGTCTTCGTTGGATTAACCTGCAGACCATGAGCCACACTCCACTCAGAAATACGAGCTAAATCTTGATTGACGATGTTAACAGCCTCCGACAATTCATCTACTGGAGCTTGAGAAAATATTTGCAGATCGTCAGCGTAAAGGTGGTAGGACGAGAGAAGTTCATTGGAAATAGAATTTATAAAAATAGCAAAGAGAAGAGGAGAAAGAACGCCCCCCTGTGGTACGCCTGCAGAGGTATTGCACCATGACGAGGTAGAATCTTCAATGCAAATACGTTGTCGGCGGCCACACAGGTAACTACGAAACCAATCAATTGCCGTTGGAGATATATTATGCTGTGCAGTCGGAGGATACATATTCGCGAGCTGGCTGACCAAAACCATCTGTATCCTCCGACTGCACAGCATAATATTGTTCTTGTTTACGTCTTTTTAGTTCGCTTTTTTATTGTTTATAGGCTCGCGCTTGACCACTATCTCATCTGATGGTAAGCGATGACACGGCGAAAGAAAAAAAGGTTAAACCAATGATATTCAAATAAACAGATATGTTATGAGCGCGCGCATTTTGAAGACTCAAATAGGTCACATTTGTGTCCTTTAGTCTTTAGTTTATGTCACGCATGGCGAAGAGCGATAGGCTTTGTTGAAACAAAAACAAAATAACAAAAAAAATGCCATCGTGTGTATTTAGAAATTGTACCAATTATGATACCAAAGTACATAAAACAGAAGGGATCAAAATCGATCATACCATATGTAAGTACGCAATACGCCTCAATTTACTAATTTATTTAATTTTGTCCTAATGTTCTGATATTTGGAGGTTAGAAAAAGATAACAACATTGGTGGTCAGAATAATATTTGTTTACATTCACACGCAAGTGACAAACACTAGCTGTCTCTTTTTTTCTTGTTGGTTTTATCAAGCCATCCCTTTCGACTTGTAGTGAAATGTCATATGAATGAAAAGTGTGTATGTGTGCTGCCGCTGCTGCGCGGAACACTTTTTTCAATTGTTTTGTAAGTGTATAACGTATCTGTTTATTTGAATATCATTGGGTTAAACGATTCCTAAAAACGCTATAAAACCGCAAAAGAATTAGAAATTCTCCGAGAAATTTAATAAACATTTATCGACGTAAACGTTTTCAAAAACTAATAACTGGAAACTCGCATCAAAAAGACATCGCGAGAGATAATCAATTCGAATTGGACCTTTCGCCTTATGGATGGCCTTGCCTTAACTATAAATAGTCCACACCATGGCCTCGGCAAGAAGGGGTTTTTAAAGAAAGGTCGTAAGCAGAGTCCTTGGATGTACTAATAATACACCGTTAAATTTCGGTCGTTACGATCCCGTGGAGGGCCGATCCGGTACTTGAAACAGTATCTATTTTTAAAGATAAAAAAAAAAAAAAAAAAAGAAGAAATAAACAGACTGTCAAAGCAAAATATTAAAAAGTGAAAAAATTACTTTGGTTTCGGAAGTCAGTGTCTTTGATACTTCTTGTTTTACTAACCACCGTGCACCGACAGAAAAATAGGACTGTTATAAGTTTGAAGTGTGTAGTACCTGTATGTTTGTGTTACATATGTGAGTTATTCTTGCACTTTTTAACAGACTTAATAAAAAAGTTAATTAGAAAAATCAAAAAACCCGACAGATACATGTTCGCGAGCTGGCTGTCCAAAACCAGATGTATCCTCCGACTGCACAGCATGATTTTCTTCTTGTATACGTCTTTTTAGTTCGCTTTTTAAGCAGTCGGGTTTTTTGATTTTTTGAATTAACTTTTTTTTCGAAAGAAATATGTTTTCGGTAAAAAATGTATAGGGGGCCCCATTATCCTAATGTGCCCAGGGCCTCCAATAGGATAAAGACGGCGCTGCGGACAGACTGTCGCAATTCTAGGCGGCCATTCAGCCAACGATGGGCTGAGAAAAGCAGATAAAGCGAGCTGGCTTCGTTCAACGTCAGACTCGTACAAAGCAACGTTATCCTTCCACGAAGCTTCCGCCTACTGGTTCATACAAAGCTTATTCTAATACCATAGTTCTTGCAATATGTAATTCTACAGATTGCCATTTCAAACCGCAGTGCGCGGTCCATTTTAGACAGAACAATGACAACAAGCGTCAAGGATACGTGAGTAATAACGGAGGTACTATGAAGTTTTGGATGCATAACGATCCTCCTTCTCCCCGCTTATCGTACAGTTGGAAGGAGACAAAACAACGTTTTGTAGCTTGCATGACGTGGTGTATTGTTGAATAGGGATCCTTATTAGGTGCGGTGCGGCAACGCGCTTGCTGCGGAATTTCGCAACGTGATTTCTCGTACGGAACGAAAATGTTCTGGGGCCAAGCTTCTTTTTGATATACTTACTTTAAATATATACTTAGATAGTCTTTTCTTCATTAAACTACGGTAATTAACACTGTTTTTTGATTTTTTTAAATTAACTTTTTTTGTTTACAACTTTTTAGTTTTTTTTTTTATTAGGTACATTTAAACATATAAGTGTTATATATTTTTGAAATCACCTCTTAAAACTCTTTATTTTGATAATTACGATGGGGTTGGAAGAAAAAAAAAATCCCCCCTACAAAATGGCGCCCAAAATCCGCCATTTTTTTTTCCAATTTTTATGTAGCCTATGACACTCACAGGGTTAAGACGAATCGATTGACGTAAGAATCATTAAAATCGGGCAAAGCGTTTGGTCTCTAGAACGCCACATAGGAACAAACATACATACATAGACTGATAAACACATTACCCTCCTTCGGCAGTCGGATAAAAATGAAACGAGAATTACTGACTACAATACCTTCTTGCCTATTAGTTTTTGCAAGCGCGAAGCTACTCTACTCTCGCCCGAAAGGCTTTCCGATTTCAGCATGTACAATTTATGTAATGGTAATACTGCTTTAAGGCTGGGTAATTCGAGCCTTTAGACGTCAAAAAGGCTACGCCCGCGATCCATAAAAATAAAAAAACTACGGCCAAGAGCGAGTCGGAATTGCGCACCGAGGGTTCCGTATAAACAGCTACATGCACCAAAATAACTAGGTAACATTACTGTATTTCATAAGCAGTAGAAACACCAAACATTATCGAGTAACAACATTAGCTTTGCCGTAGGAATAGTTCAAAGCGCAAAATAACACTAAGGTATTCATTCCAACACATTTTATGCAGGCAGATGTAAGTAATGTCTGAGATCTCTGGGATCTTGAAACAACAGAACAAAACAAAGACTATTTGAAAAGTCCTATCTGCGGACATCGGAATCTATGTGGACAGGCAGCCTAAGCGAATATATCGGCCTTTCGGGGGCCCCGTATCAATACGGGGCCCTGGGCACGTGCCCCTTGTGCCCTTATGGTAAACACGTTACTGTGTCAGAGAGTAAAAAAAATACATGAACGCCTCAACACTGCATTCAAGCGATAATAATTATGAATTGAGTTATAGCCATATCAATCTCTTAAAGAGGTTAGGTTATCATCACTTGACTCCAGTTAATTAATTAAACACTTACTCGATTGATTCAATCCAGTAAGTAACATTCGTAAACAAGCAACTTTTGCCTAGAGTAAGGAAAACCAGTGTATTTACTAATGTATTTGTATTACATAAATAAACTGTATTAATCATCGTAAACTGTGGTGTAATTATAGAGGTGTTACTAGGTCATTTACGCATAATTTATTCATCTAATTACGTGGTTATTAATTACTAGCTGTCCCACGCGGCTTCGCTCCCGTCAACTGGCTACCTACCTACCCATCAACCCTACCTACTCTACATACATGATTGTTGTGTAATTAAACCGTTTACGCAGCGCACGCAACGGAAGCTCTCAAAAAGGAATAATTTTGCCCGTTTTTGCAACATTTTTCATTTATGCTCTGCTCCTGTTGGTCGTAGCGTGATGTTATATAGCCTATAACCTTCCTCAATAAATGGACTATCCAACACAAAAAGAATTTTTCAATTCCACCAGTAGTTTCTGAGATTAGCGCGTTCAAACAAACAAACAAACAAACTCTTCAGCTTTATAATATTAGTATAGATATTAGGTATAGGTACAGTGGGAATACAGTTTTATACCATTTAGGTACTACCAGCAAGCAGTTTTATACCAATGCTGTAAGCAGAAAAAACAATGCAGTCTTCTATTTGAATAGTGGTCAGGAAGGCTTAAGGGCCTACATACCCTTTATTGCCGTAAAACGGTAACTTTCTAAAGCATACTCCTTAGTGATGGCTAGGTTAAAAGGTTTGAAAAAAATATATATTTATTATTGATTCATGTACATAATTTTGATCACAAGGTTTTTTCGTGTAACTAATAGTTTTACTTTAACAAGTAAAATTTCAGAATTTAAAAAACCCCCGACACATTTATCTTGCGAAAACATCACGATCTAAACAGTAAAACGCGCATAACTTTTGAACGGCTGAACCGATTCAAACATAGCTAAGAACACTCTCGATACAATCACCTTTCATCAATCACAGATCATCCGTTGAGGCGCTATGATGCCACAGATAGACACACAGATACACAGCTACACACCTCAAACTTACGAGTATAACACCCCTCTTTTTCCGTCGGGGGTTAATGATTTTGTATTATTTGGAAAATGTCGCTGGGTGCACATTTGTTTTTCTTCTTGCTTAAATTTTATGTACTGCTGTAGTGAGTAGTCGTTTGTTTTCCCAAATAAATAAACATGTGTTTCATCCCTCCTCATCACATGGCCATATCAGGACATACGGTTTGTATTGTCGGCAGCACCAATTTATATATACTAACATAAATTGGAATCAGTTGCTCCAAAGTTCGAGACACAACAATGCTCTTATTAATTTATGTATATGATAAATCAGGAGATCTAATAAGGCAAATAAATTGATGGTTTCATTGCCCTCGGAGGATGCAGCATGCGTTATCGTATGCTGCGCATTCTCACGCGACGCGTGTGAGTTGTGACCGCTCTGATTGGATGATTGACACGCGTAATGAGCGTGGGGTGATTGAGGTATGCTGCATTCTATATTTCAAATCCTTTTTTAGGGTTCCGTAGCCAGATGGCTAAAAACGGAACCCATATGGATTCGTCATGTCTGTCTGTCTGTCCGTCCGTATGTCACAGCCACTTTTTTTTTCCGAAACTATAAGAACTATGCTGTTGTAACTTGGTAAGTAGATGTATTCTGTGAACCGCATTAAGATTTTCACACAAATATAGAAAAAAAACCCAAATAATTTTGGGGGTTCCCCATACTTAGAATTGAAACTCAAAAATTGTTTTTTTATCAAACCCATACCTACTTGTGGGGTATATATGGATAGGTCTTCAAAAATGATATTGAGGTTTCTGATATCATTTTTTTCTAAACTGAATAGTTTGCGCGAGATACACTTCCAAAGTGGTAAAATGTGTCGCCCCCCCTGTAACTTCTAAAATATTAGCTTATTTTTGATTGTTTGATAAAACTAAAAAAAATATGATGTACATTATCATGTAAACTTCCACCGAAAATTGGTTTGAACGAGATCTAGTAAGTAGTTTTTTTTTTAATACGTCATAAATCGTAAACCGCAATTTACCAAGTACCCTTCGTGAGCGAGTCCGATTCGCACTAGGCCGGGTTTTTTATTTGTTTTTGCATTTAGTAGTGACGGTAGTCGAATATTTTTTGTGTTGTTTTGTTTTGTCAACTACCCATATTATAGGCTGAATACTGTTACAATGTTTTTCATCAATAATGGTAAAAGAAAGAAACTTCATAAACTGCAAACACAGCCAAATAATGTTAGCATTAATAATATGTTCACAAAGTTCAGTTCAACTAAACTTAAATTAGACAAAGACTTCACTAGAGAGTGAAGCGAGGTCATTATCTAATCTATATATATACTGAAATTTTAGCATGATATATAATCCGCATAAAGGATTGTTTTTATTTTGGTTTGGTTAGATAGGGTAGTTAGGGTAGGTAGGGTAGGGTAGGTAGAGTAGGTAGGGTAGGGTAGGTAGAGTAGGGTAGGTAGGGTAGGGTAGGTAGGGTAGGGTAGGGTAGGGTAGGTAGGGTAGAGTAGGTAGGGTAGGGTAGATTAATGTTTGGTGTTTTTATGGCAAAACAAAGTTTGCCCGGGTCAGCTAGTACTCTATACTAATGTTATAAAGAGGAAAGATTTGTAAGTTTGTATGTAACGAATAAACTTAAAAACTACTGGACCGATTTCAAAAATTCTCTCACCGTTCGGAACCTACACTATCCCCGGGTGACATAGGCTACTTTTTATCCCTGTATTCCCACGGGAACGGGCACTACGCGGGCGAAACTGCGAGACGAAAGCTAGTCATTACGTAAATTGTATAATGAACGGCGAGCACTTGCTCCAATTAATATACTACGGGTAGTTATTATTATCTGTGAATATGTGGGTCAAAAGTTTGCAAAATATATCGTTAATTTTAAATTTGACCTAGATTTTGTTAGCAGATTGTGCAATTAAACTAGGTTCCAAAAATATGCAGACCATGTAATTAATTTTAGAAGGAGGTAATTACGCAATTTTCCTGCAAAGTTTTAGCTGGTTAAAACAAAATCAATGTTACGTAATATTGGAGAGGAAATGCAACAAATATCCTTGAGTACTGATCAAGTATTTTTCAGCGTGCAGACTGCAGGATGATCACATTATTCGTAAAAGATTTTGCAGTAGGTAGCTAGGGTAGATGTCGATTTCCGAACACTTCAACGTAAGGTTCAGTTGAAAAAGCTTCAAAAGCCAGACTACCTGTACAACAGGTTAAACTGGATCGCTGGCAGATGAGAATGTGGAAGAAGGCAATGTTCGCAACAACTCTCATCGCAGCCCCACAGTACAGCAGCATTCAGAGGAAGTTTCCGTCACGCAGCATCCAAAGTATGAAATAATTACGAAAAATATTAAAAGTTACTTGCAATCCGTCTATTTCGCTCAGCTGCTCATGGCATTATGTTTCGCACCAAATTATTGTATAGTATAAAACACACTAACTCCGAGTTGTCTGGCATTTTGCTGAACTGGACCTTTTTGGCGCAGCCGCGGGGCACACTATGTATGTAATTGTTGTAAATTTAAGTTTTATTTGTACCTACATTGTGTGTATCTGTGTGTGCCAAATAAACTAGTTTTCTTTCTTTCTTTCTTTATTTAACACGGCCAGTAGTTTTGCCTGTGGTATACCACACAGTACATACAAATACGAGTACAATATTTTATACGACAATATAAAAACTTAAATTTTTATTTGTGACTAGCTGACCCCCGCGTCAACTGGCTATCTATCTTCCTACCACTACCTACCCTGCCCACCCTGCCTACGCTACAAACAAACAAACTCTTCAGCTTTATAATATTAGTATAGATGTTGATAAAACTCCTTCGCAAATGAACAAATTTGTTTACCATAAAAAAAAGATTATAGTGAGTCCATCTAAAAAGATAGACATATGCTGTCGCGGACTTTTCTTTTGAACTTTTAAAGAGGAACAATTTTATAATCTATACTAATATTATAAAGCTGAAGAGTTTGTTTGTTTGTTTGTTTGTTTGAACGCGCTAATCTCAGAAACTACTGGTTGGAATTGAAGAAATTCTTTTTGTGTTGGATAGTCCATTTATTGAGGAAGGTTATAGGCTATATAACATCACGCTACGACCAACAGGAGCAGAGCATAAATGAAAAATGTTGCAAAAACGGGCAAAATTATTCCTTTTTGAGAGCTTCCGTTGCGTGCGCTGCGTAAACGGTTTAATTACACAACAATCATGTATGTAGAGTAGGTAGGGTTGATGGGTAGGTAGGTAGCCAGTTGACGGGAGCGAAGCCGCGTGGGACAGCTAGTACATGATATTTGCGTAACTTAAGGGTACACAAGTCAAATATTCTTCCATACAAACGTAGTCTAGAGATTACTCCACTGTTTGACGATGTACTTTCAAAATAAAAAAATATATCAATTTGTCTCATCATTATCTAGCCCTGTATGGAACCGAAAAAATAAAAAAATAAAATATTTGAAAGTTATGAGCGTCGAAAGTTCCATATTTCAACACTAATTTTAACGTATCTTTGGGCGCAAATAAATACCATAAGAGAAGGAAAATTAAAAAACGGCCTCCATACAGGGATAGATTAGTAATTCAACAATCCAAATAATTTTATTTTGATCAGATACATTCAGTAGTTTTTTCATGAAATCTAGACTCCCAAAGGTCTGTTTATAAAATTTCGCGCGCTCGTTTTCGTCCTAAATCATCATCCATTTCGATAAAAGATTGCAGAAGTGCTAATTCGTACGCGAACTAGCTTCTTACTGCTCATCACAGCATCTATATATTTCGCACGTGTTGTGGGATAAGATAGCATGCATTTTAACCTCGCGCACAAAATAGTTCGTGCCGTCGACTAGTTTAACCTTAAGCCGTTTACGCAGAGCACGCAACGGAAGCTCTCAAAATAGAATAATTTAGCCCGTTTTTACGACATTTTACATTTTTGCTCCGCTCCTATTGGTCGTAGCGTGATGTTACATAGCCTATAACCTTCCTCGATAAATGGACTATCCAACACAAACACAATTTCTCAATTCCAACCAGTAGTTCCTGAGATTAGCGCGTTCAAACAAACAAACAAACTCTTCAGCTTTATAATATTAGTATAGATTAATTTTATTGACTTTATTATTTTCTCCGGGGAATTATTTTTTAGTCAAGAATGTAAAGTCCCCCACTGAAGAAGAAGAAGAACTTTAAGAGCATGGGTGCAAATAAGTGCAGATTTGTATTGGTCGTTCTGTTTAAGATTTTTTGTTCCATCGCCCCCTTACTTCCTGATTTCAACAGACTAATTCAGACGCTGGATGGAATGCAGGACTGTATTAGCTAGTACATACACAGAGGCCGGTATAGGTGCTCTGTTGTGCCAGACCCGGACCGTTGATATGTTTATCACTAAGCTGTTATTTATCTCTATCTCGGGCTGGCTGCAGAGCAATGTAGTTATTTGGTCTGCGGTCTGTGGTCTAGCAACATCATGTTTAAACATAGAAAATAGTAACAGAAGTATTTTTTAAAGTAATTTCATTGAATTATGTTTGTTTTATGAAACAGTCTGAGATTTATAAGGACTATACAACAAGTATTTACTAACTACGAGGTTGATTTCATATCAATGGAAAACTGTATATCTACGCATTTCGCTGAATCTACTTAGGGAATAGTGCAAGTTTCATCAAAATCGGTCCAGCAGTTTTCAAGATACGGAGCATACAACCGAACTCCTTAGCGACAAACAGCGCAAATGTGTAAATTGAGTTAGTTTGTCAATCCTTACTATAGAAATTGCTAATTTTTAGTGATTGTGAACTAAAGCTATAAAGAGAGAGAAAAAACTTTTTCACAAAAAATAAACCAACTTCAAAAGCAAAACACTAAAAAGTGCAAAATAACTTTCGTTGCGGAAGTCGGTATCGAAAAATATTTATAAATAGAAAATAAGAAATGTTTTGTAAAAATCCGTAGATATACTTACCTACAGGAAATAAAAAAACCGGCCAAGTGCGAGTTGGACTCGCGCACGAAGGGTTCCGTACCATTATCGCAAAAAACGGCAATAAAATCACGTTTGTTGATGGGAGCCCCTCTTAAATATTAATTTTATTCTGTTTTTAGTATTTGTTGTTATAGCGGCAATAGAAATACATCATCTGTAAAAAATTCAACTGTCTAGCTATCACGGTTCATGAGATACAGCCTGGTGACAGACAGACGGACCGCGGAGTCTTAGTAATATGGTCCCGTTTTTACACTTTGGGTACGGAACCCTAAAAAAAAGTATAAAATTAAATACTCTTTTTTCCATCAAAAAGCAAAAAGAAAATATTTTAATTCAACTAAACCATACATAGGTACTATTGAATTGTCAAACCAAATACAAATCTAAATTGCACATTCGCAAGCACGCACGGAAGCATCTAAAAAGGTCAATATTTTTCGTCGTTTATTTAATGTGAGTGCTTCAAAAAGTGCTTGGCTTGCTGTAAAATATATAATAAAATACCGAACTGCATCAAAATTGAGAAGAACTACAAAATATTTACTAAACGCCTCAAAGAATGGTTAGTTGATAGATGATATTATACATTAAATGATTTTTTTAATGATGACTTTCGTACATGACTATCAGACACGTTCACATTTTGATTTGCCATGCCAATTATTTGTGACATTACCATTTATTTTTATTGACTTTTCACCATTTTATTTTATTTGACTTGTACCTCGACTTATATCTATTTTACAATTCATTCTGTGCCATCATAATTAAAATGACAGTTAAAACTTAAGTAAAATGAATCAAAATTATATTACCTGAACTTTATGCTATGTATTTATTAGATACTATTTGAAATTGCTGTGCACGACGTATTGACATATTGTATTTTGTTTTATTTTATTTTGTTGACATTGCTATTTTTATCATAGTTTTTAATTAAAATACCATTTTTTTTTGTTTTATTTCACTTTTATGTAAACTTTAATTGAAATTAATCTTTTTATAATTGTTATTCTGTAGTATCATTTAATTAATTTAAAGCTTCCATTGTAATTTATCAGTTACATTAATTAATTTATAATAAGCTAGGTATTAATTTCTCTAATATATTGCTGTGCCCGACAGGGTCCATGTGAACTATACTACTGTTATAAGATCTTTGTTACACACATGTGATATGCAATAAAGAATTGAATTGAATTAAAATATCATCACCATTACTTTTGGCACAGACCACAGACTGTGTACTCACTCACATTTTACTGTCACATCAAAGGCTGACAGAGATACTGTCCCGTAACATATTATTTTGTGAAACAACTTTTACATTTTCTCATGTGAATGCGGAACAATAATTTCCGTTCGCGAATTATTTGTTCTGTCAGAGGCGGATTAAAAGTCGAGAACGTCCTAGGCAAGCACCTCATTGACGTCCCTTTAGCGGCCATATCCATAATTATTATAAATTATAACTAGTACTAAATCAAAATAAAACCACAAACCACGATCATGAAAGCAATTATACATTTAGTCGTTCTAATTTTGATCTTATGCTTTTAGCTACACTTACAACATAACGTTTATGCTCAGTATTGTTCTTGATAGCAATCAAGCATAGTGAATTTCTGGAAATGACTTTTACAAGCAGAGAGTACCTACATGCAAACGGTTAACATCTAAGAGTATAACTCTCTGTTTTTAAATCAAGTTTAAATTATATTTTGTTCATTACAAGGTATAAAAACGGACAAAAAGTGTGTGCTAATATATAAACTATATGTACAAGTGTTATCTTTAAAAATCAAGTGCGTTAGCGCTCTCAAATAAGTACTGTGTAAAAATCATAAAACAGTCAGGTCATCATAATCTACAAAATCTCTGTGCCCAATTAAAACAATTCCAGCGGCGGAACGAAAGAAATAAACAAAGTTGATGCAGTTAAGTTCAGCATCCTTATTGATAAAAGTGGAAAACAAGTAAATAAGTGATAGTGAGAAATATTTTTTGATGTTCAACTTGTGCAAATATTTCAATGTTTCGTCCTGTCTACCTACACTACGCAGTTATGAACTTAAATTTTGCTAGCACCAAGAACCACAATTTCGTATAACTTGTCAACATACGCCGTGGCTCGTTGAGTATCCGCTGGGATTGCAAGGCATTGACGAGTGCCCAAGTTCGATCCCAGCCGACGGGGTGTCTTTTTGTGGTTTCTAAAGACTTATAATTTAAAAACTGACCATTAAAAATGGATTCAGATAACGTCACACAGCGAAGAAATCAACGTTCTATTTCTATGCAAGATATCACTGGTAACGATGAGACATCCTCACTATTCGATACAACAATGTTAAGCCTACCCAACACGTCGCTAGATGGCGTAAACCCCTGTTGTTTGGAATTGCGAGAACAAATAAGTGAACTTAAAATGAGTTTACTGTCCGCCCATAATGAAATAGATAACATGCATTTGGAAATCAGTAATTTTAAAAAAGATCTCTCTAAATGTTATGAAGTTATAGAATTGTATAAAAAAATTGATTATACGGAAAAAACAAAAGGTATTATGTCCTCTCAAAAAAAGAAGAGGTATCAACTCCATGATGTGAATAGATATGATGTTACTTCACCAACACATTCATATGACAAACAAAAAAATGATTTAACAACAAAAACGACAGACCAATCAGATATTATCACACAGGAACAAAATCCTACTATTACAGTTAACACAAATTCCATCGACTCGTCGATTCCCTGCAGTGATGAGTTGAACGATCAGGAGACTGAAACGCCTGGGAAAAATGAAACGCCTGGGAAAAATGTAATGAATAACGCAAATGATGTTTATATTGCTATGACAACCTCTACACAGCCCCTGACAACAGATTTATGTGATCGACTTCAGAACTCACCAAAACGAGTTTTGGTAAAAAAAAGAAGTAAAGTTATAGTAATCGCCGATGAACAGGGCCGACATTTTCAACGTGTTTTTCAAGGCTTAGTAGGGTCAGACTTTGCCGTAAGTTGTTTCTGGAAACCTGGAGCTAGTCTAGCTGAAGTTTTATTAACGGATAGGAGTGCATTAAAAACTTTGACGAAAAAGGATTTTGTTATTGTATTGGCAGGGACAAATGACAAAAACCCGTACAAATGCCAATTTGAATTGCAAGCTTTTTTTAAAGAACTTATTAATACTAATATAATTGTTACAGATGTTCCATATAATAGATATTTGAATATTAAGAAATTAAATTATGAATTGAAGTTTTTGTGTAATAGAAATGATAATAATAATAACAGTTTTATAAATATAAATTATTTCGAGTATATTCCTAGACGAGTCTCGTTTCTACTTTGTAAGTGCCGATGTATATTAAAGGAACTACTGCGTATTAATTACAAAACAAAATACGAAGAATACCTTGGTAAGTTGAATCGTTCAGAGTATTGTCCAAATACCTTAGATAAATGTACTCAGACTAATTTTGAGTCTGAACGTAATTCAGAACTAATAGAGAATACTGCAAAATGTTTTCGTGTATAAGGAAATACGTGTTCTGCACCAAAATGTGAATGGATTATTAACTAAATCTGATTTGTTAGTATTAGCTTTAGATACATACCAGACGGACACTTCTAAGTCTATTGATGTCCTATGCATTACAGAACATAATATGACTGTCAATGATCTACAGATGCTTTCTGTTCAAAATTTTACTCTTGGCTCTTGTTTTTCCCGCAAAAACCGTCATGGAGGAGCATGCATCTTGGTTCGGAAAACACATAGGTTTAAAGAAATTTCTGGTATTAAAAAGTATTCCAGGGAAGGTATTGTAGAATGTTCAGGTATTGAATTGCTCAATCATGGGATTTTTGTAGTGTGTATTTATCGTCCTCCTAAATGCAGTAATCAGGAGCTAGACACATTTTTCAAATCGTTGGAACTTATACTCACAAATTTATCCTACAAGAAAAATAAAATTATAATCTGTGGTGATTTCAATATCAATATTTTGAGACAATCAAGAAGCACCGATAGATTAAAAGAAATGTTATCTGTCTATAATCTACGTTTACAAATTAAAGAACCTACACGTTTAAAATCAGGTACATGCCTAGACAATTTTATGGATAATATACGAGGTAGCACTAGTCAAATTACGGAATTTGCTATTTCTGACCATACGGCACAAGTTCTAACGTGCCCGGTCAAACCAAGTAGCTATCTTAAATATTGGTATGTAGAAAAACGGGACTTTAGTAAACAAAATATTGACAAATTTAAACAATGTATATCTTCTCTGACATTTTCTGATATTTTTAATTGTGATAACCCTAATACTGCATTTGACATGTTTCATGAATTATTCACATTATTTTTTAATTTGTGTTTCCCCATATGTATTAAAAAGATACGAACTGAGAAACAACCTACATGGATATCTTCAGGTATAAGAAAATGTTGCAAACGCAAACGTCAACTCCTGTGGAAATATAGGAAGAATCGGACTGAATTAAATAAAAATAATTTTAAGGCTCTTTCATCTAGACTGAAACGTATCATTAATCTGACGCAAAAATGCCAAAATAACAATTTTTTAAACACTGCAGTCAATAAAGGTAAGGCTACTTGGCAAATAATCAATAATACAAAACACAATTTACCAAAGGCCGAAATAGAGGAACTGGATGTAAATGGGAAAATTATTAGTGATCCTGCACAAATAGCTGAGTCCTTCAATGACTTCTTTATCGACCAAATATCAAGCAATGAAAGTAATGCCAAGTCACACCACCCTCATAGACTTGTTAATTCCCTTTTTATTGCACCTACAATCCCTCCTGACATAGAAAGAATAATACTTAGTTTGAAAAACACTTCTAGTACTGGTTACGATGACATAACGACAAGCGTTTTAAAACACGTAGCAAACGATATATCCCCGGTATTAAGTCATATAATGAATCTTTGTATATCAAATGGAATTTTCCCAGAAAAGTTAAAAAATACAATTATAAAGCCTTTGTTTAAAAAAGGTAACTTAAAGGATATGTCATGTTACCGACCTATTGCACTTGTTCCAGTTCTATCAAAAATATTTGAGAAGATTATATATAATAGTTTATATTCCTTTTTTGAGTGCAACTGTTTATTTGCTGATGAACAAGTTGGCTTTAGGAAAAATAAAAGTGTAAATGTGGCGATTTATAAGCTTCTTCAAGTAGTTATGACAAATGTGGATAATAAGATTCCAACGTGTGCCTTATACATGGATCTAAGCAAAGCTTTTGATCATGTTGATCATACTCTGCTCTTGGAGAAACTTAATGCTTATGGTGTGAGAGGAACGGTTCTAGATTTAATTAAATCATATCTGTGTAACCGAAGACAATCCACAGTAGTTACAGCAATATGTAAGAAGCAAAGAAAGGAAATAAAATACACGTCGAGATTTAGAAAAGTAAACGTTGGTGTGCCTCAGGGAAGTGTGTTAGGGCCGTTGTTATTCATCATATATATCAACGATTTTCCAAACGTTACCCAACATCCAACAATATTATTTGCTGATGATAGCACAGTCCTTTTCCAAGGCAAAAGCCAAGCTCTTCTGGAAGAGGATATAAATAATACCTTAATTACTATTATTAACTGGTTGACGATGAATAACTTACAGATAAATTTGACAAAGACTAATTTAATGACATTCAAAAACAGAAAGGAATTATTATCTAACGTTTTAATTAATTATTCAGGACAGCAAATACAAGAGGTACAATCCACAAAATTTCTGGGACTGCATATAGATAATAATTTAAAGTGGCAAACACACAGTGAATATATAAGCTCCAAAATTAACCAATTCTCATATGCGCTGTTCAAACTCTCTAAAGTTGCGAATTTCAGAACACTTATGACTGCATACCACGGACATGTTGTCTCTCTTCTTCGGTACGGGATAATCTTTTGGGGCAACTCAACTTCCAGGGAAATGATATTAATATCACAAAAGAGGTGTGTTAGGGCTATTTGTAAACTAAAAAAGACTGATAGTTGCAAGACATACTTCATTGATTTGAATATTTTGACCGTGCCATGTATTTACATATATGAAATGTTAATATTTGTGAAGAACAATATCAATCTGTTTAAAAAAATGAGAAGTACACGCTATAAAAATCACATATGTTTCCCTTTTAATAGAACGCATTTTTTGAATAGTAGTATATTCTGCATGGCACCAAGGTTGTATAATCATTTGCCAAAAGAACTGCTACAGATACAATCTTTGAATGTTTTTAAAAGTACTTTGAAAAAGCTTTTGATTTCTAAGGCCTATTACAGTGTCACTGAATACTTAGAAGATAAGATATGACAAAAAAATGGATTATATGACATTGTACTTATTTAATATTGTGACATTTCAAATTTATAATTTTATGTGCTGTAATTTTTAATAATTGTATTGACATTGTGTATGAATTATATGACATTGTTCTTGTTTAATATTGTGACATTTCAAATTTATAATTTTATGTGCTGTAACTATGTATTAATAATTGTATTGACATTTTGTAATAATAATGAATGAATCTTATTTATTAATCTAATTGTGATATACTTGTATGCTATTTTTGGCTAACATAGCGGCAAAAATGTTATTTAAGACCTAATGTTACCTATGTCTACAAATGATTAAATGAAATGAAGCATCTGCTTGAGCTGTATCTTACGAACTTCTATTATGAAATCAGGCGATATGTAGGAATAATCAAGAAGGAGCATGCTTCGGAAGCTCATCATCTCTATAGAATTAAAGAATCTTTTATAATGTATAAGTACTTATTACTGGAACTTGAAATTACTTACCTACTACTTACTTGTATTATTTATTTTCATTTACATTTTTTTTCTTTGTACGAAAACTGCCGCGCGTGCGCCCCCTTAGGCACGTGCCTAGTTTGCCTTAGGGATTATCCGCCTCTGTGTTCTGTGAATTTCGAAGTTCGAATGATCTGTAGTATATTATGTATATTGGCAGAGTTCGAAAATGTCTTAATATTTATCAGTTATAATACTTTCAAGACATCATTTGTTGCCGTGTCAAACCGTATGAGTAAGTTACCAAATAAGGAGCGAATGTTATTGTACGTTTCGCTACGTACCGGAAACACGTACAATCGGAGCCGAAAAGATACCAGTTGTTTAGGCCTGTTGGGAGCCGTTGCTACCGAACTACCGATTGTGTCGACTCGACTCCCAAGTCCCAACTAAACGGACGTGTATGTCCGGCCAGTAATAAAACCATCTGAATGTTTTCTAATTTCTCGCCAGTTATTTATTGACTAGCTGCGGGGGGGCTTAACTCCCGTCAGCTGGCTATCTATTTACCTACCTACGCTACAAACAAACAAACTCTTCAGCTTTATAATATTAGTATAGATGTTGATAAAACTCCTTCGCAAATGAACAGATTTGATTACCATAAAAAATGATATAGTGAATAAATCTTAAAATATAGACATATGCTTTCGTGGACTTTTTTTTAGAACTTTTAAAGAGGAACAATTCTATAGTATATGGTATTTGCGTAACTTAAACCGTTTACGCAGCGCACACTACGGAAGCTCTTAAAAAGGAATATTTTTGCCCGTTTTCGCAACATTTTTAATTTATGCTCCGCTCCTATTGGTCGTAGCGTGATGTTATATAGCCTATAACCTTCCTCGATAAATGGACTATCAAACACAAAAATATTTTTCAATTCCAACAAGTAGTTGCTGAGATTAGCGCGTTCAAACAAACTCTTCAACTTTATAATATCAGTATAGATTTTCAAGGCTGAATTTACGATACCTCTGACGCTGCAAAAAACGTGGTTACCTCAGTAGGTGACCACGTCAATTTGATAAATAATTCCAAGAAACGACGCATCGAAACGAAACAAAAAGAAGGATGAATGGTCTTTGATAGAAAAAACATGCAAGTAGCATCTTTAGGTAAATCGGCAAGTATATTTTTTTCCATCGGATCTGTGCTTGCGGTAGGCACGTACTATGACTAATATTATGTCCGCTCGTAAGATTTCCAGCACGTCAGCGTGTTGTACAACTTACAATAAATAACTGTTGGATAAGTCAGTTTTAATGACGATAAGGCTAATTATTTTAAGTCAGAAACAAGTTAAATAAGTCAAGCACTAACTCTTATTACGTACTGTTTTTTAGGGTTCCGTACATAGAAAGGAATAAACGGAACCCTTATAGGATAACTTTGATGTCCGTCCGTCTCTCTGTCAAGACCCTTTTTCTCAGGAACGCGTGGAGGAATCAAGCTGAAATTTATATTAAATACTCTGGTCTACTGTCACTTAAAGCTGTGAAAAAAATCAAACTTCTAAGCTAACGCAACCAAAGATACTCGTACAGCCGTTTATCCCGCAAATTTCCGCAAATTTTCGACACTCGCAAGGGAATCAAAAACTACAGGGTAACTTCCCGTGAACTCAGAATCTTGAAATTTGTTACGAAGCAACGTCTTATAGCACATAAAAAGGAAAAATTGCAAAAACCGTAAATTTTTAGTTAAATCATACAATAACGATATTTTTAATAATTTTAAACTTATTACCACTTTCCTCATGAACGCGTAGAGGTATTAAATTGAAATTCATATCAAATACTTAGGTCTATAATACCTTTAAGCTGAGGTTTGTACGGAAATCACTACTACTCTACAATATTATAAAGAGGAAAGATTTTTTGTTTGTATGTTTGTACCGAATAGGCTCTGAAACTACTGGACCGATTTAAAAATTCTTTCACCTATGGAAAGCTACATTATTCCTGAGTAACAGGCTATAATTTTGACGGGAGCGAAGCCGGGGGTTCAGCTAGTCTATACTGATATTATAAAGAGGAAAGATTTTTTGTTTGTTTGTACCGAATAGGCTCCAAAACTACTGGACCGATTTCAAAAATTCTTTCACTGTTGGGAAGCTACTCTATCCCCGGTTGACATAGGCTACTTTTTATCCCTGTATTCCCACGGGAACGGGAACTACGCGGGTGAAACCGCGAGGCGTCCTCTAGTATAATATAAATGCGAAAGTTTGTGAGTATGGATGGATTTTTGTTACTCTTTCACGCAAAAACTATTGAACGGATTTTGATAAAAATTAACAGTAATATACAACTTATACATCAGAATAACACGCTATAATTTATATATAACAATAGAAGTACATACTGATACTGGCAGCTAGTAATAATATTATAACTGCCAAAGTAACTCTGTTTGTCTGTTGTCTTTGCACGTTTAAACCCGTGAACCGATTTAGCCCATAGTTACAGCACTGATAACAACATTTGTGCTTATAGGCCTTCTAGATGCTAGTTAGCATTTGTAAAAAAAAAAAATATAATCTTTTTTTTTTAGTATCTTACGACTTATTGTCGGGCCTACGTTGTCCCCCCATATCTAAGTACTAATGCTGTAACATGGAAATATTGTAAACCCAAACCATTTTTTTAAAAGAGTAACCATGGAGTTTCTTGCCGGTTCTTCTTCATAGGAAACGATCAACCCGAACCGTGTACCTTTTGTCGACGTTTTATAAGTGCCCATTTAGACCTATGTGAAATAAAAAAGTTTGATTTTGATTTTGAGACGCAATTTCGTATGGAGATAATTTGAGACCCTAGGAACTTTACAAAGGACATAGGATAGATTTTTATCCTGGTATGTTCCTTTGGGATGATAAAACACATAATACGCGGACGAAGCCGCAAGCAGATGCTAGTCAGCTATAAATTGGACGTTCCGTACAACTGAATATTCTCTTTCATTCCTCAGTCTTTGTGAATGATAGTGTGTGCGTAAATTGATTGTGGAAATTCATTGTCGTTTGGGGAAGTTCCAAATAACCTCTAGACCGCATGGTTACAGCGTTTGCTTGCTTTAATATTTGATAGGGTAGTTAATACCGTTCACTGGTTTGCCTCGTGGGTGAGGAGGATAGGAGGAGTTTTTAGTATTTTTTGAGTTTATCCTGCTTTTAGCTTTGTTGTAGACGATTTCATCGAGCGAGGGGAACTCGATGGGTTCTTGATCGATACTGAGTAACGAACTTGACTAATATTATAAAGAGGTAAAGTTTGTGAGTTTGTGACGTTGTAAGGGCTAATCTCTGGATCTACTGAACCGATTTTGAAAATTCATTCACCAGTAGAAAGCTACATTATTCCTGAGTGTCATAGCCTATAATATATTTTCAAAAAGAATAGAGATCCTTATGAAAATTGCAATAATGTAACCCAAAGTAGCAAAATGTTGCCTATAAAATTCACTCTTAGGCGTGCGCTGAGAAAACTATTGATGATTGATAAAAAATAGTAGGTAGGTACGTAGGGTAGGCAGGATAGGTTAGGCAGGCAGGGTTGGCAGGGTAGGCAGAGCAGGCAGGGCAGGCAGGGCAGGTAGATAGGTAGCCAGTTGACGGGAGCGAAGCCCCGGGGTTCAGCTAGTTTAAGATAAAGTCAATCGAAACAATGGTCTTCTTTATTTTTGATAGGCTAGCGTTTGGTCACTATCTCACCTGATGGAAAGCTATGATGTGGTCGACGGCGAAGCACGCTTGTCTAGAAGTTACCTTTTCATACTTGACTTAAAGACTTCTAGGTGGTAGCTATCAGGAAACAGACTCCGGCAGGGAATTCAACTCCATAGCTGTACGCACAATGAAAGTATTTCCAAAAAAAAACGGCCAACTGCGAGTCCGACTCGCGCACGAAGGGTTCCGTACCATTATCGCAAAAAATGGCAAAAGAATCACGTTTATTGTATGGGAGCCCCCACTTAAATATTTATTGTAATCTGTTTTTTGTATTTGTTTTTATAGCGGCAACAGAAATACATCATCTGTGAATATTTCAACTGTGTATCTGTCACGGTTCATGAGATAGAACCTGGTGACAGAAAGACAGACGGACGGACAGTGGAGTCTTAGTAATAGGGTCCCGTTTTTACCGGAACCTTAAAAAACGTTTAGTGCGTTTGAGTGAACTTATTTGACTTTCAGAATCGCCATGATTTTTATCAATCGACAAAAATCTAGCAACATGTAGACCTTGAATTTATCATGTTTACTTTCTGTATGGAGAGGGCTATGCTCGGAGTTTCCTTGCGTGATCGAATTAGAAATGTAGAGATCCGCAAGAGAACCAGGGTTACCGACGTAGCCCGAAGAATTGCCAAACTTAAGTGGCAATGGGCAGGGCACATTGCTCGCAGAACGTATGGCCGATGGGGCAGAAGGGTTCTGGAGTGGCGACCGCGGACCGGAATACGTTGCGTTGGAAGGCCTCCCACCAGGTGGACCGATGAACAGGTGAAGGTTGCGGGGATCCGCTGGTTGCGAGAGGCACGGGACCGGTCAAAGTGGCGACGCTTGGGGGAGGCCTATGTCCAGCAGTGGACGTCTTTCGGCAGATATGATGATGATGACTTTCTGTATTCAATCTAACTAATGCAGAATGCATGCTAGTGTAGCGGTGGGCGGTAACCTTTCGCACGCGTGTTTAGCGTGAAGCATTTTACTTACGCGGGCATGAACACCCTCGTGTGGTGTTATTATTTATGGCTATTTATACTTTCATAAATATCATGTGTTCGCGTCCACCGGCCATATGAAACTCATTAGGGAGACATTTTAATTAATTATCGTATCATAGGGGTAGGTTTTAATTTTTAGGGTTCCGTAGCTAAGTGGCAAAAAAACGGAACCCTTATGGATTCGTCATGTCTGTCTTTCTGTCCGTCCGTATGTCACAGCCACTTTTTTTCCGAAACTATAAGAACTATGCTGTTGAAACTTGGTAAGTAGATGTATTCTGTGAACCGCATTAAGATTTTCACACAAAAATAGAAAAAAAACTATTCATTTTGGGGGTTCCCTGTACTTAGAACTGAAACTCATTTTTTTTTTCCATCAATCCCATTCTTGTGGGGTATCTATGGATAGGTCTTCAAAAATGATTTTCGGCACCGTTACAAGCGCCATGGTCACGAGATCTAAAGTCTAATATCGAGCTCTCAACCAAAAACAAAATATACATGGTAAATATCCCGAAACAAATATTAATTCTGATGATTGTGACCATGTCAGCTTAAAAATTTCAAAAATGATATTGAGGTTTCAAATACCATTTTGTCTGAACTGAAAAGTTTGCGCGAGAGACACTTCCACAGTGGTAAAATGTGTGTTCCCCCCTTCTAAAATAAGAGAATGATAAAACTAAAAAAATATATGACATTACCATGTAAACTTCCACCGAAAATTGGTTTGAACGAGATCTAGTAAGTCGTTTTTTTTAATACGTCATAAATCGTAAATCGCAATTTACCAAGTACGGAACCCTTCGTGCGAGAGTCCGACACATTAGTCTAGCCAAGGGGTACCGTGTTACCCAGTTACTGGGTTGTGGAGGTCAGATAGGCAATCGCTCCATGAAAAACACTGGTACTCAGCTGAATCCGGTTAGACTGGAAGCCGACCCCAACACAGTTGGGAAAAATGCTAGGCAGTTTGTTTGATTGATTTCGGTATTTAAAGATGGGTCCTACAGCCGTGGGTCAAACTCAGTAAACACCGCTTAACTTGGAGTAATTTCTATCTATGTTATAAAAATCTTTTTGCATGATATAAAATACTATAACAGGGACTCCCTAATCCTCCTTTATTCTTTTCTGATTAATTTCGTTGTAGGATCCAAGACAGTTAAATTCATTCTGCGGGACTTCGTCGAGCTTCATTGCCTCGGTGCTTTTCTGGTGGTCGCCACTGTTGAGCTGCACTGCTTTCAGGTTTGGGAATAGTGCGGTGGGATTGTCCCAAATAAAAAAAATATAACAGGTAGGTAAAAGTATAGGCATTGCCTGCTCTTTACTCTATTAGGGAAATGTTTTAGTCATAAAATCGACAATGGTTTTGGTTTGAGTCACACAGAGCAAAAACTATTGTCTGATTTTAATCTATACTAATATTATAAAGCTGAAGAGTTTGTTTGTTTGTTTGTTTGAACGCGCTAATCTCAGGAACTACTGGTTGGAATTGAATAATTCTTTTTGTGTTGGGTAGTCCATTTATCGAGGAAGGTTATAGGCTATATAACATCACGCTACGACCAATAGGAGCGGAGCATCAATGAAAAATGTTCCAAAAACGGGGAAAATTTATTCTTTTTGAGACGCAACGTATTTAGAGTAGGTGGGCTAGCTTGGTAGGTAGCCAGTTGACGGGAGCGAAGCCGCGTGGGACAGCTAGTTATTAATATACAGACTGGGCCCAAAATCGTGGAGCTATCGAAACAGGGTGATATTTGAGGCTATTTGCAGTAACATAAAGACACGAAAACATTTTTTTTTACTCTTATCATCCCAACTATCGCCCTGTTTCTGAAAAATAATAATAATGATATGCCACATAGTTATTTGCGGGAGACTGGTGTCTGATGAGCTAAGCCGTAACCTGTATTTCAGGACACCAGAGACTCCCCCTACAGAAAAAAAAAAATATACATATCATCAACTACTTACAAAAAGTACTACACTACGCTTAGCAAAAATTACATTTTTATGTTACGAGTGCAACACTTAATTGGAAGGTTTTATTACTTTTTTAACCGACTTCCCAAAAAGTGAGGAGGTTCTATGTTTGGTTTTTTGTTTGTTCACCGATATCTCCGTCAATTGTGGACCGATTTTGAAAATTCTTTTTTTGTTTGAAAAGGTATGTTTCGAAATTGGTCCCATTTTAATTTGGTGAACATCTGATGAAGAACTTCGGAGATATACAACAGAACTCTTCAATAAATAACGGCAAATCTCTCGGGATTGCTGCAATCGCATGTCTGTTTATTTTTTATACCATTTCATTATCACGCCGGTACGCTCTTAAGGGGTACACAGATCTCTCATTTTACCGGTTATGTTCAAGTTTCATGAAATCTATTCATTGCGTTCGCTTATTCATGCCGTTATAGTTTCCTTACTAGCTTGCCTATTAGGTAGGTACAACTAAAGACCCACGAAAGACACCGAATTCAAAAAATTAAGTTATTTTTCACTTTGTAGTTTTGTATTTGGAAGTCGGTAGTATTTTTTTGCAAAAAAATTTTTTTTTGTTTATTTTTATAATGTGAAATCAAGCGAGCGAGTGTGTGTATATGTGAGATTCTGTTTGTGTGTGGTGTTGAGAGGTTATGAGTTACATGAGTGGGTTCTAAAAGTATGGTTTTGGTAGGTTACATTATTTAATTCCTATTACGTTTTTATGACGAGCAGACTTTCGGTTTTTATGTTTGTGTATATTTGATGTTTATTTAAGTGTTAGTGAGGAAAACAAAAAAAATCTCTGTTATCCTGATTAGGTATCAAATCCTACCTAGAACAAAAAGCTAAATATAATTACCAATATTGTTTCTCATATAAATGAAATGAAAACTGTGAATATTTCCATAAACACTTGACAAACATTGTATTGTATTTGCTCACAGTGTTATCAGTGTGAGAACTTATCAATATGACATCATGTAATCTTATCACCTTATCAGAGTACTATACAGGATGCCAAATGACAGTGTATGCCACTCTCTTAATAAAATATTTGATGTATACGTTGAGAGAGATAACAGGGAATACTGTAACACTGTTGAAATGGCTGTTAGTAAGACAAATGTTAAGCTTGAACGCGAATGATTGCCAGGTTCAAGCTATATAGAGAATACAATTTATTAGAACCGTTTTTTTGGCCCGAAATTCCCGGGACTTTCCTTGACTAATCTCGGGATTTTCGGGATCGCCACAAACAAGTCTAATTTGTATTCCGTAGTCCGTTGCGCCTTGACAATATGCTTGCCTAGATTATATTAATAGCATTTATTACAAAACGACAAAAAACAACCCTTAGATACGCCGTACTCCAACCAGCGTAGAACCTGAGCGAGCGTTTTCAGCTGCTGCTTATGTTTGCAATAAACTACGAAGCAGGCTTGGAAGTCAAACATTGGATGCTTTGATATTTTTGCGATTATATTTTCGAAATTCTAAATCGTTTTTTTTTTGTTGTCTTTTTCTTTGTTTTGTCTTTTTTCTTTTCTTATGATGTTGTGATTTGTGTTATGCAAAGACATAAAATTTTTTTTTGTTATATTATTCAAGTTTTTTTTCATTTGAGCCCAATTAGAAACCACAGAGTCTAATCCCGGGATGGACCCGAGATCCCGGGATTGCGCTACAGAAATCCCGTTATTCCGGGATTGTATTCTCTAAAGCTATACAATGGATATTTTTTGTTAGCCCGGAGTCAAAACGCGGCAAGATGGCACTCTTAATATGAGACTTATGGCAACTACTGTTAGACCACTTTAAACATGATGCAGTAACAAAAAAAGTCAAAAGCATTGCCCCACTTTTAGAAATTAGGACTCGCTTGGAACTTCCAATTTGTTGACAGTTTTAAAGTTTCTGTCGTATCTTTACCAGATGATAGAATTAAATATTGGTGCTAGCAACTCGCCCCAGCTTCGCCCGTGACAAATTATACACAAAAACCCTGCCTCTTTTCTCACTCTTGCTATTGGTGAAAGATGCATAAAAATCTGTTCAGTAGTTTTTAAGTTTATTGCATACAAACTTTATTTTATAATGTGTAGTGATAATTAGTTATTTTACTTGCAAGTTTTATTTTGCGTTTCCCTGCTTAGAAAAATGTCATAACTGGTAATAGTAGTTATGGAAACAGCAGACTTTTTTTTATAGATTATTATTATTTATTTATTATTATTTTCAGCCTATTCTGTCCCACTGCAGGGCAAAGACTTCCCCTTCTTCCTTCCAATCCTCTCGGTTTGGGGCAATTGTGGACCAATCCTGTCGATAGGCATCGAGTTCATCCCGCCATCTTCACCTGGGTCTGCCACGGTGTCGCCTAACATTTTCCGGGACCCACATTGTGGTTGTTTTACCCCACAAATCGTTTGACATGGTAGATATATAACATTAAAAAAACCTGGCCAAGTGCATTTCGGATTTCATTCATTTAGGTTTTCCATACCAAAGAAAAATTCTGATTTATCAATATATTGGTATTGTAAAATATACATAACAATAAACATTATAACTAAGTTAAATGGAAACATACAAAATTCTTCGGAACATAATTATGTGACAGACGGACACATGAGTGGCCACAATAGGGCTCCGGTTGGACCCTTCTGGTACGGAACCCTAAAAACCATATTGTAGATTTATAGAGAAAATTTATTGTTATTTATCAAAATTAAATAAATAAAGCTATGCTTTATATTTATAAATCACTTTTTATAACTTTACAAGGTAATAGGAGCTATTATTGCACTTTGATATTATTATACTAGCTGTCCCACGCGGCTTCGCTACCGTCAACTGGCTACCTACCAACAATGAATGATATGAATGTTGCGTAACTTTAACCGCTTACACAGCGCATGCAACGGAAGCTGTCAAAAAGGGTTTTTTATTTATTTATTTAAACTTCATGTACAATGGTGATACATAGGCGGACTTAATGCAGCAAGGCATTCTCTACCAGTCAACCTTTGGGTTAAAAAGGACAAACAGGTGGTAGGAGTACAAAATAAAAAAAAACAATAATTAAAGTCGGATATTAATAAACTATCTAACAAATAAAATACATAAATAATTTCTAAAACAATAGACTAATAAATATTATAATAAATATCATATTCTAAATGAAACAGAAATTAAACATATTAACTAAGACGAAGACCGAGCGAACGGTTTTTTTCCACTTTTTCAACATTTTTTATCTATGGTCGTAGCTCCTATTGGTCGTAGAGTGATATTTTATATCTTCCTAGATAGATTCGATAGATAGATAGAATTTTTCAATTGAAACCAGTATTTCCTGAGATTAGCACGTTCAAACGAACAAACTCTTCAGCTTTATAATATTATAAAGATTAATTTATTTAGAAGGTTATAAAGTACTATTTTACAGAGTTTAGTAGTGAAACACCTACTTATTAAAAGCTGGAATTAATCTGGCGTCAAGATAATTTTAAACTCTCACTTATAAATGCCTTGATAAATGTAATAGATTCAAGTAAGTTTATTATAATTGCAATAATTACATAAATTTATGTTTTACCCTCAAAAAGTTGCAATAAGTTTTTGACAGCTTCTAAAGGACAATTCTCTGACTCAGAGATAAAATCATAGTGAATAGTTGCTTTTAAAAAAGATTGTGATTCATGAGCTTACCCGCTGCAGCTGGAGGGAGTGGTTGTAACAGCGCAGGAGTTTGTCTACTAGCGGGCGGACGGCGCGCCACGCTCTCTCCTGTGATATTCGCGAAGGGTCCGCTATAGCCTCCCGTATCTCTTTCCCCGCACCCTTATAACACTGTATCTCTTCAAGTATCTTCTCCGAATCCAACAACACCCTCTGGACTTCCTCGTAAACCGCGCGCTCCGTGTCCGTGGGCGCGGCGTTCTCGAAATCCAAAAATATATCATAACGCGGCGACGAACAACAATTAGAGTCGTCCCGAGACAAAAGACTCAGCAATTTCCCCATCGCAAAATAAATAAAACACAATTTATTACAAAATTCTACTCGATAGCGAACACTGCATTGCCTATTTTTCCTTAAGAGTTTCAAAAATGTCACTTAAAAGTTTTTAAATCACTGACTTTGTAGTCGTTAATAGGATTTTTCAGAAATATTAAAGCGTTTTTCTCACTTTTATTGATAAAATACGCCCAAATTGATATAAATAATAGTAAAACTATCTAAGAGCGACACACAAGACCGACGACTGCAGGGGACGAACTGTCATTAAAATAACTATAATGTTGCCAAGTATGAATAACTCACAGTCACAGTGATGTATGTGCTTTGATAGGGATTGGGATGGACAATGCCATTAATTATTCGACTATGTAGTATTTAGTCGAATACTTACTACTTAGTAATAAGAACTCTTGTCCAATTACAACAACAAGGAGCAGTATTGTTTCCTTTGTAACTTTAATTTAAGTTGCTGATTCGGCAACATACCTACTGGAATCTCGCTGGTTTATTAACGCAATATGTATAATAATATATATGTATATGTAATATATATGTATTTTATTTGTTAGATAGTTTATTAATATCCGACTTTAATTATTGTTCATTTTTATTTTGTACTCCTACCACCTGTTTGTCCTTTTTAACCCAAAGGTTGACTGGTAGAGAATGCCTTGCTGCATTAAGTCCGCCTATGTATCACCATTGTACATGAAGTTTAAATAAATAAATAATAATTAGTTTTGCCTAACAGCAGCTGTCTTGTGAGCTAATGAGGCAGGTTTGCAGTTTATCAACGCTGTTTGAGAGGCTCGGCGCGCCACCAATATAACTAACTGTCCTAAGCTAACTTAGCTATGATTTGACAAAGCATAATTACATAGTTAGGAGTATACGCTACTAGCGTGCTCGATAAAAATTAAGAACTCAGCTTCGGACATGTTAACTAACAAAAAAAAAAATCAAAGAATTAAAGTAGGTCTCTCAGAGTCTTGACTAAGCCGTGGGGGAGAGGGGGGGCGGGTCACGTGCCCTCGTGCTTTCCCTGGATCCGCCTATGGTAACATCAACATGATACCGAGTTTTCATCTCACTCTGTATTTATTGAAGATGTAGAGGCCAGGTGAGTAGTATTTGATAGTTGATTAAAAACAAGTCAAATAAATTAAAAAAACGATTTATTACATAGAGTCTGGCAAACGAAAGTGAGACTGAAAAAGCGCGGCAAATTTAAAAATATCAGCATAGCAACCCCAAAACTAGTACGCAATACCTGGAATAACCTAATTTGATACTTTAGAATTATTTATATTACTTCATCTGAATAAAAATACTATAAATACTTTAGTTACGTATTACTTTAGACATAATATATCAATCTCAATAAAAAAATCAACAGTAGGTATTCTATAATAATCAAATTTCTCCCGATCATAACGGGACTGCCAAACACTGCTGCCGCAGTGTTTGGCGGTCCCGTATTATATTATACTAATATTATATTTAATTGCAATGATAAGGCATTAAAAAAGATTTGGTGACCACTAAAACGGTAGCCCTCATAGCCATCTACCCTACCAGGCACAAGTCCAGACTCCGGGCTGCTATTGAATTATATAATACATAGACACATATATTATACCTAGGTATGTGTATGTTGGGGTCCGCTGCCCATATAGTAAAAGTACTCTGTGGGGTCCGCGATGAAAATATATCGTATTCACACTGCGTATCAGGTTAATTTTGTTGACGTGTCGCCATCTATTATTAATTGAAGGAAGATTGTAACAGCGGTCTAGCGAGTATTGTCGTTAACCGCAAGATGGCTCTGCCTAAACGCTATCTCGCGGAATATAATAGTCTGTAATCGAAAAATTATGGAACAATTTCTTCTCCTGCTGCAGTGGATTAGCTTAGGTTACAGCCGCCCGGGCGCGAAACTGGGCAAACGAGACGTGGATGAGCTGCAAGTGGGCCAATTTGGAGTTGGACATCGGAACCACCGGGGTCACCTACTAGCCAGCTTTATGGAGAAGGAGGGCCTCTATATGATGAACTCCTTCTTCAGAAAGCGTGAGCACAGGAAGTGGACCTGGCAAAGCCCCGATGGTGCAACTAAAAACGAGATCGACTTCATCATGTCAACCAAGAAGCAAATGTTCAATGATGTCTCTGTGATCAATTCGGTGAAAACCGGGAGCGATCACCGCATGGTGAGAGGCACATTGAACATTAATATCAAGCTTGAAAGGTCTCGACTGATGAAGTCTACGCTCCGTCCAGCACAGATCCAGATCCAAAACCCCGAGAGCTTTCAGCTTGAACTTCAGAATCGTTTCGAGTGCCTAGGGAGCTCCGTGGACGAATACAGCGATGGGTTCGTGGAAGCTGTCCATACGGTTGGGTCTAAGTTTTTCAAGACCCGCCGTACAGATATAAACAAAAAGCTCTCTGATCCTACTCTCAAACTCATGAAGGAGAGGCGTGAGATGATCCTGCAGTCTTCAGACGATGCGTTGAAGTACCGGCAGCTCAATAGACGGATCTCAAAGTCCTTGAAAAGCGATCTCCGCCGCTTTAATACCGAGCGTATTAAAGACGCCATTGAGCGGAATAAGGGTTCCAAGGTCTTTGCAAGAGATCTGACTATTGGGCAGAGCCAGCTCACGAAACTGAAGACCGACGATGGCAGAATCGTATCCGCCAAACCGGAGCTATTGAGAGAGATCGAGAGATTCTATGGGCAGTTGTACACGTCAACCAGTAAACCCGTCGCGAATTTAGCAAAAGACCCTAGAGCTAGATTGACCCGGCACTATACCGAAGACATTCCGGACGTCAGCCTGTATGAGATTAGGATGGCTCTTAAACAGCTTAAAAACAACAAGGCGCCGGGTGAAGACGGAATTACAGCCGAACTCCTGAAGGCGGGTGGAAAACCGGTCCTTAAGGCCCTTCAGAAGCTGTTTGATTCCGTCATACTCGAGGGCAAAACGCCACAGGCATGGTGCAGGGGTGTGGTGGTACTCTTCTTCAAGAAGGGCGACAATGCCCTACTAAAGAACTATAGGCCCATCTCACTTCTTAGCCATGTCTACAAGCTGTTTTCAAGAGTCATCACGAATCGTCTCGCGCGCAGGTTTGACGATTTCCAGCCTCCTGAACAAGCCGGTTTCCGTAAAGGCTTTAACACCGTAGACCACATACATACGCTGCGGCAGGTTATACAGAAGACCGAAGAGTACAACCTGCCTCTCTGCTTAGCGTTTGTGGACTACGAGAAAGCCTTTGATTCGATCGAGACTTGGGCTGTGCTGCAGTCTCTCCAACGGTGCCAAATTGACTACCGGTACATCGAGGTGTTGAAGTGTTTGTATAAAAACGCCACCATGTCAGTTCGACTTCAGGATCAGACCTCGGAACCTGTCTTTCTGCAGCGAGGTGTGAGGCAGGGAGATGTCATATCTCCGAAACTGTTCACCGCTGCACTGGAGGATGTCTTCAAGGTTCTGGACTGGAGAGGGCTAGGCATCAACGTCAACGGCGAGTACATCACTCACCTTCGGTTTGCCGACGATATAGTGGTCATGGCTGAGACTATGGAGGACCTCAATACAATGCTCGATGACCTCAGTAGAGCCTCCGAAATAGTGGGTCTTAGGATGAACATGGACAAAACCAAGTTGATGTTGAATGCCCATGTCACACCCACTCCTATTAGGGTCGGAGACTCTACACTCGAAGTTGTGGATGACTATGTCTACCTGGGACAAACGATCCAGTTGGGTAGGGCCAACTTCGACAAAGAGGTCAACCGTCGAATCCGACTCGGCTGGGCAGCGTTCGGGAAGTTGCGCGGTATCTTCACGTCCAACTTACCACAGTGTCTCAAGACGAAAGTCTATGACCAGTGTGTGTTGCCAGTTATGACCTATGGCTCTGAGACGTGGTCGCTCACAATGGGCCTCATCAGAAAGCTTACAGTCACCCAAAGGGCAATGGAGAGGGCTATGCTCGGAGTTTCCTTACGTGATCGAATCAGAAATGTAGAGATCCGCAAGAGAACCAGGGTTACCGACATAGCCCGAAGAATTGCCAAACTTAAGTGGCAGTGGGCAGGGCACATTGCTCGCAGAACGGATGGCCGATGGGGCAGAAAGGTTCTGGAGTGGCGACCGCGAACCGGAAGACGTTGCGTTGGAAGGCCTCCCACCAGGTGGACCGATGACCTGGTGAAGGTTGCAGGGATCCGCTGGATGCGGGACGCACGGGACCGGTCAATGTGGCGACGCTTGGGGGAGGCCTATGTCCAGCAGTGGACGTCTTGCGGCTGATATGATGATGATGATGACAGCCGCCCGGGCGGAGGAATATTTTGCCACTCCCTTATTTAGGTATTACAATACAAGAGACTAAATACATTTTCACAAAAAAATATAGAAAAAAAAACTTTTTTCCAAAAAAAATACTACCGACTTCCAAATAGAAACACTACAAAATGAAAAATAACTTTATTTTTGGAAGTCGTGTCTTTGGTATGTACCATTTTTTTTCGATACGGACACCGACTTCCAAAAAGAAAGTTATTTTTCATTTTGTAGTGTTTCTATTTGGGTTAAGCCGTGTCGAAATGGTTAAGGAGGAAAAGGGTTTGAAGACGGAGCTGGATGCACATATCTCCAACGGACGGATCGAATGTTCCAGACTTTCTCCACTACGCCTACGGTTGAATTTCAACCACAGCGGCTGGAGCCCATGTTGTTGGGCGCGGCTGGGGCGCTGTCAATGGTACTTCCCAATTTGGGAGGCCTGAGCGCCGCCTGTAGGCGGCTCTACGTGGGGATCGTGCGATCGATGACCCCGCATGGGGCCCCGATCTGGGCGGCTGACTTGACGGCCGGCAGTATCGCTGCGAAATATATGGGCGCTATAGTACGCCATAGAGAGCGATGGCCATCAGAGTCATCAGGGGGTCTCGCACGATCTCCTTTGAGGCGGCTTGTGTACTTGCCGGATCCCCGCCCTGACACCTGGAGGCGAAGGTACTCGCGTCACAGTATCGGTGGCACGAGGAAGCGCGGGCGCGGGGCGAAAGGCCGATGCAGCGACATATAGAGTTGCGACGGTCACAGCTCTGCGAGGTCCTGGTGGCGGAATGGCGGGACAGGCTTTCGCACCCTACCACCAGCCTCGTCACCATCGAGGCGGTCCGGCCATTGCTCGAGCGCTGGTTCGGGTGGAGGCAGATGCGGGCCGGCACTAATTGGGGTTTGCGAAACTACCGTATGATCCCGCGACCCCTGGCGCAGGTGCGAGATGGAACACCGGGTTTTTGGTAAGTACGCTGGAACAGGTCACGATTTTCCAACCCGGAACAAAAAAAAACAAAGAGCTGACTTAGCCGCTGGGAGTGCTTATGTGGAGAGGCGTATGGTCACGTGTGATCGTACGGCTAATATCCATTCCCTTAACCTTAATTTCAACGTTAAATTTGGTGTCCTTGAGTTCCTGGAAAGGGTAGAAGAGCTTTGTTTGTTGCGTGGCATCTCTTCGGATAGGCTGTTCAAGTACGTAGCTTAGGTATCAGAAATGAGGTTGAGAGTTGAAGAATTTATAGAGCAGTTAAAGAATTTGCCGATCGAGGAATATTTGCCTTCTCAGGCCTTCTGATTATGACCATCACCACTTGCTCCAGGCAATACGATCCCGGACGCAGGGTCATACATTACCTCAGCATCTTACAATATAACTTTTCTCGTTTAAGGCGTCTGCTGGATGAGAGGGTAGGAAGTACATCGCGAAATTCAATGTCGGACCAGTTTAAGCCCTCTAACTGGCCATAGTAGATATCGATTCGTGGTCCGAGCTTAACAGGCGTTGCAGGCAGCTGGAAGCGGCGAAACTCAGGTCTGATTGTCATAACGTAGACCTACGTTACGCCGCCGTATCAAAATTTCAAATTATGACGTAAAATCACGTACTTTCCACGAAGGTAAGTGTTAAGTATAAATAAACGAAAAACATTTTGAGACAGCCTTTATAATATAAAGTTGATTTTTATGACCAATGAAAGTCATAAAACTTAACTTAGGTGTGCCGCTTGGGAGGAGCCACGTCGTGCCCTCATTTCTGAAGTAGGCAGTGACCTGTCGCTGCCGGCCTTAGTCGAGTCTATGGTCGGCAGTGAGGAGTCCTGGGACGCGGTGGTATCCTTCTGCGAAACAGTCGTCTCGCAGAAGGAGGCTGCGGAGAGGGAGAGGGAGATTTCATCCGCTAACCCAATCCGCAGCAGACGCGCCGAGCGTCGGCAGAGGGCGGACAACGCCCTCTTCCAGCCCCCCTAAATGGGTCCAGAGGCGACGGACTCGGGGACGTCCGTCGCCCCCAACACATCAGGACCCGAGGTGGCGGCGCGTAGTGTTCCACGCGCGCCCCTCTTAGAAGTCGCGGGGGAGTCCAACACCTCACTCCTCCCCCAACCCGATCCGGGGGTTGCGGAAGTATCGTTGTTCCCGCGATCCCCGGTGTAGGTGTGAGACGGAACACCGGGGTAGTTTTTAGTCAGTACGAGTCTGACAGACCCCTCAGCCCTCCCAGGGCGGAGGACATCCAATGAGGATTTTCCACCCCGAAACAAAAAAAAAAAGGTATTCAATGAAGACTTGCGAAATTTACACTACAAAGGCATTTGAATGCAAACAATCTAGTTAGATTTCAGGCATTATTTATTTATTATCATAAGTGTATAACATCGACACATTGCCATTAAACATACGATTTACAAATAAAATTCTTTTCTATAATATTTACAAAATTCCTCCCATCTTTTGATACACACCTATGTAGATATTTAATGAAGAGCTTTACACGAAGACGGCAGTTTCCAATGGAACATGTTTATAAAATATAAGAGATATATAATATATCAAATGAATATGTAGGCTGTAATAATATATCAGCCTGATTCTATCTTCGAGGGAACTGGGTAGGAGAGAATGGTACCTAGGCAAAAATTAGAGATCCCTAATAGGTAAGGATCAGGGGTGGGGTATTATATGAGAGGGCTTAAAGCAACAGCGCCACTGTCCAAGATTTTTTTTTGACGAAGGGTAGGAAAAACTGTTTCCTATCGCTTACAGGGACTTAAAGTTATTTATAACTGATTTGTCTGAGATCATAGATCATTTTAATAGGCATTAAAATACTCATACCATGGCAACAAAAGTATTTTAATAGAAAAAAAAAAATATGACAGACAGTATTATTTTTGCAGCTTAGCTTTGGAAAGTGTAAGATTTGCTTTTGGCATCCAAATGCTTGGACAGTGGCGATTTTAATCACAAAAATCATCCAACGCCATTACAAAAGTGTCATGGCCGACCGTTCTGTGATTGCAGTGATTGGTCAATTTGGACAGTAGTAATTGCAATTAAACTGTTGAGGACAGTAGATATCTTTATTTTTTGCTTCTTAACCGACTTTTTAATCCCAATTTTCTATGGGATAGTTGCATTCAAACGAGTTGAACCAATGATATTCAAATAAACAGATACGTTATACACTCACAAAACAATTGAAAAAAGTATTCCGCGCATCAGTGGCAGCACACATACACACTTTTCATTCATCTGACATTTCACCACAAGCCGAAAGGGATGGCTTGATAAAACCAACAAGAAAAAAGAGACAACTAGTGTTTGTCACTTGCGTGTGAATGTAAACTGTTTTTTGACTATCATTGAGTTGAACCATCCGAAAGGTTTTAAAACACTAGGTACCAGAAGGCGTTCTTAATTTCAACAATAATGGACAGTGGCGCTTTTGCTTTTAGCCCCCTCACATAGTGCTTATTTGAACGATTTCATTCTAAGAGCAAATTCCGAAAAATAAACGAACGTTGCAAACTAACAGTGTTCCTATCTAGAATCGGCAGTTCCACAGAAACTGAAACCCTATCGTGATCTCCCAAGCATACCGTGAGCAATGAAGTATTTCTAATTTCTACTTTCCTTCAGTAGTAAGTACACATTATATCGAATAATATTAATAAATCAATTTATCCAAGCCCTGTATAAAAACATTTACCTACTGATTAATTCAGAGAAGTGGACAGAGCGATATTATATTACTGTTTTATCAAATAAGGTTCTACCGATAAGAAAAGATAATCTATGAAACTTACCAAATATATGTATGAGTCCGTATATTTTTAAAGATCAGTCTAACATTCGTTAAAAATTTACAACTTTCATCTAACGATTAGTTTATATCTTTTTTTTTATCTTTTTAAATGTTTACGATAAGGCTAGGGCTGGCTGATTTGTCCTGCTCCACAAACAAATGATGAGTGATAAAACTCTGTATTTATATTAATTATATATTTTTTTCCTTATTTCCCTTTGTGCAGCAATAATTTCATTTATGGGTTAATAAAGTACACTGGGACATACACACGATCTGAACCAGGATAATAATAACGTGCCTAGGTTCGGGTCTTCAAGAAGTGGAGGAAAAACAAGGATTTTTTAAACATAACAATTGCGTACTGTGGAAGTAAAGACAGCTGCATAGAAACTTCATCCCCTAGAAGTGTATAGATTCACTTCTAGGGGGTGAAGTTTCTCTGCAGCTGTATGTACCTACTACGATCATATTTTATATTCCATCACCCTTAGATATTAGAGATAGATATATTATGTCTGATGATGTGCCAAACGTAATGAAATACAAACGACCGAGGACTGCCACAGCAAACAATCTGGTGTTCAAGAATGATACCGTTCATAGACAACAATAATACAAATGACGTCTACCTATATTATCTACAATCGCTAAAATTATAGTCTTAATTAATTGGTGTAAAGATCCGTCTTAAAACCTACTTAAGTAATTAAAAATGTTGATTGCAGTTACCCTCAACATATTCATAAATCACTCTATATTAGGATTCTAATCGAATTATCACGCTGTCACCAAGTCTATTTATAATTTCGATAATCCTGTAGTGCCTACTGCAGACGTTCTAGTGAAATACACAATAATTTTGTTACAGAATTGCTCCAAACAAGCTCGAGGCAGTGAAAAAGATTCTGAAAATTGGGTTATTTAACTTATTTATCAGAAGCGTTTCCTGTAGCACAGATAACATAATACTACAGCCTGTACGTACCTTAAACTTGGTTGAAGCAAGAAAAAAAAAAGCGAAATGCATAGAGTATTAGTAGAAATAAGCCAGGTTCATTATCAATGAAATTCGGAAAAATACATTAGGTACTCGGTACTTTTATCATTTACATAGCCAGGAAAGGTTTTATTTATTAAGATATTTAATTTTCAGATAGCTTTAAATGCCAAACAAATGCGAAAAAAAATAGAAAATGCAAACCCTTTTTAATAGAAGAGAATATTAAATACTTTCGTTTCGTAGGTAAACGGTTGCATTCAAATGAACATAGAAGAGGTGCATCCAAATAAAGATTTCTTAGGTATCTCATACGTCAAAATTTTCATTATTCACCGGGCATTTACGCTCATTCAGACAAATAGGTAATTATTCAAACAACGAAAGTGCCTCAATTTATACAAAGATACGTCTTAACCTTAGGATCTTGAGATGCGATGTAGTACAATGTCAATAGTCGGTGGTACAAAACTGCGATCAAAGACATCTATGCAGACTAGTCTTTGCATGGCTATCGAATAAGCTGATGGCCATGAGCATTTTGCTCAAAAAGACTGTGGTCCATCCGTTTTCAACGGGCATAGATGTCGTGATTACGAGAAGTATTGAATTTGTGGCTGATCCGAAGATGGTCTGTCAAAAATATCAGGCAGAATGATTGGTTTGGAAGTCATAATTGAACATGCGAGCTATCTGCCTGAAGCTACGGTTATTCGCGATACATGCCTCGCAATGTTGGGTTTTACAACAGTATGACCGTTATGCCTCATTGAGTCTCAGAAAAAGTTCGGCTTGAATGATGTCGTTAGTGTCACTCAAAGAGCGCTACAAGGATACTTTGGCGTTGCCGAAATTTTACGCAAGACGCGAATTTCGCATGTCAATTTCACAAAGTTCACCAACAACGGCGTCTGTCAATTTCGTTAACCCCCAAAACGTTCCTTGTAGTACTCTATGGTCTGTGTGCCAGTCTCTTTTTCAAACCCGATGCGGTATGGCACTGGTAAGTTCTATCGGAAATATTTGAGCGCAGAGACGAGCAGGAACTTCTCGATGAAGAGGTCGGAGTCGAGGGCTGCGATGTGCGCGGCACGGCCCACCAGAGCGCTGGCGGTGTGTGGTAGTGCGTGTTGAACGTCGTAGCGTACCACTGATACTGTGGATGCTCGTGCTGCTAGTGGTGACACCATGTTGTGGACCTGGAATCATCGATAATTGTTTGAATGATTGGCATTGATTGCACTTCTTCGTCGTGTCGATGGTTATAATAAAGGTTATTATAACCTAACCTAACTTTAACCTTGCCGTTGTCAGAGACAGCGTTGAAGTGTCTTAGATTGCAGGTTTGGGCCAAAGAATAAAATGAAATGAAGAACAAAAATGATAAGATGGGAAATGTTAGTTGTTGGGAGTTTATTAAGCATCATTGGTATCGATGTCTAAAATGCCAGTTATTACTGTAACCGTTCATAATATAAAAAGAAAACTTTTTGTTATAGTTTGTAATAGGTACATTTGTGTGGTCCTTGTCAAGAAGTACTCGGTCTATGACCTATTTGTCTATCTTATTATTATCATGGAATTAGTATGTTCTAAAATTATAGAAGGACGCTTATAGAATAGAATAGAATATAAGTTTATTTCTCTCAAAAAAGTACATTTCGGTAAATAGTATCTAGGTTACAGCAGATACAAACCTTTGTGAGAGTTGGCGTCTATACTGGGTTCGAGACCTGTATGACATAATATCTCCAGGCTCACACCCTTAAAATTACAATATTATAGTGCACTAACGTACTACAACAATGTGAAAGTATCAAATTGAGAGGAAGAGATAAAACAAAAGGAGATTTTCTATGTGTGTCTTTGGAGAGTGTTAAGGAATCTGGCCAGACCACCAGAACTAGATGATAGACATACACCTAATAATATTGTATGCTATTTAATTACATTTAGCGCCAAATACCAACCATTTCTCTGTAAGCCTGTCCCAAAAGCGACGTGTCCTTAGCAGCGGCTTTGCACAGCTCCAGTCTAGCAGAATGCAGAGGGACATAACGGTCCTGTCCCGAGCCACATAGCAGGATATGTTTGAACTGGTGCAGCTGACTCCGTTCACTCAGCCGGTACAGGAAGGAGCGCCGAGGATCGGCGGCGTCGCGGAGAGAGAGCTGCAGTAAAGAACCTGACTTCTTCCACTTCTGCATGAACCACATGCCTGGAAATGAGACAAGAAGATAAATGAAGAGAATGGGTCTTTGATAGAAAAGAAAAGGAAGGTTGTATCTAAAGACGTGTGCCTAAAGAAATAGTGAAAATATTGTATAGACAGCTAAACTAACGAAATGAGTGTTCTTTAAAATAGATTCATATTTTGATTAGCCTCATTGCTGATTAAATAAAAATGAAACTGGAAAAAAAATCAAATCACGGGCACCTGTCGGGTGCTCGATTGTTTGAAGACATGGATATGGATCCTCGTCAAACTTACCCTGGCAAAAGTAGATAACATTATCGCGACTTACCAGCATTAACTAATCCGCTAGAGTTGTACAGCGTCCCAAGATGAGGTCCGCTTAGCGAGAGGAACGTGTGGAGTTTCGCCAGGTATGGCTTCATCTGCGGCCTCGCTAACGCTGACCGGATGATGATCGTGCCTAGGGAATGACCCACGAAACTTATCCGAGCTGGGTCGCTCGAACTCTGGATGTGGGTCAGGATCTCTTGTACAAGTCTGCGGAAAAATTACAGGTATATTCAAAATCAAAATTTCTTTATTCAATTAGGCCATTAAGTGGCACTTTCGAACGTCAAAAAATAATAATTTATTCTACCGTCCATTCGGAAATGTAGCTTGTTATGGAGAAGAACGGAAAAGAAACTCCACACTTACTCTTTTTAAAAAAAATATGTGTGTTTTACAAGTATTTGGTTACATTATTCTTGTTTGAAAAAAACATATATGTGAGAACGATGTAAAAAAAACGAGCACGTAAAAGCGTCTAGAGCAAAACAAACAATTAAAAATGCAATAAATAGGTAAATAAGAACAGGCGGGGGCAGCTAAGTTACGACCAATCCCAACTGATGACGCCCGTTCACGAATATGACTCATGGATCGGCACCACTCAACTCAAACATCATGAAGGGAACCGAATGATCCAACACATGTGCTACCATCAGAGAGACATTAGAGAGGGCACACTGAAGCACTCAACTTGATTTATTTTTAATTGCCAGGGCACACTGAAGTCAACGAACGACACATAGGTACAGTAAATGGTAGATTTACAGTTGGTACATAGTACTCACATATGTGCTGTGTAGTTATATAATACAAAAATGAATTGAGTTTATACAACATAAATATATTCATACAGTCTTCAGCAGGTCCAACAATACTTCAGACCTTTTCTGCTTATCACTTGTTTTTGTACCCTAGTGGCTGTGGAGCAGGACTGGCGTTGAGCATAGCATTTTTATCAGCGATGTAATCCCCCAACTATAATATGCTTGCCTGCATAGTGTGCGTTGTTTTATACAAGTTTAAGTCGAGGCTTAAAACTAATTACCTACTATCCGTTATGCGGCAGCTAAATCAGGTAGCCGTTAGGCAATATAAAAACAAACATAATCAAAATTGATTTACGAATATTAACGAATAGAGATTTGGCGTTTGCTAATATTTCATTTAAATAATAAATTAAGACGTAAAGCGGACTCACTAACTACCCGTGTAATTTAATTTAGGTTTACGAACTGGTTGGTAAGATTGAGGAAAAAATAATAACCTGACTGTTGAGGATGTTGTAACAAATCATATTTTAAATTTAGAAGCTTTAATTTACCGCTCACCTATCTGTCATCGTGTCGAAGTCGGAGAAAGTGTCGCCTTGGTTTCTCTCGGACATAAGGAAGTCTAGCCTGGCCCCAGGCAGACCTAGTTCCAGGTATGTCTTCACGAGGCGCAGGTCGGCTGCGTTGCCGTCTAAGCCGTGCACGCAGATTATGAGGTGGAGCCCTGGAAATTCAGAAAATTGTTGTTTTAACTTTGTGGATAGAGAAAAACTTTTGCGTAACTTTGGTTTTTATAGTACGTGGTAGATGTTCATTAAAATTCGTAACTAGGCCAAGAAAACCGGCCAAGTGCGAGTCGGACTCGCTCAAAGAGGGTTCCGTACAAACCTCAGCTTAAAGGTATTATAGACCTGAGTATTTGATATGAATTTCAATTTAATACCTCTACGCGTTCATGAGGAAAGGGGTAGTAAGTTTAAAATTATAATATTTTTATTATATAATGTAACTAAAAATTTATGGTTTTTGCAATTTTTCCTTTATCTGTGCTATAAGACGTTGCTTCGTACCAAATTTCAAGATTCTGAGTTCACGGGAAGTACCCTGTAGGTTTTGATTCCCTTGCGAGTGTCGAAAATTTGCGGCATAAACTTTTGTATCTTTTGATTGCGTTGACTTAGAAGTTTGATTTGATATTTTGATTTAATGAATTTTGATATAAGCTTCTACCTCCACGCGTTCCTGAGAAAAAAGGTCTTGACAGACAGACAGACGGACGGACGGACAACAAAGTTATCCTTTATGGGTTCCGTTTTTCCTTTCGAGGTACGGAACCCTAAAAACTAATCATTTCTAGACTGATGGATGATTTTCAATTACTTTGAATCTGAGGGTACGTAATGATGGTGATATTCGGCACACAGCTTAGCCTTCATACTATACTGGCATTTTATGCTTTGAGCAACTTGCGCTTTGCGTTTTGCCAAGTTAGTAGGCGTAAGTATTAGGCGTTAAGTTTCAGTCAATTTCTTACCTTCAGGATTAAACATCCGATACTCATCGCTGATATGGAAGTAGGGCAGTGAGTTCTCGACAGGTGGGAAGTCAGAGTAGATAGCACCCGGGTACTTCACACTCTGCCGGAACTCTTCTCTGCATTTCACGAACAACCTCTCAGATTCGGCCAGGCCGAATATGCTGATGAAATTGCTTTCTCGTTGTTCTGAAAATATTAAAATTTGATTGTAAAATTGTGAGAAGCGGCCGCAGACCGGCGTAGGCTTCAGTGCTTCAAAGCTTCGTGTGACTTGTTGTTTATGGTGACATGGACAACGACAACAAAATGTGGCAAAAACGGAAGATGAGACATAAAATTGATTTTAAGCAGTTTAATCCCCAATTTCTGAATTAAGAACTTGAAGGTGAAAATTTTTCAAACTTTACTCTAGCCCAGGGTTTCTCAAACCGTGCATCGCGACGCCCTGGGGCGTCATAGTGCTCACTCACGGGCGTCGTGTCGTATACAAGAAAGAACAGCTGTTGGAACTATGAGATATATATAATACGAGCTTGAAACTACCAAATACTACTCGATACATACTAATAGGTACGATCGTACGAGTACTATTCGATAAATACAATGTAATTCAATTTTTAAAGTAAGAATACTGAGATTATCCAACTCTGGGTAATGAAGATTCCTAGTACCGCTTGATATGTCGTGTCGCACCTACTGCAGAAATTAAGTCGTAGTACAGATTACAAACCAGCAGTGGACTGTTATAGGCTGATGATATTGATGATCATGATGACAGATTACATATCAATTAAGAAAATGAAAGAAGTGTAACTTTTCAAACTTTAGCTTTGATTTGAAAATATTTTATTTAGTTATAATTTATTATATACTTTATTGTACAGCACTTAAATAATTACAGAACAAAACATTTATAAAGATAAGTGTACAATGGGCGGTCTTATCGCGCAGGACAATCTCTTACAGAGAAACCAAAAAACCAAAAAAAAAACAATTCAATTATTTTCCTAATAATCAATATTTTTTCAAGCAACTGTAAATAACAGTAAATAATCAATACGCCGTGATTTCCGAGGTCCTTGTACCTCATACAAGGCCGTCTCAAAAAAGAAAACTATATAAAGGTAGTCACAGTATAAAAAAGATTGGGAAGCTCTGCTCTAGCCTGAAAACCTGGCTAACTTTGGCCTTTAAGTAGCGTTTGACACGTTAATTCCAAATACTCAATGCAGAAATCGGCCCCAAGTGTCTTCTAGTAAAAAGTTAATAAGTACATTACCAGTATCGTTTCTGCTGGCCAGCTCCCCAGTGCTCTGGCTTTTATTAAGCGTACCAGCGGCAGGCGCACCGCCAGAATTCACTGACTGATGTGGCCTCAGCTTCCGCCTCTCCATTATACCTGTTGTAAGCCAAGCGATGGTGTTAGTAGCAGAAGCGTTATTGAAACACACACAAGTTTATAGTGATACCCACCTTCACACACGTGGTATAAGGGGTTGTCTAACTGAAGTGAGGAAGGCTGTGACGGTTGCTTCCTCGGCGTTTTCGACGGTGTCGACGATTTGCTACTCTGTCTACTCAACTTTGGAGATTTCGTTGGAGGATCCTATAACATACAAGTTCATTAATATGGTTTTTAACCAAACAGTTTACAGGCCTTTTCATCGATGGATGTTACTTGTTTACCTTAAATTCGTCCGGTGGCGGTGGAGCATCTCTAAACTGCTGCGGCGGAGGTAAGTGCTCATAGTCATTGTCACCCATAAAATGCGCTAAATCTACTTCAGATCTAGCTTTATTCGAGTATTTTTGCCCAGCATTGGATGAACGATCTTTCTTGCTACTCGGTTTGACGCATGAGCGATCTACCGTCAAACTTCGTATCTCAGCTGCGATTAACTTTTCCGTATATTGTATTCTGTCTTTCAATTTAGTTTTATCTAATGATTGAGAATTGGCGGGAGCTGGTGCCAGCTGCGGCTTCTGCGGAATTTCTTTCCTTATGTAGGGATGCAGATTGTCACTGATTGTTTGTGATTTTTTCACCGTTCCCTCATTCAGACTTTTAGAAGAAGAACTATAAGTCTTCCCTTGCACAGCACTGAAGGAATTGTGTCTTTGATTACCTTTGATTGCATTTGCTTCAGCCATTTGTTGAAAACAGCTTGCTGTACAAGTATCTGAATTGCATTCCGCGTCTATACCGTTACTGTGCATCAGTTTATTATATTCGCACTGGCTGTCTGTGCATATAGAGTCGCTACATATTGTGCATTCTTCGCACACTTCCTTGTCACAACATTCTATTTTCTCGTTGGATGTATTTTGAGCTACCTTGACGGCTAATTTTAACAGCCGCTCTCTTAACTGATCTCCGTTAAGGACTGTTCTTCTAAAGTCGCTTATAGTTTCACCTTCGGGTTTTCGAGGATCCGTTGTTTGTTCGTAGTTTTTATTACTAGTTGGTTTAGGCATCGCTGCTTTGCCGGGAATGAAATTCTGGTTTAATTGACAACTTGCATTATCTGGGGATGACGGGCCTGAACTACGTCCACTGGACACCCATCCACTTTGTTCACTTAAACTAGATGTAGAGGTGCTTTTTCGACGTTTCTCTTCCTTGTTTGAAAAGTTTTTAGGAGGCAAAATTTTGAAGTCTTTATCTGCTATATCAAGAGGCGGCGATTCGAATGCAGGCGGTGGAGCTAAATTCGGTAGAGATTCCGAACCAAAAGTGTTATTTAAGTTAGGTTCGTCTAAAACCGACGCAGCGCTTCTACAGTGTCGTAACAATTCTGGGCCGTGGTCGAGACTGTAAGGGACACTGGTAGAAGACTCCAACCTTCTCAGCTCAAATGGTATACTTTCGTTGCTGGATGATGATGCAGCTTCTGACATTAACTGAGTCATCTTTTCTGATGGTTTATGCTTTGAACGCTTTTCTGGTTTACCGCTCGACCTACCGCTTTTCGGTGTCGTGGCACCAGACTTTGGAGTAGCTCTACCAGATTTGGGTGTCGCTAGGCCTGATTTTGGAGTAAACCCACCGGACTTAGGCGTAGATTTACCGGATCGCGGTGTCCCGCGGTCAGATTTTGGAGTACTGCGTTCAGATTTGGATGTATGGCGATCTGATTTACTATCTCGAGATTTAATAGAGTGATGACTGCTCAATGAGTCCCTACTCGAATTCATTTTCATATTTTCCTTTGCTCCATTGTTGAGTTTCGACTCTTTAGATCGGCTTTTCTTATGCCTAACCGACGGCATCGTTGAATGTGGAGTAGACGGTGGTGTCTTTGAATAAGTTGATTTTGATGTTCCATCACTACTTCTATCTAAAGTCATCACAAACCCGCTGTCATCACTGCTCTTACTTGATTTCTTTTGATAGTTTTGTATCAGACTTCCTGTATTAAAATCGTAACTCCAATCACCTTTCTGAAGGTAGTAATTGAGCTCATGTCTGAGTTGATTCCGAGCAGCTTCAATGTCAATTTGTTGATTTTCCACTTTTTGGTGAAACACATGCGTCGAGTTAGATCTATGTACGTGTTTATTAGAAACTAAGTTATTTTGATCAGTCACTTGAATTTTACCACTAACCGGTGGGTAAGAATTACGTGGAGGCAACATAGGACGGGGTAAATTTACACTGTAGCCTCTTTGAAACTCTAACGGATTACGAATAACATTGTTTACTTGCAGATTACCCTGATTACCGAAAGTATAGCCGTACACTTGGTTAGGATTCGGTTGCATCACTCCATCGTACTTATATCCTACGTTATGGAACACTTCATTGTTCACTCCGTGTCCTGGAACTTTCTTAATACAAGGATTTTTATATTTTTCTCTGAACTCGTTTATATTCCTCCTGTAGTCGTCAGACCCCTTGGAACTGCAACGAGTCGTTGTGTTCGTTGGATAAGCAGTTGTTGTGACGCTTCTAGGCAATGTTGTAGGTTTAATTTGTTGCGGCGGTAGGTATGGTTTTGGATAATTAACAGAAGAATTAGAACCGTTTCTCACAGTCTTTGTTAATGTTTGCGCAGTATTCAGCGGTGTTAACTGAGACATTCTCAACTGATCCAGAGACTTGCTGTGCCGAGCCGGCAGGGTGCTAACACCGCTCGTTATTTCATGTTTTTGTCGAAAAACTTCAAGTCCTGGTTCCGATTTCTCCTTGCCTAGACGCGAAACGTTTGAAGCACTTTTTGCCGTATTGAGATCAAGCAAAGTGGATGCGGAGTACCGAGACATTTGTTGTCCTTGTTGTATCGGGCATGATGCGAACGCGCTGTTTGGTGGTAGTTGAATCTCGCTAATTAGATTGTTTTGTACAATGTATCTGTTTCTTCCCGTAAGCTCGAGTTGTTTGTTGTGTGCCTTGGGTAGTTCCACTACATTTTGTTTCACTAGAGCTCGTTTGGGGGATCCGCGGGCAGATTTTTGGGGAGCTAGAGTCAGAGTTGCTTGTACGACACTGGAACTGGATTTGGGTGCATTGAATTGTGGTTCGAGAACATCCATGATTGTTTTGGGCAGTGTGAGGGTAACTCTGGAAGCTTCGGATGACGGTCTTCTGGAGTCCATGAGTGAACTGACACTACAAGCACAGTCATCTCCAAGGGGCTCCGAACATAGGAAGGGATCTGCATCAAGACACAGACAGATTAGTTTAAAGGTTTTATGCACGAAAAGATGGTATTTGCTAATAAAAAAACTCACCACTTCCAGATTTGCTTGCACTGGTATTCAGAAATGAACGACGTCGAGCAAATTCAGCTGTGTCTTGATACCTGAAAGAATGAGTGCTTATTATTATGGCTAAAACTGTTTGCATGGTTTAGTTACTTAGTTAAGGTTGTTAGTGTAAGGATCATTATATTAGAACTTAACATCTGTAACTTGTACCTACTTTCAGTGCAAATGAAAGAACTATTCTATTCTATTCTAATGTATAACATTACGTGAAACAGCTACATAATTTGACATAGAAGAGTTTGTTTTTCCAGTAGTGAGTGTGGTCTTCTGTTTATTGTAAGCCATACGTAGAGTGGCAAATAATCAGACGGACCACCTGGTGATAAGTGATCATCGCCGGTTATGGCCTTATGCAATACTATGTGATAATATTAAGAGATATAGTGTCAAACAAGCAACTGTGAGGCGGTCCATCTGACAGTTACTGGACATAGTCGCCGCCGCTTATGGACATCTGCTATACCAGGGATGTTCATATAATAAAAGTACTCTGTGACCAGGTATACCATTGGGCACAGATGCTAAGTGTAATTTTTAACAGACTTCATAGGTAGGAGGAGATTTTCAATTCAAAGTCAAAAGACAAAGTCAAAGTCAAATGTATTTATTTCAACTGGGTCATTAAGCGCGGGTTGGTGGATGTCACATGTCTTTGAATTTTTGGTTCTAGGACATGCCGGTTTCCTCACGATGTTTTCCCTCACCGTTTTTGAGAGCAGTGGTGATGAAATAATTTACACAAAGTAAAGCGCCTGCCTGGGCTCGAACCCACGAGCTACAACTTGTAAGTCGCGGCCGATACCACTGGGCCACCACTGCTTTTTAGGGTTCCGTACCCAAAGGGTAAAAAACGGGACCCTATTACTGAGACTCCGCGGTCCGTCTGTCTGTCTGTCTGTCACCAGGCTGTATCTGAAGAACCGTGATAGCTAGAGAGTTGAAATATCGTCACAGACGATGTATTTCTGTTGCCGCTATAACAACAAATACTAAAAATATGATAAATGTAATATTTAAGGGGGGCTAATAAAAACGTGATTATTTTGCCGTTTTTTGCGATAATGGTACGGAACCCTTCGTGCGCGAGTCCGACTCGCACTTGGCCGGTTTTTTGTAAGTTACTTTAGAACTCCGTCATTTATAAACCGAAATTATTGTTTTATTTGAAGGTCTTTTAATTTAGTGTCAATAGAAAGTAAGTAATTCCAATCACCTGTCTTCAAATATGATCGGCATGATATGCGGATCTCCGTCCAGCGCGATGCAGTGCACCGGTAACGGAGGCAGCAGCGCCAGGTAGCGCGAGCGCCGCGCCACCTCGCCCACGCTCTGGTACGACTGGTAGTTGCTGTCGTAGCACCCGGCCAGCGAGTGCCGAGGGTTGTCTAGCACGAAGAAGCATTCGGCGAAGCGCTTTATGCTGGAAAGGGAAATTCCTTCATGAGTGTTCGGCGTTCAATTGAACATATAAGTTTGTTATCGAATGAATCGAACATTTATTTAATTTATCTATTTAACCATTTATGCACACACACACACACTTATACAGACAAGAAGGAGGAACAGAAAAATAAGTACATAGGTGTTGCTTATTTCTTATGAAATCTCTTCCAGCATACCTGCGAAAGAAAAGATGAAAAAAAGGGATGTGGATATCGTGTGTATAAGGGAAAAATAAACACATAAAACATTACGGAGATAAATAAAATACAATAATTATTAGATACAAATAGAATGTACTGTCGTATACGTACATACATATAAAATAAATATTATAACAATAAATACCTACCTACTAATATATAAATAAAGAAAATAATACTGAAATATATGTAACTATGATGGAATGGAAAGGTAGAGTCTTTTCACTTCTCTTTTAAAAACTGTAAGAGTTTGGCAGTCCCTTATGTCAGGCGGAAGCGAGTTCCACAATCGCACGGCGTTCACAGTGAAGGAGTAACAGTAGAATTCAGTAGTGTGGGAAGGGATATTAAGGAGATTTTCAAGATGCTTCCCGCAAAGTGCATCGGAAGGACGGGAGTAGGAGAAGCGTTCTCGGGACATGTTAGCAAATTTATTACATATATTTTCCCCTACCTATAACCCCCGACCTGACACGGGATTGAACGAAGACCAGGAGACCACCGCGGGAATCAATGTGAGTAATAGTTATAAGCTATACCATTGTACCACTTTCCACCTATCAGACAGGAATCGGTATCTCAAGGAACAGAACCCTAGCTACCGCTGCTGCGTATCGCAGTTTCGCGGGTATGGACCTTGTAGGATCCAGGAGTCGCAATATTGCTATGGGCACCAGTATTCGGCTCTTGGCTTTGTGATCCGCAGGCCTGTATTCAACAGGCACTTTTACGACTATGAGATCCAATACAGATTGTATTGCAGCAGCGTGAAAAGTACACGGTTATATTTGTGATACAGGAAGGCCCATAATAGCCGCAGCCACAAGCCATGAATTCTGGAACGCGTGATTGCTGGTGACGAGCGGGGGTGATGCCAGCCCATCTCACACAGTGGAGTTAAATGGTGCTATACTTATCAAAATAGATAAATAGTTGTACTTACCGCAGCGCGTGATGTCTAGCTGCAAGCGCGTGATGCACGTGCGGTCTATCGGACGTGTGATGCAGGAAGGCTCTCCACCGCAGCGTCACTTCAGCACACAATCGTGCGATGTCGTGGGCTGCACTCATCGCCCATTCCTCTTCCTCGCCGCATTCGGACTTCTGAAAGTTCTGTGAAAATGCTTGATTTTAATAAACATTGTTGGGGGGAAATGATAGCAAAATAATACATAAGGCAGAACCTGGTGCTGAAGGGATTTTCGATAATACCTTAAAGTTATAACACAGAATATATAAGAGGTTCTTCTTAGTGATGTGGGCGACAATAACATGATCCCAGAAATTCAATGATTGTGAGAGAGGCATAAGAATCTAATGAATATTTCATAATTGACAATTTAAACGAGCAATTCTTGCAATCTATATATATATATATATAATTTGAATCGCGGAAGCGGCTCCATCGATTTTCATAAAATTTAGTATGCAGGGGGTTTCGGGGGCGATCTAGCTTATATTTATATAGTAACGTAGTTTTCTCTATTTTCACCTGAGCAGGGCTCGGTCGCCCAGGTACTATAATTTTAATGGTTTTATTCAGGCATGCGTGAGCACCACCGCCCATGTCTTTATAGAATATTGATGATTTCACGTTTGTTCGGCCTTTATGTAGTTTTCTAAATATCCTGAATTATCATGACTCACCTTGCCGAAGTCGCTAAGATCCTTTATTCTCTGTGCGACTTCTCCAACGACAGAGTTCGACGCGGACTCCTCAGGAGTGAGTAGGACACCAGGGGAGCCACACATTGCCAGGGCACTCTGCAGCCCCTCCAGTGACCCCAGCAGGATTCCGCATACTTCAGCGTGGACTTGCCTGCAAAAACAACATTATCTTTGTAACCGAATTTCCAAAAAGGAGAAGGTTCTATGTTTGACTATGTTTTTTTTTTATATTTTTTTGTTTGTGTTCACCGATTTCTCCGTCACATGTGGACCGATTCTGAATATTATTTTTTTATTTGAAAGAGTATTTTCCCGAATTGGTCCCATTTTAATTTGGAGATATACAAGGGAACTCTTCAATAAATGACGGCAAATTTCTCGGGCTTGCTGCAATCGCATGTCTGTTTATTGTTTATACCATTTCATAACATAACATCACGGCAGTACGCTCTAAACGGGTACCTAGATGTGTACAGTGTAAAAGTTCGCGCAATATGCGCGAACTTACCCCCACTACGCCAACACCTTGCCAATTTACGTGCCGGGCACTATATTAAGACTTGCCTATTAGGTACAAGTAAAAAGTGAAAAATTGAAAAACTTTTTATGTTCCATATCGAAAAAAATTGGTATGTACGAAAGACTTCCAAAATGAAAGTTATTTTTCACTTTCTAGTGTTTTTATTTGGAAGTCGGTGGTATATTTTTGTAAAAAAGGTTTTTTTTTATTTCATCTTGTTTAGAAGTATTTTAGTGGGTTAGTAGCACACGTATTGCGAGAATAGGGCCGTGTTTCAAGGCTTCATATATTTGAACAGATGGAATCTATAAATTAGAAAGTAATTTGTATTATATCTCCATGATTTGTTCAGGCCTTGTCCGGGGATGGTTAAAGAAATCTCTGACCAATTGCGAATAATTTTTTATGGGTTTTCTCTTGACTCTAGTCTAGGTCAGAGGTGACAGAGACAAAGTCAACGATAGAGTGAGCTTACCCAGAAGAAGCCTGTTCGCTCTAACTTTGAAGAGATTGGGGTTGAATGCGTTCGGAAAAAGAGAAACTCTATTACAAAAAAGTGGTAATTTCACATTGTTATTATTTTGCTTGTGTTTTTTGGGACAATCCCACCGCACTATTCAGTCAGCACTCTCCAAACCACTGAAACTCCTGAAAGCCAGAATCAACAGTGGCGACCACCAGAAAAGCGCCGAGGCAATGAAACTCGACGAAGTCCCGGCGAATGATGAATGAATTCTACTGTCTTGGATCCCGCAACGAAATTAATCAGAAAAGAATAATGGAGGAGTAGGAAACATACAAATTTCCACTTCCCTCCATATCAAGCAGGAGACAGAACAAACAAGACCAATAGGCACAAAGGGTCGTTTACAACTGGGATAAGCTCAGTTGCCTAGCACCACGGATAAAAATTAGCATTAATATTAATGGGACCTAACATTGTGAGCTGTTATATTTGATTCCAATAATAGGTACGGCAAAAACGCTTGAACGCACGGTATTTTTAAGCTATTGAATAGCATAAGATTAAAATATTGTGTTTTTTTTTTTTTGATTCGTTCTCCATGCTCTAAAAATGTTTTTTTTTTTTAATTCGGTCTCCACGCTCTAAAAACGCTATGCAATAGCTTTACCGCAGCAGTCCCCGAGTGCCACACGTCTTTATTTTTTGCTTGTTTTGTTAACTTACCTAGCATGCGCAATCTTGCTAGAGTTCCCACCAGCGCATTTGCCAGTGGATCCAAAGATAACATTCTCGAAGCTGCCCGAAGTATTGAAAGATCCGGCACTCTTCATCAACTTGCCCCATTGTTTACTTGAGCGTGGAGTGCTGAAAGACATGAAGAACACCGTCAGATGTGTTAATAATTCCAGGTTTATTAGGGCCTTATAAAAATAACCGTATGGTAAGATATAATACTGATTTGCAGATTCTAAATTTAAATTCTTTCTAAATTTGAATTAAGAATTTCCTCATTTATGCTTAATCTTCTAATTATGGTTCGAATGTGATTACAAGTATGCTCATTTTGTCAATGATATTCTAGTAAACAGATATGTTATGAGCGCGCGCATTGCACTCGAATACGTCCTAATTGGGACGTATAGTCTTTAATCTATGTCACGCATGGCGAAGAACGATACGCTTTGTAGAAACAAAAACAAAATAAAAAAAATGCCATCGTGTGTATTTAGACAGTGTACCAATTATGATACCAAAGTACATAAAACAGAAGGGATCTCATATCATGTGTAATTACGCAATACACCTCAATTTACTCATTTATTTAAACTTTCGTCCTATATTTGGAGGTTAGAAAAAGAAAGAAATGGTAAATACATTGGTGACCAGAATAATGTTTGTTTACATTCACACACAAGTGAATAAAACTAGCTGCCTCTTTTTTTCTTGTTGGTTTTGTCAAGACATCCCTTTCGACTTGTAGTGAAATGTCAGATGAATGAAAACTGTGTAGATATGTGTGCTGCCGCTGCAGCGCGGAACACTTTTTTCGGTTGTTTTGTGAGTGTATAACGTATATGTTTACTAGAATATCATTGTCATTTTGTAGTATCCGTTGACCTGGAACTAATACACGTTCTTTGTTTGTGACTCCAACTTACAAGTGTTTCGAGGTCCTTATTAATAAAATCAATTCGAGGAAGTTACTCACCAGCTTTGCACATAATGCATGATACTTTTCCTTGAGTGGCGGACAGACATGTAAGAATTTGATTGTGTTAGTACCGATATATCAGGCATAAAGTGTAAATGTTGAGATTTTCGAGAAATGTGGTCAAATAGACCATTTATTTCCTTGTTCTCTTAGCGACCTTCGAGATCATCATCATCATTCATCATTTCAGCCGAAAGACGTCCACTGCTGGACATAGGCCTCCCCCAGGCGTCACCACATTGATCGATCCCGTGCGTCTCGCATCCAGCGCCTTCCCACAACCTTAACCAGGTCATCAGTCCACCTAGTGGGAGGCCTGCCAACGTGTTCCGTATGGTGCCGGACGTAAAGAATTTCACCATCCCATGTCTTCCCGTGGGTGTCGTAAGAGGCGACTAAGGGACAAACCAGAGAATGGGCAGCAGCGTTCTCTGTGCTTCTATAACAACCATACTGCGATCGCCAACCCGCCTGCCAAGCGTGGCGATTATGGCAAAACCCCCCCAATGAATAGCACAAATAAAAAATGGCCCCTGGTACCCGGCAGCTTGCCTACCCTCGACTACGGTAGCGGTCGAGGCTACGGCATGGCAAGGGTTGCTAAGAATCTCCGGACGAGATCCGGCTACCCCAAAAATCACCGACGACCTTCGAGATGGTTTGATGTAATTCAATTTATATTACACAGTACGTTCACATTGACTCCGATGCATTTAGATCGCATATTTCTTTCTCGCAGTCAAACTTTTTAGTCCAACTGGTTTGACCACGTGGAATTGTGTTTCGTCTTAATCGTTTTTAAATAAAGTGAGATAAGATTCATTTTTATATTATAACTTCGAACCCTATATTTATTATATTGAATATATCTTTTTTTTATATTATGTTTGACTGTACACATTTATAACTTGACGTTGATACAGGGAGGATCATTCGACTAGTTTGACCACGAGGAAATTTGATTCCTCGTGGTCAAACCAGTTGGACTAAAAAGTTTGACTATGAGGAAGAAGCGAATTCGACAGATTTGCACTTGAAATTTTCTTAGAAGGTACTTATTGTACGATATCGCCTATCGACGCCATTTATATTGGATCGCGCCATCGGGAAGGTCCCATTCTTGCAAGGTTACTATGTTCTTGACAAGTTACCAGCAATATATAGCTGTAGCAAAAGAGAAAATCAAATAAAGTCATAAAGTTTCATTGTGCGTACAGCTAAGGAGTGGAACTCCCAGTCAAGAGTGAATAGGTTACTTCTAGGCAAGCGTGCTCCACCTTCGACCATATCATCACTTAACATCAGGCGAGATAGTGGTCAAACGCGAGCCTATAACGAATAAAAAAAAAAAGTCAAAAGGTGTTAATACATTAATAAATTAGCGTCAGTACAATATTTTATTGTCGAAGAAATTCAATGTTGTCCACACCGATGTTATCAAGACAACCGCAATATCTAGCCCTTGGTTAAGTTTCAGGCAAGTCGATAAAACACAGTAATTGATGATTTAAGATGTTGTTCGTGACAATAATTAATACGAGATAGTGATCAGATACTTGAGAATCCTGATTCGCGACACGCGTGGGTTTGTTAATTTGTTTACGCGGAATGTCGTAAACATATAATGTACCTATATATATTTTCAGATTTGTATAAACTTGCTAAAGCACGAATGAAACAGTTTTAGGAATGAATCGTTACTGATGCTCTTCAAGTCCTCATGCAAGCTTAACACGTAATTATTAGTTGGAAAAACATGACCAACGAACTAAAAGTACCTACCTACAGGGTGTCCCAAAAAGGACGCAAGATTTGAAATTGAAGAAAAGCACTTTTATTTTTTCGTTATAATATATTTGTATATAAAATCTTGAAGTACATAAAATAGGGTTATTTGTGGAATAACACGTCAGGCAAATGTCCTCCTAGGCTTTGCTGGCACATACGCACTCTTTTGTCAAAGTTTTCTATGACCATTTTGCATAGATGCGGCTGAATTTCCCCGATGCAGCGTCGAATTTCCTGTTTTAAAGCGTGAATAGTTGTAGGCTTATTGGCATAGACTTTAGACTTTAAATAACCCCATAAAAAGAAATCTAAAGGCGTTAAATCGCAAGATCTAGGGGGCCAATTCTGATCACCGAATCGAGAGATCACACGACTAGGAAAAGTTTCATGCAGTAATTGCATCGTTTCTCCGGCTGTGTGGCAAGTGGCCCCGTCTTGTTGAAACCACATTGCTTCCACATCGATATCCTCTAATTCGGCTAAAAAAAACCTTGTTATCATGTTGCGATATCGAGCCCCATTAACAGTAACCGCTTGACCGGCCTCATTTTGAAAAAAATATGGTCCAATAATGCCTTCAGCCCAAAACCCGCACCAAACAGTGACACGTTGTGGATGCATTTGTTTTTGAACAATCACATGTGGGTTCTCTGAGCCCCAAATGCGGCAATTCTGACGATTAACAAAGCCATCGAGATGAAAATGTGCTTCGTCGCTAAAGATGATTTTGTTTGAAAAATCTGCATCCCTGTTTTGGCGGTCGATAATCCATTCAACGAACTCTCTTCGCTGTCCATGATCACGGGGCTTCAGTTCTTGTGTTATTTGAACTTTGTAAGCATGGAGATGCAGATCTTTAGTGAGAATACGCTGGAGAGAGCTTCTTGAAATTTGCAATTCTTGTCCACGATGCCTAATGGATGTTCCTGGATGTTCACGGACATTCTGACGCACAGATTCAATATTGCCATTTGAACGGCTTGTTTTTGGACGACCAGTGGAATGAACATCATTAATTGATCCACTCTCCCTGAATTTTGCAACCAGTCTCTTCACAGTTGATGAACTCAAGCCAATATTCCGACCATATTTTGCACGGAATTTTCGAACCGTACCCGCCAAACTTTCATTACTTTTCAAATATTGTTCAATAATAAAAACGCGTTGATCTTTGGTATAACCCGCCATTTTTACAAATCCTAAACATTCAGCTGTCAAATGTTTTTTTTTGTCAGGGTTGCCAGCACTAAAATACAAAACTGGCGGCAAATTGAAATCTTGCGTCCTTTTTGGGACACCCGATAGAATTCTAGAATTCTAATTATCACGTCTATATTATCCGAAAGAGTAGACAGCCTAGCTAGAGTTTTAATAAATACCATATATCACTATGAGAGTGTTAACAGAGAGCAATGGATGGATGGACTGTGTGAGTTATGAAAAAATAGTGATAGCGTGAAGGTGGGCAGGACGATATGGAAGAAGAAAACGTGTTACGCCGACCCCAATAACATGGGACAAGGACAGGAATATATGATGATGAGAGTGGGAACACAGAGAGCATGGGTGCCTATCCTTTGTTACGTAAGGGCGAAGGGGTTGCACCTCCCGCAGCGCCGGAGACGATGCAGAAACAACTTTAAAGTGTTTTGAGGTTAGGTTAAAATAAACTGTTTTTGCCCAGAACGGTGCGTTATCTTTTCATGGGCGTGGTACCGGGGGGGAGAGGGCATCTCCCCCTTCCCCCTCCACACCCTTCCCCCTCTGTCAACGGATACTAGTTTACCTCAAACTCTTCAATACTTACTTGATGTAAGGCTGATGTAAAGCAACTAGGCTCGCATGAATGGTTATGGACACAGACGACAGGTGGAAGTAGTCGAATAGAACCGGCAGGTGGTAGTGGAGACCCTGCGAGGGCTGGAAGTGCAGCTTGAGCACCCGACAGGACATCGGGGCCAGGGTGCTAGACTGTGCGCCCTCGCTGCACCACAGCTCCACGCCGAGGCTCCATTCTGCCCGCTCTAGGGACTCCTTGAGGTTGCGGCTGTCCACTAAACAAAGAAGGGCAGGTTAACCTGGGTATACACGATATTTGTGCAGCAACTGTACTTCGCGCCTGTTTCTTAAGTTTAAATTAAAACCGGCCAAGTGCGAGTCGGACTCGCAGCAGCAAAGTTTCTTAAGTTTCCATAAAAAACCGGCCAAGTGCGAGTCGGACTCGCAGCAGCAAAGTTTCTTAAGTTTCCATAAAAAACCGGCCAAGTGCGAGTCGGACTCGCAGCAGCAAAGTTTCTTAAGTTTCCATAAAAAACCGGCCAAGTGCGAGTCGGACTCGCAGCAGCAAAGTTTCTTAAGTTTCCATAAAAAACCGGCCAAGTGCGAGTCGGACTCGCAGCAGCAAAGTTTCTTAAGTTTCCATAAAAAACCGGCCAAGTGCGAGTCGGACTCGCGCGTTGGAGTTTCTTGTGCGTTCTTCTCCATAACAAGCTACTTGCCGAATGCACGGTAGAATTATTTTTTATACCTTGTAAATCTTAATGTATCTAACGTTCAAAAGTGCTGCTTGGTGACCTAGTTGAAATAAAATATCTTTGTCTTTGTCTTCGCATGAAGTGTTCCATACCACTATCGCAAATAACGGCAAAAATTCACATTTGTTGTATGGGAGCCCCACTTAAATATTTATTTTATTCTGTTTATAGTATTTGTTGTTATAGCGGCAACAGAAATTTATCATCTGTGAAAATTTCAACTGTCTAGCTATCACGGTTCATGAGATACAGCCTGGTAACAGACGGACAGATAGACAGACAGACGGATCGTGGCCCCTTTTTAACCCGTTTTTTAGGTACGGAACCCTAAAAAACCGGCCAAGTCTGATTCGCGCACAGAGGGTTCCGTACAAACAGCTACATTCACCAAAATTTATAGGTACCTACCTAACATTACTAGCGTTCATAAACAATGAAAGCACCGAACATTGCTCTAACGAAGAGGCAAAATTAACTTTGCCGTTCAAAAACTGTTGTATACATACATCAATATACAAAATTATTACTTTTCCAAGTACATTATATAAGTTGGTCGACTATTACTCGTAAACTTGTAACTACTACTTAGCTGTGATAGTTTTCCTTTTAATTTCGTTATATTTACTACTGCCGTGAATTGGGGAGGGAGGGAGGGAGGGAGGACATTTGACAAACAAACCGCCGACATATTGTCACGCAGTTTGGCAGGTTTGGTCCAAAATGAAAGATTTATTTATTTTTGTTTTGAGTCTAATAAAAATTTGCAATTCAAGGCTTGATTTTACGCAAGCGGATCCCTGAATCGAAAAATGGTATTCACAGACCCGTAATATTTTTGAATGGCCTGTCCAGCGATACCCCACGTAATGGAAAAGACTAGAAAAAATTACATCCCCACTTTACGTGCACCGGAGGAACATTAAAAAAGAAATTACTTGATTTTATTTTACCTCTTTGTCAGCGTGATTAATATTCATTCCAAATACAGCTTTTTAGTACTAAGAGTCTCTGAGCTAAGCTGCGGACGGACGGACGGACATGGCGAAACTATAAGGGTACCTCGTTGACTACAGAACACTAAAAAGGCCACCAGATGGCTTAGACAAAGTGAAATTTTATCACCTATATCTATTCTATTTTATAAACTGTCGAAAAGTTTAAAATATGCATACAGTAGGATTTTGTCATATCTATTGTAAGGCTTTCGTACGGCCACAGATAATATAAATTTAACATACAGATGCCTCATTCCATACAAAGAAACCGTGTCGACGTAACTAGCGTTTTTCGTCTGATAAAGAAGTTTTTTTTTTTTTTTTTTTTTATAAACTATAGGCTAGCGTTTGACCACCATCTCGCCTGATGTTAAGCGATGATGTGGTCTACGGTGAAGCACGCTTGCCTAGAAGAAACCTATTCACTCTTGACTTAAAGACCCCTAGGTTATAGCTGTCAGGGAACAAAGACTCCGGAAGGGAATTCCACTCCTTAGCTGTGCGCACAATGAAAGTATTAGCAAAACGCTTTGTGCGTATGGGAGGGATGTCTACCATGTACCGATGGCGCATGGCCGTACGCCTTGTAGTCCGATGATGGAAAGGGCTAGGCGGAATCAAATTGTGCAGTTCCGTCGCACACTCCCCGAAATGTAACCGATAAAAGACCGACAGACTGGCGACTCGGCGTCGATGTTCGAGGCTCTGGAGCTTTGATGCGACCAGTGCATCGTTGCCAATAAGCCTTTTGGCCCGTCTGTCAATCGACTCAAGTGCATCAAGCTGGTATTTGGCAGATCCATCCCAGAGGTGAGAGCAGTACTCCATGCATGACCGAACTTGTGCTTTATACAAGTTGAGCAGCTGTTCAGGCGTGAAGTACCGTCTCACCTTTGCAAGAATCCCCAACTTTTTTGCAGCTAACTGAGCTTTTGCCTCAATGTATGGACCGAAGTTGAGGGTAGATGTCACCGTAACACCAAGAAGTTCGAGGTGGTCCGATAACGGCACGGTTACACCACGGAAAGAAGGAGCCGGATGGAATTGGCTCTTTTTAGCGGAAAAAAGACACGCCTGGGTCTTAGCAGCATTGAAACTGACCAGATTGGCATCACCCCATTCGGAGACCGCCTTCAAGGACAAGTTCAAGCGTTCAACCATGGCCTCCCGGAGAGACCGAATCTGAGGCCCAGTAGCCCGTGCGCCGGACAAGTATCTCTCAGCAACAGTGCTGTCGTCTGCGTACCCAAAGGTTCCGGGTTTTAGCAGATCATTAATGTGCAGCAAGAATAATGTTGCCGAGAGCACTGACCCCTGAGGGACTCCGGCGTTGATATCTAACTGACCGGACGAGCAGCCGTCGATAACCACTCGGATGGATCGATCCCTCAGGAAGTCCGCAATCCAATCACACAGACCACTAGGCAGACCGAAGGAAGGAAGCTTACCAATGAGGCTTTCGTGCCAGACCCTGTCGAAAGCCTTGGAGATGTCAAGGGAGACGGCTAGCGCTTCCCCGTGGCTCTCGATGGCCTCACTCCAGATGTGAATGGCATACGCTAGAAGATCCCCAGTGGACCGATTTCGGCGGAAGCCGTATTGGCGGTCACTGAGGATGTCGTTCGCTTCTAGGTATGCCAGGAGCTTACCGTTGAGCACACGCTCCATACTCTTACAGAGGATGGACGTTATAGATATGGGTCTGTAGTTGACCGGGTCAGCTCGACTGCCCTTCTTGGGCACGGGTTGAACATTGGCTTGCTTCCAAGCCTTCGGCACTTTTCCAGTCTCTATCGATTATTAGAGTATTTTTAGATTATTAGATTTAGAGTATTTTTATAAATACTTCGATTGCGTTCGGTTCCGTTCCACGGTTATAAATTGTATTAGCAACGACTTGCAAGTAAAAGGGTTTTCTTGGTTCGTGACTATTTTTTTCTTTAAATATAGTGTCGATTTGTTTTATAGTATTTTTGTGCGCGTTTTTACAGTTACATTGTAATAAAATGTGTTACAATACAAATTTAAAAAATGAAGTAGAATGCCTTAGAAATTTAAAACCGCGCCATCTATTGGAATCAATTTTGAATGATCCGTTCAAATAATCTTTGAAATGTGAATTAAGAGCCCAATATTCCATAATTTTGTGCTTAAGAGATTTGATTAAAAATAACATTAAATTTTTATGATCAATTCTAGAAAATGTTAATTTTACTCACAATTCAATAACAAAACGATGCATATTGCGCCATCTAGTGACATTTATTTGAACCAAATTTTCTTTGTTAGTGCTGGAACCCCTTGGTATAGTAAACTATTAATAAAAAGTTGTTTTTCTTTGTATTCGATCATGCATGGAGTACTGCTCTCATCTCTGGGACGGATCTGCCAAGTACCAGCTGGATGCACTTGAGTCGATCGAAAGACGGGCCAAGAGGCTCATCGGCAATGAAGTACTGGTCGAATCTAGGCTCCAGTACATCGAAAATCGGCGCCGAGTTGCTAGTCTGTCGGTTTTTTATCGGTTACATTTCGGGGAGTGTGCGTTGGAATTGCATGAACTTATTCCTCCTAGCCCGTTCCATCATCGAACTACAAGACGTACGGCGATGCGTCATCGGTACATGGTGGACATCTCACCCACACGCACCAAACGTTTTGGGAATACTTTCATTATGCGTACAGCAAAGGAGTGGAATTCCCTGCCGGAGTCTGTCTATCCTGATAGCTACAACCTGGGAGTCTTCATGTCAAGAGTGAATAGTTTTCTTCTAGGCAAGCGTGCTTCACCGTCGACCACATCATCGCTTACCATCAGGTGAGATAGTGGTCAAACGCAAGCATCAATAAAATAAAAAAAAGCATACTGTGCAGTCGGAGGATACATCTGGTTTTGGTCAGCCAGCTCGCGAACATGTATCCTCCGACTGCACAGCATGATTTTCTTCTTGTTTACATCTTTTTAGTTCGCTTTTTAAGCAGTCGGGTTTTTTGATTTTTCTAATTAACTTTTTTATTTATAACTTTTTTTTAGAATTAAGTACATATAAACATATAAGTGTTATATATTTTTGAAATCACCTCTTAAAACCCTTTATTTTGATACCCCACACAATGGGTATGGAAGAAAAAAAAATTTGGTGGCCCACAATATGGCGCCCAAAAGCCGCCATTTTTTATTTAAAATTGTTATGTAGCCAGTGACACTTGCAGGGTTAAGACGAATCGATTGACGTACGTATCATCAAAATCGGCCAACGCGTTTGGTCTCTGGAACGCCACATAGGAACACACATACATACATACATACATAGACTAATAAACACATTACCCTCCTTCGGCAGTCGGGTAAAAATAAAGTTATCATTGACCGGATGTCACTTTGCCTTCAGGTCAAGCCAGACTCATGTGACACAGATCGTGCACGAAGACAGTGGATAGCCAGCTGTACAAACAGTCTTGGCAAACAATCGGTTCAGAGTTTCAGAGCCATCTTCTATTAAAAGAAAGTACCTAACGAGTTCCAAATGCTTGTCATTGCGAGATGTGGTACAATTTAATACTCTCTTCCAAAACTAATGTGTTTTTAATTAGTTACACTTTCTAGTTTATTCTTGATATATGATAATTGTAGCCTAATTTCGGCACTGTGTTTTCACAAGTCTCGTGATTTAGTTGTCCTCTTCCTAAATATAAGAGAGTGGACTCAAAAGGTCATTGGGAACTTGACCTCGTAACTTCGAAATATGATTTGCCAAGACCCAAAAATTGCAAAAGTCGCTTTGACTCCATCAATCGACCAATCACTTGGGAGATGAAAGACGCGATCGACCCCATCACCAATGACTGAGTATTGGCTTCGATAGTTGTTGCGTTTAAACATGACAATAGAGATCTTTGACCCACTACATTTATTGTCATTTTTAATTTAAAAAACGGAAGTTAAGACCCGACCTAAAAGATATTAATCGTGAAACTTAAAATTTTTTACTATTGAAAACGAAATATATATACACATACTGGTACCTACATCAGTTTATTGTTTGGGTTCCCATAAGATATATTGGGGAAACGGCAATTACCGCCAAACCGAACCAAATTAAACAACTTTAGAAAAAATACATGATTACCGAAAAAATTAAATTAAGAAACAAAAACATGAGCTCTAAATACATGACATTTCGTAACCGTAAAATGACTTCCTCATTACAGTAAATTATATGGAAAGCCTGGGACACGGCCATGCTTCCAATGAGAGACGTGGTAGTGGCCGAGTGATACTAACGACAAGACAATTAACAAACAAAGCAACATCTCAGCAGCCAGGCCTCCGATGAGAGACGCGTTGGCGGGTAAACCTCCGGTGAGAGATATTAGAGACAAGAGAATAAATAAACAATAGAACATCTTACCTAAGAGATGAGCCCCAAAATGCACGATATCCCGTAACGTGACCACTTCGTTACGGTACATGATCTGGCAAGCCCGCAACGCGGCCAGGCCTCCGATAAGAGAATGAGACACGCAGTGGTGGCCGGGTGATATTAACGACAACACAACTAACACACAAATACCTATATTCTAAGCAAATAAAGACCTATTCTATTCTATTCTAAAGCAACGTCTTATCTGCCCGATATCCCGTAACGTGACCTTTCGTTAGGCCTCCTCGTTGATGATCTGGAAAGCTCGCTGCGCAGCCAGGCCTCCGATGAGATATGCGTTGGCGGTCAGGCCTCCGGTGAGAGATATTAGAGACAAGAGAATAAATAAACAATGGAGCATCTTACCTAAGAGATGAGCTCTAAAATGCACGATATCCCGTAACGTGACCTCTTCGTTACGGTACATGATCTGGAAGGCCCGCGACGCGGCCAGGCCTCCAATGAGAGACGCGTTGGCGGCCGGGCGGCCAGTGCGCGCGGCCCCGTTGCCGCTGGACACGGAGGCCTCGATGTGCACCGGGACCTTCGGCGACACACGGAGGCCCACGCGCACTTGGTAAAGTCTGAGGAAGAAAAAGGGAGAGGTTAATTGGGTGACATTTAACATTATACTGCCGTTATTATTGGAATCAAATATAACAGCTCACAATGTTAGGACCCATTAATATTAATGCTAATTTTTATCCGTGGTGCTAGGCAACTGGGCTTAACCCAGTTGTAAACGACCCTTTGTGCCTATTGGCCTTGTTTGTTCTGTCTCCTGCTTGATATGGAGGGAAGTGGAAATTTGTATTTTTCTTACTCCTCCATTATTCTTTTCTGATTAATTTCGTTGCGGGATCCAAGACAGTTAAATTCATTCTCCGGGACTTCGTCGAGCTTCATTGCCTCAGCGCTTTTCTGGTGGTCGCCACTGTTGATTCTGGCTTTCAGGAGTTGCAGTGGTTTGGTACTATGGCACTATTCGTGCGGTGGGATTGTCCCAAAAAAATATATATATATATACTGCCGTACAAGTTGATGGTGATTTGGGCACAATCTTTAGTTAATAGTGGAGACTCCATTATCCGCACTTGGACTTCCAATCAGTCTGTGGTGCGTGGTGCACAATCTCTAACGCTCTGTATAATTTTCTGGGAACTAATAAATATAGGAAGAGCTATTGGTCGATGAAGGCGCTCATGAAGTTAGACCTCCCAATATGCTATAAACGCAAATTGATGGACATATGCATTCTTCTTATCCTTCCATATGGCTCAAAACTCAAAACTGGTCTTTGACGGCGCAGCAGAGGTTCAGGCTTGAGGTTAGCCAGCGAGCAATGGAGCGTAGCATTCTGGGGGTCAGATTAACCGCATCAGAAACACAGCGCTGCGCTCCAAAACACAAATCACTGACGTCACTCAAAAAGCAGCCAAGTTAAAATGGTACTGGGCCGGACACGTCTGCCGCATGTCAAACGGTTCATGGGCTAAATCAACCACATTATGGGTCCTGGAAAATGATAGGCGACACCGCGGCAGACCCAGGCGAAGATGGCGCGATGAACTTGATGCCTATCGACAGGATTGGTCCACAATTGCCCTAATCCGAGAGGATTGGAAGCAAGAATGGGAGGCCTTTGCCCTGCAATGGGACAGAATAGGCTGAAAATAATAATAATAATAAATTTCAAAAGCCCCTTTCCCTTTACATGCAAGTGCACTGTATAATATTGGGCCTTGGATACAAGCTCTCCACCAACGCGCGTTCAAATTTCGCGCCATTTACTAGACCGAACTGTTCCTATCGGTCACCAATCGCTGCGGGTGCATCGAGGACGCCCTCTCGCGGAGGCGGACCGAATGAACGAGAAGAACAACTGTTTTACCGGCCGGTGCGCGCTCTCAAATTATTATAAAAAGAAAATCACTGTGAGAACGAAGAAAATAGTACATTATGGTACAAGTGTGTAACGTTGGTGATTACCGCTGAGGCGCCATTGAGACCCGAGCCGTTAGGTGAGGGTCTTAAGCGAGCCGAGGACGGTAATCATCAATAAACACGTGTATCATACGACGTTTTTCAACACACTTGTGAAGAAAATAATACTAAAAAATAATTTCCAACAGTGAAAACGAGTTGTGAATTTTTTTTTGCAATGGCGGCCAAAATTAATCAGTTTTCCTATGCGCGCGCATCTAATAGTGCTTACACACGTTCGGATTTGGTCCGGCCGGACCGCGGATTTGTGGGCGGAGTTAGTCCGGTCCGGACCATATCCGAGCGTGTGTAGCGTTGTCCGCCGGACATTATTATTATTAATTGAGTCCGTCTCACTCCACACAAGCGTGTGTAAGCGAGAAAGGATTTGTGGGCGGAGTTAGTCCGGCCGGACCAAATCCGGACGTGTGTTAGCACTATTACAATGGCGATCGCCCATAGACTAAAAATAATGATTTATTTTTTTGGCGTTTAGCGGATAGCGTTTTAGCCACGTACAAAATGGGGAATTTCAAGTTTTCTTTATTACAGACGAAAACAAAAATTATATTTGAGTTAAAGTTTTATTTATTAAACATGTACAAGTTGAAATTATCTATTTAAATACGAAGTTGCATGAAATGTGTTGCATTTGTACTATTGAGCACGATGTTTTTTGTATCGAAACTTTTTTAAGAACAAAGCAACTCAACCAATAAATTAAAAAAAAAACTCTTTAACTCACTTGTGAATAATAGTAATGAAAAAGTCACAGTTTGATAACAGGTGTCATTATGTGCCTAATTGCGGTGAAATTAGAGCCACTTTATGAGCAAGTGTGTTGAAAAAGACATTGTGTGTGTTTGAATAGTGTCCCGGGACGTGCATCATCCAGAACCTGTCAATGTGTGTAGAGCTTACCATCTTCTAAGGCCCAATTAAAATTATTTCTATTCACGTTAGCCATAGCGCATACATGCACTAATTAAGGATATATAGACTTGGGCATTTTGCACTTCGTAGAGGTCTACACCCGACAAAGCTGTAAATAAGTATTAGTAGGACAAGTTGTGAAATTGCTCGTCTCGTATGCAATATCACCATATTCACCATCATACCGTATGTAAATTAAACAGCTGTTTTGCTCCAGTTTAAAGGATATAATAAAATACTAGTTGTATTTGTCCCATTAAAGGTCAAAGATCTCTAATCATACGGAGAAGATACGTTCATTCCAGCACGCTTGCTATAATGCATTGATTTATGAGATACTAGCTTCAGTCAGCGGCTTTGCTCGAGTCAAAGTCTAACATTTTCCTGGGATAAAAAGTATCCTATGTGCTATTCCTGACAATAATCTATCTCTGTGCCAAATTTCATCCAGATCCGTACAGCCGTTTAAGGCGCAGATACCCCTCAGTAGCTGATGTTAAAATGAGAATCACGTCTAGACGGCTAGTCGTAATTTTTTGCAAAAAATATATGTTACATAATACCTTTATTTTTAGATATTTTCAGTGAATTTGACTTTTTAGAATATGACATTAAAAACTGAGTACCTGACAATTTTTGATTAATAAAGACTATTATAGATTTGCTTTTTGTGATTATTATAATGCTTAATGTTGCATGCCATACGGTAGAAAGTACTGGATCCAATTGTTTTATCTTTTTCACACCATCAAAACTATGTTTTGTTACCTACATTCTTTGCAAATAAATGATTTCTGATTCTGATTGTGACCATTTTCTTAATAATTTGATTTGAGAAAACTTCGAGTTTTATTTGTATAACATAGTGTAATTTTTTTTTAAATTTACTTCTAAAACGGACACAAAAACGACAATCGCACCAAAACCGCCGGTGGGTGTATTTTAATGAAATTGTCACAAAGACAATTAAATTATCTAAATTTTGATCTAAAGCTTTTTTTTAAAGTCATAAAATAATAAGGAAAACAAAAAGCTACAACATTTTGGGACGCGCGGGTGTGAAACGAGTGCACGTTTTGTTCCCTCAACGTCGTTGGCAACTGTCGTCGTAGTAACAAAAATGTGTCGTCGTAGTAGGTAGCTTCGCCACCACGTGCAGGTTAGATATTATTCCAAGGGAACGCGCTATCAGGATAAAATCTAACCTGCTAATCCAAGTCAAGAGCTACTCTTGTGTCAAGGTTCATCCAAATCTTGATTAGGATTTTTGCAGTCCCTTCTTCAGAGATTCCAAATCTTATATAAGAATAAGATTTGTAATCATCATAGGCCGGTTAATTTGCAGTTGGTAAGTCTCCGTCAAGTGGTCGGTTGTTTCAGTGTAACATTAAATGTGACCTTAATTTTTCTGCAGGTATTCCCGGACCTCCAAAGGTAGCCAAGCTTAAAATATTATGTTAAATTCTGTACAGCCATCATACTCCATCATCAATTACTAAAACAGTAAAAATGCTTTTCACGTATGCTGTGACTTGTCATATTCATTATCAGGCACTTTTCCCACTGTCGCCAGCGACGAAACCATTAGCTATCGACTATTTTCTCGCTGAAGAAACGGACAAAAGTTACAGATCCCGTCTCATAAAAGAAACACATATATTAATAGTTAATCGCTGGCTTTTCACACTGCCGCGACGGCGAGTAGTCTCTCGACACAAGTTTGTCGCAGCGACAAGAGCTATCAAAGAGAATACTCGCTCAGCGATACTCGCTTGGCGGTCAGAATTCACGCCGAGAGACCAACCAACCAACGCGTGAAGGACTGACCACCGGCCCGAACGAGTGGTGCGAGTAATAATCGCCCATTGCCCAAAAACACTCGCTCATAGCTGAGCGGTAAAACTATCGGAACTAACACACTCGCTTCTCGCTGCTCGCCAACTCATATAGGTTACAGCACTACTCCCTGCTCGCTGATCGTCGGTGGTGGAACAAGTGCTCATGCCAAAGATATTACATATTTGTCTGTTGTAACGGATATTAAATATTTGACTGTTGTAACGGATATTAAATATTTGACTGTTGTAACGGATATAAAATTACTAGCTTCTGCCAGCGGTTTCACCCGCGTGTAAAGTGTTTTGTCATCCCAAGGGAACATTATACCGGGATGAAAGTAGACTATGTGCTATTCCAGACTATAATCTATCTCTGTGCCAAATTTCATCCCGATCCGTTCTGTCGTTTTGGCGTGATTGTGTAACAAACATATATCCATCCAAATGTTCGTATTTATAGTAAGAAATACGGTTTATTTATTTATTTATTACTAGCTTCTGCCAGCGGCTTCGCCCGCGTGTAAAAATAGATAGTAGCCGATTCTCAGACCTACTGAATATGTATATAAAATTTCATAAAAATCGGTCAAGCCGTTTCGGAGGAGTATGGTAACTAACATTGTGACACGAGAATTTTATATATAAGATATACTTTATTGTACACCACAAAAAGCATACAGGACAAACGTTCACAATAACAAGTGTACAATGGGCGGTCTTATTGTACTAGGCAATCTCTTACAGACAACCTTTGGATGGACTGAACGATAGGAGAAGAATTTAGGGCTGTCAGTGTACAAATTATCATAAATAATATACTACTTAGACATAATAACATAAAATACAAACATACAAAATTACATAATATACTTATACATATCAAATATAAAGGAGAAAGGAAAAGAAATAAAAGTAAAGTGAAAGGTTTGAGCACGTCTTATTTCAATAGGTAATGCATTCCACAACCGAGCTGCTTGAATCGTGAAAGATTTGTCAAAGCAGGAAGTGGAATGCATACAAAAACTTAATTTTAGCTTTTCCGATGATCTCAAGGACCTGGAATTGGTGTCACAGAGGAACTGAAAGCGTGCTTTGAGATAAAAAGGAGTAAAATGATTAAATAGCACATTATAAAGCATAGAAAGTATGTGGGCATTCCGGCGAAGGCGAATAGGAAGCCATTCCACGGTGAAAAGAACGAGTGAGTACTCATTTTGAGGTATCATAATAAATGCATTAGAAAGAAATATACATAATTAGTATCTGCAAGAAAACGCATCAGAGCGTTGTGATCGCAGGCGCTAACCATTTACCACCAAGTGGTCCGACTGCCAGTATTATACCTACCTACGCAAAACATAATTCGACGTTATTTTTTTCAGAGGTTTCCCCGGGCCTCCGAAGGTAGCCAAGCTTATTATGTTAAGTTCAGTGAGGCCATCATGCTTCATTACGGCCATTTGCCAGTGAGGTAGCAGTTAGCTTTACGGCGGTTTTTAGTACCTTGACTTATGACTTGACCTTTAATATACATGAGTTTAACCTAGATCTGGAGTGGAGTTTTTATGACTTAGAATTTGTGTAAGGTATTAAGCATGGAATTGTTTTTTTTTAATAAATTATAGCATCATAGCAGGCGGTCGCGGTATTTATAACCCCAGCCGGAAAATGAGGGGTGATCTGTGTATCTGTGTGTCTGTCTGTGTCATCATAGCGTCTAAATGGATAATCCGATTTTGATTTCGTTTTTTTGTTGTTTGGAAGGTGATTTTGTAGAGACTCGAGAGTGTTCTAAGCTATGTTTGAATAAAATTAGTTCAGCCGTTCAAAAGTTATGGGGGTTTAAAATCGGGGTGTTTTAGCAAGATATCGAGTCATAATTACGTGTTCAATAGATTGCCGATCGAAGCGTATCTACTATGTACTAGATAAATTATGTAGCTTAAAATATAGTGTCGGGGGTTTTGTTAATTTTGAAATTTTACTTATGTAGTTTCTGTCTACTCCCTTGGAAAAAAAAAGGCATGAGTTTATGTTTGTAGGTACTTTAATAGACTTTAGAAGATGCTAAATTTAAATCCTATTTCAAAATATCTGAAAATTCAGTCTCTTCTTTTCGTGTGAGTATGTGGCCATCTCTGTAAAAGCCACCTCTGGGAAACCCACAGTCCTGGCTATTTCAGACTTACATTAACTACATAAGTCCAGGTTTCCTCACGATGTTTTCCTTCACCGTTGCCTGTGATATCCAAGATAAACTTAGAAAGTACATACGAATTTGAAATAGTCACATTGCTATTGCCCGTATTTGAACCTCGTGGGTTCAAATCCTCAAGCACGAGAGGCGAAGTCTTAGCTACTGGGCCACCACGCCATAAAATTCAGTATTACGGCAAAACTGAAAGTTGGAAACTAGATTATGTAGAAAATAAAAAAAAACTTAAAAGATGTAAAAGAGACGTTAAATGCATGCAATCAGAAGCTATGTATGTTGCGAAAATTATATTTTGTAGATAGCTTTCGACTGCAGGTTTGTGTACGTATTTGTTTTAAATACGCGAATACGCGAAGAATTTTGTTTGAGTTTCATGTTATTGGGTTAATCTATTCTGGCTACACTTTGGGCATTATTGGTACCTGGCCTTATAGAACTGGTCCATTATATACCACAACTAAAAAGTGAAATATAAAAAAAAAACCTTTTACAAATAATACAACCGACTTCCAAATAAAAACACTACAAAGTGAAAAATAACTTCAATTTCGGAAGTCAGTGTCAAAAAACGAAGAAACGAAAACAAGAACATCGACTTCCGAATTTCTTTTCCGAAATCGGTGTCCAAAAACGGAAAACAATGGGTACAAAAGACACCGACATCGGAAAAGAAAGTTATTTTTCGCTTTGTAGAGTTTTGTTTAGGAAGTCGGTTTGATTTTTTACCCGACTGCCGAAGGAGGGTATCAGTCTATGTATGTAAGTATGTATGTATATTTGTTCCTATGTGGCGTTCTAGAGACAAAACGCGTTGGCCGATTTAGATGATTCTTACGTCAATCGAATTCTTGTTTACGTCTTTTTAGTTCGCTTTTTAAGCAGTCGGGTTTTTTGATTTTTCAAGTAACTTTTTTTTGTAACATGCGTTTCATCCCTCCTCATCAGATGACCATACCAGTACAAACATGTAGACCGAAATCAAGAGAACAATAAGGTAATAGATCTCCAACTTCTAATTTGCATAAAGAGCTTATCTCGTTATTTCCCACTTCAAATTTGCAGCTCTGAATTCCGCATTAATAAAACCTTTCATTCTCGCCTTATTCTCGCTGTAAACTACAGTTGCTCCGAAGTATTTTACACATACACAATACGGAATCATGTCAGAGAATGTGAATGGAAAAACAAAGAGAAGAGTGGTTAGTACAGAGGCTGCAATCTGCCTAAGTAGTTCTGACTACACAGTAAACTTTACCGGTATGTTGTGCCGACCGGTGTAAGGACTGAAAAGTTAGTTGTGATAAAGTGTTAAGTTGTATACCAACTACACTTTATTTTCGACGCCATATTTTAGACATGTTTATTTGTAGGCTTAGTTAATAAAAATAAAATGAAAATAGCCTTTAATTAACAATCTTACATACAAACTACATTTACTTTATAAGTTCAATTATCTGAAATCGTTACGTGAAGATCGTCTTGCTTTCCAGCATAGGCCTCCCCAAGAGCTTGCCACACTGAGCGGCTCTGTGTTTTTCTTCTGCATGTAATACCCGCTATCCTTCTAATGTCGTCCTCCCACCTACGACACTGTCTTCCTTTCCTTCTTTTGTGTTGTCTTTGGCACCACTCTGTTACCTCTCTAGACCATTTGTCTTTTTTGTTCCTTATCATATGTCCTGCCCACCTCCATTTCAGCTTTTTAATACAGGCTTAGTTAGTTGAGCAATAAACTGGAATCACTTCATCGCGCGTTGCTCAAAACAGTTTTTTACAGTTTCTATGCAATGTACTTTGGATTATGGTTTAACATTTGAAACGTAATTTTGTTACATTTCAAATGATATCAAAAAGCTAATTAAATATGCTACCTAAATATAGGTTATTATTGCAACAGGTCGAAGTTGTGGACGTCTAAATGAATAGGAAGTACGAGTAATATGAAAAGATACAATTTTTATTTACAATTTATGTTATATACCACTCAATGTTTGTGTAACGCCCTTCGCCCTAATGACTGCCTGTAAATGGGTTTATCATTGACCGAATGAGTATCCTGATGGAATCCTGTAGGATTTCCTGCCACTCTTCGACTAAAGCATTTTTCAGGTCTTCTATCGACGCCGGAGCTGGACATCTTCCTCGTACCCGCCTTTCAGCTCGTCCCACATAATATGTTCAACGTCGCTTCACAACTGTAAGCGCTCACGAAGTATTGCATTTTATTGTCGATAGTTACCTGTTAATAATTATGAAACTTCTGAAGCGTGCATCTATCAAATGTAAAATAACAGGCTGGACGGAGAGTAGGAAAAATGTTATTTATCATTGTACTTAGTAAAAAAAAACATTTTTCTCAAACATGCATGGAAATATTTTCATTATTTTAGAAAAAAGAACACGCGACGTATCGAATTGACGGAAAAAGAAAATCAAATCCATTGCTGGAGCGTTTTTTGAATTTGGAACATTACAAAGCTCCAGCAATGTTATTGTAACTTTTAATATTAATTAAATTAAATGTATAATATAAAAAGTATGTTTTATTTCCCTGCATTCTTTTGAGAAAAGCACTATAATTATATGCCTCGGCGGAAATGGCAATTGCCTGTCTCGTATTAGTGAAGACCTCGCCTAAACTCATACTCGACCTGCAATTGCCTATTTCCCGGCCTTTGTAATAATGTACTATTTATTGGTTCGAGTAATCCGTTATTAAATGTAGGAACTAAGCGCATACTACCTGACAGTGACAGCAGTACCTGCGTTGCCAAATTCAAAAGTCGAATTTTTGACATTTCTCACACACGACCAAACCAATTCGTCTAGCGCCTCTAACTTTTTCCCACATGGTGTTCCACAAAGTCGGGGCACTTTTTACACCCGAATTCATTTACACCTGTCGCGTTGGTCTCGACCCGAATCAATTTGCGCCGCAGTACTAGCTATGTCGTCACCCCCCTCCCCTACGACGACAGTTCAAAGGGGGAATGAATTGTTGTATGTATCGCGAAAACTTTTAGCATGCTTACATGAAATGGCTTGTATGACTAATGAAACGCCAATTATTAATTTTATTTGAAGTCTTGCAAATAAAATAAGCCTCTATTGCTGTTTTATCATAATTTACAATACAATACTATATTTATTCCAGACGATCGGTTTTTCCAAAAACTGCTTGTTCTTCGACAAAGTCCTACTCCAAAGACTTCCAACTATCTCTGTCTCTCGCATTTCCTATCCATTCTGGACCGGCAACTCTTATGAGGTCATCTTCCCGACGCTCATATTTTGTCGACCTTTATTTCTTATGCCATCCCTGGGGTACCACTCTGTTATTGTTCTAGTCCATTTCTCCGTTTTCTCTCTTAGCATATGTCCTGCCCATTTACATTTAAGTGTTTTGCATACTTTATTCACATCTTGAAATTTAGTTATATTTTTAATAACATATGTAACTAAGATCCTTAACTAAGGCAATACATTGGTTTCAAACACCACGAAGAAGATGGCAGAAAGCTACTTGGTGATGAAGACCTTAATAATGAGAAAGATCAGAAAGAAGATGGCAGAAAGCTACTTGATGATGAAGACACTAAGAATGAGAAAGATCACGAAGAAGTTGACAGAAAGCTACTTGATGATGAAGACACTAAGAATGAGAAAGACAACGAAGAAGATGACAGAAAGCTACTTGATGATGAAGACACTGAGAATGAAAAAGGGCTTCTTCCATTATTCTTCTTCATCGTCTCGAAGAATCCATATACAGTTTTTAATGTAGATCTTGTGCTTTGACCAGAACTCAGCCATGACATCCCTAGCACTGGCCTCGCACATGACTTTAATGGTGCAGGTGTATGTGCACAGGGAGCAGGATAACAGATGGGGCATCGTTTGCGGTGTGGTTCCACAGTATCATTGTGACTGATTGGAGTACCCCCATCTGTCCAGGTTATACCAACAGCGGCCATGGCTTCGCAGCCTATTTAGGGATTTACAAGTTGGCCATGGCAGTTTAGGGCCGGCTGGGAGCTTTTCATCAATTCATATTGATATTACAATCGATAAAGTAACTCTGTCTGTCTCTTTGCTACGTTGTCACGCCTAAACCGCTGGACCAATTAGTACGGAGATAAATTGGACTTGAAGAAGGAAATAGGATACTTTTTATCCCGGGTGTATGTTGCCTTGGGATAATTGCCGACTTTGACACGGGCGAAGCCGCTGACAGTAGCTAACGTCATATATCGATTCGAAAAGAAGAAGTCATATCTCAGTAGATTGTAGACAACCCTTGCTATCAATTCGTCATTCAAACACTTATAAAAGCATTATATAACATTAAAAACTTTTAAAAGTAAAACATAACAAGCATTACTTTATCAGTATATAACTGCCCCATTAAAGGGCAAACACCTAAAGGTAGAGACCCCATTAAAAGTTTAAAGGATTAATCACCACACTCATTGGTATTTCAAACCATCATAATTTGAAGCAACGATGTTGAACCAATATCGTCAATAACCAATACAACGGTATACAAATAAGCAATACAAAGAAAACGAATGAAATATTCATTGATATATTAATACTTAATGCAGTTGACCAACTTCTGAATGATTGATGCCTAATCGCTAACTAATAGTTACGTTTTCAGAAACTCTAAGCTCGTTTATAAAAGTAGGTTTTAAATAGTATACGAGTACTAGTATTGCAAAGAGCCAAAGACAATGTTAGTGCGACTCTTGATTTTCACATTACAATCTTCTTAAATCTTCATCAGCCTTATAATGTTTTCACTGCTGGCTCACAGGCCTCCTCACTGAGAGTGAGGGAATCCACCTCGCGGACCCAGTGCGGGTTGATGAATGTCACATGTAGTCGAATTTTTGGTTCTAGGAAACACGAATTCCTCACGATGTTTTCCTTCACCGTTTTAAGAGCAGTGGTGATGAAATAATTTACACAAAGTAAAGCGCCTGCCTGGGTTTGAGTCGGGCCGTTACCACTGGGCCACCACTGCTCCCTATCTACTTAATAACTTCATGAAAAGGAAATATTAAACTACATAGAAACACTTTAAATAAGCGAAGTAAATACTATAAAACGTAACCCAATAGTTCTATAAAACATTGTTCTTTGCTGACCAACAATACAAAAATGATAATTAAAATAGTGGTGATGTTAATACAACATTCAAACGACGATGCTCAGTAATTAGGTGTAGAAGAGAAAATTGAGTTTATTTGGTTATGCACTTTGTAGCATTAAATTTGAGTTTGAGCGCGCTCCAGCGAACCGATTCTGACATTCATTACATGCAGGTAGACACTCACAGTTTTCAGTAGTTAGCTAATTGTTTAGGCGTTAATAGGAGCATTTAAATTATAATGTTGAAATTCAAAAGTTTAACTGTTAGTTTGGTAGACTCATTTCGAAGCCGGTTGTTAGTTCTGAAAGGTAAAGTGAAACTGTGAAAATGATTAAACTGTAATTTGATTAATGCAAGTTGCAGAGTTTCGTGGAAAACTGGAAACTAGCTATTGGTTCTCTGCTACTGGGTGAGTTTGGAGCTATAAAGTTGTATGAGCAAAAACCTCACGTAACTTTGTGAATTCTGGATAGTTTTTGTAGAGAAAAATGTCATAAATCAAAGAGCGAAATGAGAAAAGCGAAGAACAGAATCAAGACAGGAGAGAAACAAGCTTACACAACTACTAAAGAAAACCTAATCAGACTTGTCATGAACACAAGTTATATACAACTGCATAAGCTAAAAAGCAAAGAAGAAATCGATTATAGGAGCAGTAATAATAATGCAAAACTAATTTGTGATAATGGCGAGAGCTGTGCACATAAGCATAAGGTGCAAGCTATTAGCAAGTTCCGAGTAATCACACCATAATCCGTAGAAGCTGTAGTGTAGCCTATAGCATAATATTTTTTTTATTATTATTCACTAGCTTGCGCTTGACCACTATCTCACCTGATGGTAAGCGATGATGTGGTTGAATAATAATAATAATCAATATTGAAAAAATTACGTGTAAACTTGCGAATAGTCGTAATATTATTTATTCTGTGGCAGACATACTTGGAAAGACACGCGCCACAAATATAGAACTGGGTCACAAACCGTCCGCGATGCGTAGGAGTCTTGTCATTTGCAATTTAAAAGATAAAATAGTGTTGTTTAATGTTCCTGTCGTAAAGTGATTTGCATGTTATTAAATACATATTTCATTGTTTTCTTATCTTTAATGTCTTTATATTAGTCCTAGGTTTAGGTGTTGTTTCTTTTTCTATTGATTCCATTGAAGTTACATCTTGATGTTTCTGCTCTACAACTCTGTAAGGATTCACAGTACATACTCTAGCAAATGTTTTAGCATAAATTGCTTCCTCCGCTTCGTTTCAAAGACCTTTTGTGAATGAATTTAGTTATTCATCAATGCAAAGTAATTTGCGTCTAGCGTTGATTTGTTGACTTTGGTCATTAAGCCGTTTGTAAGCTTGTTTGAAGTTCGTTGTGGTGAATTTATGTGCATAGTTATGCGTTCTTTGGCACATGGTATTTGAACTTCTGTCAATCTGTTTATATCTTTATATCCTATATGACATTTGTAACCGACAAATGATTGAATGCCAAATCGACTTGTAGTTCAATGATCTGATCTGATTCATCGGGTACCCTTTTTTTAGAATATGTACTATCCTACATTGTTTGTTTGTCTAAGGCTTCACTATACTTCACCAAGTTTATTAGACCGTGTGTTTTACAACTGTTTATGTACCGTGTGTATGTGCAACGTGTTTTGTAGTATAACATCGGGTCACGGGAGTAAACAATGTGTGGTAAAAGCTGGTAAAAACATTTAATTTTAGATAACCTTGCGGCTAAATGCTGTGACGTGTGAGAGTTGGAATATCTTGTAAGAAGCACGATTGTTTTCTTTTCGAATTATTTTAATGGCTGTTATTATTTTTAACACATATAAAACTTATGTTCGTATAAACTGTTTGATTCATAATACATTCTGAGGCCACTTTACGTTTTCTAACTAGCATTTGCCCGTGATGTCGTCGTCTTTGATTTTAGTAAGTGGGTAATACATTATTTTCGAGACGAGAAGTTCTGTGATTCGCCACCGCCTCGCATAGTGTTCCTCATTACTGGGGGGCATTATTCCCCTGTCCAGATATCAACTTTTCTTTTATGATGTCCCTCCATCTGTGTCTGTCCTTGACGTCTTGGAGTGCATCGTGCAGTTTAATGTTGAACGTTGAACGGATTTGGTCAGACCACCTGATCGGGCTGCGATACCGCGGCCCCCTGCCATCGACCATACTAGTTTGCATTAACTAGTTTCGGGCAATGTGACCAAAGAATACCAGGACTCTTCGCTGGCAGGTGGTGTATGTCCTTCGACCATTCTCCGGTTTTGATGTTGAATGGTCGAATCATAGACTCGTTTGTGCGGAATGCAGTCCACGGCATTTGAAGCATCCTTCACCATCACCACATATCGATCTAAGATTCTATGTTAAGTAAGATCGCTTAATGTCTTACCAGTCATAAGTCTAGCTTACCTACCTAATACTGAAAGTATAATATATCATCCACATCAAGAATTGTAAAGTCTCTCATTCTTCAGTTATAACATAGTATTATTACAAAATAATATTATCTTATCCCGTTATCGGCAGTTCTAAGTTCCAATAAACTGAAAATAGCAGATTTAAGCCAAGCACCAATAACCAGAAATAAAATGTAATCCCAATCGATCAACTACGGACTGTCAAAATCCGTAAAATGCACTCTGTTTTAATAGTGGTAGGCGTTAATTTTTCAGTTACATGATCGAGTTTGTTTTGATTTAGGAATGCGAGAGTTTTATTCAGATCACAAATAACATTTTCATGCCATACTCGTTGCCAAACGCATTCTGACAGAGTTTAACAAACTCTACGTTTCGCATATATTTCAGCCTACGTATGCCATCCATTGTATTGTATTAAAATTGATTTGATTATTGGCGAAGATCATTGCCAGTTCAGATAAATCCGAAGTATTGTAAAATCATGTCTGATGACAATCTGATATATTCTAAACTATCATGATGAAGATTTGTAGTCTCTAGAAATACTTACAAATTCTTGCAAAACTACTTATCACTCAGTGCCACGAGAAAGAAAGAAAAACGTAGTTATCAATATTTTAGCTGTAGCGACTTATAAAACTGAAACCCACAAACCATAGTAACCTAACGAGCCAAACTATAATCGGCTGTTAAAACTTTTGACGAGTCCGAATTGCAGACATATTTGCTTTAATGCTCAAGACTTTCTAAAAATATTTTGAGCTTTGCAACTCAAACACGCAATGATACAATTTAGAAATGGTTGCTGTTTGCACGCGAGCTTTCATGAAGGACATGAAGCTATCGTATTTAAATTGACTTTACTGAGGTCATGAACGAATTAAATGATTAGACAGTGTGGAAATATACACGTAACTGATATTCAGTAATAGTTTGCTTTCAATAAAAGCTTGAAGGCAGAAATCATGATGATGATGATGAAGAATACAATGATTTTGATAAAGCAGATTTTCAGTTTCAACTTAAAGCTGGTTCAAAATTTTATTTTATGAAAGTCGACTACTTATTAAACAGTGTATTCATAATCAATAATCATATAAATAGTATTAAATGACAGAAACTAGTAAAACTTAGGATTCATGAAGTCTATTCCAATCAATCAAACTGCCTAGCATGTCCCCAACTGTATTGGGGTCGTCTTGCAGTCTTTGGCAAAACTGGTATCAGATTTTAGTCTTCAGACTATACCCGTCACAGACTGTTAAAGATACAATGACAGCCGGTATCTCAGTATATCAAGAACGCACCGACTTCAGCATGTGTAGCTTAATTTCTAGTTCGACCCGTGCAGCTGTACGATATTATTAAGCCACGGGCTCCTCTGTCATGATGTCTGTTCCAAATAGATTTTCATTTTCAGTCATTCATTTCAAATCTGATTATAATCAGGGAAAGCACACTAATAGCAGTGAATACCAATTAAAAGCCATGAGTCAGTTCTCCCCTTCAGTCTGGCGAAATTAATTGAAGGGTTCTCATCGTGCCGTGCAGTTAGCATTCGTCAATCATAATAATTGCGCGCGACAGCCCCAAGGCACGTTTGCGAATACATTTTTAAAAACCCTTTCATATTCCGCACTGAAATTGTTGTCGACCGTCACTGGCCATTAATAAAAATAAATATTGATTTTAATGCTTGGACGCTATGGTAAATACGGGATCATTTAATTTTAACGGCTTAATATATCAACTTGTCATCATAGCTACCGTTTTTTTGAGTGACTGCTACTTGTCGTTGCTCCACTAAAGTATAAAAGAATCAGTGCTTAAACTTATCAAAAGTGCTACTGAAAGTGTAAATCTGTTAGAAGGTGATAACTGACATAAACTTGTGACATTAATCTAGTTTTTTAGTGCATAGTTTTGGCAATATAGACCAAATTAACTTTGAAAATAATCCTGCCTACCGTCAGTTGTTGAATATCTGTGCGTTGTGATTAAACGCGTAAGCGCCCCGTATTACACGGCGCTTGCGACGTTCTTCTCGCGAACTCACCGACACGCCGCCGCGCTGCGCCGACTCTGTAAGCCGGGGCCTTTATTGGTGTGCACTTTTTATTGTAAACAACAAATTGGACATTATTTATAATATATGTAATAAAAACAGTTGATTTATTGAAAGACAAGAATGATGACTCGCACTGTTCGTACTGTTTCTCCAAAGCCGTTGGACGATGAAAATACACCGCACGTCCAGTCTGAGACGGACACGCAAAAAGCGCTATTGGATACGCCCAATAATTCTACTGTATCTCAACGACAGCAGAAGCGACCCCGTGTAGATAGCCCACCTTCAACCGAGCACGTTATTCGGTCTTCCGACGAGTTAATGGAGACAATTCGCCGTGAGATAAAAACATCTGTGTCAGCTGAAATTTCAGCATCCTTAAAAGCATGCTTTGCTACAGAATTGAGCGGATTTAAAGAAGCCCTAGTACTCATAAAAAAACTTGAAGCATCGGTTCAATTCATGAGCAACCAGTTCGACCAAATAAAAAGTGATCTCGACAGTTGCAGAGACACTAACATACAGATACGGAAGGATAACGAGTTACTTAAAAAGTCTGTGATGGATTTGTCTGCCAGAGTTAATTTGCTTGAACAAAACTCACGCCAGCAAAACATAGAAGTCAACGGAGTGCCTGAGAATAAATCTGAGAACTTGGTTAAAACTGCGATGCAACTTGGAAGGGCGGTCTCTAGCACCTTAAAAGAAGCAGATATTATGTCGGCTGTGCGTGTCAGAAAACTGGATTCTCAAAACAGTAATCCACGAACCGTGGTTGTAAGGTTGAACAGTACCTTAGCCCGTGACGAAATACTAACATCTGTGATGAACTTCAATAAAGAACACCCAGAAGACAAGTTAAACTCTAGTCTTTTAGGTTATGGTGGCCCAAAGAAGTCAATATTCGTATCTGAGCATCTGTCTCCTCTTAACAAAGAAATCCACGCAGCAACCCGGAAAGCAGCACGCGACAAAGGCTACAAGTATGTTTGGGTGCGAGATGGACGCATCCTTGTCCGGAAAGCGGATGGGGCGCCAGCCAAACAAGTACGCAGCCTCGAAGCAGTTGCGCTGCTCTAACAAAAAAAAAATATGCCTGCACAAAACCGTGTACTTAAACTTTCCAATTCACTATTTACTATCAAAATTTTAGAGGAATAAGAACCAAATTAAGCATCATTATGCTAAACGCGTGTAAAAATAACTATGACATAATTATAGGGACAGAAACGTGGCTGGACGACAGTATAAACGATGCGGAAATACTTGACTGTAGGTACAACATATACCGCAGAGACAGAGCCTCCACGAAAGCAAGGAAAAGTAAGGGCGGAGGTGTATTAATAGCTGTTCTGAAGTCTATCGAGTCTGTTCGCATGTCTCAATTCGAGACAGACTCAGAAAATTTATGGGTAAGCCTGAAGGTTGCAAATGGGAAAAAGGTCCAACGCCTGAACATTTGTGCTGTTTATCTTCCACCACCTGTACAGCAACAAACACTAGACTTGTTCCTTGATAAGGTTACCTCAGTCATCGAGACAACCGGAAACCAAACAATTATTGCTGGCGATTTCAACCTTGGATTTATTAAATGGAACCTTGACGTATCTTTAACTCAAAGTACATCTACGTCACCAAGTAACTATAATAATCCACTGGGTTACTCTTTTATTGACTTCTTGTCCCTTAATAACATTGAACAATTGAACCCTGTAAAAAATCAACTTGACAAAACACTTGATTTAATATTATGTAATTTTCCTGGCGGTCTAGTTCACGAATGTAAAACCCCCCTGTCGGCTGTAGACTCTCATCATCCACCTTTGGAGATTGTTATAAAAGAATATCATTTTTCTTCGCTGAAATGTAAAAGCACTGTAAAGTACAATTACCGCAAAGCCAAATATACATTGATAAATGAGCGAATGAAACAAATCGACTGGAACGCATGTTTGGCCGAGTGTGCGGATGTCAATGCCATGGTAGAAGTGCTATATGAACATATTTATAGTATAATTGAAGAGATCGTACCAAAAATAAGTAAATTACCAAGTACGTACCCCCCTTGGTTTTCGAAGGCACTTGTTAAACTGTTAAACGAGAAGGAAAAGCTTAGGAAACGGTTTAAAAAATATAAAAATCCCCGCGATAACTATGAATATAGATTGTTGGGTGAAAGAGCTAATATTATGATCAAAACTAGCTACAATGAGTACGTCGGTAAAATCGAGACGGGCATAACACAAAATCCCAAACTTTTTTGGTCTTTCGTAAAGGCGAAAAGGTCCCAGTCCAACGATATACCGTCAGAGATGAAACTTCACGATCAGATAGCCACTTCCGGAGACGAGGTCTGCAAGCTCTTTGCAACCCATTTTTCCTCAACTTTCATCTCAGCGGAAGACGCAATACATACTTCTGTGCAGGAAGGACATAGGTATCCCCAGAATAGCTTAGGTATGGTCACGTTATCTGAAAGGGATGTTGTTAAAGTCCTTAAAAAACTAAACGTGTGCAAGGGCCCAGGACCCGATGGTTTACCGCCATTATTTGTCAAAAACTGTGCGAGTAGTTTAGCCCTACCGTTAAAAATAATATTCAACCATTCCATCAAAACAGCAGAATTCCCTTCCAAATGGAAGGATGCCAATGTAGTGCCTATCTTCAAAAAAGGTGAAGCGAGCAACATTAAAAATTATCGGCCTATATCCATTTTATCAGTGTTTTCGAAGGTCTTTGAATCGATGATGTGTCCCTTCCTCACATCACATTTCAAAACAGAGCTAGCTGCCCAACAGCATGGATTCTGCACGCAAAGATCCACCACGACCAACTTAGCCCTTTATATCAATGACCTCAGCAGACTTATTGACTCTCGCAAACAAGTTGACGCCATATATACAGACTTTAGCAGCGCCTTTGACAAAGTAGACCATCGTATCCTACTCCAAAAACTTTCAAACCTCGGCATATTCGGCCAACTTCTCCAATGGTTCAAATCATATCTGACTGAAAGAAAACAGAGAGTCGTTGTAAGGGGGCATCAGTCTCCCTTTTATTTTTCCACTTCTGGAGTTCCACAAGGCTCTCATATGGGTCCAATATTGTTTCTGGTTTTCGTTAACGACATCGTGAATTGCATCAAACACAGTGAATGCTTGCTCTTTGCTGACGATATTAAGTTCTACAAACAAATAGACTCAACCAGAGATATATCTTTATTGCAAGAGGATTTAAACTCAGTACACAACTGGTGTATACAGAACAAGATGTCTCTTAATGCTGAAAAGTGTTACCACATGACCTTCACTAGGAAACGGAACATACTCCTATCTTCGTATTCTCTGAACGGTCTAACGCTGCTGAGGGTTGAAACAATTCGCGATCTGGGAGTATACCTCGACAATCAACTCACTTTTGTTCCACACGTAGACAATATCGTCAAAAAGGCTACTAAAATGTTAGGATTCCTCAAGCGTGTCTGCCAAGACTTTAAGTCCGTACGCACCCTTAAACTTCTCTTCGTCACCCTCGTCAGAAGCGTACTGGACTACACATCGCAGGTTTGGAATCCTACCTATAAGGTCCATATCGATCGAATTGAACGCATTCAAAGAGGATTCACCAGGTATCTGCGATATAAGTCGAACAGCTGTCCAAACACAGCGACTTATCCTGAAAGGTTAAGTCACTTCAATCTAACTACTCTCGAAAACCGCAGAAAAAACATGGACCAAATAATGCTGTTCAAAATTGTAAATGGTTTGGTCGATGTTCCTGGACTTCTGGACGATATAAATATATTTGTTCCCCGTAGTAGTCAACCCAGGCCTGACCGTAAAGTTGAGTTATTTGCACCTACTGCAGTTCGAACAAACCTCGGGCGATCAGCGCCATTGAACCGCTTCATGAGGACCTATAATGGGAGCCACTCTCGCACCAATGACATTGACATCTTCTCCAACACCTTGGCTCAATTTCGTAGACATCTTTTTCAACAACTTCAGGAAATTAAGTAATTGTTTTATTCCATCATTGAATGCTCTTAATTATATAGTTATTGTATTCTGTTATTGTTTATGCATTACTTTTTTGTTGTTATTCACTTTAATTTAATTCTATGATTTGTTTTATATATTTTGATTTAATGATTAATGATTATTATTGATTTTGCTTATTTGACATTTTGGCATTTAGTTAGGCGACATTTTTTGTATTCTATGTAATTAAATATATGTAAGTGCTGTGCACACCTTTAAGTGAATAGTTCACTGTAGTTAATACAAGGAATGTGATTTATCTGTTATCAATGTTTTTGTGAAACATTCGTTGGTGTGCCGTAATAATAATTAATAATTAATTAATAATAAATAACTTCATTTGCCAATATACGGTCAATTTGAGTTTACATGCTGTATATATTTCATTTATGACTGCTAATATTTTTGAGCTGTATATTGAACTCGAATATGCATCTGCCTAGGCTTGTCCCAACTATGTTTTCTGTCGGCTTCTAGCATATATGTTGGGTGGACTGCCTATGTGACATCCACAAGAAGGTAGACTTGTCAGATTTGATGGCTTCTGACAATGATATTCAAATAAAAAGTTAAGTTATGAGCGCGCGCATTTTGAAGACTCGAATAGGTCACAATTGTGACCTTTAATCTTTAGTTTATGTCACGCATGGTGAAGGGCGATAGGCTTTGTTGCAACAAAAACAAAATAAAATTAATGCCATCGTGTGTATTTGTAATTTATTTATTTATTGATTAAAATAAATATTTTTTAATGTTAGATGAATGAAAAGTGTGTATGTGTGCTGCCGCTATGTGCGGCACACTTTTTTCAATTGTTTTGTGAGTGTATAACGTATCTGTTTATTTGAATATCATTGGCTTCTGATTAACTTAACGAATGCCAAACATCTTTAAATGACAGTCTGGACCAACGGCTTAGCGTGTTTGCCAAGGTACGGAGCAGTTTCGGTATGTAATAAAAGTTGCTTTACCTCGTATATCCTATATATATTCATTTATAAATTAAGGCTTGAACTGATCTGATTGTACTTTTGCGTAAAATTTTACATTAGTGGTTTTGCCTGATTGATTAAATATGTGTTAAACATTGACGTTGCTGGATAATTCGCTATCCTAATTCCAATATCCATTATTACTTCTTCATTTTCAAGTACTACATAGACTTTTTGTTTCTGATGACTATTTCTACAATTTTGATATTATCTCCAGAAATAAAGAGCGTCGAGAAAGCTTACACAGGATTATCGTTGAAATAAAAGAGAACGACTATTACACTCGACAATATTCCCATATGGTCCATAGGTTCTGCTGAGAGGGTAACGTGACAGTTTGATGTTACCGTAACGTAACATGTCGGAACGTAACGAGATCTGACACCAGAGAGCTCTTCTATTGTTACCAGTTAATATAAATCCTCGTTAAGCCATAAAATTGGGTTAACATACATGTAGCTAAATATGTAGCTATTTTCGCATAGTTCCTTACTCCTTTTGATTAGTTTCGAGGGAGAGATTAGGCTACCGACCGCTTTCCAATCTACAGACCAAAAGTGTTTCTATAGTTAGGATAATGTATGGTAATTTAAAAGCTCTTTTCATTAATCCCCCAACAAGCAACGAATTTCTTAGATAAGTAGACGCCGCGCCGTAGACGGTCTTCATAATTCAGAGTTTCGTCGATATATCTTTATAGTACTATCCCGCTCTAAAGTTGGGGTAATGCGGTGAAAGAAAATGTACTGTCTGCGTACGTCTCAATCAGAGGGCATCTCTCGCGAATGTCAAGGAGATAGGGATCACTATCAGAATCAGATTGATGGTCGGATGCGAGTGATCTCAAGACGATCACTGATGATAACTGTGATTGTGAGATCATGAAATTCACGAATGACGTTATTAATTCATAATACTTGCACATCAAAAGTCCCGCCTCAAACCAGGTTAATTCGATGCTATCTATTGCTATGAGTTTATTCTGTTCTAATTTGACGTGCACTTCACATGTTATCAGTTGTTATCGGCGCCATCACGAAGGCACAGGTACCACTAGTTAATTAATATCGGGAGCGCTCACCCTCTCTGGAAGAGGTCGACATTGTAGAACTTGTAGAGTTCCACGGAGAACTCGAAGGTGGCCTGCAGGTCGCTCATGGTTCGTGTGAGGAGCAGGCGCGGGCGCGGGCGGCGCGGCGCGCCATGCCGCGGCCGCTACCAGCCCGCAGGGCGCATGGCCCTCACCGCATGGGCACGCACTGCACTGCACTGACCACACCCGCGCAGCTCGCGCGGCGGCAGCGGTGCTGCGGCTCGGCTCGTCGGGCGGGTCCGGGGCGCGCGCGGCTGACGCAGCCGCTGACACCGACGTACGGCTCACAGTGCGGGAACCAGGAATTCATTTTTTAATAGCGGCCAGCGCGCATGCGCCGCGCTCGTCCCTAACGTAACGACTAGGGTAGGGACGATGCCGCCGCCGCGGATAATGGCTACGCGTGGATATCTGCATTTCTGTCTCATTATTATCTGATGTTGTTTTCAGGAAAATAATAAGTGTTTGGATGTTCACATTCAGCGTCACCTCTACGTAGATAAATATTCCGATGCGTCAGTGTGTAGTATTTGAGAATTTCTCCGAATTTATCGTGTCGGATATTTTCATATGACTCAAGAGTTACGTATATATTATGTTTATTTATACCTTTTCTGGGGTGTACTGGTGTTTGAGTATTTATGTCACTGTGTCATGAGATAATAATCCCAATCGAATAAAACTAGCTTTAAATGCATTGTTTGGGATATTTTCGGATATCGGGTGAGCTCACTGAGCACATGCCTAGAGATGCGTGTCTGCCATGTTGAGCGGGAGACGCGCCGTCGCGCCGCGTCGCCGGTGCGGGCTGCAGTGGCGGCCGGCCGCGGCCCGGGGCCCACCTACACAGGTGCGGACCGGCGGCCGGCTAACACCCGCCGTGCCGGCCATGCCACGAGCCTCAGATATGTCGCGTGGTAATGCGGCGCGATCACTCTCCCGCGGGACTGCGCGACTCTGTAAAGGTCACGGGGGGACAGCCAGCCGACCCCCCACCTAACCTTTCTCGTACTCACCTACCTGCCGATCACTAGACTATAATTCTATACCGATGACGCCATTTTATAATGCCTGCAGGGGTGCGATTTGGGGTGACCTTTATTTGAGTGAGATTCGGTATTTTACGAGACCGGCTAAGCCGATGCTATAGACGGTTGTGATAGCGGGTATCGCTCGATACGACGGGCCACAATTATTTTAAGCTTAGCTCCACGTGTCGTAGTATTTTTGTCGCACATTAGACGCCAAGTTTATTTTAACCCCGACACATATAGAAAATTTCAGGAAACTGTTTGATATAATAAAAGCTTTTAAAAGAAATATGTTTTATTTACCACTCCTCGACTATTGATCTAGATATGACTCACGTTAACATTCATTGCGTGCTGTATAAATTACACATCCAGCATAATAATTAGCGTTCCTGAATAGAAGTCTAAAAATAATCCGGCTACAGATCAATGTAAGCCAACATGAGTTTCAGAATATTTCGAAATAGCAGCAGATTACATTGGGAGAACGAATGGAAATTTAATTGAAGGATTGTTGCAAAAGGTCACAGTTCAAGATTCGGGAGGTCGATAATGATTTGTTGAAAGGTTGGCGGGTTTCGCGAAAGGATTGCAGAATAGTGCCTCCAGCCAACCGCCTACTGCCGGATCAGACTACGAGGGTTCTTTCAATAACTTTGATTGCGTCTTTATTCGGGAAATCGGGACCTTTTTCAGGATTCCCGTGAAGTGAAGTGATATTGAATTGACGAATTCTTTACTTTATTATTGCGCGTATCTACGTGTACCTATATACCTATAACGTTGTTATGTACTCGTAACCTTTACAGCTGTACTGTAGTTATGTACATTTGATATCTGAAACGTCGGGCAGGTGTCCAGTGTGGTATTAAATGTCAATGAGATTACGATGCCCGGCCGTGCTTGAATGTCATTTAGATTAGAGGAATCCTTAGATCATACAGATTTCTATTGTTTACTAAATGATAGTAGGTAACTATAAGTAGGTGAAGTACCTATATGTATTATAGTAATTTAATTTATGATCATGCAGTTATTTGAGAAGATGTAATTACTTGGACTAATTTATCATGGGTATCTAATTTATTGATAGATTGTAATTCGAGGAATTTATTTGGGTTCTATACAATAATGCCTTCAGGGCGCTGATGAAGCTGCCTTGCTACTGTAGCGCGTCGGGTATGTTTGCGGACCAGTGCTGCCAACTCGTCTAAGCAAAAAAGCGCTGTTAACTCTTTAAAAAAGCGCTATATGGTGGCTGTCAAAAATCGCTCAAATTCGGCGCCAAATTTAACAGAAAGCCCAATATTTGTATGTGATGTATAAACGCATTTTTAATTTATTTTGTTCAATCTAAAAGAGTTACATACAATCAAGTATTTGTTTAGTAATAATAAAATAAAATAAATGTGGACTCAGCGATCATTGTACCGATAGTCGTGTCAGCCCATGGCTTAATAGCCACGAGCCTCGACCAACACCTTAGGAGGCTCTCGTTAGGCGGCTGGGTCAGGGGCCTGATCCAGAAAGCAGTACTGCTGGACACGGCTCGTATTGTTAGGAGGTTCCTCTCTCTGGAGCCCTGACCGCCGGTAGCTTGGACCCTGTTCCCGATACCGGTGGGCCTCTATTTTTTATATTTTTAAATGTTTTTCTTTTTTGTGTGTTTTGTAAAAATATTTAAAAATGTAATAAATAAGAAAAAAGTTAAATAAAAGAAATAAAATAATAACGTGTTAATGTAATTATTTTATAAAATAAAGGGATTAAGTTAATTCATCATCGTCTGATTCAACTACAATTGCTTCTGCCGCTGAATTATATGGTTGGTCTGGATCAGTTTTGGACTTGAATTCATATTTATCTGTGTATGAAATTTGCCACAACACGTCGTTGGGAAGTTGATATTTAACGCAGTTACTTTTTTTTAAAGAAATTACAAAGTTTCAAAAAGCGCTAGATTTAGCGCTAGGCGCTAGAACGCGCTATTAAGCAAAAAAGGGCTAGATCTGGCGCTGTAAGCGCTAAGTTGGCAGCACTGTTGCGGACGCAAATATAGATGGTTTTGCGGCGATTATGCGCAAGAGAGTTGTGTCTCTGATGCGACGCATATACAAGGCAGTTCAAACAGCTACCTCAGCTGTTTGCATGGAGGAAACAGCTGGTTCTGGATTGACTAATAATGCGGTAGTGGACCAGGCTGCATGTTGAGCACTCTGGATCCAAACTTAAATTTAGAATAAGATGAAACATAGCGCATTTAATATTTTTTGTTATTGTTATATTGTAATTTATAATGTTTTGTCATGAGTTTTATAAAGTTTTTTTTTTATAACCTTTTGGCTCGCGTTTGACCACTATCTCGCCTGATTTTAAACGATGACGTGGTCTACGGTGACGCACGCTTGTAATGTATTTTCTAACAGTAATTTTATTTTTTTCATCACACTTGCACGTAAACAGTATCAAAACATACAGGTTAACTTGGCCGTAATGCCCCCTATAAAACAATGAGCTTTTTTGTTTGTCATGAAACCCAAGGGCGGTAAGTAATATTTTTTTAATTTATAGCACAGCACACAGGTCATGCAAGTTCAAGCAAGGAGTTTACACGCAATTGAGAAATTTGTCTTAAAATGTTATCTAAACAGGAATTTCTTCGCAATCTCGCTACATGTTACTATTAATACTCAACTAATGTTCTTAATAATTGATTTTAATAGTTATTTGTATCAAAACGTCGAATTTTCTAAATTTTTTTTATACCGACATTGCTGACTACGTAAGTATTTGCCCTCAACGTTTTCTGAACGAAACGTTTGTATAATCTGTGGTGTGGGCAAAAATTCGACAACAGATTAAAAAAGTTCACGTATTTCTTAATGATAGCTGTGTTGACTTATGTATTTAAGCTATAATTCATAATTAATACTCGCAAATGTGATGAAAAACATTGTATGACTCACGGGCGGTACGGGAATTACGAACCTCGACGACGGGAATTACGACTTCGGGCTTCTACTAGAGCCTTGATCGTAATTCCTTACTTACCGCCCTTAATACACAATGTACTATTACTAATGGTTCTATTTTTTATTAAACCTGGTATGCATATGGACTGGTTCCGAAATAAATGAATTTTAATTTAATTGAATTAGTCCATGAGCTATCACAAAACAATTACTTGATTATCCTGAGAGCTATAAATTTCTCACAATTTGCGGTCGTAAGGAAATTTCCAAAAAAATAATCTTCTGTAACTCGATTTTTTTTTCGAGTACAATCCAATTCAAGGAATACACCGAATTACCTTGCACCCTGGTGGTACTTGAAATTCCTGTGATATTTTGTCTATATGTACCAGGAGGTACACTTATCTTACACTGAAGAATACATAGAGATCCTTATGAAAATTGCAATAATGTAACCCAAGGTAGCAAAATGTTGCCTATAAAATTCATTCTTTGGCGTGCGCTGAGAAAACTATTGATGATACATAAAAATTATTAGGTAGGTAGGTAGGTTAGGTAGGGTAGGAAGGGTAGGCAGAGTAGGCAGGGTAGGCAGGATAGAGGCAGGGTAGGCAGGGTAGCCAGGGTAGGCAAGGTCTCCCGCTACCTAAGGTAGCTAGCGGGATCGAAGCCGCGGGCGTCAGCTAGTATTAAAATAAATCTATACTAATATTATAAAGATGTAAAGTTTGTGAGTTTGTGACGTTGTAAGTGGTAATCTCTGGATCTACTGAACCGATTTTCAAAATTCTTTCTCCAGTAGAAAGCTACATTATTCATGAGTGTCATAAGCTATAATATATTTTCAAAAAAAATAGTGATCCTTCTGAAAATTGCAATAATGTAATGTTGCCTATAACATTCATTCTTTGGCGTGCGCTGTGAAAACTATTGATTATACATAAAAAAATATTAGGCAGGGTTAACAGGGTGGCCAGTTGACGGGAGCGAAGCTCCGGGGGTCAGTTAGTATTTAATATATTGGAGTACCTACTAAAATGCTGCAAACAATTTTTAAATAACGTGAAAATTCCCTTCAAGGTTTTGTTTCTATTCACCCCTGCGTTCCAATTCACCCCGTTTGACGGTATCCCTCGAGAAGCTGGTCTGAAGTTGGCAATTACTAGTTACCTATACACCTACCGCAACATCTTCATCGATCTCTAGTCGAGGCCATCCCAGGAGAGGCTGTGCATCGCTTCCTGACTGCAGTAGAGTAGTTTATGATTGCGGGCCTAATTTGCTAAGGAACGTTATTATTTAGTTAGCCAAGAAGATTGGTAGCCTGTATTACAAAGTCTGTAAATATGGTAGACAATTTGAAGAACACGATCTGGTTTAGATTCTTACCCTCGGGGTCCCAGCGCATTATCTGTGGTGACTTTTAAAGCTTCAAGGTTAACGTCTGACATTGTAGGATTGTAAATAATATCACAGATAATATGAGTGCGTAGCAGCTGTACAAAAGTACAGTGCGCTTTTAACGCCATCTAATAGAAATAAAAGTAAATCCATGTATCCCTTCTTGCAAAGTCGCTGCTAACACCATCTATTGCCGTGAAACGGTACCGAACACGATTGATGTACTTACAAAAATAACAAGATTAATCAGATGAAAAACGCTAGTTACGTCGGCACGGTTTCTTTGTATGGGATGAGGCATCTGTATGCTAGTATTATATTATCTGTGCCAGTGCTAAGAAAGAAAATTTGGTTCAAATAAATCTCATTAGTTGGCGCGATATGCACCGAGTTGTTATTGAATTGTGTATAAAATTAACATTTCTTGGCATTGAACATAAATATTGTATGTTCCTGCTTAATCAATTCTCATAAGCACAAAATTATGGAATATTGGGCTCTCAATTTACATTTCAAAGATTATTTGAACGGATCATTTAAAATTGATGCCAATAGATGGCGCAGTTATAAATTTCTGAGACATTCCATTGGATTGTTTAAATTTGTATTATAATACATTTTGGTGCAATTAAAATGTGAAAACGTGCAAAATAAACTATTAAAAAGAATCGTGACTGTATTTAAAGAAAACAGTATTCACAAACCGAGTAAACCCTTTTACTTGCAGGTCGCTGCTAACACCATCTATCGCCGTGGTATGGAACCGAACGCGTACGATGTAAAAAAAAAATCTGTTGATTCAGACGAAAAACGCTAGTTACATCGGCACGGTTTCTTTGTATGGGGTGAATCATCTGTATGCTAGTATTATATTATCTGTGCTCTCGGATTTTTTTAATACAAATAAAATAAATAAATAAGGACGAGGTCAAGAAAATTATGTTTTTTGAACTTCTTCTTCCCACCCAATGATATTCAAATAAACAGATATGTTATGAGCGCGCGCATTGTGAAGACTCGAATAGGTCACAATTGTGACCTTTAGTCTTTAGTTTATGTCACGCATGGCGAAGAGCGATAGTCTTTCTTGAAACAAAAACAAAATTAAAAAAATGCCATCGTGTGTATTTAGAAATTGTACCAATTATGATACCAAAGTACATGAAACAGAAGGGATCTCATACCATATGTAAGTACGCAATACGCCTCAATTTACATTTTTTTTTTTTAGAATATTCTGATATTTGAAGGTTAGAAAAAGATAACAACATTGGTGGTCAGAATAATGTCTGTTTACATTCACACGCAAGTGACAAACACTAGCTGTCTCTTTTTTCTTGTTGGTTTTATCAAGCCATCCCTTTCGACTTGTAGTGAAATGTCAGATGAATGAAAAGTGTGTATGTGTGCTGCCGCTGCTGCGCGGAACACTTTTTTCAATTGTTTTGTGAGTGTATAACGTATCTGTTTATTTGAATATCATTGTTCCTACCCGAATAAATTGGGATGTGGTTCATTTCTTCAGGGTTTTTTGTATTGTAAGTGACAGTGCTGTTTGTGTGCTTGTGATTTTATTTCTGTAAGTTAGTAAACTGTCTCATTTATAATATTAGTAAGATTGAATGATTTAAACGGAGTTATTTATCTATACTAGTTAATACATACGTCGCAAGTTCTTTTTTTGCTTGAACTTGGCTTGACACGCTGCCGCGTATCTAGATTATAAAGAGATAATAGATAAATAATCTCTGGATCTACTAAACCGATTTAGATGAAATTTGGCATGGAGATAGTTCGAGACCCTGGGAAGGACATAGGATAGTTTGTATTCCCTTGAGATGATAAAACACTTTGACAAGGGTGAAGCCGCGAGCAGAAGCTAGTTTATAATAACTCCATATAAATTTTAAACTAGTGTAACGGATGTGACGTCAGCCTACGTGCAACCGACCAATGCTCGCCGAGCCCGCCAAAGCTAAGCCGCCATATTGAAGCCCCCCCTCCAGTCAAGCCATGTCAGCGGGATGTGCGATTGCCAGTCATTTATTTGTTTCTTTCGATTGTGAATACAAGATCTGAACAAAGCTCTGCCCGGTTTTTATTTATCCGTTTCACTAGATTGGGAAATCTGCAATAAACACGTCTTAGGAAATGCCTATACCAGCATTGGACATAGGTTACTTCTGTTTGATCATCTGAGAATGGAAATGAATAGCTATGTTATGTTTTATAAATGTTACCCACTATCGAACCACCAGTACATTCACATTGTGACCTAATAACGTTCTATAGAACACAAAGCAAGAAAGCCAGTCTCTGACAATACCCGTCTACCCTCACAAGCTCACAATAGGCGACGACGCCGCGAGTCGCGACTACCCACTCAGCATATTGCACGCCGCGCGCCGCCTCGCCGTGGAGTCGCAAAAGAACAAACATGCAGACTTACACCGCAACACCCTTTGCTCTTAGGGTATGAATATTTATGCCTGTATCAAGGTTTGTGGTTGGTAGATCGATAGGCTAGCCAGCAGCCGAATTGCGTAAGTGTATTCGGCAAAGGAAATAGTTTGGAACCTTCAGAAAAATTACTTTACGTATTGCATATTACAATCTGAAAAGGAAAGGAGATGAATCTTTCCATGATCATTATTTTGACGTAGAATTGATTGTAAAGAATAATTGTTTTTTCAGTTTTAAGGAACTGTAGGGTACACTATATACCCACATAGTTTATTTAATACACAAACATATAATACACACATACAATATCGTTATATTTATTTATATACTATTATAATAACAGTAACACACCGTCGACAGACATACACGGCATCTTATATCGCATGCGATATAATGTCAGCTGATATCTGGTTGAACGTTACCGCAACCGCTGTAACGTTCAACGTTACAGCGTTACGTTCAGCGTTCAGCGTTCTCACCGCGAGCCTCCAAAGAAATTCTGCCACCCGCAGTGAAGCACCGCTAGTCGGTCTGCAACTCCCGCTACCGCTACTGCGCTCTCGCTATAGTAATTGTTTATTGCTATATATCGCGATCTGAACTTGAACTGTATCTGTGTTTCTGTGTATTGTCCTGTGAACGTTTAATCCTTGTTACTCTAACTCTCTCGTTTGTTTCTCCTTCTGAACTATATAAAAGTTACGTGTTTTGTGTAAAAGACAATATAAACGTGAGTACCCTCATACATGACTTTTATTGTGTCTCCGTCTACACGTACCTAAAGAACCATTATACATTTTTAATTAAAAGCAGTAGAAGACCATTAGTTGTAAGTAAAACAAAATTAAATTATGTCCTAATTATTTGGAAATAAATCATCAGGAGATCCTCATTTGGTAGTTTTTTCATGACTCCCAAAGGTTAATAAAATATGTAATAAATGTAAATAATTCGTACGCGAACTAGCTTTTTACTGCTCATCACAGCATCTATCTCTTTCGCACGTGTTGTCGGATGAGATGGCATGCATTATAACTTCGCGCACAAAATAGGTCGTGCCATCGACTAGAGGAACCTTAACTATTGAATCCATAATTTTGAAGCGAATATTATATAATTTTTGTATTTTTGCAATTAGGTAATGACTGGATTATTTGTAATTATTAATACATATTAAATAATATGTATTTCTTTCTTTTTGGTTATTGTTGGAAGGTTAAAATTAATGAATATAAAGCAACTATATATTTACAACACATGTAACTATATATTTTCATCAGAAACATTCTCAACAAAAACTTTTTAACAAAAAATCAAACCGACTTCCAAAACAAAACACTTCAAAGTGAAAAATTACTTTCATTTTCGAAGTCGGTTTCTTTTGTACCCATTGTTTTCCGTTATTCGACACCGACTTCGGAAAAGAAAGTAATTTTTCACTTTGAAGTGTTTTGTTTAGGAAGTCGGTTTGATTTTTTGTTAAAAAGTTTTTTATTTTTCTCTTTTTAGTTTTGGTAGGTACCTCCAATTAATATGAAAATCATTTATAGCCAAAGTACATCTTATGACAATTCCAAACACGACTAGGATACATTGTTTTATTTCATGATTCCAGTGGCCATTGTGGTCTTCTTCATCAGTTCCACTTCACCAAATGATACTTTCTGAGTGCAAATGATTGCATTATTGATGAAAATACCAAAATCGCTACATGTATGTCTATAATATTTGAGGACTGCCCTCGATTTCTCTAGGATTCCATCATCAGATCCTGGTTTCCTTATCATGGTACCACCCTTGGGATATCTCCTTTTCAACAAAAAAAAAAATCATCAAAATCGGTTCATAAACGACGAAGTTATCCGCGAACAAACATAAAAAAAAAAATACGATCGAATTGAGAATGAGAAACCTCCTCCTTTTTGGGAAGTCGGTTAAAAAGTGTTCACTCAAACTTAACACTCACCCAATATAAACAAGTTAGTCAACGCAGCACACGGCGAGCAAGCTTACTAGTTTTACCTAAAATAAGAACTAACTATGGCAAAAAAATGCTAACTTTTGAAGGAGCACAACTATATACTAAGGTGCCGTCCTGTATAAAAAATCTACACTCTTTCAATGCATTCAAGAGTCAACTTAGCCAGCACATAATTGCGAATCGATCACTTCTGTCGAAATGAATGCATTGAATGCACTGACCTCTATCATACTAGTACGCTGGACTACATATTATCGATGACAAAATGAAGACATTTGATTTTCGCCATTTTGTCGCTGATAGCAACGTGACTTAACGTGAGAGTACATGGAACTAATATTAGAGATGGGACACAGCTTTCGTTAAAAAAATACTTTTATGGGCTTTATCGATCGTGAGAATAATTAAATACGTAAGAGAAAAAAACATCCCTGTTATTTTTATTATGATTCATTTTTAAGTAATAGAATAATTGCTGTAAAGGTTAACTGAAAAATATTTTAATTCAGATTGCAAGCTATAAACTAGTGGTGCTAGTAAAGTTATAGCGCATTACTGTCAGATCAGTGAGATTTAAATATGGGGATAGGCTAACAACTTATCCTTAAAACTAGTATATTTGAGCAAGTATCTCCTCGCTCAAGTACACTATTTAGATTAATACTGTTACGAGCTGGGGTTCAGGGATAAATTATTTAAACAGCAGACTTCAACTAATCACTGTTTATTACAAAACACTTCTTAAACAATTCTATTACTTCGCACTATTTTTCGCTTTGATTGCTCTGTATCGCTTCTCAATCGAAACTGACCCACGACGAACCCGACCGCTCTTTATAAAGCACGGAGGAAGTTTCTAGAACGTTCCACACTGTTCCAGATAATCCGAGAAACTTCCAGAACAATCGACTTTCGAACTAATTGTTCCCGAAGCGACTAGAAACTTCCAGAATGTTCGGTTCGAACCTTCTGGAAAATTCCATTCGACACGAGCTTTCGAGAACATTAGTTCCGCTATTCGATACTAGATGGCGCCACTAGTTACTACCTAGTTATTCCTCTCGTTACTAGATGGCGTTGGCCTATCTTGTAACATTGCCTCCCTCTTAGACATGCTCGTCCCGAGCATTGTTAGACCCATGATAACGGGCCAACCGATCCACATGAACGACCTTTAATGCACCTCGGGGTCCCTTTTGAATTCGGTAGGTGACGTCATTGATCTTGGTAACTACGCGATAAGGTCCATCCCATTTTGCTTGTAATTTAGGCGATTTTCCTTTGCTCCGTGCCGGGTTATGTAACCATACAAGAGATCCTTCATCGAAGCCCTTATTGTTCGCTTTCCGATCGTAGCGGGTCTTCATCCTCTCAGACATCTGTTGACCTGTCTGTCTCATATGCTCATATACATCATCCATCCTGTTTCGTAGCTCATTCGCATAATCTGTTACATTGCGTGGAGACTCAGGCGGGATACCGGTGATTAGATCTGCAGGTAATCGTAGTTCTCTGCCGAAATTAGCAAAAGCTGGTGTTACCGTTGTAGTTTCATGAACAGCACTGCGATATGCCATGAGATATGGTTGAATGTGTTTGTCCCAATCCTTCTGTCTGTTTTCCACAACCTTTGCAAGATATCTCTCTAGTGTACAAAAGTACAGTGCGCTTTTAACGCCATCTAATAGAAATAAAAGTAAATCCATGTATCCCTTCTTGCAAAGTCGCTGCTAACACCATCTATTGCCGTGAAACGGTACCGAACGCGATTGATGTACTTACAAAAATAACAAGATTAATCATATGAAAAACGCTAGTTACGTCGGCACGGTTTCTTTGTATGGGATGAGGCATCTGTATGCTAGTATTATATTATCTGTGCCGGCGCTAAGAAAGAAAATTTGGTTCAAATAAATCTCATTAGTTGGCGCGATATGCACCGAGTTGTTATTGAATTGTGTATAAAATTAACATTTCCTGGCATTGAACATAAATATTGTATGTTCCTGCTTAATCAATTCTCATAAGCACAAAATTATGGAATATTGGGCTCTCAATTTACATTTCAAAGATTATTTGAACGGATCATTTAAAATTGATACCAATAGATGGCGCGGTTTTAAATTTCTGAGGCATTCCATTGGATTGTTTAAATTTGTATTGTAATACATTTTGGTGCAATTAAAATGTGAAAACGTGCAAAATAAACTATTAAAAAGAATCGTGACTGTATTAAAAGAAAAAGTATTCACAAACCGAGTAAACCCTTTTACTTGCAGGTATAATAAGTAAGGTAAGGTAATAGGTAAGGTATAAGTAATAAATAAATAAGGACGAGGTCAAGAAAATTATGTTTTTTGAACTTCTTCCTCCCACCCAATGATATTCAAATATACAGATATGTTATGAGCGCGCGCATTGTGAAGACTCGAATAGGTCACAATTGTGACCTTTAGTCTTTAGTTAATGTCACGCATGGCGAAGAGCGATAGTCTTTCTTGAAACAAAAACAAAATTAAAAAAATGCCATCGTGTGTATTTAGAAATTGTACCAATTATGATACCAAAGTACATAAAACAGAAGGGATCTCATACCATATGTAAGTACGCAATACGCCTCAATTTACTATTTTTTATAATATTCTGATATTTGGAGGTTAGAAAAAGATAACAGCACTGGTGGTCAGAATAATGTCTGTTTACATTCACACGCAAGTGACAAACACTAGCTGTCTCTTTTTTTCTTGTTGGTTTTATCAAGCCATCCCTTTCGACTTGTAGTGAAATGTCAGATGAATGAAAAGTGTGTACGTGTGCTGCCGCTGCTGCGCGGAACCCTTTTTTCAATTGTTTTGTGAGTGTATAACGTATCTGTTTATTTGAATATCATTGTTCCTATCCGAATAAATTGGGATGTGGTTCATTTCTTTAGGGTTTTTTGTATTGTAAGTGACAGTGCTGTTTGTGTGCTTGTGATTTTATTTCTGTAAGTTAGTAAACTGTCTCATTTATAATATTAGTAAGATTAATAAATAATTCACAGTATAACTATACTGTGAATTATTTATACAAAGTTATTTATCTATACTAGTTAATAAATACGTCGCAAGTTCCTTTTTTGCTTGAACTTGGCTTGACACGCTGCCGCGTATCTAGATTATAAAGAGATAATAGATAAATAATCTCTGGATCTACTAAACCGATTTAGATGAAATTTGGCATGGAGATAGTTCGAGACCCTGGGAAGGACATAGGATAGTTTGTATTCCCTTGAGATGATAAAACACTTTGACAAGTGCGAAGCCGCGAGCAGAAGCTAGTTTATAATAACTCCATATGAATTTTAAACTAGTGTAACGGATGTGACGTCAGCCTACGTGCAACCGACCAATGCTCGCCGAGCCCGCTAAAGCTAAGCCGCCATATTGAAGCCCCCCCTCCAGTCAAGCCATGTCAATCAGCGGGATGTGTTAATACTCGTATAAGCGATTGCTAGTCATTTATTTGTCTCTTTCGATTGTGAATACAAGATCTGAACAAAGCTCTGCCCGGTTTTTATTTATCCGTTTCACTAGATTGGGAAATCTGCAATAAACACGTCTTAAGAAATGCCTATACCAGCATTGGACATAGGTTTCTTCTGTTTGATCAGCTGAGTATAGAAATGAATAGTTATGTTTTATAAATGTTACCCTCTAATCAAAACCCACTATCGAACCACCAGTACATTCACATTGTGACCTAATAACGTTCTATAGAACACAAAGCAAGAAAGCCAGTCTCTGACAATACCCGTCTACCCTCACAAGCTCACAATAGGCGACGCCGCGAGTCGCGACTACCCACTCAGCATATTGCACGCCGCGCGCCGCCTCGCCGTGGAGTCGCAAAAGAACAAACATACAGACTTACACCGCAACACCCTTTGCTCTTAGGGTATGAATATTTATGCCTGTATCAAGGTTTGTGGTTGGTAGATCGATAGGCCAGCCAGCAGCCGAATTGTGTAAGTGAATTCAGCAAAGGAAACAGTTTGGAACCTTCAGAAAAATTACTTTACGTATTGCATATTACAATCTGAAAAGGAAAGGAGATGAATCTTTCCATGATCATTATTTTGACGTAGAATTGATTGTAAAGAATAATTGTTTTTTCAGTTTTAAGGAACTGCAGGGTACACTATATACTATACACTATGTACAAATATGTGTTGTAAACATGTATTTTCATCAGAAACATTCTCAACAAAAACTTTTTAACAAAAAATCAAACCGACTTCCAAAACAAATCACTTCAAAGTGAAAAATTACTTTCATTTTCGATGTCGGTGTCTTTTGTACCCATTGTTTTTCGTTATTCGACACCGACTTCGGAAAAGAAAGTTATTTTTCACTTTTAAGTGTTTTGTTTTGGAAGTCGGTTTAATTTTTTGTTGAAAAGTTTTTTATTTTTTCTTTTTAGTTTTGGTAGGTACCTCCAATTAATATGAAAATCATTTATAGCCAAAGTACATATCATATAAAGTTTATATCTTATGACAATTCCAAACACGACTAGGATACATTGTTTTATTTCATGATTCCAGTGGCCATTGTGGTCTTCTTCATCAGTTCCACTTCACCAAATGATACTTTCTGAGTGCAAATGATTGCATTATTGATGAAAATACCAAAATCGCTACATGTATGCCTATAATATTTGAGGACTGCCCTCGATTTCTCTAGGATTCCATCATCAGATCCTGGTTTCCTTATCATGGTACCACCCTTGGGATATCTCCTTTTCAACAAAAAATAAATCATCAAAATCGGTTCATAAACGACGAAGTTATCCGCGAAGACATAAAAAAAAAAACACGATCGAATTGAGAAACCTCCTCCTTTTTGGGAAGTCGGTTAAAAAGTGTTCACTCAAACTTAACACTCACCCAATATAAACAAGTTAGTCAACGCAGCACACGGCGAGCAAGCTTACTAGTTTTACCTAAAATAAGAACTAACTATGGCAAAAAAATGCTAGCTTTTGAAGGAGCACAACTCTATAATAAGTTACCGTCCTGTATAAAAAATTTACACTCTTTCAATGCATTCAAGAGTCAACTTAGCCAGCACATAATTGCGAATCGAGCACTTCTGTCGAAATGAATGAATGAATGGTAACTATTTACTTGTAATACTGATGACGAACTTTTTGTAATCTATTGTATGTTTTTTTGTATTGTTCTCAAGTAAGTGACATATGGCTTTATTGCACTGACTTCTATTATACAAGTACGCTGGATTAAACATACTGTATGAAATGACAGTTGATTTTTGTGCTGTTTCAAAGCGCCCCGCTCGAGATTCTCAGGAACTCAAATTGACACATTTAGAGGTAGGTTAATACCGATATTTCTCAATAATAATACTAATATATTCGCCTGGAAATATTATAATATTGTAACTATTATATAGTAGTGATATTTTTAAATTACACTAATATAGTAGACTTGGCAAGGCGTATCACTCATCTACTGTATTGAATTCTCGTAGTATGTTGGAACTAAATATCTCATATTGGTATTGGTGATGAATGTTTTATGAATGCCTAATAATCAGTAATAATATGTTCAAAAGCAATGTGTAATAATAAATTCTGGAATCATCATTATGATCATCCACAGCCCGACTTCTCCCACTGCTGAGCACAGGCCTCTCTCTTGTACCAATCACCACGTTCCTCAGCCTGGAATTAATTCTGGAATAATATCATGATAATTTTATTAACAAATGTTTTGAAGTCAAAAAATGTATTATCTGCATCTGAAACAGAGTTGAAAACTGATATAAGTCTTCATCTCGCTGGAATGCGATGTCACTCTTATCTGCACCTTAACACTACAGAGACAGGATATTAGCGATGAGAGCGAGAAATACTTCCGTTGTAAATGATTATCCATCTCATTTATTATTATTATTGTATAAATGATGTTCCCTTCACGAATCCGATGGGCGCAAACCAAGTGAATCCGAATGATTGTAAGTATTAACTAACTAGTGTACTTGAGCGAGGAGATACTTGCTCAAATATACTAGTTTTAAGGACAAGTTGTTTGCCTATCCCCATATTTAAATCTCACTGATCTGACAGTAATGCGCTATAACTTTACTAGCACGCTATCCACTAGTTTATAGATTGCAATCTGACTGAAAATATTTTTCAGTTAACCTTTACAGCAATTATTCTACTACTTAAAAATTAATCATAATAAAAAAAAACTGGATTTTTTTTTGGCTTACGTATTAAATTATTCTCAAGATCGATAAAGCCCATATAAGTATTTTTGTACCGAAGGCTGTGTCCCATCTCTAAAATTAGTTCCATGGACTCTAACGTTAAGTCACGTTGCTATCAGCGCCAAAATGGCAAAAATCAAATGTCTTCATTTTGTCATCGATAATATCAAGTCCAGCGTACTTGTATGATACAGGTCAGTGCTTTATTGGCAATAAAGTTTCTTTAAACCGAGGTTGCAATATTGCGTTGGTTTTGTTTTACATACTGAATTATTTTAAGATAAAACTATGTCGCATTTTTGTTTTGTGTAGGTATGGTGGATAGGTACTTATTTTAAGAAATAAAATAACATTTACACATAATATGCTACTACTATTTTGGGGTTTAGTAAGCAATCATTTTATTTTGAAGCAAACTACGAACAAACAATAAGCTTGTGGTCTCAAATAAGAGAGCAATACATTTATCCTGCCTGGTTTGCGGAAAACCAGACTATGTTTTAGTGTTCAAGGAGCGATTGCCAGCGGTGGTCGCACCGTCTACCTCAGTAGGAACAACGTTATATTCTGAAGTATAAAATGTGCAGAGCTCTGTGTGCGCTGGTGGTGATGTGCGTAGGGGTGGCGCATTGCTGGGGTGAGTACAAAGATTATTTTAACCGACTTCAAAAAGGAGGAGGATTTCAATTAGACTATTTTTTTTATATGTGATTCCCCCAATCTTTTTACTATACTCGAAATTTTAATTCGATTCCAGATTTGACAATTTCAGTGTTGCAACGTCATAACGTTGTCATAACAAGTACTAAATAGTGACGTGGCAAAATTATTCGATATGGAAATGGAATATTTCCGGATCGATTCTTCTCGTTTATAATTTTACTCTCGTAAACTAAGTATATCAGGAAATTAAATATTTCTGAACCGATAATTTAGTTTTGACGATTAATTAACGATCGAACGAACGAACGACTTTTCTTTTATAATTGTGTGTGAAATAAATAAAAAAAATGTGATCATGAAGGAACATGACAAATAAAACAGATAGATGTATTATGGTAATAATTTATTTTATATATTGTCGCCGTCATCGCTATCGCTGTCACTTTCTGTAACATTTATTATAAATGTGTCTGTGATATTGTCAATTAACATATCTAGCCTACTCATGTTTTCCTCTTCTTTGACAACAGGGATACGCATTTAGACCATTCGGTAGCCGTAATTTTTTGAATGCCTTCCTGAAATAAATTTCTCACGTCTGTCAATTTGAAAGTTTTATTATTTTGAGCTACATGCCCCTTTACCTGCGCCCATATCAATTCGATAGGGTTTAGCTCGCAATGGTAAGGGGGCAGTCTTAAAACCGTGATCCCATGTTGTGCTGCCATTTCGTCTACAGCGTACTTATTAAAAGACTCGTTATGTGGAATCAGTTCTAAAAGCGTAGCTTTAACCATATCTGGTTCGTAATGAATACTTTTATTTAAAAGCCAATCTTGAATGGCAGCTTTTTTCCAGCTCATTTTTGGTGCCGTTTCCAATTTTCGGGAATTGTAAGGTGCGCATTATCCATCACCACAATTGAGTTTGGTCTTAATTTTGGTAAGACTCCAGCGAACCACTCCTCAAAACAAACTGCATCTCATCATGGTAATCTTCACAATTTTTCTTTGCTTCAAAAATCATGAGCCCCTCTTCCAGGAAGCCTTCTTCACTATCTATATGGCTAATTATGAGACGTTTGTCTTTTCTATATGGATTTTTTAATCCTGTGGTCAGTCCCTCCAAAAACGCTTGTCGAGATGATGTGACTTTCTTGTCCACCCAAGTTTTTTTTACAGTATGACCTTAAAATAAATATAGTACATGAACATTCAATATTACTATTAAATTTAATGTAAAATGTGTATAAATTCATTTTGTGTATAAATGTTAGCCTTACCTGCGTTAACCCAAGTTTCATCTTGATAATATATATGTCTCCCTTCTCGTCGAAACTGACATATAGATCGCAAGTAACGCCGGCGCCATATTATTATATCATTTCGATCAATAACTGTGCTCTTGCGTGACCGTGCAACAAATTTAAAATTAAGATGCTTCAAAATTTTTCTGAGGGTGTCTTTGGAAATCTTGGGCATTTCTGAATCATCGTTCATCACTTGTAAAATCTAAAATAGTAAGTTTTATAATAGCTTGGAATCATTACTTATATATAAAAGATGTAGGTATAAAATAATACTGTCTGACTGATTGACTAACCTTTGCAATGGTTGGAGGTTCATTTTGGTAAAAGAACTGATGAACAATTCTTCGTATTGCAGAGAATATAAATTCATCAATTTTATCTTTGAAACTTCGCTTTGGTCCAGTTTTTTTAGGAGGAGTTGGCGGCGCACCTTTATTTACTTCCTTCAAAACGTTACAAACAGAGCGTGAGGTTATTCCCAATATGTCAGCAACTTTGCTCATACATTCATTTTCTTCCACAACTTCAAAGGCCTCCAATTGCGCAGAAATTTCATTTTTCACGTATTTGTAGGCGTTGCGGATCATTACTTAATCCCCCAACCTATAATATGCCTGCCTGCATAGTGTGCGTTTCATACAAGTTTTAAATTTCGTCTCATTCAATTCTAGAATGTGTGGCGGTATTTTATTGTAAAATTTTATACAGTACCCCATAAAAGATGACGCTACTTTAGCCAGCCTGAAACCTGGTTGAATTAATTGGTCCCTATTTCTAGTAACTTATCTAAAAGTCAGAATTTTAATTCGATTCCAGATTTGACATTAGCTACTGTCATTTTGTGAAATAATGATACCACATATAATAGTGTAGTGATGAACACAAAAATCGATAAACAATCAGTGTGTGTGCCATCAGTGTGCCAATTAAAGACTAAATTATTGATTTTTATTTAAATAAATACATAATTATTCATAATAATTATTTATTAATTAGTAATCGCTGCTCTATTTTATAAAAAGTTAATATTTTTGTTTTTATATTAAAAACAAAACTTATACTACAAGAGCTTCGATAGTTTTCAGTATTGGCAACCCGTGCGCGCTCGTGCAGCTATCGCCATTTTGTTTATCGTGTCATTCGGCTTCATTCTCCCAGTGTGACTGCACGAATATCTTATTTCATTGCGAATCGATATTTTGTTGGGTTTTTGTTAAAGTGTTGTTACGTTGTGTTTGTTGTTACGTTTATAGTTTTTTGTGAACTTTGAGTGAATCTATTTGTTTTGGTTTTCCATCAAAATGGATCCTCAGCCAAGTACATCACAAAAAGACGTGGATGTTTTCTTGTCCCCAAGAAAAAAACGTCCACGAAAAGCTTTCACTGTTACTGAAAAAGTAATGATCCGCAACGCCTACAAATACGTGAAAAATGAAATTTCTGCGCAATTGGAGGCCTTTGAAGTTGTGGAAGAAAATGAATGTATGAGCAAAGTTGCTGACATATTGGGAATAACCTCACGCTCTGTTTGTAACGTTTTGAAGGAAGTAAATAAAGGTGCGCCGCCAACTCCTCCATCTTGATAATATATATGTCTCCCTTCTCGTCCAAACTGACATATAGATCGCAAGTAACGCCGGCGCCATGTTATTATATCATTTCGATCAATAAGTGTGCTCTTGTGTGACCGTGCAACAAATTTAAAATTAAGATGCTTAAAATTTTTTCTGAGGGTGTCTTTGGAAATCTTGGGCATTTCTGAATCATCGTTCATTTTGTAAAATCTAAAATAGTAAGTTTTATAATAGCTTGGAATCATTACTTATATATAAAAGATGTAGGTATAAAATAATACTGCCTGACTGATTGACTAACCTTTGCAATGGTTGGAGGTTCATTTTGGTAAAAGAACTGATGAACAATTCTTCGTATTGCAGAGAATGTAAATTCATCAATTTTATCTTTGAAACTTCGCTTTGGTCCAGTTTTTTTAGGAGGAGTTGGCGGCGCACCTTTATTTACTTCCTTCAAAACGTTACAAACAGAGCGTGAGGTTATTCCCAATATGTCAGCAACTTTGCTCATACATTCATTTTCTTCCACAACTTCAAAGGCCTCCAATTGCGCAGAAATTTCATTTTTCACGTATTTGTAGGCGTTGCGGATCATTACTTTTTCAGTAACAGTGAAAGCTTTTCGTGGACGTTTTTTTCTTGGGGACAAGAAAACATCCACGTCTTTTTGTGATGTACTTGGCGGAGGATCCATTTTGATGGAAAACCAAAACAAATAGATTCACTCAAAGTTCACAAAAAACTATAAACGTAACAACAAACACAACGTAACAACACTTTAACAAAAACCCAACAAAATATCGATTCGCAATGAAATAAGATATTCGTGCAGTCACACTGGGAGACTGAAGCCGAATGACACGATAAACAAAGTGGCGATAGCTGCACGAGCGCGCACGGGTTGCCAATACTGAAAACTATCGAGGCTCTTGTAGTATAAGTTTTGTTTTTAATATAAAAACAAAAATATTAACTTTTTATAAAATAGAGCAGCGATTACTAATTAATAAATAATTATTATGAATAATTATGTATTTATTTAAATAAAAATCAATAATTTAGTCTTTAATTGGCACACTGATGGCACACACACTGATTGTTTATAGATTTTTGTGTTCATCACTACACTATTATATGTGGTATCATTATTTCACAAAATGACAGTAGCTAATGTCAAATCTGGAATCGAATTAAAATTCTGACTTTTAGATAAGTTACTAGAAATAGGGACCAATTAATTCAACCAGGTTTCAGGCTGGCTAAAGTAGCGTCATCTTTTATGGGGTACTGTATACAATTTTACAATAAAATACCGCCACACATTCTAGAATTGAATGAGACGAAATTTAAAACTTGTATAAAACGCACACTATGCAGGCAGGCATATTATAGGTTGGGGGATTACATCGCTGATAAAAATGCTTGGCCCAACGCTATTCCGGCTCCACAGCCACTAGGGCACAAAAACAAGTGATAAGCAGAAAAGTTATGACGTATTGTTGGACCTGCTGAAGACTGTACGAATAATTATAATGTATATTTGTGTTGTATAAACTCAATTTATTTTTTGGATTATATAACTGCACAGCACATATATGAGTACTATGTACCAACTGTAAATCTACCATTTACTGTAACTATGTGTCGTTCGTTGACTTCAGTGTGCCCTGGCAGTTGAGTGTGTCATGCTCTCTCTAATGTCTCTCTGATGGTGGCACATGTGTTGGATCATTCGGTTCCCTTCATGATGGTTGAGCTGAGTGGTGCCGATCCATGTGTCATGTTCGTGAACGGGCGCCATCAGTTGGGATTGGTCATATCTTAGCTGCCTCCACCTGTTTTTAATTACCTATTTATTGTATTTTTAATTGTTTGTTTTACTCTAGACGCTTTTAAGTGCGTTTTTTTTTTACATCGTTCTCACATTATATGTATTTTTCCTACAAGATTATTGTAACCAAATACTTGTGAAACACTTTTTTTTTTTAAAAGAGTAAGTGTGGAGTTTCTTGTCCGTTCTTCTCCATAACAAGCTACATTTCCGAATGGACGGTAGAATCAATTATTATTACATTAAATTTTTATTTTTGACGTTCGAAAGTGCCGCTTAATGGCCTAATTGAATAAAGAAATTTTGATTTGATTTGATTTGATATTTCTCAATAATAATACTAATATATTCGCCTGGAAATATTGTAGCTATTATATAGTATTAGTGATATTATTAAATTACACTAATATCAAAATAGTAGACTTGGCAAGGCGTATCACTCATCTACTGTATTGAATTCTCGTAGTATGTTGGAACTAAATATCTCATATTGGTATTGGTGATGAATGTTTTACGAATAATAAAAATAATATGTTCAAAAGCAATGTGTAATACTAAATTCTGGAATCATCATCATGATCATCCACATCCCAAGTCGGGCTCTGGTGAGCACAGGCCTCTCTCTTGTACCAATCACCACGTTCCTGAGCCTGGAATTAATTCTGGAATAATATCATGATAAATATAATTTTATTAACAAATGTTTTGAAGTCAAACAATTTATTATCTGCATCTGAAACAGAGTTGTAAACTGATAAGTGTAAGTCTTCACCTTGCTGGAATGCGATGTCACTCTTATCTGCACCTTAACACTACAGAAACAGGATATTAGCGATGAGAGCGAGAAATACGTCCGTTGTAAATGATTATCCATCTCATTTATTATTATTATTGTATAAATGATGTTCCCTTCACGAATCCGATGGGCGCAAACTGAGTGAATCCGAATGATTGTAAGTATTAACTAACTAGTGTACTTGAGCGAGGAGATACTTGCTCAAATATACTAGTTTTAAGGACAAGTTGTTTGCCTATCCCCATATTTAAATCTCACTGATCTGACAGTAATGCGCTATAACTTTACTAGCACGCTATCCAGTAGTTTATAGCTTGCAATCTGACTGAAAATATTTTTCAGTTAACCTTTACAGCAATTATTCTACTACTTAAAAATTAATCATAATAAAAATAACTGGTTTTTTTTTGGCTTACGTATTAAATTATTCTCAAGATTGATAAAGCCCATATCAGTATTTTTGTACCGAAGGCTGTGTCCCATCTCTAAAATTAGTTCCATGGACTCTAACGTTAAGTCACGTTGCTATCAGCGCCAAAATGGCAAAAATCAAATGTCTTCATTCTGTCATCGATAATATCAAGTCCAGCGTACTTGAATGATACAGGTCAGTGCTTTATTGGCAACTAGAGGACGCCTCGCGGTTTCACCCGCGTATTTCCCGTTCCCGTGGGAATACAGGGATAAAAAGTAGCCTATATATTTTTGAAATCGGTCCAGTAGTTTTGGAGCCTATTCGGTACAAACAAACAAAAAAGTCTTTCCTCTTTATAATATTGGTATAGATAAAGTTTCTTTAAACCGGGGTTGCAATTGCGTTGGTTTTGTTTTACATAGTGAATTATTTTAAGATAAAACTATGTCGCATTTTTGTTTTGTGTAGGTATGGTGGATAGGTACTTATTTTAAGAAATAAAATAACATTTACACATATAATGCTCTACTTCCCGTGCTAAGCCGGGCGGCTAGCTAGTAATATTATAAATGTGAAGGTCCGCTTGAACGGCTGAACGGATTTTATCCCGGAAAAATATATATGGTTCGTGGGACAATTTCCGTCTTCCACGTGGGCGAAGCCGCTGGCAGAAGCTAACTATTATAAATGCGAAAGTTTGGATGTAAGTTTGTTACTCAATCACGCCAGAACGGGTGAAAGGATCTGGATGATATCTGGCACAGAGATAGTTTATGGCCTGGTATAGCACATAGGCTACTTATTATCCCGGTAAATGTTCCCTCGGGATAATAAAACACTTTTCACGCGGGCGATTCCGCGTGCAGAAGCCGGTAATATTATATAGGAAAAAGTTTTTTTTTTTTTTAAATTACCATAACAAGCGATGTAAGTAATATAGGTAAGTAATTAGAGTATATTACTTTGCTCGTTTTGCTGGGGAAGTGTATCTGATGTAGCACTTTTATTTTAGGCGCTAAAAACCAACAAATAATGATTAAAATTGTACAAAACACATTGTTTTCTGGCCTTTATTTGTTGGCAATTCAACATTAAACGTTTTGATTTTTATGTTCAAAGAAAACTTTGTAAAAAATATGTCACACTTACCTATACCTACCTTATGTATATAGTACATATATATTAAGGATAATGCAAAGTGTCACGTGCAACGCGAGGTACATGCGTGTATCGTGCGTAAATTAGTGTGTATGTAAATTACTATTTTGGGTTTTAGTAAGCAATCATTTTATTTTGAAGCAAACTACGAACAAACAATAAGCTGGTGGTCCCAAATAAGAGAGCAATACATTTATCCTGCCTGGTTTGCGGAAAACCAGACTATGTTTTAGTGTTCAAGGAGCGATTGCCAGCGGTGGTCGCACCGTCTACCTCAGTAGGAACAACGTTATATTCTGAAGTATAAAATGTGCAGAGCTCTGTGTGCTCTGGTGGTGATGTGCGTAGGGGTGGCGCATTGCTGGGGTGAGTACAAAGATTGTTTTAACCGACTTCAAAAAGGAGGAGGTTTTCAATTCGACAATTTTTTTTTAAATGTGTGTTTCCTCAAAACTTTTTACTAGGTGAACCGATCTTGATGATTCTTTTTTTATTTCACAGCGGTTGCTTCTCATTTGGTTTCTATTTCGTCTTCTCATCAACAGACATGTGTTTAGCTATTCGTCCACAAACTAGAGTTGTTTTTTACTCTTTTATCTATCTTTGTGGAATTGGCCATAACTTTGGTATTTTATTTTCAGTCCAACTTTCACATTTTCCACATTAAGTATTTGTAACATTTTTCCAAGGTTTCAGGCTTCACTTCAAATAGGACCATGTCGTCGGCAAATCTGAGATGGTTCTATTTGGATTCATTTTTTATTAGAACCTTCCCAGTTTAGGTTGCGGAAGATGTTCTCAAGTACTGCGGAGAAAAGTTTTAGTGAGTAGGTACGGTAATAACTACTCTTTCTATGTAGGATTGTTTGCCTTATATTTGAAGTTGGATTCTGGCCTGGCTTATAGCATAGATGTTTTTGATTATAGTGGTATAAATTATAGGTATTCCCTGTTGTTCCAGAGTATCCCATATATAGCTGTGGTGCAGACTGTTAAAAAGCCTTGACATAGTCTATAAAGGCCATATAGATTGTTCGTCTTGTTGTATTCGTTATATTTTTCTAGTATTTGCTTGACTGTGGCCTTTTATGAATTCAACTTGTTCCACTGGTTTTTAATCGTCTAGTATTGGGCTTATCCTGCCCAGTATGATCTTCATGAATACCTTATAAATATTTGACACAAGGCTTATTAGTCTTTAGTTTTCGATGACTTCTTTGTCGCCTTTTTCATCGATTAGGATGATGTGCGATTTCGAACATTGTAGTTGGATGTTGCCACTTGTCAGGATGTTATAAAAATGTTTGTTAGAATGGACGTTAATTCTTTCATTGTTCCTTTCATCAACTTATTTGTGATCTTGTCTGGACCTGGTGCTTTCTCCATCTTCTGACTCATGAACTTTTTTCAACCTCACGTGGTATATATATATTTCTAGAGCAGGTTCAATTTTGAATTCAATTTTTATATGGGTGTCTAGTAGTTTGTTTGTCTACTGTTGCCAGCCTTGCGTAGTTGGGTGTAGAAATGAGTAGCTAAATCGTTGATGTTATTTAGTTTCGTGATTAACTGTTCTTTTCCCTTTAGCTTTGGGATACCTTGTTTTCCAGCTGCAAGTAGTTCTTTCAGAGCCTTTTTAATACCCTGGGTTCTCCATATGCGGTTTTCCACGGGTTCCAGTATTTTAGTTTTGCGATGTTTTCTATTGCTTATTTTGATTTTCTTACTCAGCTCTGTATCATCTTAACTTTTTCTCTTTATGCTTGATATGTTATGTACTCCTTTCTTTTGTTTATGTATTGTAAAGTGTGTTAGTTTGTGTGGTATTTATGAGCTTTCTGATTTCAATTTGAAATGCAGTAAATTCTTAGATGTTACGTGTACTTCTGGGAATCAACCACAGTTTCTTATGCTTAGCAGTAGCGTTTGCGACCACTAGACCAATGGTGGAAGTCTCAGTAAAAGCTATCTTATTGGGACTACAAAAAGTTCCTTTTTAATTTTCACTTTTAGGTTTGTTTAATTATTCAATATCAAATCTAATTTTAAATTAACTATTAAAAAAAATAACATTATTAAATCAATATTCATTCTGGCTTATCAGAGTGCTACCACTTAGTCCATTATTACGCCGCAGACGATTTTTTCAATGGCCTGTAAAATAATTCAATAGCCGCGTCCAGACCGGCAGAGCGCGGCTCGCGAGTCACGCTCGCGAGCCAATAGTTCGGCCGGTGTGGACGGTGCTCGGGCTTCCTCGGACACACGTTGGCTCGGCCGAGCGCCGCTCGGCCCCGAGCCATGCGTAGTCGGTTTTTGCCGATACTCAAAGGCGGCTCAGTCTGAGCTGCTCGCCCGGTGTGGACGGACGTAACGACACCCGCGATCCGGATTATACGGAGAGAATCTGAATGCTCAAACCGGCTCACCTTGGCTTGCGAGCCCGGCTCGGAACTTTTCCAAATTAGCTCGGGTGCCACGGCTCGCCAGCAGGAAGTCTGAGCGGGACTCGCGAGCCGCGCTCAGCCGGTCTGGACGCGGCTTATGACTTTTTTTTTGCTTGGAAACACTAAATTTGTTATTTTAGCCCAATGTTTAAAATAATGTAATAAACAAAATTTTAATCATAAGGTATTAATTAACTTCAATTCCAATTTTCCGTATTAGTTATCTCTTATCAGGTATTTATTAATAGAAGCCGTTTGTCGTACAGGCAGATATGAAATATAATATAATTAACTGTATGTTCGTATTCGAACAAAACAGGAAAGAGGAAAACTGACTAAAAAACAAAGATAGATTTTTATATGGTGGCTTTATGTGGGTAATTAGATATATCGCTTAAAAGCTGAATAACTGCACCCTGCAAAGCCATATGCTGTTTTATCAAACAATATGTTTTGACTCCGCATCATAATTATTTTTGACAAATTATGTTAGGGTACGATACGTCAACCATCAGTGAAGTCTAGAGCTTGAACTGAATCAAACTTCTTCGTGGTCGGGTGAAAAAAAATATATATTCATTTTAGCCGCGCTATCGTTCGTCGATCAAATGTTGTCCTGTTGTTTGTAGAGGAAAAAATCTGTCGTCGAGCTGTTGCGCTGTAGCACCACAGATGATCGATAAATCGTATTGTCGTTCTAACATATGTCGCGTATTCGTTTCTCTCAAGTATGTTGCAGTATCATACTTTTTACTGCATGTGTGTTGGAGTAATCCTACAAAAATAGTACATTGTGTATTAAGGGCGGTAAGTAAGGAATTACGATCGAGGCTCTAGTAGAAGCCCGAAGTCGAAGACTGAGGGCTTTCTGAGTCGAGGTTCGTAATTCCCGTACCGCCCGTGATACATACAATGTTTTTCATCACATTTGCGAGTAATAATTATGAATTATAGCTTTAATACACAAGTCAGCACAGCTGTTATTACGAAATACGTGAACTTTTTTTTAAGCGGTTGGTGAATTTTTGCCCACACCACAGATTATACAGTGTTTCGTTCAGAAACTTTAAGGGCAAATACTTACGTAGGTATACAGCCATGACGGAGTGTAAAAAGAATTAAATAATTTCGACGTTTTCATACTATAACTATTAAAATCGATTATTAAGAACATTAGTTGAGTATTTAAGTAACATGTAGCGAGATTGCAAAGAAATTCCTGTTTAGATAACATTTTAAGACAATTTTTCAATTGCGTGTAAACTCCTTGCTTGAACTTGCATGACCTGTGTGCTGCGCCATAAATTAAAAAAATATTACTTACCGCCCTATGGTTTCATGACAAAAAGAAAGCCCGAGGGTTTTATATGGGGCATTACGGCCAAGTTAACCTATATGTTTAGATACTTTTTACGTGCAAGTGTGATGAAAAATATTTAACACAGCCCTGATTGAGCAATTTGTTTGGGTTAATAAATAAAATGTAATTAATTTGTTTCAGATATCGCCGTAAGCCTAAAAGATCAACTAATATTTTATACAAACGGCACCGAAACAAAAACCGTGAATCTGATTTCCCAAAACCCCACTGCATTGGTGTACGATGAAGTTCACAACGTGATGCTGTACGTCGACAAACAGAACAACAACGACGCTGTATGTGGCTATTACATATCATCCAAAGACAACAAATGTTTCATCAAAAGAAACGGCCGCGTCATTCACGGTCTCGCCTACGACCCGGTGGCAGAATTAATCTTCTTTACCGACACAAATGATAAGAGCATTAATTTCATTTCATTGAAACCGGGATCGAACAACAATGCCTACGGAAATCTCTTGATTAAGTCAGATGAAAAGGCACCAACTGATATTGTCGTGGATAGTTGCAGAGGGTATGTTCCTTAATGATAGTTTTATAATAAAATGAAAAAACCCTACTAAAATATTTTCTGTCGGGTTTAAAATTTTAGGAAGCTTAGTATACGATCATTTATTAACCCCCGCCGGAAAAAGAGGGGTGTTATAAGTTTGACGTGTGTTGCTGTGTATCTGTGTGTCTGTCGGTGGCATCATAGCGTCCAAACGGGTGAACTGATTTTGATTTAGTTTTTTTTGTTTAAAAGGTGACTTAATAGAGAGTGTTCTTAGCTATGTTTGAATAAAATCGGTTCAGCCGTTCAAAAGTTATGGGCGTTTTCCTGTTTTAATCGGGGTGTTTACGCAAGATATCGTGTCATAATAACGTGTTCATTAGATTGCGGATCGAAGCGTATCTACTATGTACTAGATAAATTATGTAGCATGAAATAAAAATGTGTCGGGGTTTTTTTAATTTTGATATTTTACTTGTATATTATTTAAAAGACCATAGGGGTACCTATGCTATTTTAATAATATTTAAATGATCGTAATCTAAGTCAATTTAAACCTTAATTACTGACGCAAGATTGTGGTACTTTACCCAAAAGATTATTCGTTCAGAACTTTATTTTGCGGGGGAATTTAATTGCATCCATTTTGTCACATTCCGTCGGACCGCGTTGTTTCTCCGAAGGAAGAATATATTTTTTTTTTTTTTCATAAATCCATCCCCAGTAAATTAAATAAAGTGCCTATTATTAATAATTAATTATTGCGTTCATTAAAAAAAAAATGTCTTAGTCATTTTTGTTATTTCTTCCGTCGCCGATTAATAAATATTCCTATGAATGCAGTATGAATGTAAATAGAAAACAACAATTACTCTAGAAGTCTCGATTGCGCCTTGTAATTCGCGTGTCAATAGTATTGTCACAAAATTACCGTCAGTGGTTAAGGTTCCCCTAGTCGACGGCACGAACTATTTTGTGCGCGAGCTTAAAATTCATGCTATCTCATCCGGCAACACGTGCGAAAGAGATAGATGCTGTGATCAGCAGAAGCTAGTTCGCGTACAAATTAGCACTTTTATCGAAATGGATGATGATTTAGGACGAAAACGAGCGCGCGAAATTTTATAAGTAGACCTTTGGGAGACTAAAATCATGAAAAACGACTAAATGTATATTTTAAAAATAAAATTATTTGCATTCTTGAATTACGAATATATCCCTGTATGGAAGCCGTTTTGCAATTTTCCTTCTTCTTATGGTATTTAATTCCGCCCAAAAAACCGTTAAAATTAGTGTTGAAATTTGGAACTTTCGACGCTCATAACTTTCAAATATATTATTTTTTTACTTTTTTGTTTCCATAGACAGACTACTACTAGATACTGATGAGACAAATTGATATAATTTTTTATTTTGAACGTACATCGACAAACAGTGGAGTAATCGCCAGATTACGTTTCAATACTCAATACTTTATTGCATTCCATATGTATTACATAGATGGTATAGACATGGTAAAAAATCAATATGGACCCCGTCGGGCACAGCAAAAATTAGGAGAGAGGAAGAGGGCCAAGTCACATTTCAAGGCATTACATAGTATCAAAAAATCTAATAAAAATATTACAAATGTCAAATTGGATGTATAATTATGTCTGTGTTTATAGGTATGATATATTGATTGAATAGGAATAGTAAATAAGTAATTATTATGAAATTGATTGAGGTATTTTCATTAAGATTAAATTATGTTATTAATGTTATTATTTTTGTCTTTTGTAAGTACCTATTTCAAGCAATTTACCCATTTTATTATATATATTTCGTAATTTTTGGTGCATAATTGAGGGATTTTTTTTATTTTGCAATCGATTTGTCATTAAAAAACTCCTTAACTGAGTAATATGACTTGGATTCAAGAAATAGTTTCACTTTATTAATAAATATATTTGTTTTGTTTATTTCTCTAATATCATTTGGCAGTTTGTTATAAATTTTTATGGACATTACTAAAGGGCTGGTTGAGTGCTTTTTAAGTCGGGATTGAGGTATGTTTATTTTGTTTTTGTTGTGTCTAAAATTGAATCTTGTTTGTGTTTCTTCGCAAGTTGTGTAAAAATCTGGATGTTTTCTGACAAATTTACATAATTCTAGGATGTATAAACAGGGAAGCGTGAGTATTTTGTGTTTTCGGAAGTGTGGTTTGCAGCTATCCATTTGATCTATGTTGGTTATAATTCCAATTAACTTTTTTTGTAAAATAAATATGGTACGTGAATCTGTACTGTTACCCCACAGCATGACCCCATAGCTAAGCCACGCCTGGGCATATGCATAGTAGGTGACAAATGCAGTCTGCAGGTTTGTAGTTCTTTTAATTTCGCGCAAGGCATATGCAAATTTTGATAGTTTGGCTCTTATTTTCTGTATATGGGATTTCCAGTTTAAGTGGGTGTCTATAGACAAACCGAGAAGGGTAAATTCATTTGCTTGTTCAAGTTTTGCATTATTCAAAGTAAAATTTATTTTTAATGGGGGTTTTTGATGGGGATGAAAAGTAATTAATTATGTTTTTGTGTAGTTAATTTCAAGATTATGGTTATCCATCCAGTTTACAGCTGTTGAGAGAAGGGAGTTCAATTTGGTGTTTATATTGTCATCGCTCTGACATGAGGTGAGCAGAGAGATATCGTCCGCAAATAGAACACATGGTCCATTTATAATTTTAGGAAGGCCATTTATGTAGATAAGAAACAACAAGCAGCCTATTACACTCCCTTGGGGAATTGACGCGATAACTACTCTACTGTCGGATCTCATTTTAATTATTTAATTTGTGTTCTTATCAAAATATTCGATTTCTACCAGTTGTACCCTATCCTTAAGATATGATGCAAGCCATTTATGAGCTTTTCCTCGTATGCCTATACCATGTAACTTGTCCAGTAGTATTTTAAATTGCACCTTATCGTAGGCTTTGGTCATATCGAGCAGCATACTGTGGTGTTCTGATTTACAGATCCACATTTTTTAACTCTATTTACAATTCATAACACTATACAAACCATACCTTAATATCTTTTGATATTTTATCAACTTTTGTAATTCATTTTTATGTTTTCTTTCTATTGTTATCATCTGAAAAGCATACTTTTAGTTATATCTGATTGTTTTAATATCTGAAACTTAAATTATATTGATAATTTGTAATATTTTCTTGCAATATTTTTCTACTGTGACTATTAGTTCATCTGCCTTCGACCATCTATCTGTGTGCCTGCCTATCCGTCCTGCTGTCTACTCTACATCCTGCCTATCCAATTGCCTGCCCTACTCTACAACCTGCCTATCCGATTGCCGTCGTGGTGCCTGCTCATCTGCCTACCCAGGGCCTACCACGTCTTCCTACCTGGTTAGCTGCCCACGTCGTGCGAAGCCGGACCATAGTTTTTATTATCTTTATCCTTATTCTTAGTTTTAATTTATATTCCCTTTTTTTTTACTAACATGGCTAACGTTAGCTCGACCGAGCCTAACGTTACGCTACAATACCTATGGCATAGTTTTAATTATTAATAGAAGTTAGAGCCTCTTGTACGTATTTGTAGACTGCTAACGTTGTAGACCTGTTTTTACGGAAACCGTTTTGGCAGTCGTCAAGTATTTTATATTTTTCATAAAACGTGACATAAACATTGCCTTTTCAAAGATTTTAGACGCAGTTGGTAACAGCACGATAGGGCGGTAATTGTTAGGGTCGGTTTTAGAGTTTTTCTTGTGTATGGGTTTTATCAGTGCATTTTTAAGTTGTTTGGGAAAGGTTCCTTCTTCAAACAATTGGTTAATTAACTTATAAAATGGTAGGGTTAGTTCGTCTGCACATTGCTTAAGTAGAAATGGGGGAAGTTCATCTACTCCATAGCTCTTTTTATTTATTAGGTTTTTTATTATTTTATTTACTTCGTAGGGATCGACAGGGCTGAGGAACATTGTGTTTTCTGCGGGGCACATAACAGAGGTTCCTTTTGCTGGTGAGGCTTTTAACCCAATAGAAGCAAAGAAGTCATTAAAATTTTAGCTATTTGCTTAGGTTCAGTTATCAATTTATCTTTGTGCTGTAATTTTATGTTATTTTTTTTCCTTTTTTATCGATTTATTCGTTCTTTCATTTATTATGTTCCACATAGTTTTTACTTTATTTGTTGACTTTTTAATTTTATTTATATATTGTAGTTTTTTTGCTGTCATTACCGATTGCTTAAGGATTTTTTCGTATTTTTTATAATGTTTTGATAATATGGGAATTGGTTACGCTTCCTAATTTATAATTCATATTTTATTACATCACCATAGGGCGATTGAGAGGCATTGGTTTAATAGTTCCAATTTATTAAATAAGTGTCACATATCGTTGTTTTGGGGATATCCCGCGCGGTGGCGCTACAGTCATTACGCCGCCGCCACCGATGGCCGCCGGCGATGGTGGCCAGTCTCTTGCAACCATGGGTTGGATGCGCACACGCATCATCTCGCCCAAACCTCTTAATTGAACCTACATGGAAAGTGTTATCTGTATTACCTGGACCTACTGTGTTGTGTACGAATGAGCTGAACTTCCCGAACGTGACGCCCAATCTGCATCTGCATGGGAATCGCTGTTTCAAAGGTATGTGGAATAATTAGTAAATTGAACTTTATCCATTGCCTTTCGTCTCATCTGCGTACTTTTCTCCTTCAATTTAACACTGCTGAATCAGCAATTATAGCCTAGATTACTCTAATAATTTAGGTTCAATCGCGTGTGATTTTACTAGTGATCTTCTAGAGGTTATACGCACCAGGATTGTTTTTTTTAATGGTAAGCATTTTAAGCAGTCTTTTGTTTTTGCAAGATAATTTGATTCCCTTTGTTAACCAGTACTTCTTAAATATCGTTTTTATTTTTTGTAGCGGGATACACATATTTAGAATTTTATTTAAGGTATTATTTAGCGCATTATAGTTTTCATTTATATTTTTATTTGGTTGTATTATTTCATTCCATTATTGATTTTTTAATTCAGTTTTAGTTTTCTACGTTTTGGGTATTATATAATCTTGTTATTGCGAGCCAGTTTGTTTTTTTATTGCTATCATTAAGCAATTTCATGTGGAAGATGGTTGCACAGTGGTCTGAGAAACCTAATTCTTCTACGGTGGTATAAATATGTATATTATTAAAATTTGTAAAAATTAAGTCTAAGCATGTTGAGGTAGTTTGTGAAATACGTGTGGGGACTTTTATATGTTGTATGAATTTATGTTTCAACATTAGATCCAAGAACAAGTTAGTTTTTAAACAACTGTCTAGGATATTTATATTTAAATCTCCTCCTAAAATCACGTTATATCTTGAATATTTTCTATTAATATAATGCATCATTTCTTTTAATTGGCGAGTAAATACTTCCTCCTCTCTTCTATTCCAATAAATTGTAACTACATTACGTGCATTCTCAGTTGGTAATTCTTTTGCACATAACTCTATACAATACTCAACAGACATATTGCTGATATCACAGATTTCTTTGTACTCGAAATGGTTTTGTAACAAGATACAGACGCCGCCGCCTCCCGAGTGCGGCGACAATAAGATGCTGCAATCTTGTAGCCGCTAAATTGTAAGTTACTAAATTTTTCTGGAGATAGCCAAGTTTCACAAAGGCATATAGCACTATACATTGTTTTTTCATGGATGAAGGCTTCGAGTAGATGTTGCTTATTATGTTATGTTTATGTTATGTTGTGTATGATGCTTTGTATGTTTTGATATAAAACTTTAAAATTTTGTTCTGTGGTTTCGAAAAGTATTATTTTTAGTATTGGGTTCGTAACGTAGTATAGTGGGTGTATTTTCGTGGTTGTTGATTTGTTTGTTAGATATGGCGCTTCTGCGGTATGTCACCTCTCTGGTCATCTCTTCTCCAGTTAAAATCCGTTTCCCATCTATAAATAAGTTGTTATTTCGTATTATTGCATATTGTCCATTTTTTCGTGCTCTCAGCATTTCCTCACGCATTAATTTTCTTTCTTTTCGTGCATTTTCATTTAGGAATTCGGATACATGTATGTTAGTTCCTTGGAAATAGTGACTATTCTCATCGATGTATCTAGCCATTTTCTTGCTTAGAAGCTCAATAACTAAGGGTCTGTTTTTTGTGGTGAATCTTCCTATAGGATTTGTTTCCTCTATGTATCCCGTTAGGTCTACATGCAGAATTTCATAAAAAATTTCAATCAGTCTGCTGTGTAGTTCGTAGTCAGACTCGTTGTAGTATTCGGAGAAACCATATATTAATTTTTTTTTTGTAGAAGTTTTCAGTATCTTTAATATCTGGAGTTGGTGATATAAGCTTCATATCTTTTATTTCTTTTTTCAGGATTTCATTTTCTTTGCTTAGTTTTTCAATTGTTTTCTGTATTTTTTTCATTTCATGATTTGTTTTATCGTTTTGGTTATATAAGAAGTCTGTTTTTCCTTCAATATCCTCTTTGAGTTTAGTAATTGCTTTAATTATTTAACTTCTATTGTATTTTAAGTTCTGATATTATACATTTATTATTTTCCTTTAAGCGTTGAATTATAATTTCGCTCAAGACTTCCAGTGAAAAAGTCGTTTGCGCTATACCCGCGTTTATATTAATATCTGCCCGGTGGATAGTATCATCTAGAAAGCTCGAGTCTTCTGATGTTGTGGTGTCGTTGTTGAACTTTGTAGTCTTCTATCTGATGGTAATATTATTTATGGTAGTATTTTCTAGGGGGGAATTTGACTGAATGGTTTTTTTGTAGTCTTGAGGTAGCTTAGGGGTAACTATATTGCCGGTTTTCGGAGCCTTGTAGCGGCCATGCTCTTGAAGAGATCAACTGTCATGTTCGCACATTGTAGATCATATTTATCTTGGCAAAAATTACAGACAAGCATTTCCATGGCTGGTGGGTTTTGTTTACATCCAGCACATACAACAGTAGATGACATCCTGAAATATTTATAATATCGCCCTCTAGGGCGAATATGTGTAATATAGTTGGAAACTCAATACGTAGCTGAGCGATGATAGCTGTCAAATTATGATAGTGCTTTCGCTATTTGACGCTAGATGGAGCTGTTAGGAATGCAGAATTATTTGCACTTTCCTTCGTTTTAATATTTATCCACTTAGTTTTTAATATTAGTTTCTCACCTCTTCGGGATACTTTTTAGTTTATTTCCCTTTCAATTGAGCCGGAGTTTACTTTCAGCTTTACTGCTTCACACTCCGATAAATTCACGGGTAGTAAGTACAAATTTAGATTTTGGTCGTTATCGTTAACACTGTTTCCAATTTGTATTTTTCTTCACTCTCCTATTTAGATTTTATTAAACTATAACTTCTGTCACTGCTTGTTACCTATACTCGGAATTTTAATTCGATTCCAGATTTGACAATTTCAGTGTTGCAACGTTATGACAAGTACTAAATAGTGACGTTGCAAAATTATTCGATATGGAAATGGAATATTTCCGGATCGATTCTTCTCGTTTATAATTTTACTCTCGTAAACAAAGTATATCCGGAAATTAAATATTTCTGAACCGATAATTTAGTTTTGACGATTAATTAAAGATCTGAGACTTTTCTTTTATAATTGTGTGTGAAATAAATAAAAAAATGTGATCATGAAGGAACATGACAAATAAAACAGATAGATGTATTATGGTAATAATTTATTTTATATATTGTCGCCGTCATCGCTATCGCTATCGCTGTCACTTTCTGTAACATTTATTATAAATGTGTCTGTGATATTGTCAATTAACATATCTAGCCTACTCATGTTTTCCTCTTCTTTGACAACATGGGATACGCATTTAGACCATTCGGTAGCCGTAATTTTTTCACACACTGATAGTTTATCGATTTTTAACACAAAAATCGATATATCATCACTACACTATTATATGTGGTATCATTATTTCACAAAATGACAGTAGCTAATGTCAAATCTGGAATCGAATTAAAATTCCGAGTATAATATTTCACTTTAATTTACTTATAGTTATTGTAAAAGCACTGTATCTATTTTTAAGGTTAAAAATCACTGTTTACGTTCGCACTTCAACTGTCAACTCCAGCACTTCAACTGTCAACTCGTTTGTATGGAAGAATGATCGACTAGTGTAACCTTAAGATTTAATCATTACAAAAATATGTTTACATACAAACATAAACTCACTCCTTTTTTCTATGGGGGAAGGCAGAAACTACAGAACGCCAACTACTACGATCCTTACATACTTCTTTTGCTTCACTCACGTTCATACATCTAGTCATACACGCACGCCAGTTATGAGTACTGCGCACCTGACCTTTACACCTTCCCCCGTTTCCAGTAACGTCTTCCCTGTAGATAAGTTTTGTTAGTCGCCTTTCATTCATCCTCTCAGCATGGCCAAACCATCTTAGCATACTCTTTTAAATTTTTGTCACTGTTCTCTTTGAAACCACAACGTTGTCGTATTACATCATTCCTCAATCTATCATTTAAATTAACACCGTACATACTCCGCAATGAACGCATTACTACTGCATCAATCCTACTTTCATATCTTTTTTGCGTAGAGCAGTGGTGGCCCAGTGGTATTGGCCATTTGACATCCAATTAACAACCCGCACTGGGCCCGCGACGTGGATTACGGCCCATCCCTATCACCGAGAGCAAGTCTGTGTCCCAGCAGTGGGAACATTAATAGGCTGATGATGATGTTGTAACGGTTAGCGGCCAGGCAGGTAAATTAAACTCTCCAAGAGAGGGTAGATACAACAATTTATTTTATCTACTTCGGTTTCGTTATATCCGAATTATAAAATTAACAGCGGTTAAATTATAATACCCATAACGACACCGGGTTGCATTATGCGAATCGTCATAAATTCTAAAACACAAGCAAAGACATTCTGAACATACAGCCAGGTACATACCTATAATATTACTTCGAAATCGAGACAATGTAAATGATGTTTTTAAAAATGGAACAAGTTTAGAACAAAAGTATCGTATACTATTTGGCTGTTGCGGCAAGATCTTTGCCTTATACCTAATACAGACTAAATAAAAAAATAAAATAAAAAGTGGACGCGGGCAAAAATTTCTGAGTGAAATTTTATTCCAAATTTTATTAAAAATGTTTTCAACATCAAGTGATATTGAAAATACACCACCAGATATAACAAATAGAGCAGTTGCGGCTACAAATAATTTACTACCAGAAAAATCAAGACATGTATATGAGAAATGAAATACTTAAACACACTTCCTGAAATACTTATTTGTCTATATCTGTGTTTTATTCCTTCCTTCGTAGATAAAATCTTGTATGCAACTGTACGTTATTGGTCTTTTAATAACTCGTGCCCACCTATCTCGGTACGCGCTACGCTTGTACCGAAAAATTTCACTCGTATTAAAATACCGTCCATAACGTAACAGTTGCATAAATAGCTATTATAAAAATACTATATAAAATTAAAATAGAAAACCGAGCAATAGATGGGTTGGGTTCTTGATATCGAGCGCGTGTTAAGTTCTAGACCGCCGAAAGAAAACCACTATCCTGTAGTTCCAGGACGTAGGTGACTGGTGACAGCCAGGTAGGTAGGTCGATCTTCGTTTCGGAGGTAGCACGCAGGGTTGTTCAGCCACAGCCCTTGTAGCAGCACGGAAGGATGTCCGGTATAGAAGGACCCTGGAATATCCCGAATTAGGCATTTTAACAAATGACCGAATTCGTACCACTGACTGCAACATCCTGACAACCGTCGAACATGGAATCTACGGTGGAAAGCGGTGATCTAGCATCAATTAGCCATCAAGATGAAGCAGTCTAAGCAGCGTGGTACAATTTAAAAGCATGATGAAACATAAAAATGATAACATCTAATGATGTGAGGTAGATGGAAAAAATAACAATAATGATTTACAGAATTTTACAAAACAAGTACTTCCATTGACTTACTACCACTCACCAATACTACTTGAACAAGGAAAATAATAGATGAAAGGATGTCTTCAAATGTATTTAAAAATAACCGTTACACCTATGTTACGGTCACTCGGTGAAAACATAAAAGTTAAAATATGGTATTGAAATTAACGATCACCGTTGATACACCAGCGCAATTTATGTGAATCAACGGTTCAGGTGTTCAAAATAAACATTATTTCAAAATTCTACAAATAGCGAAATTTTAGCAAATCATGCAATGATCACATAAATCTAGATAACGTATAAAAAGGTTTTGCAACACTCACCCAATCTGGGGATACACTGATTTAATAGTTCACGGTAACGTCTACATAATACAATAAGTTGTGGAAATAAGTTGTTCGAGGTGACGATACGTATGTGGCAGAGGTACAAATATTATTCAACAGACAAAAGACAAAAGACTGTCCCACGAATCGCAGGAAGTCCGCGAGCGTTACTCATACCGTATTGAGAGGAAAGTCAACTACCAACATTCAACGAACTAGTTCCGTACGCGGAGTTTGCGACATTATTTAATTGTTCATTGCAGTATTGCCAGTTAAAAACATCAGCTGCGAGCGCAAATAGGTATTTCTTATTTCTAATTTTGCTACACGGATTCCGATGTGTTAGCAACCGAGTACAACGTTACAATGTCCTTTTTGCTATACCCAACCTTCTCTTCCATACATACGTGTAGGCACCAGCACGCTGTGAGAACAGCGATTCGAGCCTCATTAGACATCGACTGGCTGGTCACAACCATATGTATAGCACCATTCACTTTATTTCCTCCAACATTTACTCTCATTTCCATATCCTCTTCAATGTTTCCAACCCTTGTGAACATACTTCCTAAGTATACAATCTCGTTCACTTGCTCCAGACTATTATCATTTATTTTCACTTCACACGCCGAATATTTTATTCTTCTTTTAAACATCATTACCTTAGTCTTGTTCACATTTATACTCATCCCTTTTAACTTGATAGCTTCATTCGTCACAGTCACCATGTCTTGCAACTGTTCTGCTGACGATGCAAGTAGAACTTGGTCATCTGTATAGAGAAGGCATTTGACAGGCAACTCATTCATCCTCAATCCACACTTATGCTCTATCAAAACTATCAGATAACTATCCATGTATAAGTTGAACACCTACGGTGTCGCTACACGGCCTTGTCTTACACCCCTCGAGAGATGGAGATCAGTCCATATACGCTCAATTAAGCCTTTTTTTTTCGGGTTGTAAAATCCTCGGATGGATGGATGTCTACCGTCCTGGGGGGGGGGGCGGAGGGGTCAGACTCCTACTGACTAAAAACCACCCCGGTGTTCCATCTCACACCTACGCTGGGGGTCCCGGGAACAACTATACTTCCGCAACCCCCAGCTAGTGCCGGCCCGCCTCGGCGGGCCTCGATCTCGGGTTGGGGGGGAGTGAGGTGTCGGACTCCCCCCGCGACGTCTAAGAGGGGCGCGCGTGGAACGCTACGCGCCGCCACCTCGGGTCCTGATGTGTGGGGGGCGAATGACGTCCCCGAGTCCGTCGCTCCTGGACCCATTTAGGGGGGTTGGAAGAGGGCGTTGTCCGCCCTCCGCCGACGCCCGGGGCGTCTGCTGCGGATCGGGTGAGCGGATGAAATCTCTCTCTCCCTCTCCGCAGCATCCTTCTGCGAGACGACTGTTTCGCAGAAGGATACCACCGCGTCTCAGGACTCTTCGCTGCCGACCATAGATTCGACTACGGCCGGCAGCGACAGGTCACTGCCTACTTCTGAGATGAGGGCACGGCGTGGCTCCTCCCAAGCGGCACACTCTGCCAGCGTATGCCACGCCGTGTCCTCCCGGCAGTCGACGCAGTGGTGGCACCGGGCGTCCGGCTCCCTGTTTATGCGACACAGGTACTTTCCGAAGCAACCATGCCCCGAGAGCACCTGCGTCACCCGAAACGACAGAGAGCCGTGCCTCCTCCCGAGCCAGCGAGCTGCACTGGCCCGACCGCCTCGATGGTAATGAGGCCGGCGGTAGGGCGTGAAAGCCTGTTCCGCCATTCCGCCACCAGGACCTTGCGAAGCTGAGACTGACGCAACTCCATATGTCGCTGCATCAGCCCTTCGCCCCGCGCCCGCGCTTCCTCGCGCCACCGATACAGTGACGCGAGTACCTTCGCCTCCAGGTCCTAGGGCGGGGATGCGGCCAGTGCACAAGCCGCCTCGTAGGAGATCGTGCGATACCCCCTGATGACTCTGACGGTCATCGCTCTCTGCGGCTTCCGCAAAACAGCGATGCTGCCGGCTGTTAGGTCTACGCCCGGTTGGAGTTCGCCCCTCAGCACCCAGTCGTACCCGATTTTCCACAGGGGCGGGCCCAAGACCGAGCCCTGCGGAACATCGCACGACATGCGGTGCTGTTTTTCGACGCCATCACGTCCCATGTAGGTGACACATCTATCCGCCAAATAAGCCCCGACGATGCGGCGGAGGTAGGAAGGCACTCGATGATACCGCAGTGCCTCCCGAACACAACTCCAGGGCAGGGTGTTGAAGGCGTTGGAAATGTCCAAGGACACCGCCAACATCACCCCACCCCCGGACACCGCTTCCTCCGCCAGGACTCTCACCTGCGATATCGCGTGGATGGTAAAGCGCCCATGCTGAAAGCCGAACTGGCTTTCGTCCAGGTCCGGCCGTCCAGCTCCGCTCGAACAGCTTACCCACCTCGTCTAGCAGCACTATGGGCCGGTACGCGGACGGCGAGTCCGCAGGGCGCCCCGCCTTCCTGAGCAGGACCAGACGACCAGATTTCCACAGAGTGGGAAACTGGCCCCGCTTAAGGCACGCTGTGAAGAGTCCTCTCAGCCAGGGCTCTAGCTCCTCCAGAGCGAGGGCCAACACGTGGCCGTGGATTCCGTCGGGCCCCAGAGCCACGTTCCTACGCCCAATTAAGCCTAACACAAGCATTTCAATCCCTACATGGAGATCTGAGTGCCTGTACTAAGCGCCAGTCCATACCGTAAACGGAAAGCATCGACCACAGTACACCCCTCCACACACTCATAGGCCTTCTCCATCTCAACCTATGTCAAAATATGTTTAATTTCGTGATATCCAATAGTATCTATGTTAGGGGGTTTGGTTTCCGCACTTAGTCCTTCAAATGGACCTTTGTACGTGATATATATATCCAGTAGTAACCATTATCCTTATTAATTTACAGATACATTTACTGGTCCAAAATGATAAATTCCTCTTCAAATGGGATGTGGGAGAGAGCCCAATTTAATGGTGCCAAGAGAGAGGTTATGCAAGAAGGTAGGATATATAATTTCGTAGCATTTAGCTTGGCGATTGACCCACAAACACAGAAGATGTTTTATTTTACTATTTTCCAATATCATATGGATACGGTTTGGACGGTGAAACTTAAAAGTAACAATTTAAATGGAAGCGAAGGTTTAATGTTAGCAGGTTCTTACCATGAACCTCGTTCTATATGAAAAAAAAAAAAATTGACCATCTCAAAAGAATACATTTTCTGGTCGAATAGTAGCGAGAAGTACGACTCTGTTTGGCAGTTACCAAAGAATGCAGGGAGCTACGCAATACCCAAAGAGATAAATAAGTTCTATAATGAAAGAATACTCGGTATTACCGCCAGATATAAAATAGAAGACCAAATCAAGGGAGTTCAGGATTGCGATTCACTGTCCAATCTGTTACCAAAAATCACAGTAACACCCGATTTCACCGATGAGCGGCATGATATCTGTGAGAACTATTGTTTTCAAGATAATTGCAGCGTCAACTATGAGGGATTTTCTCAATGCAGGTAAAACATTACACTTCTCCTTCTGATAATTTCTTTCTTTAATGTTGTTATAATGTTTTGCATTTTCATTACCTATTTCAGTTCAGTTGTAATGCCGGTTATTCTGGTAGAAGATGTGAAGTCGACGCGTGTCATGGTTACTGTTTAAACAATGGTGATTGTTTCCTGAACGAGAATAGTGAGCAAATCTGTCAGTGTGAAGGAGACTATTCTGGAGACAGATGTGAGGTATCACACTGTCTGAACTATTGCCTGCAAGGCAACTGTAGTCTTAGTGATAAGGGACATCCTACATGCAGGTACAACAACATGTTCTACTCCTTCTGATGGTCTTCTTGTCGAATGTAGTTAAATTTTCCAAGATCATATTTTCATAATTTCAGCTGCGATGCGGGTTACTCAGGTGAAAGATGCGAGGTCTCCGCGTGTCATGGTTATTGTCTGAACGATGGTGACTGTACCCTGAACGAAGAAGATGAGCCAGTGTGCCAATGTGTTGGTAACTATGAGGGATCAAGATGTGAAGCTCATATAAACGACACTACCCCTACGTATGACTCTATGAAGAGTATGAAGAGAAACCTAACTCTAGCTGATTTATTGTCGACTTTGCGAAAACCTGCCTCAAAAATGTTCGTTGTTGTTGAAGTGTAAGGTACAATAAAAAGAAAGAAAGATAGAATTAAAAAAAAATACAACCGACCACCGAGTGTGTTGCCTACCGTAACATAACAATACATTCTGCAAAGTGGCATACGACCACGGTTATCCTCTACGGAATAGTTTGTACATAACAAATTCAGATTAGAATATTTTCTTGTTCATACTTTTTAGAGCGTGATTTTTCAGTAATCGGGTTTTAGTTTGTGAACTTAATTTTAATTTAAAATATTTTGGAGTTTTTGCAGCGCCACATCACATTTTTTTATGTTTAGGTTTTGTTGTTTTACATTTTTTTTTTTTCATAATGCATAACGTCGTTGATAGTCCAATTCCGCGTAACTAATATTGTTAAACACCGCTTATGTACAAAAAAAATACAAAAATTAGATTTCGCGGTTTTAGGTAACTGATTGTGATTGGCGTCGACCCTTATGACAATTTTTGAATCGACCCATAGGAGGACGAGTAGGTATATCAAAAATAACAATACCGCGGATCTTTCGACGAACAAGTTACGACACAAAAACCAAGTATCCGCGCCAATTCGTATTAGTGTGTGCAGTGTTTATGTGACGCGCCGGGCAAAAAATGTTTTTATATATGTAATTACTTGATTATTTTTAATGTGGGTATGACACACTTATTCCACACTTTAATATAAATAAAATTATGATGTTTTTTTATTCTGAAATTGTGTGATTTCGAGTTTAGTGCATTATATTATGAAGAACGAAACAATCCTATACTCAAGTTCGTTCAAAGTTCTGCCGATAAGTTTTTTAGAAAATTAGTTTTTTGGTCCTCCTGTAAAATCAGAGTGTACATACGTTGTATTTAACAATGTGAGTTACGCGGAATTGGACTATCAACGAAGTTACAAGACTGGAGCCGTGGTTGGGTAAAAATTAGGTTTCATGACTTTGATGGGATATATCTTGTAAACGGTACGCTTGAAAAAAATATGATGTACCAAACCCTACCTTCATTTTAAAATCCCTGTTCAAAGATCCACACATGATGGAGTGTCAAGTTTTTTTTTTTTTTGGTATTGTCTTCGTGCCGTGTTCCTAGAGGGAGCCATATTCAATTTAATTTAACCTAACATAGCCTACAACTAGCGGACACACAAGACGCTCCAAGGACACATCATTTGTCAAATTATAATAAGTAGTTTACATGTTATGAGGGAACAGATAAATATACATACATAAATACACAGATACGGGTCAAAAACATAAACCTCCTTTTTGCTTCGCCGTAGTCGTGTAGAAAAAAATAACATCAATTTGGGTAGTCGGTGTTTCTGGTTTCCTTTCTTGGTTTTTTGACACCGACAGCCGGAATTGAAGTTATTTTTCACTTTGTAGTGCGTTTTTTGGAAGTCGGTTGTATTTTTTTGTAAAAGAGTTTTTTTTTATTTTTAAATTTTTTGTTGTAGTACGTAATGGGTAAGTTCTATAGTAAGGTACCTAAAATGTCCAAAGTGATGCCAGAATAGATTACCCGAATAACATGAAACTTGAAAATAACCGGTGGAATGAGCGTGTACCAAGTTGAACTGGTACACGCTTATTTCAACTGCTTCATACGTTTAAATGGGTTTTTGGCTGATTCGCACGAATTGAACTCGCACGAAATGTGCAAATCGACATTTTTTTTTTATATTATTTTTTCTGTGGCAATTCGCACGAAGTAGGAGCAGACTGTCTGCCCACATAATTTGGGGAGCGCAATGATGCCACAGACAGATCAGATACACAAACACACTGGTACACACGACAAACTTAATAACATGCCTCTTTTTAACCGACTTCAAAAAAAGGAGAAGGTTCTCAATTTGTCGGAAACTTTTTTTTTTTTTTTTTATGTATTTTCCCCGATTACTCAAAGACGCCTGGACCAATTTCAAAAATTCTTCTTTTGTTTGAAAGGGTATACTTCCTAGTTGGTCCCATATTCATCAGGTCTGGATCTGATGATGGAATCCTAGAGAAATCGAGGGAACTCCTCAAATGTTATAGGCAAACATATAGCGATTTTGGTATTTTCATCAACAATGCAATCATTTGCACTCAGAAAGTATCATTTGGTGAAGTGGAACTGATGAAGAAGACCACAGATGGCCACTGGAACTCCAAAATGCTAAATATGTCACGGGCATAAGATATCTTGAATAGTTAACCGACTATAATGAAGCAAATACTTATAAATAAATGGTACTGATGACAATTGCACCATCGAACTGATCTGATGATGAAGCCGGAAGGTAGGCAAGGTAGGCTCTTATATAAAACAATGTATCCTAGTCGTGTTTGGGCTTATTGGAATCGCCATGAGATGTAATTTGGCTATAAATGATAATCATGTTAATTGGAGGTACCTACCAAAACTAAAAAGAGAAAAATAAAAACTTTTTAACAAAAAATCAAACCGACTTCCAGAACAAAAAACTACAAAGCAGAAAATAAATTTCTTTTCCGAAGTCGGTGTCGAAAAACGGGAAACAATGGGTAGGTACAAAAGACACCGACTTCCGAAAAGAAATTTATTTTCTGCTTTGTAGTTTTTTGTTCTGGAAGTCGGTTTGATTTTTTGTTAAAAAGTTTTTTCTGTCGTTGGTTTATAAATATTGAACACGTATTTTTAACCCCCGCCGGAAAAAGAGGGGTGTTATAAGTTTGACGTGTGTTGCTGTGTATCTGTGTGTCTGTCTGTGGCATCATAGCGCCTAAACGGATGAACCGATTTTGATTTAGTTATGTTTGTAAGGTGATTTTGTCGAGAGTGTTCTAAACTATGTTTGAATAAAATCGGTTCAGCCGTTCAAAAGTTATGGGTGTTTTACTGTTTGAATCGGGGTGTTTTCGCAAGATAAATGTGTCGGGGATTTTTAAAATTTTGAAATTTTACTTGTTGCTTTATCAAATCAATTAAACATTAACTGTATCGTCGTTATATTTTGTTTTCGTGAGAAAAGAAAATAATAAAACTTTTCCCAAAAAAGTAAACAGGCTTTCAAAAAAAAAATACACTAAAAAGTGCGAAAATAACTTTCATTTCGGAAGTCGGTATTTTTGGTACCCCTTCATTTTATCATTATGCGATACCGACTTCCATAACGAAAGTTATTTTTGCACCTTTTAGTTTTTAGGTTTGGAAGTCATTTTTTTGGGCAAGTTTCCTTATTTTTCACTTTATAATTTTGGTACACCATCTCTGCAAAGTGAGCAAGTTCTATTGTAAAATTACAATAGAACTTGGTTCGCGGTCGCCATTCCAGAACTTTTCGGCCCCATCGGCCAACCGTGCATCCATGCGTCATGCAGAGATGGCGTACCAATATAATTGTCAAAATACCCTTAACACAATCATACCGGGCGAGCACGGCCTCTGTGATAGGCTTGAGTCACGGTTTTTGCTACAAAGCTGTGATAAAACGTGTAACTCAAGCCTGTCACAGTAGGCCATGCTCGCCCGGCTGTTTATCGTTATGGAGTTCCGTTGCATGTTCCATATCTTGAAGACTGCTGAACCGATTTTGATGAACCTTGCACAATTCTTAAAGTTGAGAAATACTTAATTCAATAAAAAAATAATATAATGATCACGATTAAAATACTAGTTTCGGAAAAATGCGTGGACAAACATACAAAACATACATACACATATAAAATTTGGCACACATATTTTAAAAGCCCACGTAGAGTAACATAATTCTGTGAATATTGTGCAATTCCAACAATATTACTTACCTATGTATCGAATTGAAAACCTCCTTTATTTTGAGGTCGGTTAAAAAGGACACGCTTCAGGGTTCTTTCAAACTAAATAAATTCACTCGTGAAAAGAGCTTTTTACTATAACTTTACCTCTTTATAAAATTAAACCACAACTCATTCTCGATAAGATTCTGAACTTAGAAATGCTGCTGCATACGCCATCGCAGCATTTCCAAAACGAATCTAAATGCAAATCACGTGCTCCATATAACTATCAGCGAACTTTACTGGGTTAAACGTTACATTTTACTGGGTTTACGAGCTTGCCCACTGTTTCCGTATTTCTGATGCAATCGCTTTGGAAAGAGGATGCTCTAATTTCGAACCCTTAGTTATTTATTTATGTTCTTTACGAGAAGGTCTGCTCTCTTCGCCTGTAGTACCTAGTAAGGTTTTGTTTTGTAATTTTATTTTCAGGAAAGTAGTTTCATTTTTCATCTTTGTGCTATGTTGGTGACATGAAAACATGTGTGGATATTTTTTTTAGTTACGTTAATTTGATATGAGATGTGTAGGACATAAACCCAGCCGTAGGGCTAAATCTCTTTCGATTGGTAGTTAAGCCTATTTTGTTACAAACACAAGTCAAGTAAATATGGTTATTAGCATTCAGGGTATCTGACTCTATCTACACATTGAAAGAGGGCAATAGATAATTAACTATATGCGCATGTTACGCGCCTAAACAATAATTACACATTGTCTACGAAACATTGACTGTTCATTCATAAACTTTCATTCTTCAATGTACTTCATTCCTACCACCTACATTCGTTCAAAATCATTCATACAACTCTGTACGTTGCTCATTTAAAAATTATAAAATAATATTGTAAGGTCTTTTGTAAACCTGTTTCTAATTTTTTTAATATTGTATCATAACACACATCCATTGATGATCTTAACTCTTTTAATTCGAGGCTCATAAAAAAATCGCTCGTTGATAAAAATGACTAAGAGATACAAAGATTACGCCACTGACGTCAAAACAGTTCGCAAAACAAAAACATAATATTATTGAAACCTTCCCACGCAACAGTTTCTAAACGCCGAAAGTGTTGGCACCTTATTGTCTATACCTACATCTATAGCCCGCCTTAACCCTTGGACTACCCACGCAGGATGTCTTGACGAAATTAAGAAAGTAATCTCTTGTCTCTGGTTTTGGAAGCGTTGCGTGAGGTACTCAGGTATCTGGGACACGGATTTACCTGGGTCTTATTGTAATACGATACCCGTTGACGAAATCCTTTGTAATTGTATTTTGCTAAGCCTGGGATCCGGTTGTGATTTTGTGTTATAATGTCAACGCAAAAGGCAAATAAAAAGTGACTTGTTTTTCTGAAAATTACCAGATAATTTCTTCATAGTAAAGTTATTATAAGAACATACTTACCAGTTATCTATACCGATATTATAAAGAGGAAAGATTTTTTCGTTTGTTTGTTTGTACCGAATAGGCTCCAAAACTACAGGACCGATTTCAAAAATTATTTCACCGTTGGGAAGCTACTCTATTCCCGGGTGACATAGGCTACTTTTTATCCCTGTATTCCCAAGGGAACGGGAACTATGCGGGTGAAACCGCGAGGCGTCCTCTATTATATATATATACTAGCGGACGCCTTGCGGTTTCACCTGCATATTTCCCGTGGGAATACAGGGATAAAAACTAGCCTATGTCACCCGGGGATAATGTAGCTTCTCAACGGTGAAAGAATTTTTGAAATCAGTCCAGTAGTTTTTAAGTTTATTTATTACTAGAGGACGCCTCGCGGTTTCACCCGCGTAGTTCCCGTTCCCGTGGGAATACAGGGATAAAAAGTAGCCTATGTCACCCGGGGATAGAGTAGCTTCCCAACGGTGAAAGAATTTTTGAAATCGGTCCAGTAGTTTTGGAGCCTATTCGGTACAAACAAACAAACACACAAAAAAATCTTTCTTCTTTATAATATTGGTATAGACATACAAAAATACAAATCTTTCCTCTTCATAATATTACTAGCTTTTGCCCGCGACTTCGTCCGCGTGAATATCGGTTACCGCGGCAAAAGTGATATCTTTCGTATTTTTTTTTCTCTTAAAGGTATCTGTTACTTCTAATACCTCCAAGAATATGTGTACCAAGTTTCATGATGATCGGTTAAGTAGTTTTTGCGTGAAAGCGTAACAAACAAACTTACATTCACATTTATAATATTAGTATGATTATTATTACTAGCGGACGCCTCGCGGTTTCACCCGCGTAGTTTCCCTTCACGTGGGAAAAAAAAATAGCCTCTCCACCGGGGATAGGAGCCTTTTTGGTATCGCACGGGGTTTTTATTTATTTTTTTTATTATTGTTTAAATTTATGCATATTTCTCGTGTCTCCTGTGCGGGTCACAAATAAATATTTTTCTTTCTTTCTTTTCTTTCTTTCTTCCCAACGGTGAAATAATTTTTGAAATCGGTCCAGTAGTTTTTAAGTTTATTTGTTACTCACAAAAAATACAAATCATTCATCTTTATTCTATTAGTATACATTAGTATAGATTATTATTGTATATCCAAACTATACGAAAAAATAAATCAAATGGGAAAGACTAGTCTACGCTTGCCCTAAACCGGGGGAAATAGAAGGAATTCATGCTGGAAATAAAATATCCAATCAGCATCATAGTTAAAAAATAAAAGTCAAAGTAAGCTGTTAGGTACTTCTACAATTAACGCGTATTGTATAAAAAAACTTATTGCAAAAAAATACTACCGACTTCCAAATACAAAACTACAAAGTGAAAAATAACTTAATTTTTTGAAGTCGGTGTCCATAACGCAAAAATTGTCTTTCGTAGGTACCATTTTTTTTGCGTTATGGACACCGACTTCAAAAAATTAAGTTATTTTTCACTTTGTAGTTTTGTATTTGGAAGTCGGTAGTATTTTTTTGCAAAATGTTTTTTTATTTTCACTTTTTAGTTGTACGTACCTAATAGGCAAGTTAGTAACGGAACTATTTCGCCAGAATAGATTTCATGAAACTTGAACATAACCGGTAAAATGAGAGATCTGCTTACCCCTTAAGAGCGAACTGGCGTGATGTTATGTTATGAAATGTTATAAACAACAAACAGACATGCGATTGCAGCAATCCCGAGAGATTTGCCGTTATTTATTGAAGAGTTCTGTTGTATATCTCCGAAGTTCTTCATCAGATCTTCACCAAATTAAAATGGGACCAATTTCGGAACATACTTTTTCAATCATAAAAAGAATTTTCAAAATCGGTCTACAACTGACGGAGTTATCGGTGAACATACAAAACAAAAAAAAAAAGAAAGAAACAAACATGAAGTCGAACATAGAACCTCCTCCTTTTTGGGAAGTCGGTTAAAAATATAAACCAAACACGAACTCGATGCGGTTCAAGCCAAGACAACCAGTTACCGAGACCTTCACCTTATGCTCTAATACTCGTCAGAATTCACCTCCAGTACCACGGCCAATCTGAAGGAGTACTACTTACGAGAATACGAGTGTTATGCATCCAGCCAGATACATTACACCCGAGCGTAGTAAGAGTGCTACTCATGAAATATAAGCCCACACGCGGGAATACTTAAATATTTGAGAAGCTACTTGTGTTTGCGAAAAAACAACATTTATCCAAGCCTTTTGGGTCCAATGGAGCCCAAGGAATGGGCGTGACAAGTTCCCTACCACTCCGTCGGACAGCCATAAATCAAAAATGTGTGAAGGAAAGAAATGAACTGCAAGATAAATGTTGTAATCGGGCCCTTTTTTGTTTCCTTTCCGCTGTTTAAAAGTGCATTAGGGAAGCTATTTTATTTTATAGGAATTTGGAGAAAACTTTTAATGTAAGACCTACTTTTTAACCCCCCGCCGGAAAAAGAGGGAAGTTTGACGTGTGTTGCTGTGTATCTCTGTGTCTGTCTGTGGCATCATAGTGGCCAAACGGGTGAACCGATTTTGATTTAGTTTTTTTTTTGTTTCAAAGATGACTTAATCGAGAGTGTTCTTAGCTATGATTGAATAAAATCGGTTCAGCCGTTCAAAAGTTATGGGCGCTTTACTGTTTGTTTCGGGGTGTCATCATTACATATTACTATGTACTACATAAATTATGTAGCATTAAATAAAAATGAGATTTTTAAATTTTGAAATTTTACTTGTAGCAGAACCAGCTTGAATAACTATTTTCCTATTCTACATTACGTTCTGAATAATAGAACACCTCGGTTAGCGCAGCGCTCATCTACGGTTTCCAAGTTTCAATTTCGTTTGCCACTTCCACATTATTGCATCTATTCATAATTATATCATATAGCTATCACACACACATAACCATCTACAGTTCATATAAATATAGACATACATCAAACGCCTTGATTGCGAGTATTCACTACGCACCCTACCTTATTTACTTCAGCAACGAAAGTACAAATTACCAGACAATTTTCTAGAAAAATTGCATTACTTCGCATCCCGACGCGACTCTTTGAAGACATTCTAGCCGCAATGAAATTCCTTCTTCATTAGATACTATTATCGTCCCATCGTAGAATAAGTATAGACTGAAGTCGACTGATTTAATCTATAGTAAAGAATCTGAAGAAATAAATATGAATTTATTTAAATCTGAAATAAAGACTACGTCGAGGTCCTTCTTGTACAAACAAAAGATACTAACTTTGAAAGAGCTCTACTGCACTTTTGATCACTGAATTTACCTTCCCCGGTTAATCGTAAATGGCTTCCAATTCTAATTCGCAAAAAAATACCCGATATCAGAAAGTAGTGGCACCGCACTTTACACGAAGCATTACAGCTGTACGTTTCACATCACTCATTACATCGGCTCTCGGCACTCGTCCATCGGCAGGCGGCCCCTTCGGCTTCCACCGCTGAGGGATAGAAAGCATGCGAGTGCCAAATGTGGCACACGCGGAACAAATGGAATGAGAGCATTGGTTGCCGTATTCCTGAGCTATCAAGTGCCTAGCCAAATGAAAAATTAAAACTTTTTACCCCCTTAGGCGTGGAATTTTCAAAAATCCTTTCTAGGTGCTCTTGATGTATTGTTAATGTTCTCACATCACTTGAGGAATCTTTCTCCCAAATTTCATGCTTCTAGGCTTAGCTATTTTGGCTGTGCGTTGATCATCTGTCTACAAAACCCTTCGACAGTCGAAAGCTACATTATGCCCGAGTTCATTTGCTACTTTTTATCCAGAAAAAATAACGGTTCCTGCAGAGTGTTCCACGCCGCGGACTAAAAGCTAGTGCATTCATATTTCTTAAAGAAATGTCTTCTAATTCCAGCAAACCTGCAAAAGAATTTAAACACAATAACATCGTTTGAACCGAATTGAACCGTCCCAGAATAAGACCGCAGGTATCGTTTTGTGCGGCGCTAACGACACCTAGCAGTAACAGCCACTCCTTTTAGCTCACTGTGGCAAAGGCAAGAGATTTAGAATTTACTTTACTGCCATGCAAATTTCCTTTTAAATCTTTTCCTAGAAACTAGGCTATAAAAAACTGATCTCTCTCTGACTTTCATATTTCAGATTATCGTGAAATTGCAATTATTTAATGCTGTTTAATTAATTTTGTCGTAAGCTCTGGAGATATAAGGTGTATTTTTTTTTCAAGTAGATTGTCGTGCTTTGGTGTTTGTTTTGTTTGATAAGTAAGTAGATGTGTTGGAGATGCATTAGAATGATTTTGTAATCCGTGATGCATAACAACTTTGATATGAAACAATAATTTGAAATTTAATTAATACTACAAGGTATTTCGATAAATAATATCTTTACACAACTTTTCGATAAACGATGCATATTAAAATCACAAGTCCAAGAAATATTTTCAAGTCGTGATTGTACATTTTATAAACTTGAATAATATGTTCTGTTCCATTATATTTAATGGACATTAAACATATATCAAGGAAATATACTTAGTATCCTACGAATATATTATGTTCAAGTAGGTTCATTAGTCAACATAAATGTTCAGTGTTCAGATGACAGGCGTTACTTCCTCTATGAAGTCAGTTATTATATCTGATTGAACTTTATTTTGCCATGCATTGTTTTATTCAGTTTTATTTATGTGCGGCGATGCCACATATTGTATCGTTTTATGTTCATATTGTGCCAATAAATCAGAAGAAATTAAGTTTGTTTTTTGTAAAATACAATTCCTTATACGGAATAGGTGCGTTTTCCGAAACGGTAGAGTCTTCAAAGGAAATTTGGACTCCTTTGCTCTATAGTAAATTGCAGACCCAGGTATAAATAAAGAAAATTGGAAAAGCTCTAGTCGAAGTAACAGCGTTCCTTAATTCCTAGGTCGGTTTTCGGTCGAGGAGATTTAATGACTCCTTGCTGAACTGCAACCACGATTTTATAATAGACTGTAAAATGTCAAAGTTGCTCTGTTCCTTTTGAAGTTGGCAGCTCTAGCAAATTGCACCTACCAGACATTGTTCAGAACCAGATTTAAATGAAGGTAAACTAAAAAAAAGCCGGTTATTGCGGGTTTCCTTTCATAGAGCAGGCTCATTTCAGTGTCGTTAGCCACTTTTGTACTTGACAGTGCCTCTTTTGTGAATGCATAGATTATAAATGATTTCATACGTGGAACGCGGCAGTTCATTCGCGGCCTCTGAAGACTGGGAGCGATGAATGGAGAACGTCATTATTCCATTCATTCTAGCCGCTAACGAAGAATATTATTTAAATAGAGCGTTTACCATATATCTTTGAGTTTATTTATTTACTTGGGAGCTTGCTTTGGAGGATTAACATACATTATGTCATTTTTAACCGACTTACCAAAAAGGAGGAGGTTTTATGTTCGACTTCTAGTCGGTGTCTTTCGTAGGTACCAATTTTTTGCGTTATGGACACCGACTTCCAAAAATTAAAGTTATTTTTCACTTTGTAGTTTTTTATTTGTAAGTCGGTAGTATTTTTTTTGCTAAAAAGTTTTTTTCATGTAATGTTTTCGCTTAACGTTTTAAAGGCCTAAATGTAGATAGTCATAAAATACCATGTTGCTACAAAAAAATAAAAATAATTACTTATACTATATTTTTCCAAACATGACGTTTACGTTAACACCAACAATTATTATTTGGTTGAACAAGTGTTTATGGTCGGAATGAAGGGGCGAACCATCGGTGTGAGAGTGAAATGACTCGTCCCGTGGCTGATGAGATTTTTAACGAGCGCCCGGCGTCCACACTGGCGGAAAACGTCCAATTAATTTGTAACATCTATTTATATTGGCAATTTTATTTTCTGTTTCCTCTTGCCGTAATTGTGTTTGGATGTTTGATGTATGTTTTTATTTTATAGCTAGATTTTTCGTGGTACCTTTGGTAAAATTTGTTTCGTGGTGATTAAGGTTTCAAATAAAAAGCTGCCGAAAGAGCTTCTGCTTTGGACAGTGAAGTGATCGAAATAGTTTTCCCCTGTCGCTGTAAACGTTAGTTACATTAGTTTCTACTACATTATGGATGTTCTGAAAGAGCACCGACTAAAAAACTTACAAGACAAGACAAAGATATTTTATTTCAACTAGGCCACCAAGCGGCACTTTTTAACGTTACATACATTAAAATTTACAAGGAATAAAAAATGATTCTACCGTGCATTCGGAAAGTAGCTTGTTATGGAGAAGAAAGCACAAGAAACTCCATACTTACTCTTTTAAAAAAAAATAGTTTTTCACAATATTTAGGTACATAAGTACATACATTAATAAATTCATAAATGTGAGGACAATGCACCCAGAATCACTACGTACAGGTACAAAGTATTAAAAGTACTCACACATGTACTGTGCAGTTACATAATAGGTACTAGAAAAACATTAGCTTCCGAAGCAGTTAAGGGCCTACATACTCTTTATTGCCGTAAAACGGTAACTTTCTAAAGCATACTCCTCAGTAACGGCTAGGGTAAAAGGTTTGCAAAAAATATATATTTATTATTGATTCATGTACATAATTTTGGAAGGATTTTTCGTGTAACTAATAGTTTTACTTTAAAAAAATAATTAACAACACGATATTTTTTCGCAACTTTTGGAAACTCCTCCAAAACGACTTGGATGTTTAAAATTAATTGTATACAGAAAAATTGATGGCTGTAATTTCTTTTTACCTAACATAGCATATGTAAATCAAATAATATTTTACAAACAAAACTGTTCAAAAGGAGATTAAATTTTGATATTTTGGCATCGAGCGGGCGCACGGCCAGTACTGCGTTTCATTGGGGCGTATATATCACCTTAAGTTAAGACCAATCCCAACTGACGGCACCCGTTCACAAACATGACGCATGAATCGGCACCACCCAGCTCAACCATCATGAAGGGAACCAAATGATCCAACACACGCGCTACCATCAGATGGACATTTGAGAAAGCATGACACACTCAACTGCCAGGGCACACACAAGTCAACGAACGACACAAAGGTACAGCAAATGGTAGATTTACAGTTGGGTACATAGTACTCACACACGTGCGTTACCTATAGACATGCAGTTATCCATTAGTAAGACTAGAAGCAAATCTAATTATAGAAGCTGGTTCACATAGTGAAACTCACGCATAAATTGCACAAAAACCCACTTAAAAATAAAGAAAATCTTCCAACTTTTGCTCAATCCACAATCTGTCACAAGCTGCAACGGTGTCACCACACAAAAGGGAACTTTGTCCACATTTTGCATCAATGGATGTATTAGTGTGGTCACACTGAAAGGCTGGGTCGTTCCTGTCATCACGCCACAGAGGTTTTCTGTAAACGGATTACGATAGTCGCTGGACGAGCAATCGATCCGTCTGCAAGTTAACAGGTTTTGATTTGAATTTTGTCCTGTGAATCGTAAAGTCGTGTTCATGTATCGGTGCGATGCATGTCATTGGAGTTATTTTTGTTTGTTAAGTGAATATTTGGTTATAAATGCGATTTAATATCTACTTAATATTTATATAATTTATATATTGACAAACTTTTACTTAGACATTTATTAAGCTCACTCGCTCAATTTAGAGAGTTCAAAAGCGACACTGATACATAAATTGCACAAAACTCACTACAAAAAAGAAAATTAACCAATTTTTGCTCTACCCACAATCTGTCACAAGCTGCAGCGGCATCACAACACAAAAGGGACCTTTGACAACACTTCACATCCATTGATGTATTAGTGTGATAGCACCGAATGACCGGGTCGTTCCTGTCATTACGCCACAGAGGTGTACAGTAATCGGATTACGATAGTCGCTGGACGAGCAATCGATCTGTCCGCAGGTTTTGATTTGAATTTTGTACTGTGACTTGTAAATTCGTGTTCATGCTTCGGTGTGGTGCATGTTATTGGAGTTGTTTTTCAATGTTTAGTAAATATTTTTGAAAAACTAATAATTTGTTTTACAGTAATTTTTTTGAAGTACTGTTTCATGGAAATGAGGAGGGGAGGAATATGAACTATACCATGTAGAACTTAAGACAAACGTCTATGACCAGTGTGTGCTGCCAGTGGTTACCTACGAGACCGAAACATGGTCGCTCACAATGGGCCTCATCAGAAAGCTCATCTTAAAGACACCCACACTTTTAGATTTTTTTCTAACATAGCTAAGAACACGATCGATAAAGACCCCTTTCAAACTAAAAAAAAACGAAATCAAAATCAGTTCATACGTTTAGGAGCAATGATGCCACAGAAAGATACACAAACATACAAACACACAAGTAATAGGGACACACGTCAAACTTATAACACGAACCTTTTTCCGTCGTTGGTTAAAAATATTGAACACGTATTTTTTGCTTTATCAAATCAATAAAAAATTACAAAGTTATAGCACATCAAAGTTCAGCTTGTGAAATTTCAACGCACTGTTCGTCGTTATATTTTGTTTTCGTGTCAAAAGACAATAATAACAACCTTTCCCAAAAAAATAAACCGGCTTTCAAAACAAAACACTAAAAAGTGCAAAAATAACTTTAATTTCGGCAGTATGTAAGTATCTTTGGTAACTCTTATTTTTATCGTTTTGCTTCACCGACTTCCGAAACGAATTTATTTTTGCACTTTTTAGTTTTTAGCCTTGGAAGTTATTTTTTGGACAATCGTTTCCTTATGTTTCTCTTTTTAATTTTGGTACACCATCACTGCAATGTGAACAAGTTCTATAGTAAGGTACCTAAAGAATTGTCAAAACACCCATAATAACTCAATTTACACAATCATGCTGTTGGTCGTTAAGGCGCTACCCTGAGCAAAACGCCGCGCTAGCCGTTTTTCGTGCAGTTTTTAGGAGCTATCTACTCGTTATTTAAAATGAAATATCAACTAATAAAAACACATTAAATTTCTACATATTATTGATTCCAAAATTGTAGAATTCTTTTTTTTTTAAATGTAGTATATGTTTCACTAATCTCCTTCCAACAAAACCATAAAAATGAGAAATAATGATTGATAGCATGCATCTCCTCGTAAAGTGTTCATTAATATTTTTTTGTACTAACACTAATGGATAGAAAATTTGATAACGAATATTTCGGTAGTTTTTTTTTTTTCAAAAGACCAATATTCGATTTTATAAAGAAGTTATTCTAAAATCTGGGCGTATTTACTACTGTAATTCATGCGCCACGAGTGCCGCTAGGCCAATAGGAATGCTCAAATCTCATGCTGATTTTTTGGTCAGGGTACGGCCTTAAGGCGTTGAATGTTCAATATCTTGAAAACTGCTGAACCGATTTTGATGAACTTTGCGAAATTCTTAAACTTGAGAAATACCTAATTGAACAAAGGAATATAATAATCACGATCAGAATACTAGTTTCGGAAAAATGCGTGGACGAACGTCTATATACATACATACATAAAAAACACACCTATGAAATTTGGCACATATAATTAAAAGCCCTAGCCAATATGTGAATATTGTGCAATACCAACAATATTACATACATAATATATCGTATTGATAACCTCCCTTTTTTGAGGTCGGTTAAAAAGGACATAGCACGCTAGAGGGTTCTTTCAAACTAAATAATTTTTTTCCATAATAAGTTTCCCCCTCAATACTTATATAATTAAACCACAACTCAATCTCGATAACATTCTGAACTTAGCCCCAAAATTTACTGCTGCATACGCCATCGCTGCATTTCCAAAACGAATCTAAATGCAAATCACGTGCTCCATATAACTATCAGCGAACTTAACGTTACATTTTACTGGGTTAAACGTTATATTTTACTGGGTTTACGAGCTTTCCCACTGTTTCCGTATTTCTGATGCAATCGCCTTGGAAAGAGGATGCTCTAATTTCGAACCCTTAGTTATTTATTTATGTTCTTTACGAGAAGGTCTGCACTCTTCACATGTAGTACCTTTTTAGTAAGGTTTTTTTTTTTATCTTTGTTTAGATTCTTTTACCGATTGTTTTGTGAATGTGTGAACATTGTAGGCCTTCTAGATGCTAGTTAACATTTGTTAACTTTTTTATATATATATTTTTTTTTTAATTTCTTACGACTTATTGTCGGGCCTACGTTGTCCCCCCCATATCTAAGTACTAATGCTGTAACATGGAAATATTGTGATACCGAACCATTTTTAATAGAACCGAACCGTGCACCTTTTGTCGACGTTTTATAAGTGCCCATGTAGGCCTATATGAAATAAAAAAATGGTTTTTATTTTGATTTTTGTAATTTTATTTCAGGAAAGGTAGTTTAGTTTTTCACCTTAGTGCTGTGTTGGTGACATGAATACAAGTGTGTTTTTTTTAGTTAGGTAAGTTAATTTGATATGAGATGTGTAGGACATAAGCCCAGCCGTAGGGCTAAAATCCCTTTCGATTGGTAGCCAAGCATATGTTTCTACAAACACAAGTCATGTAAATATGGTTTTAAGCAACCAGGCTACAGTTGTAAAAACGGCATTTTATCTGAGTTGAAAAAAAAACGTTTGAATAAAATATGAAAAAAATCTGTTTTTTTTCTGGAGTAGGTATTTTTCAAGACTTCGAAAATAAAAATATGGTGAGGCGGTTATCGTATATGAGTTGAGATTACATTTTTTTAGTTTAATAAGAAAATACCATTGTTTTTTGTTAAATAGTAGATATGTCTTAAAATAATTGGCAACACCCACCGAGGTTTATCATTTACGGACGGGGATTTTTCTAATTTGAAGGAAAAGATGATTCTGATTGTAACAAATTAAGTATTTTCTAAGTTCATAATTTGACTTTAATTAAAAACAAAACAACCAAATTTAGTTTTAATTTTTCTGAAAAAGAACCAAATGTGGGCAAAAAAACCACGGTGGTTTTACCCTATGTATTTTTTCAAGATTGTGAAAAAAAAGTTTTTTTCAATTTACGTCTCTAATCCAGGGTATCTGACTCGATCTACACACGAAAGAGGGCTATAGATAACTGTATGCGCATGTTTCGCGCCTAAACAATAATTACACATTGTCTACGACACATTCGCTGTTCATTCATAAACTTTCATTCTTCAATGTACTTCATTCCTACCACCTACATTCGTTCAAAATCATTCATACAACTCTGTACGTTGCTCATTTAAAAATTATAAAATAATATTGTAAGGTCTTTTGTAAACCTGTTTCTATTTTTTTTAATATTGTATCATAACACACATCCATTGATGATCTTAACTCTTTTAATTCGAGGCTCATAAAAAAATCGCTCGTTGATAAAAATGACAAAGATTACGCCACTGACGTCAAAACAGTTCGCAAAGCAAAAACATAATATTATTGAAAGCTTCCCACGCAACAGTTTCTAAACGCCGAAAGTGTTGGCACCTTATTGTCTATACCTACATCTATAGCCCGCCTTAACCCTTGGACTACCCACGCAGGATGTCTTGACGAAATTAAGAAAGTAATCTCTTGTCTCTGGTTTTGGAAGCGTTGCGTGAGGTACTCAGGTATCTGGGACACGGATTTACCTGGGTCTTATTGTAATACGATACCCGTTGATGAAATCCTTTGTAATTGTATTTTGCTAAGCCTGGGATCCGGTTGTGATTTTGTGTTATAATGTCAACACAAAAGGCAAATAAAAAGTGACTTGTTTTTCTGAAAATTACCAGATAATTTCTTCATAGTAAAGTTATTATAAGAACATACTTACCAGTTATCTATACCAATATTATAAAGAGGAAAGATTTCTTTGTTTGTTTGTTTGTACCGAATAGGCTCCAAAACTACTGGACCGATTTCAAAAATTCTTTCACCGTTGGGAAGCTACTCTATTCCCGGGTGACATAGGCTACTTTTTATCCCTGTATTCGCACGGGAACGGGAACTACGCGGGTGAAACCGCGAGGCGTCACCTGCATAGTTCCCGTGGGAATACAGGGATAAAAACTAGCCTACGTCACCCGGGGATAGTGTAGCTTCTCAACGGTGAAAGAATTTTTGAAATCAGTCCAGTAGTTTTTAAGTTTATTTATTACTAGAGGACGCCTCGCGGTTTCACCCGCGTAGTTCCCGTTCCCGTGGGAATACAGGGATAAAAAGTAGCCTGTGTCACCCGGGGATAGAGTAGCTTCCCAACGGTGAAAGAATTTTTGAAATCGGTCCAGTAGTTTTGGAGCCTATTCGGTACAAACAAACAAACACACAAAAAAATCTTTCTTCTTTATCATATTGGTATAGACATACAAAAATACAAATCTTTCCTCTTCATAATATTACTAGCTTTTGCCCGCGACTTCGTCCGCGTGAATATCGGTTATCGCGGCAAAAGTGATATCTTTCGTATATTTTTTTTCTCTTAAAGGTATCTGTTACTTCTAATACCTCCAAGAATATGTGTACCAAGTTTTATGATGATCGTTTTTGCGTGAAAGCGTAACAAACAAACTTACATTCACATTCCCGCGTAGTTTCCCTTCTCGTGGGAAAAAAGTAGCCTGTCCACCGGGGATAGTGCAGCTTCCCAACGGTGAAAGAATTTTTGAAATCGGTCCAGTAGTTTTTAAGTTTATTTTTTACTTACAAAAATACAAATCATTCCTCTTTATACTATTAGTATACATTAGTATTAGTATAGATTATATTATATATCCAAACTATCTGAAAAACAAATCAAATGGGAAAGTCTACGCTTGCCCTAAACCGGGAGAAATAGACGGAATGCATGCTGAAAATAAATTATCAAATCAGCATCATAGTTCAAAAATAATAGTCGAAGTAAGCTGTTAGGTACTTCTACACTTAACGCGTATTGTATAAAAAAACTTTTTGCAAAAAAATACTACCGATACTAGTATTTTTTTGCAATTTTTTTTTTTATTTTCACTTTTTAGTTGTACGTACCTAATAGGGAAGTTAGTAACGGAACTATTTCGCCAGAATAGATTTCATGAAACTTGAACATAACCGGTGAAATGAGAGATCTGCTTACCCCTTAAGAGCGAACTGGCGTGATGTTATGTTATGAAATGTTATAAACAACAAACAGACATGCGATTGCAGCAATTCCGAGAGATTTGCCGTTATTTATTGAAGAGTTCTGTTGTATATCTCCGAAGTTCTTCATTAGATCTTCACCAAATTAAAATGGGACCAATTTCGAAACATACTTTTTCAATCAAAAAAAGAATTTTCAAAATCGGTCCACAATTGACGGAGTTATCGGTGAACATACACAAAAAAAAAAAAAAGTGAAGTCGAACATAGAACCTCCTCCTTTTTGGGAAGTCGGTTAAAAATATAAACCAAACACGAACTCGATGCGCTTCAAACCAAGACAACCAGTTACCGAGACCTTCCCGTTATGCTCTAATACTCGTCAGAATTCACCTCCAGTACCACGGCCAATCTGAAGGAGTACTACTTACGAGAATACGAGTGTTATGCATCCAGCCAGATACATTACACCCGAGCGTAGTAAGAGTGCTACTCATGAAATATAAGCCCACACGCGGGAATACTTAAATATTTGAGAAGCTACTTGTGTTTGCGAAAAAACAACATTTATCCAAGCCTCTTGGGACCAATGGAGCCCAAGGAATGGGCGTGACAAGTTCCCTACAACTCCGTCGGACAGCCATAAATCAAAAATGTGTGAAGGAAAGAAATTAACTGCAAGATAAATGTTGTAATCGGGACTTTTTTGTTTCCTTTTCCGCTGTTTAAAAGTGCATTAGGGAAGCTTTTTATTTTATGAAAATTTAGACAAAGCTTTCGATAAAAACTTTGATACAAGACCTACTTTTAGCAGAGCCAGCTTGAATAACTATTTTCCTATTCTACATTACGTTCTGAACAATAGAACACCTCGGTTAGCGCAGCGCTCATCTACGGTTTCCAAGTTTCAATTTCGTTTGCCACTTCCACATTATTGCATCTATTCATAATTATATCATGTAGGTATCACATAAACATAACCATCTACAGTTTATATAAATATAGATATACATCAATCGTCTTGATTGCGAGTATTCACTACGCACCCTACCTTATTTACTTCAGCAACGAAAGTACAAATTACCAGAAAATTTTCTAGAAAAATTGAATTACTTCGCATCCCGACGCGAATCTTTGAAGACATTCTAGTCGGAATGAAATTATCCTACTTCATTAGATACTGTTATCGTCCCATCGTAGAATAAGTATAGACTGAAGTCGACTGATTTAATCTATAGTAAAGAATCTGAAGAAATAAATATGAATTTATTTGAATCTGAAATAAAAGACTACGTCGAAGACCTTCTTCTACAAACAAAAGATACTAACTTTGGAAGAGCGCTACTGCACTTTTGACCACTGAATGTAACCTGGTTAATCGTAAATGGCTTCCAATTCTAATTCGCAAGACAATACCCGATATCAGAAAGTAGTGGCACCGCACTTTACACGAAGCATTACAGCTGTACGTTTCACATCACTCATTACATCGGCTCTCGGCACTCGTCCATCGGCAGGCGGCCCCATTCGGCTTCCACCGCTGAGGGGTAGAAAGCATGCGAGTGCCAAATGTGGCAAATGGAACGAGAGCATTGGTTGCCGTATTCCTGAGCTATCAAGTGCCCAGCCGAAAGAAAAATCAAAATCTTTTTACCCCCTTAAGGTTGGAATTTTCAAAAATCCTTTCTTAGTGCTCATGATGTAATGTTAATATGAATGTTCTCACATCACTTTAGGAACCTTTCTGCCAAATTTCATGCTTCTAGGCTTAGATATTTTGGCTGTGCGTTGATCATCAGTCTACAAAACGCTTCGCCAGTAGAAAGCTACATTATGCCCGAGTTCATAGGCTACTTTTTATCCAGAAAAAATAACGGGTCCTGCAGGGTGTTCCACGCAGTGGACTAAAAGCATAGCATTCATATTTCTTAAAGAAATTTCTTCTAATTCAAGCAAAACTGCAAAAGAATTTCAACACAATAACATCGTTTGAAACGTTCCAGAATAAGACCGCAGGTATCGTTTTGTGCTGCGCTAACGACACCTAGCAGTAACAGCCACTCCTTTTAGCTCACTGTGGCAAAGGCAAGAGATTTAAAATTTACATTACTGCCATGCAAATTTCCTTTTAAAGCTTTTCCTAGAAACAAGGCTATAAAAAACTGATCTCTCTCTGACTTTCATATTTCAGATTATCGTGAAATGGCAATTATTTAATGCTGTTTAATTAATTTTGTCGTAAGCTCTGCAGATATAAGGTATAATTTTTTTTCAAGTAGATTGTCGTACCTACTTTGGTGTTTGTTTTGCCCATGACGCGTAGTTTCCACACCATGTGTGTATAATCTATTGTTTTTCTATGTTTAATGTCGAATAAATATAATGGAACAGAATATAATCAAATTTATAAAACGAAAATGTGATTTTAAGACGTATCGTTTATCGTAAAGTTATTATGAATCGAAATACCTTGTAGGCCGTTACGGTACGGAACCGTAGGCCAATGTAACGTTGGATCGGTTCGAGAAAAATAAAGCGCAAGATCCCAATATACAACTGGTTTATTCTGCTAATCTCTAAAAAATATAAGTTAAGGTTATATAGGGTTGTTGGTTTCAGTTGGCTAATCAAATCTAATAAAAATAGAATAATAATTTCATAATTTTCACATTGAGGGTGGAAGAACAAATAGTTAAAACGGACTGCCTGTCGCCAACACATCTGCTTACATAAGTAATTAGATGGGTTGGAGATGCATTTGAATGATTTTGTAATCCGTGATGCATAATAAACATTGATAGGAAACAATAATTTAAAATTTAATTAATACTACAAGGTATTTCGATTCATAATATCTTTGCCAATGGTATTCAAATAAACAGATTCGTTATACACTTACAAAACAATTGAAAAAAGTGTTCCGCACACACACTTTTCATTCATCTGACATTTTAATACAAGTCGAAAGGGATGGCTTGATAAAACCAACAAGAAAAAAAGAGACAGCTAGTGTTTGTTACTTGCGTGTGAATGTAAACAAACATTATTCTGACAACCAATGTTGTTATCTTTTTCTAACCTCCAACTATCAGAATATTAGGAAAAAAATGAAATAAATTAGTAAATTGAGGCGTATTGTGTATTTACATATGGTATGAGATCCCTTCTGTTTTATGTACTTTGGTATCATAATTGGTACAATTTCTAAATACACACGCTGGCATTTTTTTATTTTGTTTTTGTTTCAACAAAGCGTATCGCTCTTCGCCATGCGTGACATAAACTAAAGACTAAAGTTCACAATTGTGACCTATTCGAGTATTCACAATGCGCACGCTCATAAGATATCTGTCTATTTGATATCATTGATCTTTGCACAACTTTTCGATAAACGATGCATATTAAAATCACATATCCAAAAAATATTTTAAGTCGTGATTGTACGTTTTATAAACTTGAATATATTTTTCACAATATATTTAATCGACATTAAACATATATCAAGACAATATATTTAATGTTCTACGAATATATTATGTTCAAGTAGGTTCATTAGTCAACATAAATAGCAGTCAGTGTTCAAACGACAGGCGTTACTTCCTCTATGAAGTCAGTTATTATGTCTGATTGAACTTTATTTTGCATTGCATTGTTTTATTCAGTTTTATTTATGTTCGGTGATACCACATATTGTATAGTTTTATGTTCATATTGTGCCAGCCAATGATATTCTAGTAAACAGATATGTTATGAGCGAGCGCATTGTGAAGACTCGAATACGTCCTAATTGGGACGTATAGTCTTTAGTCTATGTCACGCATGGCGAAGAGCGATACGCTTTGTTGAATGAAACAAAAACAAAATTTTAAAATGCCATCGTGTGTATTTAGAAAGTGTACCAATTATGATACCAAAGTACATAATACATAAAGGATCTCATATCATATGTAATTACGCAATACACCTCAATTTACTAATTTTTTTTAATGTTTTTTCCTTATATTCTGATATTTGGAGGTTAGAAAAAGTAGAAAAGCATTGGTAGTCAGAATAATGTTTGTTTACATTCACACGCAAGTGACAAACACTAGCTGTCTCTTTTTATCTTGTTGGTTTTATCAAGCCATCCCTTTCGACTTCTAGTCATTTATCAGATGAATGAAAAATGTGTATGTATGCTGCCGCTGCTGTGCGTGTGCGGAACACTTTTTTTTCGGTTTTTTTGTGAGTATATAATGTATCTGTTTACTAGAATATCATTGGTGCCAATAAATCAGAAGAAATTAAGTTTGTCATACCTATTATGTAATATAAAATTCTTTATACGGAATAGGTGCTTTTTTTTCGAAACCGTAGAGTCTTCAAAGGAAATTTGGACGCCTTTGCTCTAATGTAAATTGCAGACCTAGGTATAAATAAAGAAAAGTGGAAAAGCTCTAGTCGAAGTAACAGCGTTCCTTAATTGCTAGGTCGGTTTTCGGTCGAGGAGATTTAATGAATCCTTGCTGAACTGCAACCACGATTTTATAATAGACTGTAAAATGTCAAAGTTGCTCTGTTCCTTTTGAAGTTGGCAGCTCTAGCAAATTGCACCTACCAGACATTGTTCAGAACTAGATTTAAATGAAGGAAAACTAAAAAAAGCCGGTAAATGCGGGTTTCCTAATTATAGCCTTTCATAGAGCAGGCTCATTTCAGTGTCGTTAGCCACTTTTGTACTTGACAGTGGCTCTTTTGTGAATGCATAGATAATAAATGATTTCATACGTGGAACGCGGCAGTTCATTCGCGGCCTCTGAAGACTGGGAGCGATGAATGGAGAACGTAATTATTCCATTCATTCTAACCGCTAACGAAGAATATTATTTAAATAGAGCGTTTACCATATATCTTTGAGTTTATTTATTTTCTTGGGAGCTTGCTTTGGAGGATTAACATACATTATGTAATTTTTAACCGACTTACCAAAAAGGAGGATGTTTTATGTTCGACTTCTAGTCGGTGTCTTTCGTGGGTACCAATTTTATGCGTTATGGACACCGACTTCCAAAAATTAAAGTTATTTTTCACTTTGTAGTTTTTGATTTTGAAGTCGGTAGTATTTTTTTGTTAATTTTTTTTTTATGTAACGTTTTCGCTTAACGTTTTAAAGGCCTAAATGTAGATAGACATAAAATACCATGTTGCTACAAAAATTAAAAAATAATTACTTATGTTATATTTTACCAAACATGACGTTTACGTTAACACCAACAATTATTATTTGGTTGAACAAGTGTTTATGGTCGGAATGAAGGGGCGAACCATCGGTGTGAGAGTGAAATGACTCGTCCCGTGGCTGATGAGATTTTTAACGAGCGCCCGGCGTCCACACTGGCGGAAAACGTCCAATTAATTTGTAACATCTATTTATATTGGCAATTTTATTTTCTGTTTCCTCTTGCCTTAATTGTGTTTGGATGTTTGATGTATGTTTTTATTTTATAGCTAGATTTTTCGTGGTACCTTTGGTAAAATTTGTTTCGTGGTGATTAAGGTTTCAAATAAAAAGCTGCCGAAAGAGCTTCTGCTTTGGGCAGTGAAGTGATCGAAATAGTTTTCCACTGTCGCTGAAAACGTTAGTTACATTAATCTCTACTACATTATGGATGTTCTGAAAGAGCACCGACTAAAAAACTTACAAGACAAGACAAAGATATTTTATTTCAACTAGGCCACCAAGCGGCACTTTTTAACGTTACATACATTAAAATTTACAAGGAATAAAAAATGATTCTACCGTGCATTCGGAAAGTAGCTTGTTATGGAGAAGAAAGCACAAGAAACTCCATACTTACTCTTTTAAAAAAAAATAGATTTTCACAATATTTAGGTACATAAGTACATACATTAATAAATTCATAAATGTGAGGACAATGCACCCAGAATCACTACGTACAGGTACAAAGTATTAAAAGTACTCACACATGTACTGTGCAGTTACATAATAGGTACTAGAAAAACATTAGCTTCCGAAGCAGTTAAGGGCCTACATACTCTTTATTGCCGTAAAACGGTAACTTTCTAAAGCATACTCCTCAGTAACGGCTAGGTTAAAAGGTTTGCAAAAAATATATATTTATTATTGATTCATGTACATAATTTTGGAAGGATTTTTCGTGTAACTAATAGTTTTACTTTAAAAAAATAATTATATTTTTTCGCAACTTTTGGAAACTCCTCCAAAACGACTTGGATGTTTAAAATTAATTTTATACAGAAAAATTGATGGCCGTAATTTCTTTTTACCTAACATAGCATATGTAAATCAAATAATATTTTGCAAACAAAACTGTTCAAAAGGAGATTAAATTTTGATATTTTGGCATCGAGCGGGCGCACGGCCAGTACTGCGTTTCATTGGGGCGTATATATCACCTTAAGTTAAGACCAATCCCAACTGACGGCACCCGTTCACAAACATGACGCATGAATCGGCACCACCCAGCTCAACCATCATGAAGGGAACCAAATGATCCAACACACGCGCTACCATCAGATGGACATTTGAGAAAGCATGACACACTCAACTGCCATAGGGCACACACAAGTCAACGAACGACACAAAGATACAGCAAATGGTAGATTTACAGTTGGGTACATAGTACTCACACACATGCGTTACCTATAGACATGTAGTTATCCATTAGTAAGACTAGAAGCAAATCTAATTATAGAAGATGGTTCACATAGTGAAACTCACGCATAAATTGCCCAAAAACCCACTTAAAATAAAGAAAATCTTCCAACTTTTGCTCAATCCACAATCTGTCACAAGCTGCAACGGTGTCACCACACAAAAGGGAACTTTGTCCACATTTTGCATCAATGGATGTATTAGTGTGGTCGCACTGAAAGGCTGGGTCGTTCCTGTCATCACGCCACAGAGGTTTTCTGTAAACGGATTACGATAGTCGCTGGACGAGCAATCGATCCGTCTGCAAGTTAACAGGTTTTGATTTGAATTTTGTGCTGTGAATCGTAAAGTCGTGTTCATGTATCGGTGCGATGCATGTCATTGGAGTTATTTTTGTTTGTTAAGTGAATATTTGGTTATAAATGCGATTTAATATTTACTTAATCGTATGGTATATAATTTATATATTGACAAACTTTTACTTAGACATTTATTAAGCTCACTCGCAAAATTGCAGAAAACTCACTACAAAAAAGAAAATTAACCAATTTTTGCTATACCCACAATCTGTCACAAGCTGCAACGGTGTCACCACACAAAAGGGAACTTTGGCCACATTTTCCATCCATTGATATATTAGTGTGGTGGACTGAATGACCGGGTCGTTCCTGTCATCACGCCACAGAGATGTACAGTAAACGGATTACGATAGTCGCTGGACGAGCAATCGATCTGTCCGCAGGTTTTGATTTGAATTTTGTACTGTGACTTGTAAATTCGTGTTCATGCTTCGGTGTGGTGCATGTTATTGGAGTTGTTTTTCAATGTTTAGTAAATATTTTTGAAAAACTAATAATTTGTTTTACAGTAATTTTTCATTGAAAGGACTGTTTCATGGGAATGAGGAGGGGAGGAATATGAACGATACCATGTAGAACTTAAGACAAACGTCTATGACCAGTGTGTGCTGCCAGTGGTTACCTACGGGACCGAAACATGGTCGCTCACAATGGGCCTCATCAGAAAGCTCATCTTAAAGACACCCACACTTTTAGTTTTTTTTCTAACATAGCTAAGAACAGGCTCGATAAAGACCCCTTTCAAACTAAAAAAAAACGAAATCAAAATCAGTTCATACGTTTAGGAGCAATGATGCCACAGAAAGATACACAAACATACAAACACACAAGTAATAGGGACACACGTCAAACTCATAACACGAACCTTTTTCCGTCGTTGGTTAAAAAATATTGAACACGTATTTTTTGCTTTATCAAATCAATAAAAAATTACAAAGTTATATAGCACATCAAAGTTCAGCTTGTGAAATTTCAACGCACTGTTCGTCGTTATATTTTGTTTTCGTGGCAAAAGAAAATAATAACAACCTTTCCCAAAAAAATAAACCGGCTTTCAAAACAAAACACTAAAAAGTGCAAAAATAACTTTAATTTCGGCAGTGGGTATCTTTGGTAACTCTTATTTTATCGTTTTGCTTCACCGACTTCCGAAACGAATTTATTTTTGCACTTTTTAGTTTTTAGCCTTGGAAGTTATTTTTTGGACAATAGTTTCCTTATGTTTTTCTTTTTAATTTTGGTACACCATCACTGCAATGTGAACAAGTTCTATAGTAAGGTACCTAAAGAATTGTCAAAATACCCATAATAACTCAATTTACACAATCATGCTGTTGGTCGTTAAGGCGTTGAATGTTCAATATCTTGAAAACTGCTGAACCGATTTTGATGAACTTTGCGAAATTCTTAAAGTTGAGAAATACCTAATTGAACAAAGGAATATAATAATCACGATTAGAATACTAGTTTCGGAAAAATGCGTGGACGAACGTCTGTACATACTGTTACAAGATAGGCCAACGCCATCTAGTAACGAGAGGAATAACTAGGTAGTAACTAGTGGCGCCATCTAGTATTGAATAGCGGAACTAATGTTCTCGAAAGCTCGTGTCGAATGGAATTTTCCAGAAGGTTCGAACCGAACATTCTGGATGTTTCTAGTCGCTTCGAGAACAATGAGTTCGAAAGTCGATTGTTCTGGAAGTTTCTCGAATTATCTAGAACAGTATGGAACGTTCCAGAAACTTCTTCCGTGCTATATAAAGAGCGGTCGGATTCGTCGTGGGTCAGTTTCGATTGAGAAGCGATACAGAGCGATCAAAGCGGAAAATAGTGCGAAGTAATAGAATTGTTTAAGAAGTGTTTTTGTAATTAACAGTGATTAATTGAAGTCTGCTGTTTAATTAATTTATCCCTGAACCCCAGCTAGTAACAAATTGGTGTCAGAAGTGCGGGATAAATTATGCCGGTTCTACCGAAGGAAGAAACGGAAGGAATGCGCACCAGGAGTCAGCGCCAGCAAGACGTAGACCAGAGGCGCTTTGGAGACGCTCCCTCACCGTCATCAAGTGGACATCGAGACTCCGCGGCTGCAGCGGAACCAGCTCAATCGTCGGCGTCGCCTGACCTAGCCGCCCTTATGGCATTCATGCAAGAGCAGGCTCACCGTCAGGAGGAGCAAGCTCGCCGCATGGAGGAGCAGATGCAGCGCGACAAAGAGGAGCAGGCTCGCCGTCAAGAGGAGCAGGCGCGCCGCTTAGAGGAGCAGCTGCAGCGTGATAAGGAGGAGCAGGCCCGTTGTCAAGAGGAGCAAGCTCGCCGTCAGGAGGAGCAGCTCTTGGTGATTAAGGACCTCCGCGGAGCCATTGGTAAGGAGATGAAAGAGGTAAAGGACCAGATCCAGCAGCAGGAGATCCGCATCGCCGAATTGGAGAGGATTGTTCGTGGGCTCAAATCTGGAGGAGAGGCCGTTGCACCTGCGGTAGTTGCGCTCTCGCCAGGTGGTTTTAAAGTGCCACCATTCGACGGCTCTTCGTCATGGTCTGCCTACAAGATACAGTTCGAGGCCGTCATGAAAGCGAATAGGTGGACCAAAGAACAGGCCTTGACTGCTCTAACCTTGGGTCTTCGCGAGCAGGCCTTGATTGTGTTAGAGGCACTTGGACAGGACGTTACTTTCGAAAAGCTTCTGGAAGTCTTGGAAGCTAGATACGGTGACGCGCACCTGGAACATGTGTTTCGGGCCCAACTGAAAGACCGGTCCCAACGGGTTGGTGAAACTCTTCAGCAATGGGCTCTGGAGGTGGAAAAGCTGGTCCGGAAGGCATACAAGTCTTCACCTGTGCTGATCGACGGGAATCTCGTACAGGTTTTCACGGATGGGATCCGTGACCTGGAGGTTAGGGCTGCAGTAAGGCTAGGCCATTTTAAGAACCTTAAGAACGCCCTAGCCTACGCTTTGGAGGTGGAAGCTGTACGACGGGACGACCGAGCTCACCGCATAAGGCAGGTTATGACTTCACCCCGGTGCTATAGCTGTGGAGAGAGAGGCCACATCCGGTTGAGCTGCCCAAAGCAAAGGGGTCCCCATTGCGGAAGTCAGTCACCAGTAGCAGGAAAACCAGTAGACGCCAGGAGTAAGTGGCAGTTAGTGGCAGGTGATGAATGAGTCCCAAGGAACTCGATTGCACAAATTGTGTGTGAGTCACAATCATGGGACGGGAACAGAACACCACACAGTAATGTAGATGCTCTCTCGCGTAGGTCATGTTCCGATCAATGTAAGCCCTGTGCCAGGCAAAAGGCTAAGCAGACGACATTTGTGAGAATGTTGAGGACGGATCTTAGCGAAGATTGGAAGGGAATCTTGCAGAGTGCTCAGCAAGATGACGAAGACATAAACCCGATCCTCGAATGGAAGAAATCAGGAGCTCCGAGGCCTCAGTGGAGTGATGTTGCAGCACTGAGTTCCATCACCAAGAGTTATTGGGTACAGTGGGAAAGCTTGGTTATCCAGGATGGAGTTCTGTGCAGGAAATGGGAGAACGCTCGCGGTAACCAGTGTCATCTACAAATGGTCGTACCTAAAGTTAAGGTGCCGGAGGTCCTACAGCTCTATCACAATGGAAGTTCAGGGGGTCACATGGGAGTTAAGAGGACTTTAATCAAGATCCGAGAACGATTTTACTGGATCCATTGTCGAGAAGACGTTAAGGAATGGTGCCGCAAATGCACAAGTTGTGTGGGTTCGGCGGCGAATGGACCACACATTCGTAGTAGTGGTGCATCAAAGATTTATGAGCGCATGAGACAGACAGGTCAACAGATGTCTGAGAGGATGAAGACCCGCTACGATCAGAAAGCGAACAATAAGGGCTTCGATGAAGGATCTGTTGTATGGTTACATAAACCGGCACGGAGCAAAGGAAAATCGCTTAAATTACAAGCAAAATGGGATGGACCTTATCGCGTAGTTACCAAGATCAATGACGTCACCTACCGAATTCAAAAGGGACCCCGAGATGCATCAAAGGTCGTTCATGTGGATCGGTTGGCCCGTTATCATTGGTCTAACAATGCTCGGGACGAGCATGTCTAAGAGGGAGGCAATGTTACAAGATAGGCCAACGCCATCTAGTAACGAGAGGAATAACTAGGTAGTAACTAGTGGCGCCATCTAGTATTGAATAGCGGAACTAATGTTCTCGAAAGCTCGTGTCGAATGGAATTTTCCAGAAGGTTCGAACCGAACATTCTGGATGTTTCTAGTCGCTTCGAGAACAATGAGTTCGAAAGTCGATTGTTCTGGAAGTTTCTCGAATTATCTAGAACAGTATGGAACGTTCCAGAAACTTCTTCCGTGCTATATAAAGAGCGGTCGGATTCGTCGTGGGTCAGTTTCGATTGAGAAGCTATACAGAGCGATCAAAGCGGAAAATAGTGCGAAGTAATAGAATTGTTTAAGAAGTGTTTTTGTAATAAACAGTGATTAATTGAAGTCTGCTGTTTAATTAATTTATCCCTGAACCCCAGCACGTAACAATACATACATAAAAAACATACCTCTGAAATTTGGCACATATAATTAAAAGCCCTATGCCAATATGACCTGAATGCAGATCTACTCAATAAACTTGACCGCCTTCTAAATAACTGCATTCGATTTGTCTTCAACCTCCGTAAGTATGATCATGTATCCACTCATCGATCACTTTTAAAATGGTTACCCATTCGTCAGCGTAGAGCGCTGAGGGCCTTGACTACCCTGTTTTCTTTTATTGATAAACCCTCTTCTCCTTCTTATATGATTTCTCATGTTCAATTCCTTTGCTCTGCTCACAGTAAAAATCTTCGCTCCACCAATAATCGTCTTCTACAATGTCCTTCTCACCGCTCTGGGTTTATCCACTCGTCCTTCTTTGTCCAGGCTATCTCTCTTTGGAATGCGCTCCCTCAGAATATCAGGATGGCAAACAGTCGGTTATCTTTCAAATTGAAGGCACGTGAGCACATTCGCAAGAAGTTTGCAGAATCATCACAGAATTGATTTGTTGGTTTCGGTTTCTCTATAGCATTGTTTTTGTATGTATGTATCTAAGTATATATTTGTATGTATTTTTTATATATGTTTTTTTTCTCAATTTATCCCTTAATTTAGTTGCACCTGCCTTATTTTATCTCTGCACCACCCTAAGGTCGACTGGTAGAAAATGCCTAAGGCATTAAGTCCGCCTTTGTACTTGTGCATAAAGTTTTAATAAATAAATAAATAAATATGTGAATATTGTGCAATACCAACAATATTACATACATAATATATCGAATTGATAATTTCCCTTTTTTGAGGTCGGTTAAAAAGGACATAGCACGCTAGAGGGTTCTTTCAAACTAAATAAATTTTTACTATAATAAGTTTCCCCCTCAATACTTATATAATTAAACCACAACTCAATCTCGATAAGATTCTGAACTTAGCCCCAAAATTTACTGCTGCATACGCCATCGCTGCATTTCCAAAACGAATCTAAATGCAAATCACGTGCTCCATATAACTATCAGCGAACTTAACGTTACATTTTACTGGGTTTACGAGCTTTCCCACTGTTTCCGTATTTCTGATGCAATCGCCTTGGAAAGAGGATGCTCTAATTTCGAACCCTTAGTTATTTATTAATGTTCTTTACGAGAAGGTCTGCACTCTTCACATGTAGTACCTTTTTAGTAAGGTTTTGTTTTTATTTTTACCTTTGTTTAGATTCTTTTACCGATTGTTTTGTGAATGTGTGAACATTGTAGGCCTTCTAGATGCTAGTTAACATTTGTTAACTCTTTTATATATATTTTTTTTTTTTTTTTCTTACGACTTATTGTCGGGCCTACGTTGTCCTCCCATATCTAAGTAATAATGCTGTTACATGGAAATATTGTAAAACCAAACCATTTTTAAAAGACACGAACCGTGCACCTTTTGTGGACGTTTTATAAGTGCCCATGTAGGCCTATATGAAATAAAAAAATGGTTTTTATTTTGATTTTTTGTAATTTTATTTCAGGAAAGGTAGTTTAGTTTTTCATCTTAGTGCTGTGTTGGTGACATGAATACAAGTGTGTTTTTTTTTAGTTAAGTTAATTTGATATGTGATGTATAGGACATTAACCCAGCCGTAGGGCTAAAATCCCTTTCGATTGGTAGCCAAGCATATGTTTCTACAAACACAAGTCATGTAAATATGGTTTTTAGCATCCAGGCTAGAGTTGTAAAAACGGCATTTTATCTGAGTTGAAAAAAAAAACGTTTGAAAAATATGAAAAAATCTTTTTTTTTTCTGGAGTAGGTATTTTTCAAGACTTCGAAAATAAAAATATGGTGAGGCGGTTATCGTATATGAGTTGAGATTACATTTTTTAGTTTAATAAGAAAATACCATTGTTTTTTGTTAAATAGTAGATATGTCTTAAAATAATTGGCAACACCCACTGAGGTTTATCATTTACGGACGGGGATTTTTCTAATTAGAAAGCAAAGATGATTCTGTTTGTAACAAATTAAGTATTTTCTAAGTTCATAATTTGACTTTAATTAAAAACAAAACAACCAAATTTAGTTTAAATTATTCTGTAAAAGAACCTAATGTAGGAACGACTTTTTCAAGATTGTGAAAAAAAAACGTTTATTTCAATTTACGTCTCTAATCCAGGGTATCTGACTCTATCTACACACGAAAGAGGGCTATAGATAACTGTATGCGCATGTTGCGCGCCTAAACAATAATTACACATTGTCTACGACACTTTCGCTGTTCATTCATAAACTTTCATTCTTAAATGTACTTCATTCCTACCTACATTCGTTCAAAATCATTCACACAACGTACGTTGCTCATTTAAAAATTATAAAATAATATTGTAAGGTCTTTAATTTGTAAACCTGTTTATTTCTATTTTTTTTTATTATTGTATCATAACACACATCCATTGATGATCTTAACTCTTTTAATTCGAGGCTCATTAAAAAATCGCTCATTGATAAAAATGATTGAGTGATACAAAGATTACGCCACTGACGTCAAAACAGTTCGCAAAACAAAAACATAATATTATTTAAAGCTTCCCACGCAACAGTTTCAGCCTTATTGTTTATACCTACATCTATAGCCCGCCTTAACCCTTGGGCTACCCATGGAGGATGTCTTGACGAAATTAAGAAAGTAATCTCTTGTCTCTGGTTTTGGAAGCGTTGCGTGAGGTACTCAGGTATCTGGGACACGGATTTACCTGGGTCTTATTGTAATACGATACCCGGTTGTGATTTTGTGTTATAATGTCAACACAAAAGGCAAATAAAAAGTGACTTGTTTTTCTGAAAATTACCAGATAATTTCTTCATAGTAAAGTTATTATAAGAACATACTTACCAGTTATCTATACCAATATTATAAAGAGGAAAGATTTTTTTGTTTGTTTGTACCGAATAGGCTCCAAAACTACTGGACCGATTTCAAAAATTCTTTCACCGTTGGGAAGCTACTCTATTCCCGGGTGACATAGGCTACTTTTTATCACTGTATTCCAACGGGAACGGGAACTACGCGGATGAAACCGCGAGGCGTCCTCTATTATATATATACTAGCGGACGCCTTGCGGAAAAAAAAGTAGCCTATGTCACCCGGGGATAGAGTAGATTCCCAACGGTGGAAGAATTTTTGAAATCGGTCCAGTAGTTTTGGAGCCTATTCGGTACAAACAAACAAACACACAAAAAAATCTTTCTTCTTTATAATATTGGTATAGACATACAAAAATAAAAAAAATTCCTCTTCATAATATAACTAGCTTTTGCCCGCGACTTCGTCCGCTTGAATATCGGTTATCGCGGCAAAAGTGATATCTTTCGTATTTTTTTTTTCTCTTTAAGGTATCTGTTACTTCTAATACCTCCAAGAATATGTTTACCAAGTTTCATGATGATCGGTTAAGTAGTTTTTGCGTGAAAGCGTAACAAACAAACTTACATTCACATTTATAATATTAGTATGATTATTATTACTAGCGGACGCCTCGCGGTTTCACCCGCGTAGTTTCCCTTCCCGTGGAAAAAAAAAGTAGCATGTCCACCGGGGATAGTGCAGCTTCCCAACGGTGAAAGAATTTTTGAAATTGGTCCAGTTATTTTTAAGTTTATTTGTTACTTACAAAAATACAAATCATTCCTCTTTATTCTATTAGTATACATTAGTATAGATTATTATTGTATATCCAAACTATCTGAAAAAATAAATCAAATAGGAAAGACTAGTCTACGCTTGCCCTAAACCGGGAGAAATAGACGGAATGCATGCTGAAAATAAATTATCAAATCAGCATCATAGTTAAAAAATAATAGTCGAAGTAAGCTGTTAGGTACTTCTACAATTAACGTCCATAACGCAAAAATTGTCTTTCGTAGGTACCATTTTTTTTGCGTTATGGACACCGACTTCAAAAAATTAAGTTATTTTTCACTTTGTAGTTTTGTATTTGGAAGTCGGTAGTATTTTTTTGCAAAATGTTTTTTTATTTTCACTTTTTAGTTGTACGTACCTAATAGGCAAGTTAGTAACGGAACTATTTCGCCAGAATAGATTTCATGAAACTTGAACATAACCGGTAAAATGAGAGATCTGCTTACCCCTTAAGAGCGAACTGGCGTGATGTTATGTTATGAAATGTTATAAACAACAAACAGACATGCGATTGCAGCAATCCCGAGAGATTTGCCGTTATTTATTGAAGAGTTCTGTTGTATATCTCCGAAGTTCTTCATTAGATCTTCACCAAATTAAAATGGGACCAATTTCGGAACATACTTTTTCAATCAAAAAAAGAATTTTCAAAATCGGTCCACAATTGACGGAGTTATCGGTGAACATACAAAAAAAAAAAACAAACATGAAGTCGAACATAGAACCTCCTCCTTTTTGGGAAGTCAGTTAAAAATATAAACCAAACACGAACTCGATGCGGTTCAAGCCAATACAACCAGTTACCGAGACCTTCCCGTTATGCTCTAATACTCGTAAGAATTCACCTCCAGTACCACGGCCAATCTGAAGGAGTACTACTTACGAGAATACGAGTGTTATGCATCCAGCCAGATACATTACACCCGAGCGTAGTAAGAGTGCTACTCATGAAATATAAGCCCACACGCGGGAATCTATACTAATAATATTATAAAGAGGTAAAGTTTGTGAGTTTGTGAGTTTGTGAGTTTGTGACGTTGTAAGGGGTAATCTCTGGATCTACTGAACCGATTTTTAAAATTCTTGCACCGGTAGAAAGCTACATTATTCCTGAGTGTCATAGGCTATAAAATATTTTCAAAAAAAATAGAGATCCTTATGAAAATTGCAATAATGTAACCCAAGGTAGCAAAATGTTGTCAGTAAAATACATTATTTGGCGTGCGCTGAGAAAACTATTGATGATAGATACAAATTAGTAGGTAGGGTAGGTAGGATAGGCAGGTTAGGCAGAGTAGGCAGAGTAGGCAGGGTAGGCAGAGTAGGCAGGGTAGGCAGGGTAAGCAGAGTAGACAGGGTAAGCAGAGTAAGCAGGGTAGGCAGGGTAGGCATGGTAAGCAGAGTAGGCAGGATAGGCAGGATAGGCAGGGTAGGCAGGAAAGGCAGGGTAGGCCGGGTAAGCAGAGTAGGCAGGGTAGGCAGGGTAGGCAAGATAGGCAGGGTAGGCAGGAAAGGCAGGGTAGGCAGGGTAGGCAAGATAGGCAGGGTAGGCAGGATAGGCAGGGTAGGCAGGAAAGGCAGGAAAGTCAGGGTAGGCCGGGTAAGCAGAGTAGGCAGGGTAGGCAAGATAGGCAGGGTAGGCAGGAAAGGCAGGTTAGGCAGGGTAGGCAGGGTAGGCAGGATAGGCAGGGTAGGCAGGAAAGGCAGGGTAGGCAGGATAGGTAGGGTAGGCAGGGTAGGCTGGGTAGGCAGGGTAGGCAGGGTAGGCAGGGTAAGCAGAGTAGGCAGGGTAGGCAGGGTAGGCAGGTTAGGCAGGGTAAGCAGAGTAGGCAGGGTAGGCAGGGTAGGCAAGATAGGCAGGGTAGGCAGGAAAGGCAGGGTAGGCAGGAAAGGCAGGAAAGGCAGGGTAGGCAGGGTAGGCAGGGTAGGCAGGGTAGGCAGGGTAGGCAGGGTAGGCAGGATAGGCAGGGTAGGCAGGATAGGCAGGGTAGGCAGGATAGGCAGGGTAGGCAGGGTAGGCAGGGTAAGCAGAGTAGGCAGGGTAGGCAGGGTAGGCAGGGTAGGCAGGGTAGGCAGGGTAGGCAGGATAGGCAGGGTAGGCAGGGTAGGCAGGAAAGGCAGGGTAGGCAGGATAGGTAGGGCAGGCAGGGTAGGCAGGGTAGGCTGGGTAGGCAGGGTAGGCAGGGTAGGCATGGTAAGCAGAGTAGGCAGGGTAGGCAGGTTAGGCAGGGTAGGCAGGATAGGCAGGGTAGGCAGGGTAGGCAGGAAAGTCAGGGTAGGCAGGGTAGCCAGGGTAGGGGCAGGGTAGGCAGGGTAGGTAGGGTAGGCAGGGTAGGCTGGGTAGGCAGGGTAGGCAGGGTAGGGGCAGGGCAGGCATGGTAGGCAGGGTAGGCATGGTAGGCGGGATAGGCAAGGTAGGCAGGGTAGCTAGGGTAGGTAGGCAATTGACGGGAGCGAAGCCCCGAGGGTCAGCTAGTACTTAAATATTTGAGAAGCTACTTGTGTTTGCGAAAAAACAACATTTATCCAAGCCTCTTGGGACCAATGAAGCCCAAGGAATGGGCGTGACAAGTTCCCTACCACTCCGTCGGACAGCCATAAATCAAAAATGTGTGAAGGAAAGAAATGAACTGCAAGATAAATGTTGTAATCTTGAATTTTTTTGTTTCCTTTTCCGCTGTTTAAAAGTGCATTAGGGAAGCTTTTTTATTTTATGGAAATTTAGACAAAGCTTTCGATAAAAACTTTGATACAAGACCTACTTTTAGCAGAGCCAGCTTGAATAACTATTTTCCTATTCTACATTACGTTCTGAACAATAGAACACCTCGGTTAGCGCAGCGCTCATCTACGGTTTCCAAGTTTCAATTTCGTTTGCCACTTCCACATTATTGCATCTATTCATAATTATATCATATAGGTATCACATAAACATAACCATCTACAGTTCATATAAATATAGACATACAACAAACGCCTTGATTGCGAGTATTCACTACGCACCCTACCTTATTTACTTCAGCAACGAAAGTACAAATTACCAGGCAATTTTCTAGAAAAATTGTATTACTTCGCATCCCGACGCGACTCTTTGAAGACATTCTAGCCGCAATGAAATTCCTTCTTCATTAGATACTATTATCGTCCCATCGTAGAATAAGTATAGACTGAGGTCGACTGATTTATTCAATAGTACAGAATCTGAAAAATAAAACTGAATTTATTTAAATCTGAAATAAAGACTACGTCGAGGTCCTTCTTGTACAAACAAAAGATACTAACTTTGAAAGAGCTCTACTGCACTTTTGATCACTGAATTTACCTTCCCCGGTTAATCGTAAATGGCTTCCAATTCTAATTCGCAAGAAAATACCCGATATCAGAAAGTAGTGGCACCGCACTTTACACGAAGCATTACAGCTGTACGTTTCACATCACTCATTACATCGGCTCTCGGCACTCGTCCATCGGCAGGCGGCCCCTTCGGCTTCCACCGCTGAGGGGTAGAAAGCATGCGAGTGCCAAATGTGGCACACGCGGAACAAATGGAATGAGAGCATTGGTTGCCGTATTCCTGAGCTATCAAGTGCCCAGCCGAAAGAAAAATCAAAATCTTTTTACCCCATTAAGGTTGGAATTTTCGAAAATCCTTTCTTAGTGCTCATGATGTAATGTTAACATGAATGTTCTCACATCACTTGACGAACCTTTCTGACAAATTTCATGCTTCTAGGCTTAGCTATTTTGGCTGTGCGTTGATCATCAGCCCACAAAACCCTTCGCCAGTAGAAAGCTACATTATGCCCGAGTTCATAGGCTACTTTTTATCCAGAAAAAATAACGGTTCCTGCAGAGTGTTCCACGTCGCGGACTAAAACCTTGTGCATTCATTTCTTAAAGAAATTTCTTCTAATTCCAGCAAACCTGCAAAAGAATTTAAACACAATAACATCGTTTGAAACGTTCAAGAATAAGACCGCAGGTATCGTTTTGTGCTGCGCTAACGACACCTAGCAGTAACAGCCACTCCCTTTAGCTCACTGTGGCAAAGGCAAGAGATTTAAAATTTACATTACTGCCATGCAAATTTCCTTTTAAAGCTTTTCCTAGAAACAAGGCTATAAAAAACTGATCTCTCTCTGACTTTCATATTTCAGATTATCGTGAAATGGCAATTATTTAATGCTGTTTAATTAATTTTGTCGTAAGCTCTGCAGATATAAGGTATAATTTTTTTTCAAGTAGATTGTCGTACCTACTTTGGTGTTTGTTTTGCCCATGACGCGTAGTTTCCACACCATGTGTGTATAATCTATTGTTTTTCTATGTTTAATGTCGAATAAATATAATGGAACAGAATATAATCAAATTTATAAAACGAAAATGTGATTTTAAGACGTATCGTTTATCGTAAAGTTATTATGAATCGAAATACCTTGTAGGCCGTTACGGTACGGAACCGTAGGCCAATGTAACGTTGGATCGGTTCGAGAAAAATAAAGCGCAAGATCCCAATATACAACTGGTTTATTCTGCTAATCTCTAAAAAATATAAGTTAAGGTTATATAGGGTTGTTGGTTTCAGTTGGCTAATCAAATCTAATAAAAATAGAATAATAATTTCATAATTTTCACATTGAGGGTGGAAGAACAAATAGTTAAAACGGACTGCCTGTCGCCAACACATCTGCTTACATAAGTAATTAGATGGGTTGGAGATGCATTTGAATGATTTTGTAATCCGTGATGCATAATAAACATTGATAGGAAACAATAATTTAAAATTTAATTAATACTACAAGGTATTTCGATTCATAATATCTTTGCCAATGGTATTCAAATAAACAGATTCGTTATACACTTACAAAACAATTGAAAAAAGTGTTCCGCACACACACTTTTCATTCATCTGACATTTTAATACAAGTCGAAAGGGATGGCTTGATAAAACCAACAAGAAAAAAAGAGACAGCTAGTGTTTGTTACTTGCGTGTGAATGTAAACAAACATTATTCTGACAACCAATGTTGTTATCTTTTTCTAACCTCCAACTATCAGAATATTAGGAAAAAAATGAAATAAATTAGTAAATTGAGGCGTATTGTGTATTTACATATGGTATGAGATCCCTTCTGTTTTATGTACTTTGGTATCATAATTGGTACAATTTCTAAATACACACGCTGGCATTTTTTTATTTTGTTTTTGTTTCAACAAAGCGTATCGCTCTTCGCCATGCGTGACATAAACTAAAGACTAAAGTTCACAATTGTGACCTATTCGAGTATTCACAATGCGCACGCTCATAAGATATCTGTCTATTTGATATCATTGATCTTTGCACAACTTTTCGATAAACGATGCATATTAAAATCACATATCCAAAAAATATTTTAAGTCGTGATTGTACGTTTTATAAACTTGAATATATTTTTCACAATATATTTAATCGACATTAAACATATATCAAGACAATATATTTAATGTTCTACGAATATATTATGTTCAAGTAGGTTCATTAGTCAACATAAATAGCAGTCAGTGTTCAAACGACAGGCGTTACTTCCTCTATGAAGTCAGTTATTATGTCTGATTGAACTTTATTTTGCATTGCATTGTTTTATTCAGTTTTATTTATGTTCGGTGATACCACATATTGTATAGTTTTATGTTCATATTGTGCCAGCCAATGATATTCTAGTAAACAGATATGTTATGAGCGAGCGCATTGTGAAGACTCGAATACGTCCTAATTGGGACGTATAGTCTTTAGTCTATGTCACGCATGGCGAAGAGCGATACGCTTTGTTGAATGAAACAAAAACAAAATTTTAAATGCCATCGTGTGTATTTAGAAAGTGTACCAATTATGATACCAAAGTACATAATACATAAAGGATCTCATATCATATGTAAGTACGCAATACACCTCAATTTACTAATTTTTTTTAATGTTTTTTCCTTATATTCTGATATTTGGAGGTTAGAAAAAGTAGAAAAGCATTGGTAGTCAGAATAATGTTTGTTTACATTCACACGCAAGTGACAAACACTAGCTGTCTCTTTTTATCTTGTTGGTTTTATCAAGCCATCCCTTTCGACTTCTAGTCATTTATCAGATGAATGAAAAATGTGTATGTATGCTGCCGCTGCTGTGCGTGTGCGGAACACTTTTTTTTCGGTTGTTTTGTGAGTATATAATGTATCTGTTTACTAGAATATCATTGGTGCCAATAAATCAGAAGAAATTAAGTTTGTCATACCTATTTTGTAATATAAAATTCTTTATACGGAATAGGTGCTTTTTTTTCGAAACCGTAGAGTCTTCAAAGGAAATTTGGACGCCTTTGCTCTAAAGTAAATTGCAGACCTAGGTATAAATAACGAAAAATGTCGAAAAGCTCTAGTCAAAGTAATAGCGTTCCTTAATTCTGAGGTCGGTTTTCAGTCGAGGAGATTTAATAAATCCTTGCTGAACTGCAACCACGATTTTATAATAGACAGTAAAATGTCAAAGTTTCTCTGTTCCTTTTGAAGTTGGCAGCTCTGGCAAATTGCACCTACCAGACATTGTTCAGAACCTGATTTAAATGAAGGAAAACTAAAAAGAGCCGGTAATTGCGGGTTTCCTAATTAAAGCCTTTCATCTTTCATAGAGCAGGCTCATTTCAGTGTCGTTAGCCACTTTTGTACTTGACAGTGGCTCTTTTGTGAATGCATAGATTATAAATGATTTCATACGTGGAACGCGGCAGTCCATTCCCGGCCTCTGAAGACTGGGAGCGGTGAATGGAGAACGTAATTATTCCATTCATTCTAACCGCTAACGAAGAATATTATTTAAATGGAGCATTTACCATATTTCTTTGAGTTTATTTATTTACTTGGGAGCTTGCTTTGGAGGATTAACATACATTATGTAATTTTTAACCGACTTACCAAAAAGGAGGAGGTTCTATGTTCGACTTAAAGTATGTTTTCTTTATTTTTTTTTGTTTATGGTTTATGTTCACCGATATCTCCGTCAATTGTGGACCGATTTTGAAAATTCTCTTTATGTTTGAAAGAGTATGTTTCGAAATTGGTCCCATTTTAATTTGTTGAAGATCTAATGAAGAACTTCGGAGATATACAATATATCTCTTCAATAATTAAAGGTAAATCTCAAATCAAACATATATTTCATAACATAACATAAAGCCAGTACGCTCTAAAGGGGTACGCAGATCTCTCATTTCACCGGTTATGTTCAAGTTTCATGAAATCTATTCTGGCGAAATAGTTCCGTTACTAACTTGCCTATTAGGTACGTACAACTAAAAAGTGAAAAATAAAAAACTTTTTGAAAAAAATTAAGTCGGTAGTATTTTTTTGCAAAAAGTTTTTTTATACAATACGCGTTAATTGTAGAAGTACCTAACAGCTTACTTCGACTATTATTTTTTAACTATGATGCTGATTTGATAATTTATTTTCAGCATGAATTCCGTCTATTTCTCTCTCTTGTCCTCACATATATGAATTTATTAATGTATGTACTTATGTACCTAAATATTGTGAAAAACTATTTTTTTTTAAAAGAGTAAGTATGGAGTTTCTTGTGCGTTCTTCTCCATAACAAGCTACTTTCCGAATGCACGTTAGAATCAGTTTCTATTCCTTGTAAATTTTAATGTATGGAACGTTAAAAAGTGCCGCTTGGTGGCCTAGTTGAAATAAAATATCTTTGTCTTGTCTTGTAAGTTTTTTAGTCGGTGCTCTTTCAGAACATCCATAATGTAGTAGAGACTAATGTAACTAACGTTTACAGCGACAGGGGAAAACTATTTCGATCACTTCACTGCCCAAAGCAGAAGCTCTCTCGGCAGCTTTTTATCTAAAACTTAAATCACCTCGAAAAATTTTTACCAAAGGTACCACGAAAAATCTAGCTATAAAATAAAAACATACATCAAACATCCAAACACAATTACGGCAAGAGGAAACAGAAAATAAATTGACAATATAAATAGATGTTACAAATTAATTGGACGTTTTCCGCCAGTGTGGACGCCGGGCGCTCGTTAAAAATCTCATCAGCCACGGGACGAGTCATTTCACTCTCACACCGATGGTTCGCCCCTTCATTCCGACCATAAACACTTGTTCAACCAAATAATAATTGTTGGTGTTAACGTAAACGTCATGTTTGGTAAAATATAACATAAGTAATTATTTTGATATTTTTGTAGCAACATGGTATTTTATGACTATCTACATTTAGGCCTTTAAAACGTTAAGCGAAAACATTACATAAAAAAAAAAATTACAAAAAAATACTACCGACTTCCAAATAAAAAACTACAAAGTGAATATTAGCTTTAATTTTTGGAAGTCAGTGTCCATAACGCATAAAATTGGTACCTACCTACGAAAGACACCGACTTCCAAAAATTAAAGTTATTTTCCATTTTGTAGTTTTTTATTTGGAAGTCGGTAGTATTTTTTTGTAATTTTTTTTTTTATGTAATGTTTTCGCTTAACGTTTTAAAGGCCTAAATGTAGATTGTCATAAAATACCATGTTGCTACAAAAATATTAAAATAATTACTTATGTTATATTTTACCAAACATGACGTTTACGTTAACACCAACAATTATTATTTGGTTGAACAAGTGTTTATGGTCGGAATGAAGGGGCGAACCATCGGTGTGAGAGTGAAATGACTCGTCCCGTGGCTGATGAGATTTTTAACGAGCGCCCGGCGTCCACACTGGCGGAAAACGTCCAATTAATTTGTAACATCTATTTATATTGTCAATTTATTTTCTGTTTCCTCTTGCCGTAATTGTGTTTGGATGTTTGATGTATGTTTTTATTTTATAGCTAGATTTTTCGTGGTACCTTTGGTAAAAATTTTTCGAGGTGATTTAAGTTTTAGATAAAAAGCTGCCGAGAGAGCTTCTGCTTTGGGCAGTGAAGTGATCGAAATAGTTTTCCCCTGTCGCTGTAAACGTTAGTTACATTAGTCTCTACTACATTATGGATGTTCTGAAAGAGCACCGACTAAAAAACTTACAAGACAAGACAAAGATATTTTATTTCAACTAGGCCACCAAGCGGCACTTTTTAACGTTCCATACATTAAAATTTACAAGGAATAGAAACTGATTCTAACGTGCATTCGGAAAGTAGCTTGTTATGGAGAAGAACGCACAAGAAACTCCATACTTACTCTTTTAAAAAAAAATAGTTTTTCACAATATTTAGGTACATAAGTACATACATTAATAAATTCATATATGTGAGGACAAGAGAGAGAAATAGACGGAATTCATGCTGAAAATAAATTATCAAATCAGCATCATAGTTAAAAAATAATAGTCGAAGTAAGCTGTTAGGTACTTCTACAATTAACGCGTATTGTATAAAAAAACTTTTTGCAAAAAAATACTACCGACTTAATTTTTTTCAAAAAGTTTTTTATTTTTCACTTTTTAGTTGTACGTACCTAATAGGCAAGTTAGTAACGGAACTATTTCGCCAGAATAGATTTCATGAAACTTGAACATAACCGGTGAAATGAGAGATCTGCTTACCCCTTAAGAGCGAACTGGCGTGATGTTATGTTATGAAATGTTATAAACAACAAACAGACATGCGATTGCAGCAATCCCGAGAGATTTGCCGTTATTTATTGAAGAGTTCTGTTGAATATCTCCGAAGTTCTTCATCAGATCTTCACCAAATTAAAATGGGACCAATTTCGGGACATACTTTTTCAATCAAAAAAAGAATTTTCAAAATCGGTCCACAATTGACGGAGTTATCGGTGAACATACACAAAAAAAACAAAAAAAAAAACAAACATGAAGTCGAACATAGAACCTCCTCCTTTTTGGGAAGTCGGTTAAAAATATAAACCAAACACGAACTCGATGCGGTTCAAGCCAATACAACCAGTTACCGAGACCTTCCCGTTATGCTCTAATACTCGTAAGAATTCACCTCCAGTACCACGGCCAATCTGAAGGAGTACTACTTACGAGAATACGAGTGTTATGCATCCAGCCAGATACATTACACCCGAGCGTAGTAACAGTGCTACTCATGAAATATAAGCCCACACGCGGGAATACTTAAATATTTGAGAAGCTACTTGTGTTTGCGAATAAACAACATTATCCAAGAATCTTGGGACCAATGGAGCCCAAGGAATGGGCGTGACAAGTTCCTTACCACTCCGTCGGACAGCCATAAATCAAAAATGTGTGAAGGAAAGAAATGAACTGCAAGATAAATGTTGTAATCGGGACCTTTTTTGTTTCCTTTTCGCTGTTTAAAAGTGCATTAGGGAAGCTATTTTATTTTATAGGAATTTGGAGAAAACTTTGATCTTACATCAAAGTTTTCTCCAAATTCCGACTTTTTAAACCCCGCCGGAAAAAGAGGGAAGTTTGACGTGTGTTGCTGTGTATCTGTGTGTCTGTCTGTGGCATCATAGTGGCCAAACGGGTGAACCGATTTTGATTTAGTTTTTTTTTGTTTCAAAGATGACTTAATCGAGAGTGTTCTTAGCTATGATTGAATAAAATCGGTTCAGCCGTTCAAAAGTTATGGGGGCTTTACTGTTTATATCGGGGTGTTTTCGCAAGATATCGTGTCATCATTACATATTACTATGTACTAGATAAATTATGTAGCATGAAATAAAAATGTGATTTTTAAATTTTATTTGTAGCAGAACCAGCTTGAATAACTATTTTCCTATTCTACATTACGTTCTGAATAATAGAACACCTCGGTTAGCGCAGCGCTCTATCTACGGTTTTCAAGTTTCAATTTCTTTTGCCGCTTCCACATTATTGCATCTATTCATAATTATATCATGTAGGTATCACATAAACATAACCATCTACAGTTTATATACATATAGACATACATCAATCGTCTTGATTGCGAGTATTCACTACGCACCCTACCTTATTTACTTCAGCAACGAAAGTACAAATGAACAGACAATTTTCTAGAAAAATTGCATTACTTCGCATCCCGACGCGACTCTTTGAAGACATTCTAGCCGCAATGAAATTCCTTCTTCATTAGATACTATTATCGTCCCATCGTAGAATAAGTATAGACTGAGGTCGACTGATTTATTCAATAGTACGGAATCTGAAAAATAAAACTGAATTTATTTGAATCTGAAGTAAAGACTACGTCGAGGACCTTCTTGTACAAACAAAAGATACTAACTTTGAAAGAGCACTTTTCTCTACTGCACTTTTGATCACTGAATTTACCTTCCCCGGTTAATCGTAAATGGCTTCCAATTCTAATTCGCAAGAAAATACCCGATATCAGAAAGTAGTGGCACCGCACTTTACACGAAGCATTACAGCTGTACGTTTCACATCACTCATTACATCGGCTCTCGGCACTAGTCCATCGGCAGGCGGCCCCGCTTTCGGCTTCGGCCGCTGAGGGGCAGAAAGCATGCGAGTGACAAATGTGGCACACGCGGAACAAATGGAACGAGAGCATTGGTTGCCGTATTCCTGAGCTATCAAGTGCCCAGCCGAAAGAAAAATTAAAACTTTTTACCCCCTTAGGGATGGCATTTTCAAAAATCCTTTCTTAGTGCTCATGATGTCGTCTGCCTTCGTAGGGTTCTGGAGTTTTTTGGTCACATTGCCAGCAAGGACGGACACAACCTCGAACAGCTGATGGTTACTGGCAAGATCGAAGGGAAACGTCCGAGGGGTCGAAGTCCAATCAGATGGTCAGACCAAGTCCGCACATCTTTAAATACCAGGCTACACGATGCTCTCCACGACGCCAAAGATAGAAGCAGATGGCGCAAATTGGTGAAGGAGAAGTTGTTTCTACGAAGACCAGGGAATCACGACCCTCAGTAATGAGGAATACGATGCGAGGAGGGGGAGGGATGGCATTTTCAAAAATCCTTTCTTAGTGCTCATGATGTAATGTTAATGTGAATGTTTTCACAGCACGTAAGGAACCTTTCTGCCAAAGGACCATGCGTAATTTTGGGCTCACTTTTGAACATTGTTCAACAGTGATGAATTATATGTCATATGAAAGCTCTTGAACTGTACTTTATTTCATTATATGGCGGCTAAGTTCATATCCAGCGCAAAAATGGTGTTATGGAGCGTTTTTGAAAATCTGTTTTGTTTTGATATTACATTATAGTTACAGTATATTACATTCAGTCAGTAGCTCAGATTATAGAGAGCTCTTATTTGACTAAAAGTACAATAAAAATATCAATATATAGGCTTAGAGTGTCCTGGTAAGTAGGTAGGTAGGTTGGTAGGTAGTACCAGAAAAAAAAAAAAAAGGTAAAAAGGCAGTGTAGGTAAAGTAGTGGGGTAGGTAGGGTAGGGAAGGTATGGTAGGTAGGGTTGACGGGAGCGTCATGTCATGTACAATTTTTGTGCCCGCAGCTTAACACCCGTCAACCCTACCTACCTACCTACTTTTCTGCGTGCACTGCGGTCTCACCACCTGTGAGACCGCAGCCGTCGCCAGCAACGCTGTCTCTTTGTACGAAGTCTCCCGGGCGGTGACCAGCGTATCGTCTGCCTAACACGTCAGGTCTACGCCCGAGTTGGAGTTCGGTCAGCACCCAGTCGTACCCGATGTTCCACAGAGGCGGGCCCAAGACCGAGCCCTGTGGAACACCGCACGACAAACGGTGCTAGTTTACGATGCCATTAAGAACGTCCCACGTAGGTGACACACCTCTCCGCCAAATAAGCTCCAACGATGCGGCGGAGTTACCATACGCGACAACATACCAAAACGCCATTTTCGCGCTGGATTTCAATTTAGCTGCCATATAATGAAATAAAATACGCCCCAAGAGCTTTCATATGTCATAGGTTTCATCACTGTTGCACAATTTTGAAAAGCGGGCCCAGTGTTCATACAAAATTGCCCATGGTCCTTTCATGCTTCTAGGCTTAACTACTTTGGCTGTGCGTTGCTCGATCAATCTACAGGAACTTCTAAATCGATTTTGAAAACCTTTCGCCAGTAGAAAGCTACATTATTCCCGAGTGTCATAGGCTTTCGTACTTCGTATCCCGAAAAAATAACGGGTCCTGGGCCACGGGATCGAGCCGCGGACTAAAAGCTAGTGCATTCATATTTCTTAAAGAAATTTCTTCTAATTCCAGCAAACCTGCAAAAGAATTTCAACACAATAACATAGTTTGAAACGTCCCAGAATAAGACCGCAGGTATCGTTTTGTGCTGCGCTAACGACACCTAGCAGTAACAGCCACTCCTTTTAGCTCACTGTGGCAAAGGCAAGATATTTAGAATTTACTGCCATGCAAATTTTCTTTTAAAGCTTTTCCTAGAAACTAGGCTATAAAAAACTGATCTCTCTCTGCCTTTCATATTTCAGATTATCGTGAAATGGCAATTATTTAATGCTGTTTAATTAATTTTGTCGTAAGCTCTGGCGATATAAGGTGTATTTTTTTTTCAAGTAGATTGTCGTGCTTTGGTGTTTGCTTTGTTTGATAAGTAAGTAGATGTGTTGGAGATGCATTAGAATGATTTTGTAATCCGTGACGCATAATAAACTTTGATATGAAACAATAATATGAAATTTAATTAATACTACAAGGTATTTCGATTAATAATATCTTTACACAACTTTTCGATAAACGATGCATATTAAAATCACAAGTCCAAGAAATATTTTCAAGTCGTGATTGTACATTTTATAAACTTGAATAATATGTTCTGTTCCATTATATTTAATGGACATTAAACATATATCACGGAAATATACTTAGTATCCTACGAATATATTATGTTCAAGTAGGTTCATTTGTCAACATAAATAGCAGTCAGTGTTCAGATGACAGGCGTTACTTCCTCTATGAAGTCAGTTATTATATCTGATTGAACTTTATTTTGCCATGCATTGTTTTATTCAGTTTTATTTATGTGCGGCGATGCCACATATTGTATCGTTTTATGTTCATATTGTGCCAATAAATCAGAAGAAATTAAGTTTGTTTTTTGTAAAATACAATTCCTTATACGGAATAGGTGCGTTTTCCGAAACGGTAGAGTCTTCAAAGGAAATTTGGACTCCTTTGCTCTATAGTAAATTGCAGACCCAGGTATAAATAAAGAAAATTGGAAAAGCTCTAGTCGAAGTAACAGCGTTCCTTAATTCCTAGGTCGGTTTTCGGTCGAGGAGATTTAATGAATCCTTGCTGAACTGCAACCACGATTTTATAATAGACTGTAAAATGTCAAAGTTGCTCTGTTCCTTTTGAAGTTGGCAGCTCTAGCAAATTGCACCTACCAGACATTGTTCAGAACCAGATTTAAATGAAGGAAAACTAAAAAAAGCCGGTAAATGCGGGTTTCCTAATTATAGCCTTTCATAGAGCAGGCTCATTTCAGTGTCGTTAGCCACTTTTGTACTTGACAGTGCCTCTTTTGTGAATGCATAGATAATAAATGATTTCATACGTGGAACGCGGCAGTTCATTCGCGGCCTCTGAAGACTGGGAGCGATGAATGGAGAACGTAATTATTCCATTCATTCTAACCGCTAACGAAGAATATTATTTAAATAGAGCGTTTACCATATATCTTTGAGTTTATTTATTTTCTTGGGAGCTTGCTTTGGAGGATTAACATACATTATGTAATTTTTAACCGACTTACCAAAAAGGAGGAGGTTTTATGTTCGACTTCTAGTCGGTGTCTTTCGTGGGTACCAATTTTATGCGTTATGGACACCGACTTCCAAAAATTAAAGTTATTTTTCACTTTGTAGTTTTTGATTTTGAAGTCGGTAGTATTTTTTTGTTATTTTTTTTTTATGTAACCTTTTCGCTTAACGTTTTAAAGGCCTAAATGTAGATAGTCATAAAATACCATGTTGCTACAAAAATATCAAAATAATTACTTATGTTATATTTTACCAAACATGACGTTTACGTTAACACCAACAATTATTATTTGGTTGAACAAGTGTTTATGGTCGGAATGAAGGGGCGAACCATCGGTGTGAGAGTGAAATGACTCGTCCCGTGGCTGATGAGATTTTTAACGAGCGCCCGGCGTCCACACTGACGGAAAACGTCCAATTAATTTGCAACATCTATTTATATTGTCAATTTATTTTCTGTTTCCTCTTGCCGTAATTGTGTTTGGATGTTTGATGTATGTTTTTATTTTATAGCTAGATTTTTCGTGGTACCTTTGGTAAAATTTTTGCGAGGTGATTTAAGTTTTAGATAAAAAGCTGCCGAGAGAGCTTCTGCTTTGGACAGTGAAGTGATCAAAAAAAGTTAATTGAAAAACAATCATATTCGCGAGCAGATGTATCCTCCGACTGCACAGCATGATTTTCTTCTTGTTTATGTCTTTTTAGTTCGCTTTTTTATCAGTCGGGTTTTTTGTTTTTTTTTCAATAAACTTTTTTTATTTATAACTTTTTAGTTATTTTTTTTTTAGAATTACCTACATTTAAACATATAAGTGTATATATATATAATTGAAATCACCTCTTAAAACCATTTATTTTGATACCCCACACGACGGGTTTGAAAGGAAAAAAAATAATATGTCGCCCAAAATGCGCCATTTTTTTTTCTAATTTTATTGTAGCCTGTGACACCCGCATGTTTAAGACAAATCGATTGACGTAAGAATCATCAAAATCGGCCAACACGTTGGCTCTCTAGATCGCTACATAAGAACAAACATACATACTGATAAACACATTACCCTCCTTCGGCAGTCGGGTAAAAAGTGTTCCACTGTCGCTGTAAAACGTTAGTCTCTACTACATTATGGATGTACTGAAAGAGCACCGTCTAGTAAACATACCTATAGACATGTAGTTATCCATTAGTAAGACTAGAAGCAAATCTAATTATAGAAGATGGTTCACATAGTGAAACTCACGCATAAATTGCACAAAAACGCACTTAAAAATCAAAGAATATATTATTCCAACTTTTGCACAACCTATCACAAGCTGCAACGGTGTCACCACACAAAAGGGAACTTTGTCCACATTTTGCATCAATGGATGTATAAGTGTGGTGGACTGAAAGGCTGGGTTCCTGACTTCATGCCACAGAGGTTTTCTGTAAACGGATTACGATAGTCGCTGGACGAGCAATCGATCCGTCTGCAAGTTAACAGGTTTTGATTTGAATTTTGTGCTGTGAATCGTAAAGTCGTGTTCATGTATCGGTGCGATGCATGTCATTGAAGTTATTTTTGTTTGTTTAGTGAATATTTGGTTATAAATGCGATTTAATATTTACTTAATCGTATGGTATATAATTTATATATTGACAAACTTTTACTTAGACATTTATTAAGCTCACTCGCAAAATTGCAGAAAACTCACTACAAAAAAGAAAATTAACCAATTTTTGCTCTACCCACAATCTGTCACAAGCTGCAACGGTGTCACCACACAAAAGGGAACTTTGACCACATTTTCCATCCATTGATATATTAGTGTGGTGGACTGAATGACCGGGTCGTTCCTGTCATCACGCCACAGAGATGTACAGTAAACGGATTACGATAGTCGCTGGATGTACGTCTGCAGGTTTTGATTTGAATTTTGTACTGTGACTTGTAAATTCGTGTTCATGCTTCGGTGTGGTGCATGTTATTGGAGTTGTTTTTCAATGTTTAGTAAATATTTTTAAAACTAATAATTTGTTTTACAGTAATTTTTTTGAAGGACTGTTTCATGGGAATGAGGAGGGGAGGAATATGAACGATACCATGTAGAACTTAAGACAAACGTCTATGACCAGTGTGTGCTGCCAGTGGTTACCTACGGGACCGAAACATGGTCGCTAACAATTGGCTTCATCAGAAAGCTCATCTTAAAGACACCCACACTTTTAGTTTTTTTTCTAACATAGCTAAGAACAGGCTCGATAAAGACCCCTTTCAAACTAAAAAAAAACGAAATCAAAATCAGTTCATACGTTTAGGAGCAATGATGCCACAGAAAGATACACAAACATACAAACACACAAGTCATAGGGACAAACATCAAACTTATAACACGAACCTTTTTCCGTCGTTGGTTAATAAATATTGAACACGTATTTTTTGCTTTATCAAATCAATAAAAAATTACAAAGTTATAGCACTTCAAAGATCAGCTTGTGAAATTTCAACGCACTGTTCGTCGTTATATTTTGTTTTCGTGGCAAAAGAAAATAATAACAACCTTTCCCAAAAAAATAAACCGGCTTTCAAAACAAAACACTAAAAAGTGAAAAAATAACTTTAATTTCGGCAGTGGGTATCTTTGGTAACTCTTATTTTATCGTTTTGCTTCACCGACTTCCGAAACGAATTCATTTTTGCACTTTTTAGTTTTTAGCCTTGGAAGTTATTTTTTGGACAATAGTTTCCTTATGTTTCTCTTTTTAATTTTGATACACCATCTCTGCAAAGTGAGCAAGTTCTATAGTAAGGTACCTAAAGAATTGTCAAAATACCCATAATACGAGTAACTCAATTTACACAATCATGCTGTTGGTCGTTATGGCGTGCAATGTGCAATGTTCAATATCTTGAAAACTGCTGAACCGATTTTGATGAACTTAAGTTGAGAAATACCTAATTGAACAAAGGAATATAATAATCACGATTAGAATACTAGTTTCGGAAAAATGCGTGGACGAACGTCTATACATACATACATAAAAAACATACCTATGAAATTTGGCACATATAATTAAAAACCCTATGCCAATATGTGAATATTTTGCAATTCCAACAATATTACATACATAATATATCGTATAGATAACCTCCCTTTTTTGAGGTCGGTTAAAAAGGACATAGCACGCTAGAGGGTTCTTTCAAACTAAATAAATTCTTACTATAATAAGTTTCCCCCTCAATACTTATATAATTAAACCACAACTCAATCTCGATAACATTCTGAACTGAGCCCCAAAATTTACTGCTGCATACGCCATCGCTGCATTTCCAAAACGAATCTAAATGCAAATCACGTGCTCCATATAACTATCAGCGAGCTTAACGTTACATTTTACTGGGTTAAACGTTACATTTTACTGGGTTTACGAGCTTTCCCACTGTTTCCGTATTTCTGATGCAATCGCCTTGGAAAGAGGATGCTCTAATTTCGAACCCTTAGTTATTTATTAATGTTCTTTACGAGAAGGTCTGCACTCTTCACATGTAGTACCTTTTTAGTAAGGTTTTGTTTTTTTTTTTTACCTTTGTTTAGATTCTTTTACCGATTGTTTTGTGAATGTGTGAACATTGTAGGCCTTCTAGATGCTAGTTAACATTTGTTAACTCTTTTATATATATTTTATTTTTTTATTTCTTACGACTTATTGTCGGGCCTACGTTGTCCCCCCATATCTAAGTAATAATGCTGTAACATGGAAATATTGTAAAACCAAACCATTTTTAAAAGACACGAACCGTGCACCTTTTGTCGACGTTTTATAAGTGCCCATGTAGGCCTGTATGAAATAAAAAAATGGTTTTTATTTTGATTTTTTGTAATTTTATTTCAGGAAAGGTACTTTAGTTTTTCATCTTAGTGCTGTGTTGGTGACATGAATACAAGTGTGTTTTTTTTTTAGTTAAGTTAATTTGATATCAGATGTGTAGGACATAAACCCAGCCGTAGGGCTAAAATCCCTTTCGATTGGTAGCCAAGCATATGTTTCTACAAACACAGGAAAATTGATGGCTGGCATTTCTTCATACCTAACATAGCATATGTAAATCAAATAATATTTTGCATACAAAACTGTTCAAAAGGAGGTTAAATTTTGATATTTTAGCATCGAGCGGGCGCACGGCCAGTACTGCTTTACATTGGGGCGTATATATCACCTTAACTCTTTTACTTCGAGGCTCATTAAAAAATCGCTCATTGATTAAAATGATTGAATGATACAAAGATTACGCCACTGACGTCAAAACAGTTCGCAAAGCAAAAACATAATATTATTGAAAGCTTCCCACGCAACAGTTTCTAAACGCCGAAAGTGTTGGCACCTTATTGTCTATACCTACATCTATAGCCCGCCTTAACCCTTGGACTAGCCACGCAGGATGTCTTGACGAAATTAAGAAAGTAATCTCTTGTCTCTGGTTTTGGAAGCGTTGCGTGAGGTACTCAGGTATCTGGGACACGGATTTACCTGGGTCTTATTGTAATACGATACCCGTTGATGAAATCCTTTGTAATTGTATTTTGCTAAGCCTGGGATCCGGTTGTGATTTTGTGTTATAATGTCAACGCAAAAGGCAAATCATATATAATTTAATGATGACTTGTTTTTCTGAAAATTACCAGAGAATTTCTGGATAGTAAAGTTATTATTAAGTACATACTTACCAGTTATTATATTTATACTAGCGGACGCCTCGTGGTTTTACCTGCGTAGTACACGTTCCCGTGGGAATACTGGGATAAAAGTAGCCTATGTCACCCGGGGATAGTGTAGCTTCCCAACGGTGAAAGAATTTTTGAAATCGGTCCAATAGTTTTTAAGTTTATTCGTTACATACAAAAATATAAATCTTTGCTCTTTAGATTATTATTAGTATTAGTACAGATTATATTATATATCCAAACAATCTGAAAAAAAAACAAATAGGAAAAACTAGTCTACGCTTGCCCTAAACCTGGAGAAATAGAAGGAATTCATGCTGAAAATAAATTATCCAATCAGCATCATAGTTATAAAGTCGAAGTAACAATTAACGCGTATTGTAAAATATAAACCAAAAACGAACTCGATGCGGTTCAAGCCAAGACAACCAGTTACCGAGACCTTCCCGTTATGCTCTAATACTCGTCAGAATTCACCTCCAGTACCACGGCCAATCTGAAGGAGTACTACTTACGAGAATACGAGTGTTATGCATCCAGCCAGATACATTACACCCGAGCGTAGTAACAGTGCTACTCATGAAATATAAGCCCACACGCGGGAATACTTAAATATTTGAGAAGCTACTTGTGTTTGCGAAAAAACAACATTTATCCAAGCCTCTTGGGACCAATGGAGCCCAAGGAATGGGCGTGACAAGTTCCCTACCACTCCGTCGGACAGCCATAAATCAAAAATGTGTGAAGGAAAGAAATGAACTGCAAGATAAATGTTGTAATCGGGACCTTTTTTGTTTCCTTTTCGCTGTTTAAAAGTGCATTAGGGAAGCTATTTTATTTTATAGGAATTTGGAGAAAACTTTGATCTTACATCAAAGTTTTCTCCAAATTCCGACTTTTTAAACCCCGCCGGAAAAAGAGGGAAGTTTGACGTGTGTTGCTGTGTATCTGTGTGTCTGTCTGTGGCATCATAGTGGCCAAACGGGTGAACCGATTTTGATTTAGTTTTTTTTTGTTTCAAAGATGACTTAATCGAGAGTGTTCTTAGCTATGATTGAATAAAATCGGTTCAGCCGTTCAAAAGTTATGGGGGCTTTACTGTTTATATCGGGGTGTTTTCGCAAGATATCGTGTCATCATTACATATTACTATGTACTAGATAAATTATGTAGCATGAAATAAAAATGTGATTTCCAAATTTTGAAATTTTACTTGTAGCAGAACCTGCTTGAATAACTATTTTCCTATTCTACATTACGTTCTGAATAATAGAACACCTCGGTTAGCGCAGCGCTCAACTACGGTTTCCAAGTTTCAATTTCGTTTGCCACTTCCACATTATTGCATCTATTCATAATTATATCATATAGGTATCACACACACACATAACCATATACAGTTCAAATAAATATAGACATACAACAAACGCCTTGATTGCGAGTATTCACTACGCACCCTACCTTATTTACTTCAGCAACGAAAGTACAAATTACCAGACAATTTTCTAGAAAAATTGCATTACTTCGCATCCCGACGCGACTCTTTGAAGACATTCTAGCCGCAATGAAATTCCTTCTTCATTAGATACTATTATCGTCCCATCGTAGAATAAGTATAGACTGAAGTCGACTGATTTAATCTATAGTAAAGAATCTGAAGAAATAAATATGAATTTATTTAAATCTGAAATAAAGACTACGTCGAGGTCCTTCTTGTACAAACAAAAGATACTAACTTTGAAAGAGCTCTACTGCACTTTTGATCACTGAATTTACCTTCCCCGGTTAATCGTAAATGGCTTCCAATTCTAATTCGCAAAAAAATACCCGATATCAGAAAGTAGTGGCACCGCACTTTACACGAAGCATTACAGCTGTACGTTTCACATCACTCATTACATCGGCTCTCGGCACTCGTCCATCGGCAGGCGGCCCCTTCGGCTTCCACCGCTGAGGGATAGAAAGCATGCGAGTGCCAAATGTGGCACACGCGGAACAAATGGAATGAGAGCATTGGTTGCCGTATTCCTGAGCTATCAAGTGCCTAGCCAAATGAAAAATTAAAACTTTTTACCCCCTTAGGCGTGGAATTTTCAAAAATCCTTTCTAGGTGCTCTTGATGTATTGTTAATGTTCTCACATCACTTGAGGAATCTTTCTCCCAAATTTCATGCTTCTAGGCTTAGCTATTTTGGCTGTGCGTTGATCATCTGTCTACAAAACCCTTCGCCAGTCGAAAGCTACATTATGCCCGAGTTCATTTGCTACTTTTTATCCAGAAAAAATAACGGTTCCTGCAGAGTGTTCCACGCCGCGGACTAAAAGCTAGTGCATTCATATTTCTTAAAGAAATGTCTTCTAATTCCAGCAAACCTGCAAAAGAATTTAAACACAATAACATCGTTTGAACCGAATTGAACCGTCCCAGAATAAGACCGCAGGTATCGTTTTGTGCGGCGCTAACGACACCTAGCAGTAACAGCCACTCCTTTTAGCTCACTGTGGCAAAGGCAAGAGATTTAGAATTTACTTTACTGCCATGCAAATTTCCTTTTAAATCTTTTCCTAGAAACTAGGCTATAAAAAACTGATCTCTCTCTGACTTTCATATTTCAGATTATCGTGAAATTGCAATTATTTAATGCTGTTTAATTAATTTTGTCGTAAGCTCTGGAGATATAAGGTGTATTTTTTTTTCAAGTAGATTGTCGTGCTTTGGTGTTTGTTTTGTTTGATAAGTAAGTAGATGTGTTGGAGATGCATTAGAATGATTTTGTAATCCGTGATGCATAACAACTTTGATATGAAACAATAATTTGAAATTTAATTAATACTACAAGGTATTTCGATAAATAATATCTTTACACAACTTTTTGATAAACGATGCATATTAAAATCACAAGTCCAAGAAATATTTTCAAGTCGTGATTGTACATTTTATAAACTTGAATAATATGTTCTGTTCCATTATATTTAATGGACATTAAACATATATCAAGGAAATATACTTAGTATCCTACGAATATATTATGTTCAAGTAGGTTCATTAGTCAACATAAATGTTCAGTGTTCAGATGACAGGCGTTACTTCCTCTATGAAGTCAGTTATTATATCTGATTGAACTTTATTTTGCCATGCATTGTTTTATTCAGTTTTATTTATGTGCGGCGATGCCACATATTGTATCGTTTTATGTTCATATTGTGCCAATAAATCAGAAGAAATTAAGTTTGTCTTTTGTAAAATACAATTCCTTATACGGAATAGGTGCGTTTTCCGAAACGGTAGAGTCTTCAAAGGAAATTTGGACTCCTTTGCTCTATAGTAAATTGCAGACCCAGGTATAAATAAAGAAAAAGTGGAAAAGCTCTAGTCGAAGTAACAGCGTTCCTTAATTCCTAGGTCGGTTTTCGGTCGAGGAGATTTAATGACTCCTTGCTGAACTGCAACCACGATTTTATAATAGACTGTAAAATGTCAAAGTTGCTCTGTTCCTTTTGAAGTTGGCACCTCTAGCAAATTGCACCTACCAGACATTGTTCAGAACCAGATTTAAATGAAGGAAAACTAAAAAAAAACCGGTAATTGCGGGTTTCCTTTCATAGAGCAGGCTCATTTCAGTGTCGTTAGCCACTTTTGTACTTGACAGTGCCTCTTTTGTGAATGCATAGATTATAAATGATTTCATACGTGGAACGCGGCAGTTCATTCGCGGCCTCTGAAGACTGGGAGCGGTGAATGAAGAACGTAATTATTCCATTCATTCTAACCGCTAACGAAGAATATTATTTAAATAGAGCGTTTACCATAATTATATCTTTGAGTTTATTTATTTTCTTGGGAGCTTGTTTTGGAGGATTAACATACATTATGTAATTTTTAACCGACTTACCAAAAAGGAGGAGGTTTAATGTTCGACTTCTAGTCGGTGTCTTTCGTAGGTACCAATTTTTTGCGTTATGGACACCGACTTCCAAAAATTAAAGTTATTTTTCACTTTGTAGTTTTTGATTTTGAAGTCGGTAGTATTTTTTTGTTATTTTTTTTTTATGTAATGTTTTCGCTTAACGTTTTAAAGGCCTAAATGTAGATAGTCATAAAATACCATGTTGCTACAAAAAAATAAAAATAATTACTTAAGTTATATTTTACCAAACATGACGTTTACGTTAACACCAACAATTATTATTTGGTTGAACAAGTGTTTATGGTCGGAATGAAGGGGCGAACCATCGGTGTGAGAGTGAAATGACTCGTCCCGTGGCTGATGAGATTTTTAACGAGCGCCCGGCGTCCACACTGGCGGAAAACGTCCAATTAATTTGTAACATCTATTTATATTGGCAATTTTATTTTCTGTTTCCTCTTGCCGTAATTGTGTTTGGATGTTTGATGTATGTTTTTATTTTATAGCTAGATTTTTCGTGGTACCTTTGGTAAAATTTGTTTCGTGGTGATTAAGGTTTCAAATAAAAAGCTGCCGAAAGAGCTTCTGCTTTGGACAGTGAAGTGATCGAAATAGTTTTCCCCTGTCGCTGTAAACGTTAGTTACATTAGTTTCTACTACATTATGGATGTTCTGAAAGAGCACCGACTAAAAAACTTACAAGACAAGACAAAGATATTTTATTTCAACTAGGCCACCAAGCGGCACTTTTTAACGTTACATACATTAAAATTTACAAGGAATAAAAAATGATTCTACCGTGCATTCGGAAAGTAGCTTGTTATGGAGAAGAAAGCACAAGAAACTCCATACTTACTCTTTTAAAAAAAAATAGTTTTTCACAATATTTAGGTACATAAGTACATACATTAATAAATTCATAAATGTGAGGACAATGCACCCAGAATCACTACGTACAGGTACAAAGTATTAAAAGTACTCACACATGTACTGTGCAGTTACATAATAGGTACTAGAAAAACATTAGCTTCCGAAGCAGTTAAGGGCCTACATACTCTTTATTGCCGTAAAACGGTAACTTTCTAAAGCATACTCCTCAGTAACGGCTAGGGTAAAAGGTTTGCAAAAAATATATATTTATTATTGATTCATGTACATAATTTTGGAAGGATTTTTCGTGTAACTAATAGTTTTACTTTAAAAAAATAATTAACAACACGATATTTTTTCGCAACTTTTGGAAACTCCTCCAAAACGACTTGGATGTTTAAAATTAATTGTATACAGAAAAATTGATGGCTGTAATTTCTTTTTACCTAACATAGCATATGTAAATCAAATAATATTTTACAAACAAAACTGTTCAAAAGGAGATTAAATTTTGATATTTTGGCATCGAGCGGGCGCACGGCCAGTACTGCGTTTCATTGGGGCGTATATATCACCTTAAGTTAAGACCAATCCCAACTGACGGCACCCGTTCACAAACATGACGCATGAATCGGCACCACCCAGCTCAACCATCATGAAGGGAACCAAATGATCCAACACACGCGCTACCATCAGATGGACATTTGAGAAAGCATGACACACTCAACTGCCAGGGCACACACAAGTCAACGAACGACACAAAGATACAGCAAATGGTAGATTTACAGTTGGGTACATAGTACTCACACACGTGCGTTACCTATAGACATGCAGTTATCCATTAGTAAGACAAGAAGCAAATCTAATTATAGAAGATGGTTCACATAGTGAAACTCACGCATAAATTGCCCAAAAACCCATTTAAAATAAAGAATATCTTCCAACTTTTGCTCAATCCACAATCTGTCACAAGCTGCAACGGTGTCACCACACAAAAGGGAACTTTGTCCACATTTTGCATCAATGGATGTATTAGTGTGGTCACACTGAAAGGCCGGGTCGTTCCTGTCATCACGCCACAGAGGTTTTCTGTAAACGGATTACGATAGTCGCTGGACGAGCAATCGATCCGTCTGCAAGTTAACAGGTTTTGATTTGAATTTTGTCCTGTGAATCGTAAAGTCGTGTTCATGTATCGGTGCGATGCATGTCATTGGAGTTATGTTTGTTTGTTTAGTGAATATTTGGTAATAAATGCGATTTAATATCTACTTAATCGTATGGTATATAATTTATATATTGACAAACTTTTACTTAGACATTTAGTTAGACTCATGTGCTCGTAGTAAGCTTACATAATCATGGCAGAGAGTTCAAAAGTGACACTCATACATAAATCGCCGAAAAACTCACTAAAAAAAGAAAATCAACCACTTTTTGCTCTACCCACAATTTGTCACAAGCTGCAACGGTGTCACCACACAAAAGGGAACTTTGGCCACATTTTCCATCCATTGATGTATTAGTGTGGTGGACTGAATGACCGGGTCGTTCATGCCATTACGTCACAGAGGTGTACAGTAAACGGATTACGATAGTCGCTGGAAGAGCAATCGATCCGTCTGCAAGTTAACAGGTTTTGATTTGAATTTTGTGCTGTGAATCGTAAAGTCGTGTTTCGGTGTCGTGCATGTGATTGCAGTTGTTTTTGAATTTTTAGTAAATAATTTCATTGAAAGGACTGTTTCATAGAAATGAGGAGGGGAAGAATATTAACTGGAAACGGCAGGATACAAATTACTTTTTCTGGAACAGAGGAGACAGATGGATACTGATGACAGATGGATGAAGGTGTAAAATAATATATAACTGTTATTATTCATATTGTAACGATGTTTTAGTAACTCAGGGTTAAATATTTTTACTACTTACTATTACATCGTCTTGGAATACTGTAAGATGTTGTACTTATTGGTGTAAAATAAATAAATATTTTCTTAGTTGATTAAATAATAAATCTCTCATTGATTAAATAATTTTACGACTGGACATAAAAGGGGAAGATCAAACTGAATGAGTCAAAATCGATTCACATTGACTTCAGTCTATATAAACGGCATGCAAGTGCCTTATGCGAATACAGCCAAATACCTTGACATAACTCTTGACGCCAAGTTGCGTTGGAAATCTCATGTCGAATAGAATAGACAGGAACTCCATATGCGGTACAAAAATATGTATTGGTTACTCGGAAGGAAATCCTGTCTATCAATACACAATAAAATTATAATATACTAGCATATTCTTATGCCAATTTGGATGTATGGTATCCAACTATGGGACTGTACTTAACAAAGTAATGTTAAAATTATACAACAATTTCAAAATAAAGTACTCAGAGATGCTGTTAATGCACCATGGTACATCAGAAATGATGACCTTCACCGCGAGCGTAAAATGAAACTCGTCACCAACGTTATTCAACACTTAGCTGAAGCCCACGAACACAGACTTCATCGACATGTGAATGTGGAAGCAATCCAGCTGCTAGATAACACGGACATAGTGCGTAGGCTAAAGATAACTAAACCATTTGAGTTAGTGTATAATAAGTGAAAAAATAATAGCAAATAAAACTGTGCTATACATGTAACAAGTGAACTAAGTGTTTTTTCTCAAACATGCTTGGAAATTTGAGCATTATTTTGACAACCTTCTTCGAGATAAATCGAAATTGCAGTACAGGCCAAATACATGCGAGCAGCGGCCGGCAAAAGTTGTATGAAAATCCATATCTGTCGTTTGCAGCGGCCAAATAAATTACATAGTAAATTCATATCTGCATATACTCACATAAACTCATTTTACTCCGAATCATGGCAACCAAGGAGGTAACTTATCAAAGGTTTTATTTAAATTTCGAACTAGCTTGCAAATAGAAAGCTGTGTATTGAAAAAAAAAAAACAAATGAACACTTTAAGGCTTAGCACGCACTGCAATTCTTATTTGCGCGGCTTTTTGTAGTATTATTACCGCGTGATTTTTTTACCGCAACGCGTGCGGCTGCATACAATTCCATAGGTCACAGAATGGGCCGAAACGCGCGAATGCAAATCGTAGTGCGTGCTAAGCCTAACGCGGGGATAGGTAATTATTGTTGTTCGTTGTTCGTTATTGATTTTAAAAAGTAATTGTATTTGACAAAATGAGTTCTAGGTACTACGTAGTTTTAATTTCCGCGCAGTTTTTGAGAAAAGCACTATACAAGCCTTGGCCACAACTAGGCATTGATGGACTTACGTATGTGTGCCTCGGCTTCGCCTCGGCCCACATTTACACGTTCGTCCATCAATGCCTCTTTTGCTGGCCGCTGCAGTAATGTACTATTAACGTACGAGTATCAGACTCTAAGAAAGTGCTACCGAACTGTATAAAAGTGCAAATTTACAGACACTATTCTTAGTCAAAACATTATACAATATAATAATAAGTTAGAGTTAAATTGCTTATTAGTCTATTAACGCTAAATTGTAATTTATTATTAAAAACCTTAGTTTTTATTAATAAAGAAAAAAAGAAAAATATTTTGTGAAGCAGTTTCTCTGTTTCATCATAGCAAAGGGTTTTCAAGTATTCAGTCAATTTTTGCTTACAACTGGGCTTAGGTAATGGATAAATATTTTGACTGCTGTTAATAATGATACACAATTTGAAAACACTGTCATCAATTATGTAGGACCGATGACAGATTGATTATATGCGCCTGTACAAACGAGCGAACTATGAATACAATATGTAGTTAATAATACACTCCTATTATTATCTTATGTTCTTACATAAGGTAATAATAGAAGTCTATTATTAACTACGTATTACTGCTCTAGAAGTGGTGGCCCAATGATAACGGCCGCGACTTACAAATTGTCGGTCGTGGGTTCGAACTTAGGCAGGCGCTTTACTTTGTGTAAATTATTTTCATCACCACTGCTCTTAAAATGGTGAAGGAAAACATTGTTAGGCAACCGGCATGTCCTAGAACCAAAAATTCATAGAAATGTGACATCCACCAACCCGCACTCATGTGACACCCTCTCACAGAGAGGAGGTCTGTATCTCACAATGGGAACATTAAAAGGCTGATGATTAGGTAGTTAGGTACATTAAAAGGATGATTACCTTGACTTACTTGACTTAATGTCCTATAACCCCTAGATGGGGCAGAGGGCGTCCACAGATGCCCTCCATCGCGATCGGTCTTGAGCTTCACGCTTCACCTCGCTCCATGTCATTCCGATGCTCGTCGCTTCTGCCAACACGGTGCGACGCCAGGTTTGACGGGGACGGCCACGCTTTCTTTGCCCTTGGGGATTGAAGTCCAAAGCTTGCTTAGGTATGTGATTGGGACCCCTTCGGAGCGTCTGGCCAATCCATCTCCACTTGCGACGCTTGATCTGGCGGTCGATCGGGCTCTCGTGGCATTTCTCCAACAGCTCTACATTGGTGATGGTCTCGGGAAAGTAAATTCTGAGAATGAGACGAAGACAGTGGTTTACGAAGACTTGTATTTGGCGTGAGATGTCCTTTGTGACCGTTCCACGTTTCGCAGCCGTTGAGCAGCACGGATTTGACATTGTACTCGAAGATTTTGAGTTTAATCCTTCGGGTCAGTTTCCGCGATTACCAAACAGGTCTCAGCTGCGCGAAGGTTGCTCGGGCTTTGGCGATCCATGAAGCGATGTCCTCTTCACTACCCCCAGTCTCTGAAGACCTCCGACACTCCCGAGGTAAGTTAATTTGTGGACGCATTCCACTGCCTCTGTGACAATCAGCAACGGTGAGTTGTTCTTCACATCAGTTCTCATTTCCTGGGTCTGTCGCACCGCCGTACGTCTGGTAGTCCGATGATGGAACGGACTGGGCGGAATTAAATCATGCAATTCCAACGCACACTCCCCGAAATGAATCTGATAAAAAACCGACAAGCTGGCAACTCGGCGACGATGTTCAAGGCTCTGGAGCTTTGAATTGACCAGTGCCTCATTGCCGATGAGTCTCTTGGCCCGCTTTTCGATCGACTCTAGTGCAGCGAGCTGGTATTTGGCAGATCAGTCCCAGAGTGAGAACAGTACTTCATGCATGATTGAACTAGCGCTTGATACAAGTTGAGTCGTCGGGTTTCAGCAGTGGTGGTAGTGGGGGACGGCAGAAGTTCGACTCGACAGACTTACAGCGACAACGCTTTCCTCGAACCTATATAGAAAATTAGTACCATGCAAGAAAAAATTAGTATCCAAAATTAGTACTCCAGTAGTTTACAAGATATATCATGCCATTGGTTAATTTTTTTTATATCCTATAGGCACGCGCTTGACCACTATCTCACCTGATAGTAAGCGACGATGTGGTCGATGGTGGAGCACGCTTGCCTAGAAGTAACCTATTCACTCTTGACTTAAATACCCCTAGATTGTAGCTATCGGGAAACACAGACTCCGGCAGGGAATTCCACTCCTTAGCTGTACGCATAATAAAAGTATTCCCAAAACGTTTAGTGCGTATGGGTGGGATGTCCACCATATATCGATGACGCATCGCCGTACGTCTGGTAGTCCGATGATGGAACGGGCTGGGTGGAATTAAATCATGCAAATCCATCGCACACTCAGCACAGCTTTCATTACTTTGCCATATTAAATCTAACCAAACCAAATTAAGTTGACAATGCTATTGAGCTGCCCTCGTACTCTGACGCGTCGATACTATCATAGTTCGACTCTAAAAATGGGACAGATGTATACAAGTCACATACATCTGCCCCTTACGCACACTCAAAATAATCTTGCTCTAAGAGCTTATGGTCTCCCCCTGTTTAGGAGATGTACAGTCGTGAACATAAATGTATGGATGTCGGAATAATAATAACAACCGTTCAATATTTATAATTTTATACAAACTGTGTACCTAGATACATATAAAGAAAAAATAACCTCCCGTTAGCCATGTAGCTCGCCGAAGCGGCTTTCTATGTTCTACGGTCCCCATCCTGTGTTATAAGATCAAACGCCGCATGTGATATTTATTAAGGGTAGCATAAACATGCCAATCACGGCGTGGTTTTCTGATTTCCCTTGTGAACGTAAAAGTTCCTATTGGGCAGTGTGCACTTGAGTATACCTGTCCTTTTTAGTTATGCGTTCCTGGTCAGAAAGAAAGAAGAGGTGAGGTGAAGTAAGTGAGGTGAGGTGGGGAATACAATCCATACTTGATATTATAAATGCGAAAGTGACCTAAATTTCCACGCATTAACCGCTGAAACAATTTTGATGAATAATTATTGAAGTATAGAGACATAGGAGAAAGACATAGGATACTTTTTAACCGACAAAAAAAAGGAGGAGGTTCTCAATTCGACATGTATATTTTTTTAACTGACGAAAAATGGAGGACGGTAATTATTTATTTTTTATGACCACGCAAATCTTTTTATAGAGAGGTCCGATTTCAAAAGATCTTTTTTACCGCAAAGTTGGCCCCATTTAAATATGAAAAATGAACTCCACTCCTAAAAATAGAAAATATATATATTAATATATTCCACAAAATTTTCACTGTGAAACGATTTTGTTGAAATTAAATACACGGAAAAGCTAAAAAACAACTTTTTACCTTAAAATTAACGGTCGAACTAACGATCTGAAAAGCCCTAGAAAGAAGGTCTCCCCTGAGCCTCACTGTGCCCTGAAAGGCGGTCAGAGTCCCCAGCCTAAGCGCCCGCGACCCCGGAGTTTTAGACATCGAGGTGGTTGCCTCCCCAATGCCTTCTTCTCCGAGAGGGATCGGTCCTCTCACGATCCCGGTCGGCGGCTTTCTTCTGGTTCATCACGGTCTCACAGAAGGAGGTGTCGCCGTTCCTGCCACCTCATCCTAACTGTAGCGATGCCTGGCACGCTATTGCCACTTTGACGGATGGCGCAAATCCGGTCATATACCCTCGCGTCCATCTCCGCCAGGAAGTCGAGTGGTGGAAAACCTGCTAGGCGTGTCGCCGACTCAAAAGATACCGTTCGGTATCCACGTGAGATTCGGATAGCCCTTTTCCGCTGCAGGCTGTTGATTTTAGTCCTGCAGCGTCGGACACCTGACAGTTGGTTTGACCAAACAGGTGCCCATAAAGGACCATCGATCGCTCGACACCCGCTTAGAGATGGCGATCTTCCTCCCGAGGTCCCCCGAGATTGGGTAGCAGTCTATGCAGAGCTCCCACTGCCCTTCCAACGCGGGAGACCAGGCACTCGAAATGCTCTTCGAAGCCCCACCGACCCTTCATGGTTAGGCCAAGATACTTTATCTACCGACCCACCTGGACTTGCGCATCTCCAACTGTCACTGACGAGCTGAGTGGCTCTCTGCTCCACGGCAGTTTGTGGAACCATAGCGCCTCAGTTTTATGAGATGCTATAATAATAATAATAATAAAGAGTCTGTGGCTCGACTTGACAGACGGATGCCAAAATTTTTCTCTAACAAATTTATTACAAAATATAAAATTTCAACCATCTAAATAGTGCAGATATATATATACAATGAAACCAAGAAAAAAAAAACATAATACAATAACATTATCAAAATTATGACCGATTTATAAACTGAATTACAAAATATCAGAAAAATGAAAACTACGTCATGTTGACGAGAGCTGCCGCTGCAAGACGTGCACGCCCACCATCTCCGGCCTCGTCGCCCAGCTCCGCCTCGCCGCCGCCGGAAACCAGCCCCACCGTGAGTGCTGTGACACCGGCTGTGGCAGTTGCGTCGAGCTCGAGCGACGAGTACTTCTCTCCGCCGACGACACCACCACCTGCGCGTCGACGGGGAGGACGCCGGCCGCCGGACCGCTTAGGACCTCGAGGCTTACCGGTCTCTGATAGGGTCCCAGCACCCGGCGGAAGTGTGCAGCGCATGAGATGGACACAATCCATAAACGAAAATGTCATGCGCGCATACTTTGGGGCTACAGAGGGAGGAAACAACCTGACCGCGTACCGTGTCCGGATGCTCTCTTTGTTTCAGGTGCTTGAGCCAGCCGTCAACGTTTCGGCCCAACGACTTTCGGATCAGGTGCGGGTCATCCAGCGTAATCGTATGTTGGATGATACTGTACTTGATCGCCTCCGAACGGAAATGGGTAACCGTGTCACTGCCCCAACGTCGCAGGCTGTGGTGCTACCACAGTCCAACCACGCTGATGAGGAGAGTAGTGACAGGGTTACAAACGTAAGTACCCAGTGCAATGAGGAATTGAGGAGTGCTTTGGAGTGTGCTATTCGGGAGTATCGCAACATGCCACCCGAACTTAGGCCACGATTACCTCGTTTGCCCATGCATAACAAGAATAGGGCGCTGGTGGCTGTTCTGGATTCGCAGTTGTCAAACTATTTTGATGGCTGCGAAGACCTCACTGATACACATTCGATTATGTACTGCGCGGCTGTAGCGGCATGTCGTGTAGCTCATGTCAAATTTGCAGATGACCGAGCTACACGACCGAAACCAGCCGTACCGGCTTGGCAGTGCAGGATCGAGCGTCGTATTGGTGGGGCCAGAGCACTCATCGGCAAACTAATTTGTTTCAGGGAGGGCAATAGCCGCCCAAGAGTGATGCGCTTTGTGAGACGGGCGTTTTCGGGGACTGATGTCAGCCCCCGGGACTATATATCCCATGTCACAGAGCGCATCGACTTCCTGAAACAAAAAGTGTATGCATGGGCAAACCGTATTCGTAGGTACAGGCGGAGAGTGGAGCGATACACCCAGAATCGCACATTCCAAAGTAATGAAAGGTGGGTTTATCGGGCTTGGGAGCGACCCAACCAAGGTGTGACTGATACGCACCTGCCGGATGATGACGCTATGTCTTCATTCTGGCGCAGCATCTGGTCGGTGCCTGTCAGTCACACCGAAGGAGAATGGACTCGGGAGGTCGAACGAGCGTGTGATCCAATACAAGAAATGGGGGCTATCACGATCAGCCCCCAAGATGTAGCCCGTGCAGTCCGTCCGTTGCCGAACTGGAAATCTCCAGGACCGGACGGACTGCACAACTTTTGGATCAAGTGGCTACAAAGGTCACACGCTCGTTTGGCATCTCAGTACCAGGCAGCCTTAGAGTCTGGTTCGCTACCCAAGTTCCTTACGACAGGTATAACCCACCTGCTCCACAAGTCTGGTAGCACCGCGGAACCCAAAAATTATAGACCAATTACATGTTTACCAACGGTCTATAAGGTTCTTACATCCATTTTGAGAGTAAAAATTAATAAACATGTTGACAATAACTCCATCATGTCGGTCTCTCAGAATGGATGTAGGAACGGGTCCCGCGGTACTAAGGAGCTACTCCTTATTGATATGGCCATTAGCCAACAGGTTCGGCGTTCCCGAAAGGATCTGTCGACATGTTGGATAGATTATAAGAAGGCCTATGACTCGGTGCCGCATACATGGCTCATGAGGGTGCTAGAATTGTATAAAATAGATACAACTCTACGCACCTTCCTGATGTCGTGTATGAGGCAATGGAGCACAGTCCTTCGCTATCCAGGATGTCGAAATATCCAGAGGAATAGCGAACCTGTAAGGATCGAGCGAGGTATATTCCAGGGCGATAGTTTGAGTCCACTTTGGTTTTGCCTAGCCTTGAATCCTCTAAGCATGATGCTGGAGAATTCAGGGCTAGGCTATCGGTTGAAGAGAGGTGGTCAGGTTATATCTCACCTCCTTTACATGGATGACTTGAAGCTTTTTGCCCCCAGCAATCTTCAGCTGATGGAGCTACTAAAGGTAACTGAAACTTTTAGTAGCGCCATCAGGATGGAGTTTGGTGTGGACAAATGTGCGGTCATGCATGTAAAGCGAGGGGAGATTGTGGAATCCGTAGGAATTCAACTTGCGGATTCCATAAACCTGAGATCCCTCTCTCCAAACGAAACCTATAAGTATTTGGGTATGTCGGAAGCGTTAGGTATCAGTACTATAGACATGAAGCAATCGTTGAGGGAACGCTTCTTTGGCCGCCTGAAGAAGGTATTCAATAGCCTTCTTTCGGGCGGAAACAAGGTGCGCGCCTTCAACGGTTGGGTCATGCCGGTGCTGATGTACTCTTTCGGCATACTCAAATGGACTCAAACGGAACTTGACGCCCTGGATAGGCGGGTCCGTACACTGCTGACTGCATATCGAATGCATCACCCACGATCGTCAGTCATGAGATTGTATATCCCGCGGAAGTGTGGAGGCCGAGGCTTTTTAAATGCCAAAAATCTCCACAACCGCGAGATATGCAATCTCAGAGAATATTTTCTAAACACCGACGTGGGTATTCATCGAGATGTAGTAGCAGTGGACAAGGGACTCACCCCGATCTCCTTGGCGAATGAGAACTGGCGCAAGCCTGTAGTGCTTGACACTAACGACCGCAAGGAGGTATGGCAGAGTAAGGAGCTTCACGGACGCTTTTTCCGGGCCCTACATGGGTCCGAAGTAGATCAATCAGCGTCCGTAGCCTGGCTGCGATTCGGTGACCTCTTTGGGGAAACCGAAGGTTTCGTCTGTGCAATTATGGACGAAGTTATCATGACGAATAACTACCGGAGATTTATTGTAAAGGATGGCACGGTTGACATCTGTCGGGCATGTCACCGTCCGGGTGAATCGATCCGCCACATTATCTCTGGTTGTTCTCGTCTAGCTAACGAAGAGTACTTGCATAGGCACAACCTTGTAGCCAGGATTATCCATCAGCAACTTGCTCTGAAATACACTCTTGTGGCGTCGGAGGTGCCGTACTACAGGTATGTGCCCGACCCAGTTCTCGAGAATGGCAATATCACATTGTACTGGGATCGGTCCATCATCACTGACAGAACTATTATCGCTAATAAGCCTGATATAGTGGTGGTGGACCGAATCGAGAGGCGTGCAATGATTGTTGACATAACTGTCCCGCATGACGGGAACCTCGTGAAAGCCGAGAAAGATAAGCAAATCAAGTATCTTGACTTGGCTCGCGAGGTTGTCGACATGTGGGATGTGGACTCAGTGATCATTGTACCGATAGTCGTGTCAGCCCATGGCTTAATAGCCACGAGCCTCGACCAACACCTTAGGAGGCTCTCGTTAGGCGGCTGGGTCAAGGGCCTGATCCAGAAAGCAGTACTGCTGGACACGGCTCGTATTGTTAGGAGGTTCCTCTCTCTGGAGCCCTGACCGCCGGTAGCTTGGACCCTGTTCCCGATACCGGTGGGCCTCTATTTTTTATATTTTTAAATGTTTTTCTTTTTTGTGTGTTTTGTAAAAATATTTAGAAATGTAATAAATAAGAAAAAAGTTAAATAAAAAATAATAATAATAATAATAATTTATTTCTCCATAAAATTGTACAATTTGAACATTATAATTAAATTATTGAAACTATTAAATATATGCACAAGAATAAAGATGAGCAACTGCGCCTGAGCTAGGCCGAGCCTGTATTTCAGGACGCAGTTTACTTTCCAGACATTATGAACAATACAACAGTGGTTTAGCGTAACATAATGATTATATCACTTTAAAGCAAAAACATCATTTTACAACAAACAGAGACAGTGTTAAGTTATTGTTGTGTGTGGTGTGCTTATGTTGAGTGTGTTTGAGTGAGTGTTGTGTGCTAGTGTTAGGTGTATTTGAAAGTTCTATTTATCTTAATGTTTTAAGATGTTCTTCTGTAGTTTCGTAATCGCAAGCAATCAGGAAGTTCAATAGTTTGATTTTGCATTCACGTTTACTTAGTGTATAGAAATTAAGGGTAGTATTTAATTTATTGTATAGATAAGGTCCGGTGAAGCAGAAAAACCTATTTGTAAAATAATGTCTAAATTGAGAGGACTGGGGAACCACAGCATTTCGACGACGCTTAAGAAGAGTATTCCTGTCAAGACGGGTAAGGGAGTGTTGCTTTAAGATTGTAGTTATGATGTAGAGTTGTCGAACGGACGGTAAGTTCCACGATTGATACAAAATATGAGTTGGGTAATCTATGGGTCGGAAGGAGCTAACTTTTAGAATTGCCCGATGTGCTATTTCAAGAGGAAGCAAAGTAGTTTTGGCAGCTCCACCCCAGCATGAAATGCAGTAAGTTAGAAGCGATTGACAGAGGGCCCTATAAACTTTTTTTAAAATTAAGACATCCGCTACATACCGTAGATTCTTAAAAACATAAATGAGTTTTCTCAGTCTGGATTGGAGTACTGATATATGTGCATTGAAGTTTAGCGATGAGTCTAGTATGACGCCCAAATATTTAACCTCAGATCTCCCTATCAGACAAGGGCAATCACATGTAGTAGCATTTGTTGGATGGACATGAACTGAGTGTGATTTAAGAGTAAGTTCAATGGGTGGTTTATAAGGATTTCGTGTATAAAAGGGCATGTACATGGTTTTATCTGAGTTTAAGGTGAGAACATTTTGTTTCAGCCAGTCTGACACCTTGTCGAAACCGTTCTGGGCCAACTTGAAGGTATTTTCCCAATTTTCAGCAGAAAATAGTAATGCTGTGTCGTCAGCGTAGGCGATAATGCTACCCTGCTCCAGTTTCAGCTCACAGAGGTCATTTAGGTACACTAAGAAAAGTGTAGGACCCAGCACTGAACCTTGTGGGACACCAAAAGAGACAGGTAGATCGGTGCTAATGTGGGAATCAACCCTCACGCATTGTTTACGACCACTCAGATAGTCTTGAAACAATTTCAACTGCATCCCTCTTATTCCCAGGCGTTCTAATTTAGCTAGAAGACGCGGGACAGACACCGTGTCAAACGCTTTGGCAAGGTCAAGGAAGATGGCGAGTGCTTTGTTACCATAGTCAAGATTCCTAATAATATGGTCCGTGAGCTTATGCACCGCATCCTCTGTCGACCTCCCAGAACGGAAACCAAATTGACAAGAGGAAAGTAAATTATTGCTTTCTAGATACTTAACAAGTCTACTATTAATTATTCTTTCCAGTATCTTCGAAATAGCAGGTAGTAAAGCAATTGGCCTATAATTACAGGCACGGAGTCTATCGCCCGCCTTGTGAATAGGGATTATGATCGCTTTTTTAAGTATGTCTGGGAAGACACCTCGACTAAGGCAGAGATTGAATAAATGCGTTAGGGGTGGAACGATGACATCCTTTATATCTTTAAGAAGGCTATTCGATATTTTATTATGTCCGACTGCACTAGAACATTTTAAGCCATTTATAAGTGACAAGATTTCGTTTTCGTCAGTGTCGAGTAGTACAAACGAGTGCTTAATTGTATGGTCTGTGGCGGGAGCGTCAACTGGATTCTGAGCCATTTCTGGACAGCTCAGAAGCTTATTTGCCAGGGAACTGCCAACACCAGCAAAATAAACATTAGCCTGGTTCACAGATGTTTGAGGGGAATCACCAAGAAGGTCGGTGGCAGCTGATTTGGTTTTGTTTGTGTTGGTTATATTTTTGATAACTTCCCAAAGTTTTTTATTGTTACTACTATTTTTGTCTAATTCATTTTTATCATGTTGTCTTTTAAGCCTTTTCAATAAGTCATTACAAAAATTTCTATACCTGGTGTATGTTAGTTTGAGGGTTTGATTATTGGGTGAATTTTGTGAGTCTTTGTGGAGGCGATCCCTGTTTTGCATACATCTAAGTAATCCTGGAGTGATCCAGGGTCTAATAATACGTTTTTCCGGGGAATTTTAACAATATCACTATTTTCCGTTATTACATGTTGTAACGTCTTAACAAATTTATCCATGGCCTGATTAGGATCGTCCGTTTCTCGAATGAAATTGAAGTCCATGTTATTCAGTTGCTCACGAATAGTAGCAACGCTAAATTTAGTCACATACGATGGCGGAAGATTTTGTTTGTGGGGTTGATAAAGACAGGCTATGGTTCCATTTATGAGGCACTATCTCTAAACCCACCTCGCGGATAGTAAGGTGCCTAATGACAAAATACCTATAATAATTTAATTTACACATTCATGCTGTTGATCGCTAAGACGTTCGATTGTATGTTGAAAACAGCTGAACCGATTTAGATGAAACCTGCACTGTTCCCTAAGCTGGGCAATACTTAATCCAATAAAAAAAGAATGATCATGATCCGATAAGAAGTTTCGGCGAAATGCGTTGACAAATATACAAACAAACAGACATACATACACTTATGAAACTTGGCACACTTGGTTGGAAGCCCATGTGTGGATATTGTGCGAATTGATTACCTACTTTTTTTTAAGACGGTATAAAAAAGCCTTTTGTCTAGCAATTTTTCTTCAACTTTAACGCGGGCTAAGCTACTGGCTGAATCTAGTGTAAAGTAAACGAGTTTCAGATTTAAACCCTATGAAATAGAGGAACTATATTTATGTTTTACGAAATATTATATGCTGTAAATTATATAGAATATTCTGTCCATTTATTTTATTAAAGCACATAATATTGTGAGTATTTTTAAGCAAGATTTCCACTTATAAAAGATCTGGCTGATTGTTATTTGTTCAGAGGGGGATTCTATTCTGCAGCAAATATATCAGAAAGGAAAGTATTCCTTCAATATTGCTGCCCTTAGAGATAGAACCCTCGAAAAAGATAAACCAGAAAACAAACAGCCAGTCATTCAAAAATACAGAACGGCTAAACACACAAATATCCACACTAATATCTTCAATCTAACAATGTATATGCCCCGGAGGTAGCTAGCCTTACGCTGCAATAAACTTCCCTTAACACACATCATTATAACGAAACAACAAGGTCTTAATTCGTATGAATGTAACAACAGCCATTTCAGAGCCTCCAACTACAAGAAAAATACCACCTTATGTCACTGGTTTAAGGTTTAAATTTGCTTGGCATTTCACTCACCATGTGCTGATGACAACAGCAACTCCAGTACTTCGAAACTTAAAAAAAACTTAGGCTTGCTTCATCGTGTTAAGTTTTATAATGGTATGGTGAGGTATCAGAGGCTTATAGGGCCGCTTGCCGCCGGGCGTGCGGAGAACCTCGATGGTCTGCAATGATAGTCCAGGGAAGGTTCAGTGAATTTACAGGATTAGAGGCCCTCTGGATACTGGGTTGTCGTAAAGTGTATTTTTTTTTATTGTACGATGACTCAGGAGAATGGAAGGTTTTGTTTTTGAAGTAAAGTCGATGTGTGGATTAGTTCCTACTAGTGAGATTTTCAAACTCCATGATGGTATTTTTGTAGCAAGTGTTTTTCTAAAAACTATGTACTTTGTCTTTTGTATAGTTAGTGTAAGCAAGTTCTTGTCTAGTCAATTCACGATCGTGATGACTCCTGCTTCTGCTTTCCTATACACGTCCTCCCAATCGGTTCCGTGGAATAATATCACCGTGTCGTCTGCGCAACAAATACGGTCAGCGTTTGGGATGGAAAGTTCTAGTATAACATTCATATATATTGTAAAAAGGTTAGGACCAAGTATGCTGCCCCGCGGCACTCCAAAACTAATTTCCTGTTCTTGCTGATTATATCTTCAACTCTGACACATTGCCGTCTCCTACTCAAGTAACTACGAACCAATCCAATTTGGTTCCCCTTAATCCAAACCTTTCAAGCTTTCTGAGGAGGATAGGAATAGAGATAGTGTCGAACGCCTTAGCAAGGTCTTTGAATATTCCAAGACAACGCTCGCCACCATCTGTATGTTTCGATATAATGTTCGTCAGGATTTCGACCGCTATACGTATAGTGTGCCTAATTTAAGTGTGCCAGAGCTGACCTATCTTTGTAGACTAACAGAGCTAACCTTACCTCGTAGCCTATCAGAGATTACCTCCACCGACACCCGACGCGTCTGTTGCGGATCGAGTGAGTGGATAAAATCTCCATCTACTTTATCGCAGCCTCCTTCTGTGAGACTACTGTTTCGCAGAACGATACCTCTATTCTACTCGACTACGGCCGGCAGCTACAGGTCACTGCCTACCTTCGAGATGAAGGCACGACGTGGATCTACGACGCGACTTTTGGCATAGGGATGGATTGGTCGCTGAAGGACTTATAGGCATTTATATACTTTTTATCTCGAGAGCACGTTCCCTAGGAATTTACAGGTGAAGCTGCTACCAGAAGCTAGTGTAATACAAAGAAGTCGTATCAAAAAGAGTCAACGTTTATCCATAGATATAGACAGTCTGTTAGCCTTTGATAATTCAGTGTATATGGCAGTAAAAACTTGCGCTCAGCGCCATTACGCAGCCACGAATAGGTACTACACATTTGGTGTCTCGCCCAAGCGGCGTTCTATGATCTGCGGTCCTCGTCCTGTGTTATTAGATCAAAAGCAGCATGTGATATTTATTATTATTATCTCTCAACATAGGGAAAAGTACGAGTTTTATCAAAATTCAGCAAGTTCAGCAGTTTTCAAGATATGGAACATACAACCGAACTTCTTAGCGACAAACAGCACGAATGTGTAAATTAAGTTATTATGGTTATTTTGTCAATTCTTTAGGTATCTTATAGACTTTGCTCACTTTTTAGTGATATGGTACTAAAACTAAAAAGAGAGAAATAAAAAAAAAATCTTTAAAAGTTAACAAATAAGGCTTACTTACGCCAAGATTTCCGCTTACTTTCTAAGCGAAAATCTGGCTGATTGTTATTTGTTCAGAGGGGGATTCTACCCTGCAGCAAATATATCAGAAAGTCAAGTATTACTTTAATATTGCTGCCCTCAAAGATATTTATGAATGGCTGCGACATAGAAGGACCCTCGAAAAAGATAAACCATATAACAAGCAACCAGACATTCAAGAATAATAAAAACGGCTAAACACACAAATATCGTCAATCTAACTATATGCCCCCGAAGTATTCAGCCTTACGCTGCAATAAACTTCCCTTAACACATCCTTATTACGAAGCAACAAGGTCTTAACTCGCATGACTGTAACAACAGGCACTTCAGAGCCTCCAACTAAGAGAACATTACCACCTTATGGCACTATTTTAAGGTTTAAATTCGCTTGGCAGTTCGTTTATCATGTGCTGATAATAACAGCAACTCCAGGGCTTCGAAACACAATAAAAACTTAACCTTGCGTCAACGTGTTAAGGTTTATTATGGTATGGTGTGGTATCAGAGGCTTATGGGGCCGCTTGCCGCCGGCGTGCGGAAATGAGTAGGAACCTCGATGGCCTGCAACGATAGTCCAGGGAAGGTTCCGTGAATTTATAGGATTAGATGCTCTCTGGATGCTGAGTTGTCGTAAAGTGTAAATATCTTTATTGTACGAGGACTCAGGAACAAAATGTTGTGTTGGTGAAATAACGTTGAGATGTGTGAACTAGTTCAGTTTTCATTGAAACGATTTTGAAACCGACAGACAACATCATGGTATTTAACAATGCACAGCTCAACACACGGTCGTAAAAGCGAGTTACTAAATAAATTGTATGTTCTTCCAATTTGTTTTCAGTTTCATGACAGTTGTCAGTAAAAATAATTATTCATTAAAAAACCTTTTTTAAAACATGCTTTGTTCGTATTCTTATCAGCAAACCCTTTCATTTGATACCCATATCATGGCAATGCACAAAAAATAACTAGTCCGCCATCTTGGGCCGTCCGTCATATTGGATTTAGAATGACGTCACTTAGCTAACCATGCATTGTCATTTAAAGTAAACGTTTATGAAAAATTTCATCTTAATCGGTAAATGATAATGATAAATGATTTTATTTCTGTAAGTTGGTTTGTACAAACACTTTTACATGTCGAACATATTTTAAAACTAGATGAGGTCGGCGTTTCCTATCTGACTACTCTGAGAAGAAAGGCCGAAACAAACTCAAAGGTCACAGTCTCTTTTAAAGTCCTGACAAAATCTTGATTAGATCATGTGTAGGATAATTGGTTTCAAATTCAGTTGCAAGATTTGACGAAAACCAGCTTGTAATAAATGTTATTTTTGGACACGAAGAAGATGAATTAAACAATTGCCTTTAATTACTAACTCAAATAATAAGTAAGTGCAGGACAGCATCGTCAGGAAACCCGAGTTCATAATTATAATAATACTAGCTTCTGCCAGCGGCTTCGCCAGCGTGAATATCGAAAGTTATCCTAAGGGAATAAAAACCCCCCGGGACAAAATAGTAGATTGTTTACCTAGGGAGCAAGCAAATATTTTAAAGGTGAGAGTGTTTCTTACGAGTGAGCGTTTATTTTAATCCTGAGCGTAGCGAGGGATTCAAAGTACGTCACTCAAGCTTAAAATAGTGTTGCTCCCGAGGTGGACACTCTACTTTTTCAAAAAATTTATCCCTTTCACTGGTTAACTGTGAAGTGCCGTGCTTGACCGACGCAGTGTGCGCCCGGAAAATGGCTTGCCCGAAAACCCTTCTTCCCAGAGACAGTGGGATGAGCCGTTCTGCAGGTTGGTACGGAATAAACTTATAAATACGTCCACCAATACTGCTGAGCGTGCCCACCTGCTGGCTGTGGGAGAGTGAGAGTCGGGCTTCTGGCAACAGGCACTACCGTCACTCAACATAGTACCTATACAATACCTTCCGGATCACTACATGTCTGCGTTTGGGTACTCCTAGCGGAGCTCCACATCTTTGTCAATTTGGTGAAGCAGTCGACTGCCTCGGTCACCATGGCCTACCCTGCAGTAGGAGCGCTGGCCGGATAGCACGGCACGCCAGCATAAATGACATCATACGTCGGGCTCTGGTCACCGCCGGGGTGCCATCAGTTTTAGAACCCAATGGTATGGCACGCGACGATGGGAAGAGACCAGACGGGATGACCATTATGCCTTGGAAGGTGGGTAGGGCTTTGGTGTGGGATGCAACATGTGTTGACAACCTTGCGCCATCCCATCTTCTTAGCACGGCGGGCTGTGCTGGGGCGGCTGCTGCTGGTGCTGAAAACCTCAAACGGCGCAAATATAACAACCCTATTGGAAGTTATATGTTTGAGCCGTTTGGGCTTGAAACATTAGGTCCATGGGGTCCGAGAGCGCATCGAGTTTTCGAGAAATTAGCACAAAGCTCGTCGACTCTTCTTTTTCTTCTTCCACTTTTCTTCGGCTAGAGAACAAGCGTTCTGGGCACGTTTCCCATTGACATCGATGTGGACGAATTGTTTGTTGCACAATGAGCTCTTTTCCGTCTCCCCTTTGTATTTGTATATAGGTATTTTTTTTTAGAATATTCAATTGTATATGTTTCAATAAATATCTTAGTTGTCAGGACATGTTATTAACTCCAAATTTCGAACTCTAAAATCGGGTCTAATAAAATTATTAATAAATAACAGGTAAGAACTTTCTAATTTAAAACAATTTTACAAAGCCGATACAAACCCATGTTTCAACAAATACTAAATATCTGTGATTTCCGAAGTGCCGCCGTGTACTGAAGGCGCGAAGGCTTCACGGGACACGTGACTTGTTTATTAATAAGGCCGGGAGCACGTGCTTGAACCCCCAACACCCGAGCACCACCCGGCATCCCCCGACAGCTCTAACACCCCCTGGCTTCGGCCTTTCATTTACATACGCCACCCACAACGCGGCAGACGCATAAAATTTTCAGGAAATAATAGGTAGGTAGCAAATGTTAGTTTGTCGTTTTGGAGTCAAAATGGAAAATTTTAAAAAGGTTTGGTTGTCTGTGTCTCGTTTTTTGTGCTGATTGTATGGGGTTGGTTTGTAATCGGGGTTCTGTTTTTGAACTAAGTGCGAATGGAGTACATTACTACTCAAATAAAATAGAGACGAAACAGCTGCATCTAAATGTGGTGAGGATAAGGTTGGATAAAGTTAGTTTTCTGCTACACCTACCACCATCATCTGTACACACCTGTTCTCTGCTGCTGATTTACCTGGTGCAAATAAACACTTTATTTTTTCTTTTCTTTATATAAAAGTTGACGAGACGACCTCGCACCGAAAGACGCAGCGTTGGAAGGCCTTTCTCTAGGTGGAGCGACGACATGGTCAAGGCCGCGGAAGTCCGGTGAATGCGAAACGTACAGCAGCGATTAGTGTTGCAACGCTTGGGGGAGTTCTATGTCCAGCAGTGGACGTCTTACGGCTGAAATGATGATGATGATATAATAAAAACTTGGACATATGAGCCGGAATATTCCCTTACTTTTTGTAGGAGAGTTAAAATAAAATTGGTCATCATTTATTATATTCTTTATTGTACATCACAAAAATATATGTACAGTACAAACAATCATAAAAGCAAGTGTACAAATGGGAGGTCTTATCGCACAGGGCAAACTCTTACAGACAATCTTTGGATGGATTTCACTAGTTCCACTTTTTGTACAAATCAATGACAATGAATTATTGTAGAATCAATTTTTATTACTTGTAATTTTAATTGTTGACGTTCAAAAGTGCCGCTTAATGGCCTAGTTGAAATAAATATATTTGACTTTGATGCTGCATCAGAAAATATTTTGCCTACAATATTTGGAAGGGTCAAATCTTTTAGAATTTTTCGTTCAGCCTGTAATTTTGGCACAAGGGTGCCGGATGTTGATTCGCACACGGCCAATTGCTTGGACCTTCTGCTGACAACAGATCCAGACAGATACTCTGTGTCGATAACTTCACCTTTGGGTAGTTCTGACCACTGTCTGGTGAAGTCTGTGTCCGTCTACTCCCCGCCCGATCCCAGCCCAAGAGGCACCCGGCGTTTTTGGCGGTACAGGTCAGCAGATTGGGATGGCATGCGATCTTTCTTCGCATGCTATCCTTGGCAGCCCACTTGCTTCTCTTCGGATGACCCATCGTCATGCGCTGACGCAGTGTCAGATGTGTTGCGTCAGGAGATGGAGTACTACATTCCGTTCTCTGACGTAACGGTGTCCAGCGTTGACCGGCCATGGTTTGGCGCCGAATGTCATTGCGCCGATGCCCTTAAGCATGAGGCATACCTGGCATGGGCCGACGCACGATCGCGCAAGGCAAGTGACGTGGATCAGAAGAAGAGAGCCTACAACAGGGCTGCCAAGTCCTGCAATAAGGTGTTGCGAAGGGCTCGGTTCGACCACATTAGCCGAATAGGCACCAAACTTGCTTCTTACCCAGCAGGTAGTAAAGCGTTTTGGTCCCTGGCTAAGTCGGTCGAATCGAACTTCTGCCGTCCCTCACTACCACCACTGCTGAAACCTGATGGGTCACTGGCCCACTCCGCTGAAGAGAAGGCAAATTTATTTGCCTCCCTTTTTGCGGAATGTTCGCGTCTGAATCCTGGTGATTCGCGGTCCCCTCCTTCTCCTGATGGATGCGAGACGAGTATGCCGGACATTCGCATCCATCAAAAGGACGTCCGTAGGGTGCTGCGAAACCTCGACGTGAATAAGGCTAGTGGCCCTGACGGAATACCAGCCATAGTTCTTAGAACCTGTGCGCCTGAACTGTCTCCGATCTTGACACGCCTATTCCACCTTTCATATGAGACTGGAAAAGTGCCGAATGCTTGGAAGCAAGCCAACGTACAGCCCGTGCCCAAGAAGGGCAGTCGAGCTGACCCGGCTAATTACAGACCCATCTCTGTAACCTCCATACTCTGTAAGAGTATGGAGCGTATACTAAACACTATGCTCCTGGCATACCTAGAAACTAATGATATCCTTAGCGACCGCCAATACGGCTTCCGCCGAAATCGGTCTACTGGGGATCTTCTAGCGTATGCCATTCACATATGGAGTGAGGCCATCGAGAGGCACGGGGAAGCGCTTGCCGTCTCCCTCGACATCTCGAAGGCTTTCGATAGGGTCTGGCACGAAAGCCTTATTGGTAAGCTTCCTTCATTCGGTCTGCCCGGTGGTCTGTGTGATTGGATTGCAGACTTCCTGAGGGATCGGTCCATTCGAGTGGTTATACATATTTTTATGTATCATCAATAGTTTTCACAGCGCACGCCAAATAATGAATTTTATAGACAAAATTTTGCTACTTTGGGTTATATTATTGCAATTTTCATATGGATCTCTATTTTTTTTTGAAAATAATTTATTGCCTAGGTTACTCGGGCATAATGTAGCTTTCCACAGGTGAAAGAATTTTTTAAATTGGTCCAGTAGTTTCGGAGCCTATTCGGTACAAACAAACAAACAAACAAAAAAATCTTCTTTGGTATAGATAATGTAGATCGTAGCGTGGTGGTATGTAGTGTAATTAAAAGTTGGTATTTCCTTTAGGTAATACATTGACTGGAAATAATTTGAGAAATATCCGTCTATCATCACTTGCTATTGCTACATGATGTATTTTGGATATGCTAGAGTGAAGTGTTTGTTGTACACACACTTCGTCCTTCAAAACGTCAGTTTTCACACGGCCAAATCTGCCTAAAATTGAATTCAAAAAATGAATTTAAATTATTGGATGGACTGTACCATCTCACTTGTTAACTCCAAAATGGGCGGGCACACAATTCAGGAGAGGGGAACCAAATGAGAAAAAGAGTAGCCACCAAAAAAAGTTGTCAATTTGACCAGGCTTTTTGGTAAGCTTTTATCCAGATCCTGTGTGCTATTTGCGATATATATCATCATAATCATTTTAGCTGAAACACGTCCACTCCTGACTGCTGTTGGTCGATATGATTTGGCGACACTTGGGGGAGTCCTAAGTCGGTCCTGTGCGTCTCGTATACAGCGGACCCCCGCAGCTTTAACTAGGTTATCGGTCCACCTAGCTAGATGGAGGCTTTCCAACGCTGCGTCTGGTACGCATTTGTCATTCGGTTGGTCTATGAATTTGTTAGATATTTACCTGAGTCCTTAAGGGCCTTAATTATGAATGAAAACCTAATGTTTAAAAAAAAAAAATTACAATTATTTGTAATTTGATAATATGAGCTATGTTCCTACTATGACATTATTATAGATATTGTTTTTTATAATACAGAAATATCAAAAAGAAAACATGTCATTTACGCTGTAAAAATATACAAAATGGAAATCGCTAAAACTTCACTTTAGGTAAGAATTTAGAAAAAAAGAAGACGTAGGAACCTAGCTAAATACTGTCTCAATCTGAATATCATCATAATATGATGGAGATATGCTAAAATTACAAATAATTTTGGTATTACGTTTGTATGGACAATTAATGCTTCGCCGCGCTCTTAACGTACTGCTCCAGTTTGTCATTCTCCCAAAAAGATAAGGTACGTATACGCTATACGCTATACGCTATGCGCTATACGCTAAACGCTATACGCTATACGCTACACGCTATACGCTATACGCTATACGCTATACGCTATACGCTATACGCTATACGCTATACTCTTTACGCTATACGCTATGCGCGATACGCTATACGCTATACGCTATACGCTATACGCTATACGCTATACGCTATACGCTATACGCTATACGCTATACGCTATACGCTATACGCTATACGCTATACGCTATACGCTATACGCTATACGCTATACGCTATACGCTATACGCTATACGCTATACGCTATACGCTATACGCTATACGCTATACGCTATACGCTATACGCTATACGCTATACGCTATACGCTATACGCTATACGCTATACGCTATACGCTATACGCTATACGCTATACGCTATACGCTATACGCTATACGCTATACGCTATACGCTATACGCTATACGCTATACGCTATACGCTATACGCTATACGCTATACGCTATACGCTATACGCTATACGCTATACGCTATACGCTATACGCTATACGCTATACGCTATACGCTATACGCTATACGCTATACGCTATACGCTATACGCTATACGCTATACGCTATACGCTATACGCTATACGCTATACGCTATACGCTATACGCTATACGCTATACGCTATACGCTATACGCTATACGCTATACGCTATACGCTATACGCTATACGCTATACGCTATACGCTATACGCTATACGCTATACGCTATACGCTATACGCCATACGCCATACGCCATACGCCATACGCTATACGCTATACGCTATACGCTATACGCTATACGCTATACGCTATACGCTATACGCTATACGCTATACGCGATACGCTATACGCTATACGCGATACGCTGTACGCTATACGCTATTCGCTATACGCTATACGCTATAGGCTATACGCTATACGCTATACGCTATACGCGATACGCTATACGCTATACGCTACGTCACTGTTTATCCATAGATATAGATAGTCTGTCAGCCTTTGATAATTCAGATTATATGGCAGTCAAAACTTGCGCTCTGCGCCATTACGCAGCCACGAATAGACACTACACATCTGAAATCTCGCCCAAGCGGCGTTCTATGTTCTGCGGTTCCCATCCTGTGTTATTAGGTCAAAAGCAGCATGTGATATTTATAAGGATCAAATATCTCTCAACTTAAAGAAAAGTACTAGTTTTATCAAAATCGGTTCAGCAGTTTTCAAGATATGGAACATACAACCGAACAGGTTAGCGACATACTACATGAATGTGAAAATTAAGTTATTATGGGTATTTTGTCAATTCTTTAGGTATCTTATACACATTGCTAACTTTTTAGTGATATGGTACTAAAACTAAAAAGAGAGAAATCAAAACATTTTCTTTAAAAGTTAATAAATAAGGCTTACTTACGGCAAGATTTCCGCTTACTTTCTAAGCGAAAATCTGGCTGATTGTTATTTGTTCAGAGGGGGATTCTACCCTGCAGCAAATATATCAGAAAGTCAAGTATTACTTTAATATTGCTGCCCTTAAAGATATTTATGAATGGCTGCGACATAGAAGAACTCTCGAAAAAGATAAACCATATAACAAGCAACCAGACATTCAAGAATAATAACAAACGGCTAAACACACAAATATCGTCAATCTAACTATATGCCCCCGAAGTATTCAGCCTTACGCTGCAATAAACTTCCCTTAACACATCCTTATTGCGAAGCAACAAGGTCTTAATTCGCATGACTGTAACAACAGGCACTTCAGAGCCTCCAACTAAGAGAACATTACCACCTTATGGCACTATTTTAAGGTTTAAATTCGCTTGGCAGGCTTCCAGGGCTTCGAAACACAATAAAAACTTAACCTTGCGTCAACGTGTTAAGGTTTATTATGGTATGGTGTGGTATCAGAGGCTTATGGGGCCGCTTGCCGCCGGCGTGCGGAAATGAGTAGGACCTCGATGGCCTGCAACGATAGTCCAGGGAAGGTTCCGTGAATTTATAGGATTAGATGCTCTCTGGATGCTGAGTTGTCGTAAAGTGTAAATATCTTTTCAACACACTTGCTCATAAAGTGGCTCTAATTTCACCGCAATTAGGCACATAATGACACCTGTTATCAAACTGTGACTTTTTCATTACTATTATTCACAAGTGAGTTAAAGAGTTTTTTTTTATTTATTGGTTGAGTTGCTTTGTTCTTAAAAAAGTTTCGATACAAAAAAGATCGTGCTCAATAGTACAAATGGAACACATTTCATGCAATTTCGTATTTAAATAGATAATTTCAAGTTGCACGTGTTTAATAAATAAAACTTTAACTCAAATATAATTTTTGTTTTTGTCTGTAATAAAGAAAACTTGAAATTCCGCATTTTGTACGTGGCCTATACTACTATCAGCGAAAAGTCAAAAAAAAATATTCAATCTTTTTAGTCTATGGCCGATCGCCATTGTTAGATGCGCGCGCTTATGAAAACTAAATAATTTTGCCCGTCATTGTGAAAAAAATTGTGAAAAAAAAACTCTTTTTCACTGTTGGAAATGATTTTTTAGTATTATTTTCTTCACAAGTATGTTGAAAAACGTCGTATGATACACGTGTGTATGAATGATTACCGTCCTCGGCTCTCTTAAGACCCTCACCTAACGGCTCGGGTCTCAATGGCGCCTCTGCGGTAATCACCAACATTACACACTTGTACCATAATGTACTATTATTGTACGAGGACTAAGCAACGAAATGTTGTGTTGGTGAAATAATGTTGAGATGTGAACTAGTTCAGTTTTCATTGAAACGATTTTGAAACTGACAGACAACATCATGGTATTTAACAATGCACAGCTCAACACACGGTCGTAAAAGCGAGTTAACAAATAAATTGTATGTTCTTCCAATTTGTTTTCAGTTTCATGACAGTTGTCAGTAAAAATAATTATTCATTAAATAACTTTTTTTATAACATGCTTTTGTTCGTATTCTTATCAGCAAACCCTTTCATTTGATACCCATATCATGGCAATGCACAAAAAATAACTAGTCCGCCATCTTGGGCCGTCCGTCTTATTGGCTTTAGAATGACGTCACTTAGCTAATCATGCATTGTCATCCAAAGTAAACGTGTCTTAATCGGTGAAGGATAACTGCTTTAAAATTCAGTTGCAAAATTTGACCTGGCTTTTTGGTTACCTAGCTTGTATCCAGATCCTGTGTGCTATTTGCGATATATTTCATCATAATCATTTTAGCTGAAACACGTCCACTCCTGAAATTATCCCAAGGGATTAAAACCCCGGGATAAAGAGTATCCCATGTGTTATTCCAGACTACAATCTATCTCTGTGCCAAATTGCATCCCGATCCGTCCAGCTGTTTGAGCGTGAAGAATTAACAAACATACATACACACACACTCACAAACTTTCGCCTTTATAATATTGGTGTGTGATTTGTGATACAAGTGTGAAATATGGTCGTGCCTTCTCTATTAGAGAAGCGGCCTCTATCCTGCAGTGGGACACTAACAGACGGGTATTTTTTTGTTGGCCTTACTTCTCTACCAAAATCACAATGTTCTTCCAAAAATCTGGCACAGTCATACCGTTTATTTTAAACGCTAGCAGCCAACTAAAATGAAAGTCACATATTTTAACCTAGACACAATTTACCGTCAAAATGGACTCTACTATAAATAAACAGAGCCTCATAAATAAAATAATATAGTAAGGTAGTTGTATAGCCGCGTTACTTAGTTAGAAACTGCAAGTGTTGGGCGGGTGGGCCCGGCGGTATGGCATACCCAGGGCGGGCGGCTTCCGTTAGGCATCGGTGGTATAAACACTTATCTTTGTGGATAGTTAAGGTTATATTTTATTGAAATGCCTTTGATGTTATGTTGTCTATGACTTTTTAGATAAACTGACAACTAAAGGTTAACAAAGCGAGCTGTTTATGATGAAAACTAGAGGTAAAACTTGTTGGTCGAGCAAAACCAAGAAAAATTATTCATGTTTACTTCCAGTAGTGGATGAAAGTTAAAAGTTTGAATCAAGTTGCGGCTTCTTCAAGTGGGAAACTGACTTACATCCGGTTTCTGACAATTTGAAGTTGAGTAGGTTTTTACCAAATACCTACTTAATTATAACCAACTTCAAATATGGTATTCTTAAGTAAGGACATGTTGGACTCCAAATGCCCAACTCTAAAATCAGGCCTAATAAAATTATTAATAAATAACAGGTAAGAACTTTCTAATTTAAAACAATTTTACAAAGCCGATACAAACCCATGTTTCAATAAATACTAAATATCTGTGATTTCCGAAGTGCCGCCGTGTACTGAAGGCGCGAAGGCTTCACGGGACACGTGACTTGTTTATTAATAAGGCCGGGAGCACGTGCTTGAACCCCCAACACCCGAGCACCACCCGGCATCCCCCGACAGCTCTAACACCCCCTGGCTTCGGCCTTTCATTTACATACGCCACCCACAACGCGGCAGACGCATGAAATTTTCAGGAAATAATAGGTAGGTAGCAAATGTTAGTTTGTCGTTTTGGAGTCAAGTGGAAAATTTTAAAAAGGTTTGGTTGTCTGTGTCTCGATTTTTGTGCTGATTGTATGGGGTTGGTTTGTAATCGGGGTTCTGTTTTTGAACTAAGTGCTAATGGAGTTCATTACTGCTCAAATAAAACAGAGACGAAACAGCTGCATCTAAATGTGGTGAGGATAAGGTTGGATAAAGTTAGTTTTCTGCTACACCTACCACCATCATCTGTACACACCTGTTCTCTGCAGCTGCTGATTTACCGCGGAAGTCCGGTGAATGCGAAACGTACAGCACCTATCAGTGTTGCAACGCTTGGGGGAGGTCTATGTCCAGCAGTGGACATCTTTCGGCTGAAATGATGATGATGATATAAAAACTTGGACATATGAGCCGGAATACTCCCTTAGTTTTTGTAAGAGAGTTAAAATAAAATGCATACAAAGTTATTCCTCCCAGCCATTGGTCATCATTTATTTATTAATTATATTCTTTATTGTACGCCACAAAAATATATGTACAGGACAAACAATCATAAAAACAAGTGTACATGTTCGCTCCGTCACTTGCCCTTAAGGTTTCGTTGTTTCGACGTCACCCAATCGACACCGGCTACCGCTGAAAACCAGCGCTGTGGCTCTGACTTACGCAGAGTCTCAGCATTATGCTGAGCGATGACCGTTTTGCGTGGTTGTGACGCATACTTTGTATTTAAGCTTTCCTTTGTTTTTTTTTATGGTATGCGTCGTGCCTGGCGCAAAAAAACGTTTTCTTTCTTTCTTTTTTCTTATCGCACAGGGCAATCTCTTACAGACAACCTTTGGATGAATTTCACTAGTTCCACTTTTTGTACAAATCAATGAAGATGAATTCATTTAAATATTGTAGATGATGTATCAGAAAATATTTTTCCTACAATCCTATTTATTTTGGAAAGGTCAAATCTTTTAGAATTTTTTATTCAGCCTGTAATTTTGGCTGAATTCATGCAAATATTGGTCGTAAGCAATTTCGTGATCCTATTGTTAAACTATTTAATGGAAGACTTTGGGGGTTTTGCAGTACCATCATATTTCTTGGGCTATTATTATCAATAAAAGTATTAGAGAGTATGTCATTAGAATACGATGTGTGTTTACACTTATAATAAAGCACTGTCCACACATTACCGGGTTCCCGTCCCTGATGGAACACGACAGGAATCGGTTAAATACGATTTGTACGAACTTGTTCAAACTTCTCCGTATGAGGAGGATCCGGATCGTTCATACAAATCATATGTAAGTGTTCCGTCAGGGATGGGAACCCGGTAATGTCTGGACAGCGCTTAAGGTGGCACTTGTCAAGTCAAAGCTCCAGAGTCTTGAACATCGTCGCCGAGTTGTCAACTTGTCGGTTTTTATCGGATTCATTATGTGTGATGGAATTGCATGATCTAATTCCGCACAGCCCGTTCCATCATCGGACTACCACACGTACGGCGATGCGTCATCGGTACATGGTCAATATCCCACCCATATGCACAAAACGTTTTGGGGACACTTTTATTATGCGTACAGCTAAGGCGTGGAATTCCCTGCCGGAGTCTGTGTTTCCCGATAGCTACAATCTAGGGGTCTTTAAGTCAAGAGTGAATAGGTTTTTTCTAGGCAAGCGTGCTTCACCGTCGACCACATCATCGCTTACCATCAGGTGAGATAGTGGTCAAGCGCAAACCTAAAGAAAAAAAAAACGGTGGTAATCAGTAAAAAAAACCTTATGATTTACTTAAAGAGTTTTATTGTCTGTACTTAAGACTATTTTTACATTTACACCTACGGTAACTATAGTTTATTTACCAACTATGTTTGACTATGGACACGACGTGTCCCTTTGAGCGGTTGCTCGGAGGTTCATCATTAGATCATAAGGCAGTGATCGTTCATTTAAAACAAAAGAATTTAAAGTATCCAGAGCTATTGCGATTCCTTTAGTTTCAACCCTTACCGAATACGACCCCATTGAAGTCGTAAATAAAACAATAAATAATCAAATATTAACTTATCGTTACCTATCTACATATACTGACCGAACGCTTTCCATGATATTACAATTTTGATTCAAGTTACCAATCATCTGATATAATAAAAAAATTAAAAAAAAACAACAAACAGAAAGTTGTTTCAACATACGAACATACACATGCGTCGACACTTCATTTGGTTTGTTAATTACAACATTATTAAAGTTTTCTTATCTGTTTCTCATTACTATTTGTTAGGTGCAAGTTAGAAATTAAAGAGATCAGTTGATTCTCAGTAAATTCGGGAACTAAATCCCCAGATAAAACAGTTGGTCAGGGTCCAGTTTTCATGAAACTATCACAATAGTTTCGAAAAGTATCAGCGTAGACCGCAGACGCAGCTGCGGACAGTAATGTAACAAATGGCGACATCTAGCACACTACTATACAATCACACAACAACTAACGACATCTATTGGTAGAACTCATCAATCCGACCTCACTTCGCAGATGAAGAAGGTTTCAAACGAGCAGGGAGAGTCGTTCCACTTAAGACCTTTGTCGTCTCTGTTCCAGAGTTCTAAGCAGTTCTCTTCTTCTCCATTCTCGTAGCGGAAGTTGTTGGGTTCGCCGGCGTTCCAGTTCACGAAGGTCAGTGGTCTGCCGTTAGCCATCCAGAAGAAGTTACCTTCCTCAGCCAAGTCCGTGCCTGATGTCCAGAAGTGTTCGCGGCCGTAACCTGCAAAATAAGCAAAAGTAAATATTAGTTAGGAAATAATTTTGCCTTGAATGTAAAAAGGAAATTATGGTAGAAAATGTAGATCATAGCGTGGTTGTATGTAGTGTAATTAAAAGTCTGTATTTCCTTTAGGTAATACATTGACTGGAAATAATTTGAGGGATATCCGCCTATCATCACTTGTTATTGCTACATGATGTATTTTGGATGTGTTGTTGTACACACAGAACAGAAAAAACGCCTTCTACAGGTTGTACACATACAACTGCCTCTCAAGATACAGGTTGCCCTAGTTTGAGAGGCAGGGTTCATTAACTATTGGTTACAATGTAGTTCCTACAAGTTTGTATAATTATGTGAATATATTGTAATCTTTTTTGTACCAATAAACATTTCATTTATTTATTTATATAAATCATAACGTCAGTTTTCACACGGCCAAATCTGCCTAATATTGAATTAAAAAAAAAAAAAAGAATTTAAATTATTGGATGGACTGTACCATCTCACTTGTTAACTCCAAAATGGGGGGGCAGACCATTCAGGAGAGGGGAGCCAAATGAGAAAAAGAGTAGCCACCAAAAAAAGTTGTCAATTTGACCTGGCTTTTTGGTAAGCTTTTATCCAGGTCCTGTGTGCTATTTGCGATATATTTCATCATAATAATTTTAGCTGACGTCCACTCCTGACTGCTGTGGGTCGATATAATATGGCGACACTTCTAGGAGGCCTAAGTCGGTCCTGTGCGTCTCTTATCCAGGGATTCCCGCAGCCGTAACTAGGTCATCGGTCCACCTAGATGGAGGCCTTCCAACGCTGCGTCTTCTGGTACCTGGTTATCATTCGGTTGGTCTATGAATTTGATAGAAATTTACCTGAGTCCTTAACGTACTGCTCCAGTTTGTCATTCTCCTGCTGCGAGGAGATGGAAGCCAGGTGCATGCCGTGGAACCGGCAGTACTGCTGCGCTTTGAACCAGTTCGCCTGAAACAAAAGATGAGGTCTCATTAGAAACTATTACTTAGCGTAGTCTAGAAATTAATGATGTACATTAACCCTCTTAATCAGTGTCCGTTAAAATAAAAGATGATAAGAACATAGTGGAGCTAGAAAACAGCTTTCTCTGTCGATTTCAGTGGTCATTTGGAAATTTTATATTTACTAAAAGTTGAAAGTACGGTGGAGCGGTGGTTGTTTGGTTGTGTTGGTTGTATTACGCAGAAGTCACGCTGTTTACGCAAGTACCGTTTTCAAAATAAGCGCTGAAATGATATTTCTATTAAACGTTCAGTGACAAAAATAACAAGGAGAACTTCAAAATTCATAAAACCCCCGACACATTTTTATTTCATGCTACATAATGTATCTAGTACATCTTATATTTAAAATTCTCATGTCACAATGTTAGTTAGCATACTCCTCCGAAACGGCTTGACCAATTTTTATGAAATTTTATATGCATGTTCAGTAGGTCGAATCAGCTACTATCTATTTTTAGGTAGGGTAGGTAGGGTTGGTACTTTGGTAGGTTAGGTTGGGTAGATAAATGTTTGGTGTTTCTATGGCAAATCAAAGTTTGCCGGGTCAGCTAGTAGTAGATATACGCTTCGATCGGCATTCTATTGAATACGCAATTCTGACACGATATCTTGCGAAAACACCCTGATTCAAACAGTAAAACGCCCATAACTTTTGAACGGCTGAGCCGATTTTATTCAAACACAGCTAAGAACACTCTCGACAAAATCACCTTTCAAACATTAAAACTAAATCAAAATCGGTTCATCCGTTTAGGAGCTATGATGCCACAGACAGACACACAGATACTCAGCAACACACGTCATATTTATAACACTTTTTCCGGCGGGGCTTAAAAATGTAAGTCAAGAAGTATATTGGTTTTGAAAAAAAACTTCAGTTTTTATCAGTCTAATGAAATTCACATGGATTTTAGATTTTATAGCGGAATTCTTTTAAAAACCCAAGTTGAAGTCCTAATCAGGTGAACCTAATAAAGTATTTATGCAAGAATTTTAATGGAATCGTTGAACTTGTGAATTTCGAGGCAAACGTTAGACCGAAATCATTCAAATTAATCGCATGCGCAGTACGGAAGCTGCATACTAACTAGGTTAGCGGCACAGAAGGTAAAACTGTGGTTAACCGACCGGCGACACGCGGGTTTGTGCGGTTTCAGACAGCACGTACATTCGCACAAACATTTCAATCTAATTGAGACGAGACAAAATGACAGTAACGTTTTAATACTTGGAAAGTTTAGTGTGCTCTCAAGTTTATGTCTGTTTTAATGAGATTGAGATGTTGGTTTTAACTGGACATCGTTAGGGATCGTATTTAACGATCGTTTTAGTTAATGGTGTAAGCAGGCCTTCTGGTGTATCTTATATTGAAGAGGGTGGAAAAGTAGGTAATGTGATCTATATCGGTACTAATATTATAAAGAGGAAAGATTTGTATGTTTGTATGTAACGAATAAACTTAAAAACTACTGGAACGATTTCAAAAATTATTTCACCGTTGGGAAGATAAACTATCCCCGGATGACATAGGCTACTTTATACCCGACTCTCGAAAGAGGGTAATGTGTTGTCAGTCTATGTATGTATGTTCCTATGTGGCGTTCTAGAGACCAAACGCGTTGGTCAATTTTGATGATTCTTACGTCAATCGATTCGTCTGAACCATGCGAGTGTCACTGGCTACATACAAATTGGAAAATGGCGGATTTTGGGCGCCATTTTGGAGGGAAAAAAATATTTTTCTTCCAAACCCATCGTGTGGGGTATAAAGAAAATCATGTTTGCTGTGCAGTCGGAGGATACATCTGGTTTTGGTCAGCCAGCTCGCGAACATGTATCCTCCGACTGCACAGCATGATTTTCTTCTTGTTTACGTCTATTTAGTTCACTTTTTATGCAGTCAGGTTTTTTTGTGTTTTTTAATAACCTTTTTTTATTTATAACTTTTTAGTTATTTTTATTTTATTTGTTACATTTAAACATATAAGTGTTATAAATTTCTGAAATCACCTCTTAAAACCCTTTATTTTGATACACCACATGAAGGGTAAGCAAGAAAAAAAAAATTGGTGCCCAACAATATGGCGCCTAAAATCCGCATATACCTATTTATTTTCCAATTTTTATGTAGCCAGTGACACTCGCAGGGTTAAGACGAATCGATGGACTTTCGAATCTTCATAATCGGCCAACGCGTTTGGTCTCTAGAACGCCACATAGGAACAAACATACATACATAGACTGATAAACACATTACCCTCCTTCGGCAGTCGGGTAAAAAGCCTCTCATCAAGCCAAAAACGTTCGCAAATCTTTTTGCTTTTATCCGCATACGACTTTCAACCTGTTTTATATCGGAGCTATAAATTGGCTGTGCTCGAAGTCACGTATGGAAATAGGAATCACGTTTTGGACAGGACAGGTGCCATTTACCTGCAGCGGCGAGTCTTCGGTAGCTTATTTTGTATTCAAAATGCAGCCTAGATTTTCAGTCGTTTATTTATTTATTCGTTCATCCTCGCATCGGAATGCCTTGCAGCAATTACATCAATGGATAAAATAAACTAATTTATTTATTTTATTTTTATTTATGATGGGTTAGCTCTTGGCTCTATTCTAGGTCAGAAGTGACAGAGACAGAGTCGACAATGGACAGAGCTTACCCAGAGAGCGAAGCCTGTTCACTCTTACTACTTGGGTTGTATGCGTTCGGAAACACAGACGCTGGCAGTGAGTTCCACTCTCTTGCTGTACGCATTATGAAGGAAGTTTGGAAGCACTTGGTGCGAATTAGTGGAATGGCAACAAGGTGAGTATGGTAACTTGCAGTGCGTCTAGATGTCCAATATTAGAAGGGGGCTGGTGGGATGAGGTCGTGGAGTTCATGAGCACACTAGCCAAAGTACAGTCTGTAGAAGTACATAATTACAGGTTAACCCACGATGTTTCCTTTCACCGTTGTCAGCGATGTTCAAGATAAGTTTAGAACTTAAGAATTGATAAATTCATAATGTTACTTGCCCGGATCGAACGAAGTCTTAGCCACTGGGCCTCCACGACATCGTTTATAGCGAATCAAATTTATTATTTTTACCATATATATTAATTATCACAGTCAATATTGATTAGTTTTTTGATGCATTGACGCCTCAGGCGACGGTATTTAATAGTTAATTACCACGGTGTTACGTCAAAAGAAGTTATAGGATACTCACATGCTTTCAGACAACGATAAATTACGTTCAGAAAAAATGTGATCGGCGAAAGTTCTTCGGACGAAAGCAAAAGTATCTTGTGGTAACTTTGTAAGACGTCATTTTGGAGTATAATTATTGTGCATTTATACTTAGGATTCCAATTTGGTTACGACCGAGTGAGGTGTTAATCATTTGAGATGTGTTCGAGTATTTTGAGGATGGTTTTGTTTTTTATTGCCGGTTATTATAGTTATGTAATCGACTACAAATGATAAATAATGATAAATGATTTTATTTCTGTAAGTTGGTTTGTACAAAAAATTTTACATGTCGATCAATGATATTCAAATAAACAGATACGTTATACGAGTACACTCACAAAACAATTGAAAAAAGTGTTCCGCGCAGCACACATACACACTTTGCATTCATCTGACATTTCACTACAAGTCGAAAGAGATGGCTTGACAAAACCAACAAGAAAAAAAAAGACAGCTAGTGTTTGTCATTTGCTTGTGAATGTAAACAAACATTATTCTGACCACCAATGTTGTTATCTTTTTCTAACCTCCAAATATCAGAATATTAAAAAAATCACATAAATGAGTAAATTGAGACGTATTGCGTACTTAGATATGGTATGAGATCCCTTCTGTTTTATGTACTTTGGTATCATAATTGGTACAATTTCTAAATACACACGATGGCATTTTTTTATTTTGTTTATGTTACAACAAAGCCTATCGCTCTTCGCCATGCGTGACATAAACTAAAGACTAAAGGTCACAATTGTGACCTATTCGAGTCTTCACAATGCGCGCGCTCATAACATATCTGTTTATTTGAATATCATTGATGTCGATCATATTTTTTAAAACTAGATGAGGTCGGCGTTTCCTATCTGACTACTCTGAGAAGAAAGGCCGAAACAAACTCTGAGGTCACGGTCTCTTTTAAAGCCCAGACAAAATCTTGGTTAGATCATGTGAAGACCATGTAGACTGATGTCTGAAATAGTCTTTTGAGGAAAGAACCAGCCAGATTGAGTGGACCTGTCCAGTCAGTGCACGCATTTGTCAATAACCGAGCAGCCCAACTCAGAATTTAAGGAGCTCAACGATTCGACGAACAATACCAAAGATAGGACATTCGGATAGGCCGCATAAACTACTCAAACTGCCAGACCATGATTAAAAACTAACTAATATAAATTAAAATTAAAAACAAAAAAAAATGTCTTTACTCGTAACAACAAGTTGTACAACTGTAGTTTTACAAGTAACATTTAAAGTGAGGTGTTTAAAATAATCGTAGCTGAACGTACCAGTTACCATTACATGTCCAGTTATAGATGTTTTCCGTCTGAGATGGGTAATAATATATCGAACGTGATAGTTTGTGATGATGGATGAATGGATGGATACAAGAAAGAAAGAAAACACATTTATTTGACACAAGCCAGAGCACACAACACAAACATAACAAGTGCGAGTCGGACTCGCGCACGAAGGTTTCGGTACCATTATCAAAAAAAAACGGAACAAAACACGTTTATTGTATAGTAGCCCCACTAAAATATTTATTTTAATGTGTTTTTAGTATTTGTTGTTATAGCGGCAACAGATATACATCATCTGTGAAAATTTCAACTGTCTAGCTATCACGGTTCATGAGATACAGCCTGGTGACAGACAGACAGAAAGACAGACGGATCGCGGAGTCTTAGTAATAGGGTCCCGTTTTTACCCTTTGGGTAGGTAACCCTAAAAAAGATAACTTAGTCTACACAACAATAATATTAAAAAAAGAAAACAATATATTAGTAACATTGTGTGTCCCACGGCTGCGCCAAATGCATGGATGGATGTTTCACGCAAAAACCACTAGACGGATTTTGGTGAAAATTTACAAAAATATAGCTTATATGAGAACAGTGGTGGTGGTGGTGGAAAGTTCTGCTCAGCTTTATAATAGGGTAAACAAGGAGGTATACATATACGCTAAACAACTACATGAATGTAAAAAAAATCTAACAAATTGGATAAAACCATTTACTTATGAAGATACTGAGGCGCTCTTGCAACATATGGTTTAACTCACCCGTTTTTCTCTACACAAACACACACACAAACACACACATCCACACACACACACACAAAACACACTCAAACCGGGCATGGTTTGAGTGTGTGTGTGTGTGTGTGTGTGTGTGGATGTGTGTGTGTGTGTGTGTGTGTGTGGATGTGTGTGTTTGTGTGTGTGCATAAGTGTTTGTGTAGAGAAAAACGGGTGAGTTATACACGAATACACAATCACGTGAATAATGTTACTCTTTTCTGTTCTGTTTTGTTAAATTATCTTGCTATGGAAGAGCAGGCAGGCGCCGTAATATATTTTGTGTAAATTATTTCATCACCACTGCTCTTAAAACGGTGATGAAAAACATCGTGAGGAAACCGGCATGTACTAGAAACAAAAATTCGAAAACATGTGACATTTACCAACCCGCACTGGCCTTGCGTGGTGGATTAAGGCCCATTACCTCTTTCACAGAGAGGATACTTGTGTCCCAGCAGTGGGAACATTATAAGGTTGATGATGATAGCTTTTATATCAGAATAACACATCACACTTCACACTAATATTATGAAGGAGAAAGTTTGTGAGTGTGTGTATGTGTGTGTGTGTGTTTGTTACTTCGTCACGCTCAAACGGCTGGAGGGATCTGGATGAAATTTGGCACAGAGACAGACTATAGTCAGCAATAGAACATAGGATACTTTTCATCCCGGGAATATGTGCCCTTTGGATAATTTTCGACTTACACGCGGGCGAAGCCGCTGGCAGCAGCTAGTAGGCTATAATTTATAAAGATATTGGGAGAATTACTAAAATAACGCGGGCGGAGCCACGGGCGGTAGCTAGTAGACGAAAATTGAAAAGAGGTAAGGAAAAATTTTTCTTTGTTGGAATGGAATCATTGGATCAGGTCGGTAATTCTACCATACCACCAGTACCAGTACCAGTAGTATCAGTATTCTACCACAAGCTCTAAGAGCAAGGTTATTTCGAATCTGTTCCTTTTGTACAGTCGAACTATGATAGTTTTGACACGTACGGTACGGGGGCTGATCTGGAAAACTCGTATATTGAAAAAAATCTACACTATACCTAAATGTAATAATGGTACCATAGGCTTTTAGGCATGGGGCACTTTATGAAAAATATGGTTCCTATGAAAAGGCAAAGTGAGCGAACCCGCTCAAAAAGCTAGTATGAAACATTACGACTACAATAAGAGAAAGGTTTTAAAGCAACACAAGTTTTCTTGTTTATTTACATATGTAATCCTTACTTAATTCATACTAAAATAATAAATGCGAAATTAACTCTGTCTGTTATATTTACACACATAAACCGCTGAACCGATTTAGATAAAATTTTGTATGGAGAAAATTTGGGACTCTCCAGAAGGGACGGATCCAGAACCATCCTTAAGGGGGTGGAAATGGGTATGGAAATTTGTATGGTGAACCAATAATTTCCAAAGTAAGGCAATCCTATAATATTGGGCTATTCGTAGTACCTACTAATGCTACGCAGGCGACGTCACGAACAAAAGCTAGTATATATTATAGAAACAAATGTGGGTTTGTTTGTTTGTTTCACTTTCACGTGTTTAGTTTCTAGCTTTTTGCATGTACTAATGTAGCCTAATATCTTATTTCTTCTTGTCTATTCTCTTATTGTGTATTAGGCTTTGAATGGAGAAATTATTATTATTATTAATGCCTAAACAGATAGACCCAGAACCTGGATTAGTACAGGATATTTTTAATGCCGGTATAATACTCTCTTGGAATAACAAAACACTTTTCACGCGGGTGAAGCCGCAGGCAGAAGCTAGTCCAATAATATTTTCTAAAATCTTGGTAGCTTAGCATAAATAATTATTTGCTTGTGTAACACTGCTCTTCTAGGTCGTGTGCATCTAAATAAGATTCATTTTGCAATACATACTAACATAATAATTAATTAAAGATTAGCTCTTCTCATATGATTCACCGCTATCAACAGTCATGCCAACGAAATGCATCAGTCAGATTAATTATATGAGGGCTAAAACAATAAACGCAGGTGTGTATTTACAAATGTTATACATGTACAATTAAACAAAGGAATAAGTATACAGGCTACCTCGTGTTAACTTGCAATTGAAAATTTTGTTTTATTGCTGGGAAACGGCCTATTTTTTACAGAGTTATACAGAGAAGGCATGAGCAATGTGAGCATTGATCACTACGTTTGCTCCATGCAGATTGGCGAATTTTCGGTTTCCGTACCCAAAGGATAAAAACGGGACCCTATTACTAAGACTCCGCGGTCCGTCTGCCTGTCTGTTCACAGATGATGTACGAGTATTTATGTTGCCGCTTTAACAATAAATACTAAAAATCAGTATAAAATCAATATTTAAGTGGGGCACCCATACAAAAAACGTGATTTTTTTGCCGTTATTTGCGATAATGGTACGGAACCCTTCGTGCTCGAGTCTGACTAGCACTTGGCCGGTTGATTTAAATACCTGATGCAAGCCCTTTCTTGCTCATTCTTGCGAGGTATTTGTACTACGTTAGAACTAGTGAGGAGTTGCCATAATCAATCTTGCTTTGAAAGCTGACGGCTAACTTGCTTGCAACTACATTTAAACAATATTTTGAGTGCTGAATAGCTTCTATGTCATAATCTTAAAAGATTTATTCCGCACACTAACAATGAATATTGACAGTGTAGTGGCAAGATTGTTTAGCCTGTATATTTAATAGTTTGTTTGACTGTACCTACGTTTAATGTATGTGTACCTACACATATATAATAACTACCTACATGTGTGTTTGTATTTGTATAAACAGCCATTGATCTTATGAAACAAGACCCACTTTCTCTGGCATTGGGGATTAGTACGTACACTGCCTACCTACTTAGTTGTAGTGTGATGCAGCCCATCTGTTTGCAAGGAAATGATGGTGCACTTAACACTATTTTCATCTTATGATAAAATGTTTGTAAGAAGCAAAGAGAAACCAAGAATGTTTGATAGATTACTTTTATATGAAACTAGAGGACGCCTCGCGGTTTCACCCGCGTAGTTCCCGTTCCCGTGGGAATACAGGGATAAAAAGTAGCCTATGTCACCCGGGGAAAGAGTAGCTTCCCAACGGTGAAAGAATTTTTGAAATCGGTCCAGTAGTTTTGGAGCCTATTCGGTATAAACAAACAAACAAACAAAAAAATATTTTTTTAATGGTATAGACTAGCTGACCCGGCAAACTTTGTTTTGCCATAAAAACACCAAACATTCACCTACCCTACCCTAACCTACCTACCCTACCTACCCTACCCTACCCTAACCTACCTACCTACCCTACCTACCCTACCCTACCCTACCCTACCTAACCTACCCTACCCTACCCTACCTACCCTACCCTACCATACCCTAACCTACCTACTCCACCAACCCTACCCTACCTAACCTACCCTACCCTACACTATGTCAGTCTCCTGGCTCTAAGCTACCTCCTCACCAATTTTCAGCCATATCGGTAAAGCCGTTCTTGAGATATAAATAGTGTAACTAACACGACTTTCTTTTATATTTATAGATATATAGATAATGGCAGAATATTACTGGAAATCAGACACTAGTCTTGCCAAGGAGTATTACCAAGTTACTGGGTAGGTACTGGCGGTCAGATAGACATTCGCTCCACGTAAAATACAGCTGCATCTGGTTATACTGGAAGCCGAAACCAAATAGTTTGGAAAAAGGCTAGACAAATTGATTAATTATTTGAATGGTAGAATATTAGATATCGTGTTAACCTGATCTGTCCACCTGTTATGATCTACGGTGCCGAGACGTGAACAGGGACACTCACAATACGGCTGGTCCGTCAGTTCAAGTTGCGCAGCGAGCTATGGAAAGCTCGGAGACTCTGTAAGGGATCGAATCCGAAACGAGGTGATCCGGCAGAGAAACAAAATAGCTCACAGAATAAGCAAGCTGAAGTGGCAATGGGCTGGCCATATAAGTCGTAGAACCGATGACCGTTGGGGTAAACATATTCATGCGTGGAGACCGCGAACTGGTAAACGTAAGGTAGGACGCCCACAGGCTAGGTGGAGCGACGACTTTCGCAGGGTGGCTGGTAGCAGCTGGATGACAGTTGCCGAAAATCGAAGCAAATGGTGTTCAATTGGAGAGGCCTACGTCCAGCAGTGGACTGCTGTGGGCAAATTAACAACACAAAGCGCTATAAAAGTCCAGAGGCCTTAGATAGGTGACATTCAATCAGCAATGGCGACTACCGAAATGCCATGTAAGGAATCGATCACATGACACTTTACGATAGCGTTTGATGATAGCGCTTGGCAATCCCATACATTTTTGACATTTCATAAGCATGAATGTCATATTTATTTTATTAGCTATATATTTATTCGGTTTATATGGGGTAATAGTACCGACCAGAATAGAACATGTGTTGCACTAAAAAAATGCATTAGTGCTCTATATGGACTTCATCGAATCCTGAGGAATCATGTCAGCCAGTATTTAAGAAACTTGGCTTTTTACCGCTACCTTGCCTGTATATTAATGAAATATGCATGTTTGTTTGGAAACATAAGGAGTTATTTAAATTAGCAAACTATATAAATCCTCGAAGCCGACGAGATCCTCATAGACTCGTACTTAACAGTACTTCCAGGCTTGCTAAGTACAATAAAAGCTGCTTCACTATGTGTATACAAATTTATAACAAATTACCTGGTAATCTGAAAATTTTATACTCGAGATATTCTTTTAAGAATAAATTGTATGAATGGTTAATTGATAACAACTTCTGTACTTCTGTAACAATACCTAGAGCGAAAATAGCGTTCTTGTAATATTGTAATATTTTTGGTTAAGGAAATTGTTATTCCAAATATTTGCATGCTGTGTTTAATCTTGGCAAAACATGTCTGCTCTATTTTGTACTGTAAGATCTTTTTATACCATGTTTTACGCAAATAAATATGATTTGATTTATATTTTATCCTCGCACTGGAATGCCCTGCAGCAATTGTCAACCAGTATATAATAATAATAATCTTTGATTGTCAAAACTAATGTTACTGGTGTCACTTTGACTTTTATTTCGTAAGTATGGTTTCCTTTTTAGGGTTCCGTACCCAAAGGGTAAAAACGGGACCCTAAGACTCCGCAGTCCGTCTGTCTGTCTGTATGTCTGTCTGTCTGTCTGTCTGTCTGTCACCAGGCTGTATCTCTTGAACCGTGATAGCTAGACAGTTGAAATTTTCACAGATGATGTATTTCTGTTGCCGCTATAACAACAAATACTAAAAACAGAATACCTATAATAAATATTTAATTGGGGCCCCAATACAGCAAACGTGATTTTTTTGCTTTAATGGTACGGAACACTTCATGCGCGAGTCCGACTCGCACTTGGCCGGTTTTTTCTTTTTATGTTGGCACCTTGTTTTTAAACATAGGTACATAAAAATTGTAATAATTTAATTAAGATTTTGTGTGTTGTGCTGTCTTTTGTGTGCACTAAATAAATGATTTATCTATCTATCTATTACACGAATGGTGCACAAATTTATACTAACTAAAGTCCAGGTTTCTCCACGATGTTTTCCTTCTCCGTTGTCAACTTATTCTTCTTCCTTCCCTTGTCCCATGTTACTTGGGGTCGGCGCAACACGTTTTCTTCTTTCATACCGTCCTGTCCCCCGTCACGCTATCACTGACTCCCTTTTCTTTGATGTCACTCCTCACACAGTCCATCCATCTTTTCTTTGGCCTTCCCTCTTCATCCATTCACATGTATATTCATAACTCTTTAAGTAACATGCGTTTGCCTTCACCGTTGTCAACGATGATCAAAATATAAAAACTTTTTTGCAAAAAAATACTACCGACTTCCACATACAAAACTACAAAGTGAAAAATAACGTTATTTTTCGAAGTCGGTGTCTTTCTTAGGCACCAATTTTTTTTGCGATATGGACACCGACTTCTAAAAATAATGTTATTTTTCCCTTTGTAGTTTTGTATGTGGAAGTCGGAAGTATTTTTTTGCAAAAAAGTTTTTTTTATTTTTCTCTTTTTAGTTGTACCTACCAAATAGGCAAGTTAGTAAGGTACCTATAACGCCAGAATAGATTTCATGAAACTTGAACATAACCGATGAAATTAGAGATCTGCTTACCCCTTAAGAGTGTACTGGCGTGATGTTATGTTATGAAATGGTATAAACAATAAACAGACAAGCGATTGAAGCAATCCCGAGAGATTTGCCGTTATTTTTTGAAGAGTTCTTTTGTATAACTCCGAAGTTCTTCATCAGATCTTCACCAAATTAAAATGGGACCAATTTTTGAACATACTTTTTCAAACAAAAAAATAATTTTCAAAATCGGTCCACAATTGACGGAGATATCGGTGAACATACACAAAAAAAAAAACAAACATAATATCAAACATAGAACCTCCTCCTTTTTGGGAAGTCGGTTAATAAACCTAGAAAGTATATATCTATGCAAGCGAACCTAAAATATATTAGTCTGCTACTGGCGTTATACGTAGTAGCGTAGTCGGTAAGGGAATTCTGCAATAGTACATTATGGTACAAGTGTGTAACGTTGGTGATTACCTCTGAGGCGTCATTGAGACCCGAGCCGTCAGGCGAGGGTCTTAAGAGAGCCGAGGACGGTAATCATCAATACACACGTGTATCATACGACGTTTTTCAACACACTTGAGAATAAAAAAATACAAAAAAATCATTTCCAACAGTCAAAACGAGTTGTGAATTTTTTTCGCAATGGCGGGCCAAATTAATCAGTTTTCCTATGCGCGCGCATCTAACAATGGCGATCGGCCACCACAGAACATTTTTACTCTAGCGATCGGCCACAGACTAAAAAGAATGAATTTTCTTTTTTTGGCTTTTCGCGGATAGCGTTTTAGCCACGTACAAAATGGCGAATTTCAAGTTTTCTTTATTACAGACAAAAACAAAAGTTATATTTGAGTGAAAGTTTTATTTATTAAACACGTACAAGTTGAAATTATCTATTTAAATACGAAGTTGCATGAAATGTGTTGCATTTGTACTATTGAGAACGATCTTTTTTGTATCGAAACTTTTTTTAAGAACAAAGCAACTCAACCAATAAATAAAAAAAAAACTCTATAACTCACTTGTGAATAATAGCAATGAAAAAGTCACAGTTTGATAACAGGTGTCATTATTTGCCTAATTGCGGTGAAATTAGAGCCACTTTATGAGCAAGTGTGTTGAAAAAAGGGTTTACAACATAAAAGCATTTACCTACTTATTTCCATTACATTCCTTGATTTTTATCACAAGCCAAAATTATCACAATTGCCAGAAACATTACTAAATGAGTTCCCAGGTCTAATCTTACAAAATTGTACTTAATAACCGCGGAAGATAATGTTAACAACCAATTGTTGGGAAACCGGAATTAGCCTACATCATCTGGTAATTTTACTAAATGTGAGAATTTCTAATATTACCGTAACACGCACAAGTACAATACGATGGGTCTAGAAGCACCAAATTCGAAATTTTAATCTAGATTACTTAGGTTAGGTTAAGACGGGCTGGTGTCCGCAACTCCACGTCTAAGCGCGTATTTTGCGTACGGATTACTATCTAGATTACTTACTAAAAGATGAATGATTAGCTTAATATTTTACAGTAGCTAAATTATTTAGAACTAGCTTCTGACAGCGGCTTCACCCGCGTCGAGAATTATACCAAGGTAACGTATTCCCGGCATAAAAAGTATTCTATATGCTAATTTAAAAATGTGGCGAATTTCTTTCAGATCCGTTCAGTAGTTTTTGCGTGAAACAGTAACAAACACATTCACAAATTTGTATATTATTAGTAGGAGTAATATTTTACGGGAGATTTATTTTATTTACCAAATTTCATCCAGATCCGTGTAATTCCCAAACTATCCCGAGGGAACATAATTATGCCAGGGATAAAACATATCCAATGTGCTATTCCAGACTGTAATCTATCTCTGCGCCGAATTTCATCCTTATCCGTTAATCCGTTTGAGCTTGAAGAAGTAACAAACATACAAACACACTTACTCACATACTTTCGTCTCTATTATTCTAGTTGTGGCCAAGGCTTGTATAGTGCTTTTCTCAAATAATGCGCGGAAATTAAAACTGAGTAGTACCTAGAACTCATTTTTTCAAGAACAATTACTCTTGAAAATCAATGACGAACAACAATATTTTTTTCCGCCTTAGGCTTAGCACGCACTGCGATTTTTATTCGCGTGATATTGTTTCCGCCCATCCTGCGGCCTATGGAATTGTATGAAGCAGCACGCATTGCGGTAAAAAAATACCGAGGGAATAATACTACAAAAAGCCGCGCGAATAAAAATCGCAATGCGTGTTAAGCCTTAAAGATTTCTTTTGTTTTTTTTTTTGTCTATAAACAGCGTTCTATTTGCAAGCCAGTTCGAAATTTAAATAAAACCTTTGATAAGTTACCTCCTTGGTGGCCATGTTTTAGAGTAAAAGATCGTCGATCGTATTTTTAAATTACACGACAGATATGAGTTTACTATGGAATTTATTTGGCCGCTACACACGACAGATATGGCTTTTCATACAACTTTTGCCGGCCGCTGCGCGCATGTATTTGGCCAGTACAGCAATTGCGATTTATCTCGAAGAAGGTTGTCAAAATAATGCCCAAATTTCCAAGCATGTCTGAGAAATAAAATTTTAGTACAAATATGCGACTTTACCGCATTGTTATTAGCTGCTACACAGTTACGGAGAATGTCTGTGACAGTCATTAAGTTAGTTGGAAGCGAGTCCAGCATAAGGGTATCAGAATATCGGTATCCCTCAGTAATCGTGTTGCGGATGCGAGAGAGCCTTCGCTTCGCGGAAATCTGAAATAGTGTCAAATGTTTTGCTGCATCTGTAGTAGGAATATGTGGGTGGAACTATATCTAGGCAATTTTGTGTCGGTCTAATTTCAAATTTGAAAGCCAACTTTCGGTAGGTTAATATGTTATACTAGCTGACCCCCGCGGCTTCGCTCCCGTCAACTGGCTATCTATCTACCTACCCTACAAACTAACAAACTTCAGCTTCCTTATCCTTACATAGTACAAAACAAAGTCGCTTCCCGTTGTCTGTCCCTATGTATGTTTAGATCTTTAAAACTACGTAACGGATTTTGATGCGTTTTTTTAATAGATAGAGTGATTCAAGAGGAAGGTTCATATGTAAAATAGACGCGGGCGAAGCCGCTGGCAGAAGCTAGTTATAATATAATACTCCTTCGCAAATCTATCAATCTTTACTAACTTAATTTAAGTACTACTAATACTATTGTTAAAGGTTTAGCATAAGCATGTTATTATAATGTATGTCGTTTGCGACAAATAAACACATTTTCTTTCTTTTAAATAAAAAAATTCGATTACCATAAAAAAATGTTATAGTGAGTCAATCTTAAAAGATAGACATATGCTTTCGTGGACTTTTTTTTAGAAATTTTAAAGAAGAACAATTCTATCATACATGATATTTGCGTAATTTAAACCGTTTACGCAACGCACGCAACGGAAACTCTCAAAAAGGAATATTTTTTCCCGTATATGCAACATTTTTTATTTATGCGCCGCTCCTATTGGTCGTAGCGGAAATAAATGGACTATCCAACACAAAAAGAATTTTTCAATTCCAACCAGTAGTGCCTGAGATTAGCGCGTTCAAACAAACAAACTCTTCAGCTTTATAATATTAGAAAAGATAAGTTAATTTCAGTGGAAATCTTATCCTACAAATATTAAAAAATAATCTGTGAAAGGCTGTATGTTTGTTAACACATCAACATGGAACATGGGTAGATGGATGGATAATAGGATGGGTAGATAAAAAAGCTAGTAAGTAACAGAATTCAGCCGAAAGACGTCCACTGCTCCCCCAGGCGTCGCCACATTGACTGATCCCGTGCGTCTCACCTCCAGCACCTTCCCGAGGCCTTCCAACGCATCCTCTTCAAGTTCGCGGTCGCCATTACAGAACTTTTCGGCTACATCAGCCATTCGTTCTGCGAGCAATAATCCATTAAATTTTAGTTTAATGATCATGTATTTACTAAAATGAATTTATAATTCCTTAGTAAGAAGGAATCCACTTGATATTGGTAAAGAGGAACTGCCTCGGGTCAGGCTCTAAACTTTGAATAAAATAAGAATACTAAGGTTTTTAAAATGTAGTGATTAAGATTGCACAAATGTTGTTAATGAGTCAAAATATCATACACTGTAGGTAATTCATGTTCTCTCATCTCTAACATTGCAACGCTTTTACGATGAAAAGGATAAATACTAAAGTTTAAAACTAATCTTAATATATATAAATCTCGTGTCACAATGTTTGTCCTCAATGGACTCCTAAACCACTTAACCGATTATAATAAAAGGGTGGGTAGGGTAGGGTAGGTAGGGTAGGTAGGGTAGGTAGGGTAGGTAGGGTAGGTAGGGTAGGTAGGGTAGGTAGGGTAGGTAGGGTAGGGTAGGTAGGGTAGGGTAGGTAGGGTATGGTAGGATAGGTAGGATATTTAGTAGATGAATGTTTGGTGTTTTTATGGCAAAACAAAGTTTGCCGGGTCAGCTAGTTACCATATATTTCCAACTCGTTTATAAACTCATTCGTTTCTGTATATTTACTTTATTATCACCAGTTTCAGAACGGCGAAGGAAATTAAACACTCGAGCTACGTGCGGAAATTCAAAAGCTCGGAGTGAAACTGCAATGTTTATATTATTTAAAACTGCAACTAGAACTGACTGTATCTGTCATGTTCTGTGTCATGTAACATGTTCGATAGAACTTGTTACACGTCGATAACTTTTGCCTTTTGTTTCCTATACTTAACAAGCAAAAATTAAAAAAAAATATTTCAAATTCAAAATCATCCTTTTTAAACTACATAATTTATCTAGCTTCGATCAACAATCTATCAAACACGTAATTATGACACGATATCTTGCGAAAATACCCCGATTCAAACAGTAAAAAGTCCATAACTTTTGAACGTTTCATTCGATTTTTACCAAACATAGCTAAGAACACTCCCGATAATATCACCTTTCAAACAAAAAAACTAAATCAAAATTGGTTCATCCGTTTAGGAGCTATGATGCCACAGGCAGATACAGAAATACACAGGTACACACCTTAAATTTATAACAACCCTCTATTTCCGTCGGGGTTAAAAATCTGTAGAAAACAATGAAATTTTCTGCCCGGCTTGTAGGATTTCAAAGAAAGAAATAATTGTGGAATAAAAATTAGCATTTTATTTTATTTTTTAATTTATTTATCCCCGTAAAGTAAAGAATGTAAATACCTTTTGTGATTTCATTGATAAGACTGGTTAAATGTCTATAAGTAACTAACAGGTATTGGGAATGACACTGTTTTACAAGTAAAATTTCAAAATTTAAAAACCTCCGACACATTTATCTTGCGAAAACACCCCGATTCAAACAGTAAAATGCCCATAACTTTTGAACGGCTGAACCGATTTTATTCAAACATAGCTAAGAATACACTCGATTAAGTCACCTTTTAAACAAAAAAATTAAATCAAAATTGGTTCACCCGTTTGGACGCTATGATGCCACAGACAGACACACAGATACATAGCAACACACGTCAAACTTATAACACCCCTCTTTTTGTGTCGGGGGTTAAAATATCGATTTCTTTACATAATACTCGTATTGAGCTCTGTAAGTCACTTCTTCTTATTAAACGTGACGAAAACAGACTTTACCTGTCATGTTTTGTGGACAATGTTACTTACGTGTTCGATAGAACTTGTTTCACGTCAATAACTATAGGCTTTTTTTTAAAAAACTGGCCAAGTGCGAGTCAGACTCGCTCAGTACCGGTTCCGTACCATTATCGCAAAACCCACTTAAATATATATTTCATTCTGTTTTTAATATTTGTTGTTCTAGCGGCAACAGAAGTACATCATCTGTGAAAAGTTTAACTGTCTAGCAGAAAGATAGACGGACGGACGGATCGTGGAGTCTTAGTAATAGGGTCCCGTTTTTACCCTTTTTACCCTTGGTACGGAACCCTAAAACGTAATTTAAATCAGCGGAAAATAAGAAATTCTTCTTCTTCCGCAGGACTTCAAAGAAAGGAAAAATGTGTGTAATAAAATGTTGACTGTAAATCCTGTTTTGTATTTATAGCTGGTTCCAGTTATATTATTTATCCCCTTAGTGTAAACAATATATTATAAGCTAAGGTAGATGTTTACAAACTTTTTTCTGTAGTCTTTCATCATCATCATCACCATATCAGCCGAATGACGTCCACTGCTGGACATAGGCATCCCCCAAGCGTTGCCACATTGATCGGTCCCGTGCGTCTCGCAACCAGCGGATCCCCGCAGCCTTGACTTGGTCGTCGCTCGCCAACGGCCATCTATTCTGCGAGCAATGTGCCCTGCCCACTGCCACTTAAGTTTGGCAATTCTTCGGGCTATGTCGGTAACCCTGGTTCTATTGCGGATCTCTTCATTTCTGATTCGATCACGCAAGGAAAAGCCGAGTATTGCGCTCTCCATTGCCCTTTGGGTGACTGTAAGCTTTCTGATGAGGCCCATTGTGAGCGACCACGTCTCTGTCCCGTAAGTAATCACTGGCAACACACACTAGTCATAGACTTTCGTCTTGAGACACTGTGGTAAGTTGGGCTAGAAGATACCGCGCAACTTCCCGAACGCTGCCCAGCCGAGTCGGATTCGACGGTTGACCTCTTTCTCGAAGTTGGTCCTACCTACTTACTTATAAGTACTCAACTTTTATAGGCGAAAGGCACTGTTTTTTAATTTTTATATTACATTGATCTCAATTCTGGTCACTTCGACAGATTTATTAATAATTCTGTCTGTGAATCCAAAAGAGAGTCAAGGCGATATTTAAAAAACATATACTGTCTCTTATTTCGATAGTATATTTCGTAATGTTTACGAAATTATAAGTTGTGAATGTTTAATTGTACGATTGTCGTTGGCAGGTCGTCGGTTGTCGGGGAAAGTCGGAATACACCGGTCCGGTAAAGCTTGCCGAGTGAGAGAGATTAGGGGTGCGAAACATTTTGCAAAGTGGAATATAATTTTTCCTTTTTGTATTTTGTTGTAATTTGGGTAAACATGTTCTTTTTAACCGACTTACCAAAAAGGAGGAGGTTCTATGTTCGATATTGTGTGTTTTTTTTTATGCATGTTCACCGATATCTCCGTCAATTGTGAACTGATTTTGAAAATTCTTTTTTGGTTTGAATGAGTATGTGCCGAAATTTGTCTCATTTTAATTTGGTGAAGATCTGATGAAGAACTTCGGTGATATCCAACAGAACTCTTCAATAAATAACGGTAAATATCTCGGGATTACTGCAATCGCATGTCTGTTTATTGTTTATACCATTTCATAAAATAACAGCACGCCAGTACGCTCTAAAGGGGTACGCAGATGTGTACAGTTCACCTTGGTACACTCTCATTTCACCGGTTATGTTCAGTTTCATGATATTCGGGTAATCTATTCTTGCATTATAGGTACCTTAACTACGTGTCTATAAGGTAAGTACAACTAAAAAGTGAAAAATAAAAAACTTTTTTGCAAAAAAATATTACCGACTTTCAAATAAGAAAAATACAAAGTGAAAAATAACTTTAGTTTTGAAAGTCTGTGTCCATAACGCAAAAAATGACACCGACTTCCAAAAATAAAGTTATTTTTCAGTTTGTAGTTTTCTTACTTGGAAGTCGGTAGTATTTTTTTGCAAAAATGTATTTTATTTATTCCATCAGGTTTGAAATGTAAACATTTAAGATATGTACTTACTCACTAAGTCAGACTCAGGTCAGCTGATTTGTAGTATATAATTACTAGATGCCATCTCAGAGCCATAAACAGCCATAATTTAGGTTGTCTGCACAATATTTTATTAAAATGTCGCGTGTTGATGACCGGCGGATGTGTGCCAACCCTGCAGCGGCCGGTGCAAATTACACTGTAATGGGCGTCGTCGGCGACGTCTGCAACCGGCTAATAAGAAATGGGTGTGACGCAGAGTAATCCTCTTGTCGTTGTTGGTCGGATTCTTTACGTCTCTCACTGTGCCGGTTATTATGCAATCACGTTTCATTTACAATTTAGATGTTCAACGCCGGTTTTGCGTTTTCGAATTTCGATTTTTTTGCACTGGCGTGTAATTTAAGGTTAAGGATGTCACTCAAATAATTGTTAATTTCGGTTTTTGTTGCGACATCGTAATTTAACAATTATTTGGTGTAGTACATCACTAATTGTTATTGCATAAAGTTAATGTATTGTATTATTACGTACAGTTATTCACATCGTAAAGAATTTCGTAGTATGACCAAGTGAAAAAATGTTGCAATTGTATGCGTAATTTTTTGGTTTACCAAATTATACCGTGGTTGAGGAAAACAGAGAAGCCAGGTTTACCAAATTGATTGCAATTTGCTTTGTGGTTTTGCTGATGCAATAAAACGTAATATAGCTGTTTCATAACAGAAGAATGTTTACATTTGTTGTTTGTCGTAATGCTAGGAATTTTCGTTTGTAGAAATTCTCACCTGTGTTAATTGAAAAAACCCTCGACACATTTTTATTTCATGCTACATAATTTGTCTAGTACATAGTAGATACGCTTCGATCGGCAATCTATTGAACACGTAATTATGACACGATATCTTGCAAAAACACCCCGATTCAAACAGTAAAACGCCCATAACTTTTGAACGGCTGAACCGATTTTATTCAAACATAGCTAAGAACACTCTCGACAAAATCACCTTCCAAACAATAAATAACTAGGTCAAAATCGGTTCATCCATTTAGTAGCTATGATGGCACAGACAGACACCCAGATACACAGATACACAGCAGCACACGTCAAACTTATAACACCCCTCTTTTTCCGTCGGGGGTTAAAAATGTTTTGAATTAATACACTAAGGCCATTTTCCATGTCATTCCAACTTGACCCCACCTCGTCAAATCTTCACAATGAAAGTTGCTGTTTTTATTGCCATTAATAGAGGCTTTTTAGGGTTCCGTACCCAAAGGGTAAAAACGGGACCCTATTACTGAGACTCCGTGGTCCGTCTGTCTGTCTGTCACCAGGCTGTATCTCATGAACCGTGATAGCTAGACAGTTGAAATTTTTACAGATGATGTATGTCTGTTGCCGCTATAATAACAAATACTAAAAACAGGATAAAATTAATATTTAAGGGGGGCTCCCATACAAAAAACGTTATTTATTTGCCGTTTTTTACGATAATGGTACGGAACCCTTCGTGCGCGAGTCCGACTCGCACTTGGTCGGTTTTTTCGTTCTAGCGACTAGAGGAGGGTCTTAAAATTTTGAATATGAGTCTAAGCAAAATTCCATTCCTACGGTAAGAATGTACGTGGCCATTATGGTAACATTAAATTACCAATGACCGTATAAAAGTGGCTTTATAGTGATTGAAAATGTTCATACACTAGAAAAGCCATTTCCCAAGTCACTTCTAACTTTCGCAGACCTTTGACACCCAGACGTACTTCTGTGGTATTTGTGCCACTGTATTTTCAAATCTAAGGACCGGTTACAGAATCAAGTATTTTAAATTAAGAATGTGTCAAAACTCAACTTAATGCCAAAGTTTGACAGGTTAACAGCTTAATAATTAGTTAGAATTAGTAGAGAATCTAATTTTTGGTTATCTAAGTATATTTATTGTATAATTATTGTTCTTATTAAAATATTATGAACGCATCACACAATGAGGAATAAGCTAACAAAGACAATACTTTATGCAGCATATGTAAGCCCGGCAAAGGTAACATGCTTATTCAGCCTAACAAAACATCACTAAATATGTGTCTAATCTGTGGTCCAGTGCGCACTGTGTTTGACAGGTATTTAGGTTTATAAGAGTTTAACAAAAAATACTTTATCTACTCTCATATCGTAATATTCGAATTATAAAATTCAAAACGAGTTTATATTGGCATACTTTATAAACACAATACCGAAATTTAAAAATAGAATCTTATTATAACACTATTTCTCTAACAAAATAATGCTATAAAACAATTTTTTTTCTATTACGATACAGGACAAATCCAAGAAGTTAATCACTAAGGAGTTTCCATCAATATTTTTTTTGTAATGCCATTTTATAGTACCTATTATAAAAAGATTTGATTCTAATTTTAAATTGTCTATGACAATGCCTGCTTTAGACTTAGCACGCACTGGGATTTTTATTCGCGCGTATTTTATTTCCTTCTACCTGTTCATAGAGCTCAAAATATTCGGGCGAATAAAATTCGCGCCGTGGTGCGGTGGATTCTGTGGCAAAACACGGATTTCTTGCGGTATTATTTCCGCACGATTTCTTTACCGCAATGCGAACAACTTCATACAATTCCATGGGCAAAAAAAACTCGCGCGAATAAAGATCGCAGTGCGTGCTAAGCCTTAGCGCATGCGCGGTTAATGCGGTGATGTGCTGGGTTTTGGCGCCATTCATACGTTTTGCAAGTTTTGCTGAACTGAATTTTATGAGTTATTTAAATTATTGTTTAAAAATGTCTGATAATGTATGTGTGAATGTGAAGAAAATTTGACTCCGCCCGATATTTTAGATGTGGCGAAGGAATTTACTCGTAATTTATTACCACCAAAGTTGAGAAAAGTATAATTATGACAAATGCTATCACGATTTTATGGCATGGAAAATGCAAAAAGAGGTATTTAGTAGGTTCAATCCCAATTTATGAGTGTAGATAAAGTAGTGTATGAAACTGCACATAACTAGGTATTAAAACATTCGTGTGAAAGCTATTAAAAACCTCGCCTACGGCTCGGTTTTTAAACACACACTCATGTTTTAATACCCCTCATTATGCAACAGTTTCATAAACTACTATTAAATTAAATCAGAAATCGTAGGTAGTCCATTTTTTGGTTATCTAACTATAATAAATAATTGTGGTTTCTATTGCTGAAAATAAATATTGAGGAATGAGCCGACAATCACAACACTTTATTCAGCCTATGAAAGCCAGGCCTATGTAACATGCTAATTCAGCCTAGAGAAATTTTACAAAATGTCTGTCTAATCTGTGGTCCAGTGCGCACTGTGAACTAGAAAGCTGTGGTCAGTCAGCGTTTCCACTACATTTTGCTGTGGACCACGTTACATGCGCTCCATTGGGCCATCACCTTGGAAACTGAAATGTTTCCTGAAAATTCATGAATTCTGTAAGAGTTTCTTGGTTTACCCAAGGACTGAGGGTTAGAGGAATGGACTTCACGATCTATATACAGCTGTCGAACAGAGAATACAGGCAGAAAAGGATTAGAGACAAAGCTATTGTGCGTCTAGCAGTAGTTATTTTCTACAATTCCGATTGGGCCAAGGTAAAGGCTTGCAGTGGCGTCGTGGCCACTCCAAGCCTTTGAAATAGAGATGCAGTTTTTGGCGGGACAGTCTCTGAGTTTCTCAGATGCTTTGTGTCTTCATACAGTGAGTTAAAATTTGTGATGATCTATTCAATATGGTGTTTATCCCGAGATCTTTCGGAGATAACCTCGATATCATCTTTAGCGCCAAGCGTCAATGTCGTTAAATTAATAGCTTTATTAGAAGTAATTTTGTATAAACGTAATGCTTTTAATTATTACAGATGTTATGAATAAATAACTACTCAACTAATGAGTTTTATTTAACTATGTTTCACGCTAATTAAATTAAATGTATTCACTTTAAGTTATTAGATTACCTACTTGTTAAAAGTAATTGGTTATATTTTTAATGGTACGTAATAAAGATAAAATGTCAACATATGTTTGTATGGTTATCTAATAAAAACAGATAACCGTAAAAATAATGTTATTAAGTCGTGCTCGGAGGAAGGAAGTTAACCCAGTAAGATGCTGGTAGTGATCTTGACCGTATTTACGGGATTGTTCTGATAACCGTGGTATACCTCTCCACTTCTCAAGCACCTCCGGATATGTTGCCCCCTTGGCGCTACGTCACTCAAATGCTAGCGACCGTTTATGGGGTCAAATTAACATTAATTATAATGGGTCCTAACATTGTGGGTTTTTATATTTGATTCCAATAATATGTATTGTATGGAGGTTTGCTTCGAGAAAGAGGTCAACCGTCGAATCCGCATCGGCTGGGCAGCGTTCGGGAAGTTGCGCTGTATCTTCACGTCCAACTTACCACAGTGTCTCAAGACGAAAGTCTATGACCAGTGTGTGTTGCCAGTTATGACCTATGGCTCTGACGTGGTCGCTCACAATGGGCCTCATCAGAAAGCTTACAGTCACCCAAAGGGCAATGGAGAGGGCTATGCTCGGAGTTTCCTTGCGTGATCGAATCAGAAATGTAGAGATCCGCAAGAGAACCAGGGTTACCGACATAGCCCGAAGAATTGCCAAACTTATGTGGCAGTGGGCAGGGCACATTGCTCGCAGAACGGATGGCCGATGGGGCAGAAAGGTTCTGGAGTGGCGACCGCGAACCGGAAGACGTTGCGTTGGAAGGCCTCACACCAGGTGGACCGATGACCTGGTGAAGGTTGCGGGGATCCGCTGGATGCGGGACGCACGGGACCGGTCAATGTGGCGACGCTTGGGGGAGGCCTATGTCCAGCAGTGGACGTCTTTCGGCTGATATGATGATCATGATATGATGATGGAGGTTTGTGGGATTTTACACCCTGTTCCACCTGCCCGCCAAAATTGAAACCAGGACTTGTGCACTGGCAACCACTAGACCTACGACTAGAAACATTCTGAAATAGCTGCATATATAATTACAAAGTAAAAGTCCAACGCTGGGCTATTTATAGTACAGCGGAACATGAATGTAACACCAACTATTGTTGGTCTGTCTGTGTTTACGACTGCGACAAAGTTAATGGTCCTTGGACTGGTTTACAGCGTATATTTACATATACATAGCAGATAAATAGACAGTAGAGTATATCTGCAATTTCATTCAGGATTGAGAAAGTCTTATTAAAATTACTTTGCCGAAGAACGCAGTCCACCTTCTAGAAAACATCCAAAGTCAATCAAGTCCAAAGTCAATCATTTATTTGAGTTGGCGTAGTATATTTTCTTCTTTCATATGGTTTAAGATCCGAGTAGGAATCTTAAAAATGTTTTTGAATTAATTAATTTTCTTGACCGAAAATATGCAGACGGCGCGAAATATTTTTTTACCGAATTCCCAAAAAGGAGGAGTTTCTATGTTCGACATTGTTCGTTTTTTCTTTTTGTGTTTGTTCACCGATATCTCCGTCAATTGTGGACCGATTTTAAAAATTCTTTTTTTGCTTAAAAAGTATGTTCCGATATATTGGTCCCATTTTAATTTTGTGAAGATCTAATGAAGAACTTCGGAGATATACAACAGAACTCTTCAATAAATAACGGCAAATCTCTCGGGAATGCTGCAATCGCATGTCTGTTTATTGTTTATACCATTTCATAACATAACATCACGCCAGTACGCTCTTAAGGGGTACGCAGATCTTTCATTTCAATATGTTCAAGTTTCATGAAATCTATTCTGGCGTTATAGGTACCTTACTAACTTGTCTATTAGGTAGGCACAACCAAAAAGTGAAAAACAAAAACTTTTTTGCAAAAAAATACTACCGACCTCCAAATACAAAACTACAAAGTGAAAAATAACTTGGTACCTACATACGAAAGACACCGACTTCCTAAAATAAAGTTATTTTTCACTTTGTAGTTTTGTATTTTAACATATTAAATCAAGGATCGTAGCAGGTGGCGTTCTGTAGTTAATGCCTACCCCCATGAAAAAATGGCGTGAGTTTATGTATGTATGCATGTATATTAAATAACTACATAGTATAAAACAAAGTCGCTGCCCGCGTCTGTTTGTGTATCCGCTAAGGGTTCTTACACATAAACACAATACGACGTCGATGAGAATGAAACAAATTGTAACAAATGATAATGAAAATGTCCCTAAGAGCCCCTAAACTACGCAACGGATTTTGATGCGGTTTTCACCAACAGATAAATAAATTTCACGGAAGCTTTATCTTACTAATACTATAAATGCGAAAGTTTGGATGGATATATGTTTCTTACTCAATCACGCGAGAACGACTAAACGGATCTGGATGAAATTTGGCACAGGGATAGATAGTCTGGAATAGCACATATACTATTTCAATCCGGTATAATGTTCCCTTATGATAAGAAAATACTTTATACGCGGGCGAAGCCGCTGGTAGAAGCTAGTATTATGTTAACTAGCGAACGCCTAAAACAATGTTTATTAGGTATTCTTATCAGCAAACCCTTTCATTTGATACCTATATTATGGCAGTGCACAACACATCCGCCATCTTGGGTCTTCCGCCATATTGGATTTAGAATGACGTTACTTTAACTAACCATTGTCATCCAAACTAAACGTGTATGCAAAATTTCAATTTAATCGGTGGAGGAAAACTGCTCTAAAATTCAGTTGCAAGATTTGACCTGAACACATATATACATTGCAAGTTGAATAAAAGCTTGTTATAAAAGCACACATGTTTTAAACAGCAAAGAAAGTGTTCTCATAAGATCTATCACGATACAACAAAATGGTCGTCTTCCCAGTAATAATCCCACTTTTATGAGTGTCGTACCGTCTGATATTTATTTTTCCCCCTTTTTCAAACAGCCTGAGTCTCTCGATATGAAATATAGCCGGTGTCTGTTGGGACCCTATTTTTGTACCCATTTCTGTATTGATCGGGGGAAGTAGAAAAAGTATGTCAGTTTTCTGCTATTATGTGCAAAGAAAACAAGAGGCAATGAAGCGACGTATTTTTTATCAGCCCGTAGTTTTGTTCAGATTGCAATATTCCGTTCGCCGATTTTTTATCAGCATTTTGAGCACTGTCTGTGTTATTTATTAAGAAACTATCTAGCGGCAAAAATACGCAATGTGCACATATAATGTATGTATGATTTAAATGGTCACCTTTTGCACCGTTTTTTATGGGTTCCGTAATTGGTAAATTGTGGTTTACGATTTATGACGTATTAAAAAAAACTACTTACTAGATCTCGTTCAAACCAATTTTCGGTGAAAGTTTATATGGTAGTACTTACCATATAAACTTCCACCGAAAATTGGTTATCATATCATATTTTTTTTAGTTTTATCATTCTTTTATTTTAAAAGTTACAGGGGAGGACACACACATTTAACCACTTTGGAAGTGTCTCTCGCGCAAACTATTCAGTTTAGAAAAAAAATATATTAGAAACCTCAATATCATTTTTGAAGACCTATCCATAGATACCACCGTATGGAATTGATAAAAAAAAATTGAGTTTCAGTTCTAAGTATAACCCGCAAAATTTATTGTTTTTTATCTATTTTTGTGTGAAAATCTTAATGTGGTTCACAGAATACATCTACTTACCAACTTTTAACAGTATAGTTCTTATAGTTTCGGAATAAAGTGGCTGTGACATACGGACGGACAGACAGACAGACAGCCATGACTAATCCATAAGGATTCCATTTTTTGCTATTTGGCTACGGAACCCTAAAAAGTTAAATGTCGACTCGAAAGAAGAAAAAGAAACATGACTGATGCTCTTTTAATACACGTCTATCAATAATTATCTTCAATTCATCGTTTGACGTGTCCTCAAAACACAAATTATCTTTCTAATGGCTGCATCTGAATTGGATGTCTAATTACTACAAGGAAAACTAACTTGAGACACCTAAGTCGTGTTTCCTTTGGTGTAAACAAAGTTTATGTCACATCCAAGTAGGTGTCGTATGTTAAATGTCCTAAGATGTGACAAGACTGCGTAACTTTCCCTAGCCGACTAGAAGGCGTAGCATCGCCGGCAAATCACCGTCTGTTACATTCCATTCCTACGACTCGGTGTATTAATAGGAAGACAATAACTTACAATATCTATCAGGCATTTGAATCAGTGATGTATCGTCATTATGCCAAGCAAAAGAAAATCTCGTGAAAATATGAATTGGTTGCAAAAATATTGCAATTGCTCTGATGTGCAAAAGCTACGAACTCGCCAATGTTTTTCTTTATTTAGGTTCTTTAGCGCTTTTTTCAATGAAGGTTGGCAAATACGAAGTTTCATGTATGTACCGTTTTTAACCGACTTCCCAAAAAGGAGGAGGTTCTATGTTCGACTTCAAGTTTGTTTTTTTTTTTTTTTTTTTTTTTTTTTTTTTTTTTGTGTATGTTCACCGATATCTCCGTCAATTGTGGACCGATTTTGAAATTTCTTTTTTTGTTTGAAAACTTATGTTCCGAAATTGGTCCCATTTTAATTTGGTGGAGATCTGATGAAGAACTTTGGAGATATACAACAGAACTCTTCAAAAAATAACGGCAAATCTCTCGGGATTGCTGCAATCGCATGTCTGTTTATTGTTTATACCATTTCATAACATAACATCACGCCAGTACGCTCTTAAGGGGTACGCAGATCTCTCATTTCAGCGGTTAAGTTCAAGTTTTATGAAATCTATTTCGGCGTTATAGTTACTCGTACCTTACTAACTTGCCTATTAGGTAGGTACAACTAAAAAGTGAAAAATAAAAAAACTTTTTTGCAAAAAAAATACTACCGACTTCCAAATACAAAACTACAAAGTGAAAAATAACTTTAATTTTTGAAGTCGGTGTCTACAACGCAAAAAATTGGCACCTACGAAAGACACCGACTTCAATAATTAAAGTTATTTTTCACTTTGTAGTTTTGTATTTGGAAGTCGGTAGTATTTTTTTTGCAAAAAAGTTTTTTTTATAATTTATCATGATTTTGAGAAAATTTCTGGAATCGGTTCTAGGATTTAGTTTGAAAGGTTTTGGGGCAATTTAAATACCGTCGATAGACGCTCGATAGAAGCGCACGTATTTTATAAGTTTTTTTTTTTACATAAATTACAACCGACTTCCAAATAAAAACATTACAAAGTGAAAAATAACTTCAATTTCAAAAGTCGGTGTTCTTGTTTTCGTTTCTTTGTTTTTTGACACCGACTTCCGAAATTGAAGTTATTTTTCACTTTGTAGTATTTTTATTTGGAGGTCGGTTGTATTTTTTGTAACTTTTATTTTCCCTTTTATTGTGCTACATAATGGGCTAGTTATATAGGCTAGTGTAATTACTACTATAATACTGCGTACTTAATTTTTATAAAAATTTCAAGTGGATCCGGTCGAATTGCATCGCTTTGCGTCCATGTGTACAATCGGCCAAAGCTATATCTGATCACCGTAAGGACTATTTCTGCTTGCAGGGCTCGCCCGCTAAATTAACGCCGACTTATACTCATCAACCAATAGCATCGCAGCATCGGGTGACTGTTTCTCTAGTACCTGTCAGCCCCTTGTTTTTGTAATAAAAAAGTCGGCAAAGAAAACAAACAAATCATTTGGCTATGGTCGACGCAAAAAGGGCGGACGCAGCAGTGGTCATCTTGTGCTCGGGATTTTGTTTTCAAAGTGATCAGTTATAGCTTTGGCCCATGTGTACTTGTAAAAGTTGCTTAGTAAAAATCTATTACCGGTATGTTACAACTGGAATCACATCGAGCCGCGAAGGTCCCTTAGAATTCCAAACCCATTGCTCCACAGATCCATAAACCGCTTTCCGACAACTATTTCTCCTTTTCCTACAAAAAAAACTAAGATATTGGCACAGTGTACAACTGACGTGCAAGCTAACCAGTTATTCAGAAAAACTGGCCAGTTACGTCACGTTGACGTGATTGACCCACTGGATTCTGCGGTTATGTATTTGATGTGTTTTCTACTAACACACAAAACGAGAAATTTCCACGTTTACGTCTGTGTTTATATTCAATGGCCTGGTTTTCTCTTTAGAGGTCGTCGGACAATATTGTTAGAAACTACAATGAAAAATTTATAAAAATTCAAATGAAACGTTTTTTAAGTAAATAATGAAATTTGAAAGTTATCTCAAGATACCTTTTCTAATGACTAGCACTGACCAGTATGCCACAACCGCCAGGGATGAGGGTCGCGGATAAATTTTGAAAGAGAATTTGAGTTTGAGTGAGACCGCAGCCCTGGCACAAGCAACTGAAGGAACACGGGTGGGTTTTACGCAGTAAAAGTCTGACACACCCTTCTGCTTCACCCAGAGCGGGCGCAGTCATTGGAAGATTTCGAAAGCCATAAAAAAAAATGGGATGATTATAACAAGCCAGTATTGACCAAAATCTAAAAACAAAATCAAATAATTTATTTCAAATAAACCTTAGAGGTACTATTGAATTGTCAAAAAAAAAAGATGACTGTTGTTGCAAATTTGCAAGCGTCAGTAGGTCTCAATGGCGAAGAATTTGCAAGAAACTCCACGGACACTCTTTTCCATCAGTTTCAATTAAAAGTTTTTGGTTCCATCATTCTTGTTAAAAAAAAGACGTGCACGTTAAAGCTTCTAGAGTAACAAACAATAAAAAAGGACAATAACAGGCCGGCCGAGGCAGCAAAGTTATGACCAATCCCAACTGATGGCGCCCGTTCACGAACATGACGCATGGATCGGCACCACTCAGCTCAAAGGATTAGAAAAATGTGTTAGGACCCATATTTAAACATGTTTAAGCCCAGTGTTATAGAGGCCGCTGAAAGAATTTGTTGCCATCAATTGGGCCCATTCAAACTCCAGGCTACTAATGAGATATTCCAGATGTAATCGAGATCAAGATGGAAATCGAACCCCACAACCTCATATTCAGCACTATCAATTGTGACTAACGAGGCAGAATGATGACAAAGATCTAATAAAAACGAAACCAAAATTTCACCTTGCCAATTTCAATTAAATATTATCAATACTTAGTCGTAATAGCCATAGCAAATACCAATGTAACAGCTGACGAAAGAGAAAGTTACGAAGGCGATCTATCAGCGCGCCACGCGGCGTTGCGTCATCGACGTCATCGCGAGGTGCGTACGCGCAGCCTTCGAGCACCGCGACAGATGACAAATCGATTCTGTTTATTTGCTTGTGAATGTGATTGTAATTATCTTTTGAGGATGGCTATAAACGAATGGCAAATATTTATCGTGAATGAGGTTAAAAGATGAAGCGAACTATGTTTACGGGATGAACTATATTAAACTAAAAAGAGGCTGATGAGACTAAAAATATACGTATAACAGCTACAATGGCTGCGCAATAGGAAATCTCATACAAAAACAGCACCGTTTCGTGCGTCGCGCATCCGGTAAACCAACTTCAGGGCGGCCAATACGTTTGGCGAGGGCTATGCTCATGATTAGAGACAACTTTTATATTTTCTTTTTGTTTTTCGAGAAATTAGCACAAAGCTCGTCGACTCTTCACGTGACCAGAGGGCTGGCCTTTTCTTCGGCCAGAGAATCAGCATTGCCATTCAACGTGGCAATGCTGCCAGCGTTCTGGGCACGTTTCCCATTAACATCGATGTGGACGAATTTTTTGATGCACAATGAGCTTTTTTCCGTCTCCCCTTTGTATTTGTATATAGGTACTTTTATAGTAAAAAAACACTTAGAAAATGGTTAAGTAAAAAAAAAACTGTTCAGCACATTTAAGTTCGCAAAACTCGATAAAATTTTGGTACCTACCTTGGGAACAGTTACTTTCCCTTTAATTTCAAAGTTATTCCGATATTGTAAGTAGTTTATATTTACGAGTATATGATCCCTTGAAAGATTTTTTTTTTAAATTATAATAATCGGCGATCATTGTGCCGATTGTCATTACGGCCAACGGCCTGATGGCCAAGAGCCTCGACGACCATCTGTCGAGGCTGTCACTGCACGGTTGGATCAAGGGCCTGATACAGGAGGCAGTACTCCTCGATACGGCTCGCATTGTGAGGAGGTTCCTGTCTCTGGAGCCCTAACCACCGGTAGCTTGGACCCTGCTCCCGACATTTTTGTAATATTTTTAAATGTTTTTTTTAATAATTTGTTTTTTTTTATAAAGTATTATTTAAAAATGTAAATATACGGAATAATAATAATAAGGTTTATTATCAAAAAAACCAAATACAATTTTTTTTCCATCTCAATCAAACATAAAAACGCCAGTATATGATGTACAACGTGCATTATTTGAGACAGAGTGAACGTCTGTGTCTGAGCTAGTATAAACTGTGTTACAGACACAAAAAAAAATTGATGCCATCCTGTATACTATTTGAACGTTATTAAGCTACTACCTATTTATCGATTGCATTGCTTGAATGATCATCTTCCCATTCAAGAATTCATTCATCAAAGTACCAGAACACATCAATATTCAGCATTGATATATTATGTACCCCATAGATTAGGAGACATTAGCGGAATAATACAAGCCAAATTATACAGTATGGCACCGCCTTGATCTGCTTATAATGGTCAGTTTCCTATTTCCCTAAAGAGTGACATATTACCAAACAGAAGTTAACAATGAATACTGTCTAGCAAGCCGCTGCGCGTCTTAAGATTTACGAGTTGACAAATCATTCACTGATTACGAAATTAAAAAGTTGGGTATTTTTCATCTGTAATGATGATTCATTATTTGAGATCTGTGTATCGTTGTTTTTGGAATCGATTGACTCAATTTTTTAGGATGAGTTAAGAGGAAAAATTATTCAACGTCAAATCGACAAGCGTATCCATACTGACTGGTTCTGTGCTTCTCGATAAATACCGATTGCAATCTAAATGTTTCTTAGTTTTTCCAGGTAGATATAGTTTTTTCTGTTACACATGAAGATTTTTTACAGTTTCACTACCAGACAATCACATAACACTCTTACCTCTGTATACTAATTCAAACTACACAGCAGTTGCCGATGTGAAGCCATAAATACATACGTGACTGTCGATCAAACGAAAAATTCTACAGAAACGTTCGATTTCTGTAGAATCGTTCCGTTTCCGTTAATTAAGGGGATATGGGGTACTAATTTGAAGAAGTCGGGTTCCTTTTAGACAGAGCACGAGACGCAAGGATTTTTTCTTAACCAAGCCACTGTCGGCACCTTTCTAATAATCCCGAAGAATTTAGGTGCCAGGGATAGAATGGATGGATGAAGGCAAAATCTTGGTGCACCCAAGCTTGGTATAGGATGGGCTTATGTACCAGTAAACCTTTGTTAGGTCGTTGATAATATGATTTATTATACTCAGCGCTCGTCACTTGTTTCTCTTCTTAAGCTGCAACTTCTACATATTTAGGACTTAATCTGTATTTAGCAGGTTGGTCACAGAAGGACGCTGTGTTGTGGAATTATAAAATTAATAATTACAAAACCATTGCAGGTTCTCCGAACAATGAAATCCATTATTTAATTAAATCGTCCAATCTAATTCAATATCAGTAATATCTAAATATATACCTTTATAGTTAGCCTGCGAATGTCCTGATAATGCGTACCTGATACCAAGCAGCTTTGTGCTAAGGTCATAGACTCGGCTTAGACTCTAGTGGCACAGTTCCTCAAGCTAGACATACCAGGCGTTAGAATATTGTATTGTTGACAATTGAGGTTTATATTATTTTGTGGTTTGTATTGAACGTAGTGTTTTAACGTCTAGACGGTGTCAAGTTTTGTTTTATTGATGTAAAGGTGTTTTTTGCTTGATGATTTGTTATGGTACGTTCTCTTATGGTTGGCTTACCGATTGAATATTCAATTAATTTTACTATAATGTCTGTTTGTAGTAAGTTCTTTTTGGTTTTTCTTCATTTTTCTGCTCTTACCTCAATTAATTTGAGGTTGGCTCATGTTTTCTTCTTCCATTTCTACATTTATATTTCTTGTTATCTTAAAAGTCACCACCTTTATCCACTGCACCTTATATTATTTCTTTGGCTCCTGTGTAATGTAGAAAATTGTTCTTACCTTGAAGAATATTCCCAGATAGTATTTCTTCTCTCCTGACTTGTGTAGAGGCATCGTCCACCGCGTGACACCTAACTCATCATCGTTACAGCTCGAACATTCTGGAAATAAAAAGAAAATAATCTTAAGATATGACTAGCTGGCTAGATGATATATCAGGATTGCAAATGTCAAAGGCCATTTTCATCAATGTTGACATCCAAAAATTAAAAGGTGAAACGGTTCAAATTGAATAATTGGAAATTGATAACTTAATTAATAATAATGAAAAATGCGATTCGAATTCATGTCTGCCAAGATGAGCCAACTCTAATGAAATGGATTAAAAGATTTGTTTTGGAATTTAAACGATCTAATCTGTTTGCGACAGATGTTTATCAATGTTATGCCGAATCGAATTGAGTTACCAGAATCAAAAATAAATGACTAAATTTGATTGTGTCCACATTTTTAATAAAAGATCATTAAAATAAAATAATAGTACATTATGGTACAAGTGTGTTATGTTGGTGATTACCGCTGAGGCGCCATTGAGACCCGAGCCGTTAGGTGAGGGTCTTAAGAGAGCCGAGGACGGTAATCATCAATACACACGTGTATCATACGACGTTTTTCAACACACTTGTGAAGAAAATAATACTAAAAAAATCATTTCCAACAGTGAAAACGAGTTGTGAATTTTTATTCGCATTGGCGGGCAAAATTAATCAGTTTTCCTATGCGCGCGCATCTGACAATGGCGATCGGCCATAGACTAAAAATAATGAGTTATCTTTTTTTTTGGCTTTTCGCGAATAGCGTTTTAGCCACGTACAAAATGGGGAATTTCAAGTTTTCTTTATTACAGACAAAAACAAAAGTTATATTTATTTATTAAACACGTACAAGTTGAAATTATCTATTTAAATACGAAGTTGCATGAAATGTGTTGCATTTGTACTATTGAGCACGATCTTTTTTGTATCGAAACTTTTTTAAGAACAAAGTAACTCAACCAATAAATTAAAAAAAAATCTCTTTATCTCACTTGTGAATAATAGTAATGAAAAAGTTACAGTTTGATAACAGGTGTCATTATGTGCCTAGTTGCGGTGAAATTAGAGCCACTTTTTGAGCAAGTGTGTTGAAAAGAAATAAAATCCATTTAATGAAGACTAATTACATATCCATAGTTGTAAGTAACAAAGGTCTTAAAACTATGTTAGTCAAATAATGGTTGTTAATAATGGTTCTTAATTAAAGGCTTCATCGGGAACACAATTTGGAATTTTTGATTGATTGACTTAGTTTGAAAATTACAAAAACTCAAAGTTCAAGTTTGTAAATATTTTTTGGTGACCGTTTCCTGACGAGTCCCTAATAACCGTGACGTAACAGATTGGCAATTAACTTTAATGATTTAGACTCAAGATTTATTAGACTATAATGACTCAACATTAATAAAGGAATCGATTTCGCAAAGTGATGCGTTTTTCGATTTCGCAATCCGACCTTCTCGCAGTCGTGTGGCCGTGTGTAATAAAATAATGCGTTTAGTTCGTCGGAATTTGCGCGAGTCCAATTCGGATTCAAAGTTGGATTTGTGCAATGTAATGGCACGTTAATGGACCCGTTTATGGAAACTTGTTTATAATAATAAAGAGACGGCAAGTGGGATTCGGTGAGAGTGTTATGTCTGTACATGATGATACAAACACAAGACTAATAAGGTAGAAAGCCGGTTCGCAAGCGAATTATTTCTGTTATTATTCCGTTACGATTTTGTTTGTTGAAGGCGGATCTTTCGTGTGTTGTGTAACGTAATGATTAAGTTTCCATGGAAGTTGGTTACGATGGGTGTAATCACACAGCTAGGTGATGTTTTACACGCAACTATACATACATGGACTACTGGAATGGCTTGGAAAGGCACAATAATGCTCGTTTCGATAGCCTCAAATAAGTCGCTTATTGTTTATCGACGGCTAGCAATAAATTGCCTCGCACGGTCGTTGGTAGACAGTTTTTGCTCCAGTTTTTTCGACTGTTCTGTTAGTGATACTGCGGTCGTTTTATTTTCACACAAAAGAGTCGACGTTTTAGAGAAACTCGAGCAAAAACTATTTTGAACTGAGTTCAGTGTAACGCTTTCAGGATCTAGCTGTTGAATGAAGGTTTATTCTATTCCATTATCCAATACCTTTATTTTTTATTGAATTGTTGCTGCAGGCACACACTCATGCACACACACACTCACACTCACACACATTATTTTAGGACATAATCTCTACGTTTTTTGTATTTTTATTCTCTAAGTTTTTTGTAGTTCAAGTCTCAACTTGTTTAATTTGAGATTTGGCTTGTAATTTTTTTAATCTGTGTTCCTTTTGTACAAATGACTTGTTTGTTTTTTGCCGCCTTTTTTTATTACAAAAACAAGGCGCTGACAGGTACTAGAGAAACAGTCACCCGATGCTGCGATGCTATTGGTTGATGAGTATAAGTCTGTGTTAATTTAGCGGGCGAGCCCTGCAAGCAGAAATAGTCCTTACGGTGATCAGATATAGCTTTGGCCGATTGTACATCACTTTTACCATTTCACAATTTGTCATTGAAGAGCGGGTCCTCCCAGCTCAAAAATAATCCCTAGGCCCTGTAAAATCCTATGTAAGATATACTGTAAAAGTGTACAAGTTTCTGCAATAAAACCTTTTTATTTTATTTTTAATACCGTGTATTCCCAAAATGCGTAGGTTTAAGATTTAAATATTGAAATAATTATTATTTAAATACTATGAAAACTTGATATTTTTCGTATCAAGTTTTCGGTTTTAAAAAATGCATATCATTTTGTTTTTGTGTAACCAATAAAAAAAACTAGAACATGTTAATTTAATATTATATTATCTGTGACATGGTTATAAGTAGACTAAGCTAAAAAGTTGCTAATTTTGACATTAAAAATTGAAAAGATTAAACATAAAATATTGAGAAACGAATAAAAATTCAAATATTCTTGATAACATGTTAACGTGCACATCTTACAAAGTTAAAGATGCAAATAATTTAGTGAATTATTAACTAAATACATAAAAGCCTTACAATATAGTTAAAATTATGTGAGAATGCTGTAGCTTCTTGCGTTACTGTTTACAAAATTCTACTACTAACCTTTTCGTGTGGGTGCCTCGTTTAAAACAATCTTAGCAATTTTCCACTCAAGTATACATTACTATAATGTCCATATAAGATAGGTAAATGCTTAAAGATGCAACTTTTTTGCATGTGCGTACGTACAGTTAACTACAGAGTTTAATACGCACGCAAGATTTTTTTCTATACATTCTTTACAGCTCAATATGGCATTCTTGTGGTTGCCTGTGATGTCTAAGATAAACTTGGAAACAATGATATTTAAATAAACAGATATGTTATGAGCGTGCGCATTGTGAAGACTCGAATAGGTCACAATTGTGAACTTTAGTCTTTAGTTTATGTCACGCATGGCGAAGAGCGATACGCTTTGTTGAAACAAAAACAAAATAAAAAAATGCCAGCGTGTGTATTTAGAAATTGTACCATTTATGATACCAAAGTACATAAAACAGAAGGGATCTCATACCGTATGTAAGTACGCAATACGCCTCAATTTACTAATTTATTTCATTTTTTTTCCTAATATTCTGATATTATTTGGAGTTTCGAAAAAGATAACAACATTGGTGGTCGGAATAATGTTTGTTTACATTCACACGCAAGTGACAAACACTAGCTGTCTCTTTTTTCTTGTTGGTTTTATCAAGCCATCCCTTTCGACTTGTATTGAAATGTCAGATGAATGAAAAGTGTGAGTGCGGAACACTTTTTTCAATTGTTTTGTGAGTGTATAACGAATCTGTTTATTTGAATATCATTGCTTGGAAAGTACAATTGTGAATTTGAAAAAGTCACTTTGGTAGTTTGCCGGGATTTAAACCCACGACCTCAAGCACGAGAGGCGAGGGCTTCGTCACTGGGCCACCACGACATACTATAGTTAACTGACTACATACATTATGTACATCCCTCTCTCTTGACGTCTTATGTTTTTTTGTTGACTACAAACATCCTTGCATAGTAACCATCAACCATCACACCTGTGTTCCTGTTTGACATTTGATAGATCCATCATGTTTGTATGAAGAAACCTGCGTGTGCGCACAAAGGTCAACGATGTAACCAATTCTTATTTCAAAACTTTTGAGACAAACGTCAATTGCTAACCGCAAACGTCCTTGAGGTCGATTTCTGACACTTCAGTGTTTGTGTCTTTTAATTTAATTAAAGTGTAAAAATTGTGCGTGGTCTGTCAAGTGTGGCAAGCCTGTCAGTCAATGTTTGTGGTCGTACTTGTAAATCTGTCATTTATGACGTCATATTAACTTGTGTCACTAGTTATAAAGCATAATATTTCAATCATTGATGGTTTTACAAGACTTCTGTTCCTATGTTTGCAATATTTGTAAGTATGTGAGAACCATGTTCCTATTTACAAAATTAATGAATTTACCTGTGAATGCTTTTAATACTTTATACCTGTACGTAGTATAGTGTGTAGTGCTATTCTGGGTGCATGGTCCTCACATATATGAATTTATTAATGTATATATTTATGTAAATATTGTAAGACAACTATTTAAAAAAAAAGTTAAGTATGGAGTTTCTTGTGCATTCTTCTCCATAACAAGCTACTTTTCCGAATGCACGGTAGAATCAACTTTTATTACTTGTAAATTTTAATTTGTGTTTAGACGTTCAAAAGTGCAGCTTTTTGGCCTAGTTGAATAAATATATTTTCAACACACTTGCTCATAAAGTGGCTCTAATTTCACCGCAATTAGGCACATAATGACACCTGTTATCAAACTGTGACTTTTTCATTACTATTATTCACAAGTGAGATAAAGAGTTTTTTTTTTTAATTTATTGTTTGAGTTGCTTTGTTCTTAAAAAAGTTTCGATACAAAAAAAAAACATGCTAAATAGTACAAATGCAACACATTTCATAAAACTTCGTATTTAAATAGATAATTTCAACTTGTACGTGTTTAATAAATAAAACTTTCACTCAAATATACATTTTGTTTTTGTCTGTAATAGAGAAAACTTGAAATTCCCCATTTTGTACGTGGCTAAAACGCTATCCGCAAAAGCAAAAAATAAAAATTCATTCTTTTTAGTCAATGGCCGATCGCCATTGTTAGATGCGCGTATATATGTTCTGTGGATGCGCGCGCATAGGAAAACTAATTAATTTTACCCGCCATTGTGCAAAAAAAAAATCACAACTCGTTTTCACTGTTGAAAATGATTTTTTTGTATTATTTTCTTCACAAGTGTGTTGAAAAACGTCGTATGATACACGTGAGTATTGATGATTACCGTCCTCGGCTCTCTTATGACCCTCACCTAACGGCTCGGGTCTCAATGGCGCCTCAGCGGTAATCACCAACATTACACACTTGTACCATAATGTACTATTGACTTTGACTTTATGAAATCTTTATTGTCCGTTTTTTTGGTCATTTGAAAATAAAGCAAATATATTAATTATTATTTTGGCAATGTCTGTGAATATACATTTTTATTTTAAGAGTTCTTATGAAGCCAACACTGCGGTTAGACTTTCCATTATAACGCAATAGTCTTCATTACGAATTTCATAAAAGTTAAACCACAATATTGCATCAGTAGCTACTTTTAATTTTTAACTTTCGTTTTTCATTTAAGAATGCAACACAAATTCCCTTTCGACTCTTGATTTGTGTTTCGTATGAAGGAGCCACACCTCAAATTCTTTATTGATTCGAAAAAAACAATGCTGCGATGTTTCCAATGATTAATATCTCTCATTGTTCTCTCACGCACGTGTTGGCATTCCAATAAACACCGAAATCGAATATAAATACTTCACGGATATCAGAAGTTATCGAATATTACGAGAATATAGCTTTTTATTCCGTTAAATTTGATACACGTATAACTTCTTTTTATTTTCTAGTTAAAATAGGGTCATTGTCAATAGTATTGTATGAAAAATTAATTTTACAAGAACATGAATGATTGGTGCGCTACTCTCCAACGAAAGCTTCATGGAAAAACCGGCCAAGGGCGTGTCGCATCTTTAGGGTTCCGTACCAAACCGCAAAATCAAGTCGCTTGTATTAGGAAAAATTAGGGCATTTCACAGTATAATCTGATTTATCAATATATTGGCATTTGTTGGCAAAATATAAGTAATCATAAAAATTATCACCAAATTTCAAGTTCATATGTCAATGGGAATCCCACCGCATTATTCCCAAACCACTGCAACTCCTGAAAGCCAGATTCAACAGTGGCGACCACCAGAAAAGCGCCGAGGCAGTGAAGCTCGACGAAGTCCCGGAGAATGAATTTAACTGTCTTGGATCCAGCAACGAAATTAATCAGAAAATAATAAAGGAGGAGTAGGAAAAAAAAATACATGTTCACTTCCCCCAAATCAAGCAGGAGACAGAACAATCAAGGCCAATAGGCACAAAGGGTCATTTACAACTGGGATAAGCCCAGTTGCCTAGTACCACGGATAAAAAAAGATGCATTAATATTAATGGGTCCTAACATTGTGAGCTGCTATATTTGTCTCCAATATATATTTTGTATAGATTCTTTTACCGATTGTTTTGTGAATGTGTGAACATTGTAGGCCTTCTTGAGGCTAGTTAACATTTGTTAACTTTTTTATTTAATATATAATCTTTTTATTTTATTTTTTTTAGTTTTTACGACTTATTGTCATAAGTCGGGCCTGCGTTGTCCCCCCATATCTAAGTACTAATGCTGTAACATGGAAATATTGTAAAACCAAACCATTTTTAAAAGAGTAACCATGGAGTTTCTTGCCGGTTCTTCTCTATAGGAAACGACCAACCCGAACCGTGTACCTTTTGTCGACGTTTTATAAGTGCCCATGTAGGCCTATGTGAAATAAAAAAAATGATTTTGAAAAAAAATTAATAATAATAGGTATGGCAAAAATGCTTGAACGCACGGATTGGGAATATATATAATAATAATAATAAAAGGTAACCCTAGTTTAAGAGGCAGCCTTCAATAATTGTGTACAGATCTTGTTCATCCAGCACCTGTCTAAGTCTCTTCTACCAACCAGTTGTAATTTATTTTTATTGGAATTGTTATTGAAATTATAAATCTAATTATTATTATTACTTCTAGTAGAGAGCGGTGGTGGCCCAATGGTATCGGCCGCGACTTACAAATTGTAAGTCGTGGGTTCGAACCCAGGCAGGCGCTTTACTTTGTGTAAATTATTTCATCACCACTGCTCTCAAAACGGTGAAGGAAATCATCGTGAGGAAACCGGCATGTCCTAGAACCAAAAATTCGAAGACATGTGACATCCACCAACCCGCACTGGGCCCGCGTGGTGGATTATGGCCCATTCCCTCTCACAGATGAGGCCTGTGTTCCAGCAGTGGGAACATTAATATGCTGATGATGATGATTATAATTACTTATAGACCATACAAATTGTAGCTTTTTATGTTCATTCTTCACTTCGAATCCGTTAAATTAGATACACGTATAACTTCTTTTTATATTTTCTAGTTAAAATAGGGTCATTGTCAATAGTATTGTATGAAAAATGAGTTTTACAAAAACATGAATGATTGGTGCGCTACTCTCCAACGAAAGCTTCATGGAAAAACCGGCCAAGGGCGTGTCGCATCTTTAGGGTTCCGTACGAAACCGCAAAATCAAGTCGCTTGTATTAGGAAAAATTAGGGCATTTCACAGAAAAATCTGTTTATCAATATAGTGGTATTTGTTGGCAAAATATACGAAATAATAAAAATTATCACCAAATTTCAAGTTCATATGTCAATGGGAATCCCACCGCACTATTCCCAAACCACTGCAACTCCTGAAAGCCAGAATCAACAGTGGCGACCACCAGAAAAGCGCCGAGGCAATGAAGCTCGACGAAGTCCCGGAGAATGAATTTAACTGTCTTGGATCCCGCAACGAAATTAATCAGAAAAGAATAAAGGAGGAGTAGGAAAAAAAATACAAATTTCCACTTCCCTCCATATCAAGCAGGAGACAGAACAAACAAGACCAATAGGCACAAAGGGTCGTTTACAACTGGGATAATCCCAGTTGCCTAGCACCACGGATAAAAAAAAATTGCATTAATATTAATGGGTCCTAACACTGTGAGCTGCTATATTTGTTTTCAATAATAGGTATTGCAAAAATGCTTGAACGCACAGATTGGGAATAAGTACTCGTATAATAATATTAATAATAATAGGTAGGTAGGGTTAAAAACAGCTGACTTTGGTGGCATCTTATTCCTATGTTTTTCAATATTTTTGAAAACAATGATACTGTGTTAATCGACTCAAAGAGTTCTAAACAACGGTACCCCACTCGAGGGGTAGGTCAATTATTTTCACGCTCCCCTTTGTCTGTATGGAAGCCCCAAGAAGATGCTTATACTGTGAATATTTGAAGACTGTAGCTCCAACCGTTTGGCTGTACGGACAGACAGACAAGTGAGTGACAGCGATAGGGTTCCGTTTGCACCCTTAGGGTACGGAACCCTAATAAAATAGCTACACGTAGATACGCAAATTGGTCATCTAAGACAATCTAGGGAGTTAACTATAAAGTTAGATGTATAATATGATCAAACTAATATTATAAGGGTGAAAGTCTGTGAGTGTGTTTGTATGTTTGTTACATCTTCACGCTCAAACGGCTGGACGGATCTGGATGAAATTTGGCACAGAGATAGATTATAGTCTGGATTACCACATAGTATACTTTTTAGCCTAGGAATATGTTCGCTTGGGATAATTTTAGACACTCACGCGGGCGAATCCGCTGGCAGAAAATAGTTGTTTATATTTTACTCAAACCTCAAACCTGTATAAATAGTATTTCGATTAAACATTACTGGGCTTTATTTAAAGCCGGATGAAATTTGGCACAGAGATAGATTATAGTCTGGATTACCACATAGTATACTTTTTAGCCTAGGAATATGTTCGCTTGGGATAATTTTAGACACTCACGCGGGCGAATCCGCTGGCAGAAAATAGTTGTTTATATTTTACTCAAACCTGTATAAATAGTATTTCGATTAAACATTACTGGGCTTTATTTAAAGCCTTCTACATCACAAAAAATAACTTCGTTCCAGAAATGCAAGAGCATAGATTTGGTGAATTTTGTAAACAGTTTTCTCTAACACAATCTTACCTGCTTTGTTCAAGCCGTTCCCAAGCTGGTTGAGCTGGTTCTGATAGCTGACGGTGGCGGTATGCCCGATCCAGGTCATCACCAGGACGAGGCCGCACAGAGCTTTCCTTTGCCACATTTTTGTTGATCACTTTTGTCTATGCACTGTTCTTTACACGTTTGCACACTATATCGCGTTTATGGTAACTGATATACTAGCTTCGTTCGACAGACTCGCTTGACCTAAGGAGGTGACGTAGACCTTTAATGAGTTGAAGATTAAAAAAACTTTTTTGCAAAAAAATACTACCGACTTCCAAATAAAAAACTACAATGTGAAAAATAACTTTATTTTTGGACGTTGGTGTCTTTTGTAGGTACCAATTTTTTACGTTATGGACACCGACTTCCAAAAATAAAGTTATTTTTCACTTTGTAGTTTTTTATTTGGAAGTCTGTAGTATTTTTTTGCAAAAAAGTTTTTTATTTTTCACTTTTTAGTTGTACCTACCTAATATACCACGTCTATGGTAACTGATATACTAGCTTCGTTCGTCAGACTCGCTTGTCCTAATGAGGTGACGTAGACCTTTAATGAGTTGAAGATTAAAAAAACTTTTTAGCAAAAAAATACTACCGACTTCCAAATAAAAAACTACAATGTGAAAAATAACTTTATTTTTGGACGTTGGTGTCTTTTGTAGGTACCAATTTTTTACGTTATGGACACCGACTTCCAAAAATAAAGTTATTTTTCACTTTGTAGTTTTTTATTTGGAAGTCTGTAGTATTTTTTTGCAAAAAAGTTTTTTATTTTTCACTTTTTAGTTGTACCTACCTAATATACCACGTCTATGGTAACTGATATACTAGCTTCGTTCGTCAGACTCGCTTGTCCTAATGAGGTGACGTAGACCTTTAATGAGTTGAAGATTAAAAAAACTTTTTAGCAAAAAAATACTACCGACTTCCAAATAAAAAACTACAATGTGAAAATAACTTTATTTTTGGACGTTGGTGTCTTTTGTAGGTACCAATTTTTTACGTTATGGACACCGACTTCCAAAAATAAAGTTATTTTTCACTTTGTAGTTTTTTATTTGGAAGTCTGTAGTATTTTTTTGCAAAAAAGTTTTTTATTTTTCACTTTTTAGTTGTACCTACCTAATATACCACGTCTATGGTAACTGATATACTAGCTTCGTTCGTCAGACTCGCTTGTCCTAATGAGGTGACGTAGACCTTTAATGAGTTGAAGATTAAAAAAACTTTTTAGCAAAAAAATACTACCGACTTCCAAATAAAAAACTACAATGTGAAAAATAACTTTATTTTTGGACGTTGGTGGCTTTTGTAGGTACCAATTTTTTGCGTTATGGACACCGACTTCCAAAAATAAAGTTATTTTTCACTTTGTAGTTTTTTATTTGGAAGTCGGTAGTATTTTTTTGCAAAAAAGTTTTTTATTTTTCACTTTTTAGTTGTACCTACCTAATAGGCAAGTTTTTTAGTATGGTAACTATAATGCCAGAATATATTACCCGAAAATCATGAAAATTTAACATAACCGGTGAATTGAGAGATCTGCGTACCCCTTAAGAGCGTACTGTCGTGATGTTGTGCTATGAAATGGTATAAACAATAAACAGACATACGATTGCAGCAATCCCGAGAGATTTGCCGTTATTTATTAAAGAGTTCTGCTGTATATCTCCGAAGTTCTTCATCAGACCTTCACCAAATTAAAATGAGACCAATCAAAACATACTCTTTCAAATAAAAAAAAATTTTTCAAAATCGGTCCGCAATTGACGGAGATATCGGTGAACATACATAAAAAAAAAAACATTCACGAAGTCGAACATAGAACCTCGTCCTTTTTGGTAAGTCGATTAAAAACTAGAATTTATAAACGGAATGCCTTCCGCTGGCAACTAGTGCGTTCTAAACCTACGGATTGAACCAAAGAAGTTCCTACAATATATGGTCTTGGAATTTTCGTCGGAAATTCTCTTATCTAATGTTCGAGTACTAATTATGTATTTATGAAACGGTTTCCTCTAGACCGTGGAAGTTATTTGGGTCTTCCTCTACTCGTTACGGATGGCATAATATTTATATTATTATACAGTTTGAAGGATTCACGCATGATGTTGCATTAGATTAGATCATTTCGTATGCGGAAAAAGATTACCATATTCGTATCTTTTCCATTGCAGGATGATCCATATTAAGGACATGGACTGTATTTTTATAAGGATGGCACCTTGTTTATCGAAGATGCGTGTAATTTGAAAATCATGTAGTTTGTTTTTCCCGGTGGAGAGAAAGGTCAATATTGCTCGGTTATTTCGGTTTCAGTTTAAAGAAACTTAATCCCCAATACAGACATATGTCACTTACTTGAGAACAATACTAAAACAAACAAAATTTCAAAATTCAAAAAACCATCGACACATTTTCATTTCATGCTACATAATTTATATAGTAGATACGCTTCGATCGGCAATTTTTTCTCGGTTATTTCGGTTTCAGTTTATAGAAACTTTTTCCCCAATAAAGACATATGTCAGTTACTTGAGAACAATACTAAAACAAACAAAAATTCAAAAAGCCCCCGATACATTTTCATTTCATGCTACATAATTTATATAGTAGATACGCTTCGATCGGCAATCTATTGAACACGTAATTATGACACGATATCTCGCGAAAACACCCCGAATCAAACAGTAAAACGCCCATAACTTTTGAACGGCTTAACCGATTTTATTCAAACATAGCTAAGAACACTCCCGACAAAATCACCTTTCAAACTAAATCAAAATCGGTTCATCCGTTTAGGAGCTATGATGCCACAGACAGATACACAGATACACAGCAACACACGTCAAACTTATAACACCCCTGTTTTTCCGTCGGGGGTTAAAAACATACAATATATTACAAATAGTTCGTCATTAGTATTACAACTAAATAGTTACCCATTCAATGCATTCATTTCGACAGAAGTATCGATTCGCAATTATGTGCTGGCTAAGTTGAGTCTTGAATGCATTGAAAGTGTGAAGATTTCTTATACAAGACGGTAACTTATTATAGAGTTGTGCTCCTCAAAAGTTAGCATATTTTAGAAGGAGTTTCGATATTTTAGTTCAGTTCACATATGCTTTCCTCATCTTTTGTTGCTTGTTGGTCAAGCATTAAAACCTGAACCGCTTCACTACCTTAACCGATAAGACTAAGTTATAATTAAGTACGTTATCAAAATCTGACAAGCTTCATATTTATATCTTGCTTAACATTTCAAATTTCTTCTTTACCTACATTTTCATATATTTACTGACATCGTGCAAATTAATTTCAGGGCACGATTTATTTTGGATTGCGTGCAACATTCCGAGACGTCTCAGTGTGCCAGCCAAGATGATAAATGACTCAAATTCGATGCAACATTAAATCAGCGTAATCTAACACATTCTTGCATGTCCCACTTACGATATTTGCATTGCATTGTGCAAGTCAAAAACATACAAGTCGTTTAGTAATGATGCAATTAAGCGTATTTTGTTTATATATAAAATGTGTGAAGATAAATCGTGTAATACAAGGTCCTTAGTAAACATCTCAAGGCATTGTAGACCCAGTTACAATTTTTTTCTGTTTCTGATTTGCTAACTTAATCGTAGCTTGAGCGGGTCGACTTATGTTCTTGAATCTTTTGTTGGTTTAATTAATTTCTACCTTTTTAATATTTTTAATATTATTTTAATCACTGTCTCTCACTGTGTCTGTGTGTCTCTGTCTGAGTCTGTTTTCTGTATAAGTTTCACTGTTTTGTGTAGAAATGAAAAATGTTATACTTCAAATAAATCAAGTTTCACAATGATTGTTCAAATATCTGTTAACATATTATTGAAGACGCAAGTGTTACCTACGTTAAATTTTAATACTGGTCATATTAGTTTTGTTTCTAGTTCAGTGTGTGTTTAAATTTTAAATGTCATGCATCATTACGTATAGTGGAGCTGTATATTATTTTATTTGATTTCCTCAAGTTTTGCATAACGTATGTTGGCCATATGAGAATCTTTTCTTATTCAGTCTGTATGCAATCCTAACATAATATATAACAGATTTTTGTTTGTTTGTTACGCTTTCACGCCTTAACTACTCGACCGACCATCATGAAATTTGACATATACGTTGTCAGCGGTACAAGAAAGGACATCGCGTACCTTTCATCTAGATTTTTTTTAACGTGAGCGAAATTGCGGGCAAAATCAAGTAATACCTTCATATGCCTTGTAATTATGAAAGTACAACATGTGCGCTATATTCGGTGACAGCCAGCACGTGGTAACAATCACCCTAAGGAATGTAAAAGGTGTGACCTTAGCAAGTCAAAAGTGCACGCGAATATCAATTGCACAAGACAAGAGCTTGCAAAAAAAAATACAATTGAGAACACGGATGCAGACATGTCACATTTCCAAAGGTTGATTGAGCTGTAAACAAAACACATTCTTTTTTTTCACGTTCGAATTCCAGCTAGGATTATAAATTTATAGACATACGAGTAAGTAGGTGGCTATTAAAATTAAAAAAAGAACTTGTCGGCCATAAATATACAGTTCCCTATCTTGTATCTAATTATGCTCTTCGATTTTAATGTAATCAAATAATAAATGTCAAGCAAGAATAAAATGTAGCTTTTTGGTTTTATTTGTGGGCTATTCTGGTTTAATATGCATATATTCCACTGCAATCAAAAGTGATTTTTGGTGAATACGTGTCTTTATTGAATTAAAACAACTTTTACAGATTGCGGTGCGTTTCATTTTAATGGATATTTGCGTAAATGTCAGATGTTATGTTGGTACTACCTATATGGATTACAAAATAGTTTTACGTTGAAATACATCTCTAGTAAGATTGATGTCAGTGATATTTGCAGATATACTCGTAAGTAAAAAAACTAAGACCTTGCTGACCTACTGTTTACGGGTACAGTTATTAATGATGCTCATAACCCTCTTCCGAAACAAAACCGCTAACAAAAACAAAAGAAATGTATCTCTGTAACCGTTTACTGACATTCAAATGATTTGCCATTCATCACTTAACATTGAGAACATTACGATCAAGATAGCAAAAATTCTGGGACCTCCAAACGGAGCAAAAGTTTCAAATACTGGGTTCTTAAATTGTCAGTCTCTCTTCATTAATATTTTCTCTTAATTAAATGTAGCCTAGTACATCGACACCCGGCAATATTGATTAAATTTCCGTTCGAAGGTGTTTGGAATGAAATTGCGAAATGCCCGCGGTAATTTATCACACGAAGCGGGCGCCGGTGTCCGGCTAGGTTTCGTAGGGTATCTGCATTTCCCCCAACTCGTCCGCAACCGAGGAAAACTAGCCAGACACTGATTTATTACACCTTATTTATGGAAAAGCAAAATATTTAGTTACTACATTTTCACTTCTCAAAATTGGCGATTAAGTTTTTCATTCCGGCAATTAAGATTATTCGATTACTAAATACAAAATTAATTAAAAAAACCATAAACATATGTCACCACTTAATGTCAAGGTTGCCTCAAAATAACGTTAAATACACGCTTAACAACTTTTTGTATAGGCAATAAGTATTTTAGTAGAAAATAGATAAAAAATATGCAAATTAATGAGACGAAATTCCCATTAATTATTATCTAGGTAAGAACTAAGAAAATAATCACGTTTTCGCACACACTGACACCTTATTAGCAAGCGGAGACTAAAAGTTACGAACGATTGGAGAGTACGATCTCTTGGGTGGGTGGGTGCGCGGGCGCTTCGACGCATGCGCTCTGCGCGGTCGTACCGGGTCTACTGAACCAGCCAACAATGATAAACGCAGAGGCTTTATGCAACCTTCGGATTGAAAGCCACATTTTTGTGGTCAAGCGCGATCTAACGAAGATGGCGCAAACCGACACGATCCACCCGAGAGCCGTGAAGCTACATTCCATGTGACCTTTTGAAGGTTTCTGTTTTTGAATGCTTATGTAAGCCTCGCTGAAGTGGCGGTCGGTTAAGGTTGTTTCCATTTGAAAATAGGTGTGATCTGTTAGAAAATTGTTTTATTTTACCTGATAAATAATTTGGAGAAATAGGTCATAGTTCAAAAGCTGGTCAATCTTTTTATAAATGTACATTCGAATTTCCATATTTGTGACGTCAAAAAGTTTTCGGTTTTGCTTTGTTTACGGACGTTATTTGAGTTGCTATTTGGTTTCAATTTACAAATAAACTGAAAAATTACTCTTGAAATACTATATTGTAAAGTAATACAGCCTTTTTCGTGAATGTTACGAGTATTTTAAGACATATTATTTTCACGATTCAAAACAATTGTAGAGGTTTATTTTTAGAAGTGTGACTCAACTTCCTCACTTTACTGATCGTATATATTACAGAATGCGCCTTTAAATTGGTCTAAATACGCAAATCTCAATAAATTCCAAACAGGTAAACAACAAATGCAGACTTAATTTTAAGAACACTGGATGCTACCAGGTAAGAGACAGGATGCCAAATGTTGAATAAAAAACGACTATACTGATTTTGGACGCCATTAAAAAACCGTCCAAAGTAACCAGGATTGTGGTGTCGTTAACCGACAAAGGGCAAGGTCTAGACCAAAGAAGTAAAGACCTAGACTCCGTTCGTCTACCTGAGGACTTATTTTGCGGCTTATTGCTCTTTGTTAATGTGTATCGAGCCACAGAGCAACGAGACTCTTCAGCGGGCACGACTAGAGACAGCATTGTCAAAGCTGTTCATACAATCCAACACAGAACTCGATGCAACGTTAATGACTTCGTTGAAGATCTCTTTCCTCTTGTCAGTCCCCTTCACCCCGGCAGTCACATAAATTTGCTAGATACTGCGGAGTGTACGGAGCTGCTATTAGATTTGATTTAGAAATTGACGGCCCGTGACAGTTTCGATTTTGTCTATGACAGCTAAAACTTGTCCTCACCGTAATGATTGTTTTCTGAAATGATGTGTACAATGTGGCAGCACTGAGACGTCAGTTCTGGGCACTTGTCAAAGTGTCTATGTTTTCTGACATTAGTTAAATTGACGTCAACGTCATATAATGGTGTAAGATACGTTTTGGACTTGCCAAAGTGGCGTGAATTTTCCTGAAAATCCCCATTGCGCGACCACGGGCGTTTGAAGTCACTGCCGGTACGCTATTCCGTGCTCTATAGAGCCAATTGTTTTTCAACCATTGTTCGGAAAGCGAACACTGTGCCTTTTACACAGGGTTTAATAAACTACATAAATATCCGAGCTGGTGAAGGCATTAAATGTTGTTTCTGTCATTTTTGAAGGCAAGAGTAGTCGACGAGAAATTTATCATCGGCTTCCTTTTAAATATCTTGCATTAAGGCTGTTAACATGTTATTTCAGTGCAATAATAATGGAGATGGACATATTGGAAAGGCTATATAATTCAATGTAATCTAGACCTAGCGGAATATTGTGACTGTGACCTATTTACTCTAGAGAGCCATCTTTTGACGTATGTTGCCCCCTATATAAAGCTACATAAAACACAACATGAAACATCCGACGATGAAAACAGCTTTCAGTGGTTCAAATTGAAAGAGTACCTACCCTGAGATGGAAATAGTAGGGGTTGGAAATCACACGGTTGTGTTCTTGCCAAGAAGCGCTCATAACTAGACTTCTTACTAAATAATATATCACCTTGTTCTGTAAAGAGATTATTGAATTATACTTAGATATTGAACATCAAATAATCGAAGACTGAATATCTTGTCTTTCGTATCAGTGAAAGCCAGGCTAAAACAGCTGATAGAGCCTATTACCCTGATGATGCACTAGTCCCACCAGTTACCCAATTCAAATATCTCGGCTCAGTAATATCTGAAAACGGGGACATAGACGCAGACGTGGCACACAGGGTAAAGGTTGCCTGGCAAAAATGGCGAAGTATGACAGGAGTCTTATGCTACACCCGAATGTCAATACGCACAAAAGGCAATCTTTACAAGACGGCGATTAGGCCAGTAATGATGTACGGTGCCGAGTGCTGGACCGATAAAGACAGGCACGTCCAAAAACTTGACACCGCGGCAATGTATTTGTTGAGGTGGTCTGGAGGAGTAGTAAGAATGGATAGGGTCCGCAACGGATCGATCCGAGGTTCTTTAAGGGCAATACATGATAATTTAACGGAGAGTAGATTGAGATGGTACGGAGAATATATTGAGATAGTACGGAGAGTATATTGAGATGGTTCGGAGAGTATATTGAGATGGTACGGAGAGTATATTGAGATGGTACGGACATATAATGAGAAGGACAGAATAACACGTTGTGAGGACGGCTCTGAGTCTAGCTGAAAGCAACAGAAGCCGAGGACGACCGCCATTGATATATTGTACCAGCATGACGAAGCTCCTCAAGAAGAAGAAATTGCCTAAAACGGACAATCCTCGAGAGAATATCTTGGTGCCGTGAAATAAGGAGAATACCTAAAGCGGGTAAAGGCTATATAGGAAGAAGAAGATTGAACAACATATAATATAACATCAAAATATCAATGACCTGTGCACAATGATATTCAAATAAACAGATATGTTATGAGCGCGCGCATTTTGAAGACTCGCAATTGTTACCTTTAGTCTTTAGTTTATGTCACGCATGGCAAAGAGCGATAGGCTTTGTTGAAACAAAAACAAAATAGAAAAATGCTATCGTGTGTATTTGTAATTTATTTATTTATTGATTCAAATAAATATTTTTTAATGTTAGATGAATGAAAAGTGTGTATGTGTGCTGCCGCTGCTGCGCGGAACACTTTTTCAATTGTTTTGTGAGTGTATAACGTATCTGTTTATTTGAATATCATTGCCTGTGCACTTTTCGTTTTGATACTCATATTCAAGTTTTCATTGAGCTAGATTCAAAACTTAGAAAGAAACTGTTCATGTCGCAAAAGGTTGAATTCTTTAAATTCTTATACATGCAGTTTTGTAATGAGCGCGACGGTGACGTTTAAAACCAGTTAAAAATATATGATTTCAAAATGCTCTTTTAGTAGTAATACTGCAAGCCGTCGAATCGTCGAAGTAAAAGAGGGCCAAGAAAACTATATCAATACAAAAATGAAACAGCAAGTTTTTAAACAACATTCATAAAGTATTTCCATGAAAAATCACGATTTACATCGTGTGGAGATGTCACGGAGTTACGGTGTCACGACACCACCGTACCATGCCACGCTACAAGTTACGAATTCTAATCATGATCTAACGACACTTCCGCGTGACGCGTGGCGTGTCAAAAGTGTTCAATCATTCATTCATTCTTGTTCCATCATATACCGGTCTTTTGCATCGTCACTATTCAAATTAAAGAAAGTTGGAGCGTAAACTGTGATTAGGAGATCATTGTGTTTAGGAAGCAATATGACAAGATACGCCACATTTGTCTGTGGTTCTCATTCGTCATCTTAATTATCATAGAATTTTGGAACAGAATATCTAAGATTCTTGAATTAAAAATAGGATTCTCAATCGCATATGTGTTTCGCAATCGGTTAAGTGATCGAACCAGGTTATTTGGTTGCAAAGAGCATTCTTAAGAGATTATTCAATCGTGTTTTGTGTGTGACACCCTCAAGAAGGAAAGCTAAGTTGTGTCTGTATTAGAGACTAGAGGACGCCCCGCGGTTTCACCCCTGTAGTTCCCGTTCCCGTGGGAATACAGGGATAAAAAGTAGCCTATGTCACCCGGGGATAGAGTAGCTTCCCAACGGTGAAAGAATTTTTGAAATCGGTCCTGTAGTTTTGGAGCCTATTCGGTACAAACAAACAATCAAACAAAAAAATCTTTCCTCCTTATAATATTGGTATAGATGTAAATAAAAAAAAAAACGAAGTGGTTTTTTTCCCAATCTTGAAAAAAAACTTGGCACAGTCGTTTTTAGGGTTCCGTACACAAAGGGTAAAATCGGGACCATATTACTGAGACTCCGCGGTCCGTCTGTCTGTCTGTCTGTCACCAGGCTGTATCTCATGAACCGTGACAGCTAGACAGTTGCAATTTTCACAGATGATGTATTTCGGTTGCCGCTATAACAAATACTATCAACGGAATAAAATTAATATTTAAGTTTTTTTGAGATAATGGTGCGGAACCCTACGTGCGCGAGTCCGACTCGCACTTAGCCGGTTTTTTTTCTACATTTAGTTTTTTTTTTTCAGAAAAAGTGAAACACTGTATTTGGTTGTTTTGTTTTTAATTAAAGTCAAATTATGTTTAAATAAATGGTACCCTTTATTATGAACTTAGAAAATACTTAATTTTTTACGATCAGAATCATCTTTTCTTTCTAATTAGGAAATTCCTCGTCCGTAAATGGTAAACTTCAGTGGGTGTTGCCAACTATTTTAAGATATTTATGTACTATTTAACAAAAATATTGTAAAGTATTTTCTTATTAAACAAAATATAATAATATCAACTCATATGCAATAACCACCTTAATATATTTTTATTTTCCTACTCCAGAAAATACTGTTTTTAGGGTTCCGTACCCAAAGGGTAAAAACGGGACCCTATTACTGTGACTCCGCGATCCGTCTGACTGGCTGTCTGTCTGTCACCAGGCTGTATCACATGAACCACGACAGCTAGACAGTTGAAATTTTCACATATGATGTATTTCTTTTGCCGCTATAACAGCAAATACTAAAAACAGAATAAAATAATATTTAAGTGGGGCTCCCATACAAGTAATGTGTTTTTTTCCGTTATATGCGATAATGGTACGGAACCCGTTGTGTGCGAGTCTGACTCGCACTTGGCCGGTTGTATTTTTTTTCATGTTTTTTTAAACGTTTTTTTCATCTCAGAAAAAAAAACGATTTTTTACAACTCTAGTCTGTATGTCTACAAGCAATATAGAACAATAGACAGAACGAAAACTTGTAGACGATATAAGACAATTACAAATTTAAAATTCGCATTGAACGATTACCTACCTAAATATGAAAACAGCTGGTAAGCATGTAGAACAAATATATCGAACGAGGGCGTTACTATGGTTTCACGGGGTGCACGACAGCTGTCATTTCCCACACAGCCGAATACCGACAATGTACGAAACTTTTAGAACCTGTATGTAAATGGAAAATAAAGGTAAAAAGCCAAACGAGTAGTGAACGGTGGTCAGGTATGTGGATTTCAATCGAATAGCAACGTTCCGAATGCCCGGCGATCTTCGCGCCCTTGACTTTTACAAGCAAACACAGATAATTACCGCGAGAACTGTGCTGTTGTGTAAGATTTGTATGAAATTTTCGACTTGCGTGGATCTTTTATTGTTATTTGATAGGCCGTTTTGTGGTTGAGTAAATTTTTCTGTTGTAGTATTTGATTGCACCAATAATTTCGATGTTTAAAAAGAAGTTATGATATCACACTTTGGTTACTACATCCTAATTTAACTCAGCCAAGACTGATCTGCTAAGAGGCAAACAATTTTAATAAATCCGCACCCCGGTCTAAGGATAATTCGCGAACATTTGGAAAAGTGCCAGAAAATTCCTTTCATTATTCATAATTTTTCAAAAGAGCCTGACGGTTTGCAGAGCTCTTTAATTTTGTATGCGTCAGTCGTAGCACAAAAAGTATTTGGTCCCGGGTGACTGGATAGCAACCTGATATTCTGTTCAGAATGCATGAAGCTGGGATCGGCCTTCGCAGGTTGTTAGCTAGTTCAAATGTCATATAGACTGGACGGTCCGGATGAAGCAAAGGTAAATAATAAATAGGCATAACTTACAATGACGTATGGCATTCTGAATTTGAATATTCAGCGTTGATGTCATTTTAAAAAAAGAACTCGTATTCCATTTGGATTAGTCATCGGTAAATGTCGATTTTAAAATATGAGTGGACAGTCAGAAAGATATATGGTAAGCTCAATGCCTTTAAGACCGTTGCCTCTGATATCATCATCAAAGATGATTAGGCACTTTTTTTTTTTTTTTTTCCTCGTCAGTGGAGTTTGGCTTCGCACATCTTGTGCATTTGCTATATTAGGTACTTTTATTTCATTAATTAAATAATTTTGTCAAGCGGAGCGGTTTTTAGGATAGTTTAATTCAAATCAAATATTTTATTAGAACATTAAACATGTTTATAGAGTATTAGTGATCGTTAAAAGCTACATTAGTATGAAACTGTGTTGTAGCCATTAGCGCCCTACTCCGAGTAAGCAGACGTCGGCGTTCCAACATTTGTAACAAAAATAAATTACAATTAATTGATATTATTGAAATAAATTATTTAAAAACTAACTTAACATTACATAATAAACCATATTTAACTATGGTCTATTATATAAATTATAACATCAATAAAAATAAGAAAAAATAAACACATCAATAAAAATGTTTGCGTGTGTGTGTGTTTGGAAATAATTTTATAAAAAGGTATGTGATCAGTATTACGGAGAGAGACATCAATTATAAATGATTAATGTAATCAGCCTGCCTACAGAATAATGTGAAGGCTTCTTATATGTTACTAGGTTTTGCCCGCAGCTTCGCACGGAATAAAAAATCATATGTGCTTCTCAGGGTCTCAATCTATTTCCACACATAATTTTATCTAAACCAGTTCAGCGGTTTAAGCGTGAAAAGGTAACAGACAGACAGAGTTACTTTCGCATTTATAATCCATTCTTCATATTATAAATACGAAAATAGAATTCGAAGGAGATAGGTGGCATCCTGGGGAAGGACGTTGGCAACATACAACCTCAAAAAGAAATTGTAGTTAGGGTAGAGTGGGTAGGGTAGGCTAGGTAGGTTCACGGGAACAAAGCCGCGGGAGACAGTTAGTATTATATATAACTAGCTGTCCCACGCGGCTTCGCTCCCGTCAACTGGCTACCTACCTACTCTACCCTACCTACCTCACATACATGAATGTTGCGTAACTTTAACCGCTTACGCAGCGCACGCAACGGAAGCTCTCAAAAAGGAATATTTTTTTTCTGGTTTTTGCAACATTTTTCATTTAAGCTCCGCTCCTATTGGTCGTAGCGTGATGTTATGTAGCCTATAATCTTCCTCGATAAATAGTCTATCAAACACAAACAGATTTTTTCAATTCCAACCAGTAGTTCCTAAGATTAGCGCGTTCAAACAAACAAACAAACTGTTCAGCTTTATAATATTAGTATAGATATATAAGTATGGAAGTATGCATAAATGTACTTTTAACTTTGACGGACATAGAAGCTTTATTCAAACATGTTACTATGCTATTTTGTTGTATGCTCCATGCATATTTCATAACCTGAGCCTCAAATGGAAGCGAATGCATAGGAATGGTTGAATTTGAATATGCGTCTCATTACGGGCGCATTATTGATGAAGATATAAATAATTTTACAAATTAATATCGAAAGAATGATAGAATTCAATTTAATATTGGCAAGAACCTCATTGATGAAAATATTCGTGTATGTTATTATTATATTGCAATAACGTATCATTTAATCATGGAATGGAAAAAAGTCAGCCTTGCAAGTCGAGCGGATACAGGGCGGATTATTGTATGTACTGATCCATAAATAACAATATTTACAGCACAATGAAAGATGCAGAGCAGCCGCGTCGTTGTTGCTCCAAGAACAGTCGTATAAATAATTGTCAAGTTCAATAAGCCAAGAGGAAATGCAGATGTTTTAATATGTGAAAGTGGCATTTTTCATCGAAAGGCGCAGGCAGTGAATGTTGCTATGTTACCGAGCCTCTGTTTATGGAACGGAAAGTACCGCAAGATAATGAAGAAAATTTAAAAACTCCTGCTATATGCTGTGTGAATCGAACTGCCCGTACGCTTACGCTCTTTACGCTGGATTGACAATAAGTCAAATTAATCTACCTTCTTCTTATACTCGTATGTACAAATTAATTGCTGTTCTTTAGTCTTGCTAAAACTCAAAAACGGCCGGATCGATTTGAATAATTCTTTTTTTGTTTTGTTCGCTAGAATACAGGGAATGATGAAAGTACCTTCTTCCCTACATAGGGAGGTAGTTAGGGTAGGTATGTAGATTAGATATGTAGGTAAGGTAGGTAGGTTGTTAGGGTTGACTGGACCAAAGCCGCGGGCACAACTAGTTGAGTGATAATTTTAGTTCAAAATACTGTAGGTGAGACAAGCAAGGTACGGTAGTCCTTGCTTGTCTTACCTAATAATAATAAGATAAATAAATATTGCCAAAATATAACACGCAATAATATTTTACAAACTATCAATCAAAAATTGAAAAGGCCTTGTTTATTCACTGACAGTATCTGTTAGATAGTTAATGAAAAAAGGTAAAACGTGAAACGCTGCAGGAAATGCATTTATAAGTGATTATAAGTAAATATTGGTTTAAGATATGTGTAGAAAAATTTTGTGGAACAAGAAATTCATACAAGCACAATAGTCATTGATAAAGAAAGAGAGAAATAGGAGCTATGAGAGAAACATAAGTAATGAAATTGATAATAATTCGTATAGCTTACGATTGTAACCACTCGGTTCCACGTCCGCCTCAAACGGTGGCGTGGCGTACTTTTTGCTCCTACCTGTAACAAGACATATCAAACATTAAAATAGGTAAATATGGGAGTAGTACACTTTCAAGGAAAGACGGAAGGGAGGACGGAAAGACGGTTCCAACCTCGAGAGGCTCATCGTGACCGGCAAAGTGGATGGGAAAAGGCCTCGTGGACGCAGCCCAATACGTTGGTCTGACCAGATCCGCACCGCCCTTGACTCTACAGTTTACAACCACCCCCACACCGCCAGAGACAGAAACAGATGGAGAAAGATCGTTACAGAGAAGGTGATGCAGAAGGGTGGTCACGACCTTCAATACTGAGGAATACGACGCAAGGAGGAGGACACTTACATACAAGTGGACTTTTCGCAGTCGAGGCTAAAAACTTCAAAATTGACATTACGCTAACGGAATTCCACGAGGTAAATCTAGAATGCATCAAGACAGGTGGGCCAGATTCGTTACGCAGTAGGAGCCACTGGAAGGCCTAGGAGACTGTGACTTATTCAGGCGTTTACGATACGACAGATTGGTCGGAAAAGCTAACAAACCGGGAAGAGTGGAAGGCTATGGGGGATACGTTTGCAAAGAAAAATCATGATAGAACTTTAGCCTATTGACAACCGTTATAGCTTATAAAAGCTCTTTTTCTAGACCACCTGTGTCGATCGAGCGATCTTAAATGTAATGAATGGAATAACTATTAGCAAGGGATGCCCAATATATGCAATCGAGTGTGTTTTAATTTTTTTTCGCTTTTTACTTAGTAAAAGATTTTTTCTTGGAATCAACTTTGACTTTTTTAGGATAGTATATAAACGAGCGAAAATAAATTCAAATTAAAGTGTCAAAAATACTGAATATCTAATGAAATACTAAGTGGGCGAATACAAATGTTTAAATAAGCGACTTGAAAATAAAAACTTGTTGTATTTCTGACTGCAGGGTCTAAAGAAACCTAACATGAAGGAGATGACGGGAGCTAAGTTCTCTCGCTTTGCTCGCAACTTCTGCTCCCGTCATTCTCTTCGAACCTAACCTATCCGTGTCGGGGTACACATAGTTTGTAAATTCCCGAGCACGCTTCGCGCGCTCTTGGACGATTTCGTTGAAATCACGAATACAACCGAACTCCCGCGCTGCGCAGCGATATCGCCTCATTGGTTGTTTTGGTATTTTCAAATGATTATAATATGCTAAAACAGTAATTAGGACCCCAAATACAATTAAAGTAGGTAACAATATTATTACCGCATGACACAAAAACTTCCTAAAAGGTATTACTCAAACCGAATAAATAGTTAACTTAGTATAATAGTCGCCTATTCGGTATATGCATCTCTTTTGCAATATTGTTATGAAAATGGAAAATAGCGTACTAAAAGCAAATGCTGAAAAATACTCAAAGGACAATAAAAAATATATAATACACAGTTTCCTAGAATTCGTTATTTTCAATTTTACTCAAAACGTTTTCCAAGGAAGCTCCTACGTAAACGCTTTGTATGCTGTAATTTTGTTTTTGAACTTCGAAAATATGAAAACCGAACTGCAATATTTTAATAATTGAATTAATACCTGACCTTTTCCGATAAATTTAATTTTCAGAAAACTGATTGATATTAATTCCAATAGTTTTCGTCCCTGGATATTCAAGCTATATAAAAATGTGATATTTATCAATTTATGGAATCTATTACTCTTTTATCGCAAGTAAAATCTCATTGCCGAAAGATTTTTTTGCGTGTTCCAAATGATTTGCCGGCACGTAATTTATGAATTAGTAATGCAATTATGAGGCATTTATTTGAAGAGTGTCAAGACTATGGCATCATGCGAGTATCGTTCAAGGTCCCATGCGTTAGAAGGTTTTTACAAGTTTGTTGTGCGGTTTGATGATGATGACGTCATCACTTGAGTTTCATCAAGGGAGAAAACCGCCACATCCTCCTTTATGCTTTGCGGTACGGTAACGCTATCGACTCTATCCCTGTTCAATAGGCGTTGTGATTCTTAAAATGTCTTTACAGTTAATTTTATTGTATTAGGACGCTGGGGACTAGATTGGCGACGGGTGCTGTCTATCTCTTTAGTGGAATTGCCAGTAAAAAGAGCCCACGATGAATAAGAAATGGCAAGTTTTTTTTATTCTAACCTAGAACTTTATCATAAAATCACTACTTCAAGAACTACTACTACTAAGTAATATTATTATAAGATTTGTCACAGCACCTTTTCTTTGTGCAGGCAGTGTTGCTGTGAAGTCTAACAACAGCAAATGATACCTTAGTTACTGACCTGTTCACTGAGTTCTAACTCCTGTACAATAAAGGATTTCACAAGATCAGAGTTTTGGCTGAATTTTAACATTATACATTATGATATGGCAGAATTGCCAAACTTAAGTGGCAGTGGGCAGGGCACATTGCTCGCAGAACGGATGGCCGATGGGGCTGAAAGGTTCTGGAGTGGCGATCGCGAACCGAAAGTCGTTGCGTAGGAATGCCTCCCACCAGATGGACCGTAAAGGTTGCGGAGATCCGCTGGTTGCGAGAAGCACGGGACCGATCAATGTGACGATGCTTGGAGGAGGCCTATGACCAGCAGTGGAAGTCTTTCGGCTGATATGATGATGTAATTATGAACCAAAGATACGACGGATTAGCTCTACTAAACTAGCAGACATTATAATAGTTCCTATTGCGAAAATAGACGTTTTATCCAAAGTGCATTCTTTCTTCCACTTAGGTTGAACTTTGACTTTCATAGTTGCATGTGTCGGATCTGATTGTTCGTTCACATAATGGCAGTCTCACGTTTGTGGCAACCTTCATACTTCGTAGTTCGTGTTCCAATTTAAAATTTATAAAAGGTTCTCAAGGATACGTAATTATTATGACTCTTGAAATGATTAAATATAGGGACTGCTCCAGGCTATGGAAATTTGAGAACGGTCTCACCATATTGCTAGTTGCTTTGGACTCTATTTATAAAGAGGTGACTAAAATGAGACCTCATAAGCAAATATTTAGTGCTGCCATTGTGATTTCAAAACTTGGGGTGACAGGTAAAATATAAAAATTTAAAAAACACCTGTCAAAATTTTATTTCATGCTAAATAATTTATCTAGTACAAAGTAGACACGCTTCGCTCGGCAATGTATTGAACACGTAATCAGACACGATATCTTGCGAAAACACCCCGATTCAAACAGTAAAACGCCCATAACTTTTGAACGGCTGAACCGATTTTATACAATCATATCTAAGAACACTCTCGACAAAATCAACTTTCAAACAAAAAAAACAATATCAAAATCGGTCCATCCGTTTAGGCTCTATGATGCCACAGACAGACACACAGATTCACATCAACACACGTCAAACTTATAACACCCCTCTTTTTCCGTCGGGGGTTAAAACAGTGACTATCATAGAAGAAAAGTCGTTCGTGATGGGCATTTGTATACATTTTGGTCGTATGGGAGAGTTTAGAAATGCAATATATATCAGACGGGATTTGACGGTTTTTGTCTAAGTAGACATGTTATTTGTCAGCATAATTTAGGTCTTACAAGCGAAACAATTTACCAAGACCTAGTTTGAGAAAGCTTACATAGGACGAATGCCCCTTTTACATAACAATAGTTCCTGGTGTTCCACAGTTAGTGTTCCTACGCGGCAGTTATCAGCTTTCTAAGTGCTAACTAAGTTTGTAAGTGTAACAAGGTACCTATATTATGTTTTAATGTCATTTCTGCTCCATTTCGTTCCGGTAATGAATGTATGCGTCTTAGATTGTTGTCGTGGCAATCGTCTATAGGTCTGTGTTTGTAGACTACAATAATAAACGATATTGTTGGTTAAGGGCATAACGCTCACACGCCAATACTGTGCTTCAATGCTCTTAAAATAATTAAAATACTATCAATAAGTTTGGACGGCTGGATGTGTGTTACTTACTTAAATAAGCCAGAACGGCTTAACGAATCTGGATGAAGTTTGGCACGGAGATAGCTTAGCCTGGAATAGCACATGGGCTAGCAAGATGCTGGAAAAACTACTACCTCAAAGATGCTGATATAATCCCGTTTGTTACCCTCTCATTAAAATTTTGGCAATTATCACCACAACATCATCTTCAAGTGTTACAAAATTCCCCCAAAAGAAACCCGGAAAGGAGTCAAAGCACTAACAAACAGTGTTTGTAAACTTACTGACCTTATTACTTCAACATTTTAAGACCGCAAAAGCTCGTTTGAAAAAAAAAGAACCTAGCAATTTTTGACAGAATAATAGAACGCTTATTAACGGTAAGTGATAATTTCATAAGCTGAGCTAGAAATAGTGTGAGATCCCACTGCAAAAATCGGCAGGGTATGTTTTTGATAAAAGTTGTTTTTTTTATGAATAAAAACTTATATAACTATTTGGGGTTTACTATCAAACATAAATTACAATTTATTTCCATTCTACTACAACAATCTATTCTACTATCAAGTATTCACTGAACCGTGGCGGTCATTTTGACATTTTGACAGATCTGTGACAGGTCGGCCGGGCACGATAGCGCGAAATTCCCCCGCGCGTCTAATACGCCGTTATCTCGAAAGTATTGTATGGGAACCCTACATGAAACGTATGTTGTTGGAGTCGTGATGAAATAAGCTATCAGATTTCAAATGGTTTATTCCAGTTTCGACTTGTAAAATATTGGTAAATAAATTGGAAAGTCAGAAGCGAAATTAACCGGACCAAATATAACAAAATTACTATTATTTCAAAAAGTTGTTGTTTTATTTAGACAAATACACCCTATTTTAAATAAATCAATCATTTTTAAATAACTAGATTTAAACATTACAGAAAAATGAGTTTAATTAAAAACAAGTTCACCTCTGACCTAGACTAGAGTCAAGAGCAAACGCTAATGAAAAACAAAAATTACCTGCAGAGGGATCTTAGGCTATAATGAGCGTTAATTCCTCGCACAGCTCCGCAATAAACAGGGCAGTACGAACACTACAGAAATGGGTCAGCGAGCTCTAACGATTCCCTTTTTTGCACTTTTTCCCTACCGTCTTCTTTCAATGTTGCTGAGTGTAGAAAACTTGGCACGTTGATACGGTATCTTTAGGAAATAGGAAATGTAGAATACGAAGGTTGCTGGGTAATCAGAAATTTGGAAATACTGGTAAAGTTGGTTCTCTACCGTACTGAGTTTTAAACTGTGGGTTAGTTGAGTTGCAATAAGCTGATTAAGAGAGTACGAAAGTTGCGTGACTTGATTGTTGTAGGTGGAACAGGGTGTAAAGTCCCTCCAACCTCCATAGAAAAGGGAGGATCCTCGGACCAGACGGGTGTTGTGTCTGGTCCGGGCAACTGCCCAACGGTTCGGTTGTTGTCGGTATGTTGTATGTGTTCTAATCGCGCCGAAAACTTTGCTTGCGCGATGCAGGATTTGTGTGACGTCATGTCATTAGTTCGTAAGTGGCGGCGTTGGTGCCGCTACAAAATTAAGTAGACACGGTTCTGGGGGGTGACCACAAGCTCTTAGAGTAAGGTTATTTTGAGATCGAGTAAGGGACAGATGTATATGACGTGTATATATATATATGTATACATCTGTCACTTACACGATCTCAGAGCTTGTGATCACCCCCCTGTACACTGCAGTAGATTATTTTCTAGAAACAATGAGTTTAATAACAAGTTGTATCCTGCTCACAGGGCGTTTGACAATTTAATCATAACATTTTAACAGCTAATAATTTTTACCCGACTGCCGAAGAAGGGTAATGTGTTTATCAGTCTATGTATGTATGTATATTTGTTCCTATGTGGCGTTCCGGAGACCAAACGCGTTGGCCGATTTTGATGACTCTTACGTCAATCGATTCGTTTTAACCTTGCGAGTGTCACTGGCTACATTAAAATTGGAAAATAGAATAATGGCGGCTTTTGGGCGCCATATTGTGGGGTCCCAATTTATATTTTTCCTTCCAAAGCTATCGTGTGGGGTATCAAAATAAAGGGTTTGAAGAGGTGATTTCAAAAATATATAATACTTATATGTTTAAATGTACCAAATTCGAAAAAAAATATAACTAAAAAGTTATAAATTAAAATAGTTAATTGAAAAAAATCAAAATACCCGACTGCTTAAAAGCGAACTAAAAAGACGTTAACAAGAAGAAAATCATGCTGTGCAGTCGAAGGATACATATTTGCAAGCTGGCTGACCAAAACCAGTATCCTCCGACTGCACAGCATGATTTTCTTCTTGTTTACGTCTTTTTAGTTCGCTTTTTTAATGATCGTTTTATGTGATTTGAATGTCACTTTTGGCTGGTTTCTGAATTAAGAACTTTGAAGTTCAGTATTTGTCAAACTCTATAAGTTAAGGTTCCCCTAGTCAACGGCACGAACTATTTTGAGCGCGGGTTTAAAATGCATGCTATCTCATCCGACAACACGTGCGAAAGAGATTGATGCTGTGATGAGCAGTAAGAAGCTAGTTCTCGTACGAATTAGCACTTTTGCTAATTTGTAGCAAAATGGATGATGATTTAGGACGAAAACGAGCGCGCGAAATTTTATGAACAGACTTTTGGGAGTCTAGATATCATGAAAAAACGACTAAATGTATATTTTCAAATTAAAATTATTTGCATTGTTGAATTACTAATATATCCCTGTATGATGGCCGTTTTGCAATTTTCTTTCTTCTTATGGTATTTATTTCCGCCCAAAGATGCTATAAAATTAGTGTTGAAATATGGAATTTTCGACGCTCATAACTTTCAAATATTGTATTTTTTTACTTTTCTGTTTCCATACAGGGCTAGATAATTGATTATCTTTTATTTTAAACGTACACCGTCATCAAACAATGGAGTAATCGCCAGACTACGTTTGTATGGAAGAGTTTTCGACTAGTGTAACCTTAAACCCCGTCAAACTTTGGCATTCAAGTAAGTGTTTGACACGTTCGCGCGTTCTTGACTCTACATGCCCGTTTCGGTACTCATCGTGTCAGCTCATCTTATTGATTGAAAAACATCTTTTTCAACACACTTGCTCATAAAGTGGCTCTAATTTCACCGCAATTAGGCACATAATGACACCTGTTATCAAACTGTGACTTTTTCATTACTATTATTCACAAGTGAGATAAAGAGTTTTTTTTTTATTTATTGGTTAAGTTGCTTTGTTCTTAAAAAAGTTTCGATACAAAAAAGATCGTGCTCAATACTACAAATGCAATACATTTCATGCAACTTCGTATTTAAATAGATAATTTCAACTTGTAGGTACGTGTTTAATAAATAAAACTTTCACTTAAATATAACTTTTGTTTTTGTCTGTAATAACGAAAACATGAAAATCCCCATTTTGTACGTGGCTAAAACGCTTTCCGCGAAAAGCCAAAAAAAAGATAACTCATTATTTTTAGTCTATGGCCGATCGCCATTGTTAGATGCGCGCGCATAGGAAAACTGATTAATTTTGCCCGCCATTGCGAAAAAAAAATCACAACTCGTTTTCACTGTTGGAAATGATTTTTTACTATTATTTTCTTCACAAGTGTGTTGAAAAACGTCGTATGATACACGTGTGTATTGATGATTACCGTCCTCGGCTCTCTTAAGACCCTCACCTAACGGCTCGGGTCTCAATGGCGCCTCAGCGGTAATCACCAACATTACACACTTGTACCATAATGTACTATTATACCATTCCCCCTCTAAAAAGCTTATTTTATTCACTGAAAACAGTGAATAAAAAGCACTTTTAATCACTGTTTTGGCGTTTGAATTTAGAATACACCAATATATATTCAAACTCCATCTCAATGCTATACAACCTCCTTGCGCATAAAATATTCGATACAAACTTAGATAGAGATAGAGTTAGAGATAGAGTTAGAGTTAGAGATAGAGATAGAGTTAGAGATAGAGTTAGAGTTAGAGTTAGAGTTAGAGATAGAGATAGAGTTAGAGATAGAGTTAGAGATAGAGTTAGAGATAGAGTTAGAGATAGAGTTAGAGATAGAGTTAGAGATAGAGTTAGAGATAGAGTTAGAGATAGAGTTAGAGATAGAGTTAGAGATAGAGTTAGAGATAGAGTTAGAGATAGAGTTAGAGATAGAGTTAGAGATAGAGTTAGAGATAGAGTTAGAGATAGAGTTAGAGATAGAGTTAGAGATAGAGTTAGAGATAGAGTTAGAGATAGAGTTAGAGATAGAGTTAGAGATAGAGTTAGAGATAGAGTTAGAGATAGAGTTAGAGATAGAGTTAGAGATAGAGTTAGAGATAGAGTTAGAGATAGAGTTAGAGATAGAGTTAGAGATAGAGTTAGAGATAGAGTTAGAGATAGAGTTAGAGATAGAGTTAGAGATAGAGTTAGAGATAGAGTTAGAGATAGAGTTAGAGATAGAGTTAGAGATAGAGTTAGAGATAGAGTTAGAGATAGAGTTAGAGATAGAGTTAGAGATAGAGTTAGAGATAGAGTTAGAGATAGAGTTAGAGATAGAGTTAGAGATAGAGTTAGAGATAGAGTTAGAGATAGAGTTAGAGATAGAGTTAGAGATAGAGTTAGATATAGAGTTAGAGATAGAGTTAGAGATAGAGTTAGAGATAGAGTTAGAGATAGAGTTAGAGATAGAGTTAGAGATAGAGTTAGAGATAGAGTTAGAGATAGAGTTAGAGATAGAGTTAGAGATAGAGTTAGAGTTAGAGATAGAGTTAGAGATAGAGTTAGAGATAGAGTTAGAGATAGAGTTAGAGATAGAGTTAGAGATAGAGTTAGAGATAGAGTTAGAGATAGAGTTAGAGATAGAGTTAGAGATAGGGTTAGAGATAGAGTTAGAGATAGAGTTAGAGATAGAGTTAGAGATAGAGTTAGAGATAGAGTTAGAGATAGAGATAGAGTTAGTGATAGAGATAGAGTTAGAAATAGAGGTAGAGAAAGAGATAGAGTTACATTTACAGATAGAGATAGAGCTAGAGTTAGAGATAGAGATTGAAACACAAGTGATGTTACCTAGCTCAGGGGTCAAGGTTTGAAATTTTTTGTAAATTTTGATGGTAATAAAACCATTTATTTATTATTATTCCTTGTGCTTTTCGCTATCTTTCTTTTTCTCGTAGTCATGGTATAAAATATAGTATGCAACTCTTGAATAAAACGGATTTATATCGAGGGCCATGAATCACTCGCGTCGCTCATGATTTTAACACTTGAATCACTCGCTATGCTCGTGATTCAATCATCATGCATCACTCCCTACGGTCGTGATTCAGTCGTTAGAATCCTTCACTTGCTCGTGATTCATCTATGGCCCTCGCTTTAAATCCGTCCTTTATTCACTAGTTGCATAATATACTATTATTCGCCTTCAAGATACCAACAGGTGTTAGCTACTTATTATTTAATTCAATGATCAAATTAATGCGATGCGAGATATGACCTAGAGAGCTTCTCAACGGTTTTTATAGATTTGAAAACGTGACTGAAAACAAAATGCATACATTTAGAATGGCTTCTGTAAATAAAAATTGCTGTGCTAATTCGTGAGTCTATATGCATTATTGTAGCACGAGTATATGGTTATAATTATAGGTACCTATATAATTTCTAGATATTTAAAAATACTATTATCTAGAACAGTGGTTCCCAAAGTTGTCTGGACCGAGACGCACCTAACAAGAACTTACAAATTCAGGACTCAATTCTTGGTTATTAGTTTGGATGGATGTGTGAATGGATGCATGCTTGTTGATTAATCACGCTAAAACGGCTGAACGGATCTGGATGAATTTTGCAAAGGGATAGATTATAGTTTAGAATAGCACATAGGCCAATTGGGATGATAAAATACTTATCACGCGGGCGAAGCCGCTGGCTGAACCTAGTACTATTATAAAGACGAAAGTTTGTGTGTGTGTATGTTTGTTACTCCTTCACGCAAAAACTACTGAACGGATCTTGATGAAATTTGGCACAGAGATAGAATATACTCTGGAATATCACATTGGATACTGTTTAACCCAGGAATATGTTTTCTTGGAATAATTTTCGAAATAAATGCGGGCGAAGCCGCTAGCAGAAGCTAGTAATTGCATAATAATGTAAATTAAACAGGAACTTAACTTACCACGAATCTAACTTAGCAACACGTATTAAAATCCGCACGCAATTGTTTTCGGAAGCTATTAACAAACAATGATTGTTATTTCTCGCACTAAGACAGAAGTGAAGGCGAAGTCGGTAATTAATAACAAGCGAGGCAAGGGCACTGAAAGTCAGTGCCGAAGCCGAGGGTTCAAGACTGTTTGTGGTTACACGCCATTTGAGATAACTGTTACACGCAGAGGAGGGACATAACAATTTGAGATGCTGCGTACGTTATATGTGAAAAAAACACAGGTGCAGTTTAAAAAATGGATACGAGAATTTAATACAAAAAAAAAGTCGTGGTAAGCAATTTTTTACCCGACTGCCGAAGGAGTGTAATGTGTTTATCAGTCTATGTACGTATGTACGTAAGTATGTATGTATGTTTGTTCCTATGTGGCGTTCTGGAGACCAACCGCGTTGGCCGATTTTGACGATTCATACGTCAATCGATTCGTCTTATCCTTGCAAGTGTCAATGACTACATAAAAATGGCGGCCTTTGGGCACCATGTCGTGGAGGACAATTTTTTTGTTTCTTCCAGTCCCACCGTTTAGGGTATCAAAATAAAGGGTTTTAAGAGGTGATTTCAAAAATATCGGATAATATAATAGATATACTATATAGTCGGAGGATCCGTATTCGTGAGCTAGCTGACCCAAAACTAGATGTATTCTCCGACTGCACAGCATGATTTTCTTCTTGTTTACGTCTTTTTAGTTCGCATTTTAAGCAGTCGGGATATCCAATTTTTGAATTATTTACTATCATCTGTAAGCTTTCTGATGAGGCCCATAGTAAGCGACCACGTCTCAGAGCCATATGTCATCACTGGCAACACACACTGGTCATAGACACTGTTGTAAGTTGGACGAGAAGATACTGCACAACTTCCCGAATGCCGCCCAGCCGAGTCGGATTCGACGGTTGACCTCTTTCTCTTTATGAGGGTAATGAAGAGGGCTATGCTCGGAGTTTCCTTGCGTGATCGAATCAGAAATGTAGAGATCCGCAAGAGAACCAGGGTTACCGACATAGCCCGAAGAATTGCCAAACTTAAGTGGCATTGGGCAGGGCACATTGCTCGCAGAACGGATGGCCAATGGGGCAGAAAGGTTCTGGAGTGGCGACTTTGCGTTGGAAGGCCTCCCACCAGGTGGACCGATGTCCTGGTGAAGGTTGCGGGGATCCACTGGATGCGAGAAGCACGGGACCGATCAATGTGGTGACGCTTGGGGGAGGTCTATGCCCAGCGATGATTATCATCCACAAGCAGACTTTGCCCACAGCTGAGCATATGCCTCTATTTTCATGTGGCGGTCCCTACATCCCTGTGCGAACAATATTTGAAAGGATTATGATATAATGATGGCCTATTCGAACTATTTACTTGAGGTCCAGTTTTTTGGGCCGTGGTTAACCCAACCAATGGTTAACTATGCTTACCAATGGTTTGAAATTTCGGTATTTCGCGTTTTTTCATCAATTTTAACCTCACAAATGGTCAAATAAGTTGAAGAGTTAATTATTTCACCATTTGTTTGACAAACATTTGGTGAAAAACGCGTTTTATCGAAAATTTAAAACATTGGTTAGCATACTTAACCAATGATTGAGTTAACTACGGAACAACAAACTGGGCCTTAAGTATTCAGAGAATTAGTCCGTCATTCTGACCCTAAATGTACATAAATATACCTACAACGTGTTTTATCCTAGGTACCCATGGTTCAAGGGACATTTTTCTGACAGATTTCAAAAAAATGTTTACCTTCCCAGATCATGCAACATATAAGAGAAAAAAATAAAGCAGAAAAAGCCGTCAACGGCCATTTACGTCAAGCAAAATGTGATTGATGCGCGTTCACGATTCCAAATAAAAAACTTGGTGTATTTTGCTCTGTATATGGCGGTGATGGGCAGCTCGTGACCGATGCCGGATGATACGTCATAGTGCTCCAAATCCCACGGACTCATTATCCAAAATTGACTAGCTTGGATACTGATGGTTTTAAAGATATGGCCTATAGACGCATTTAAAAATTAAGATATGATTTTTCTGTGGACTATATTATGGAAAATTTGTATATACATTTAAGGGGCTGAATACTCAAAATAGGCTTTCTTTAAAAAAATTTTTAGCCAAATCTATTGAAGATGTGGCAGCGGAAAAAAGATATGTTAATCTTGATCATATTTCCGAAAACTTTGTTGTGGCCGAAACACGTTTACGCACAAAAACCTCGATACAATTGAATGGCAAAGTAACCTCTTACCGTGATCTTCAAAAGATTTTTCCGGTTATACTGACCAGCGTACATTTGTACAATTAACAACAATAACGTATCATAAAAGGACGCAAAACTTCATTGACTTATATATTGAAGTTTCATTCATTATTTTTAAGTAATTCATATTATTATGTTTTGTAAAAAAGTCTATACAAATTCCATCGTGCTTCTCTTTCCATCCAGTGCAATTCGACAGTGACCGCTTCGCGGCGTTGCTAGGTGGACGTATGTCGCTTTTTTCCGCAAAAAGCAAAAATAATATTCAATTTATTTCTCGTCAATTCAATCTGTCAAAAAAATATCAGGTATAATGCAGCCAGATCATGTAGCCTGGTGGCTTTAATTGGAACTAACGAAATCACAAGTAATATTGTCAAAGTCTGTATTATATTTATTTTTTGGCACTACCGCTGTCACTGGCATCTATATTTTTGTTGTATTATAAACGACTCACGTCGTTTAGTTTACTTACTAAGTCCATAACTAAAAAGTATTTGAACCTCTTTGAAAATACAACAAATGTTATCTCAATTTGAATTAAACAATATTTAAAACATAGGTGAGGTCGAATACTAATATTTTAACCTTCTTCGTTCATGTGAAAACATTAGAAGCAAAAAACACAGAACATGGAACCGACCACGCTGGCAGTGTCTCGAAATGACAGAACTAATAAAATTCTTCGTATCCATTTGTTTCAATCTTTGTTTCTTTCTAACATACGGCACCTAGAACTGACCAAAAAATGTCAAATTCGTGAGAAATAATAATCTATTTCTCACGAATTTGGCATTTTTCGTCGTTTCAACCAAAAATCGTCCACATGTGGACATAAAGCTCACCAAGAATCACCACATTGATCAGTCCTGTATTTCTCGCAATTAACTATCCCAATTGCAATAACGAGCTACAATAATAGTTTGTTAGTCTATTAATATTGTTAAGCTAATTATTAATTGATCTTATCATTTTGCCAAATCGGCACTGACAATTCTTATTTATTAACAAAAAATCCGCCGATCGCCCTGGAGAGTAAACAAAAAGACTTACACTTGGGGATTGCCAGAGATTTACGCAGCATTCTGGATGTAAAAAGAACAGACCGAATACGGAACACGCTGTGTTCCCAAACGGACATAATAGACGTGGGTAAAAAGGCTGTTCGGCTCAAATGGGCCAATGCCATTACGGTTCACGTTAGTAGCATGCAAATTTAGCGCTGGGCAAGCCTCCACAATCTTGAAGATGGAACGCACCGTTGAGGCTGGCCCAGAAATAGGTGCCGAGATGATTTGGACGCGTACCGTGAGGGCTGGTTCTAGACGGTGCGGGAAAAGAATGTCTGGAATGATTTAGGTGTACTCTTATGAATTTAATTGGGGATGGATGAAGAGGGAGGGGATGGCCAAAGAAAAGATAGATGGACTGTGTGAGGAGTGATATTAAAGAAAAGGGAGTCAATTATAGCGTGGTGCGGGACAGAACGATATGGAAGAAGAAAACGTGTTGCGCCGACCCCAAGTAACATGGGACAAGGACAGGTAGGATGATGATGATGTTTTCAGACTTTTACCGGTAAGACTTAGTAAATCTGTTTTACCGATAAATAATAAGTTTCATCATAGTTTTTTTTTTAAACTGAAACAACAGTTTGGCTTTCACAGTAACATATACGTGGTTGTGAGGCATACACTGTTTTTAGTATTTATGTTTTCCTTTTTCGGGTTCCCTAGCCAAAAGGCAAAAAACGGAACCCTTATGGATTCGTCATGTCTGTCTGTCTGTCTGTCCGTCCGTATGTCACAGCCACTTTTTTCCGAAACTATAAGAACTATGCTGTTGAAACTTGGTAAGTAGGTGTATTCTGTGAACCGCATTAAGATTTTCAAACAAAAATAGAAAAAAACTGAAACTCAATTTTTTTTTTCATTCTACCTGCACGTGTGGATAGGTCTTCAAAAATTATATTGCGGTTTCTAAAATATTTTTTCTAAACTGAATAGTTTGCGTGAGAGTCACTTCCAAAGTGGTAAAATGTGTAAAACCCTGAAACTTCTAAAATAAGAGAATGATAAAACTAAAAAAAATATATGATGTACATTACCATGTAAACTTCTACCGAAAATTGGTTTGAACGAGATCAAATAAGTAGTTTTTTTTAAATACGTCATAAATCGTAAACCACAATTTAACAAGTACGGAACCCTTCGTGCGCGAGTCCGACTCGCACTTAGCCGGTTTTTTTATGGCATGCGTTGTGCCTGGCGCATATAAACATTTTCTTTCTTTCTATATTATCTTTAAACACCAACACTGTACCAATACTTATAGCAAATAAATTATTGATTGATTGATATATAACAAACAATAGCAACAAATAGTTTCAGCCTTTCTCTAGTGAGACGCTTACAATCACATACAGCATTTTTAGGGTTCCGTCTATCTCCCTGTCTGTCTGTCCGTCTGTCACGAGGCTGTATCTCATGAACCGTGATAGCAAGGCAATTAATTTTTTTACAGATGGTGTATTTCTGTTGCCGCTATAACAACAAATACTAAAAACAAAACAAAATCAATATTTAAGTGGGGCTCCCATACAACATACGTGTTCTTTTCCGTTTTTTGCGATAATGGTACGGAACCTTTGTGCGCGAGTGCAACTCGCACTTGGCCGGTTTTTTTTTATATAGATAGATAAAGTTTACATGACCGTGTTTTTTGCGCCCTGTCTATTTCTTTTTTAACTCTAATATACAGAAAAGCGGCACCACGTGACCTCACCACAGAGGGCTGATGTATATCAAAACCCAGTAAGTGCTTTGTAATTATTATATTCCAGGATAGCGGAAAGTCATCTTGTATTAGTAACTAAATGATATATTAAGATTTCAAGAGAATACTAAACAAGGAATATGAACCTACTAATTGTACAAATAATATTAATAGCGTCATAGATTCCATTGCATATTTTAAACATGCCTAAAAAAGACAATTCCAAACCTAGTGAGTTTTGGATATTTGCTAATTTAAGGTGTCTTTACAATTTGATGTGACTTTCCTATTGTAAATAATGATAAAATTGATTACTGAAAGCACCAAATCTCAATTCAAATTTAAAGTTTCCAGTTTAATATTGCACAGTCCATTTCAGTATAGTAAAAATCATTAAAATAATATAAATAAAATTATCTAGCTATTAAACCAATATAAAAAAATGTAACGTACTGTGTTCTTATATGTGGTAGTCGCATAGAAGCAGACATAATTATAATATTTGTTTAATTTGCACGGCAAAGACTCGTATGATACTAGCCAGATTACCTATTTTAGTGATCTTTATTTTCGTAGCAATAAGGTTGCATTCATAGGCAAAATAACAGTGAACGATCTGATGTCAGATGCTAGCCAGTTTGAAATAAGAACTTGCGTGGTTATATTTTTGTAAAAAACCATCGGAAGAGTCCGTTTATGATATGGGCCTCTGTGGTCGGCCTTGTGTATTTAATTTTCAAATACTTTTCGCTCCAATTTAAGTTTTCCCCTAAGCTGTCAATGACAGTGGGCGTGGCTTAGAACCTCAGATGTCGATTGTCAACTGTTCGAATACAGCCCCTTAAGTACTAGTGAATACTTTTGTTTGAGAGACGATTTCTTCGAAGTGATTTCAGACCCAAAAATCTCGGTTTACGTTTTTACATTTGACTGTACTCTCTGATTCTATCTAGCACATAATATAGAATGATTTTTTTGGAAAAGATCACAATAGTTGGGTCACGCCCAAATCTTTGACGTAATCGCACAACGGAATGAGTCACACTGGCAAATCAACGTAGACAATAGAATTGTTAGGGTGTGTGCAAATTAGTTGTAAATTTTAGGTAGGTAAATGGAATATTCTACTTACCTACCTAAAATCTTACAACTATTTACACACACCCTGATGTGCTACATTTATTTTCCAGTGTGACACATTCCGTTGTGATTTCCGTTGAGCGATTACGTCAAAGATTTGGTTCTGACCCGTTTTCCCGACAGTTTTCAAAATCATTCTGTTCGGTATTTGTGATCCTTTTGTTGAAAGAGTTATATAAGGTTATTATAGGTACCTATTATTATCAGCACGAAAACTTTGAATTAGGTAATAGTTAGGTTACGGAAGGTCATTCCCCTGTAGATATTTAGGTTACTGAACCTCTATATTATATTATATTTTTCTGTTTCTATCTAATTTCTTCTTTCATTTCATTTATGTATGTTTATTTGTAAGTTTGTGTATAGTATTTTATATAGCTATATATTTTTTATGTATTAATAAAAAAATATATGTAGCAGTACACCATAGGCTACCCCTGTTTTATGTTTAGTTCTTTAGGCCACCCAAAGGTTGTCTGGTAGATATCGCTGTCAGCGATAAGACCGCCTTTGTACCCATAGTATTAAGTTGCTGTAAAATATATGTGTAATTTCTCTTTTTGGTGTACAATAAAGTTTATTCTATTCTATTCTAACTCTAGTAAAACAAAACATGAAATTAGCCGGAGCTTTTTGAATGTGTTGTATCATGTTGTGGCGCCTTCTGAAGCAGTTGATTGGCTACAAAACTCGTTGTGTTATGACGTAAGCTGGAACACAGTCTTTGTTTTTTTTTATTAACTTTGCCCCACTCTAAGAATTTCTTCCTGTATCGTGAACTTCTAGTAAAAGACAATTATGAAATTAGCCGGCGCTACATGAATGTGTTGTATTGTATCATGTTGTGACGCCTTCTGAAGCAGTTGATTGGCTACAAAACTCGTTGTGTTATGACGTAAGCTGGAACACAGTCTTTGTTTTTTTTTATTAACTTTGCCCCACTCTAAGAATTTCTTCCTGTATCGTGAACTTCTAGTAAAAGACAATTATGAAATTAGCCGGCGCTACATGAATGTGTTGTATTGTATCATGTTGTGACGCCTTCTGAAGCAGTTGATTGGCTACAAAACTCGTTGTGTTATGACGTAAGCTGGAACACAGTCTTTGTTTTTTTTTATTAACTTTGCCCCACTCTAAGAATTTCTTCCTGTATCGTGAACTTCTAGTAAAAGACAATTATGAAATTAGCCGGCGCTACATGAATGTGTTGTATTGTATCATGTTGTGACGCCTTCTGAAGCAGTTGATTGGCTACAAAACTCGTTGTGTTATGACGTAAGCTGGAACACAGTCTTTGTTTTTTTTTATTAACTTTGCCCCACTCTAAGAATTTCTTCCTGTATCGTGAACTTCTAGTAAAAGACAATTATGAAATTAGCCGGCGCTACATGAATGTGTTGTATTGTATCATGTTGTGACGCCTTCTGAAGCAGTTGATTGGCCATAAAACTCGTTGTGTTATGACGTAGTATGAAACAGGCTTTGTTTTTTTTTACACTAAGAATTTCTTCCTGTATCGTGGGTGCGTTAGCAAACATTTCAACTCACATACACAAGATACTCAGATTCGGAACAACTATCTGTAGCCATTTATATATTTATTCCGTGCGGGCATCGAATCCGAGACACGCAGTGCAGCATCCGATCGCTCAACCACTACGCCAACCGTGTCGTCATATTAGTTAGTAGGCGAAAAATTTATAGCTGATTAGGTGCAGCTTTCTAAGAATATCAACGAGAATATGTCTGAAAAGTTTCAGATAGGAACGCTTAGGTCGCTATCCCTCTGGCGTTCCTCCAACCTGGGCTGCGCAGACGCGACGTTGACGTCGCGAGACTCTAGGGGCAAGCGTCAGCGCTGAGACTTCGCAACGTTAACTTTGGAGGAACGCCAACGCTCGTAAAACGCCAGTGGGATAGCAGCCTTACCTGCATTTACTCATTTATCAACTTTTCGCCCTGGATATGCTTGCTCAAAAATCCTTCCAGTTCCCCCCTCTAAATGGCAAGGAAAAGTCTCAGATTATTTTGTGATTAAGACCACTTACTCCAAAAAAAGAAGATGTATTATTCTAAGGGAAATATTCCACGAACTTTTGTACCTCCATATCAAACATGCAGTCGGTGTCCATAACGCAAAAAAATGGTACCTACGAAAGACACCGACTTCAAAAAATTAAGTTATTTTACACTTTGTAGTTTTGTATTTGGAAGTCGGTAGTATTTTTTTGCAAAAAGTTTTTTTATTGTATGTAACGAATAAACTTAAAAACTATTGGCCATATTTCAAAACTTATTTCAGCGTTGGGATGCTACACTATTCCCGGGTGACATAGCTACTTTTTATTTTTTATCCCTATATTCCCATGGGAACGGGAACTACGCGGTTGAAACCGCGAGGCGTCCACTAGTAATTAATAAAGGTTCATGGTGAAAAGCATTTGTTAGGTAGACAATAATATTTTTCACGAACCTTTATTCATTTCAAGACTAGTTATAGCTTATAAAATCATTCATAAAATTAATAATGAACAACCTAATTTCCAATAAAATATATTACGTAAAGGTTAAGTATATGTTTCTAAAAAAATACACGAATGGAGATTTCATTAGTAGGTGTAATCGGTAATTATCGTTCAGTCGACAAATTGATTTTCGCGTAAACTGATTTTGCAATTTGCAGCAATTTAATTACAAAATTAATGCGCATACGAGGACACATCAATAGCCACATCAATGAATGGAGATGTATCTTTAACAATGTAACGAAATTGGAATAGGAAACTCTACTTATTTAACATTTACTTGAAATTGAACCTGATTCAGTAAGACCGAGTATTCTTCTTATTCCGCCTCGATAAAAAAAAGTTTATCAATCCTCCGACTGCACAGCATGATTTTCTTTTTGTTTTACGTCTTTTTAGTTCACTTTTTAAGCAGTCAGGTTTTTTGATTTAATTTTTATTTGATCTGTGTTTGCTCTTGACTCCAGAGGTGAAAATGTTTTTGATTACACTTAATTTTCTGTAATGATACTTGCATAATTGACAAGCAGTCGGGTTTATTGATTTTTTTAATTACCTTTTTATATTTATAAATTTTAGTTATCATTTTTTTATAAACCCTTTATTCTGATCGGATTTCAGATAGGAGGAGATTATTCAGGCATATAGATATATGCAAATATCATGTAGATACCTAAACATCACGAAATACGTTAAATCGTGCTTATAGAACCGTCAAATTTCAAAATGCGATATTATTTATCAAGTGGCCCAGTGGCGGCCTTAGGGGGTGGCGAGCAGGGCAAACGCTCGGGGCCTCGCTATTGCAGGGGCCTCGCGCAACAACTCAAAAAGCTAACAGTTGAAACTTTTTAATTTATCCTTAACAGACAATTATACGTAACAGTAATCAGGTTAGATAGTGTTCAAGCGCGAATCTATCTAAATCTATATTAATATTATAAAGAGGGAAGATTTGTATTTTTTATGTTTGTATTTTTGTATATAACGAATAAATTTAAAACTACTGGACCGATTTCAAAAAAAAAATCACCGTTTGGAAGGTACACTATCCCCGTGTGACATTGGCTACTTTTTCAAAGTCAAAGTCAAATATATTTATTCAACTAGCCCAATAAGCGGCGCTTTCGAACAACAAACATTAAATTAAAATTTACAAGTAATAAAAGGTGATTCTACCGTGCATTCGGCAAAGTAGCTTGTTATGGAGAAGAACGCACCAGAAACTCCATACTTATTCTTTTATCCCCGTTTTCCCTCGGGAACGGGAACTACGCGGGTGAAACCGCGAGGCGTTCGCTAGTCAATAATAAAAAAGGAATTAAGGTTATTAGGTTGGTTAAGTATTTCATGTTAAAGTACTAATAACAAAAAGTTCCAAGTTTTGCATTTCTCGTACCCATATCATAACTTCTTCACCTACATGCTAAAAGGACAAGGGCCTCGCAAATATCTAACGCCCGTCCGGAGCCTTTCAGTGGTTAAGGCCGCCCCTGAACCGTCAGTTAATAGCATAAACTGCGAGCTGCTGCAAATCGAGTGAGATTATCGCATGATTTCGTTATCCATGGACGCTAGCTGGCGGCCATCATGGAAAAGTTTCAGGTGTCGAGAGATGGAAATTAACATTGCCTTCAATTTATTTACTGACTTTAGTGTTTATTTCGTTGTTTTGTTTAACTTTTGCGGTTGTAGAGTTACATTTTATGAACTTAACTGGCCGTTTAAAACGAAATTATTGCATTTTTTTATTCCGCTTGCAAAACTAGGTGGCTTCCAATTCGTTGCTATTATTTGGGGGTTGATAAACCTCATGAAAACAACTTTTAAAATCGTGACAAGTCAAAATTTCAAAAATTATATAACCCCCGACACATTTATCTTGCGAAAACACCCCGATGCAAACAGTAAAACGCCCATAACTTTTGAACGGCTGAACCGATTTTATTCAAACATAGCTAAGAACACTCTCGACAAAATCACCTATCAAACAAAAAAAAAACTAAGTCAAAATCGGTTCATGCGTTTAGGAGCTATGATGCCACAAACAGACACACAGATACACAGCAACACACGTCAAACTTATAACACCCCTCTTTTTTCGGCGGGGGTTAAAAATAATCAGCTGTTGCCTACATTTTGTCACCCTGTATTTTCCTGTAATTTTTCTGCAGAGTAAGAAAAAATCCCATATTATTTCATGCTTTACCAAGTAACTTTATATATATTCATGCGACTAGTCTACATTTGAATGGGTCCGCGTCAGTACGTGTGCTATTAAAATTGCAATGCCTTACGCCTACTGCCTTCAAGATGGATGTCATGTAGGCAAAGAAGGGGCGTGTTAGTGCCAGAATACAAAATGCTGTATGCCATACATTTTTAACTTCAGCCTGTTCAACTTGCCAGTAACTTTTTACAGCAGCTTCTGTAGTAACTAACGAAAGACCGACTTAAGATTAATGAATTATCTTACAACAAGATAAATAGCAAAATGTCGATATAACTGTACTTTATTCAATTTTTTAATAGCCAGATTAGTAGTGAAAAATTTCTAAGCTTCCACTTTTTGAATTGTCTGGAAAATATAGGTACGTAAATATTTGTAGTAGATATCAATCTAAATATAACAATTGTGGTATTCTGGTGTACAGATCCACATATTTTAGTCTATTTACGTTTTATAACACTACACACCTTTTTAGGGTTCCGTACCCAAAGGGTAAAAACGGGACCCTATTACTGAGACTCCGCGGTCCGTCTGTCTGTCTGTCTGTCTGTCTGTCACCAGGCTGTATCTCATGATCCGTGATAGCTAGACAGTTGAAATTTTCACAGATGATGTATGTCTGTTGCCGCTATAACAACAAATACTAAAAACAGGATAAAATTATAATATTTAAGAGGGGCTCCCATACAAAAAACGTGATTTTTATGCCGTTTTTTGCGATAATGGTACGGAACCCTTCGTGCGCGAGTCCGACTCGCATTTGGCCGGTTTTTATTTATATTTTGATATTGTATAAACTAATGTTACTCACTTTTATGTATTCTTTGATACTGTTAGCACCTGAAAAGCATAATTTTAGTTATCTCTGATTGGCTTAATATTCACAACTTATTTTTACTGATAATTTGTAAAATCTTAGAATATTTTATACTCCGACATTTTCATATGATCTGTCTGTCCAATTTTATTTTCTTAAGCCATAGACATAACATACCATGGACTAGAACTTCTTTAAGCTGGTTGTACATTATAACAAGGGCAGCGGCAGACTGCTTCTTCTGTAAACCGTTTTTCATTCGTTCTGGTCTTGATTTCTTAATTGAGATTTGAATATGCAATTTAGAAAAAATGACACAGAAAGAGGAAATACGGGCGTCAGCTTTTTAGTTTGGTTCCGGCAGTGAACGCCGAAAGACGATTTTATTTACCTAGAATTACTAAGTGTTTGGTCTTATCTGCGAACAAGTCTGTATTGTAACCAGTTGGCGTATGATTATTTAATCACTGAAGTGCTTTTATATAAATACTAGAGGACGCCTCGCGGTTTCACCCGAGTAGTTCCCGTTCCCGTGGGAATACAGGGATAAAAAGTAGCCTATGTCACCCGGGGATAGAGTAGCTTCCCAACGGTGTAATTTTTGAAATCGGTCCAGTAGTTTTGGAGCCTATTCGGTACAAACAAACAAAAAAATCTTTCCTCTTTATAATATTGGTATAGATATTGTGTGTTGTTCCCTAAATAGAGCATTATTTATTGGAACTTTACCAACAAAGGACATCTCATTAGTATCAAAGGGCTCACTGTTTGGCGTATTGAGCCGTAGCCCGGCCTCCCAAACCCTTGCCGCCTGCTTTTTTACCCGATTGCCTGTTCTATCCGTCCTGCTGCCTACCCCACTGCCTACCTGCCCAATTACCGTCGTGGTGCCTACTCACCAGTCTCTCTCGAGCATACCACAACGAAGAGTTGAGTAGTAGAGTTAGAGTTTCTGTCCATCCAGCTGCCTGCCTAGCTGACGACCTTAAAAACAACCCAAGTCGTGCGAAGCCGGCCCCTTAGTTTTTATACTCAATATCCTTTTTATTTTCATAGCTTACATTTATTTTTAAATAATTCTTATTTTGTTAATTAACGTTACACAATATGTTATAGTTTTATCTATGGTAATAGGTGTGGCGGGAAAACTCATAAAGTAAACCCTTCTTTTTGTATTTTATAGAGCATAGTATAAACTTACAAAGCAAATTATTCTTCTATCGAATGTTTTGATATACTAAACTCGATGAAAGATTAAGATACAATTTAACGACTGCCATAAAGTTTTATTAATAATTGAATTGAGATAATATTGAATCATACAATAAAACTAACAACTTTTATGATCCATATTAGTTACAATAAAATTATGTTTTGATTTCTTTAATATACATTTTTAAGATCTTAAATTACATTATTGAAATTTTAAACAAGACGTGTCTGGCTAAAAATAAAAATCAATTCTAGTATACCTAAGATTTTAGTCTTTAACACTTTGACAAAAAACACATTAGATATTGATTTTTGAAAATCTTATTAAATAGTCTATACTAATATTATAAAGAGGAAAGATTTGTATTTTTGTATGTAACGAAAAATCTTGAAAACTACTGGACCGATTTCAAAAATTCTTTCACTTTTGGGAAGCTACTCTATCCCCGGGTGACATAGGCTACTTTTTATCCCTGTATTCCCACGGGAACGGGAACTACAAGGGTGAAACCGCGAGGCGTCCGCTAGTTAGTTATAAATGTTTGTGTTTCAATCACGCAAAGCAGCTGAACGCGAAGCGGATTTAGATGAAATTAAACACAGATAATTTATAACCTCGAATAACACGATACTTTTTATATCCCAAGGGATCACTCGCGGGCAAAGCCGCGGGCAGAAGCTAGTACCTACATAATGCAAGTGAATATTAATTTGCCAATTTACATATTAACGTCAAATATATGAAAATTATCAAAGTATTTAGTGTTACCGTGTTCCATCTCCAGTTCTTTTTTGTTTGAATTTAGATAAATGTTTAAATGTCAAATTACCATTATCTTGGTACCACTGACCTGTCAAGGTGACTAGTAAAATGTCGAATGTAAAATTCACTCTCATTTTCATACTAATGGCTTATTAAAAGAGTATCGTATTTTCTTTTCACGGCTAGACGTTGTAAAGCAAGATGGCCGATTAAATGATACTATTTTGTTTTTATAACCTTTATGAGTCGTAAATATGTGATTTTTGTTATTTTTATTTTCTCATCATGGGCTAGGCAGGTCCGGTCATAATTATGGCTTCAACACTGAACTCTCCAAGGATAACTTGTTGGGTGAAATACCAGAGACTTTAGACAAGTGGCATTCTATGTCAGAGAAGGCGACAGTCGAAATGTCAAAATTTAAGGGATTGATCACGTGATTTTACCCGACTGCCGAAGGAGGGTAATGTGTTTAGCTGTCTATGTATGTATGTTTGTTCCTATGTGGCGTTCTAGAGACCAAACGCGTTGGCCGATTTTGATGATACTTACGTCAATCGATTCGTCTTAACCCTGCGAGTGTCACTGGCTACACAAAAATTGCAAAAGATAAAAATGGCGGATATTGGGCGCCATCGTGTGGGGTATCAAAATAAAGGGTTTTCCAAGGTGATTTCAAATATATATTTCACTTATATGTTTAAATGTACCTAATTAAAAAAATAATAACTAAAAAGTGGTAAATAAATAAAGATAATTATAAAAATCAAAAAACCCGACTGCTTAAAAAGCGAACTAAAAAGACGTAAATAGGATACATCTTGGTTTTGGTCAGCCAGCTCGCGAATATGTATCCTCCGACTGCACAGCATGATTTTCTTCTTATTTACGTCTTCTTAGTTCGCTTTTTAAGCAGTCGGGTTTTTTGATTTTTATAATTATCTTTTTTTTTCGATATCGCATGTCAATCCCATACAATTTCTGCTTTTTGACAATCGCTATCGTCACGATTTGGATGACAGAATGCCACTTGTCTAGGGTCTTTGGTCATAATCAGACTGCTACCTTGGAACTTTTATTGTTATAATCGGGAGTCTCGCTCGTTATAAACGATCATCATCATCAGCCTACTAATGTTCCCACTGTTGGGACACAGGTCACCTCTCTGTGAGAGGGAATGGGCCGTAATCAGGCCGTAATAAGTATTGGGATTGAGCTGCTCCAATTAATTTTGCACCATGAATTTTGTAATTTTTTTTATATTTTTTTGTTTTCTTGCAATGACAGTAATATTTGCATTTTAAAGTATTATATTTTAATTATTGTGAATGTGAAGACTATCTGGATCATTCTTTTTCTTTGTTTTTAATTTTAATTAGTCTTAGTTTTTAATCCATGATTGAAATCTAAGATAGATTAAAATTAAAAATCTGGCAGTTTGAGTAATTTATGCGGCCTACCCGAATGTCCTTTCTTTGGTATTGTTCGTCGAATGGTTGAGCTCCTTCAATTCTGCACGATTACTGACAAATGCGTGCACTGACTGGACAGGTCCACTCAATCTGGCTGGTTCTTGCCTCAAAATACCATTTCAGGTATCAGTCTACATGGTCTTCACATGATCTAACCAAGATTTTGTCAGGACTTTAAAAGAGACTGTGACCTCTGAGTTTGTTTCGGTCTTTCTTCTCAGAGTAGTCAGATAGGAAACGCCGAACTTATCTAGTTTCAAAAAATATGATCGGCATGTAAAAGTGTTTGTACAACTACAAACCAACTTACAGAAATAAAATCATTCATCAAGAAACACGCAAGTTCGATCATGCATGGAGTACTGTTCTCATCTCTGGGATGGATCTGTCAAATACCAGCTTGATGCACTAGAGTCGATCGAAAAGCGGGCCAAGAGGCTCATCAGCGATGAGGCACTGGTTAAGTCAAAGCTTCAGAGCCTTGAACATCGTCGCCGAGTTGCCAGCTTGTTGGTTTTTTATCGGTTACATTTCGGGGAGTGTGCGTTGGAATTGCATGATTTAATTCCACCCAGCCCGTTCCATCATCGGACTACCAGACGTACGGCGATGCGTCATCGGTACATGGTGGACATCCCACCCATACGCACTAAACGTTTTGAGAATACTTTTATTATGCGTACAGCTAAGGAGTGGAATTCCCTGCCGGAGTCTGTGTTTCCCGATAGCTACAATCTAGGGGTCTTTAAGTCAAGAGTGAATAGGTTACTTCTAGGCAAGCGTGCTCCACCATCGACCACATCATCGCTTACTATCAGGTGAGATAGTGGTCAAGCGCGAGCCTAAATTAAATAAAAATAAAAAAACACCTTTCCAAGACTGGTTTGGCGATGTACAAATTAACAGATAGGTATGCGTGTATGTGAGTTTTATTTTATATCTAATTTGTTGCAAATGTCAGATCGCGACCTTTAACCATGACCTTTAATTTTTTTGACAATCCGTGTGTAAAAAGGCACATAATAGAGGAGGGGTCTCAATTGATTTTGTACGTTTTTTGTCGTAAAATTTTTATATACGTCTTCAAAATGTCAATCTTGTGGTTATTTTTTTAAAGATTCCATTCCTTTCCTTCTTTTTAGAGCTTAAAAGGAGGATAGTGTTTCTCTTTTATTTGCCATAAAATAATTTCTAGATTGACTCGTAATACGGACACAAATTCAATCTCGGTATTTGTAGAATCCTTTGACAACATTATTAGGTAACTATGCTTTGAAAATTGGCAAAATAAACTTATGAGGATTATTTAGAAAAATATTTAGGCATCACATTTAAGTGTAGCCTAATTCTAGTTGAAATGGGCTTTTAATTTTTCACATTAAGTAAATTTCAGAAATGAAGACATCCGCAAGCGAACCAGGGTTAACAACATAGCCCGAAGAATTTACAAACTTAAGTGGCAGTGGCGCATTGCTCGCACAACAAAAGTTCGATGGGCCGAAAATTTCTGGAGTGGCAACCGCGTACCGTGTTTATTGCTTTTCTGGGTCCATGGTACTCACATATATGAATTTATTAAAGTGTATACTTATGTAAATATTGTAAGACACCAATTTTTTTTTTAAAGTGTTAGTATGGAGTTTCTTGTGTATTCTTGTCCATAACAAACTACTTTTCCGAATGCACGGTAGAATCAACTTTTATCACTTGTAAATTTTAATTTGTGTTTGACGTTCAAAAGTGCCGCTTATTGGCCTAGTTGAATAAATATATTTGACTTTGACTTTGATTCCTATCAGTTGGTAAACTGGAGAATTTACTACAAATGAATGGTACAAAATCGATTCACGATGTTTCAGAGCGTCGTCGCGGTTCAAAGGCCACGTGCAATCGACTCACGCTCCGCCACCGAAGCACCGCTTATTAACTGATTGCACCTTGAACTACAGATTTAACCGACAGTAAATATGTTAATTTGCGCACTACAATCATTTAATTATCTTTTAGTCTATAGCTTTAGTCTGTAGAGGAGGTCGTGATCTATAAAAAATAACAGCCGTATGTTTCAATCTTTCAGGTAAATTTGCCATCCGTGTATGGGATCGCTCGTGGCTAAATAATAATCGCACGGGTCGATCTTCAAGGTTAAGCAACGCTTGACGATCTCGGTCCGTGGATGGGTGACCATTTCAACATACCGAGTTTCCTTCGTGCCTCGGAAAGCACGTTAAGCCGTTGGTCTCGGCTGTCATTTGAAGATCTTTGACAGTCTTTACGATTAGTCAGAAGCTTGAGATCTGACACCAGTCTAGCCAAGGGGTACCGTGTTACCCAGTTACTGGGTTGTGGAGGTCAGATAGGCAGTCGCTCCATGTAAAAGACTGGTACTCAGCTGAATCCGGTTAGACTGGAAGCCGAGCACAACATAGTTGGTAAAAGGCTAGGCAGATTGATTGATTGTATGGCAGATCATCTACGTATTTCTTCCCGAGACATGAGGGCTGCCGTAATTGGGCCTTAACCACCAGTTGGCGCCACTGGCGATTAAGTTCCTTAGATATATTATAGCTGTTAAACGTTGATATAACGCGCACGGAAGCAAACTTTGAATTAAAACCATTTCAAATGCCGTAGAAGTGAAATCTATACCAATATTATAAAGAGGAAAGGTTTTTTTGTTTGTTTGTACCGAATAGGCTCCAAAACTACTGGACCGATTTCAAAAATTCTTTCACCGTTGGGAAGCTACTCTATCCCCGTGTGACATAGGCTACTTTCTATCCCTGTATTCCTACGGGAACGGGAACTACGCGGGTGAAACCGCGAGGCGTCCTCTAGTAAAATATAAAATCGAGTATGCCACAGTTTTGCGCAACCCTTTTTTTTTGGCAAAAAAAGAAGGATTTAATATACCTAGTAAACACGTAATTATGACAGACAGATCTTGCGAAAAAACCCAGATTAAAAGACTAAAATGCGGATAACTTTTGAACGGCTGAACCGAATTTAATCAAACATAGCTAAGAACACTCTCGACAAAAACACCTATTACCTTTCAAACTAAAAAAAACAAAATCAAAATCGGTTCATCCGTTTAGGAGCTATGATGCCACAGACAGACACACGGATACACAGCAACGACATCAATATTGTTGGGAAAAGGATGTAAACTTATAATATTAGTTTGTTTTGAAGCGAACTCTGTTTAAAACAACGGATATGTAAATCGTTAATTTGGAAATTGCACTTCTTTCGCAATTTTTTATTGATTTTTATGAAGCAATAGCTTTTAGGTTCGAGTGAAAGGGCTAACTATAGATTGTAATGATTTTCAACATAAATTTTGCCTTGAATGAGTGAATGTCAAAAAAGGAAAAATAATTGGTACTAACTGGGTTACTATAAAATTAACATGAATCTGCGAAAATTAGAGTCTGATTCATTTTTTTTCTTAGGAAACTATTGTCGTATGTTGACTTTACGCAATTAATCAACTCTAGCGTGGGTTTGCAAAAGTCTCACGAGCGCATCGCAAATATTTGACCAAACTTTGACATAATGTTTGTCCGAACGTGGTATTCGATTTGGGTCGCGGTGTCTTTGACATATTTGCGCACGCGTTGCGTATTGTTTGCTGCATTTACAAATGTTTGACCAATCTAACTAAAGTAGATACTAAGTTTGTTGGCTCAGTGTTTGGGCTAGTGGGGATATCATTTTGTTGTTTGCAAGCATTGAAAATTGAAAGTATTATGATGACACTTGAATTAATACATAATTGGTTACAGGATTTCAATTGGTTTCCTAGAATAAGAGTCCTCGTGTTGAAGACACTCATATCATCTTCAGAAAGGTATAGTTACATGCAAATAAAAGCTTGTCGTAAATCTATCAATTAAGTAACAAGTGTTAGTGCACTTAAAAATACACGTATCAATATTGACAATACATAAAAATCTAAATAAAAACGTAACATCAATTTGCTTATAAAACTACTATCAATAGTATCGGGTTGGTGCTAAAATAAATTTCGTAGCTTAAACAAAGTGTGCAACTTGCATAATGCAATTCATTCAGAAACTCCGAATCGTCGATAACATTAAATTACCAAACACAATCGAGAATCGTGATACCTGCCTTCTGTGTTGTATATGGAGGCGATCTGCTCGCTCTCCACGCTTTGTAGGCTGTCATCCTCCTTCAATTCGTGGTCTTCTGTTAAGTCATCTGTTAACTCCTGACTGCCGATGTCATCCTGGTTGTCTTGCTCTATGTCTTCCATATTTTCCATGTCTTCTATTTCTTCCATGTCTTCTTCTATCTCTGGCTGCTTCGTCGTCTTTGATGTTGGCATCTTCACCGGCAATATGTCCAGGATCGTGGGCGCTCTCGGCACGTTACTCCTCAATCCCAACTTCTTCTGGATATACGCCTCCAGGATCTGCTGTGTGATCTTGTTCTGTCTCTCCAGTTCTTGTTTCATGTCTGCGGAGAAACGAGAATGCAGATAAAAATGACTGTTTTTTTTTGCGTTCAAAGTTTTTTGTTTCTTTAGCCAATTTTTTACTGACAATAGAAGTGGGGATCAGGATTTTAGATACCGACGTCATTTTTATCTGGTTCTCCCTTCTCGGGGACCGAAAAATGGGATAGAAATACATAATATTACAAATATATAAGAAGTAGGCTGGAAAGAAGATATGCAGATGGACTTATAAAATAGATGTCTTAAGAGGTATATGAGAAGATACATATTTTCATGTTTTATACGAATAAAGACTGTGATCATACTCTGTCAAAAGGACATTATATTTGTGATCATACTCTGTCTAAATGACAATGATTTTATATTTTCGATAACTTCTGCAGAACAATACTATTAATCACCTTTATCTAACATCTTTTCAGTGGCTGCCATGATGACAGAGCGAAATGCATCTCAAAATTCCCTCTCCTTTCTATTAAAAATTAAATAAATAATTGATGCGAATGTCCATTGAACACGGGTACTATAACAAAGTTAATAAAAAGTGTATTGTTCTCTCTTGATATCAATCTTTATTACCATTAAAAGTGATTTCTTTTTGCTTTCTCCCAACATTTCAATACTCTTCGATAGCATCAGATGATCGGACAACAATGCAAGATCGGAAACAAAGTGGCTACTACCGTACTAAGAGCAAATCGAACTTCTTACTATCTTCATTGTTAGAGGATCCATTTTAAGACAATGGGTACAGTCAGCATCAAAAGTAGCTAGGCTAATCAGGTGTTCATATAGTGCTACATATTCAAATTGAGGTTTCAATTACAAATGAGAACACACAACAAGTCAAATATTTCATAACAATCTAAAAGTTGGTTTAAAAACAAACCGACAGTGAGAGGTGGTTTGTTAGAGTTTGATAAATGAATGTTTTTGAAGCATAGGATGCTAATAACAATCATTGAATACTTTTGATGTGTAGTGATTCTTTCCAAGAAAAAAAGGCCTCTCTTATCTTGTTCTAATGACTGTGTTAGCCTCATCTAGGTTCTGCCCGGGAAGGCAACAATGTTATCTGTCCTATTGGTAGGTAGGTGAGCAATTCGTTTTCAAAGGAGTGTAGAACTAGCTGAGGCCCGCGGCTTCGCTCCCGTCAACTGGCTATCTACCTACATATCTACCCACCTAACTTACCTACCTACCAACCTACTCACCTGCTCTACAGATCAACCTACCTACCCTACCCTATCCTACATATCATCAATAGTTTTCTCAGCACACGCCAAATAATGAATTTATATGCATAATTTTGCTACTTTGGGTTACATTATTGCAATTTTCATAAAGATCTCTATTTTTTTTTAAATATTTTATAGCCTATGTTACTCGGGAATAATGTAGCTTTCCATAGGTGAAAGAAATTTTAAAATCGGTATAGTAGTTTCGGAGCCTATTCGGTACAAACAAAACAATCTTTCCATTTTCTGATATTGGTATAGATGGGAAGGAGAGTATTTGGCGTTTTTATATAGTTATATCTGCTGTCGACTGTATCATCCTGCCAATTGTGTTGCCAATTGTCTACAATGTACGGAAGCTCTCCATACATTTAATTATAGGGCTCGGAAGTACAAAGGACGTCGCTAATTGATGATGCTACTAAGAATGCTACACCTTCAACTGTTTTTTTCGAAATTGGTTCAAGGTCCGAAGGGTTATTAATGTATCATTGATTTGAATATGTTCCACATTTAAGGTCAGGTGGTGATGGTTTCTTAATGGTTCAGTTAGTTGAATGAAATGTACCGGGAAATCTGATAACAATCTTGTAACCTTGATTTAAAATTGGTATGAAACCGGATAGAGGAAATATTTTAGTGTTCCATAACTTTACGCTGTATTCCCTGAGTTGCACCTACAGTACACCTACAATGATGATGACAAAAAAAAACTGTTTTGTCAGTTAGATTACCTAAAAATATTGGACACGTATTTTTCTTGTACCGTATGGTGACGGACGTAAAGAATTTCACCATCCCATATCAGCCCGTGGGTGTCGTAGGAGGCGACTAAGGTAACCAGAGAATGGGCAGCAGCGTTCTCTGTGCACTTCAAGAAAAACTGCGAACGGTAACCCGCTTCCCAAGCGTGGCAATTACGGCAATCCCCTCCAAACCAAAATGAAAAGCACCAAGAAAAAGCGGCTCTGAGTGCCCGGCAGCCCGTCTACCCTCGACTACGGTAGCGATCGAGGTAATGGCGTGGCAAGAGGTGCGAAGATTCCCCGGAGTGGACCCGGCTACCCCAATAAACACCGAGGACTGGGCCTGGCAAAGAATAATATGCGAACACTCCGGACCGACGAGAAGATAGCCGAACTCGAGGAAGAATTGAGCAGGTTACGATGGAGTATTATAGGGTTATCTGATGTCCGAAGAGAGGGGGAGGACTCGATAATCCTCGAATCCGATTACCTGCTCTATTTCCAAGAGGGTGACCGGCCGTCCCAGAGTGGTGTCGGGTTTCTCGTCCACAAGTCCCTTGTGGACAACGTGGTGAAGATCGAGAGTGTGTCGACCAGGGTGGCGTACCTTATACTCAGAATATCCTCAAGATATTCGCTGAAGGTCACATAGGTCTACGCCCCGACCTCGGCACACCCCGACGACGAGGTGGAGACCATGTATGAGGATATCTCCAGAGCCATGTATGGTTTCAAAACACACTTCACCGTTGTCATGGGGGACTACAATGCGAAACTGGGTAAACGAGACGAGGATGAAAGCAGTGAGGATGAGGATGCAAGTGGGGCAATTAGGAGTTTAACGACGGAACCAGCGGGGTCACCTACTGGCCAGTTTTATGGAGAAGGTGGGCCTCTATATGATGAACTACTTCTTCAAAAAGCGTGAACACAGGAAGTGGACCTGGAAGAGCCCCGAAGGTGCAACAAAAAATTTGTTCGACTTCATCATGTCAACCAAGAAGCAAATGTTCAATGTCTCTGTGATCAATTCGGTGAAAACCGAGAGAGATCACCGCATGGTAAGAGGCACATTGAACATTAATGCTTGAAAGGTCTCGACTGATGAAATCCACGTTCCGTCCAGCACAGATCCAGGTCTAAAACCCCAAGAGCTTTCAGCTCGAACTCCAGTATATCGTTTCGAGTGCTTAGGGAGCTCCGTGGACGAATACAGCGATGAGTTCGTGGAAGCTGTCCATACGGTCGGGTCTAAGTTTTTCAAGACCCGTCGTACAGATGGAATCAAAAAGCTCTCTGATCCTACTCTGAAGCTTATGAAGGAGAGGCGTGAGATGATCCTGCAGTCTTCAGATGAGGCTTGCAAATATCGGCAGCTCAGTAGACAGATCTCTAAATCATTGAAAATAACAATCCGCCGTTGTAATAACCAGCGTATTAAAGACGCGATTGAGCGAAATAAAGGCTCCAAGTTAGCAGGGGATCTGGCTATTGGGCAGATCCAGCTCACGAAACTGAAGACCGACAATAGCAGGATCGTATCCACCAAACCGGAGTTTCTGAGGGAGATCGAGACATTCTATGGGCAGCTGAAGGAACACGGGTGGGTTTTTGTCAGTAAAAGTCTGACTCGCCCTGACGCTTCACCCAGAGCGGGAGCAGTCATTGGATGATATCCGCAAAAAAAAAACGAAAATGACTGAGGTCCTGAGTTCGATTACCATATCGTACACGATTGCCATATATTATACCATTATACGAATATATGAAAGCAAATAAATGCCTTTGCACAATAGATACATTTATCCAAGTAGTTATATTGTACTAGCTGTCCCACGCGGCTTCGCTCTCATCAACTGGCTACCTACCTACCCATCTACCCTACATACATGATTGTTGCGTAACTTAAACCGTTTACGCAGCGCACGCAACGGAAGCTCTCAAAAAGGAATATTTTTTCCCGTTTTTGCAACATTGTTCATTTCTGCTCCGCTCCTATTGGTCGTAGCGTGATGTTGTATAGCCTATAACCTTCCTCGATAAATGGACTATCCAACACAAAAATATTTTTCCAATTCCAACCAGTAGTTCCTGAGATTAGCGAGTTCAAACAAACAAACAAACTCTTCAGCTTTATAATATTAGTATAGATTAGTATTAGTATATATTAATAACGAATATATGAAAGCAAATAAAAGCCTTTGCATAATAGATATATTTATCCAAGTAGTTATATTGTATAGGTAACAGAATTAGGTAGTCAACAAAGACGATCTAGAAAGCTAGAGGTTATGACAAAGGTTACATTTTATTATGAATATTAATAACTTTTTTAATTGGAATAAATTAATTTACATCATTAACGATTATCCTTTTAGTTAAAAAAGAAAAAAAAAATGACCCGCACACGAGAAATATGCATAAAATTAAACAAAAAAAAAACAAGTGCGAGACCAAAAAGGCTCCTATCTCAGCATGTGCAGCGATATCCAAAAAAGAAAAGAGAAAGAAAAAGTTACGTATACCTTTTTTACTGGCCTTTTTCTTTTTAACTGTTCTAGTTTATTAACAAAAACAAAATCAATAGGTAAATACATATTTCTGGGACAATTAGTATGACCTAACGAAGGTCAATACGAGTCTTTGAAACTCATCTTTTTTACCTGTTGGCACAGAAGCTAATAAAAACTCACAAAGAGTAAAAAACTTACTTGTGTATAGAAAACGACAGTAGGTAGAGATACTGTCTACTTGCCACTTTCATTTTTGGTTGCAGAGTTACAATAAAAACTTAAGTAGGTGTGTATATCAATCAATTTAAATTATCTTCCACGGGAACTACGCGGGTGAAACCGCGAGGCGTCCGCTGCCTCGCGGTTTCACCCGCGTAGTTCCCGTTCCCGTGGGGAAACAAGGATAAAAATTAGCCTATGTCACCCGGGGATTGTGTAGCTTTCCAATGGTGAAAGAATTTTTGAAATCGGTCCAGTAGTTTTTAAGTTTAGTCGATACATACAAAAATTCAAATCTTTCCTCTTTATAATATTAGTATAGATACATAGAGGTGTAGGAAGTCTATCATCTAAAATTAATGCATTGGTCATCTGTGTTAATCTTCCTTTAATTTTATTCAATAAATTATGCATTTATTTCATATTTTGCACAATATTTTTGGGATGAGAAATATGTAGAATATTTTAACAGCGTCACTAGTCACTTGACATTTTGAATATCATAATTTTTTTTTTTACATCACGCCCGTTTTTACCAAAGGGTTCAGTACTGGTGCACCTTTTTAGGGTTCCGTACCCAAAGGGTAAAAACGGGACCCTATTACTGAGACTCCGCGGTCCGTCTGTCTGTCTGTCATCATGAACCGTGATAGCTAGACAGTTGAAAATTTCACAAATTATGTATTTCTATTGCCGCTATAACAGCAAATACTAAAAACAGAATAAAATTAATATTTTAGTGGCGTTTCCATACAACAAACGTGATTTTTTTCCCGTTTTTTGCGATAATGGTACGGAACCCTACGTGCGCGAGTCCGACTCGCACTTGGCCGGTTTTTTTTAAATTAGAGTTACCAATCTAATTCGAGTCTATTCGAATCTATTTCGAGTTACCAGTGTGTGTGTGTTGCCAGTGATTACTTACGGGACAGAGACGTGGTCGCTCACAATGGGCCTCATCAGAAAGCTTAAAGTCACCCAAAGGGCAATGGAGAGAGCTATGCTCGGTGTTTCCTTGTGTGATCGAATCAGAAATGAAGGCATCCGCAAGAGAACCAAGGTTACCGATATAGCCCGAAGAATTTCCAAACTTAAGTGGCAGTGGGCAGGACACATTGCTCGCAGAACAGATGGCGTTGGGGCCGAAAAGTTCTAGAATGGCGACCGCGTACCGGAAGACGCAGCTTTGGAAGGCCTCTCTCTAGGTGGAGCGATGACCTAATCAAGGCTGCGGGCGTCCGGTGGATGCAAAACGCACAGGACCGATCAGTGTGGCGACGCTTGGGGGAGGCCTATGTCTAGCAGTGGACGTCTTCGGACGTCGACGGCACAAAAACAAGTGATAAGCAGAAAAGTTCTGAAGTATTGTTGGACCTGCTGAAGACTGTATGAATAATTATAATGTATATTTGTGTTGTATAAACTCAATTTACTTTTTGGATTATATAACTGCACAGCACATAAGTGAGTACTATGTACCAACTGTAAATCTACCATTTACTGTACCTATGTGTCGTTCGTTGACTTCAGTGTGCCCTGGCAGTTGAGTGTGTCATGCTCTCTCTAATGTATCTCTGATGGTAGCACATGTGTTGGATCATTCGGTTCCCTTCATGATGTTTGAGTTGAGTGGTGCCGATCCATGAGTCATGTTCGTGAACGGGCGCCATCAGTTGGGATTGGTCATATCTTAGCTGCCTCCGCCTGTTTTTAATTACCTATTTATTGTATTTTTAATTGTTTGTTTTACTCTAGACGCTTTTAAGTGCGTTATTTTTACATCGTTCTCACATATATGTATTTTTCCTACAAGATTATTGTAACTAAATACTTGTAAAACACATTTTTTTTTTAAAGAGTTAGTGTGGAGTTTCTTGTCCGTTCTTCTCCATAACAAGCTACATTTCCGAAGGGACGGTAGAATCAATTATTATTTCATTAATTTTTTTTTTTGACGTTCGAAAGTGCCGCTTAATGGCCTAATTGAATAAAGAAATTTTGATTGATCTTTCGGCTGTAATGATCATGATGATGTGAGAGTTACCAACCTTTCTGTCAGTTATATTTTTAAGTCCTTATTAGGGGGCGTAATATCGCCATATTTTTTTTAATCTACACTTATATTAGAAAGAGGAAAGACGTTTGTAATGGATAAACTCAAAAATTTATTAACTGATTTCAAAAACTTTTTCACAATAAATAAACTAAATTCTAAAGCAAAAACTAAAAAGAGACGGTATGTATGTATGTTTGTCCACGCATATCGACAAAACTAGTAATCGGTTCGTGATCATTCTTTTGAGAGATCGTTGAGAGATATCCAATCCGATAAGGATTGGATAACTTTGGGAACAGTATAAAGTTTCATCAAAACCAGTTCAGCAGTTTTCAAGATATGGAACATACAACCGAACTCCTTAACGACAAACAGCAAGAATGTGTGAATTGAGTTATTTTCTGTATTTTGTCAATCCTTTAGGTAACGTACTATACAAATTGCGAAATTTTAATGATGGTACTAAAACTAAAAAGAGAGAAATATTAAAAATAAAAAAGTGCAAAAAAATAATCAAGAGTTACAAAGACACCGATTACCGAAACGAAAGTTATTTTGCACTTATTAGTGTTTTGCTTTTAAGTCGGTTTATTTTTTTGTGCAAAAGTTTTTAAATTAGCCCGAAAACGGGTCCAGTGGGTTGGGCAACGGGAGCGAAGCCGCGTTAAAAACTAGTATGTTTATAAAATTATTGAAAAGCCTTTTAAAATAAAATCCTTATTATTTTAATTTAATAAGGTACATAGATAGATATGTGTGGTATGTTATGTAATTATTTCATAGGTTATGATGTTAAGTGATTACTAGGCACTTTCACAAATCAGGTACATTCGAAATACTTAGAAAAAAAGCATTAATTTTGTGTATTTAAGACTTCCTTAAACCGCAGGCTTATTACGTATCTTTTGCAAGAGCAAACCAAAAGCGATTTTTGCGCAATAATTGCTCTTCAATACAAAGGTTTTAGAGTAGTTGGCGGTTTTTTTTTTAAATAAGTGCATTTGACAAACAGCGAGCGATTAGCAAACGATTGTGTAGGACATACCATACCTACACTGCAGCTAATGCCGACTTTTATGACATAAAGCGTTTGATCGCTATATTCATATTCTTTATTGTACACTAAACAAACATATACAAATACAGAAGGACAACTTATGTACAAAGGCGAGCTTAACCCACAATTGGGTTTTCATACAGCAAACCTCAGTGTTATAGCGAGATTTACACAATTAGGACAGTGAACAAAAGCGCACAACAAAAAAGAAACTTAAAAACAAATTTAAATTCTTACTAACTAAATACACTACACAAATACGTGTAAAGCACACAATGCATAAACATAATACATACTTTATAATATATATCTAAAATACATACATATTTATGAGTCATGTTGACAGGAAATGTTCCCTAGTTCTTCTCCTGAAGATATCTAACGAAGGGCTATCCCGTATGGTGTGAGGAAGATTATTCCAGAGGCGGACAGCACGAACAGTAAAAGATCCACCGTAACGACTTGATGAGTGAGGAGGAAAACGAAGGAGAAGAGATGATGAGGAGCGGCAAGACTTTCCTCTCGGAACAAGATACTCAAAGCGCTCCTGAAGATACGAAGGAGAGGTGGGATTGTGAAGAACAGAAAAGAGTAGAGAAAGAGTGTGGGTATCTCGGCGCTGTCGAATAGGCAGCCACTTCAACCGCTTCCGAAATCTATCGGCTATCGTTTTGCTCTTGCAATAGATACGTAATAAGCCTGCCGATGTCCTTAGCTTTTGATAACGTACAATTGTCAAAACGCTTGGTTCGTTTGTGGCTACTAACTGAACATTGACAGTAGATGTTAATTAAATTGATGTGATAAATTTGATTAAGACTAAATGTCATTTAAAACACCATTTTGAACTATCCAACATCGCATTGAAGAATTAATTACTAACAAAATTGAGTAAGATGATCTCTGTTATAATCCTATTATTTTTACTTTAATTTTAATATCAAGGTAGCCGTTAAAATCAATTAATAAAAGAATATCTTTAATTAAGCAAATTTCATCTATTTCATGGATTACCTATGAAAGCAAAAATTAATAGGCATACCCAATCGTGTGAAGTTTTAATAAATTACGAAAGATTGTGATTCCTTCATTTATTATTAATGACATTTAAATTATATTATATATTTTTCTTAAACATGCATGGAAATATTGACATTATTTTCGGAAAAAGAACACGCGAAGTATCGAATTTACGGACAAAGAAAATCAAATCCATTCCAGGAGCGTTTTTTGAATTTGGAACATTACAACGCTCCAGCAATGTTGTTGTAACTTTTAATAAATTAAATGAATAATATAAAAATTATGTTTTATTTCCCTGCACTTTTTTGAGAAAGGCACTATATATGCCTCGGCGGAAATGGCAACTGCCTTTCTCGTATTAGTGGAACTCATACTCGACCTGCAATTGCCTATTTCCCGGCCTTTGCAACAATGTACTATTAAATAAACAAATCAGTTCATTGATAAATCTATATCTATACTAATATTATAAAGAGGAAAGATTTGTATTCCGTATGTAACTAATGAACTACCGGACCGATTTAGAAAAATCTTTCAACTTTGGAAAGCTGAACTATCCCCGGGTGACATAGGCTACTTTAATCCCTGTATTCCCACGGGAACGGGAACTACGCGGGTGAAACCGCGAGGCGTCCGCTAATAATTTCGCAACATTTATTAACAGTTGTTTTTCTCATTCTGTTGCAAAACCAAAAGATAAGTCACTAACTTAAGTGTTTTCTGGAAATACTGATATTATAAAGAGGAAAGATTTGTATTTTTAACCGACTTCCCAAAAAGGAGGAGGTTCTATGTTCGACTTCATGTTTGTTTTTTTTTTTTTTTTTGTGTATGTTCACCGATATCTCCGTCAATTGTGGACCGATTTTGAAAATTATTTTTTTATTTGAAAACGTATGTTCCGAAATTGGTCCCATTTTAATTTGGTGAAGATCTGATGAAAAACTTCGGAGATATACAACAGAACTCTTCAATAAATAACGGCAAATCTCTCGGGATTGCTGCAATCGCATGTCTGCTTGTTGTTTATAACATTTCATAACATAACATCACGCCAGTTCGCTCTTAAGGGGTAAGCAGATCTCTCATTTCACCGGTTATGTTCAAGTTTCATGAAATCTATTCTGGCGAAATAGTTCCCTTACTAACTTGCCTATTAGGTACGTACAACTAAAAAGTGAAAAATAAAAAACATTTTGCAAAAAAATACTACCGACTTCCAAATACAAAACTACAAAGTGAAAAATAACTTAATTTTTTGAAGTCGGTGTCTATAACGCAAAAAAATGGTACCTACGAAAGACACCGACTTCAAAAAATTAAGTTGTTTTTCACTTTGTAGTTTTGTATTTGGAAGTCGGTAGTATGTTTTTGCAAAAAGTTTTTTTTTTATGTAACGAATAAACTTAAAAACTACTGGACCGATTTCAATTGTTTTCCTCAATCTGGGTGACAGTGGTCTGCTCGGGTGAAAATAGAGAAAACGATGTTTTCTAAAATTGAAACCTAGCTCGATCTATTTATCACCCCCGAAACCCCTGCATACAAAATTTCATGAAAATCGTTTGAACCGTTTCCGAGATTCAGATTATATTTATACATATATACAAGAATTGCTCGTTTAAAAGTATTAGATAGATAAGATAAGATTTAGTCTTGTAAAGGACTCTATTACAAGCTTTTCTTGTAGCAGTTTCCATACTATCTAGGTAAGGTTATTTCATACCAAGTATGAAGAAAAGAGGTGGCTAATCAAGGGAAGTTCTTGTCTTCGTGATTCATCATCCTCCATCCTATCTCGAGGGACACCTACTCGATACGGGGTGTCTAGCCTGCTTATAACTAACTTCACGCTAACTCCCCTGTGGGGTGAATAGAACTGCTTCAATGTCAATTATCGCGAATATTCTTGACAATCGATTGTGATGTCCCATTCTGGATATAGATCTTAGCCATTTATTGATAAAAATACTTTGTTTGTATACTGAAGTTTTGTCAGTTTTAAAATACGCTATTTAGATATCTATCCAGTAGAACGTATTACTGTAGATTATTAGGTTTCCTAAAAAACAATTAAACTTCTACATTTAAAATTCTAGTTTTAACAAAGGCAATTAGTAAAAACTAGTTCTAACTAGGGTAAAGAGTTTTATCTGAAAATCAAATATACTGGTGAGCGAGCAAAGCGAGTGAACTCAGCTTCCGTCTTTTCCCTCATTTTAGGTTACTTTAGACAGGAGCCCCGCGCAGCGGTCGACTTTATTGTTTAAATAGTGATCGTAGCCATCGTCCCATCGTCCCATCGTCCCATCGTTCTATTCTATATGTTTTTTTAACCAAAGTCAACTTTAATTTAACCAAAGTCAACTTTAGTAATATTTAGTTTTTATCACATCTACTCATACTGGGCATTTAACTGATATTTAATTTTTTTTACTGGTTTTAACTATAACATTAATGAATACACCGAATAGAGACATTATTCGATTATTTAATCGGATTAAAAATTATTATGCCAATATTTTTATTTGAAAACACCGGCCTTATTTTTAAATGCGGAACATCGAAGATCAATGCTTGTAATTATATTTCTGAATGTCAATGAAAATGATTTTGGAAACGAATTTCTGGATATAGATCTTGGCCATTTAATGATAAAAAATACTTCGTTAGTATTCTGAAATTTTATCAGTTTTAAAATACGCTATTTCGATATCTATACAGTAGAAGGTAATACTGTAGATTATTAGGTTTCCAAAAAACAATTTATAGCCACAGCAAACTTCTGGGCCGCCCTGCGACCCGAAGGTTCACCGGATGCGCGAGGTGCTATTTTTGTATGAGATTTACTACTGCGCAGCCATTGTAGACAGCTTCAGGGCGGCCAAGAAGTTTGGCGAGAACTATAAACAGATTCGTGTCAGATTTCTCAACGGATATCTTAAATATAAACTACATATTAATAAATTTATCCTTATCCAGTTCTTAAATGTGAGCATTGAATATTAACTCTTATTTACATAAGTAGGTGCTACAACATTTTTGTATTATTATAATTATTATGCCGAGACACCTGATTAAAATTATACTTAACTCAGGAATACCGAACAAGATTTCACATTTATTATTAAACTGAAGAAACCAGTAATCACAAATAAAACCACTACAGTGTCATGTAAAGAAGAATATTTTAGAAGATGACATATTTGGCAGAATGTAGCTTAAAAAAAAAGAAATACGCGTGAAATTCTTACAAATATGTGCTGTGGAAATAAAAAATGCCGTAAAAGGGATGCATGATAATTTTATTCATGAGCCGACGATGGAGTATCGCCACTTTAGTGAAAATACACGGCCACAATATTGTATTACCAGCTAGAAAATTGCATTTTCATTACAAAAAGGATGTTAATGTCAGTCAAAAACCCGTTTTTCGTTAGAACTCGTTTTCCCTAGTTAAAACTAGTTTTAACTAAATGCATTTGTTAAAACTAGAAATAGCTAGTCAAAACTAAAATTTACTACTGATATATTTGATTTTCAGATAAAACTAGTTGTCACTCCAAGCTTTAGCTCAAAGTCAAAGTCAAATATATTTATTCAACTAGGCCAATAAGCGCCACTTTTGAACGTCAAACACAAATTAAAATTTACAAGTAATAAAAGTTGATTCTACCGTGCATTCGGAAAAATAGCTTGTTATGGAGAAGAATGCACAAGAAACTCCACACATACTCTTTTTAAAAAAAATAGGTGTCTTAAAATATTTACATAAGTATATACATTAATAAATTCATATATGTGAGGACCCAGAATAGCAAGCACTACACACATTATATTCATTAATTTGATAAATAGGAACATGGTTCTCACATACTTACAAATATTGCAAACATAGGTAAATTACCTAATTCCACAACAACGGAACAGAGTGTGATTCAATTTCTTAAAAAAACAAATTATAAGATTAATATAAATTAACTAATTTGATTTTGTCTACACTAAAGATTGCCCTATGGAGTAAGACCAGCATGTTTCCAAGCTTTCTTATCTTGAATATAATTATCTAATTTGTAATATGCTTGTTTATTATTTAAATATATTATCAAAACTATCACTAGAGAAACTAATCATGGACCAAGTGATTAATCAGGGCACTATGTATAATGCCCGGGAATTATGAATCTAGTCAAGTCTAATCGGGCAATGTAATAAATACCGATTTAAACTTCTATATTTATCACCTTGTCTGGTCATTATGAATATTGCTACGTAACAGTTCAGCAATTTGATAATTATGGTCAATGAATAAGTCCAAGAGCGAGCGAAGCGAGGTCGGGTAGGTTAAGTTCGAAGGAGATGACGGGAGCTGAAGTAAGCGAGCAAAGCGAGCGAACTCAGCTCCCGTCTTTTCCTTCATGTTAGGATACTTTAGACCTTGCAGACAGACACATGAGCCCCGCAGCGGTTGACTTTGTTGCTAAAATAGTGTTCGTACTTACATATTCTATATGGTTTTTTAACCAATGTCAACATTAAAATATAACATTTTGTTTTTATTACATTGTCTACTCATATTGGGCATTTAACTGATCTTCAGTTTTGAGCATTACTTAATTCTAGTTTTAACAAAGGCATTTAGTAAAAACTAGTTCTAACTAGGGAAAACGCGTTTAATCTTTAAACTGGTTTTAACTATAACGTTAATGACGACACCGAATTGAGACATTATTCGATTATTGAATCGAATAAAAAAATATAATGCCAATATTTTTATTCGATAACACCGGCCTTATTTTTAAATGCGGAACATCGAAGATCAATGCTTGTAATTATATTTCTGAATGTCAATGAAAATGATTTAGGAAACGAATTTTTAATTATCAAACTGATCATTGCAATATTTTTTATTGAGTAATTTGTAGTTTGTGCATCTTCACTTATAAATTATTTAATGAGCGGTTTTATGTAGCAATAACTTCGTATTGGTTTCATCATTATCATCAGTCTTTTTAAAGTTCCCACTACTGGACACAAGCCTCCTCTCTGTGAGAGGGAATGGGCCGTAATCCACCACGTGAGCCCAATGCGGGTTGGTGGATGTCACATGTATTCGAATTTATTGGTTTGGTTTATTGGTTTATGTATTGGTTTAGTACAATGATATTCTAGTAAATAGATATGTTATGAGCGCATTAGTGTAAAGACTCGAAAACGTCCTAATTGGGACATATAGTCTTTAGTCTATGTCATGCATGGCGAAGAGCGATACGCTTTGTTGAAATAAAAACAAAATCAAAAAAATACTATCGTGTGTATTTAGAAAGTGTACCAATTATGATATCAAAGTACATAAAACAGAAGGGATCTCATACCACATGTAAGTAGGCAAAACACCTCATATTTTTTTTTTTCGTAATATCTATTCTGATATTTGGAGGTTAGAAAAAGATAGAGATGGTAAATACATTGCTGTCCAGAATAATGTTTGTTTAAAGTCACACGAAAGTGACAAACACTAGCTGTCTCTTTTTTCTTGTTGGTTTTATCAAGCCATCCCTTTCGACTTGTAGTGAAATGTCAGATGAATCAAAAGTGTGTATGTGTACTGCCGCTGCTGTGCGGAACACTTTTTTCGGGTGTTTTGTGAGTACCAGTAACAGTTTACTAGAATATCACTGATTTTGTAGAATTTATTATGAAAATATGAGTTCACACACTCCACACCCAGAGCATTTACGTGTAATAAATGAGGAAATACGATAATTACGAGCATTCACTGAACTATGAACGAATGAATGCATTCCAAAATTCACACTTTGTACAAGTTTCTTTGGTGAGGACGCTTTGATTTATCGTACCTAAATTTAATCATGTTTATGGAGCACGGACGTGGGAATGCATTCTACCATGTTGTATGAATGACTTACCTCTGCAAATCTGTAATTCATTAAATGCAAAGAACTGTTCAAGAGTGCTGAAAAGGATACTTTCTAGATTGCAATGCGATCTAGAACATGTATTTTCAAATGACGAGCTGTGTATACCTAATGTTCTGTTTTAATTGTGTAATATTACATTGTGTATTAAGGGCGGTAAGTAAGGAATTACGATCGAGACTCTAGTAGAAGCCCGAAGTCGAAGACTGAGGGCTTTCTGAGGGTAGGGGTAGGGTAGGTAGGGTAGGGTAGATAGTGTTAGGTAGGGTAGATGAATGTTTGGTGTTTTTATGGCAAAACAAAGTTTGCCGGGTCAGCTAGTTTTAAGATAATTTTTCACTTGCGTGTAAACTCCTTGCTTGAACTTGCATGACCTGTGTGCTGTGCCATAAATTAAAAAAATATTACTTACCGCCCTAGGGTTTCATAACAAAAAGAAAGCCCGAGGGTTTTATATGGGGCATTACGGCCAAGTTAACCTGTATGTTTAGATACTTTTTACGTGCAAGTGTGATGAAAAGTATGTTGTAGCACTGAGTTGCCGCATCTGACATACCGCTGTTAAACCCGCGATGGTTTGTGTTGGTATATTGATACATTCAACAATTATTTGTAAAAAAAATGTTCTTAGTAAATAAAAGATAAAAATATGATACTTTTTAAAATCAAATCTCATAAATTAAATCGCACACGAATGATTAGATTGCTTTACTAGTGGGATTGTTAAAACTAATTATAACTAATATTACAAAACTGAATATGAATTTCTTTGTTAGGCTTTTACGCCTTAACCGCTGAATGGATCTGGATGAAATTTGGCACAGAGATGGTCTGGCATAGCACATTAGCTACTTTTAATCCCGGTATAATATTCCCTTGAGATGTAAAACACTTTTCACGCGGGCAAAGCCACTGGCAGAAGCTAGTACTAGATAACATTATAAATGCGAAACTGTGTCTGTATGTTTTAGCGTCTAAACCACTGTACAGATTTTGATTAAACTTGGCATAACCGAAATAAGTACCTTAAATGTAAGTCCCATTTAGATGAAAGGAATATCTACATAAATAGGACGTAGGTAACAGTTATCTGTGGGTTAGAGAAACATAAAAGTCTAGCTGTCCGTCTGTTCGTGTCAAGTGATCATAAATGATCGTAGTCGCACCCAATTCGTTAACATAATTCTCTTCGACACTCTCACGTAGTCATTAAGGTTGTTTTTCATTTGACCACTACAACGTTATACAACCTGAAAACCATGTGCTATACGTAATACTAATAAAGTTCACGGGATAATACATCTTATTGCCAAAGTATAAGGGTGGATCTCATGTGTATTGAAGCAGGAAGACTGACCTTATTAGAGGTGTTACGTAGACTTGATGTCACTTTTATGACGAATGTTTTTAATAGCGAAGGTCGATGCTCTAGAAATAGGTCCCTTATTAACTATTATTTTGGTCATAAATCGAGTAATTAGGGTTCAAGTAGTCGACGGCACGAACTATTTTGTGCGTGGGGCTAAAATGCTTGCCATCTCATCCGAAAACACGTGCGAATGAGATAGATGCTGTGATGAGCAGTAAGAAGCTAGTTCGCGTACGAATTAGCACTTTTGCAAATTTGTAACGAAATGGATGATGATTTAGGACGAAAACGAGCGCGCGAAATTTTATAAACAGACCTTTGGGAGTCTAGATATCATGGAAAAACTACTAAATGTTTATTTGCAAAATAAAATTATTTGCATTGTTGAATTACTAATCTATCCCTGTATGGAGGCCGTTTTGCAATTTTCCTTCTTCTTATGGTATTTATTTCCGCCCAAAGATGCGTTAAAATTAGTGTTGAAATATGGAACGACGCTCATAACTTTCAAATATTTTATTTTTTTACATTTTTGTTTCCATACAGGGCTAGATAATGATGAGACAAATTGATATAATTTTTTATTCTGAACGTACATCATGAAACAGTGGAGTAATCGCTAGACTACGTTTGTATGGAAGAATAATCGACTAGTGTAGCCTTAAACTCAAATAAGCGTAAAGGTTGGTTCTACCAATAAAATAATAACGTTATTCATATGTATTTGTATAATCAATAAATATGTAAATTTTTGTATGGGCAATAAACATAATATGTTTAAAACGCATAGGAACCATTAATTTGTTTTTTGACGCCAGTGTTACCAGGTTATCAACCTTTTTTTTGTTTTTCTTACAAGTTTCTTTAAAATAAAACGAGCAATGACATTAACTAATTCGAATTTTATTTTTTAGTCCAGGTTTTGACAACTTGTTTGGGAATACCGTTTGGTGCTAGATGGGTCGTTGGCTCAACATTGTTAGGTCAACGGTCCGTACAATGACATCGGTTATTTATGTCAAAAGAAATGGGTAATTTGTTGTCATCCATTTTCGAAACCAGAAAAACGAAATAAAAATTAATAATGGCTATTTATTAGATTCTAAATTATATTTTACCGTTTTTTTAAGAATCATGAATTAATTCAAAAGGAGTCAACAATCGCAAAAAGAGACGTCGCCGACAGTCAGAAGCGTCTTTTATTTTTATTCCCAACAGCACATCTACCTATATTTTTAGGCTCAAATGTCAGGCAAACGACCCTGACTTACAGCCTAATGAAAAAGCAATTTAAAATCATAACGCCTTTTAAAGTTCATCACTTAATCTAATCATCGCCGAGCATTCGAAATTGGAATAAACATTTGTCCCGCGCTTTTTATTTTTCTTATCTGCGCTACTGACTTACGGCCAGTGTTACCATATCAATAAACGCCTGTACCAATCGCAACCGGATGTAGGTCAAGTGCATTCAGCCTAGCTAATCGGCCTATTGTCTCGGAACTAAATATCTTATCGGGCTCAATTGCCGGAACTTATCGGCAAACGTGATTTTGCACAGGTAAGCACGTAATCGATCAATTATTACGTAAGGTTGGCACGCTTCACGGAAATTATGAAGTTCGACATATTCTAGTTGCTTTTACAGTGAAATTAAAAGTAGACAAGAAAAGGTGTCGCTTTTTTTCTGATGAGGCTTTGGTTGACTTTGCGTAGATAGTTCACTTCAGACAACAGGTGGATAGCATAAAATGTGTAGCTATAATAAAAGTGATAAATCTCCAGAGCCTCGAACATCGACGTCTAGTTACCAGCCTGTCGGTTTTTTATCGGTTACATTTCGGTGAGTGTGCGACGGAACTGCACAATTTGATTCCGCCTAGCCCTTTCCACCATCGGCCTACAAGACGTACGGCAATGTGCCATCGGTACATGGTGGATATACTTTCATTGTGCGTACAGCTAAGGAGTGGAATTCCCTGCCGGCCGTCCTTGTTTCCTGATAGCTACAACCTAGGGGTCTTCAAGTCAAGAGAGAATAGGTTACTTCTAGGCAAGCGTGCTCCACCTTCGACCATATTATCACTTAACATCAGGCGAGATAGTGGTCAAACGCGAGCCTTTAATGAATAAAAAAAAAACTATTCCAAAAACCGTTCACAAGAAATACAATATTCTGTAAGCTATTATATTAAAATAAACACAACTACAAAAAATGCAGGATATATGTACTTAATAACTAACTATTTGAATAGCAGACCTCTCAATGGATTACGCAAAGTACCGTACTTCATCGGTCATCGTAACTGGCGAACTTGAACTGTATCGCAAGTATTGGCTAACCGCATTCATCACGCCATAGCGTCGGCAATAACCGCATCGAAATAAAAATAAAAACGGATGGAAACAGGGTTACCAGAGCAAAATACCTAATAAAATTTTCAGGTTGGTTACGTTGTTTCCGGTGAAATCAATACTGTTACTTTTTTTAAATTGATTTGTTATTTTCACTGCAGCGTTTTTTACTGTTCATATTTTTATTAAACCGGTAAGTTAGTTGTGTACAGTAAAGCACCTTCCTGTAAACAAATGTTGATACTGGATCAGTTCCTTTAAAATAAATACTTTTTATTAACCCCCGACGGAAAAAGAGGGGTGTTATAAGTTTGAGGTGTGTTGCTGTGTATCTGTGTGTCTGTGTATCTGTGTATCTGTGTATCTGTGTGTCTGTCTGTGGCATCATAGCGCCTCAACGGATGAACCGATTTTTTAACCCCCGACGGAAAAAGAGGGGTGTTATAAGTTTGAGGTGTGTTGCTGTGTATCTGTGTGTCTGTGTGTCTGTGTATCTGTGTATCTGTGTATCTGTGTGTCTGTCTGTGGCATCATAGCGCCTCAACGGATGAACCGATTTTGATTTAGTTTTTTTTGTTGGAAAGGTGATTGTGTCGAGAGTGTTCTTAGCTATGTTTAAAAAAAACGGTTCAGCCGTTCAAAAGTTATGGGCGTTTTACTGTTTGAATCGGGATGTTTTCGTAAGATAAATGTGTCGGGGGATTTTTAAATTTTACTTGTTTGTTTGAAAGGTGATTATATCGAGAGTGTTCTTAGCTATGTTTGAATAAAATCGGCTCAGCCGTTCAAAAGTTATGCGCGTTTTATTGTTTAGATCGTGATGAGTGTCGGGGGTTTTTTAAATTTTGAAATTTTACTTGTAAATAGCTAGTCTAAAACGACAAGTTCATAGGTTTTTATCGAGTTCGTGTAGCCGATGAACTTTTTTCCACCATGTCTCCCAAATTAATAGCTTTGAAAGGTCACTGACACGATTGAACGACAGGGCGCGCCAAATTACGGTGACCAAACTATCATTTTGTTTTATACTAGCTTTCTGCCGTGACTTTGTATCTGTGGCTTAAAATAGAAGAGGGACTCCCTTTTCCTCATTTAGACTACCATTTGGTCCGTTATGTGTGGGGTTTCCGGCTAAAGAAGCCAGCCTATCTCCGTCCAAAGACACTGAAGCTTCCTGGGAGCTTCACAGACTACGCGGAGCGACCTCACTGTTCCGGGGATTTCTTTACGTTGGGAAGCCACGGCCTCGCAGTCCAGGATGACGTGCAAAGATGGCTGTCTGTGGCTATGTTAAAAAGATGTTTGTTAAGAGGGCTGTGACCCGTAATTGTCCCTATGATTATTCTGAGGTTATTTCTACTTAGGCATTATATTATCTGTGGAAGGCTTAGAAGTTTTTTGGTGAATCGCGGGTTTACTTTCGGTAAGGCCGTTTCTGTGGCGTGATGCGAGATGAAAGACGAGTTGTGGATTTCCGTCTATGTGATTCGTCGATTGTTAATACTCAAACCCTTTGCCTTGTCTTTAACGCCCGCCGGAAAAAGAGGTGTGTTATAACTTTGACGTGTGGTGCTGTGTATCTGTATGTATGTCTGTGCAATCATAGCTCCTAAACGGATGAACCGATTTCGATATCGTTTTTTTTTTTAAAGTTCATTTTGTCGAGAGTGTTCTTAGATATGTTTGAATAAAATCGTTTCAGCCGTTCAAAAGTTATGTGCGTTTTACTGTTTGAATCGGGGTGTTTTCGCAAGATAAATGTGTCGGGGGTTAATTTGAAATTTTACTTGTTAACCAACCAATCAATCTACCTAGCCTTGACCAATTAATCGGCTTCCAGTCTAACCAGATGCAGTTGAGTAGCAGTAAGCACTTCCTGAGATAACTGTTTCCAAACGTATAAACGAAAAAACAATTTAACCTCTATATAAGTTTAGGTTATCATTTATTTTTAACCACTTTCACACTGAAACTCTATATTAGTCAGTCTGTTATTCTCCAGAATCTATTTCTACTATGAACTAGTCTGGGAATTGGGTCTATTTTGGACTATTTTCATTGTATGATCGCATTTAGACCTGACAATTCTACGAACTGTTCTAAATGCATAAATAGATGTTGGTGAAATGTTAATGAATTATCTATTTTTAGTTTTCACTTGTTCACATAAATAAACGGGAGAATTTTTGAAAATAGTTTGTCCAGCTTGATATTTTATATTTGACAGATGCACCCTTATGGTTACACTAGTCCAAAATTCTTCCATACAAACGTAGTCTGGCGATTACTCCACTGTTTGACGGTCTACGTTCAAAATATAAAATTATATCAATTTAGTCTCATCATTATCTAGCCCTGTATGGTAACAGAAAAGTAAAAAAATACAATATTTGAAAGTTATGAGCGTCGAAAGTTCCATATTTCAACACAAATTTTAACGCATCTTTGGGCGTAAATAAATACCATAAGAAGAAGGAAAATTGCAAAACGGCCACCATACAATGATAGATTAGTAATTCAACAATACAAATAATTTTATTTTGAAAATATACATTTAGTAGTTTTTTCATGATATCTAGACTCCCAAAGGTCTGTTCATAAAATTTCGCGCGCTCGTTTTCGTCCTAAATCATCATCCATTTCGCTAAAACTTGCATAAGTGCTAATTCGTACGCGAACTAGCTTCTTACTACTCATCACAGCATCAGTCTCTTTCGCACGTGTTGTCGGATGAGATGGTATGCATTTTAGCCCGCATGCTCATTTTAACCTCGCGCACAGAATAGTTCGTGCCGTTGACTAGGGGAACCTTAACGCGTGTGCACGACAGTCGTTTGGAACGCGGTTTGCGGACGCGTCCGAGCGCTTATTCCATAGACAATATAGCTTAATTAACGGAGATGGTGTTTACGTAGAAACATGTCGAGTAGTGTAAGTGAGTACGCAATTGGTTAGCATAATTATTTACCCCCATTGATTGAGTACGTATAAAAAAATCTGGACATATCAAAGTCTTACACCTAACTTGCGTTGGAATTAAGTAAGATGTATAATGATTAGCAAAATCTACACAATGCAACCGCTATGGCCATGGAAGACATCTTCATTATTATCGAAATTTATCAACACTAAATGTGCGTGCACTCAGAGAATGCAAAGCCGCGTCGCCATTGTCAACTAAATTGACATCAATTTCATTGCACCTTGGCCCACATTAAGAGGTGTAAACCCATCCTAATTTGTGTTACCTTGTCGATATCTTTGTTTGACATTCTATTGTAGTTCAAATTATTATTTAATCGTTTTCCAAAGGATTTAGTTAGAGCTTCTGTAATCTTGATAACAGTATTGTGTAAGTGATAAGAGTAGGCTTGCAATTCAAAGCAGGCGATGACATTAATACTAGTCAAGGCTAGAGCGTATTAGATTTTAAGATTATGCAAAAGCACTTACCAAACTATACTTTACAAATAGATATTCGTCGCAATAATTTGCAAATATATATAATTTTAACCTGAGCTTATGAGCCATTCTCGCACACCTCCGATTGGTCATAGCTTCCCACTTATTTTAGTACTAGCTGACCCCCGGGGCTTCGCTACCTACCCTACAAACAAACTCTTCAGCTTTTTAATATTGAAAACACAAAAAAAAAAAAAAAAACTCCTTCGTAAATGACTAAAAGTGATTACCAAAAAAAAATGTCATAGTGAGTCAATCTTAAAAGATAGACATATAAGACTTTTTTTTAAACTATTAAAGAGGAACAATTCCAACATTTTTCAACGGAAGCTCTCAAATAGTTTTCTTTTTTCCGTTTTCGCAATATTTTTAATTTATGCTCCGCTCCTATTGGTCGTAGCGTGATGTTATATAGCTTATAACCATCCTCGATAAATGAACTATCCAACACAAAAATAATTATTCAATTCCAACTAGTAGTTCCTGAGATTAGCGCGTTCAAACAAACTCTTCAGCTTTATAATATTAGTATAGATTAGGTAAGACAAAATTAAATATGAAATTAGCATAATAAGCATTTTCAAAATACAAGGACTGTTTATTGACCATTAATCATATTCGACCTAGAGAGCTGTCATCGAGACTAGCTAATTCACAGATTTCAAAACCATGTAACAAAATAATAAAAACATGACCAGATGTTTTTCTCGTTCGAGAATGGTACAGAACCCTTCGTGCTCGAGTCAGACTCGCACTTGGCCCGTTTTTCTATTGTGTCAGCTAATTAGCGCTCAAGTGGATAAATCGCAGCATTGGAGATTTTTGCTGTTTTCTAAGTAAATAGAACCACGTTTCATCTTAATACATATAACGTGGACAAATGTCAAGGTCTTCGCATTTGTAGAACATTAGCTAATAGTTTTATCGGAATTTTAGGCATCATGCGCAAAACTAAAGTGCCAAAAATTTCTGAAGGTAAACTACTCTATTAATACTGCTATAATCAATTCAAATTACTCATCTAAATTAATTTGATGGCTGAACATACATAAACGTTCTTCTTTATGTATTCAAAGATGTACTTTTCTGTAATAAAACTACCTTAAGGTTCCCCTAGTCAACGGCACGAACTGTTTAGTGCGCGGGGTTAAAATGCATGCTGTCTCATCCGACAATACGTGCGAAAGAGATTGATGCTGTTATGAGCAGTAAGAAGCTAGTTCTCGTACGTATTAGCACTTTTGTAAATTTGTAGCGAAATGGATGATGATTTAGGACGAAAACGAGCGCGCGAAATTTTATGAACAGGCCTTTGTGAGTCTAGATATCATGGAAAAACTACTAAATTTATATTTTCAAAATAAAATTATTTGCAATGTTGAATTACTAATATATATCCCTGTATGGAGGCCGTTTTGCAATTTTCCTTCTTCTTATGGTATTTATTTCCGCCCAAAGATGCGTTAAAATTAATGTTGAAATATGGAACTTTCGACGCTCATAACTTTCAAATATTGTATTTTTTACTTTTCTGTTTCCATACAGGACTGAATGCAATGGTGAGACAAATTGATTTCATTTTTTATTTTGAACGTATACCGTCAAACAGTGGAGTAATCGCCAGACTACGTTTGTATGGCAGAATTTTCGACTAGTGTAACCTTAAGTAACCGCCAGATAACAAAAAAAAAATATGTCGTTAGCACCTGTCTACCAATGTATTCCAATATTTCAAAACGACACGAAAAAAATGTAAAGACAGTGTCGCTAACACGATCAAACAAGCGTAACGCGGTAAGTGGCGTTCTTGACCCTTTCACTTGGCATTCAGTAATGAGTTAATATCTCATAAACGCGTGTACCGATTTGCATGATATAAACGACTAAAATAGTTCTACACCTATACCTTTCCATTGAGGCCAAAAATTATAAAATATCTCCATAAACAAAAAATCATGTTTTCAAATTACGTAATTATACTTTTTGGTACAAGTTGGATGAACGACTTTTTTTTTATGTGGCGGAGACTATAACATTGAAACTTATGGAAGTGACAAGAGGGTTAAACATGTTATCTAGGGATTCTCTAATAAGCAATTAGTGATTGTTAAAAAATCTAAAATGTATGGGCTTGATATGCGCTACCGAAATGACACGAGGTCAAACTTTTTAGACTTTATACAACCAATCCAATATCACTAATGGAATGTCTCTTTGTCTAGAGTTCACGAGGTACTGCACGATAAGATTTGCGGTCACGATTTTTAACACACGACACACTGCAGACGGTCTGTCGTCCGTTCGTTTGTACACTAGACACAATTCTGCAACGACACTGCAGTGCACTTGTATTGTTTTATAAGCGCGTGGGTGACGAACCACGCGTGAGCCGTGCGGTGCGGTGTGTCGTGTCGTCACCAAGCTCATACTTGTTTTGTACACCCGCTAAATCGTCACCGCAAAAAAGTCGCGACGATATAGCGGCATCGACGACATAGCCGAAAAACTGTTTGTAAATGGTGCGGTGTCGTGCAATAAACAAACGGACGATAGAAATATACGGAGCTCTGAATCGTGACCACATTTTGTCGTGTCGTGTGTCACGTCGTGAACAAACGGCCTTAGAGGACACCTATATCCAGCAGTGGACGTCTGTCTGAAATGACGATGACGACTTTAATGTGAATGTTTTAAAATATTTGACATTAAAATTAAAGAATGAAAATTGAAAAAAAGAATAACTATCCGTAAAATGTCATCCACCTTTTTTTTTACAAAAATCATCTAAAAACAAATGGAAAAAGTCCTTGAAAGTTCCTTTTATGAAGGAATATACAAACTCGTTCACCTTTAGAATTACGCCATACTTCGGTCCTCCGTCCTCAAGATTATCTTTCCGGTTCCAATTCCAAATGCCATTGATGTTATCACGGTGTTCAGCTGTCACTACTGTATTGCTGAAGGTGGAAATTCTATAGACCTTATCACAAGGGCATAACGTTCAATTTGCTTCATTAATTGTTACTTTGAAACGTTATGCATGACTCAGACACGACAATGATATGCTACCGATGACCTTAACACCTAAGTCGTTAACATTGCTTTAGACTAATAGGCCTATCATACAGTGGGTAATAATTGTATCTCATCTAACATACTTATATATTACATAGTCTATACGAGTGCTTTTCAAACTGTGGGTCGCGACCCCCAGGGGGGTCCCGAAGTTTTAGTTGGGGGTCGCAGTCGCAGGCCAGGTAACAGTTAAAAGTGAGGGTTATAGGTCGTAGAAGGCTGTGCCTGTTCTTTCTTAGATATATGTTACTAGCGGACGCCTCGCGGTTTCACCCGCGTAGTTCAGGGATAACAAGTAGCCTATGTCACCCGGGGATAGTGTAGCTTCCCAAGGGTGAAAGAATTTTTGAAATCGGTCCAGTAGTATTTAAGTTTATTCGTTACATACAAAAATACAAATCTTTCCTCTTTATAATATTAATATAGATAGAATATATATATATATATAGATTACCTTGGATATGTCTTTGACATTATTTGTATGATTTAAAACATATTAAACATAGACGTACTTATAGATTCAAAAAATAATCTCAAGAGTGCAGTTTGCTCGCCCACTTACCGCATCATAAAATTATGACGGTCCTGAGGGGTCGATACAATTTTTTATTTAAAAGGGGGTCGCATATTCGAAAAGATTGAAAAACACTGGTCTATACCAATATTATAAAGAGGAAAGACTTTTTTGTTTCTTTGTTTGTACCGAATAGGCTCCAAAACTACTGGACCGATTTCAAAAATTCTTTCACCGTTGGGAAGCTACTCTATCCCCGGGTGACATAGGCTACTTTTTATCCATGTTTTCCCACGGGAACGGGAACTACGCGGGTGAAACCGCGAGGCGTCCTCTAGTATAGTATAAAATGACGCCTCTATTACGAAGGAACTTATAGAGGTAGGCATATACACATAGATATCGGACACACATGAAGGCATATACACATACACGTCGGACACACATGTAGGCATATACACATACACATCGGACACACATGTAGGCATATACACATACACATCGGACACACATGTAGGCATATAGATATCGGACTACAAGACGTACGACGATGCGCCATCGGTACATGGTGGACATCCCACCCATACGCACTTAACGTTTTGGAAATACTTTCTTTATGCGTACAGCTAAGGAGTGGAATTCCCGGCCTTAATTGAATTTTATTTTCACTTTGTAGTGTTTTTGTTTGAAAGTCGGTTGTATTTTTTGTAAAAACGTTTTTATTTTTCACTTTTTAGTTTTGGTACATAATGGACCAGTTCTAAAGGCTAGCTACCTATAATGCCCAAAGTGAAGCTAGAATAGATTAACCCAGTAACACGAAACTTAAACAAAGCTGTGGAATGAGAGTATACCAGGGTGAACTGTTCACACCTGGGTACCCCTTTAGAGCGTACCAGTGTGATGTTATGTTATGAAATGGTGTAAACAATAAACAGACATGCGATTGCAGCTATCCCGAGTGATTTGCCGTCATTTATTGAAGAGTTCTGATGTATATCGCCGAAGTTCTTCATCAGAACTTGATGAAAATTAAATGAGACCACATGACAAGCACCAGCGTTCAAATAAAAAAAAAAACGAATCATCAAAATCGGTTCCCCACCCAATAAAAAGTACTGAGGTAAAACACATTTAAAAAAAAATACAGTCGAATTGATAACCTCCTCCTTTTTGCGAAGTCGTTTAAAAATATAGTAGGTACTCGGGTCACAACTTCACTTTGTGTAAATTATTTCATCAACGCTGCTCTCAAAACTGTGAAGGAAAACATTGTGGAAACCGGCATATCTTAGAACCAAAAATTCAAAGACATGTGACATCTACCAACCCGCACTGGGCTCGCGTGGTAGATTACGGCCCATTCCCTCTCACAGAGAGAAGGTCTGTGTTCCAGCAGTGGGAACATTCATATGCTGATGATGATGATGATAGTAGGTACTCGTACATCCAGACCATATTCCAGGCCCAAATCCAGACTGCGACCTATTACTGAAAATTCTAAAAGCAATAATAACACTTTTCCCTGAGCCACGGGGTCCCAGCGCTAACAAATAAAATTTTGTTTCAAATAACTGTCACTAGATGGCGCGATAGATTGAATTGTTATTGAATTGTGTGTAAAATTAACATTTTCATGAATTGATCATAAAAAAATTATGTTCTTTTTGAATCAACTCTCCTAAGCAAAAAATTATGGAATATTGGGCTCTTAATTCACATTTCAAAGATGATTTAAACAGATAATTTAAAATAGATTCCAATAGATGGCGCGGTTTTAAATTTCTGAGTCATCCACTCAAATTTTGTAAATTTGTTTTGTAACACATTTTGCTACAATGAAGCTGTAAAAACATGCAAAAAATACTATAAAACAAATCGTCAAAGTATTAAAATAAAATAGAATCAATTTTAAATGATCCATTCAAATAATCTTTGAATGTGAATTAAAAGCCCAATATTCCTTAATTTTGTGCATAAGAGCGTTAACTATAAGAACATACATTTTTATGACCGTGATCTCTAGACAATCTTAATATTTCACACCCATTAACAAATCGAAGCTTATCACGCCATCTAGTGCAATTTATTTGAATCAAATTTTCTTTCTTCGCGTTTGGCGCCCGTGACATAGGTGAACCTCTGCCCAACCCTTTGGGAAATACAGGAGTGATGTTGTGTTTAAATTCTTAATTAAGTAATTGTGGGCTAGTCCAACTCAGTTATCGATCCTATAGATACAGCAGTAGTTTGTTGAACCAGTAAACTAAGGAGATAGATTCATACACTCTCATAGAGACATATTATCATGCAGTGATAACAAATGTATCTCATCCAGTATCAATTTAAATGATAATGCAGCTGTGTGTGGCCCATATTCAGTTCGAATTATGTAGAATCGAAGTTCATTAAAATGCAATCCGCTCATGATAGCATTATTAACGTGGACCGTACTGAAATTATGCTATATGCAGTCTAATTCAAAATAGATTTCACGGTTCACAGTCAGTTTTCACAGAAACATATTATAGACTCATATTTAGGAGAGAAAAAATACAAACATAGTAGAAAACCACTATAACTACTTTGTGGGATAACCCACAGGAAGCGTATATTAGCTGGGACAAAGACCGATTCGTCCCATCGTGGTGAAAGGATTCGTCACCTAGATTCTGAGTTACCGAGTGCTAGCTGTGTCCAGGGTTCGCCGAACTTTCGGGGGATTGGTTACCGAATTTTAACGTCGTCGTTCGGGAAGGGTTTCTTGCACTCGCAAACCATGATCACCTCTTGTCCTGTACCCTGTGTCAAATATACGCAAACAGAGTGATATATGCGCTGCTGACACCGACAAAGCCGTAGAATTGGCTTAACAAATTTGAACGACTGTCGTGTCAGCTATACGGCGAAGAAGTGGGACAAAAAGAAAAGTGTAACTAATGCCAACAAAATAAAAAGCTAAAATAAAAATAAAAAATTTGCGAAAAAATAGTACCAACTTCTTAAATTGCAAAAAAAAACATTTTCACTTTTTAGTTGTACCTACCTAATAGGCATGTAGTTACATAAGGTACCTATAATGCCAGAATATATTACTAAGTTAAGACTTAACCGAATATCAAGAAACTGAACCTAACCGGTGAAATGAGAGTGAACCAAGGTAAACTGTACATATCTGCTAACCCCTTCAGAGCTTGCTGGCGTGATGTTATGGTATGAAATGGTATAAACAATAAACAGACATACAATTGCAGCAATCCCGAAAGTTTTGCCATTATTTATTGAAGAGTTCTGTTGTTTATCTCCGAAGTTCATCATCAGAACTTCACCAAATTAAAATGAATCCAATTTCGGCACATACTCTTTCAAACAAAACAAATAATTTTCAAAATCGGTCCAAAATTGACGGAGTTATCGGTGAACATAAATATAAAAAAAAAAAAACTTACATAATGTCGAACATTAAACTCAGTTTAACTCAGTTAGTTAAGTAAGCCTAAAAATAATGTCTGACGTAGGAGTCAAACAATTGTAATTATTATAAAAAAAAAAGAGCGCGGTCTGCCACATGACCGCGGAAGAATATTGAAAAAAAAAAAACCATAGCAACTCCTCCTTGTTGGTAAGTCGGTTAAAAATTATAAAGCTTTCTGTAGAAGAAATATAGGCATGCAATACCTTCTGGTATGGCAGGCATCGCTTATGTCCACATTTTCTACATTGATGTTGTAGGAAAAGTATTTTGCCTCAGACGAAAATGCGTCTCTAGCCTTTTTCTCTAACTATACCTTTGTGAGAGTAGGAAATGCATTATTTAACTAGGGACACACCTTGAATATCAATAGATTGAACTGGAATTCGTGTGGAATGCCATGAGAACAATAGAGAGCTCTTGTCATGAGTAAGTCATGAATTAGGACGATGTCAGTAAGACTAATAACACTGATATAAAATACTGATATAATACTACGTATACATATCCCTATAATTATTAATCCTTATACCAATATTGTGTAATTTATTTCGATGCGACTACCACTGCTCTCAAAACGGTGAAGGATAATAACCAGGCAAGTTCTAGATCTATAACTAAAAATTTTATGAGTTACTTCCACGAACCCGCTATATCTCTGCATGTTGGACTATGACCCGCTCCCTCTCACAGACAGGAGCCCTAAGGCCAAGAAGTGGGGAACATTTCATGCTGAATTTATACTACGTCTTATATTTACTTCATGAAAACAGATTGTGAAAATGAAAGTTTTTAAACTGTCATGGTCACTAACACTAATATTAACATTATAAGCGGGATATTTACCATGTTTACTGTTTGTAGCGAATTTCCGATATTTCCGAAATATAAACATCAGTTTATCCGTGATCATGGTGCTTGCAACAGCACCTAAATATAAACATCAGTTTATCCGTGATCATGGTGCTTGCAACAGCACCGAAATATAAACATCAGTTTATCCGTGATCATGGTGCTTGCAACAGCACCGAAATATAAACATCAGTTTATCCGTGATCATGGTGCTTGCAACAGCACCTAAATATAAACATCAGTTTATCCGTGATCATGGTGCTTGCAACAGCACCGAAATATAAACATCAGTTTATCCGTGATCATGGTGCTTGCAACAGCACCGAAATATAAACATCAGTTTATCCGTGATCATGGTGCTTGCAACAGCACCGAAATATAAACATCAGTTTATCCGTGATCATGGTGCTTGCAACAGCACCTAAATATAAACATCAGTTTATCCGTGATCATGGTGCTTGCAACAGCACCGAAATATAAACATCAGTTTATCCGTGATCATAGTGCTTGCAACAGCACCGAAATATAAACATCAGTTTATCCGTGATCATGGTGCTTGCAACAGCACCGAAATATAAACATCAGTTTATCCGTGATCATGATGCTTGCAACAGCACCGAAATATCGGAAACTCGCTACAAACAGTAAACATGGTAAATATCCCGCTTATAATGTTAATATTTGTGAAAATGAAGTTTTCTAATTTGAAGATTTAGAGCCACTTTACAACAAAATGCAACCGTAGAAGGACCTAAATGCATAAAATAGGTATAATGTGGGTAATAAGAGAGGAAATCCGGCCGGGTAGCGGGTAGCTTGCCCCCAATCCGTTATCTACGTCGGACATTGGCTCGCAGCCAACCAGGAATCTGCTGCCATTGTGCACTCTGTAATTATTATACACCATGTAGAACTTAGAACAATAGCAGTGGAAAGAATTACGAACCCAAACTAGAAGCATTTATTGCGAACTAGAGATCCGTCTTTGTTTCGTACGAGTGCAATGGCGAATCTGAGGCAAACCATCGAGATTTTATTGCTTTATCTATCTATACTAATATTTTAAATCTGATGAGTTTGTTTGTTTGTTTGAACGCGCATATCTCAGGAACTACTGATAGGAATTGAAAAATTATTTTTGTGATAGATAGTCCATTTATCGAGGAAGGTTATAGGCTATATAAAATCACGCTACGACCAATAGGAGCGGAGCATAAATGAAAAGTGTTGCAAAAACGGGCAAAATTGAGTGGTTCCCTTGCGTGCGCTGCGTTACACAACAATCATGTATGTAGAGCAGGTAGGGTAGACGGGTAGGTAGGTAGCCGGTTGACGGGAGCGAAGCCGCGTGGGACTGCTAGTCCTAGTTAAAGATAACACAGTCGAATAAAACTTTCGGAATAAAGGCTCAAAATTTTGATGAAAACAGTATCAAAATCCATTGTGGAGATTTACGTGATCACACAAACGATACTAAAAGTGCTTTGCTAAGTAATATATTGTAAATTGATACGAGTACTGTGTAGTTAACTACTCACATACACTTTTGATTGATAATTAAACTATACTGTGCAATGTAATTTTTAATATGGTAGACTTAACTGACATTTAGGGGGTTGACACTTTATCATAACAAGTAAAATTTCAAAATTAAAAAAATCCCCGACACATTTTTATTTCATTCTACATAATTTATCTAGTAGATACGCTTCGATCGGCAATTTATTTAACACGTAATTATGACACGATATCTTGCGAAAACACCCCGAATCAAACAGTAAAACGTCCATAACTTTTGAACGGCTGAACCGATTTTATTCAAACATAGCTAAGAACACTCGACAAAATCACCTTTCAAACTAAATCAAAATCGGTTCATCCGTTTAGGCGCTATGATGCCACAGACAGACACAGATACACAGTAACACACGTCAAACTTATAACACCCCTCTTTTTTTCCGGCGGGGGTTAAAAATAGTGTCGTATCCTGACTATCCTGAGTGATCTAAAGTTAATCGAAAATCGAAGTAGATCGAAAATGAAACTAGTATAGAAACTTTAAAAAAAAATGTTTAGAAACTAGCGGCCCTTATTTAGTTTCCACTCGTTTATATCAGAATTCATTTCATCGATCGCATTTATTTTATTATTAATTTCATATTTAACACAATAAAAGTTTATGTACTATGTGTACGGATACTGTTAAATTTAAATGTATTACGTTTATATTCATAAAACATTTATTTACACCAATTAGTAAAATTAAATTGAGGAGTCATGTCACATCGATTCGATGAATCACTTATGATTGAGCCTTACCTACAACACTATGCTCCGCGCTTGCAACATTAAAAAATAAGGTCAAGGGTAAGGTCAGTTTAGACTACGAAATTATAAATCACAGTATAGCTGATGTGATAAGCAAGAAAGTTGAAACTAGTTGCCGATAAGTAGAAGGCAACAAAAATATCTATGGAGAGACCATCACTTGTTTTATACGAAATTATATATTCAATCAAGTAAGATGTGGGACGGCTCCAGGGATCCAGTCTCAAAAATAATCCCAACGAGACATAAATTAATAAAACACTGTAATAGCAAGACGTAAAATCCTGTCTGAATGTCTTATCTGGCATCTTTGGCAGAATTTCAAAAGGAGGATTTTAAGCAATATCAGATATTGCGAGGAGAGATACCTACTCCTTTTATCTACAAATTTCTAATCCTTTAGAAGTCTGGGCGTTTCGGTTTACCACATATTTATTTCAAGATTAGATTTGTGTGCTGAGCTGAGTTACAGTTCTCTCTATTTTGACTTTACTCGTATCCGAAGGGGATTTCGACTCAGGATGAATCTAAAATGGATGTCGAAAGGCTAAATCTAGTAGAAATAGTGTTGACAGGTGGACAAGCGGCTCTGGAGCGCGCGTGCACGCCACTCCGCCGCCGCCTGCCACCCCCTACTGCCGACGAGGGCGTAAAGCAATTTGCGCATTATTCCAATCTGGCCCGCTGCCAACCCCACTACGTATCCCAACTTTTGACTATCCTACTATTTATTGCAGACGTACCGTTTCGCGGATAACGCAGAGACAACTTGTTTATGCATGTCCTCCTAATTTCCCAAAGTCTAACGTTTTACATTCGAAGGAGTTTATTGCATTTGTAGCTGGCCTGGCAGTATTTTATAGAAACATGTCTTATCGACTGTCATTTTGACATTATGGACAAGTCGTCGTATCTATTTATGAGTAAAAGAAAAAGGTTAAAATTTTCATTCCGAGCAATGGATAAAAACTCAACAACCGATAGCAATATATCACTAGACAGCTTGGAAGCAAATATTCGAAAACCATCTATAGAAATATCGGATGAAAATGTTGATACAATACTTGTACCTTTCTATGAAAAAGATATACTCATAAAGGTGCCCAAAGACAAAAAACGAAAGCAAAATAATACAGGTAATAAAAATCAAGAAAGACTAAAGAAAGAACTGCTACAATCTACCGGCTATCTGGTCAATAAAGACAGAGAGCGGAAACCAAGACAGACCACATACCTGGAGAAGTTTCGTAAGCAATTCGCGCCAAACCATATAGAACCAAGGAGGGACAGGAATGAAATACGGTCAATATCACCAGAGTTTGGTGATACTGAAAGAGAAAGTATCGGCGAAGACGCTAACCATCCAGTCCCAGAGTTTTACAACAGCGAGCCTTATAACGAAATGTATTATGAAAAACTTCTATGTCGTGATTTAGACCGCTATCTGGATAACTCATATGAAGAGGAACGTGAAGAGGATCGCATAGAGGAAATGCATTTGGAGTTTACAAAACATTCGACAAGTAAAGCAGTCGACATGCGGGACCCAAGTCCTGAAAACCTTAGGAGTGTTTCAGAGGTAACAAATGCCAGACGCCATACTAGACGAGCTACCGTAGAACCGATACAAACTTTCAAACTAGGTGGTTTGGGACCCGACATGGAACAGATCAAACCAAGACTAGAAAGAGCCAGGAGTCTGCAAAGATACTCAGAAAAAGTAAGGATGGAGAATCGTCTTAAGATTTATAAAAAAACATATCAAGCGCCAATCGACAAAAAACTTGAACGAGATTCATCAGCCAAACGAAGCAGAAAACCTGAGAAGGAACCGCCGAATAAAGGACTCCAAGATGAAGAACATCCATCTTATTTAGTCAATAAATCGATCAAAGAGAAGACCGCCAAAGCTGTTGGCAACCCATATTGCAAATCACAATTTGCTGATGTGCAGAAAAATAGAGAGAGAAGCGCAGAGAAAGAACAGCGACACAAGCAGTCAACCTCAAAGAAGAAGGATAATGTAAATCAGAAGACAGAACCGAAACAAAGGGTTGAAGCTAAGTATGATGTTAAGTTTCAGAGGGCATCAAAGGAGAGGAAAAAATCCGGTTCTATAAACAAAGGTATTAATACGGAGTCAGAGTCTGAGGTACCTCCAGTACAAATTAGCTTTATGGTGAACGTAGGAGGACTTCGGCAGACAAGCACTTTGAAAACATTGGAGGAGAAACATCTAATGTATCAAGAACAAGTCAAAGCTTTCATGGAAAATAATAATGGCATATAATTTGCACGAGGTGAGAAATACAAACGAACAATAACCAAATATAGGTGTTGTATCGTTTGGTATTAGTAATTTGTTTTGATTATTGAAATGTTTTAATAGTTATGTAAATTTTTAATAAACGTTGACATGTGTCAACTTTTTGTCTTCAATACTTTAATCTTTCATTCGACCAACTGATAATTCATGTTTTGCTAGCGAGATCTATCATATCTTATCTTTATCGTAACTTGTGATGCATTTGATCTAGTTATCAGAAGTTTTACTCGCCTAATAAATAAAGGCTTGACTAAAAGGTGATCTATAGATTTCATCTTTTTAGTTTTCCGTACCTCGAAAGGTAAAAACGGAACCCTAGGATCACTTTGTTGTCCGTCCGTCTGTCTGCCAAGACCCTTTTTTCTTAGGAACGCTTGGAGTTATCCAGCTGAAATTTATATCAAATACTCAGGTCTACTGTCCCTTACAGTTGTGAAAAAAAAACAAACTTCTAAGCCAACGCAATCAAATGATACAGCCGTTTATGCCGCAAATTTCCGCAAATTTTCGACACTCGCAAGGGAATCAAAACCGACATGGTACTTCCTGTGAACTCATAATCTTGAAATTTGGTACGAAGCAACGTCTTATACCACAGATAAAGGAATAATTGCGGAAACTGTAAATCTTTAGTTACATCACATAATAAAAATATTTTTAATAATTTTAAACTTACTACCGCTTTCCTCATGAACGCGTAGAGGTATTAAATTAAAATTCATATCAAATACTCAGGTCTATAATACCTTTAAGCTGAGGTTTGTACGGAACCCTCAGTGCACGAGTCCGACTCGCACATGGCCGGTTTTTTTAAATGTCAACCGTTATTCATCAAATTGACTTGAGGAATAGTCTTGTTCACACATATTGGAGGTGAGATTAGATCATGTCCGAGATAGACGGGTTGAATGACGTGTGGAGACAAGTGAAAGCATGCGGAGACGCCTGCGCCGCCCCGCCGAGACGAGCGCTGGGCTATTTCACCAAATAATTAATATAAGTACTCGACTTTTTTGCTCTGATGGCATGTTGGTAATTACTGTAGAGATTTCATAAAAGAATTTTATCGTTTGCCGAAGAACCTGTGTCTGGTACGTACCTACAATTTATGTCAATTTATGTAAGAATGCATCTTTCTGTCTTTAAGACTTTCAATCTTTAAAGACACATTGTAGTGAAAAAACCTTTTTGCAAAAAATTACTACCGACTTCCAAATAAAAAACTACTAAGTGAAAAACTAACTTAATTTTTGGAATTCGGTGTCTTTCGTAGATACGACTTTTAGCGTTATGGACACCGACTTCCAAAAATAAAGTTATTTTTCACTTTGTAGTTTTTTATTTGGAAGTCGTTAGTATTTTTTTGCAAAAATGTTTTTTTATTTTTCTCTTATTAGTTGTACCTACCTAATAGGTAAGTAGTTAAGTAAGGTACCTATAATGCCAGAATAGATTACCCGAATATCATGAATCAACATAACCGGTGAAATGAGACTGTAAACTGTTCTCATCTACTTACGCCTTTAGAGCGTTCTGGCGTGATGTTATGTTATGAAATGGTATAAACAATAAACAGACATGCGATTGCAGCAATCCCGAGAGATTTGCCGTTATTTATTGAAGAGTTCTGTTGTATATCTCCGAAGTTCTTCATCAGATCTTCACCAAATTAAAATTTGACCAATTTCGAAAACTACCCTTTCAAACAAAAAAATAATATTTAAAATCGGTCCACAATTGACGGAGACATCGGTGGAAAAAAAAATATATACATAAAGTCGAACATAGAACCTCCTCCTTTTTGGTAAGTCGATTAAAAATGAGAATATGCATCTCTATTATATTGACTTCGAATCCCTAAAATCACTCGTAAGCAGCTTTCTTGGAAGCTATTCCAGAACTAATACACCTCTCTAACTATAGGTTCAACTTCATCCACGATCCCAAGCCATTAGTCACGCACCAAGGATGTCTCATTCCATCCCATTATAGATCTTTATCCCCAAACAAGTGTTAATTGCGATACCGGACATATTCCAAGTACAAATATTAGCCATCACTTCCAAATAATGCGTGAATGAATTCCGGTTTGGCAGAGAAAGTCGCCTGCGCACTTGGCCGTCTTTAAACGACCGTGTCGACGTCATAAAAAGAATTACTTACTTTTATATTATGTTGCCTCACATGTGTTTATATTGCAGATGTTACAGTTGAAGTAGGTTTCTTTTGCATTGTTTAACCAGTTGAATGCCGTAATGGATTGTGCAAGTCATCACCTACCATTTTATAGCCGTGTAGATCAACAATAGTCCTTCTACAGTTTTAGGTAATTGATCCACGTAATCTCTCAAACCCATAGCCCTATTTTATCTCTTAGTCTGCTATAGTCCTGTACCAGGGACTTTTCTTGGGTGCTCTTGCCTAGAGACTAGTGCATACAGGGATAATCGCCACATTTCATCCTACAAGTCACAAAGCCTCTGCGAGTTGGTTTCGGCCCCTGGTACGTCTAAATTGTCGAAATAATTAAAGTGCCATTGTATCTCGCGTGGATCCACGTTTTAGGCACTCAAGGGGTTAAGCTAAACCCTTAGGGGCCTTCCTGATGGTGCGACCCAATTTAAATTGAGATTGTATTTCATAAGAATATAACAAACGCAAAATCGGTTGACTTGCATCGCATTGCGTCCATGTGAATGTACCTACAAGCAAATCCGCTTAGTAAAAATCGTTTATCGATGTGATATAAATCGAATCGCATCGAGCTAACAGGGAAGTCGCTTAAGTTCTGACTCTAAAAATCTCTGTACTGTTTAGTACGGTATATTATTCAACAGACTGATTAACACAAACTCCCTATATACAATTTGAATTGATAGGACAGAATCTGCTTAATATATGCTTAACAATTTAGAGATTTTTTATGAGTCAGGCTCTAAGTTGTAAGCGCCTAACTCAATACTGCAGTGAGAGGTAAAACTATATGTTATTGATATTAAGTTAATGCAGGCTTATAAAATATACTGATGGCCAAATCTTTGTCGTGTCGCTGGCACGAAAGTAACTCAGATACAGCCTAAAACTTTGCCAGTTTTATGATATCGTCAATATAGCAGCACATTTGTCACTTTGACTGCAGGTTTTGGAGCACAGAAGTCAGGATAGCAGGTGAGCCAATAGAATCATTGATGAATTATCCGGCATGTAGGTATCAAACGCATTTTTTTAATTGGGACAATCCCACCGCACTATTCCCAAACCACTGCAACTCCTAAAAGCCAGAATCAACAGTGGCGACCACCAGAAAAGCGCCGAGGCAATGAAGCTCGACGAAGTCCCGGAGAATGAATTTAACTGTCTTGAATCCCGCAACGAAATTAATCAGAAAAGAATAAAGGAGGAGTAGGAAAAAAAATACAAAAAGCTTCTAAGCAATTGCTCTATTCGTCGTAAGGCATGTGGTTTGTGTTCTACGGCAAAATATGAGGATCTCCCAATTTTACTATAAAGACAGCCATTTCTAAAAGCTAAAATAATCTAGAATCAACATCTTATTGATTCTCCAGTTCTCTACCACAAGACATAGACTGCGTTTCCAACTGACATATAGTGGATCTATAGTGAAAGAAATCCTATTAAATGTAAAGCTTACCTTACACTACGCTGTCCGAGACAATCGCAGGTATTACTTAAACGGATTGGTTCTGCAAGACTGCAATCCTTTTACTACCCTCAGATCAAGCTTAAAAAATCTAGGTCAAAAGACAACTTTTACTGTCCTTGGTGTCTTTGATACATTTAATTTTAACCTAAAAATGCCCCACATATGTATGCAAGTTTACAAACCCGTTGTGGGTCATTATCGTTTAAACTGCATTCAATGTTGATGTTAATTTTACGATTGTTTCGTATGCAATTAATTGAACGCGTAAATCACTGGCTTATGAGTCACTAAAGGTTCTAAATCAAGTGTTTAGAACTACCTGGTACCGTTGTCCGGGCACTTACAAGCTTGTCTCGTAACGAAATATGGAGTACCTTAGCCGGTACATAACAGTATGGAACGTTACGAAATATCAGATAAGCAGAAACAATGAACATGAATTTCGTATCAGATGACAGAGCCTTAGCGGGCACTGTGGGCATCCACGGCCGTCGTTGTCGAAATATACAAATACGTAAATGTGTAACATCCCTTATGCAACGCGGGGCTCTTCGATACGGTTTTTGAGTTCTCCATTGTACAGGGAAAGTAGAGCATGTAGATAATAGGAAATTATGCTAATGTTCTATATTTTAATATTATAAAATGGCCGCCAACGTTATGCAAACATCGTCATAATGCTTAGCTTAATTATCCACACATGGTTCGTCGACAATGCTAATTTGATTTATTTGGAGTGTTACACTGTTTTTATATCACAATAAAATGGGAATGAGACTATGAAATGTAATAATTCTTACGTATGCTAAACGTAAATAGATTTATTACAAGTTTTGGGAAAAATCTCGAAATCGAAATCTAATATCGACAACAAAAAAGCCTAGCTTAGACTAGAGCAATGGATTTGAATACTATTAGCTTAACAATTCGAATTTGATGTGATACAGTTGAGGACTATAATATATTCAATAAGCGTATTCTCGTTCTATCCCCGTTCGTGGTATTGTCAAAGTCTCCTCCTTCGACATTTGGGTACAATTGATCATCTCTTGTATTTTGATATATATCTATAAGAGTCAAATTTACAAAGAAAATGCTTGTCCTATCTGTGGTAGATGTATAATCAAGAAGCAAGACACGTATTGGTATTCATCTTCAACATTATCAATTTCCATGCTGTTTGTCACTTAACATTAAACACACATTTAACACAACTAACATTATTACAGGGAATTAATAGTTTGTATAGTTAAAAATTGTCAACCTACTTTGTGATAGACTTTCCAGGAACTTTCCGAAGTTACTTAGTCCGATAGCATAGAACTTATCCACAGTTGAAGTTCTACTTATATAGTACTATATTTCCGTGCTGCCGCTCTGAACTATTTTTCTTCTTAGCGTGTCGTTGCAAATACAATTTTCTAATATTATGTTTGGCGCAATATTCAGCCACGGCAATATATATTAGTTGAGAAGGAAGTTAGCCCGTTACCGTAAGCCTAGACCAGGGATTCTCAAACTATTTTGGGCAAGAGACCCCTTTTCCAAAATGAACTGCCCCCCTAGCCAAGTTACAAACGTTTTGTATCAAATCTCTTTCTACAATCGTTAACGCCTTCTTTCTTATTATATATTCTTTATATGGTCTTACCACGTGACTTAACTTTCAGAAGTGTCATTCCAATACATTGATTCGTTTTCTACTAGCGTTATCGATTATAGATTGTCAACTTGGCTACAGGTGCTGATACCTCAGACCTCCATAGCCAAATTACTTTAAAATCCACTTATTCACTTGCCGAGTTTTTTATCTTGTACGGACTTGTGCACGCTTATCGTCCTGTTATTTTTTTTTTAAATATAACAATGATACTTTCTACAAAAATATTAGTAATTCTTATAACAAGTTGGTACACGTAACACAACTTATACAGTATATGGAAAGTTTCAAATAAGAACTTGTGTTAATTAATAGGGGTCGATATTTAGACCTCTTCAACCCCCAAAATCAGTTTTCGTTTATGTCGACCCCTGGAAAACTGATTTCGACCCTAAGGGGTCGCTATCGAAAACTTTGGGAATAACTAGCCTAGACAATCTTAAAATAGCTACCTATCTATTAGCTATTGGCTATATCCCGCGGAAATTGTGCGGTGCATAGCAACTACGGAGTGCAATGCGGGATATGAATCGTTATGGTGTGTGCAAATGTGCTGTGATTGGCTCATTTGTAACCCGTTCCGAATCACTAACGTATGTTACTGTTCAACATTCGAATTGCTGCATTAAATTATTTTAATATATTAATGAAATTGGATTTTAAGGACCCCGTGGACAGGTGCGATTCGATATAGTGCCAATAATGCGATGAGGAGCTCGTGGCTAACTAATAACAGCCGCACGGGTGGTGCTTCAAGGTTAAGCAACGCTTGACGAGGTCGGTCCGTGGATGGGTGACCATTTTTCAACATAACGAGTTTCCTCCGTGCCTCGGAAAGCACGTTAACCAGTTGGTCCCGGCTGTCATTTGAAGATCTTTGACAGTCGTTACGAGTATCAGAAGCTTGAGATCTGACACCAGTCTAGCCAAGGGGTACCGTGTTACCCAGTTACTGGGTTGTGGAGGTCAGATAGGCAGTCGCTCCATGTAAAACACTGGTACTCAGCTGAATCCGGTTAGACTGGATGCCGACCCCAACATGGTTAGGAAAAGGCTAGGCAGATTGAATGCGATGACGGAGACAACGCTTTTTATTTTCAGGGAATCGTCATTAAAAGTGCTAAACAGTTTTTTTTTTAAGTATTTATAAAGTGTAGACATAGAAAAATAATATTTTTTTTTTTTTTTTTTTTTTTTTTTTTTTTTTTTTTTATCTATTATTGGCTCGCGCTTGACCACTATCTCACCTGATAGTAAGCGACGATGTGGTCGATGGTGGAGCACGCTTGCCTAGAAGTAACCTATTCACTCTTGACTTAAAGACCCCTAGATTGTAGCTATCGGGAAACACAGACTCCGGCAGGGAATTCCACTCCTTAGCTGTACGCATAATAAAAGTATTCCCAAAACGTTTAGTGCGTATTGGTGGGATGTCCACCATATATCGATGACGCATCGCCGTACGTCTGGTAGTCCGATGATGGAACGGGCTGGGTGGAATTAAATCATGCAATTCCATCGCACACTCCCCGAAATGTAACCGATAAAAAACCGACAAGCTGGCAACTCGGCGACGATGTTCAAGGCTCTGGAGCTTTGACTTAACCAGTGCCTCATCGCTGATGAGTCTCTTGGCCCGCTTTTCGATCGACTCCAGTGCATCAAGCTGGTATTTGGCAGATCCGTCCCAGAGATGAGAACATTTAAAGTTCAATGTCGAAGTATGTGAGTAGGTATGTTCGACCCGACATTTGGACAACTGAAAATGCCATTGACCTCACTAATTAAATACAAAGATATTTAAATTAAATTAAATGGAACCAGTAAGTAATTCTAAAGTCGTTTAGATTCCTAGATTCCTATTTTAAATTCTGTTATCATCAATATTATATTATATTTATTATTGTCTTTATTATAATAATGTTACAATCCAAAGGAGATAATTTTATGTAAAGTATAATATAAAATATTATTTTTACTTATTCCAATCAAATATTCTAGTTTTTGTTTTAATTGATATTTTATTCTGTGACGCACAAACTAATTTCGAGAGAGAAAAAGTATTTTATATTATCACTGTTTATTATAGAAAAAGTATTTAATATTCCATATCAATCTGCCTAGCCTTTTTCCCAACTATGTTGGTGTCGGATTCCAGTCTAACCGGATTCAGCTGAGTACCAGTGTTTTACATGGAGCGACTGCGTATCTGACCTCCACAACCCAGTAACTGGGTAAGACGGTACCCCTTGGCTAGACTGGTGTCAGATCTCAAGCTTCTGACTACTCGTAACGACTGTCAAAGATCTTCAAATGACAGCCGGGACCAACGGCTTAACGTGCTTTGCCGAGGCACGGAGGAAACGCGGTATGTTGAAATGGTCACCCATCCATAGACCGACCTCTTCAAGCGTTGCTTAACCTGGATGATCGACCCTTGCGGCTGTTATTATTTAGCCACAAGCTCCTCCACTCCATTCCATATAGATCTATTAAATTTTCATAAAAACTAAAAAAAAACACTTCGTTTAAAATGAAAGGAAAAGAAAACCAATACGCCATTCGTTTGCATCGCTATTGTTAGTCTCCGAGTTTCGCTATCGGTAGGTATTGTTGAGAAAAAAAAAGCTTTTACATTATCACTGATTATCTAAAACACCTATTAACTAAATGTCAAACAATAGTTTTAAATCCGGCTTCTAAATCATTAACATAAAATCAAAAAAATATTCATAAAAAACATCGTTATAAAACGTCAACTACACAGAAACTTAATCGTTAGCATCACTATCGTGTTTCGGTGTCGGTACTGATATCGGTTCTGGTATCGGTACTGAGCATGCAAAGCGCACAATGCCAAGTAATCCATTCTCGTTTAAATGCAGTCCAATTTGACTCAACCTACTTCAGACGTTCCGATTAGCTGGAAAGTCATTACGGTGGTGCCTCGAGCCGGATCGATATCTAGCTGTAACTCGTTACCAGACCAAACGATGAAAAGTTAGACGAACTAAAGTTAGATACACTCTGAGATAGTGCTGTCTGTACTCTGACTGTAACTTATTCTACAGAACATACTAGATTTAATTTACACATAACATAATATCACTCATCAAACGGTGGACGCAGGGGCGTAGCTACCGCCGTAACTGCCGTATCAATTATACGGGGTCCCTGTAACTGATAAAAAATCACCTTAGAACTTCGATAGGATACGAAAGCCTGTCAGACCTGTCACTATTGTCCATAGAGGCAGAAAGTTTGGAAAAACTAAAGTCATCATCAGCTATAAATTATTTAATAAATCAGTTTGCCGAAAAAAAGGCAAGGAGAGTGTATATTTAATTTGAATTGTTTGTAAAAATTTTGGAAAAAGTGACAGATAATTATGATGAATGAATATTTCTTTTAATTTTATGCAAACACATTTTTTTTCTTTTGTGAGAAATCATTACCCTACATAAGGGCCCCCAAACAATTTTTATACGGGGCCCCGCCAAGGCACGCTACGCCACTGGGTGGACGAAAACATCGCGTGGAGGCGATCTCCTTGAACCAACAATTCGAAGACATGTGACATCCACCAACCTACACTGGGCCCACGTGGTGGATTATGGCTCACTCCTCTCACGGACAGGAAGACTGCAATCTAATTGCTTAAGTGAGTTCGGCAGGGCCAAGGGTATGAATCCATGAAAGACTATGACAAATACCCTTTAAATTTGTTCAGTACTAACCCAAAGTATTGGATGCTTTCATTGGTGAAGATACTCTTTTTGAAAGAGCCCAAAATTTTTTGTCTACTTTTATAGTCAACAATATTTGCCCTACCGAACTCACTTATGCAATTAGGCTGATGTTTCCCAGCAGTGGGAACGTTAGAGGCTGTTTATGCTAAAACATCATGCCTGAATTCTCACAGGTGTAGCTTTAGTACATCCACGTTTCACCCTGAGTTAGATTTTAAGTACCATGTAACAGAAAACGAGCCTATTGCAGTAAATTTAATTAAATAACATTTTATAACAAGCTTTTATTTAACTTGCAATGTATATATGTATGTAAGTATGTTCGGGTCATATCTTGTTACTGAATTTTAAAGCAGAACTTATCATCCATCGATTAAAATGAAATTTTGCATACCTAAACGTTTAGTTTGGATGACAATGCATGGTTAGCTAAGTGACGTTATTCTAAATCCAATATGGCGGACGGCTCAAGATGGCGGACCAGTTATTTTATGGGCACTTGTATGCTATGGGTATAAAATAAAAGAATTTGCTGAGAAGAATACGAAAAGAGATCATTAAAAAAGAAACACGTGATTTTAAGTGAATTTGCAACAATTACCTACCCCTAAGCCTTTCAGCACCTACGGGCAACGTAGATGCAAATTAAAAAGCCTGTGTGAAAATCGAAAATGGCGGCCAAAATAAAACAACAGGCAACAATACTATCTCCAACACAACTCGCGTATTGCGTCGCGTTCAAAACTGTGTGATTGTTAAAACCACTATTGGAAAAGTCTATGAAACTATAAAACAATATTTGGCTTTTAGGATTTGGTGTCTTTGGTTAAGCCTCTTATAGATCAATTTTAACGTTGTTAAAAGATGTAATAAAATAAACTGCTGGACCTAGGGTTCATCATTCATTATCATTTCAGCCGAAAGACTTTTGACAGCCGGTAGACTTTTGTCTTGAGAACCTAGGGTTCATCCTTATTTATTAGACACCCCGAGACAATGAAATACTACTCCGACATAATAATATCACCGTTTTAAATGTCAATATATTGAGATAACCTTTTAACCATTTTCTAAAAAAGATCACACGGAAAAATAATACTTAGGTATTTATTAATTATATCGGTAAAATACATTACCAAGTGTCGAGAATATAATTCACGAACTGCGCAGTAGGAGACGAGACGTTTATCTAATTAATTCATTTAAATCAACATATATACCAGTTTTATTAACTGATTTAGTATTTTTAATTCATCGTCAGCCTTATAATGTTCCTACTGCTGGGACACAGACATCCTCTCTGTGTGTGAGGTAATAGAATAGAATATCTTTATTTCGGACGCAAAAATCGGAGTGTTAGTAACATAGGAAAACTTATTACCTAGTGTTAGTAACATCAATCAACCTCCGCACAAACTGCTGCACAATCGGAGAGCCAAAGCTCTCAGTTACAGTTTTCAGGATGCTGTTTTGAATGTCCCTCACTCTCCTCTGTAGCGACGCTGTTTTTTTACGTATAACAGCGTAGAAACCGTATGAACGGGCTTGCGCAAACATCTCCAACGCGCTACAGTAACGGGGCAGTCTCAACAACATCCTGAAAGCATTGTTATATTGGACGCGCAGGCCATCCAGCGATCTCTTCGTAAAATTAACCCATAGATTGCCCGTGTACAGACTTTGGCAATAGGCCTTGAAAAGTGTTACTTTTACTAGGTCCGTACACCGCGCTAATCTACAGGACAACATATTGCTCCGGACCGCTAGAGCCTTACGCTCCCTCTCAATGTCCACATCGTCCCTGAGGTCGGCGGCAAGAAAATGCCCCAGGTATTTAAAAGTGGACACCCTATTAATTGGTGACCCGTTCACGAGCCTCAATAGGCCTTAATCCACCACGCAGGCCCAGTGCGGGTTGGTGCATGTCACACGTCTTCGAATTTTTGGTTCTACGACATGCTGGTTTCCTCACTAAAAATTACACAAAGTAAAGCGCCTGCCTTAGGTTCGAACTCACGACCTACGATACGTAAGTCGTGGTCCTTACCACTGGACCACCACTGCTAACTGATAAACAATTTACGGTTAGTTTTTAACCGACTTCCTTAAAAGGAGCAGGTTCTATGTTCGACATTATGTTTGCTTTTTTTTTTTTGTGTATGTTCACCGATATCTCCGTCAATTGTGGACCGATTTTGAAAACCATTATGTTTGCATTGTTCATACCATTTCATAACATACCATCACGCCAGTATGCTCTTAAGGGGTACGCAGATCTCTCATTTCACCGGTTATGTTAAAGTTTCATGAAATCTATTTTGGCATAAATATATATAGTTACCTTACTAACTTGCCTATTAGGTAAGTACAACTAAAAATAGAAAAATAAAAAACTTTTTTGCTGTCTTTTGTAGGTACCAATTTTATGCGTTATGGACACCGACTTCAAAAAATTAAGTGATTTTTCACTTTGTAGTTTTGTATTTGGAAGTCGGTAGTATTTTTTTGCAAAAACTTTTTTTATTATAATGATTTTTATGGTGCAATATATCACACGTGATACAAAAATCATAAAACCCCTTCATTGGTATCATGTGTTTACTTACAAGATGTTTAATTAAATTATTCTAATATTAAATGATGTACTGTTTATTTACAACGCTTAATGTCAAGGCCATTGTTGGCCCTTATGCGAATTTCCTTATCTGCTTATATATTATGAACAAGAAGCAAGAATGTTGTTTATACAACGACATTTTTACGGCGTGATAATTTGTATTGGTTTCGAGTAAAACATTTTTAAGTCTGAAGAGTATTAAAGGTCTTTATTTATTTATCTTTATTTATCTCCTTATTAGGTAAGTAGGTCCAGTGCATTGTGACACGTCAGTGTGTTACTTTGTTAACATAATTAACACATTATTTCTAATAACTAAGTTGCAACAGGATCTTGCACTCATTTTCTGCTGAAACTATGTCCCTATCTGAGTCATTATCATCTATATCACCCATAGCTACCCCCGTACCATGTCAAAACTGGCATGGTACGACTGGGCAAAAGGGACAGTTGTATACATGTCATATACATCTGTCCCTTACGGACACTCGAAATAACCTTGCTCTAAGAGGTTATGGTTACCCCATAATCATATATTTCTCTTTTCTTTTAGCAATCCTCACTTTCCTACTGTGCCAGCTCACCTAGGTTTTACACGCGATGTCAACAATATCGTCTACCCATCTTGCTGCTAAACGTATGATATTTCAACTTCCAGTCTTATCTGACACATGGCTTCTTGAATACGCGCTTTTCACGAAAGACACGTGGTCGTTGACATGACGGCGGTTTTCTATCTTGGAAAAGCAGTGTTAGGGTTACACAGAACATCTTAATTTCAAGATATGTATTAAACGGATCCGTAGCTACTGGAAGTGATGTTCACACCAAATTTACAGTACCGTTTTAACGGATCCGTCGCTACTGGGGGTATGTTCACTGCACATTTAATCACTGTACCACCAACTTTCAAACAAAACGGATCAATATTTTTATTCTTTTGTGTGAGTGATCTCGCTCATACAACTACCTACGCCAATTCCGAATAAAAACCGTATAAGAGAACGCGGAACTGTAAAACGGACTGCTGTATATTTTGTCGGCTCGGTATTTTTTAATGGATCTGGAATGCTATCATGTGTGTGAACTCGCTCATACAACTATATACGTCAGCGCCGAATAAAAACATATACGATAAAACGGACCTGTAAAACGGATCTCTGTGTGAACGAGCACTTAGTTGCGTTTAATAGTAGGTATACGTGCATCATATGCACATACATAAACCTAAACAGATAACGCACGCAAGTCCCTTCATCTGTATGAAAACCAAGCCACTTTTTCACAAACAATTTAAAAACAAATTTACTTACCAATTAAAGAAAACATTTCCAATGCCTCGGTCAACTTTTTCTATACATTCTTTACAGCTCAATATGGCTTAAAATGCATTTTTCTAGATTTCGTTGGCTTTCCGGTGCCGATAATGCTAAATGAATAGCTCAGATTACATACAATCATCTAGTTAGATTTGTGTCTGTGGTCATATGCATAATAAGCCATAGAAAATTACGAAGTTTTTCTTCTAACAATAAAAACATGGCTCAGGCTCTTTCACGATAGCTTAATTGTATCATGCACCTGGACTTGACCGTATTATTAAACGCTATGCTGAGAGGTGATATCACGTTATGCTGCAAGCGTTACCACAGATAACTAAAGTTAGTTGATGTTTCTTGATTTCACTACTGGCTGGGAGGGAAATAGAAAATTGATACTGGTTTGCGAGCACAGAAGACCTCTGTGCTCGTAGAAAATTGGGTAGTTTCAGAGTATGGCTGTCGTTGTCTTGTTCGCTTCTTGTGACATCTTTTAATGGATGCCTTTTTCTTAACATACAAATATCGTAAAAGCGAAAGTAAGAACTCTGTCTCTGTTTGTTTGTTACGTTTTACACCTAAATCACCGAAGAAATTTTAATGAAAGAAAGAAAATAAAATGTAGCACAAAACAATAGGCACATAACAAAGTATTTAGCAAAGGAACAAAAAAAAAATAGTAAAAAACCGGCCAAGTGCGAGTCGGCCTCGCGCACGAAGGGTTCCGTACCATTATCGCAAAAAACGGCAAAAAAATCACGTTTGTTGTATGGGAGCCCCACTTAAATATTTATTTTATTCTGTTTTTAGTATTTGTTGTTATAGCGGCAACAAAAATACATCATCTGTGAAAATTTCAACTGCGTAGCTAACAACGGTAACAGTCTGGTGACAGACGGACAGACAGACAGACAGACGGACCGCGGAGTCTTAGTAATAGGGTCCCGTTTTTATCTTTGGGCACGGAACCTTAAAAAATTGATACTGGTTTGCGAGCACAGAGGTCTTAGAAAAGTGGGCAGTTTCAGAGTATGGTTGTCGTTGTCTTTTCGCTTCTTCTGAGATCTTTTAATGGACGCACATACAAATATCGTAAAATCGAAAGTAAGTACTCTGTCTGTCTGTTTGTTATGTTTTACACCTAAATCATCATCATCATATCAGCTGAAAGACGTGTACTGCTGGATATAGGCCTCCACCAAGCGTCGCCACATTGACCGGTCCTATTCGTCTCGCAACCAGCGGAACCCGGCAACCTTCACCAGAACACACCTAAATCACTGAAGCAATTTTGATGAAAGAAAGAAAATAAATTTATTTAGCACAAAACATAGGCATGTACCTAATAAAGATTTTGGAAAAAGAACAAAAAAATAATTGTTAAAAATAAAAAAAAATAATGCTCATGATTTTTATCACGGGTGTATGTTCTCTTGGGATAATTTCCAATTTTCACGAAGGTGAAGCCGCTGACAGAGCTTTTGAAATAAAAATGGCTTCTGATATTCTTGTCGCATTTATTGATCATAACGATAATATCTATTTCGGCATTAAATATTTCTTTCCGGGTTTTGACACGGACTCGTAAAATTTGCAATAATTTTCTTATTAAGTAATTATTAAAATCCGTGTTTTCGTAGTAATTAATTTAATTGTATATATCTTAATTATACTTTAACGTAGCAAATCCATTCGCTATTGACCGTCAGCACTGTTTTCCTGCACCTATAAAAGTGCAAAAACTTCAGTGTCGAATTTGAATATCGTGACTTTATTTCCTCAATTCTGTACCAAAGTGAATAGCATCACAACAAAAGGATGTATCCATAGCACAGTATTAGGCTTAGCACGCACTGCTGTTTTTATTTTCGCGTTTTTTGTCCGCCCATTCTGCGACCTATAGAATTGTCAGAAGCTGCACGCATTGCGGTTAAAAATCGCGCGAATATTTTAAACTTTATGAACAGGTAGGAAAAACAAAAATCGCGCGGTATTTTATCCGCAGTGCGTGTTAGTTACGATTCAGTACGCGGATGAAAATTCGCGCGAATAAAGTCGGCGTGGTTATCAAGTAAAATTTCAAAATTTAAAAAACCCCCAACACATTTATCTTGCGAAAACACACCGATTCAAACAGTAAAACGCCCATAACCTTTGAACGGCTGAACCGATTTCATTCAAACATAGCTAAGAACACTCTCGACAAAATCATCTTTTAAATAAAAAAAACTAAATCAAAATCGGTTCATCTGTTTAGGAGCTATGATGCCACAGATAGACACACAGATACAACACTCATCAAACTTATAACACCCCTCTTTTTCCGGCGGAGGTTAAAAATCGCAATGCGTGCTAAGCCTTACAATCCATAATACTGTGGCCATATTCAGTAAGGCTCGTGAGAAAATACCGAAATTGAGAATAGATAGCAACGATTTAGAGAATTTCCTGATATATAGTCGAAGATTGTGAACACCAAACCAGTTTGCTCCAGTTTTCGAACTAGTGTCTTGCGCAACTGTGCGTCTGAATTTCTTCCTACTACACTAAATTGCTTTGGTTTACTTTACGATATCCGATAGATTCTATTACCAATGCCTAATAGTTTGCACGATCCATTGAGCTAGGAAAAACATGGAGGCGCCCCATTATTCTATACATACATTAGCTTATACAAATTTGAGTGAAATACGATACAGAATGTGAAACATCATTTTGTCTCATTTCTTCTAATGTTGTAATCGTATTTGACAAAAGAGACAACAATATTTCAGTTGTTGCTCATTATGGCAACATTTTATTATGACGTAGTGACAGTTGTCAGTACGTGCCATATTCGCCATATTAGTTGCCGAAATTTGTGGTTGTGTTCGTGGTTAGTGGTGGTTAATGTCGTTGTAAAGCAACTTAAAGTAGCGTGCTTATTATAAATAGCATAAAGCAAACGCTATCTCGGAACACACTTGGCGCTATACGCTATTTGCTTAATTCGTTATAACGCAGTATCGCGCGCAACGCAATAACTTAAATAAAGCAATAACTTTGGGGCGCCGGGCGGGCGCGGCGGCCAGTCGTTGCATGCTAGCGATTGTTATCGGTCGCGCGCGTAATTTTAGATCCCGCGCGGCTCACGTAATATACCTACGCTATTTTGCTTCGTGATTTTTATTGTAAACAGTGATAAGACACTTAATATTGACTAAGTATAATATTGTCTAAGTAAGGACGATTTATTGAAAGATTGTGTTGTTGTTTAATCTTTTGTTTTTGTGTGTGTATAGCAGACGAAAATGTCTAAAAGAAATAGTGATTTTCCATGGACCTTTGTTTATTTTTACTACTCCATTTTATCGTAATAAATTCATGAAAGCGATGTAATATTTTAAGCATGCTGTCTGTCCAACGAGTCCAACGCTAGGCATTCTGTGTCCTATGGAAATGTATGAAGCTGCACGCACTGCGGAAAAAAAATCGCGCCCAAATAGTACTAAAAAATTCGCGCTGAAAAAAATTCGCGCGAATGAAAATCGCTGTGCGTGCTATGCCTAACAGTCACCGCGCTTGCTTTATTCGTGTCCGCCCCGCGCCCGTGCGTTATAAAAAAGCGCGTTAAAATAAAGCGTATAAAATAACGCGCTTAAAATATAAAGCTTAAAGCATTAAGCAAGTTATTGTCATATAGCTACTTTGAACACTACTATTCGTGGTAGTCCTGCTGTCAAATGGCTGTTTACTTTTTGTATTATTAATGTGTGTGTGTTCCGTGATTAACACAACCATAGCATCGGCAGCCGTTTTAAGTGCCATTTTAAGGTTTAGGTGGGCACGTTTTTTTTGTAGGTATTTCGAGTCCGTACTATTTATTAGGTCTATGGCACGTTCTGCCACTATATTACTAGTAATAATTATTATGAGCTTCTTGTAACTTGTCATTAACAGGCTACTTACTATTATTTATACCACACTATTAAATAGTACCTTCCTATTAAAATGTTTGCAAATAGTCGTAATTATATGAAGTTTATTTTACATTCGTAATGAGTGAATCTGTATGCTTATTTCAAGTTTTATAACGTCCTCACTAATGATAACGTAAACGATGATCTCTTATGTCCAAATGTATACAAAATACAAAAGTTAATTAAAAAACATCTGCTTTTGGATACGTATCCTCCGACAGCACAGCATGATTTTCTTCTTGTTTACGTATTTTTAGTTCGCTTTTTAAGCAGTCGGGTTTTTTAATTTTCTTTATTTACAACTTTTTAGTTATTTTGTTTTTTAATTAAGTACATTTAAACATATAAGCGTTATATATTTTTGAAATCACCTCTTTAAACACTTTATTAAGATACCCCTACGATGGGTTTGGAAGATAATCCTCCCCCCCCCCCCCAAAATGACACCCAAAATCGCCATTCTTTTCTTTTCAAACTTTTATGTAGCCAGTGACACTCGCAGGATTAAGACGAATCGATTGACGTAAGAATCATCAAAATCGGCCAACGCGTTTGGTCTCTGGAACGCCACATAGGAACAAACATACATACATACATACACTGATAAACACATTACCCTACCTCTAAAAAGAGGTTTCTTTTTACCGTCACCAGACGGCGCTTATCCAGTTTCAATACAAATTGACATTTACGTTAACGCGATAGAGCTTGAGTAAAAACTCGCACTAAGACCTCTGTATAATGTGGGATTGGAGGATGCCCTTTTTATTATATTTAGTTTATGGGGAATGGAGGCGGTAAACGACTTTTGATCTCTATCGCGTGACTCCTCGTTAGAGAAGTAACGAATCTATGGCCGATGCCCAATGATATTCAAATAAACAGATACGTTATACACTCACAAAACAATTGAAAACAGTGTTCCGCGCAGCAGCGGCAGCACACATAAACACTTTTCATTCATCTGACATTTCACTACATGTCGAAAGGGATGGGCTTGATAAAACCAACAAGAAAAAAAGAGACAGCTAGTGTTTGTCACTTGTGTGTGAATGTAAACAAACATTATTCTGACCACCAATGTTGTTATCTTTTTCTAACCTCCAAATATCAGAATATTAGGAAAAAAAAAAGAAATAAATTAGTAAACTGAAGCGTATTGCGTATTTACATATGGTATGAGATCCCTTTTGTCTTATGTACTTTGGTATCATAATTGGTACAATTTCTAAATACACACGATGGCATTTTTTTTTATTTTGTTTTTGTTTCAAAAAAGCCTATCGCTCTTCGCCAAGCGTGACATAAACTAAAGACAGGTCACAATTGTGACCTATTCGAATCTTCACAATGCGCGCGCTCATAACATATCTGTTTATTTGAATATCATTGCCGATGCCTATAAGTTTCCGAAACGTAGATTGGCAATGATAGCAATAGAACGTTTCGTTAAGGGCCTTCCACCGCTTTAGTGCCGTAAAACGGTAACTTTAGTGCCGTAAAACGGTAACTTTCTAAAGCATACTCCTTAGTAACGGCTAGGTTAAAAGGTTTGAAAAAAAAAAATGTTTATTATTGATTCATGCACATTATTTGTGAAACATGGTTATTTGCCCTTTACTATGATGCCCCCACGATAGGATTGGGAAAAAAAAACATTGGGCACCCGCAATATGCCGCCCAAAAGCCGCCATTTTTCTATTTTCCAATTTTAATGTACCTAGCCAGTGAATTTTGCAAGGTTAAGAGGAGTCGATTGACGTAAGAATCATCAAAATCGGCCAACGCGTTTGGACTCTAGAACGCCACATGAACAAACATACATATAAACACATGATGAGGAGTCGTGTCCGGATGTCAATCAGCCATAAGCTCCCTGTGTACTTCTCTCAAATTAATAAAAAATAACTGATAGTTTCAGGTACATTTATTGTGAAACTTATTGTCTAAGTGCTACTTACAAGACACAGTGTTATCTAGTGTTTGTGTGCTGTGTAAAACATAATAGAACTCTTAAATCTATATTTCAATTCCAAGTAGGTGTTTGGGTACCCGAAACCCAAAAGAAAATTGACAATATTTTACATTGAAAGAGTGTGACCTGAACCCTTTACTCCAGTGTGTGCGCACCCCTATGTTAAAACAGTGACTACAAACCCATAGTGGCTATCCGCACCATACACACCGTGAAACTGCCATAAACGCGTTCTTTAATACAGCGCCATCACGCCATCACATCCCTACACTTCAACGTAAGGTTCAGTTGAAAACCAGCGTCAGGCAACTCCCAGTTGTCTGGCATTTTGCTGAACTGGACCTTTTTGGCGCAGCCGCGGGGCACACTATGTATGTAAATTAAGTTTTATTTGTACCTACATTGTGTGTATCTGTGTGTGCCAAATAAACTAGTTTTCTTTCTTTCTTTCTTTTGATAAATACATTACCATCCTTCGGCAGTCGGGTAAAAACCACTTGTACTACATAAAGTGAACATTTCACGTCTGTTTAGAACCAGACGCCTATAGTCAGAATTTTAATTCGATTCCGGATTTGACATTAGCTACTGTCATTTTGTGAAATAATGATACCACATATAATAGTGTAGTGATGAACACAAAAATCGATAAACAATCAGTGTGTGTGCCATCAGTGTGCCAATTAAAGACTAAATTATTGATTTTATTTAAATAAATACATAATTATTCATAATAATTATTTATTAATTAGTAATCGCTGCTCTATTTTATAAAAAGTTAATATTTTTGTTTTTATATTAAAAACAAAACTTATACTACAAAACTTAGACTTATAACCCGTGCGCGCTCGTGCAGCTATCGCCATTTAGTTTATCGTGTCATTCGGCTTCATTCTCCCAGTGTGACTGCACGAATATCTTATTTCATTGCGAATCGATATTTTGTTGGGTTTTTGTTAAACTGTTGTTACGTTGTGTTTATTCTCATGATCACATTTTTTTATTTATTTCACACACAATTATAAAAGAAAAGTCTCAGATCGTTAATTAATCGTCAAAACTAAATTATCGGTTCAGAAATATTTAATTACCTGATATACTTAGTTTACGAGAGTAAAATTATAAACGAGAAGAATCGATCCGGAAATATTCCATTTCCATATCGTTTAATTTTGCAACGTCACTATTTAGTACTTGTCATAACGTTGCAACACTGAAATTGTCAAATCTGGAATCGAATTAAAATTCCGAGTATAGCACAAAAATCGTAATCATCACATTTAGCGTCCATTTAATTAAATTTCTTCAACAAAAGCAGACAGTAACCAAAATCAAACGTAAACGCATTTCCTTCTTGTGTCCGGCACCGCATACCGCAGCGTTATGCGTTCTGATCAAGAAACCAAAGCTTAACTACCGTAATAAAACCGTACAAGGTTGCACATACAAACATAAAAACCGGAATCGATTTCGAATTGAAAATTGATGCACGAAATTGTAACGTAAACCGTTTAGTCGTAGTTTCCACGCAAGTGCATAATAATTTTACCGACAATTTTAGCCTGGGAAGCGAAATTCAACCGTTGTTTGATCAGTTTAGGGTTGGAATTTGTTTGCATGGTGGTCACTGGTCGTAGAGAGGTGGTGGAGCCATTTTGCTTGGTCCACGTCACCGTCCAGTCATAGGGAACAGGTACCTAACCGATGCGGTTTTCTTCGGATGTATCGCACATAGGTCCGTACTTGTGTACTGGGTGGCAGTAAATTGTATACATTAGTCTAAATATAAACTGTACATAGCAAATGCTTTGTTGAAACTACTCTGAAATAAGCTTGGTTTGAAGGCTTGTTTCATTGCTCACTACTGATATGCATTTCGTGAAAAATTATATAACTACATATAGTATAATCCAAGTAAAATTTCTAAATTTAAAATAACCTCCGACACGTATTTATTTCATGCTACATAATTTATCTAGTACTTAGTAGATACGCTTCGATCGGCAATCTATTGAACACGTAATTATGACACGATATCTTGCGAAAACACCCCGATTAAGACTGTAAAACGGCCTATAACTTTTGAACGGCTAATCCGATTTAATATAAACATATCTAGCAACACTCCCGACAAAATCACCTTTCAAATAAAAAAAATTAAATCAAAATCGGTTTACCCGTTTGGACGCTATGATGCCACAGACAGACACACAGATACACAGCAACACACGTTAAACTTATAACACCCCTCTTTTTCCGTCGGGGGTTAAAAAGAAAATTCGATATCTCATAAATTAAGTACAACTCAAATAATGTTATTGGCCGATGAAAACTCATAGAAACAATCACAGCAGCTAACATGCATAAGACTCATCATCTGCCTAGCCTTTATCACAATTATTGTTAGGGTCGGCTTCCAGTCTTACCGGATTCAGCTGAGTATCAGTGTTTTACATGGAGCGACTGCCTATCTAACCTCCACAACCCAGTAACTGGGTAACACGATACCTCTTGGCAAGACTGGTGTCAGGTCTAAGGCTTCTGACTACCCGTAACCGCTGTCAAAGATCTTCAAATGACAGCCGGGACCAACGGCTTAACGTGCTTTCCGAGGCACGGAGGAAACTCGTTATGTTGAAATGGTCACCCATCCACGGACCGACCTCGTCAAGCGTTGCTTAACCTTGAAGATCGACCCATGCGGCTGTTATTATTTAGCCACGAGCTCCTCTAACATGCATAAGACTATTTGTTATATTAATATTGCTATAATTTTCGTTCTAAAAACTGGGCCTTACTTGATTGCAACTTATCTGAAAATGAAGAAACAGACCCTGGCACATTAAATGTACTTACTTCATTATTGCGACATATGCAATAAATGTTATGTCTGTCTTCCGTTACGGATTTGCAGTGTATTAAAGAAAATTATGGACTTAGGCCCAGTTTGAGAGGAAATCAGAAAAGATTAAGATTTATCACAGTACGCATTGCATTTGTAGGTAGGTTATAAATGCTGTTATCTGTTGCGGAAGCAGAGGTGTCCAATATAAGCCTAATTATGTTGCAGATTTAAATAAATTTAGTGCTTGCTTAATTACAAAAATATATTAGAACCAGTCATGTTGACTGGTTCTAATTTATATGCGTAAGTATATATAGAATTAAGAACTTAAACAGTATCAGTACCTAATTAAGTTTATATGTAGGCATGCACGCATTAATTACTAACACCCGGAACCCGTTTTTAATCTAGAATTATTAAGTTCTTTTTAGGGTTCCGTACCCAAAGGGTAAAAACGGGACCCTATTACTAAGACTCCGCGGTCCGTCTGTCTGTCTGTCTGTCACCAGGCTGTATCTCAAGAACCGTGATAGCTACACAGTTGAATCAAATTTTCACAGCTGATGTATTTCTGTTGCCGCTATAACAAACAATACTAAAAACAGAATAAAATAAATATTTAAGGGGGGCTCCCATACAAAAAACGTGATTTTTATGCCGTTTTTTGCTATAATGGTACGGAACCCTTCGTGCGCGAGTCCGACTCGCACTTGGCCGGATTTTTTTTTATTTCTTATGCTTACCTCATGCTAAAGTTGAAATTGACAAATTATCAATTTCAAATTCTTAATTCTTCAACCGGCAGCCTAATTGCTTCGATGGATTTGATCGCAAACGCTTTTATTGGGCAATTCAACAGTGTTCATTTCACGTTTTACGTTGTCGAGTCGAAGGATTTTTAAACTTATGACGCTCTTGGATTAGTAACTTACTTTTGGTTGTTTAGTGTATTATGTATAAACATACATAATACACTAAACAACCAAATGCTTGTATCGAGGGTTTCTCAAATTTTGAAAGGGTCCACGTGTTTTCTCTCTCCTTTCTAAATAATACGTAGATAAGTGTCTTGCTTGATTCAATTCAAGCAATATATGCTGGTGTAACATTGTCCTATTATATTGTGTTATTGTGTAGTTTTTCATATAAAAGAGATTTGTAACTTTTATGGTGTGCAATAAAGTATATTCTATTTTTTTTAAATTTAATATAGGCTCGCGCTTGACCACTATCTTACCTGATAGTAAGGGATGATGTGGTCGACGGTGTTACACGCTTGCCTAGAAGTAACCTATTCACTCTTGACTTAAAGACGCCTAGATTGTAGCTATCGGGTAACACAGACTCCGGCAGGGAATGCCACTCCTTAGCTGTACGCATAATAAAAGTATTCTCAAAATGTTTAGTGCGTATGGGTGGGATGTCCACCATGTACCGATGGGCTGGGTGGAATTAAATCATGCAATTCCATCGCATACTCCCCGAAATGTAACTGTAAAAAAACCAACAAGCTGGCAACTCGGCGACGATATTCTTTAGTGTCTATTTTTAACCCTCGATGGAAAAAGAGGGGTGTTATAAGTTTGACGTGTGTTGCTGTGTATCTGTGTGTCTGTCTGTGGCATCATAGCGCCTAAACGGATGAACCGATTTTGATTTAGTATTTTTGTTTGAAAGGTGATTTTGTCGAGAGTATTCTTAGCTAAATTTGAATAATATCGGTTCAGCCGTTCAAAAGTTATAAGCGTTTTACTGTTTGAATCGGGGTGTTTTCGCAAGATATCGTGTCATAATTACGTGTTCAATAGATTGCGGATCGAAGCGTATCTACTATGTACTAGATAAATTATGTAGCATAAAATAAAAATGTGACGGGGGTTTCTCAAATTTTGATATTTTTGTAGATGTTGTTATTAAAAGGGTCCACGTGTTTTCTCTCTCCTTTCTAAATAATACGTAGGTACGTGTCTTGCATTAATCAATCTACAGAAACGCAAGGAGATCGGATCTCAATCGTTTACCAGTTATCTTAAGATTAATTAGAGCTGCTCCTGTAAGTAACTAGGCTCTTGCAAGTACTTGCAGGTTCTTGTAGACTCGGTGTGAAAGTGGTTCAAGTCTGAACCAAGATATGCTTAAGACTAATGGTCTATTAATTAATTATATTGTGACTGTTGTTTATGAGGATTAGCATTAGTAGTGCTGCTGGCTGCTAGCTAGTTAGTGCTGCCCTTAGGTAAGGAAAGTGATTCTCATTTCGTGAGGCTTACGAGTATATCTTGGGGGCTGAGTCACCCGCGTCCGTAGGAGAGTTACCCGTATTGATGTTACCCTACACGTAGTCCCCGGGTGGTGCTAATCAGGTGACACTAACTGGTTGTAGGCTTCGGCCGAAGGCTTGTGACCACCCACCCGGCAAAGACGTACCGCCAAGCGGCCTAGCCGTGTTCCGGTACGATGCTCGGTGAAGCCACTAGAGGAGTTGGGTCGAGATAGTTGTTCCACTGCATGCTGACCAGTCTGACTCGCGCTGTTTTGGGCGTATCGGGAGACTAGTCGCGGAGGGTAGCGGGATCCGAGGCACGGTGCGCCGCTGGCCAACCGCAGGTAGTTGGGGGCCCAAGTAGTGTGCCAGCCACATACGAAAGGCTGCCCCGCCAACTGTCGAATAATCCCGGAATGCACCATCGTGCTGGTTGGCGACCAGATGGGAGGGCCCGATGGACATCTCCGGGGGGGCTCGGGCGTCCCCGCAGTCTCCGAGCTAGTGCCCCAATGATGGCGTCCTTTCAGTGCGTGTCTATAGGTTAGTAGCGTGGAACCTCATCTCACTTCCTTCTCCTCTCCTTTCACTCTATTAGAACAAAATAATGGTAAGAAATAAAAAGAAAACTGGAGTTAAACAGCGGCTGCACCCCCTCCCCCACAAAGTGCATCTCACTAATATTAGAGGTCTGCACTCCAATCTCACCTCAGTCCACCATCACCTGGAGACTGAAAAGCCAGCACTGTTTTTCCTTGCGGAGACGCAGATAGGAAGTCCGTTAGACGTGTCGTACCTATCCTACCCAGGGTTTACCCTGGAGCACAATTTCAAACCACGCGCGGGTGTGTGCATGTATGCCCGCGACGACACTTGCTATCGGCGTCTTCGTAATCTTGAAGACTCCAGGTTCTCAGTGCTGTGGGCTCTGGTGAACACTGGGCTGGATAAGATTGTCTATGCCTGTGTCTACCGCTCGCACAGCGGAGATCAGGAGACAACCAGGCTCACAGAGTACCTTAGTGAGGCGGCTGATACGGCACAGCAGCGGTACCCTTCCGCCCAACTAGTGCTACTGGGGGACTTTAATGCCCACCACCAGGAGTGGCTCTTCCCATACCAGTGCACTGATCATGCTGGACGAGAGACGCGCAAGCTTGCCGTGGCGCTAAATCTCACCCAGCTGGTCACACGAGTGTTTAATACCTAATTATATAACGTTGCATACACTATTGTATCTTCACTCATACAGTTGAAATAAAACAAAAGTGGAAAAGGAAAAAATATGTGGTATGGCGGGTAATTTAGATTTTCATTGCGCATGACTGCACGGCGCGCGCATCCATAGACCATGACACTATTTATTTTCTACATGAAGTCAATGAGCCCATACGCGCCAATAAATTAAAAAGTAAAAGCGTGCTATAACAAATAAAAAGTTATTTTATGATGCAGTTGTTTGAAAATCGAAAGAAAATGTTGCAGTGTAATGTTTTTATTAAATTTTACGAAAAAAAAATTACGTGTATTCTTCGAAGGTGTCGATACAATATTTTTTGGATTTATATTTAGATCATTACCTACTTTGTGAGTGTAGATAAAACTATTTATTGCGAGTACTAGTACTGGCAATACTATTGTTAGCTTATATTTAGAATTTTAGCCGTTATTGGCTACCTTATTGAAACTATGTTAGGTAAAATACGTTTGTCGGCCTGTGATTCATAGTCAAAACCTTCCTACGCACTTACCAAAAGCTTTTGATAGTAGGAATTTGTTATTGTCACAACTAAACCTTCGAGTCACGGAGTCTTTAACTTTACTGACTTACCACTACCATAAGTAAGTTCTCGATAGCTTACCACCATCGATTTTAGTACGTTTTATTTTATCATTCTGGTACTTACCTGAAACAAAAATAAACAAATAGTTAAAATTCATTAAATAGCATGAAGGTTTCCCTAGTCAACGGCACAAACTATTTTGTCCGCGGGGTTAAAAAATCAAAATCAAAATTTATTTATTCAATTAGGCCATTGAGCGGCACTTTCGAACGTCAAAAAAAACCATGAACCGTTCACGAACATGACACATGGATCGGCACTACTCAGCTCAACCATCATGAAGGGAACCGAATGATCCAACACATGTGCCACCATCAGAGAGAAGTTAGAGAGAGCATGTCACACTCAACTGCCAGGGCACACTGAAGTCAACGAACGACACATAGGTACAGTAAATGGTAGATTTACAGTTGGCACATAGTACTCACATATGTGCTGTGCAGTTATATAAACCAAAAATAAGTTGAGTTTATACAACACAAATATATTCATACAGTCTTCAGCAGGTCCAACAATACTTCAGAACTTTTCTGCTTATCACTTGTTTTTGTGCCCTAGTGGCTGTGGAGCTGGGATAGCGTTGGGCCAAGCATAATTATTAGCGATTTAATCCCCCAACCTATAATATGCCTGCCTACTTAGTGTGCATTTTATACAAGTTTTGAATTTCGCCTCATTCAGTTCTAGAATGTGCCGCCAATTTTATTGTAACATTTTATACAGTACCCCATAAAAGATGACGCTACTTTAGCCAGCCTGAAACCTGGTTGAATTAATTGGTCCCTATTTCTAGTAACATAACTATGTCTATCGCTGTTTTTACTAAAAATATGTAAATTCTTTCTAACGTACATGATGTTTTCTATACCAATATTATAAAGAAGAAAGATTTTTTTGTTTGTTTGTTTGTACCGAATAGGCTCCAAAACTACTGGACCGATTTCAAAAATTCTTTCACTGTTGGGAAGCTACTCTATCCCCGGGTGACATAGGCTACTTTTTATCCCTGTATTCAACGGGAACGGGAACTACGCGGCTGAAACCGCGAGGCGTCCTCTAGTCGTAAATATATTGACAAGGTGCCGTCATGATGTTAATGTCCTTAAACAGTTCCCTTAGAGAATCGCGCCGGCGAAGATTGTATATCGCTCTGATGGCTCGTTTTTGCAGTACAAAAAAGGCATGCTGTCTCATCCGACAACACGTGCAACACGAATTAGCACTTTTGCTAATTTGTAGCGAAATGGATGATGATTTAGGACGAAAACGAGCGCACGAAATTTTATGAACAGACCTTTGGGAGTCCAGATATCATGAAAAAACTACTTAATGTTTATTTTCAAAATAAAGTTATTTGCATTGTTGAATTACTAATCTATCCCTGTATGGAGGCCGTTTTGCAATTTTCCTTCTTCTTATGGTATTTATTTCCGCCCAAAGATGCGTTAAAATTAGTGTTGAAATATGGAACTTTCGAAGCTCAAAACTTTCAAATATTGCATTTTTCGTTTCCATACAGTGCTAGATAATGATGAGACAAATTGATATCATTTTTATTTTGAATGTACATCGTCAAACAGTGGAGTAATCGCCAGACTACGTTTGTATGGAAGAATTTTCGACTAGTGTAACCTTAAGTAACCGCCATATAACAAAAAAAAAATGTCGTTAGCACCTGTCTAACCGTCACCTTAAGCTCGTTTTTACATTATTCACCAACCAACTTCCTTCATCATCTTAATCTTTAGCCTATTAATGTATCCACTACTAGGATCTTATTATCACTACGAGGTCTTCTCTCTGTGAGAGGAAATGGGCTTTTATCCACCACGTAGGCCTAGTGCGGGTTGTCACATGTCTTCGAATTTTGGTTCTAAGACATGCCGGTTTCCTCACGATGTTTTCCTTCACCGTTTTGAGAGCAATGGTAATGAAACAATTTACACAAAGTAAAGCGCCTGGCTGGATTCGAATCAACGAGCTACAACTATACTGGGTCACCACTGCTCCTGTGCCTCCAATGTGCCACCACTGCTCCTGGGCCACCACTGTGCCACCACTGCTCCTGGGCCTCCACTGAGCCACCACTGCTCCTGGGCCTCCACTGTGCCACCACTGCTCCTGGGCCTCCACTGTGCCACCACTGCTCCTGGGCCTCCACTGTGCCACCACTGCTCCTGGGCCACGCTGCTCCTTAACTTCTTTCGTACAACAATTTTAACCATTCAATATTGAGTTTCCCTACAGGTTATACTTAGGTAGATCATCATCTTCCTGGCCTTATCCCATGTTACTTGGGGTCGGCGCAACACGTTTTCTTCTTCCATACCGTTCTGTCCCCTGTTACGCTATCACTGACTCCCTTTTCCTTCATACCACTTCTCACACAGTCCATCCATCTTTTCTTTGGCCTTCCTCTCCCTCTCCATCCATCCACATTTATATTCATAACTCTTTTAGTAACATGCGCTTCATCCCTCCTCATCACATGACCATACCAGGACAAACGATTTCCCTTAAACTTTTCTGTCACTGGCGCCACTTTCAAACTGCCTCTAATATACTCATTTCTCGGTTATACTTAGGTATATAAATATGCAAAAATATATCCTTACAAAAATCATTTTTATTAAACATCATATTGCTAGCATTTAATGAAAATCATAAATATCTGACTATAAAATATGAATATTCATGAACTTCAATATATATTGTGAAATTAAAATCCCACACGTATCTTCGATAGTACTAAATTAGGGGTACTTAGATAAAGAGTTTCATCTGTTTTAATTACCCAATAAAAAGTTACAATACTATTGAACTTAATGAAAATAATGGTTATGATATAATAATGGTCACTTTGATCTGAATCTTCTCACCAAAGTGCCATTACAACTATTTTGATTGATTTAAATATTTTTTAGATCACTGTTTAGATTTCTAAAACTTTGATTGCACTGTTTTCTAATTCAATTTAGACCAAATACTTACGTAACTGAGATATATTTATCAAATCCAAAAAATCTTATTTAAGTAAGTAGGTATCTACTTCAAATTTTGCAATAATGTTGATTATTCTTTAAATAATTATGCTCATTTCAAAAATTGATCTTGGATCATTATGTAACCTGTTTCACGATTCGATTTTAAGATTAAAATTCATAATCTCGCTTCGTCGGCGACAGCTAATAAAAACTTATTAGTGCCTACCACAGAGCACAGAGCCGCTCCGGGGTAGGTCAATATTGCTAGAGATCGAATTGTTAGAACACTCAGAACATTATATATTAAATAAGGAAGGTTTTTTTTTTTTAATAAGTGGCGTCTCACAGTTCGGCCAAAGTAGCCGTCCACTGCTTAACCGGACTAACCTGTGGAGACTAATCTGTTAGCCTCCGGCCAGGCTTAAAAATTCTAAACCTAAAGCGACAGCACTAAGGGCTACCCCAGTTGGGGTCGGACCTCGGGTCAGGGCGTCGCTGGGGGGATGGCAAAGGCCGGATCTAATAAAGTGATTCTACCATCCGTTCGGAAAAGCCTACGTGGAGAAGAACGGACAAGAAACTCCAATGAACATCTAACAGGCATTTAACTATGGCTCAGCAACGCGGGCTGGCTTATATGAATCGAAAAGGATTACGCGACGAGCCTCTGCGGTGAGGACGGAACGAATATGTATATGAATTTTGTATGAACGGAGGGTTCGTACTATTTACGAACCCATTGACCGTCCTTGTAGACAAGGCTATCGAGCTCCCTAGTAATGGACTCATACCTCGAAAAGAGGTTGGCGCATTCAGCGGGAAGTAGAGAGCCCGCATTCCGGATTTCAGTATCCAGAGCACGGGCTTGAGGGGACATAAATATAGAGTACGCGCTAATTAAAAATAAGGAAGGAAAAAAAATTAAAAATATATATTTGTGACTCGCACAGGAGACACGAGAAATAAGCAAAAAAAATAAACAGTAATAAAAATAAAAACCCCGTGCGAGACCAAAAAGGCTCCTATCTCAGCATGTATAAACAAAACGTGTCAGTGAGTTTCACCGTTTACAAATTTTTCTATGGCTATGCTATGGCTACCAATACTTTTGCGCAGCGCACATTCCGCGGGCACGATTATTAGCTATTAGTAGAGTCTATCTTTACTGATAGCTATCACTAGGTACCTAATCATTAAGTTAATAGTGAATAGGTTTCTTCCAGGCAAGCGTGCTCTATGGTCGACCACTCAGCCACCATCCCACCACCACCTCCCCTTACCATTTAATGCGATTTTGGTCAAATACGATCACGTAAATGGAAATCTGCCTAGCCTTTTCCCAACTAAATTGGGGTCGGCTTCCAGTCTAACCGGATTCAGCTGAGTACCAGTGTTTTACATGGAGCGACTGCCTATCTGACCTCCACAACCCAGTAACTGGGTAACACGGTACTCCATGGCTAGACTGGTGTCAGATCTTAAGCTTCTGACTACTCGTAACGACTGTCAAAGATCTTCAAATGACAGCCGGGACCAACGGCTTAACGTACTTGCCGAGGCACGGAGGAAACTCGGTATTTTGAAATGGTCACCCATCCACGGACCGACCTCGTTAAGCGTTGCTTAACCTTCATGATTGACCCGTGCGGCTGTTAATATTTAGCCACGAGCTCCTCGAAATACAATCAAGTATATAGGTAAATAGAAACAAAAATGGCTTCTCTATTATTCGTTTCTAGCTAGCATCTGTGGAGCATTCATTTCGTGCTCTATGGTATATCTGCCTATGTAAGGAGTACGAATAAGGTCCGATTTTTTCAAATAAACATTTAAACATTTTAGCTTGCCCAAATCTGGTGATATCTTCTATATTTGATTAAATTGATATTAATATGTAGAAATGTGGACTTGTGGACACACCTTTTTAAAGTTTGGTGCGTTGCAAAGGTAATTGGTGTTAGTATATTACGTTTAAATGTGGAAAATTAACTAAGGGATTATGGCATAAGGCTTTGCGGATTTGATATTATAGATAACTAGCGGACGCGCCGCGGTTTCACCCGCTTAGTGCCCGTTCCCGTGGAAATACAGGGATAAAAAGTAGCCTATGTCACCCGGGGATCGTGTAGCTTCCCAACGGTGAAAGAATTTTTGAAATCGGTCCAGCCGTTTCGGCGTCTATAAAGAACATACATACTTTCTCTTTTTTATATATATAGAAGATTATTACATGATTATTGTTTGACAATTGTTGAAGAAGTTCAGTCTTTTCAACTATTAATTAATATCAGCCTGTGACTGTTCTACTATAGGGAAACGGCCTCTTCCCATACAAGTTAACTTTAATATATTTTTTCTTTTTAAACCTGTTTTTTTCATATTCCTCTCAGCAAATTCTTTCTATAGATACCTATATTATGGCAGTGCACAAAAATAACTAGTCCGCCATCTTGGACCGTCCGCCATATTGCATTTGGAATTACGTCACTTAGCTAACCAGGCATTGTCATCCAAACTAAACGTGTATACAATATTTTATCTTAATCGGTGGAGGATAACTGCTTTAAAATTCAGTTGCAAGATTTGACCCCAACACACTTACATACATACATACATTGCAAGTTAAATAAAAGCTTGTAATAAAAAAACTTTTTGCAAAAAAATACTACCGACTTCCAAATACAAAACTACAAAGTGAAAAATAACTTAATTTTTTGAAGTCGGTGTCTTTCGTAGGTACCATTTTTTTGCGTTTTGGACACCGACTTCAAAAAATTAAGTTATTTTTCACTTTGTAGTTTTGTATTTGGAAGTCGGTAGTATTTTTTTGCAAAAAGTTTTTTTTTATTTTTCACTTTTTAGTTGTACGTACCTAATAGGCAAGTTAGTAAGGGAACTATTTCGACAGAATAGATTTCATGAAACTTGAATATAACCGGTGAAATGAGAGATCTGCTTACCCCTTAAGAGCGAACTGGCGTGATGTTATGTTATGACATGTTATAAACAACAAACAGACATGCGATTGCAGCAATCCCGAGAGATTTGCCGTTATTTATTGAAGAGTTCTGTTGTATATCTCCGAAGTTCTTCATCATATCTTCACAAAATTAAAATGGGACCAATTTCGGAACATACTTTTTCAAACAAAAAAAATATTTATCAAAATCGGTCCACAATTGACGAAGATATCGGTGAACATACACAAAAAAAAAAAAAATAACAAACATGAAGTCGAACATAGAACCTCCTCCTTTTTGGGAAGTCGGTTAAAAATAGAAAAGTAAGTTAAGGCACTTAAGGTTAAATTGATCGACCTACATAGAGGGCAGGCCAACAAGAAAAAAATTAAGACTTCAATATCAATAGTGGTCAACAGGGCATAAACACCCGTAGTTTTTATCTAATGTCATAATGACATACCAGGCTAGTCTATTATGTACCTTAAAGACATTACCATAAGACCACGACAGAACTTTAATAAATACCCACACAATTCTATCCAATCTGATTAGGTATTCTTGGCTTCTAGATCATTGACAAAAAATGTATTAACAAACTCATTGCAGACTTACCTACAATTTTATTTATGCGTTCCAACCTTACATTTCAAGTTAAACCTGCGTGTGATATGCGTTCTGTCGCAATCGCTAATCCGCACATCTAGATCGCGTTAGCACAGATAATATTAATACGTTAGCCTGCACTTTTAAAAGTAAAACTTTTTACGTAATAGCTAAATCGTAACACACGGTTGCCGAGTTTTTTATATGATGCCTAATAATATATTACTTAATCCACTTAAATCATTATTTTTATAAGATTTATGAATCATAATTGTTGTTTTTTGGAAATTATGCGTATTTGTTTATTTTGTAAATCGTTAATTTAAGTCGTTTATGAAGACGGTCGCTTAAAACAATACGTGCCCAGTTGACACTAAACATTGCAAGAACACAAGATTATTCCTCGCTGTAGTGGTTGAAAAAGGTGCTTAGACAAACAAGACACCGAATCGCCATGCTGCTGGCAGCAACTAGTAAGCCCTCATATCATAATTGTAACGGGAAATCACAAACACCATCGAGAAAAAGATCAACCGTCAAATCCGACTCGGCTGGGCGGGGTTCGGGAAATTGCGCGGTATCTTCTCGTCCAACTTACCACAGTGTCTCAAGAAGAAAGTCTATGACCAGTATGTGTTGCCAGTTATTTAGTATAAATTACCTATGGAACCGAGACGTGGTCGCTCACAATGGGCTTCATCAGAAAGCTTAAAGTCACCCAAAGGGCAATGGAGAGGGCTATGCTCGGTGTTTCCTTGAGTGATCGCATCAGAAATGAGGATATCCGCAGGAGAACCAAAGTTACCGACATAGCCCGAATAATTGCCAAACTGAAGTGGCAGTGGGCAGGGCACATTTCTCGCAGAACGGATGGCCGATGGGGCCGAAAAGTTCTGGAGTGGCGATGCGTACCGGAAGACGATGCGTTGGAAGGCCTCCTACTAGGAAGACCGATGACATTGTTAAGGTTGCCAGAATCCACTGGATGCGAGGTGCGTCAGGCGTCGCCACATTGACCGATTACGAGCGTATCGCATCCAGCGGATTCCCGCAACCTTAACCAGATAATCGGTCTACCTAGTGGGCGACCTTCCAACGCATCGTCTTCCGTATCACGGTCGCCATTCCGAAACTTTTCGGCCGCATCGCCCATCCGCTCTGCAAGCAATGTGCCCTGCCCATTGGCTCTTAAGTTTCGCAATTCTTTGAGTTTTTTTTTTTTGGGACAATCACACCGCACTATTCCCAAACCACTGCAACTCCTGAAATCAACAGTGGCGACCACCAGATCTTTGAGATATGTCGGTAACTTTGATTCTACTGCGGATATCCTCATTTCTGATGCAATCACGCGAGGAAACTTCAAGCACAGCCCTCGCTATTATACCCGTTTATTTGAAGCCCTCCTGGTACTTCTGCGCCACACCGTACGGTTGTGGATTGTAATAATAAAAAATAATACAAATTTATTATCACATAAAAAGTGTCACAATTCGGGTTGTGGATTGTATCTTCTGATGTCAATGTCAAAATCAATTAATCACCGAATATGGTAAACATTAAGAAGGAAGGCCTTTCTGATTTTGCATATAGAGAATACATAAATATGTTTTGATATTATTGTGCAATAAATTACCACATCTATTATAAAGGCAAATTATAACGCAAACGTAAAAGTACAAAAGTAATATATCTCAATAATTACCGCCCTTTCGTTTATTAGCAAATAGTTTTAACTTTTAATTGTTGCATAAAAACATACGATGTGTGTACACAATGCCGACATTAAGTATTATGTAAGATAATTTAACTTTCAAAATATACCTATGTCAAGACAAGATTAATTGTTTAACACCAATTCTTAAAAAACTTTGAGGAAGGTACATATTGTTTTAAATTATGATGGACCAATAATAAATTTGGGTAATACAAAAAGCCTATTATGCCTTGTTAATATCTTCAGAACTAGCATGATGTAGGTGGTGAAGAGAGTGTATGTATTGTTGTTAAATGATAAATGATTTTATTTCTGTAAGTTGGTTTGTAGGCTCAAATCAAATAAAAAGTCAAGATGGAACGTTGCAAACACCAAAGTGAAGCCGGCTCAAACTATGCCTTGCCGTACAAATACACATTTACACGCACTCTCGAACAACGAAACTACCCCTTAGCTTGTCAGTCGAGCTTTATTATATGATCTGTGAGCTCGAATGACAAGCTTATGCGTAATTTCGTTGTCCGTGAGTGCGTGTAATTGTGTATTTGTACGGCAAGACATAGTTTGAACCGGCTTCACCTTGTTTGCAACGTTCCATCTTGATTTTTTATTTGATCTGAGTTTGTAGGTACAAACACTTATACACGTCAAACTTATTTTTTTAAACTAAATGAGTTCGGCGTTCCCTATCTGACTACTCTGAGAAGAAAGGGCGAAACAAACTCAGAGGTCACAGTTTCTTTTAAAGTCCAGACAAAATCTTGGTTAGATCATGTGAAGACCATGTAGATTGGTGTCTGAATGGTCTTTTGAGGAAACCCGCTAGATTGAGTGGACCCGTCCAGTCAGTGCACGCATTTGACAGTAATCGTGCAGTTCAAATCAGAATTGAAGGAGCTCAACCATTTGACGAACAATACCAAAGAAAGGACATTTGGGTAAGCCGCATAAATTACTCAAACTGCCAGACCATGATTAAAATAAATAACAAACAGCAAAAAAGGGATGATCCACATAGTTTTCACATTCACAATATTTGAAATTATATAATAATTTAACAAATAAAATTTCAAAAATTTAAAAAACCCCCCGACACATTTATCTTGCGAAAACATCCCGATTCAAATAGTAAAACCACAGATTACTAAATAGTTAAAACGCCCATAACTTTTGAACGGCTGAACCGATTTTATTCAAACATAGCTAAGAACACTCTCGACACAATCACCTTTCAAACAAAAAAAAATAAATCAAAATCGGTTCATCCGTTGAGGTGCTATGATGCCACAGACAGACACACAGATACACAGCAACACACTGCAAACTTATAACACCCCTCTTTTTCCGCCGGGGATTAAAAAGTAAATATTCATATTTCATAACACATTTATCTTGCAAAAACACCCCGATTCAAACAGTAAAACGCCCATAACCTTTGAACGGCTGAACCGATTTTATTCAAACATAGCTAAGAACACTCTCGACACAATCACCTTTCAAACAAAAATAAATAAATCAAAATCGGTTCATCCGTTGAGGTGCTATGATGCCACAGACAGACACACAGATACACAGCAACACACGTCAAACTTATAACACCCCTCTTTTTCCGCCGGGGATTAAAAAGTAAATATTCATGTCATTGCAACAATATAAAAAATATATATAACAATTGGGACAGACATCGTCAACATTTCAGCTAAAAGCATCATTTCAAAACTGGACATAGGCTTCCACTTGAAGTCGCCACGGGTCCTTTACTACTCACATCCACCGGAGTTCCGCAGCCCTCATCAGGTCATCGGACATTCGGTCGGTGGTTAGATCAATCAATCATTTTTAACCGACTTACTTCGTGTATGTTTTTTTTATGTATGTTCACCGACATCTCCGTCAATTGTGGACCGATTTTGAACATTATTTTTTTGTTTGAAAGAGTATGTTTTGAAATTGGTCCCATTTTAATTTGGTGAAGATCTGATGAAGAACTTCGGAGATATACAACAAAACTCTTTAATAAATAACGGCAAATCTCTCGGGATTGTTGCAATCGCATGTTTGTTTATTGTTTATACCATTTCATAACATAACATCACACCATTACGCTCTAAAGGGGTACGCAGATATGTACAGTTCACCTTGGTACACTCTCATTTCACCGGTTATGTTCAGTTTCATGATGTCCGAGTAATCTATTCTGGCATTATAGGTACCTTACTTAACAACTTGCATATTAGGTAGATACACCTAAACAGTGCAAAATTAAAAACATTTATACAAAAAAATACTACCGACTTCCAAATAAGAAAACTACAAAGTGAAAAATAACTTTATTTTTGGAAGTCGGTGTCCATATCGCAAAAAATTGGTACTTACGAAAGACACCGACTTCCAAAAATAAAGTTATTTTTTAGTACTTATTAAGCTAACATAGAGCACAGTTTACATTGACCTTTAGGTATATTACTGGTACTATAAATTTAACCCGTTACTGTAACCCAGTTGGTAACCCTACATTAAATATTAATGCGTATCGGAGGACCTCGGCTGTACCTACTCCATATTTCTTTTCATACGAACGCCATTGAAGAGAACAATTGGAAACATTGTTTGAATTTTATTTTCCCGTCCGATTTAAAACGTGTACAATGGTCGTAATTCACAGATCATGACGCAGGTTTTTTTTTTCTTTTAACTTTGTTGGATACAGTATTTATTATCGTACAGTATTCTGGGATTTACTTACAACATTTACTGATCAAATATTATATATATAGAGTCTTGACATGCCTATATTTAACACCAAATTCAAAACCCGTTTTGAACAGCTCGGTATATCTCTACATCTCATTGAAATCATCTTAATTCATGTTTTTAGAAATTTAACCCCCAGTTTCCCAGCTCCAAATTATGGGAGAATTAATGTGACAAATTGTCAAGCACGCGTTATCTGCTGTGATTGGCTGTTGAAAATTCATTCAACCAATCACAGCGTGCTTGACAATTTGTAACAAATTTAGAGCTGGGAAACTGGGGGTTACTGCTCTCGGCACTGTCAATACTTCCCATACCAATTGAGCAAATCAGTGAGTGTCAGTGTCACCCATTGTCCTTACAAACTAGAGCCCATGAAATGCCTTTGACAGCTGAAACTTGCGCTCACTCAGCGCAACTAGTTCGGTCACGAATATGGCGTATCTAGTCCATCCAGGTGCAGCGATTCCATTTTCTGTATATTTTGGATATCCAATATGTGACTTTAAAACAACAGACCTCAAAATACCAACCTACTTTAGGCTAACGATGTGCGTCATAATTTGACCGTATACAAGACATCATAACGAAGCAACCAACGTAGATAGTGATCTTATAGCCGTGTTGCTATCCAAACCAAGAGAGAGAAATAGTCGCCTTCCGTCTAAGTTATACTGTAGTTTACTTAACTCAAATATATTTTTCATCACACTTGTACGTAAACAGTATCAAAACATACAGGTTAACTTGGCCGTAATGCCCCATATAAAATCCTCGAGCTTTTTTGTTTGTCATGAAACCCAAGGGCGGTAAGTAATATTTTTTTAATTTACAGCACAGCACACAGGTCATGCAAGTTCAAGCAAGGAGTTTACACGCAATTGAGAAATTGTCTTAAAATGTTATCTAAACAGGAATTTATTTGCAATCTCGCTACATGATACTTACATATTCAACCATTGTTCTTAATAATCGATTTTAATAGTTATTTGTATCAAAAAGTAATTTTTTTTCTTACTCTCCGTCATGGCTGACTACCTACGTAAGTATTTGCCCTTAACGTTTCTGAACGAAACATTTGTATAATCTGTGGTGTGGGCAAAAACTCGCCATCCGCTTAAAAAAAGTTTACGTATTTCGTAATAATAGCTGTGCTGACTTGTGTATTAAAGCTGTAATTCATAATTATTACTCGCAAATGTGATGAAAAACATTGTATGTTTCACGGGCGGTACGGGAATTACGAACCTCGACTCAGAAAGCCCTCAGTCTTCGACTTCGGGCTTCTACTAGAGCCTCGATCGTAATTCCTCACTTACCGCCCTTAATACACAATGTACTATAACTAGTGGATCTAACTGTGATGTGTTTCTCGCCAACCAACTAACGGCGAATCAGTGTACGGACTTACGACCCGTACACAACACATAACTCAAAATGGGCGGTGCAACACAGCATAGAGAAAGACGCTCTCTGATACCATCAGTACATTAACCCATTTTGTTTGCGTGAAAAGTCAAATCAAATTGATTAATCAGAGTCCTTAGCATTCTAGATGTAATCTATGTACAGATGTTACAATATAACTGCTGTATCGTAAGATTGACGACTGTTATTATGTTCTGTAGCAGTTTTGTAATGAATAGAAGGTTGAACGGTGAAGGTCGTGGATGGTGGCTAACTCGACCATTGAACACAACGCATCCACTATTCGTCTTCATTAGAAAGGTGAGTATTGGCTGTTCAGTCTTCTGAATTTTACTATTGCTGCATTTTACTAACCGGGGTTTTTTGTTTTTTTATTATTTTTGATCCTGATGAGATGCCTCATCCCATACAAAGAAACCGTGCCGACGTAACTAGCGTTTTTCATCTGATTATTCTTGTTATTTTTAGTACATCGAACGCGTTCAATTCTGTTTCACGGTGATATATAGATGGTGTTAGCAGCGACTTGCAAGTTTACTAGGTTCGTGAATATTTTTTTCTTTAAATACTCACTGCATACATAGGTTCATTTTATAGTATTTGTTGCCACGTTTTTACAGTGTTACAATGCAAATTTTAACAATCGAGTGGAATGCCTAATTTAAAAATGCGCCATCTATTGGCATCAATTTTAAATGATCCGTTAAAATAATCTTTGAAATGTGAATTAAGAGCCCAATATTCCATAATTTTGTACTTAGGATAGTTGATTAAACAAGAACATACAATTTTTATGTTCAATTCCAGAAAATGAGAATTTTACACACATTCAATATCAAATAGGTGCATATCGTGCCATCTAGTGATATTTATTTGAACCAAATTTTCTTTCTTAGGAATGAGACCCCGTGCCTGATGATAAGCGATGATGTGGTCGACGGTGAAACATGCTAGCCTAGAAAAAACCTATTCACTCTTGACTTAAAGACTCCCAGGTTGTAGCTATCAGGATAATCAGACTCCTGCAGGTCACTAAAGTAAATAATATATTCAAGCTTTAAATTAGGTTGTTTTTTGATGTATTGAAGTTGTATGTATTTTAACTGAATTTTCTGGATCTACTAATTTAGCAGAATACACCACTGTACTCATAACCGGCGTGTGTGTATGACTAGATGTATGAATGTGAGTGAAGCAAAAGAAGTATGTAAGGAACGTAGCAGGTGGCGTTCTGTTGTTTCTGCTTACCCTCATGGAAAAAGGCGTGAGTTTATGTACATCATAATGTAACACAAAAAAGTAGCATTGTATTTAACTCATGCACATCGCACAGTCAGTTTGTTCTGTTTTAATGTTGCCAATAATTTTAGCAGGCACTCGCGTGTCTTTTGTTTTGAAGCAGATTTCTAATGAATGGAAGGTCAACGGATGAAGGTCGATGGTGGTAGGTTAGCTGACCATTGAATGGTAAGAGAAATAATGGCGTTGTGGTTAGTTTAGTAATAGATCGTTAGAAAGGTAACTGTACTATTCCCTGAATAAACTTTTGTCATCTTCCTGCACTTTCCTATGTTACATGGGATCGGCGAAACAAGTTTTCTTCTTTCATTAAAATTATTGTCGTCTTTAAATAATAAGGAAAACGTGAAAGGAACTGGAGGAAAGTGCTGACTTTCATATAAGTTTATAATCGTCTATGCCATGACGCGTGGTTTGCACCACCATGTGTGTGAGCTATTGCTTTTCTATTGTCTCTGTAATAAGACGCGAAATGGGTAGTTTAGATGTTGTAGTTAAGTAAACCGAAATCTCTGAACTGTTTAGCACCTGTTAAGCAAGTAATTAGCAAAATTCTCTATAGAGAACTTGAATTTAGAATCTGCTTAAAAGGTGCTAAACAGTTCCGAGATTTTATGAATAAACTTTCAATCTTTTCTATCTGGTTTTTACCAGAACTTACAATGATGTAACACGCACACATTGTACTTAAGTGAAAGCGTTTTACAAATAAAATGACTCATAAAAATGACAATTAACGACAAAATGTCGAAACGTAAAGCATAAATTTACCTAATTAACACAGAATGTATGACAGCAGCAGTAATAATGACAGTTTTTACTACTACCTTCATTCTCGTAAATACAGTTATTACAAAAAACGCTGGTCGCTATTTGCAATGGTTGTGAGTGCGGACATTGCAAAATTGTATCAGTGCACGCAAAACAATTTACTTGTGGTTTCTTCTCAAATTGAGAGCAGAAATTAGAATGATGAATTACTTCTATAATCAAAATCACATGCAATTTATTAGCCCGCGGCTCCACGCGCGTGTAATAGTAGTTTTTGCACCAAGGGAATAAAGCAGTGTCTTACGTCACGGGCGGCATATTGAACCTTGAGCGTAACGAGGGAAGCGAGTGCGTTATATACAGTGCCCAAGACGAAGACAGTTTGTATCCCAGAGGAGCCTGCTCTACTTTTCATACCGTCTGCGAGACAATAAAAAGCCAGAGCTCCATATATGTTTTTTTTGTAATGAATGTAAATCAAAACTTAATATTGATATTGGATACATTCGTCCAGTTATGGTAAGATAGATTAACATTTTTGTTCGGTAACTTTATGGAAGTTGTGGTGTAGTTTATTTCAGTACTCGAAGGTGTAGAAACTTGGGTTTGGATGTCTCTTTGTAACTTTGGTGACAAGTTGCCTGAGTTGTAGAAACTCTGGATTAGAATCACTATCGCTCGACATTTTTTGTCAACAAGATAATTGAAATAAAACTCACTGAAAAAATCACAGCACCATCATCTTTCTTTGAAATAGAGCCTTTTTTTCTGCTCGTGGTGGCCAGTTCGATTTTCGAACAAACCTCTTTAAAATGCCATATGGGTATTTTTACTTAGAGTTTTCCACGAGTTCCCACATGAATTTATCGTTCGAAATTCAAATCACTTTACTCCCTCGGGAGTTTCATACAAATTTACCTCCTTTGGGAGGTAATGCTTTACTTTGCGTTGAGATTGCATGATATAATATAATTGGACATTGTCGAGTAGTTGGTGTGAAAAGAATTTTACCATCCCATGTGTCCTTGGAAGAAAGAAAATTACATTTATTGACACAACATTAAGAATCAGTACTGTTTTGCGAACTGAAAAACAAGAAATACCTACTTGTTCAGCGTGAAATTCTCAATAACCACAAGATATATGACTATTTTTAATAAGCAACCCCCTGTCTCTATACTTACTTATCAATCAGCTCATATCATCAAATTGGTTCAGCGGTTTAGGCGTAAAAACCGTTACAAAAAACCATGCTTACTTTCGCATATATGATATTAGGATGGATTCCAAAGTCCCGTATAAAAATCTACCAACAAGGGTACCCCAACTTATTTGAACCTTTCAGGGCCAGGGCCAAAGTCATCACGCAGTGGGTGCCGGCAGATCGACGTCGACGGTAAAGTCGGCTCGGAAAATGGTGTCACAATGACTTGGTACTGTTCATGACAGTTACTCGCTAGAAAAGGTCAACAATCTTCCCCATAGCTTTTCACGCTCATATAGTGAGGGTCAGATGGTTATGCTGAAAATTATTTTGTATTGCACAGCATAGTACAAGTACATAACTATATATTTCCAGATGTTGAACGTTCTGTGTGTACTTTTGACCAGTCATCATCATCCACAGCCCGTCTTCGTCCACTGCTGAGCATAGGCTTCTCTCTTCTTGTACCAATCACCACGTTCCTGTGCTACCTGCAACAATGTCATCTGCCCATCTCGCCTCTGGACGACCAATACTACTTCTTCCAGTCTTTGGACGCCAATTCAGTCATCACCTTACTCCACCTATCATCACCGCGCGTTGCCAGTTGTGCTGCCCAGCTCCATTTCAGTTCCGAAATTAGTTTTCCGACGTCGGACACCTTCGTACGTCTTCGGATCTCAACGTTTGGAACGCGGTCTATCAGCCGTATGTCAAGCATGAAACGCTCCATGGCTCTCTGTGCAACTCGAAGCCTGTTCACGGCCTCCTGTGTAAGCCAGGGTAAGTCATGGTGGGCAAAACACACTGGTTATAGAGGCGGGTCTTCAGAGATTGTGGTATCTTGACTGGCCAGTAATAAAGCACAAGTTAAAAAATAAATTCTACATGTGATTTGTTTTACTTTTCAGCGTATTCCAGGACGTTACATTGGTAACATAAAAAAAATTTTTGCAAAAAAATACTACCGACTTCCAAATACAAAACTACAAAGTGAAAAATAACTTAATTTTTTGAAGTCGGTGTCTTTCGTAGGTACCATTTTTTTGCGTTATGGACACTGACTTCAAAAAATTAAGTTATTTTTCACTTTGTAGTTTTGTATTTGGAAGTCGGTAGTATTTTTTTGCAAAAAGTATTTTTTTTATTTTTCACTTTTTAGCTGTACGTACCTAATAGGCAAGTTAGTAAGGGAACTATTTCGCCATTTCATGAAACTTGAACATAACCGGTGAAATGAGAGATCTGCTTACCCCTGAAGAGCGAACTGGCATGATGTTATGTTTTGAAATGTTATAAACAACAAACAGACATGCGATTGTAGCAATCCCGAGAGATTTGCCGTTATTTATTGAAGAGTTCTGTTCTTCACCAAATTAAAATGGGACCAATTTCGGAACATACTTTTTCAAACAAAAAAGAATTTTCAAAATCGGTCCACAATTGACGGAGTAATCGGTGAAAAAAAAAAAAAAAAACAATGAACAAACATGAAGTCGAACATAGAACCTCCTCCTTTTTGGGAAGTCGGTTAAAAACACTTGGGTATAAGAACAGCGGAGGAAAGAACAAATAAAATATTGGAATAATTTAAATTCTACACATGTATGGCCACGAACACGGACCCTTCAATTAACTCCATTACAAAGTTAGGTACAAGTAACACGCGAACCCACGTTTAGATATCATAATGATGATACAAAAATGTCAACACAAGTCGTAATTTTTTGCAATGGTTAGACTACCAATAAGTAACAGAAACGAAGATTTTTTATATGAAGCAAGACTGCATCAGACAGCCAAAAGTGGCAAGAGTATTAAAAAAAATTAAACCTATACAGGTCGACTTGTGCGCCTACTGCTTTCTTTCGTCGGTGAAAATGTTAGTCTTGCAGTGGGTCAAGGACAACATAGACATAAATATATTAGGTAAGTTTGATGTGTAATAGGGATAGTGACAAAAAAAAAATATTCAGTCCGTCAGTTAGATAACCTAAAAATATTCGACACGTATTTTCTTTTGCCTCGCAAAACATTATAACGATACTTACAGTGGGTTTGTATTTCGCGTGACGTCAAGTTGTGCTACACTGTATACTGACAAAGAGACGTCACGAGCCCCCACTCCTGAACGTTGATGCGCTTTATCTTTGTCAATTTTTATTTATTTGATAATGCAAAAAATACGGGTCTCATCTGGCTTATTGTACGTATATACTGGAGTAGTAAGTAAGTAGTTGTGAAGTACCTGGCTAGATTCCAAATGCCACAGAAGTTGGTTTGTCTTGCCAAGCATGCACTCACTAGAAGAAAAAAGTTACGCAAGCTGAAGCTACCGGTCACGATTACTCTAGTTTGATTTTTATGTCCAAGTATTTATTATGGCCATTTCCGGATTGAAAATTTCATTTTAAATTTCGAATCAAAACCTATTTTTAATGCCAAAGTTTAACGGATTTTCAGGTAAAGTAGGCTTAGAACAAAATACTTCAGTTTCTTAATTCAAAAATTTGGGTTTAATTGAAATATTGTCGCTGTCATTTAATAAGTCGTATTTTAAATTTCTGTTCTTTTTTTATTACCTATTTGAGTATTTTAGAACGTAATGCTTTATATGTCAAAATGCCGTAGTAGGTTGTGTTTCAAGTTTTAGACTATTTTTTATGCAAATAGTCTTATTTTAAATATCTTTGTCAAATTATCCTATGTCAACCATAAGACTTTTTGACAACTTAGATTCGCGCCGTAGTATGTCAATTTGACGTTTACCAATGGATTGAGTTGGACAGAAATCTTTCAGTGAATAAATTTGTCATTAAAATACTAATTGAGTCAATAAGTCGTAAAGGCCTTAAAAATATCGTATGTTTTATAAATGGAAAATAATGCGTTTGTGTTTCCTGAAAACAGTCTGTTTTCACTTACGACTTTTTGATATTACATCAACGATATTCGACTGGAAGTCTAACCGGATTCAGCTGAGTACCAGTGTTTTACATGAAGCGACTGCCTATCTGACTTCCACAACCCAATAACTGGGTAACACAGTACCCCTTGGCAAGACTGGTGTCAGATCTCAAACTTCTGACTATCCGTAACGACTGTCAAAGATCTTTTAAATGACAGCCGGGACCAACGGCATAACGTGCTTTCCGAGGCACGGTGGAAACTCGGTATGTTGAAATGGTCACCCATCCACGGACCGACCTCGACAAGCGTTGCTTAACCTTGAAGATCGACGATATTCGGATACGGCACATTAAAAGCCTACTCAAACCATCAACATCACCTCAAAAATCGTATACCTACCTACTAAGGTACCTCTAGTAGGTAAAACATATTCCAAACAAACCCAAATTACAACTAGTTGCAATGCAAACCAAATGAAACCATCAAAATGAATAATGAAATACAACATCAGTACAAACACGCTTGCCATGTAAACAAACACAAAATGAACCAGAAAACTACCCTCCATTGAACAAAGCAACATGGCGGAACTACAGCAGAGTTGCTTTTATGAAATGTCAAAATAAATATTAATAATCTAGCCTACAAGCGCGCCGCTACCAATTATTCTAATTTCCCGAGGGTACTTTAGTTTTTCATGTACATCTGTAAAGTTTTAAAACTAGAAAAGGGAAGTTATTTCGCTTTTGTTCGTGGGTTTTTAAAATATCTGAGTTACTCGTATTTATGTGCTTTGAACAAGTAAAATTTCGAAATTTAAAAAACCCCCGTTGCATTTTTATTTAATGCTACATAATTTATCTAGTACATAGTAGCTTATCGCTTCGATCGGCAATATATTGAACACGTAATTATGACACGATATCTTGCGAAAACACCCCGATTCAAACAGTAAAACGCCCATAACTTTTTAACGGCTGAACCGATTTCATTCAAGCAAAGCTAAGAACACTCGACAAAATCACTAATCAAACCAAAAAAAAAATTAAAATCGGTTCCTCCGTTTAGGAGCTATGATGCCACAGACAGACACACAGATACACAACAACCGCGTGAAAGTCAAAAATTATAATCCGTAATTAAGTTCTTAGAAAAATAATCAGTTTAATCAGACGAAAACGCTAGTTACGTCAGCATGGTTTCTTTGTATGGTGTATTATATTATCTGTGTAATAGGTTTATAGAAATCACAATAAACCAAAGACCTTATACGTATTTCTTACTACTAGACTGTGTACCAAAATTTTTTGTTTAGCTAAAATGAAATCTATCATCATACACCTAGGTTAGCTATTTCCTTATAAGCGGTAGCTAACCAAAAGCGGTCCTGGCGAGAGGGTTTCCGCTGGTAGTGTGTCCTTGTCTGACCTATTGCTAGCACAACTAATCATTGGGTTTGGTAGGAATGGTAGAAAATTTTATATTTTTCTTTTATGTTATACCAAAACGAACAATTCATAGATTTTGACACGTATTTAAATATTTCTAGAAAACTGTATATATATTTCTACAGTTCCTATATTTCATCAATTCGTTGTATTTATTTATTTTTTTATTACTAATGAGTAAGAGTAGTACTTCTAAATGTTTGGGCCTGGTAATACTAAAAGTAGGATGGGGGTTTGCGGCTTTTTTGGCGGACTTTATTCGAGTGAAATTCAGTGGCTGTTAATATTATTATTTGCAAATTCCTAGTGGAATACAATTGGTGCAGTTTTATTTCTCAACTGTCTACGCAACTGGAATATATGTGAAATCATAGAGATCCTTTGAGGTATATTTAGCTGCCGGTATTTCAAAGCACCGTCAGAAGACTGCAGGGTCATCTAACGCCTCTCCTTCATGAGCTTGAGAGTAGGAACAGAGAGCTTTTTGTTCCAATCTATATGATGGTCTTGAAGAATGAAACTTGAAGAGACTTGGGATTTGAGGATTATTGAGTCGGGGAGGACTCTCTTCGAACTTCAGATAACCCTTTAATACTCCATCGTAAACTGCTCAAATCCTCTTCGAGTTCGGTGATATTTTCGTCGGTCCGGAGTGTGCGCGTGTTGTTCATTGCCAGGTCCAGTCGTCGGGATTTGTTGGGGTAGCCGGATCTCGACGGGATTCTTAGCACCCCTTGCCATACCGTAAACTCGACCCTACCGTAATCGAAGGTACAGGCTGCCGGGCAATAGGGGCTATGTTTTATTTGTGCTATTCATGGGTAGTGCTTTGCAGGCGGGTTGGCGATCGCAGTGTGGTTGTTATAAATGCACAGAGAACGCTGCTGCCCATTCTCTGGTTTTTCCCTTAGTCGCCTCTTACGACACCCACGAGCAAACATGGGATGGTGAAATTCTTTACGCCCGACACCATACGGTTAGTGATGCAGATACCAAAAAATATAAACACTTTTTTTATTAACTATAAATTAGGTAGGTTTAGGTAGCGCTGTTAGGTAGCATCAACATATCGGAATACTTAAAATGACATTTTTACAATCAATTTGTCCCGTGTTCTTTTGGTCATGGTCACCTCATTAGAAAGAGACACACTACCAAAGGGAGCCCTCTCGCTCGGACCGGTTTTCGCGCCATAGTGCACAGTCTAGTAGTAAGAAGTATAAGGTCTTTGCAATAAACATGGATCTTTTTAAACCTTCTTGATTATTCTAAAACAAAGTGAAGATCATATCGAATTATTTAAATAAACACATCTCATCTTTCACTAACTTGTTTTAATAAGGAATCATTGAAATTAGTATGGACGGAATGCGAATATTTTAAATATAAAACTAGATTAACAACACTGAAAGGCGCGTTTCTTACACTAATTTAATATGATAAAATGATCACCGAATAAAATACGTAATATGTAAAATTCATAAAAACCTAACATAATATATTTTCAGGGCAAGAGTTGTAAATGAACGGAATTTTTAAGGCATGTATGTAACTATGTGCCGATAGCAACTGTCTCTACTAATTCCCTAATATGAAAGATTTTTTTAACGAACGTCCGATGTACTTAAAAACTTAATGATTGTGAATTTTAGCGGCTTTCCTTTAGTGGAAAAAATCCACACATTTCCCCACATTCAAACCATCTAAGCTTCATTCCATAGGCTAGCAATTCTCTATATAATGATAATACTAGCAAGTTCTGACCCCACTCCCAGGTGCCTAATGGGCCTGGTTGATCATGGCACCAACGACTACACCCGTCCCAAAGACCGTTCACAGAGCCTTCCAGCTGTGTGCTTTGTGGTCAAGGTATTTTCCAAACGGATGGTAGAATCACTTAATCCCTATCCAGCCTTTCTTGTCCCCCTATCGACGCCCTGAGCCGATGTCCGACCCCATAGAGGGGTAGCCCTCAGCGTGGTCGCTTAGCTTAAGCTTTTTGGGCCTGGCTGGAGGCTACAGCTTAGTCTCCACAGGGAAGACCGGTTAAGCAGTAGTACATCGTAGGATTTTACTGTGAGACGCCACGTATAAAAATAAAAGGTTACTGTTCCACTACAAGATAAAGGTTTCTTCTCCTAAAGACAAGGCACGACCTTTAATCACCACGCTTGCTCAATGCGGTATAGGCTATTTCAAACTATAAGTCGAGGTTGTCTCACGACGTTTTCATTTACCGTTGTCAGTGTCCATGTCCAAGACAAACTCTACTAAAATAAAACAAAAACATCTCTCTAGAGTACCTACCACAGGTGATTTTTTTTTTTTTGCTTGGGATATCATCCAATGACTTCTCCCGCTCTGGGTGAAGCAGGAGGGTGTGTCAGACTTTTACTGACTAAAACCCACCCGTGTTCCTTCATTTGCTTGAGCCAGGGCCGCGGTAACTCTTTTTCAAATACCTCAGTAGTTAGCTTTAACTTTAATCTTATCCTCTCTTTGATATCTGCTTCTAGGCTCTAAATTACCTCTATTAGCCTAATACCAAATTAGATCATCATGATCATCATTTCAGCCGAAAGACGTCCACAGCTGGACATAGGCCTCCCGCAGGCGTCGCCACATTGACCGATCCCAAGCGTCTCGCATCCTGCGCCTTCATCCTTCCTTCAGCGCATTCTTCCTTGGTCATCGGTCCACCTAGTGGTAGGCCTTCCAACGTATCGTCTTCAGATTCGCGGTCGCCATTCCAGAACTTTCGGCCCCATCGGCCATCCGTTCTGCTAGCAATGTGCCCTGCCCACTGCCACTTAAGTATGGCAATTCTTCGGGCTATGTCGGTAACTTTGGTTCTCCTGCGATATCATTATTTCTGACGTGATCACGCAAGGAAATTCCGAGAATCCAAATTAGATACCTGGACCTATTAAAATAACGAAGCTTAGTTACCTACTTTCACTAGTATAAAAAACCTAATGTAATAATAAGTAACACCTTCACGATTATATGCTCTGAATACATGATATATGTAATATTTATTTAAATGTATGTATTTTTTCGTATGCAATATCATTATGCAGTTAGGAGATCGGAATCTTAAAACTGAAATAATTATACGTATACAGTGTATAAAAAAGATAAAGGTGAGTATACTCTAGAGCATTTTCGCGAGTTACAATGTAATGTAACGTTCTTGCGAATGGTACAATACAGACAAATGCTTAGTTTCCTAAAGCATTTCCATGTGTGTCGCTGTGTTCGACGTTATGCTTACAGCGAGTGAGAATTTTTCTTTGTACCTTGCGTTCATTATTGACCTCACTCCACGGCACCCGCGCTCATGCCTTTGCTCGATAAAATGTTACACCAAAACGCTCGTTGGTTTTTAAAATCAGGTTTTTTTTTGGTACAATCCCACCGCACTATTCCCAAACCACTGCAACTCCTGAAAGCTTGAATCAACAGTGGCGACCACGGCACAGCGCCGAGCAATGAAGCTCGACGAAGTCCCGGAGAATGAATTTAACTATCTTGGATCCCGTAACGAATTTTATCAGAAAAGAATAAAGGAGGAGTAGGAAAAAAAACATTTGCAACAAAACTTCGAGCGTCATATTCGAAGTGTGGTTCGAGTAAATTTAAAAACAGCGAAGGCTCGATGTGCTGTTCTATACTCACCTTTCAATTATTTTTTAATTGCCACTCGTTTATAGAGTTATCTTTTTAATCCTTTTGTAACAAATAGTTGCTTTTATTTCAGAAAAGTTACCGTGTTGTTAAAGAAGCATTACTACATTGTAATTAACTAGGTGTTGCCAGCGGCTTCGTCCAAAAACTTCGCTCAAAGATTATCGCACGAAATAGAAATTTAGATATCAGGATAAAAAGTATCTTATGTCTTAATGGTCTTGGTCTACCTGTGTTTTTCATGTGAATCTTTTCAGACGGAGTGTGGTGTTCACTAGTATCACTAGTTAGAGTTTGGGGTTTATATTAAAACAATCAGATTCATCAGTAAGTAAAGCAATGAACAAAGTGGCAAAACGGTGAAGGAAAACATCGTGAGGAAACCGGCATGTCCTAGAGTAAAAAAAATCGTATACATGTGACATCCACCAACCCGCATTGGGCCCACGTGGTGGATTACGGCCCATTCCCTCTCACAGAGAGGAGGCCTGTTTCCCAGCAGTGGGAACATTAAAAAGGCTGATGATGGGGATGATGAAAGCACTGGATAGGGGCGCCTAGTTACCCCCTTGTGACAACTTAATACTACGTCGACAAAACCATTCAAGTGCTTGCCACGTCTATTTAGAGAGGATACCACAAAGAGTATTTTAGTCAACGAACATCCAAAGATACTTATTAGGAAATAGTAATTAAAGGAGTAGTATCTAATTTCACAATTTTTTTGTAGAAAAGAAAATAACACAACACTAATCTCTTAATCAGACCATGAGCTTGAATAAATACGTAATACGTACCTATCGACATAAGACCCTATTAAAGAAAAGTTAATTTAAAAATCAAAAACCCGACTGCGAACTAAAAAGATGTAAACAAGTAGAAAATCATGCTGTGCAGTCGAAGGATCAGGTGGTCAGCCAGCTCGCGAATATGTATCCTCCGAATACATATTCCTACAACTTTTTAGTTACCTATTTTGTTTGCGAATCGCATTTAAACATATAAGTGGTATATATTTTTGTAATCACCTTTAAAAATCCTTCATTTTGATACCCCACACGATGGGTTACGAAGAAAAAAAAAATTGAGTCGCCCCCAATATGGCGCACAAAAGCCGCCATTTTTGTTTATTTTTAACGTCACTTATATAAGAATATCGTCCCTCTCCTTGCAGCCGGGTAATAAAACAACACAAAACCACTCCAGTTTCATCTTAATATAAGTATATGAATATAGTACGTCTCCTAAACCGCGCTGCACGTTTTTATTACATGAAATTTTTATTTCTCCATTATCCTTTGTCCACACAGTTTCACCCGTAGGAACAGGGAAAAGGGGTAAAATGACAGGAACAAGTTTACTGCAGAATCCCAGTTAACCCCGGGCGATGTGAGATAACACAATAGCTTTTCTCCTAGATAATTTAGCGAACACGGTTTGTTAGAACTAAAGTTTTGCAAAGGTAGATCTGTTCGGAGCGATTTTACATAGTTTTTTTTCTAAGTTTACAGTCAGGGAAACGGGACTTAGTCTTTTTTTTAACTGTGCGTATATTTGCGTTTTGAATTCCATAGTTTAAGGCGCCTTGATTTTGTGTAGTTTTTAGGAGCTATCTACTTGTTATTTAAAAACAAATATCAACTAAAAAAAATACATTGCATTTCTACATAATCTGACTTTTTTTAAGGTTATTTTTAAAGAAAACACTAATCTCCTTCCACTAATGGACAGACAATTTAATAACGAACATTTTGTAAGTATTTTTTTTTCAAAAGGCCAAAATTTTATAAAGATTGTATTATAAAATCTGGGCTTATTCACTACTGTAACTAATGCGCCACCAGTGTGCCGCTAGGGTACTAGGAATGCTCAAAGTTTTTTTGTCAGGGTATCCCTTAAATAAAGAAGTCTCTCCACCCTTAAAGTAATGCAATCACCATCACATCAGTCGTCGCCGAGTTGCCAGCTTGACTATTTTTATCGATTGCATTTCGGGGAGTGGGCGATAGAATTGCGTGATCTCATTCCGTCTAGCCCGTTTCATCATCGGACTACAAGACGTACGACGATGCGCCATCGGTACATAGTGGACATCCCACCCATAAGCACTAAACTTTTTGGAAATACTTTCATTACGCGTACAGCTAAGGAGTGGAATTCCCTGCCGGAGTCGGTGTTGCCCGATAGTTACAACCTAGGGGCTTTTAAGTCAAGAGTGAATGGGTTACATCATTGCTTACCATCAGGTGAGATAGTAGTCAAGCGCAAGCCTATCTACAATAAAAAAAATATCAAAAACATTGCAGGCTTCGGCAGATTCATACAATTGTTTCAAAATACAGCACAGCTAAGGAGTAGAATTCCCTGCCAGAGTCTGTATTTCCTGATAGCTACAACCTGGGTGTCTTCAAGTCAAGAGTGAATAGGTTTCTTCTAGGCAAGCGTGCCACATCTTCGACCACATCATCGCTTACCATGAGGTGTCAAGTCATTCGTCGGGGGTCAGTGGTCAAGCGCGAGCATACCAATAGAAATAAATAAAAAAATGCTCTACAGATAGAACAACTTTTAAGAAAACGTGTTGGCACATTGTCGCATCGTGTCTCTCTGCAGTCTCTGCCGAAGCCTTATATTCTTTGAGTTAATTTGAAAGATAATAACTAGGACATATTTTCCACAGCGTAAGAGCTATATACAATTCTTAAATGGATAGTTCTTACCATGGACTGTTCTTACCTACCGATTAGTAAAGAAGCATAGATAACAAATATGAATAGTACTAGTGAACACGTGTAGCTAAAAATCAGTAGTATTGTCTTTTATTTACCCGCTATATTCGTTGAAGCTCGCTATATTTCACCATGAAAAAACAGACATAAACATTACTCTTACCGATTTATAACTACATAATCTTTGATTTGTGCTCGCTTCGCGTGTTTTACGAAATATTGGACGATGTGTATTGTAGTCACTTGGTGAAATTAAATGACGCCTCAATGAGAAGAATGTAAGGATATTACTAAGAAACGTGTTCAACTACTCAGGCTTTAGGTGACAATGGGACTCAATAAGTTATTCGAAAAATGATCATAAATATTACTATATAATTTTATCCAAAAAAGCCTTTAATTTATATGTAAATGACATTGTATGATATTATTTTCCGGTGAACAATAAATAATTAAGAAGAGCTACCTCGTCATCATAATTCCAGCTGAAAGACGTCCACTGCTGGACAAAGACCTCCCTCAAGTCGACATTTTCAACTCAAATGAGCGTATATTTCTAAAGAGCTGTAAAGATCGAGTGTTTTAGTATCTTAGATCTGTTTTTTGTTTCTTATTATTATTTTGGAATTAAAATTATTGTTAATGCTATTTGAATATTTGTTTTTGTTGATTATTATGTTGTTACTATTTGATTATTTGTTATTTGATTATTCGTTCTGTTGATTATTTGTTTTGTTGATTATTTTGTTATTATTCTAATTGATGTTATAATCATATTATTATGTAATGGTGAAATTGTTGACTCTCTGCACGTGTTGGGTCAAACTTTGGATGCAGAGAGTAATTGTGATAAATAAATAAGTGTCCATCGACCAGTTTTGTCCTACCTACTTACATACTAATATTATAAATGTGAAAGTAACTCTGTCTGTCTGTTACTTTTTCACGCTTAAACCGCTGAACCGATTTAGATGAAATTTGTTATGGAGATAATTTGAGACCCTGGGAAGGACATAGGATAGTTTTTATCCCGGAAATCATCCTTTAGGGGCTGGACAGGGGGGTAGAAGTTTGAATGGTGAACTAATGTTACGCAGACGAAGTCGCTAACAGACAGCTAGTCTAAAATAAACCTACTGTCTATGCGACTGCCAAACAAGTAAAATTTCAAAATTTAAAAAGCCCTCGTCTCATTTTTATTTCATGCTACATAATTTATATAGTACATAGTAGATACGCTTCGATCGGCAATCTATTGAACCCTGAAGTATGATACGATATCTTGCGAAAACAACCCGATTCAAAACCCCCCCATAACTTTTGAACGGCTGAACCGATTTTATTCAAACATAGCTAAAAACACTTTAGACAAATACACCTTTCAAACAAAAAAAACTAAATCAAAATCGGTTCACCCGTTTAGGAGCTATGATGCCACAGACAGACACACAGCCACACACGTCAAACTTATAACAACCCTCTCTTTTCCGTCGCGGGTTAAAAAAGGGTAATGAGTATAAAAGTATAGACTGTTACAAAGGTGTTTCCGACATTTTTAACAAGACAAAGACTCATCCTTGCATAACACAATATTTACTTTATAACTTTTTCGCTGTGACTTGTGGGTGCGGGCCTTGGAAAGTGTCACTTCACTGATATTTGCTCGATCCGTCTCGGACTCATAGCTGGCCGAGAAGCGAGTCCATGACACCGACCGTCAACCGACAACAGACCACGCATTTTATTAGTAACATAACTTTACACCTTAGTGCTCGTTTACATGGGGATCCGTTAAACGGGTCCTCTTTACCGTATATTTTTTATTTGGCACTGACGTATGTAGTTGTATGAGCGACTTCACACACATGAAAAAGATCCAGATCCAGCAAAAAATACCGAATCGACATAATATACAGCTATCCGTTTTACGGGACCACTTTATCGTATACGTTTTTAATGGCACATTAAACACACATCAATCACATCATCGGGGCGTGCAATTACCCCAGTAGCTACGGATCCGTTAAAACGGTACTGTGAGTGTGGTGTGAACATTACCCCCAGAGTGACGGATCCGTTAAAACGGTACTGTAAATGTGGTGTGAACATCACCTTCAGTAGCGACGGATATCTACAAATCTGTTTTCTAACAGCATAAGCTGCCGAACTAAGCCGCCCTGTAAGTGATATTAAATGGGGACCCCATTGTAACCTTGAGCTAGCGTGTTCCCCAGGAAAACCGTTTTATCGATGAATTCTAGCTTCTGTCCGTCTAATATAATGTCATAATCAGTACTTTTGACAATCAGCAAGGCAAATTTTACGCACTTAGTCTTTTTAGCATTTAAAACTAAATTATTAGCTTTGAACCAATTTTGAACAATTCGTAAGTCTTTATTTACGTCGTCAGCGTTACTTGTATTTTTTTTTGCGTTAGTTGTTACGTCTATTTATCTTAAAATCAAAGAAGTAGCATCAACAAATAATTAACAGTAAAAAGATCCTTTGAACGAGCCCTTATTCCCCGAAAGGTAAGGCAGAGATGAACTTGCAGTAGGTAGACACATTTCGCCAGTTATACCAGATGGATCCTCGACCCGAGATTCGCATCCAGGACCTCAATCATGCTCAGCAATAGTGCAGGTAGGCCAAGATATCGTTGATTAGATACCGATGGTATTCAACGATGAGTCTGACGTCACTGATAATATACATGGGCAATATGAGACATTATGGAGTAATACAGATGATGAACTGTGAAAATAGTTGAGTTAACGTGACGAATCAATTGAAGGTTTTATGGAAAAGAGCAAGTAAGATCATGATACTTTTCTCAAACATTATTGTTTACTATATGAGAATTATGGTATCTAACTTCTAAAGTAGAAAAGTGTGTTATTATACCAAGAGAAAATTTTAACGGGATAAAAAGTAGCCTATGTGCTATCTCACGTTATAGAATAGAATATATCTTATCTAATTTAATTTAAAATTAATTTGATTATAATTGTTTAAGTTTTTTTATATTTTATAGGCTCGCGCTTGACCACTATCTCACTTGTTGGTAAGCGATGATGTGGTCGACGGTGAAACACGCTTGCCTAGAAATAACCTATTCACTCTTGACTTAAAGACTCCTAGATTGTAGCTGTCGGGAAACACAGACTCTGGCAGAGAATTCCACTCCTTAGCTGTATGCCCAATAAAATGGTTTCCAAAACGTTTTGTGCGTATGTGTGTGATGTACACCATGTACCGATGGCGCAACGGCTTACGTCTGGTAGTCCGATAATGAAACGGGCTAGGTGGAATTAGATCGTGCAATTCTAACGCACAGTCCCCGAAATGTAACCGATAAAAAACCGACAAGCTGGCTGATTATTGATATTTATGATATTATTGTTATCTATCATTATGTTAATTATTATTGTGCAGTGAGTTCTAAATAAAATGCTGTGCTTACCTATAATTTAGATGCATGCAGTGCTATTATATTTGACTAACTGATCCCCGCGGCTTCGCTCCCGTCAAAATTATAGCCTATGTTACTCGGGAATATTGTAGCTTTCCATAGGTGAAAGAATTTTTTAAATCGGTCCAGTAGTTTCGGAGCCTATTCGGTACAAACAAACAAACATACAAACAAACAAAAACATCTTTCCTCTTTATAATATTGGTATAGAGGTATAGATAAGTATTATGAATGTCCTTGTGTGTATTTAGTTGGTTTGCCTGAATAAATAAATAGGTTAATACTTTATGGTACACAAAAAAATAGTTACAAAAATCTCTCTGCCAATTTTCATCCAGATCCGTTCAGCCGTTCTGGCGTGATTGAGTAACAAACATACATCCACACAAACATCCATTCAAACTTTCACATTTCAATATTAAGTAAGATAATCAAGGAAAGATTGTCAATAAGCAAGAAGAAATTAAAGATGCAACTTTAGTTTGACTACATAGATATTTTTAGTACCTATTAAAATACTTAATATAGTGTATGATGTTTTCGGTATCATTTAATACCATTTTTTTAAATTCTATTAAGTTGTTTCTGAATGTTTGTTCAATACTTTAGCATATGTGGTGCTTACCTATGAAAAATTGTGACACTCAACTAGTTTTATTAAGTGAATAATTACTGTAATATTCTTAGTGTTAACAATTGTTGGTAAGCCTAATAAATAAATACCTACGTAACACGGTATTTTTACCATGGCCCCATTTCAGTTTCCATTCTTCGGTAACTAGGTGAATACTTACCCACACCTTTCAGGGCATACAGACAACGGGATTGATTGTTTTGATCAAACCAGTTCAAAATCAACTGCCAAAAATTAAAAGCAGTTCAACCACGTCATTAATACTTTCGTAATACAAGGTCGTGTTGGTTTATTTAGAGGTCAAGAAGTCAATATAGACTCATTTTTAATGTAGATGCGATAATGTGACGTAGGTAACTAAAACAAGTTCTGTTTACCCACTTTGTAGCTTAGCGACATCTAAGTATTATTAAAAAGTGTATCTATAAATATATCGACAGCCATATTTTCTTTTATAAAACATTTTATAGCCTAAACTAAATGTAGGTACTGGCCATTTTGAAGTTTGGTGACATCTGATATCTATAAAATTTTAAGGTATTTACATATTTCGATAATGATATTAATTTTATATTTTTTGAGAACCAGTTCCATTATTTTTATTGCCAACTTTTATCTAAGGCTTTACCTAATTACTATGTCAAATTAAAACAATAAAACTCAGCTATTCTTAACACCCAAATCAAAATCAAAATCATAACACTACAAAGCGAAAAATAACTTTCTTTTCCGAAGTCGGTGTCGTTTGTACCCATTGTTTTCCATTATTCGACACCGACTTCGGAAAAGAAAGTTTTTTTCGCTTTGTAGTGTTTTGTTTTGTAAGTCGGTTTGATTTTTTGTGAATATTTTTTTACTCTTTTTAGTTTTGGAGGTACCTCCAATTAACATGAAAGTCATTTATAGCCAAAGTACATCTCATGACGATTCCAATAAGCCCAAACACGACTAGGATAAATTGTTTTATTTCCACTTCACCAAATGATATTTTCTGAGTGCAAATGATTGCATTATTGATGAAAATACCAAAATCGAAATATTTGAGGAGTTCCCTCGATTTCTCTAGGATCCCATCATCAGATCCTGGTTTCCTTATTAAGGTACCACTCTTGGGATATCTCCTTTCCAACAAAAAAATAATCATTAAAATCGGTTCATAAACGACGAAGTTATCCGCGAACACACATAAAAACAAAAAATATACGGTCGAATTGAGAAATTTCCTCCTTTTTGGAAAGACGTTTAAAAATAGAATAAACTGTGAGTATAACATAATAAAATCAACAAACTCATTCTATTTTTATTCAACACTATCTTAGAGATAGGTCGGGCACTCGCGGCACTAAATACACAAAGAACGACGTAGCTGCTCGTGACAATAACAACCATGAAATGGAAATTTACAAGTTTTCTCACAAAAAGTTGCATTGTAATAATAGGTAATAAATAATGCAAGAATGTGGTAGGTCAGTTGCAGCTGCATTGAAGGACGTCAGGTCATCTCATCTGACAGAACTGGACAGTCCAGTTCCCTGCAACTAGTTTATATCTTCATAGTTAATTATAGACTGCAATTAGGTTCTTTAAGGCGCTACCCCGAGCAAAACGCCGCGATAGCCGTTTTTCGTGCAGTTTTTGGGAGCTATCTACTCGTTATTTAAAATGAAATATCAACTAATAAAAATACATTAAATTTCTACATATTTTTGATTTTGATTAATGATGACAAAATTGTAGTATTTTTTAAATGAAGTATATGTTTCACTAATCTCCGTCCAGAAAAACCATAAAAATGAGAAATAATGATTGATAGCATGCATCTCCTCGTAAAGTGTTCATTAATATTTTTTTGTACTAACACATGGATAGACAATTTGATAACGAACATTTTGTAGGTTTTTTTTTTTCAAAAGACCAATATTTGATTTTATAAAAAAAATATTCTAAAATCTGGGCTTATTCACTACTGTAATTCATGCGCCACCAGTGCCGCTAGGACAATAGGATTGCTCATATCTCATGCTGATTTTTTGGTCAGGGTACGGCCTTAAGTGGGCATAAATGTGACAATAAGGATATACTGTTTACCGGTCTCTATAAAATGAATAAATTGTTATACATTCCGATGGTATTAAATATTTTTGATGGACCCTCGATAGTATGCTAAAGGGAAGTGAAGAGAAACACTATTACAGCAAACACATAGCCACGGAGGCTAATCTACTACGCAGCAAAAAATAAGCTACGGATTGACGGCTAACTTTCTGCCACGTAGTCTGCGTTACAGTGACAACGCTACGAAAAGTAAGCTACGAACTCTTGACTATAGCGTATACGCTGCAAACTATTGGCTACGGAGTCTACGCTACGAAAAGTAAGCTACGAACTCTCGACTACGGCGTATACGCTGGAAACTATTGGCTATGGAGACTACGCTGCGAACTATCTGCTACGAAGTCTACGCTACGAAAAGTTAGCTACGAACTCTCGACTACGGCGAATACGCTGCAAACTATCGGCTATGGAGACTTCGCTGCGATCTATCGGCTACGGAGTCTACGCTACGAAAAGAAAGCTACGAACTCTCGATTACGGCGTATACGCTGCAAACTATCGGCTATGTAGACTACGCTACGAAAAGTAAGCTAGGAACACTCAAATGAATGTTCCTAGAAACTAAAATACACTATAAATACAAACAAGGTAGGTAATGCTCGTGCTCAGCCCATATTAACAGCACAGAGGTAAGGACACAAATTAATTGTACACACTGCACCTACACTTACGCGTAATATCAGGTACCATGCTCAAAGGTCAAGCAGGATGTATCATGAGAAATTACTGCAATTTGAAAGGTATGTAAGCACTATCATGTGTAGACTGTAGCTTATCAAGATGAAGATAATGTGTAGACTGTAGCTTATCAAGATGAAGATAAAATATTGTAGATAGCTTTATCTTGCTTACTGGGAGATGAATGAAAGCAAAGTATTCTTTTGAACGTATGTGTTTGTATCATTGAGCTAGGAAAAACATGGAGGCGCCGCGATGTTCTATACTATAGCTTATACAAATATGAGTGAAATACGATACAGAATGTGAAACATCGTTTTGTTTCATTCTTTCTAATGTAGTCATCGTATTTGACAAAAGAGACCACAATATTTCATTTGTTGCTCATTATGGCAACAGTTTGTTATGATGTAGTGACAGTTGTAGGTAGGTGCCATATGCGCCATATTAAGTGACGAATTTTGTGGTTGTGTTCGTGGTAGTCCTGCTGTCAAATGGTTGTTTACTTTTTGTATTATTAATGTGTGTGTGATCCGTGATTGACACAACCATAGTTTCGCCAGCCATTTTAAGTGACATTTTAAGGTTTAGATAGGCACGTTTTTTTGTAGGTATTTCCAGTCCATACTATTTATTATGTCTATGTAACTTGTTAGTACGAGGTAGCCCGTGGTTTTAAAAGTTTTTGAGTGCAATATTACCTCCTTTGAGTCCATAGGATGGGATTCTATCAGAGTAAAACGTGGGCTCATCACAACTCACAAAACAATGTAGGGTGTTTTATGTTTTGTAATTATAACATTAAAGATAATAGACTGATAGTATAATTACCTTATTATCTAAACTTGTATAATAAGGTGGTGAATTTTTTTGTTTCTTCTATTACGCCAATTCTTTTACTGATATAAATATAATATTAAGATAATTATGTACTACGCACAGTCGGAACAGTACATATTATTATCCCAATGTATATAAAGGTATATTTTACCGCTGGAAAATGCCCGGAACCGGTGGGATAGACGCACCATGGTACCACAGGCGTGAAAAAAACAATTTTGCAATATATTTAACTTGCAATGTATGTATGTATGTAAGTGTGTTCGGGTCAAATCTTGCAACTGAATTTTAAAGCAGTTATCCTCCACCGATTAAGATGAAATTTTGTATACACGTTTAGTTTGGATGACAATGCATGCTTAGCTAAGTTACGTCATTCTAAATTCAATATGGCGGACGGCCCAAGATGGCGGACCGGTTATTTTTTGTGCAATGCCATGATATATGTATCAAAAGAAAGGGTTCGCAGAGAAGAATTCAAACAAAGAGTGAGAAAAAAAAAAAAAAAAAAAAAATTCATCAAATTCAATTATTAAAACGTACTTTATTCCCTGTGACGTGGGGTCTCATCCCATACAAAGAAACTGTCCCGACGTACAGTACTGATTGTACTGATTATTTAATTTATCTATCGATATCGTTTGATTATTAGATGGTGATCTATCTATCGCCGTGGAACGGAACCGAACGCGATCGATTTACAAAAAAATAATCGGTATAATCAGATGAAAAACGCTAGTTACGTGGCACGGTTTCTTTGTATGGGATGAGGCATCTGTATGCTAGTATTTTATTATCTGTGCCTGTGATTAGATTCTGCCAACGGCAAAACTTAGGTTTTTACATCATATATTCGACAAAGCAGTGTCCTGCCTTTTGTACTAAAATTTATGAATGACATAGTAATAAGGTTGCACATTGTACTAACACTCATTAGTCGAGTAGTAATAATGATAGCAATTTACCGGCGCCTGCGCACCGGTGAGACCGCCATGATTGATGTGAGCATCCCCATTACAAATTATACCTAAACTATATTGATATACGGTCGTCTATGATTGATTGTTTTTTATTTAGCACTTATTACTTTTGTAATTGTGTATCCTTGACTTGTTCTTATTATTTATTGCGTTGGCTAGCTGATAAATCAATCTTTTTTTTTAAAAAAGAAGAGGAGCTATAAATTCTAATTGCTCTATCTACTCTCTGGTAATGAATTATTGTTTTTTATTAATTCTTGATATTGATAATAAAAATACTTAGTAGTTTGGTTTTGGTAATGAAAGATTAAAGTAATATATTTTTTTAGAGGCAAAGGCATGTGATGATGCCTAGTGTTTAGTGTTTTAAATATTTAAGGCGTATAATGAACGCGACCATTGTGTGCTCCGAATAAAGTTCACATGTTCAATTAGATTTCAATTTAGAATACAAAATACTACGTTAAAGTACTTACTAATTCCATGCGTTTTGGTATGTGGTTGTGAAACGTCGTGACTTGTTTATTTAATTATTCGGACGATGTGGTCGTTAAAATTGTATTATTTTATGTGAAATCGATAAAATATTAATTCGCGAAAAATTCTAGGTATTAAACAATACAATTTTAGAGAAAGCTTCAATATTTGACCCCTAAAATTGTATTAAGGTTATGATATTTGAAGCTTACGATTCTTTTTCCTTTTGATTTTTATCTGTTATTATGTTTTACTGATGTTAAACTTGTCGATTGTTATGATAATTAGGCATTTTATATTTCTGCGAATTATACCAACAGACTTTTAGCTACAACAGGCTTTGATTCATCGAACGAGTTTTCACACACATTTTTTTTTTCGATACAAAGATGGGTCAAGCATGACTTCAATTGTAACCAAATCTCTTACATCAAACAAAATCACCACATCCGTGCATGGAACCAGCAATTCCCAGCCATGTGGTCCATTTTTTGTACAGATAACAAGATCGCGGTGTCACTTTCACCAAGGCGTGAAAAAATAAAAGATGCATACAGGCGCTAATTATTTTAAAAGCAGTGCAGATTGGTACCCTACCTACAAAAATGTCTATGAATTTATGTAAGGGAGGGGAAGACATGCCCAGCTGTGGACGTCTTTCGATTGATATGAAGATGATTTATGTAAGTGTAAACGTTGAATACTTGGAACTTAAGGGTAGGCTTAAGACGACGACTAACGCCAACGACCTTAAGGGGAGGAAAACGCGCCCTCATTTCACACCCGCGCAACCCGAAATTTAGTAGTTTTTTGTACTTTCCTTATTAATCTAAGACTTTAAAAAAAAGCGTTAGAAAAAAATTAAAAATGTAGATAATTAAATTGTCTTTGAGATGGTGTCGATTCGAGCAAAAGAAGTATGTAAGGATCGTAGCATGTGGCGTTCTGTAGTTTCTGCCTACCCCCATGGGAAGAAGGCGTGAGTTTATGTATGTATGGTGTCGATTTCATTAAAATACGCCCAGCGGTGTTGATGCGATTGTCGTGTTTATGTCCGTTTTAGATATAACTTTACAAACTAATTACACTATATTATACAAATACAACTCAAATTTTCTTAGATCAAATTATTAAGAAAATGGTCTAATATAACATATATTTTTATCAAAAAATTGCGACGAGCCGTTTAGACGTCATATTAAAAATCTCATTTTAAAATCAGCTACTCAAGGGAATCCCCCAAGTCAACGGTACGAACTATTTTGTGCGCGGGGTTAAAATGCATGCTGTCTCATCCGACAACACGTGCGAAAGAGATTGATGCTGTGATGAGCAGTAAGAAGCTAGTTCTCGTACGAATTAGCACTTTTGCAAATTTGTAGCAAAATGGATGATGATTTAGAACGAAAACGGAGTCTAGGAGTTTGGGAGTCTAGATATCATGAAAAAACTACTAAATGTATATTTTTTTAGTAAAATAATTTGCCTTGTTGAATTACTAATCTCCCTGATATGAGATAATAATCCCTGTATGGAGGCCGTTTTGCAATTCTCCTTCTTCTTATGGTATTTATTTCCGCCCAAAGATGCGTTAAAATTAGTGTTGAAATATGGAACTTTCGACGCTCCGCGCTCATAATTTTTAAATAATGTATTTTTTTACTTTTTTGTTTCCATACAGGGTAGATAATGATGAGACAAATTGATATCATTTTTTATTTTGAACGTACATCGTCAAACAGTGGAGTAATCGCCAGACTACGTTTGTATGGAAGAATTTTCGACTAGTGTAACCTTGGGTATTAGCACGCCAATGGATCGGGCGTCGAACAATGCCTTTGATCGACGGTAGAATGGATCAGTCGAGACCGATAGATAGTACCCACTCATCAAAGATGTCGACCGATGTCGGTCAAAATCATCAATCGACGATCAATCGATTAGTGCTAACATCCTAAGATTCTACAAGTTTAAACCATTTTTAATATCATTTTTTTTTTTTTATAAACTATAGGCTAGCGTTTGACCACCATCTCGCCTGATGTTGAGCGATGATGTGGTCTACGGTGAAGCACGCTTGCCTAGAAGAAACCTATTCACTCTTGACTTAAAGACCCCTAGGTTGTAGACCCCTTAGCTGTGCGCACAATGAAAGTATTAGCAAAACGTTTTGTGCGTATGGGTGGGATGTCCACCATGTACCGATGACGCATCACCGTGCGTCTGGTTGTCCGATGATGGAACGGGCTGGGCGGAATTAAATCATGCAATTCCATCGCACACTCCCCGAAATGTAACCGGTAAAATACCGACAAGCTGGCAACTCGGCGTCGATGTTCGAGGCTCTGGAGCTTTGATGCGACCAGTGCATCGTTGCCAATAAGCCTTTTGGCCCGTCTGTCAATTGACTCAAGTGCATTAAGCTGGTATTGCTTATATATAGGCAAAGTTATACTGCGAAAATGTAAATACCAAGTAGGCACTCGAAGGATTTTATAACAAGACGTACGCCGATGCGTCATCGGTACATGGTGGACATCCTACCCATACCCACTAAACGTTTTGGGAATACTTTAAATATGCGTACAGCTAAGGAGTCGAATTTCCTGCCGGAGTCTGTATTGCCTGATAGCTACAACCTGGGAATCTTTAAGTCAAGAGTGAATAGGTTTCTTCTAGGTAAGCGTGCTACATCTTCGACCACATCATCGCTTACCATCAGGTGATATAGTGGTCAAGCGTGAGTCTATCAAGAATAAAAAATCCTTCCAAGGTAATAAAATTGTGCCAAAGCTACAGCGGATGACTAAAGCACTCACGCGCATATTTGCATAGAATTAGTGCGTAATAATTAATAGAATCAATATTAGGCAAGTGTCAAACTAGTTTGCGTTTCGCTATCAGGTACGAACCGCAATCGGCCTACACATATGCAGATTTTAAATTAATATTGCGAAAGCTCTATTTCTATTGAAATGTACAACCTAGGACCTAACATAAAAGTCCACAAGGTGCAATAATTTTTTAGCTAAGTATTCAAAAATAATATCTACAAATTCTTCCAAAATAAATATGGACTGCCATCGCAAAATTTCTCAACATAAGACGTTCAAGTACATTTAGGTTTTGACAAAATAGCAGACTTAAATATTGGACTCTGTAAATAACAAAAAAAAAACCCGGCCAAGTGCGAATCGGACTCGCTCACCGAGGGTTCCGTACAAACCTCAGCTTAAAGGTATTATAGACCTGAGTATTTGATATGAATTTCAATTTAATACCTCTACGCGTTCATGAGGAAAGGGGTAGTAAGTTTAAAATTATTTTTATTATATGATGTAACTAAAAATTTACGGTTTTCGTAATTATTCCTTTATCTGTGCTATAAGACGTTGCTTCGTACCAAATTTCAAGATTCTGAGTTCATGGGAAGTACCCTGTAGGTTTTGATTCCCTTGCGGGTGTCGAGAATTTGCGGCAATTTGCAACATAAACGGTTGTATCTTTTGATTGCGTTGACTTAGAAGTTTGATTTTTCACTGCTTTAAGGGACAGTAGACTTAAGTATTTAATATAAATTTTAGCTTTATACCTCCACGCGTTCCTGAGAAAAAGGGTCTTGACAGACAGACGGACGGACGGACATCAAAGTGATCCTATAAGGGTACCGTTTTTCCTTTCGAGGTACGGAACCCTAAAAACTACTCTGATGACTCCTAAATTCCTTCGCAACATTATTGTATCAGCATTTTTAGCATCCCAAATTCTCCGCTTATAATCGGAGCGTCTGAGAAACTCTCGCGCATGTCATGCACCCATGTATAGCAAAGAGGCGAAGACGCACATTTAATGTATGTCTCAATAAAATGTCAATGTGCTTGTTTCATACTTAATACTACAAATTCGCCCACGACCATTTACAGAAAAAAAAATATAAACGACATTTAATTCAACACTATACACAGACTTCAACACAGAGTGTTACAGACTGAATTACTTAGCAGCAAATTGGAATATATACATGGGTAGATCTAGATAAATATATAGATTTTGAGTCTACATAGCAAACATAAGAAAATGGTGAAGGAGCATTTTCTTTCACTTAATTAGTCTTCTCCTTTCTCTGTGATATTTTTGTTATTTATTAGTATATTATGTATTATTGTGTGTATGTATTTATGTTATTATATCTAAGTATTATTATTTAAGATAACTTGTACACTGACAACCCTAAATTCCTCTCCTCTCATTCAGTCCATCCAAAGGTTGTCTGTAAGAGATTGCCCTGTGCGATAAGACCACCCATTGTACACTTGTTTTTATGATTGTTTGTCCTGTATGTACATTTTTGTGGAGTACAATAAAGAATATAAAAAATAAATAAAATAAAATCTAGGTGTCTATAATGCTAATAACATTTTCCAAACATAGAAAGATCACGTCGGTCATTGAACGCTTTGATTTTTTCAGTATTTATATTTTTTGTGGCGTTAGCGTGATTGAGAGCGCTGTTAGAAGAAACAATTATAAAACAGTTATAGAATAATTATACTGTTCACGCGATTATGTTGGCATCAATAAAATAATTTGTACGCACAAATCATATATCTACGTACCTATTATTATGAATTACATATATTCATTAATTTCATATATTTATTCATTTAAAATGATAATTCAATATTTTAATTTATATAAATTTAATAATATGTTTTGCATGCCCATGTGACGGTAGAGCATGGAGGACTCTTATATAATACAACATCTATATACTAAATACCCATGCTTACAAATCAATACAGGATTTGATTTGATTTGAAGATAATAAAAATAATTATTTACAAGCGGGAATAAAAGAGGAGGGGTAGAACTTATTGGGCATCAAACATTCCTTCGCATCACTGTCAACAGGAAAAGTGCCCAAACCACTGGCAGCATTGCCACTTTGAATGACAATGCTTATTCTTTGCCCAAAAAAAAGGATCAACTCTTTGGTCACATGAAGGGTCGACTAACTGCTTGCTGATTACGCCTAAATCTCGATGAGCATTTAGACCACATTTTTATACCCCAAACAGCTCAGCCAATGCCCAATAAGGTTAATTCCAAAATTTACCATCAAAATGTGGTTACAAGTGGGAACACTCGTTTTTGAAAATTCTCCTTCAAAAGACACAAACGCGCTCTCTCTTCTGATTATGTGTTGTTAGGTTCATATAATTTGCACGCTGCGTTTCATTTTTTTATTGCTTTAAGTATGTATCTACCTATGTTAATATTTTTATTGCCTCTTTCACATGTCTTGTTTAATAGAAACTTACACTACAACCTGTTTTTTCTACACCCATCTTCGTCAATTCACCTCTCAAGGATTTTAGTCTTTAAAATTAGCAAAATTGAAAATGCAAATATCGGAGTCACGACGTAATAATATTATAGCTTCGTATCTGGTGGTCGATAGCTTGCTTCCGAAAGAGAAATCACACCCACAGTTGTGTCATGAAAAGTAAAAGTGGTACCGCCATGCCGAAGCCGAACACTGTCAATCCGAAATGCTTTATATATACATTCTTATTTAAAATCATGGTTCATTATGTAACAAGTGCAGACAACTTGTTCCAATAACTTAAACTAGTGTATTTATCAAGGTTTTAATGAAAATACTTCTTTTTTTTTAAAGCTGGCTGTTTGCGTTAAGTAGGCCGTTGTGTTTCTTTTTTTTTTCATTGTAGGACTTATTGGCCTTTTAAGTCATATTTATGGCCGTTTAGTGTTGTTGGTGATAGTTAAATTGTCTCTGTTATCAATTTCTGATTGGTTGAACGAATGAAAACATTTTGTTTACCTGCTACCTAAATGTTTGATTAATAACAACAGGAGTTCGTAATTTATTGATACAACGAATAATTATGAAAACGTTGGTTGTAGAGAATAGAAAAGACATTTTTAAATGAAAATTAGGAAGATACTTATATGAATACCTACTTTTATATTACCTAGGGGTATCCAAAAAACATGTTTTAATTTATAATGTAAATCTAAAAACATATTCGGCGTTGATTATCTACATATTTATGGCAAACGTTTATCTCAATCGCGTAATTCAGAAATTTTGATCAACGATGTATCTTTTAAAACAAATATACCTTATGGCCTCGACTTAGATGTAAGGTTCCAATATTATGTGACTAAAGACAGACTAATGGTAGGTTAATAATATATTTTTTCTCACCAGAAAATATTCTAAGAATTTGTAGGGTCTTATGGACCAATGTTGGGTTTTCAAAAATCAAAGCGATATTAGAACCAAATGCAGGCATGAAAAAATCTAAACCTGGCAGGCTTGAAGCATCATTATCTACGAAATTAAGATAGTCAAAAAAAATAAAGTAAAAAAAAAAAAAAAAATTGGAAAAGTAAAAGAAAAAAGAGAGAGAGAGTTTAAAGAGATAAAGTATATTCTATTCTATAGTTGGCATATCCTACAAAGTTGAGTAATTTATTCACAATAAAATCATTTAAATGGCAGAGAACATCTCGATACTTAGGCGCACCAAAATTGGCACTACAAGGTTGTGGTACAATTTAAACACCGAGTGGAATCCTCATTACCATTCAGCTGCATTCAAATATGGATTGTAAGCTTAAAAACGTTTTTGAATTTGAATATTAATGTGTTATCAAACTTTTGACAAAAGCGATCTGTAATTCAGCGGTCATCGCCAGTTCTTGAATTGTCAGCGAATTTTTAATCGCGATATATTTCTTGTTTTGGTCTATTTGTGTAACGATATTTTCCTTGATGCTTTTGATGCTCCGATTAATTTTATAAATTAAAATGCTAAATTATACAACAATAAAAATACACAAACAATATATATGCATGAAAAATACGCCTCAAATTAAGAACTAACTAGGCAATTTCACCTAGTTTTAATACTACTTTTAATATTTAATTAGTAAAGAGAACGCAGCTTTCTTGTATTAATTTCCAAGTGAAAGATGATAGTACTCACCAACATCTCTTCTTTGTGCATTCGCCAGAAACACCAGAGACAACAGTAGCACGATAGGCACGTTATTACCGAAAAAGTAATTCATTTTTAATTTTTATTATTTAGAAATACAAATTATATTTTATAACGAACAGAAACACTAGAATATATTTGAATTTAAACGACGTAAAATGGTTTTTCCTTATTCAATTGAAGATTTACGAACTCGATGTTTTTCGCGCCGATTTCGAGTTTCGTCGTCGCGGAGGAGGGAGCGTGCGGCTCAGCCTTTGCGAGGTGAACTGAGTGGAGCCTGCGTCGGCGCAGGTGTATAGAGAAAGAAGAACGCATGTCCACCGTCGACCGGTCGATGGCCCGGGCCGCCCGCTGTCTGCTATCACCCGATAAACAAGTGATTACAAACGTTTAGGTATTTGCGGTATGTATACGTGCTTAGAGCGTGTAGAAATTGGAGCGTGCAAAAAGTTTTGCTTCATTTTTATTTTACTTTTAATAATTTATGTTCATTCGCTTTCGCATCGCCATCCCCAGTTATTTAGGCTTAGGTAATTTATTCGGCATTGTATAATAATAGAGTTAGAATTTTAATTATAGAAATTATTTAAATTATATTAGTGTTAAAAAAAAATTGGCGAAATGCGCATCTTTAATGCGTCTATCTGCATAAAGACTTACTTATTTCAGATTCTTGACTACTAAAGCATCTTAAGCTTGTTATATATACTTAGATTTATGCATAATATGCATATGGATGGCTTGTGTGCAATTTTAAGTTGTATATTCAAGAAGGCAGGTTGATTTGTATTCTATTACTAGTGACGCGACCCGGCTTCGCCCGTGTCAAGTTATACACAAAAACCCTTCCCCGTTTCTCCCTCTTTATATTGGTGAAAAACCGCAAGAAAAATCCGTTCAGTAGTTTTTGAGTTGAGCGCGTACAAACGCGGCGGGGAACTTTATTTTATACTAGAGGACGCCTCGCGGTTTCACCCGCGTAGTTACCGTTCCCGTGGGAATACAAGGATAAAAAGTAGCCTATGTCACCCGGGGATAGAGTAGCTTCCCAACGGTGAAAGAATTTTTGAAATCGGTCCAGTAGTTTTGGAGCCTATTCGGTACAAACAAACAAACAAAAAAATCTTTCCTCTTTATAATATTGTTATTTTATAATACGTAGTCACACATAATATAATACTAGCATATGCCTCATCCCATACAGAGAAACCGTGCCACGTAACTAGCGATTTCATCTGATTATACCGTTTTTTTTTTGTAAAGAGATCGCGTTCGGTTCCGTTCCACGGCGACAGATAGATCACCATCTAATAATCAATCGATATCAATAGATAAATCAAATAATCAGTACAGTACGTCGGGACAGATTCATTGTATGGTTTGAGACCCCACGACGTAGTGATATTGCACTAAAATTTTGCCAGTTCTAAAGCAAGTCTATTGCCACCAACCGGGTTACAACTCAGAAATTCTTCATGGAAAATCTCTTCGCTAGACTTAAGAAGGTTAACTACATTTTCTTAGGACAAATATGAAGTTTTGGTCGGCAAGCTAGAAGAGCATTATAGTAGTGCTGATATCAAGGAAATAAGATTAGTTCCTAGGTTCCTAGTAACGGGTAGCTCGCCGTCTAAGAAGGACCAGGCCCGAGTCAACGGCGCGTCGTGTTCCACGCGCGCCTCAAAGAGTTGTTAGCAAAACTGATGATGATACATGTCTGGGTCGCGGATAAATTTGAGAAAGAGTTACCGTGGCTCTGAACACGGGTGATTTAAGTCAGTAAAGTCAAAGCGGAAGAAGTCATTGGATGATTTCCCACGCATAAAAAAAGGAAATAAAAAGGGGTAACACTCACACTTAAGGGAAAAACGTTACTGGGTTGACCCTATCGGTTGGTGCGATTGTACAGAATATTTATTATGTTTTCGAAGTTTAGTTGGTTCGATTCCCAGTGGTTCAACTAGTCGACGCACAGCACGAACTATTTTGTGCGCGAGGATAAAATGCATGCCATCTCATCCGACAACACGTGCGAATGAGATAGATGATGTGTTGAGCAGTAAGAAGCTAGTTCGCGTACGAATTAGCACTTTTGCAAATTTGTATCGAAATGGATGATGATTTAGAACGAAAACGAGTGCGCGAATTTTTTTAAACAGACCTTTGGGAGTCATGAAAAACACACTTGGTGTATAATTTTCAAAATAAAATTATTTGCATTGTTGAATTACTAATCTATCCCTGTATGGAGGCCGTTTTGCAATTTTCCTTCTTCTTATGGTATTTATTTCCGCCCAAATATGCGGTTAAATTAGTTTTTAAATATAGAACTTCCGACGCTCATAACATTCATTTTTTTTTTACTTTATTTGTTTTCATACAGGGCTAGATAATGATGAGACAAATTGTTATATTTTTTAACCGACTTCCCAAAAAGGAGGAGGTTCTATGTTCGTCTACAATTTTTTTTTTTTTTGTGTATGTTCTCCGATTACTCCGTCAATTGTGGACCGATTTTGAAAATTCTTTTTTGTTTGAAAAAGTATGTTCCGAAATTGGTCCCATTTTAATTTGGTGAAGATCTGATGAAGAACTTCGGAGATATACAACAGAACTCTTCAATAAATAACGGCAAATCTCTCGGGATTGCTGCAATCGCATGTCTGTTTGTTGTTTATAACATTTCATAACATAACATTACGCCAGTTCGCTCTTAAGGGGTAAGCAGACCTCTCATTTCACCGGTTGTGTTCAAGTTTCATGAAATCTATTCTGGTGAAATAGTTTCCTTACTAACTTGCCTATTAGGTACGTACAACTAAAAAGTAAAAAATAAAAAAGCTTTTTGCAAAAAAATACTACCGACTTCCAAATACAAAACTACAAAGTAAAAAATAACTTAATTTTTTGAAGTCGGTGTCCATAACGCAAAAAAAAGTACCTACGAAAGACACCGACTTCAAAAAATTAAGTTATTTTTTACTTTGTAGTTTTGTATTTGGAAGTCGGTAGTATTTTTTTACAAAAAGTTTTTTTATTTATTTTAACGTACATCGTCTAACAGTGGAGTAATCGCTAGACTACGTTTGTATGGAAGAATTTTCGACTAGTGTAACCTTAGGACGCATGCCCTCTCTCACAGAGAGGCCTGTGTCCCAGCAGTGGGAACAATAAAAAGCATGTTATGACGTTGAAAGTTCTATATTTCAACACTAATTTTATCGCATCTTTGGTCGGCAATAAATACCATAAGAAGAAGGAAAATTGCAAAACCGCCTCCATACAGGGACAGATTAGTAATTCAACAATGCAAATAATTTTATTTTGAAAATATATATGTAGTCGTTTTTTCATGATATCTAGACTCCCAAAGGTCTGTTTGCAAAAGTGCTAATTCGTACGCAACCTCGCGCACATAATAGTTCTTGCCGTCGACTAGGGGAATCTTAAAACAACGCCATCTAGTATAATCGATGCCTCCTAGAATCAGTTCAATTTATTTTTTACGCACAATTCTAGATGGCGTTACAAAACTACAGTCTCTACAGGCTACTGGCTGAGTCGCTGGTACTGGCCGCCAGTTAGCCCGACCGATAACCATACTGGAGGTAACATTTCTTAGTATGGGATTGGGTATCTGTACTGTAATATGATATGATCAGTGCGCGGGCCCAGTGCGGATTGGTAGATGTCACATATCTTCCATCTTTTGGTTCTAGAACATGCCGGCTTCCCCACGATGTTCCCTTCACATTTAATATTTTAATTTAGGTAAAGCGCACCAACAATATATTTGCAAATTCATTTAAAGAGTCATTTTTTTTAGAGCAGTCAGGGGCTCAAAAAAATATCGTTGTGTACATTTTATATGTACTCGTTCACATACGTCCGTGCACGGGCCAGTGACGAAGCTTCAATGATTGGGCCCGGCCCAGTCACGTCCCGGGCATTGCCCTGACATGTGTGGATAGACATTAAAGCGCCTGCCGGGGTTCGAGCCCACGACCTACGAAACGTAAGTCGGGGCCGATACCACTGGGCCACCACTGCTCTGCTTAGAGATTATATCAAAATAAAATTCAAATTTTACAGAATATGACAAACACATGCATACAACAACAACATTAAAAATCCATTATAATTATAGACAGCGTTTCGACCGAAAAATTTAAAAAAACTTTTTAACAAAAAATCAAACCGACTTCCAGAACAAAAAACTACAAAGCAAAAAATAAATTTCTTTTCCGAAGTCGGTGTCTTTTGTACCTACCCATTGTTTCCCGTTTTTCGACACCGACTTCGGAAAAGAAATTTATTTTTTGCTTTGTAGTTTTTTGTTCTGGAAGTCGGTTTGATTTTTTGTTAAAAAGTTTTATTTTTCTCTTTTTAGTTTTGGTAGGTACCTCCAATTAACATGATTATCATTTATAGCCAAAGTACATCTCATGGCGATTCCAATAAGCCCAAACACGACTAGGATACATTGTTTTATATTAGAGTTCCAGTGCCTACCTTCTGGCTTCATCATCAGATCAGTTCGATGGTGCCATTTTCATCAGTACCATTTATTTATAAGTATTTGCTTCATTATAGTCGGTTTACTATTCAAGATACCTTATGCCCGTGACATATTTAGCATTTAGGAGTTCCAGTGGCCATCTGTGGTCTTCTTCATCAGTTCGACTCCACCAAATGGTACTTTCTGAGTGCAAATGATTGCATTGTTGATGAAAATACCAAAATCGCTATATGTTTGCCTATAATATTTGAGGAGTTCCCTCGATTTCTCTTGGATTCCATCATCAGATCCTGACCTGATGATTATGGGACCAACTAGGAAGTATACCCTTTCAAACAAAAGAAGAATTTTTGAAATCGATCCAGGGGTCTTTGAGAAATCGGGGAACATACATAAAAAAAAAAGATTCCGACGAATTGAGAACCTCCTCCTTTTTTTGAAGTCGGTTAAAAACTAACAGCTAAGCTACCTACTTTACTAACTCTTGACATGCAAGTTACTTCAAAGCTACATTAATAAAAAAAATCGGCCAAGTGAGAGTAGAACTCGCGCACGGGGGGTTCCGTACCATTATCGCATAAAAACGGCAAAAATATCATGTTTGTTGTATGGGAGCCCCACTTCAATATTTATTTTATTCTGTTTTTAGTATTTGTTTTTATAGCGGCAACAGAAATTCATCATCTGTGAAAATTTCAACTGTCTAGCTATCACGGTTCATGAGATACAGCCTGGTGACAGACGGATAGAATCAAAATCAAAATCAAAATCAAAATTTCTTTATTCAATTAGGCCATTAAGCGGCACTTTCGAACGTCAAAAATAAAAATTAAATGTAATAATAATTGATTCTACCGTCCATTCGGAAATGTAGCTTGTTATGGAGAAGAACGGACAAGAAACTCCAAACTTACTCTTTTAAAAAAACATAAATGTGTTTTACAAGTATTTGGTTACAATAATCTTGTAGGAAAAATACATATATGTGAGAACGATGTAAAAAAAAAAAAAAAACGCACTTAAAAGCGTCTAGAGTAAAACAAACAATTAAAAATACAATAAATAGGTAATTAAAAACATGCGGAGGCAGCTAAGATATGACCAATCCCAACTGACGGCGCCCGTTCACGAACATGACACATGGATCGGCACCACTCAGCTCAACCATCATGAAGGGAACCGAATGATCCAACACATGTGCCACCATCAGAGAGACATTAGAGAGAGCATGACACACTCAACTGCCGGGGCACACTGAAGTCAACGAACGACACATAGGTACAGTAAATGGTAGATTTACAGTTAGTACATAGTACTCACATATGTGCTGTGCAGTTATATAATCCAAAAAATAAATTGAGTTTATACAACACAAATATACATTATAATTATTCGTACAGTCTTCAGCAGGTCCAACAATACTTCAGAACTTTTCTGCTTATCACTTGTTTTTGTGCCCTAGTGGCTGTGGAGCTGGAATAGCGTTGGGCCAAGCATTTTTATCAGCGATGTAATCCCCCAACCTATAATATGCCTGCCTGCATAGTGTGCGTTTTATACAAGTTTTAAATTTCGTCTCATTCAATTCTAGAATGTGTGGCGGTATTTTATTGTAACATTTTATACAGTACCCCCTAAAAGATGACGCTACTTTAGCCAGCCTGAAACCTGGTTGAATTAATTGGTCCCTATTTCTAGTAACATAACTATGTCTATCGCTGTTTTTACTAAAAAGATGTAAATTCTTTCTAACGTACATGATGTTTTCGTAAACATACTGACAAGGTACCGTCATGATGTTAATGTCTTTAAACAGTTCCCTTAGAGAATCGCGCCGGCGAAGATTGTATATCGCTCTGATGGCTCGTTTTTGTAGAACAAAAATTGACTGAATGTCTGCAGCCCTTCCCCATAGTAATATGCCGTAAGACATTATACTATGAAAGTAACTAAAATAGACCAGCCTCGCGGTATCTACATCAGTAAATTGACGAATTTTTCTAACAGCATAAGCCGCCGAACTTAACCGCCCCGCAAGTGATATTAAATGAGGACCCCATTGTAACCTTGAGTCTAGCGTGATACCCAGGAAAACGGTTTTGTCGACGAATTCTAGCTTCTCGTTGTTTAACATAATGTCACAATCATAACTTTTGACATTCGGCAAGGCAAATTTTATACAATTAGTTTTTTTAGCATTCAAAACTAAATTATTAGCAGTGAACCAATTTAGAACTTGCCGCAATGCATTATTTACGTCGGCAACGTTACTCGTACGTCTATTTATGTTAAAAATCAAAGAAGTGTCATCAGCAAATAACACCATGTTCAGTTTGTTTTTCAATAGATGGGGTAAATCGTTAATGTATACTAAAAATAAGAAAGGACCTAAAATTGAGCCCTGGGGTACCCCCATTTTCACGTTCAACCCCGACGAATTGACACCGTTTATGTGAACTAATTGCTGTCTATCATTCAAATAGGATTTTACTAAATTTAATGCTGATTGGCCTAGCCCGTAATGCTCAAGTTTCAAAAGCAATGTTTCATGATCAACGCAATCAAACGCCTTCGACAGGTCGCAGAAGATACCTATGGCATCTTGTCCCTCCTCCCACGCATCAAAGATGTGTTTTATTAAGGTGACACCAGCGTCGGTTGTACAACGTCCTTTGGTGAAACCATATTGTTTCTCGTGTAGGATGTTTTTCGTATTAAAATAAATGAGCATTTGATTTAGCATTATCTTTTCAAATATCTTGCTGAAAACCGGCAACACGGATACTGGTCTATAATTATTTGTGTCTTTACTGTCCCCGGATTTAAAAAGTGGTATAACCTTACTATATTTCATTAGATCCGGAAAGACTCCCTGATCTATACACAAATTAAAAATTAAAGCTAAGTACGGCGCTATAGTCTGAATAATGGAGGTACAAACTTTGATGGACATTCCCCATAGATCTTCTGTCAGTTTTATCTTTATTTGCTTAAAAGCTTTTATCACTGTTATTGGGTTTATATGTGAAAAGTTAAATTCAGTCGGGCATGCTGAAACGTTAGCGTGTAATAAACCATAAGCGAGCGACGGCGAAGAATTTAAGGTTTCAGTAGTTTTAATTGGGATGCTGGTAAAGAAATTTACAAACTCTTGAGCAACCTCTTTGCTATCTCTAACAAGTCCATGTGTAGTCTCAAGCGTGTAATCAGTATTATTTCTTTTGTTCCTGTTTGTTTCATTGTTAATAATTTTCCAAACCGTCCTAATTTTATTTTCTGCGAATTTAACCTTATTGCTAATGTATAAAGCCTTAGCTAGTTTACATGAATTTTTAAAAATTCTTGAGTAAGTAGCAACATACTTATTAAAAGTTTCAGTGTTTATATAAGGCTTAAGGCCATACAGCTCGTAAAGTCTTTCCCTACTTTTCCTGATTCCTTTAGTCGCCCAGTCACTGAATAAAAACTTACGGCATATAGTTTTAGTTTTCTTCTTAAAAGTGTTATTGAATTCTGTTTGAACAACTGAGAAAACCTTTTTGTATAAAATATTACCATCGTTCACTGTGAGGTCCTGACAACTTAACTTACCAATTAAAGCGCTGTTAAATTTATTTAATTTGCCGGATGTTATTGGTCTGGATTGAATCTGCACTTGCTGTATTGGTATGCTGGACTCAAATGTTACCAGTAGCCCACTATGATCTGAAGGCAGACAATTCATAATGGCTTTGTTTAAGTAGTCGCAGCAACAAAAAACATTATCAATACATGTAGCAGTAGTCACAGTTGTTCGGGTTGGTTCCTCAAACACATGCGACAAATCAAATGATTTGAAGAGATTCAATAGTCTACTGCTATCTGAATTATTTTCTAAAATATTTATATTAAAGTCACCACAGATTATGACTAGTTTATTACCAGTTGTAAGTTTTGCCAAAACATCTTCCATCACTGACTCAAATATACAGTAATTTTTATAATTGGGGGGTCTGTAAACGCACACTATAATATGCTTATCCAGCTCAACACAGGACAGTTCAACACTATGTTCAACTGATAGATCTACAATATCTTTACGAGATTTTGATTTAATACCATTTTTGATTAAAATAAGTGAACCTCCACGTAACATAACATTTCTGTTAAAACAGCTGCCCACAGTATAATTTTCAAAATTAATAAGCATTGAATGTTCTTTCAGCCAATGCTCAGTAAAACAAATAATTTCAAACATTGTCTTTTCTAAAAACAGTTCTATTTCCAATTGCTTTGCAGAAAAACCTTGAATGTTTTGATGGAATAATTTTATAGAATTCTGCTTAGCCCCTTTTTTTAAATTAACTATGTGAGAGCAAGAAGGTAGACAGGCAGACAGACGGTACGGATCGTGAAGTCTTAGTAATAGGGTCCCGTTTTTACCATTTGGGTACGGAACCCTAAAAACAAACACAGTTGAAAAAAACCGTCGAAAGTTACTTTACCTTACTTTTTATACCGACTTAAGGTTAATTTAAGTACCTAATATCCTAAGCATAAGCTACATAATATCCTAACAAAACTCAAAACTAAAATCTGTTATTCATATCTGTTTTTATTTTAGTTTCCTGAAGATAATTGATATGTACTCACGTGGATACCTAACTGTCATAGACTATTGCACCTCATCAGCAACTCATCACCATCATAAAGGTGGAAACAGATTATTGAAACCCCACCCGACGCCACGCCACCCGACGCCTTCTGACGCATTGAAGTACTAATCAAACCCATACATTTAGTATGGTCAGAGACACATAGTCAACACGCCATGCGATCACACGCATTCCCACGTGTCAACACGCAGTCGGTTTGGATCAGCGTGTTGCCGGGAGTGGGGGAACACACGCCACCCGACGTTTCGACACAGTGTGTCTCTATTAACACCCGATCCCACGCGTCAGTCAGTCGAGTGGTGCCAACAAAGGGAAATTTACCCTAATTTAGAGCAAAGTTTCATCAGCACGGTTATTTTTAGGGTACAAAATCGGTGAGGGTAATTTTTATGTTTATGCTATAATAGAAATTAGTAACTTATTTGAGTCAAATTTGCAATGATATGGACTTAATTTAAACTTAAGTTATTACCCTTGAACCCGCAATTTCTTAAAACTTCTTTTCGATACGCCTATCATAGTCTCAATGACGTAAATCCCAAAATAACCAGTTTTTTGTTATGGTTTCTATTATTGTTATAGTAAAACTGGTTTGTAATTATACGTATATTATAGATTATAATGTCTCGTCTTATGTATAATCTTGCATGAAATGTATCAAATATATATAGAACGGAGAGGGAAAGCAAATTAATAAAAAATTGTTTTTTTTTTATATAACTTAAAATCAAGACAGGTTTCCAAATCTTTTTACAGTCCGTTCAACCGATTTTGGGTTCTATTCTGTAAACATAAGGATGACATAAAAAGCATAAAACTGTTACCAAAACCAACTGTTTACTGCAGCTATCATTTGTCGTATAACAAACGCAATAGAAGTTAAAATCGGTTGAATGAGCTGTAATATGGGCTAATTTAAACGTCTAATGTTATCACAAATGGAGTATAGGGTACATTGAGATCAGACTTGAGATAAAACAAAAACGAGATCTGGCAATACTGGCTATGACATTAGCTAACGTGTTGTAGCATCATGTGGGGTGTTGTGTATGTGCACGGTGCGCGTCGGGTGTCGACACGTCGGGTGGCGTGGGGTCGCGTGGGGTTTCAATAATCTGTTTCCACCTTAAACCACACAGTCATTACATAGATAAATAGATATTCATTATATTTTTTCTTATTTTATCAATCCTCTATAGAATTCGAAAACAGAGCCTGAAATGGAACGTAGTCAAAGACAAGATTTTTTTATCTCGAATCAAAATGGCGTTAGTAAACGTCAAATGAAGTGTGGTGTTGTGGTCCGTGGCGTTAATTTATTATTTTCCTAAACCATGGCTGGTTTTACGGAAAACGCGTTAGTTCGTAAGCTCCAAGAGCTGAATTCGAGTCAGCAAAGCATTCAAACGCTATCCTTGTGGCTGATCCATCACAGAAAACATCATGCCATAGTTGTGAAAACCTGGTTCAAAGAAATAATGAAAGGTAACCTACAATATTATTTTTCTAACCATTTTAAGTGCAGTTTAATGTATACATTAGCAGATCATAATTTATTTAACGTATAAATATTGATAGAGAACAAGGCTTGTTTCTACAGCTGCAGCAGTTTCTACGGACATTATTAATTGATCGACAAAATGTCTCGCTTTTGTTTGTTTTAATTTCGCTAGCATACAATAATCTGGTAACTTAAAAGGTAGCAGGGATGCTCAATATTGTGCATTTAATTTTAAACAGCGAAATCTTAACAAGTGTACGCGGAACATGCAAAAAACCCATCACTATGTTGTGCACTGATAAGAATTTACATTAAACATTTAGCATTTTGAGTTTATAGTAGGTAGATATTACAGTGTTCCTTTCTTGGTACAAATTATGAACGAATATGCTGCAAACCACCATCAATATTTTGTTTATAATCATGACAATCCAAGTAGTCCAATGATGCAATCCGCAATAACTTTGTATGAACATCTATGAAAAATCAAATTCATAATCCTAATACTATGTTACCCAAACACGATAACAAGCATCAAGTTACACTTATATAACATATTTTTATAGCTGTCAAATCTGACTTCTTAGACTGTCAATACCTTAGTTGTTAAATCTTGGTATTGTCTCAAGTCTCTGTGAAAAAATGACAACTGCAGCTCAGGAGTAGATCTTCTAAAATCTATTTATTTTCATTATAATCTAGCTCTTAACGTTAATCTTGCCTAGATATCTTGATAGGAAGAAGAGCTGTGTGGATGGATATTCTGCACAATCATGTGGTTGTTAATGCACAGTTACTTGACTACTTGTTGGGAACTTGGTTACTTGTAAAGTTGTAAAGCTAAGACCACCTGTGGCTGGCTGGTTTTTCTTTATGAGCCATGTCTACGTTAATCTAGTCTGATAGGAAAATGAGGTATTTAAAAAATAATTTGTGATGAAAAACAACCAGAGAATAAAACTCTGCAGCTGATATTCAGCAAAATCATTTGATTTTATTGCAGAAAATAAAGCTAAGAATAAACCATGGACCTAAGACTGCCTGTGGCAAGCTGGCTTATTAGAATCTGTTTCATTATTATTTAGTTAATTATTTCACACAAATATGTTAATAGTTAGACATGAACTTATACAGTATGGCATAAAACTACCATTTTATTAATAACATGTGTTGATATAGGTACAATTTGTCTCTTTGAAAATAACATGTGTATAAGATCTAAACGGTTTGGCCTAGAACTTAATGTTGTTGAAGTATATTCGTGTTTGTGTGCATGCAATGCAGTGTTTCATTCCTATTAGTATTTGGACTGGTATCAGTCAATTTAAGCAATAAGTAGTAATTTATTTAATTTTATAAATATATGTGGTTTTATTTATGTAAGGTGTAACTATGAATGATAGATACAAAATTAAAGGAATTAAAAAATATTTTGAAAAAAATGTTGGCTCAAATTCGTACGTATCATGGGTGTGTTAATAAACATTTAGACTCACATACATAAACACCCAGATCCGAACAATGATCTGTAGGCCATACAAATATTTATTCCGTATGGAAAAAAAGATGTAGAAGGAGGATTGGTGTGATATAATAATGTTGTTTGTCACTTCATCTTTTTAAATGAAATGACAATAGGGATGTTTAATGAAAATTTGTTTTATGTCTGTCAGGTAGATTAATAAAATATGATTAAAATATATATTATAAAATACACTTTATAGTGACATCTGACATAGTGACGTCACAAGCCTCTAGTCCTGAACTTTGATGCACTTTATCTTTGTCAATTTTTATTGATTTGGTAAATCAAAAAATATATCATCATCATTTCAGCCGAAAGACGTCCACTGCTTGACATAAGCCTCCCCCAGGCGTCGCCACATTGACCGATCCCGTGCGTCTCGCATCCAGCGCCTTCCCGCAACCTTAACCAGGTCATCAGTCCACCTAGTGGGAGGCCTTCTAACGTATCGTCTTCCGATTCGCGGTCGCCATTCCAGAACTTTTCGGCCCCATCGGCCATCCGTTCTGCGAGCAATGTGCCCTGCCCACTGCCACTTAAGTTTGGCAATTCTTCGGGCTATGTCGTATAAAAATATGTGTCCAATATTATTTGATAATCTCACTGACGGGATAAAAAAAATATCATTTTTGTTCCCAGGAAACATCCTTATTGCGATTATGTATGTGAACTAGTTATTTTTCTATTGAGCATATTGAATTATATTGTCTATACTTTATGGAGTGTTTTCCTTTACAGCCAAAGATAGCAAGCAGCTTACATTTATGTACCTTGCTAATGACGTAATACAGAACAGTAAAAAGAAAGGCCCAGAGTATGGGAAGGCGTTTGGAGAAGTCCTGATGGAGTCATTCAAGCACATGGCGAAGACTGGTATCAATACCAAGACTAAACACTCACTGCACAGAATACTCACTATCTGGGGGGAGAGGGGGGTGTACGACGCGCAGAAGATACAAGAGTTTAAAGAGGCTGGTGAGTTTCTTTTTGTTACTTTTACAAATGTGTGTGGAGGTCAGACAGGCAGTAATAGGTAGTAAAATACCGGAAATCAGCTGGCTAGACTAGAAGCTAAACCCAGCATACTTGGGAAAAGCTACAGAGATTGATTCTATAAATGCCAAACAGCATGATCATAGAGGCAACTGTGTTAAACTGTATTAACAGTTAAAACCATTTGAAACGACATTGAAGGGACTGATGCTGTTTTAAGGCGCAGATACCCCTGAGTAGCTGATTTTAAAATGAGAATCACATCTAAACGGCTAGTCGTAATTTTTTGGAAAAATATATGTTACATTAAACCATTTTCTTAATAATTTGATCTAAGAAAATTTTGAGTTTATTTGTATAACATGGTGTAATTATTTGTAAAGTTAAGTCCAAAACGGACAAAAACACGACCATCGCACCAAAACCGCTGGGCGTATTTTAATGAAATCGACACCATCTCAAAGACAATTTAATTATCTACATTTAGATCATAGATATGTTAAAGTCATAGAATAATATGGAAAGTACAAAAAACTACTTAATTTTGGGTGACACGGGTGTGAAACGAGTGAGAGTTTTGTTCCCTCAAGGTCGTTGGCGACTGTCATCGTCTTAAGGCCAATGGTCATTACAAATATGAAAAATTGCACATTCAGTACATAATTTTAAGCAAAGTTGCTATAAATGGTTTTGCTTGCTTTTTTGGTGGAATACAGTTCTACCAAAAAAGCAAGCAAACATACATAATAATCGAATATCCCATGAAACAGTTTATTAGCCGAAGTGGTAAGATTATTTTGCAAAATAATGTCTAATTTTCAGCAAAATAATTTATACATAGGCGTATAAATTCTTCACAATGGCAGTATTGTTTCATAACACTTATTGTTTCGTTAAAGCATATCATTGAACACTATGGTGCATAACTAGAAATATTTTATAATTGTAAAGAACTGTGTTTTTCATGTTCTATATTACCTTGGCTTCTATGTGTCCGACAATTAGTAATTGATTTTTCAAGCACTTCCTGCAATCCGATAAAGCTGAAACTTGGCGTACTTTGTAACTTGGAAATGTTATTACGATGGATCTGGTCTTATGATGGAACCGGAAGGTGGCCATAGCAACTCCTCAACCAGACAAGATAGGACCATCGTGTTTGGGCTTATTGGATATGTATTTCTAAGCGGTTTTAAATAGATTTTAACATTTATTTATTTCATTGAATAATTGGGCGAGCTGCAATTTGAATAACAAGAAAAACAAATTTTTAAGGTTACACTAGTCTATCATTCTTCCATACAAACGTATTCTGGCGATTACTCCACTGTTTGACGATGTACGTTCAAAATAAAAAATTATATCATTTTGCCTCATCATTATCTAGCCGGGTATGGAAACAAAAAAGTAAAAAATATATATATTTGAAAGTTATGAGCATCAGCGAAAGTTCCTTAATTCAACACTAATTTTAACGCATCTTTGGGCGGAAATAAATATCATAAGAAGAAGGAAAATTGCAAAAAGGCCTCCATACGGGGATAGATTAGTAATTCAACCATGCAAATAAGTTTATTTTGAAAATATACATCTAGTCGTTTTTTCATGGTCTGTATATAAAATTTCGCGTGCTCGTTTTCGTCCTAAATCATCATTAATTTCGATACAAATTTGCAAAAGTGCCAATTCGTACGCGAAATAGCTTCTTATTGCTCATCACAGCATCTATTCTTTTGCACGTGTTGTCGGATGAGATAGCATGCATTTTAACCTCGCTCACAAAAGGTTTGTGCTGTCGACTAGGGAAACTTTAAATGATAACAATTGGAATTTTAGTTTTCTTGTTATTGTTTCAAGAGTGGATAACTTGTTTTGAAACTTGGAATTGGAAACTTGTTTTTATTTAAAGCCTAGACTAGACTAAACAAATCCATGCAAACATCTATATTCTTATATACAATTTCCTTCACATTCCAGTGGATCCCAACGATGCTATTCCTCCAAAGAAATTAAGCAAGAAGCGCAAGTCAGTCGACGTGGAGATTGTAAACAAGGAGCCAGAGAAGAAAGCAAAAATTGAGGCCCGCTCGAAGCAGGAGCGCCGTCGCAGCGAGACCAAGGAAGTGGACGGCCATCTGGAGACGCACACCACACTCAGTCCCAAGACCCCGCCAGGAGACCCACCAGAGCCTGAGGAACTTATCAAGGTGACTAAACTTCTTGATTTATGGAGCTGCATTTGTAAATTAAGGATCTGTTTTGTTTATTCATTTAAATATGAATGGAAACACATCATACATAATAATCTATATATATATATAAATGAATCCCTATTTCCCTTGGTCCTTGGGATCACGCGTGATGGGCAGGACCGATTTTACTAATTCTTTTTTTGTTGTGTTTGTTATTGTTAGTAGAAGGTTCTTATGAAAAAAATATAAGGAAAACAAATTGGTACCTTAACTATGTAGTTGGGGTAGGTATGTAGGTAGGGTAAGGGTAGGTAGAGTACGGTAGGTAGGATAGATGAATGTTTGGTGTTTTTGTGGCAAAACAAAGTTTGCCGGGTCAGCTAGTATATCATAGCTGTGTATCAGGGCTGTGGAAGTCTGTTATGGCTAATTTACATTAAGGGCGTACATACCCTTTAGTGCCGTAAAACGGTAACTTTCTAAAGCATACTCCTTAGTAACGGCTAGGTTAAAAGGTTTGAAAAAAATATACATCTATTTATTATTGATTCATGTACATAATTTTGAACACAAGGATTTTTCGTACAACTAATAGATTTGCTTTAAAAAAATAATTAACAACACGATATTTATTCGCGATTTTTGGAAACTCCTCCAAAATGACTTGGATGTTTAAAAATATTTTTATACAGAAAAATTGATGGCTGGAATTTCTTTTTACCTAACATAGCATATGTAAATCAAATAATATTTTGCAAACAAAACTGTTCAAAAGGAGATTCAATTTTGATATTTTGGCATCGAGCGGGCTCACGGTCAGTACTGCGTTAACATTGGGGCGTATATAGGGCCTTAAGTCGTTTTGACCGATTCGGTTGCAGCCCACATATTCAGTCACAGATTGACGTAAACAGGTTTTCGGTTAGCCGTATTCGGCTGCCGACCGTTTTCGGTGGCCAAACACGGCTGACTTCTCTTTATACTCTTCTTTTTCAAAATTTCTTGTTTTATGTCGCACACAGTTAAATTCCTTGTCGTAACACAATATGTCAGTCCATGATGATGCTTTCAATACGAGTGTACATAGTTCTCAACTTAATGTAAAAAGTCCAATTCGGTTAACCGATCCGGTTCAACCGAAAGCGGTTGCTGTATATGGTGGCAGACCTAATGTTAATGCGCCATTCGATTTGAGGAACACGAACAGTCTATATGGAAATATTTTGGGGGGGCTCATGCCCATCAAAGGTTGTGGTTCGGTTAAAATGACGATGATGAGACTTTTCATAGTTACTTCCTTGAATTTCTTTTACATTAGCGTTTGGAAGCAGCTGCTTCATATATTAAAGAACTTAGCATGTCATGATGTCATTTTATTATTAAAGTCATATATGTATATTTTTCTAGTCAAATGAATAAACAGACAGTTCCAAAAATATTGAATTAACTTAAGTAGCTATAAGAACTCATCTAATAGGTGTTTTAATATGATTATACAGCCATAAACATAATATAATAGCTATTTATGCAACTGTTACGTTATGGACGGTCTTTTAATACGAGTGCCATTTTTCGGTACAAGCGTAGCGCGTACCGAAATAGGTGGGCACGAGTTATTAAAAGACCAATAACGTACAATTGCATACAAGATTTTATCTACGAAGGAAGCAATAAAACACAGATATAGACAAATAAGTATTTCAGGAAGTGTGTTTATGTATTTCATTTCTCATATACATGTCTTGATTTTTCTGGTAGTAAATTATTTGTAGCCGCAACTGCTCTATTTGTTATATCTGGTGGAGTATTTTCAATATCACTTGATGTTGAAGACATTTTTAATAAAATTTGGAATTAAATTTCACTCAGATTTTTTTTCATGCGTCCACTTTTTTTTTATTTAGTCTTTATTATGTATAAGACAAAGATCTTGTAGCCGCAACAGCCAAATAGTATACGATACTTTTGTTCTAAACTTGTTCCATTTTTAAAAACATCATTTACATTGTCTCGATTTCGAAGTAGACATTCTGAACATACAGCCAGGTACCTAGAATTCTAGAACACACAAAAAATCAAGACATGTATATGAGAAATGAAATACATAAACACACTTCCTGAAATACTTATTTGTCTATATCTGTGTTTTATTGCTTCCTTCGTAGATAAAATCTTGTATGCAATTGTACGTTATTGGTCTTTTAATAACTCGTGCCCACCTATTTCGGTACGCGCTACGCTTGTACCGAAAAATGGCACTCGTATTAAAAGACCGTCCATAACGTAACAGTTGCATAAATAGCTATTATATTATGTTTATGGCTGTATAATCATATTAAAACACCTATTAGATGAGTTCTTATAGCTACTTAAGTTAATTCAATATTTTTGGAACTGTCTGTTTATTCATTTGACTAGAAAAATATACATATATGACTTTAATAATAAAATGACATCATGACATGCTAAGTTCTTTAATATATGAAGCAGCTGCTTCCAAACGCTAATGTAAAAGAAATTCAAGGAAGTAACTATGAAAAGTCTCATCATCGTCATTTTAACCGAACCACAACCTTTGATGGGCATGAGCCCCCCCAAAATATTTCCATATAGACTGTTCGTGTTCCTCAAATCGAATGGCGCATTAACATTAGGTCTGCCACCATATACAGCAACCGCTTTCGGTTGAACCGGATCGGTTAACCGAATTGGACTTTTTACATTAAGTTGAGAACTATGTACACTCGTATTGAAAGCATCATCATGGACAGACATATTGTGTTACGACAAGGAATTTAACTGTGTGCGACATAAAACAAGAAATTTTGAAAAAGAAGAGTATAAAGAGAAGTCAGCCGTGTTTGGCCACCGAAAACGGTCGGCAGCCGAATACGGCTAACCGAAAACCTGTTTACGTCAATCTGTGACTGAATATGTGGGCTGCAACCGAATCGGTCAAAACGACTTAAGGCCCTATATACGCCCCAATGTTAACGCAGTACTGACCGTGAGCCCGCTCGATGCCAAAATATCAAAATTGAATCTCCTTTTGAACAGTTTTGTTTGCAAAATATTATTTGATTTACATATGCTATGTTAGGTAAAAAGAAATTCCAGCCATCAATTTTTCTGTATAAAAATATTTTTAAACATCCAAGTCATTTTGGAGGAGTTTCCAAAAATCGCGAATAAATATCGTGTTGTTAATTATTTTTTTAAAGCAAATCTATTAGTTGTACGAAAAATCCTTGTGTTCAAAATTATGTACATGAATCAATAATAAATAGATGTATATTTTTTTCAAACCTTTTAACCTAGCCGTTACTAAGGAGTATGCTTTAGAAAGTTACCGTTTTACGGCACTAAAGGGTATGTACGCCCTTAATGTAAATTAGCCATAACAGACTTCCACAGCCCTGATACCCCAGCCAAGATTTTATCTACGAAGGAAGCAATAAAACACAGATATAGACAAATAAGTATTTCAGGAAGTGTGTTTATGTATTTCATTTCTCATATACATGTCTTGATTTTTCTGGTAGTAAATTATTTGTAGCCGCAACTGCTCTATTTGTTATATCTGGTGGAGTATTTTCAATATCACTTGATGTTGAAGACATTTTTAATAAAATTTGGAATTAAATTTCACTCAGATTTTTTTTCATGCGTCCACTTTTTTTTTATTTAGTCTTTATTATGTATAAGACAAAGATCTTGTAGCCGCAACAGCCAAATAGTATACGATACTTTTGTTCTAAACTTGTTCCATTTTTAAAAACATCATTTACATTGTCTCGATTTCGAAGTAGACATTCTGAACATACAGCCAGGTACCTAGAATTCTAGGTACCTGGCTGTATGTTCAGAATGTCTTTGCTTGTGTTTTAGAATTTATGACTATTCGCATAATGCAACCCGATGTCGTTATGGGTATCAATCATAATGAAACCGCTGTCAATTTTATAATTCGAATATAACGAAACTGAAGTAGATAAATATAATTTTCGGGCATTAATAGTCAATTGATAGTATATTATGCAACTAGTGAATCATCATCTTCCTGCTCTTATCCCATGTTACTTGGGGTCAGCGCAACACGTTTTCTTCTTCCATACCGTTCTGTCCCCTGTCACGCTATTACTGACTCCCTTTTCCTTCATATCACTCCTCACACAGTCCATTCATATTTTCTTTGGCCTTCCTCTTCCTCTCCATCCATGCACATTTATATTCATAACTATTTTAGTAACTAGTGAATATTAGACGGATTTAATGCGAGGGCCATATATAAATCACGGGCTAGTGAAGGATTCTAACGACTGAATCACGATTGTAGGAAGTGATTCATGATGATTGAATTACGAGCATAGCAAGTGATTCAATTGTTAGAATATATAAAATATAATAAATACGTTTATTCAAGAGTTGAATACTAAACTTTATACCATGACAGCGAGAAAAAGAAAGGTTTAAGCGAAAAGCACAAAGAGTTTGTATGTCGAGTATTCTTTGCACAAGGAGTTTGTATCAAGTATTTTTTTACGCAAGGAGGTTGTATAGCATTGAGATGGAGTTTGAATATATTGGTGTGTTCTAAATTCAAACACTAAGTTTGTGAATAATAGTGCTTTTTTTTAATAACAGGTGCGACACCTTCATATAATTATAGCTCTCAGGAAACAGTATTAACAAGGTCGTTTTTATTTGCAGGCACTACAAGAACTAGAAGCCAGTGCTTCAAGCGACGAGGCAGTACGGGAGAGGATTGCGTCGCTCCCCCCAGAAGTATCAGAGATCCAATTATTGTCTAAGTTAGAAGGTAATAAGCCACCCTATCATTGCATCGACTTTGTAAATAATGATTTTACAAGACTGAGCCTCTTTTCATACGCTTTGGCAATAGGGTAGTTGATGCTGGACATACCTTGTGGAAAAGTGGGAAAGCTCTTCACTTGGATTTTGGATTAGCAATATATTTGCTATTGGTGTCAGTGTGATAGCCTGAATGTGTGAAAAGGCATTACTTTTTTGTTGGCATTCTCGAATATATAAACTGTGGAAAACAAAAATAGGAATACTTCATGCTTATGTTTAATTTCTCTCAAATACATTAAAAGTCCACATTCTGACTTCACTGGGCCTTAACAAAATTCCTAAAATTTGGTTTTTCATTGTTTGTGTTAATGTTCTTTAATACTTTTAGATTTTTGAGTGTATTTAGATTTTTTCTTATCAGACTATTTGTAAGCATTGACTGTGATAAAATTATTTAGAATTTTTGCGTGTTATTATGTGATTCTAGTAAATAAATATTATTATTATAAAACTATTTGTGATTATATTAATAAAGAATATTGTTGATATGCTCTGTGTATTTCACTTATTCACTGATATGCCCAAATTAGATAGATTTCTTGTAAATGTTGATATAAATTGAATTTGAATTTTCTATCAATTGAAGTGTGTAAAAGGCATAGATTGATCCTTTGGTTTTTTTTTCGAATATTTTCAGGGATTGTCCCAAAGTCTGTTTTAAGCATATCCATGCTTTTCAAAAGTGGGAATTTGTGTTCAGAATCACCACTGAAATATCACCAAAGATTGTATCACAGTGAATGCAGATACCCTTTGCAGGATATCAGTTGGAAAAATAACTTCGTTTATATTTTAACAACAAGTAATATTGTAAATAACACTCAAAAATCAAGATTTACTAACTTGAATCCAGAATCTTGGGCCATCATCTTGTTTTTGAACCACCAACTGTACATCACAAATTGCACTGCAACCAAAATTTATTTTGGACGCATTAATAAAAATAAAATCACACACACACATGACTGGAATAGTCATGTAGGTACATTTTTATTCTACTATTTCTAAACCTAATGTAAAGTTGAGTTAAAACACTCATCTCTCAAAGTTATGTATTCTAGTTGATTAGAAGTATCTAAGGTACTATAAGGGTCAAAAGTGCAGTCACACTCTACCAAAACAGAAAAGACAATTTTTTTGTAGGCAGCAGAATTTCAACTTTTCGAGGTTGGTAGGAATAATCTATACTTTAATTTCTATACAAAATATTAAATCAGTTGTGGATAATTTAACTTCTTCTACAAAAACTAACCATTTGAGTTTTGGGAGAGTATGACTGCACTTTTGACCCTTGACTGGACATGAAACTTTAATAGATTTCTATACTTGAATACACTACTCCCCACACTTCTTGGTCGCTCTGAAGTTGGCTACAATAACTGCGCAGTGGTAAATCTCATATAAAAACAGCATTATGTTCAGGGCGGCTAAGAAGATTGGGGATTTCTGTACGTATAACTGACAAATCTTGTTGTATCTAATGTATGAACCGTATTCTTCTAGATAAAGAATCGGCGCTTAATCTGAGTAGTTTGGTGAACTTGGCCGTGGAACTGCTGGCGGAATACAACCTGAGGCTTAGCGAGGAGCTGGAGAAGAGACGCAAGGTTGCCGCCATGCTGCGGGACTTCGCGCAGTCGCAGCGGGACCTGGCCAAGCAGGCCGAGGCTAGGCTAGAGGTATGTAGTAATCCTACTTTTTATATTAATATTATTAATACTAGCTGTTCCCCGCGGCTTCGCTCCCGTGGACCACCCCACAGGACCGTTTTCGGGAATAAGAAATAGCCTATGTCACTCAGGAATAATGTAGCTTTCTATGAAATCATTTTTTAAAGTCGGTCCAGTAGTTTCGGAGCTTATTCGGTACAAACAAACAAACAAATCTTTCCTCATTATAATATTGGTATAGATTATAAATGCGAAAGTTTGGATCGTGGATTTTTGTGACTCAATCACGCCAGTACGGCTAAACGGATCTGGATGAAAGGAGAATGCACATTTTGTAAGGGAACATGCATGCATAATTTTTTCACAGGGGCCCAAGCCCCTGTGAAAAAATTATGCATTTTTCAGTATTAACAAATTTTTAAATTTATTTTGTCCATGTTTTTATCCGTGCCCTTTGGTATATTATTTTCTAGTACCGACGATTCTTGGTCAAAACAAATTGCTAATATCTAACCAAATTAGGGCCTTCCTTATGGCTCATTTACACTGGGCCGTTTTAACCGATTCGGTCACCGACTAGTGTAAACAAGTTTTCGGTTAGCCGTATTTGTCCGCAGACCGTATTCCGTCACCGACTAGTGTAAACAAGTTTTCGGTTAGCCGTATTTGTCCGCAGACCGTATTCCGTCACCGACTAGTGTAAACAGGTTTTCGGTTAATCATATTCCGTCACCGAATAGTGTGAACAGATTTTCGGTTAGCCATATTCGACTGCAGACCGCATTCCGTCACCGACTAGTGTAAACAGGTTTTCGGTTAGCCGTATTCGGCCGCAAACCGTTTTCGGTAACCGAACACGGCTGAGTTGTTGAAACGCAACACTCATTGCCGAATCCGGTAAACCGACAACTTAAACGAATACGGTAGCCGTATTCGGTGACCGACTTAATGTAAACAGCCCAATTCGGTCAAGCGATCCGGTTCAACCGAAAACGTTCGCCGTATACGGTTGCCGAACTTAATGTAAACGCGCCATTAAGGGTCATTGTTTTCATCAACTGACATACCCTCTTAAAAGACAAAGTCTTAACCTTTTATAACCAAACGCCTTATCCCATTCCAGGAATACAACATAAAACTGCAAAAGATTTACGCGGTGAAAGCGGAAGTGAAGTCGCACATAGAGAACTTACCGGACGTGTCTCGTCTGCCCGATGTGACGGGCGGACTCGCGCCGCTGCCGTCCGCCGGTGACCTGTTCAGCATCTGAGGATATAGGATAGCTTCTTACGACCCTGGAAATGCACTTACATTATCACGTACCTATTTGTTTTCTAAATTCTACTAACGTCAACTTTATTTTTGCTGTCTTTAACGCCTTGTATGTTATTAGAATTTCTGAAATTGGACCTGGCACTGAAAATGGGATAGTCCAGAGGAGACATAATCTAACAAAAAATGTGAAGCATAATGGCCCTAAAACGCGTTTCAAACATATGATGTTTAAAGGTAAAGATCGCTATAATTTTGCATCCAAATAACTCGGCCAGAGTAATATACAGTATAATCTCGCTAATCCGGCACTTCAATAGACCGGCACGTCCAATAATCCGGCACCCTCCGCCCACGCCTCCCTCGCCCCTCTACGCCTATGCGCTCCGGTCACTGCGTCGTCGTCTGGCAGTCTAACCTCAAAACTTATCACATGCACGTGCATACCGTATTTACCTGTTTTTTGAAGTGAGAATATTTTATTCGTTATTATGATATGTATTCATTATGATTTTTTTTTTCTATAATCCAGTAAACCGAACATTCCAATAATCCTACTGGTTTTTAATAGTGCCGGATTAGAGAGATTATACTGTATCTTGTTTCTGTTTAAAAACGGACCTAAGCTACCATATATTTAAAGTCTCTTTATGATATGAAGTAGTAAATACCATGGGAGTCTTAAAGTATTAATAAGGTAATAATACCGAATTGCTCAAAATGAGATATATGTGTGGAAGAGACTTAATAGATACATTGTTGTTATTTGGGTTAGTAGTAGTAGTAGCAGCTACATTTTTGTTTACTACTTCATGCTCAATAGTGTCAGAGGCTAGGCAGACCGCCAAGCCTTTTTCCCAAATAGCTGATTCAGCTGTTCCAGTGTTTTACATGGAGCGACTGCCTATCTGACCTCCACAACCAAGTAACTGGGTAATACAGTACCCCTTGGCAAGACTGGTGTCAGATCTCACGCTTCTGACTACACGTAACGACTGTCAAAGATGTTCAAATGCCAGCCGGGACCAACGGCTTAACGTGCGCACCGAGGCACAGAGGAAACTCGGTATGTTGAAATGATCACCCATCCACGGACCGAGCTCGTCAAGCGTTGCTTAACCTTGATGGTCGACCAGTGCTGATGTTATTATTAAGCCACGAGCTTCTCTTCATGCTCAATGGTGTGTCAAATTTAATTTTTCATTCAGCTTCTAATATACAATAATACAATTGATTGCGTGAACTTGTAACACAGTCAATAAGAATTTTAACATGAGAGTAGCTGAAAAATTATAGCAACGATACATCTTTTAGGAGAGAATATTCTCGTAGTTAGACACTTTTTCTCTCAGACTTGTGGAATCCCTAGTCAGTAATCAACTGATCGGTTATTTAGGATGTAAACATTGATGGACCAAATGCCAGGAAAACGTGATAAAACAGACTGAGGAAGGCAGAGAACTGTGTGTTATGATGGAACTTGTGGTAACTTGTCCTGCAGTGGACTGTTGTAGGCTGTTGATCGATTGTTTGAAATTGTTTTGAATGAAAGTATTTTATTACGGCAAGTATGCTGTCCTCAAAGCTTGCCCTGGAATTAAAAGTTGCCTTGTAAAAAAGCATTAATAGGGTAAATTTTGTAAGTGTATTTCAAAGTAAAAGCAACTACTCCTCTTCCAGCCTGTAATTTTACATTTGACAATGAACTAATGTGGTATCGATTCGATTTCTTATAACAATCGACTTCAATTAATTTTAATTGATTTAACACATTGTTATTTTAGCTTAACATTTTGTATTGTTTGAAATCAAATCAAATTTATTGCATCCAAAACCCACATACGGGTGGTAAATATTAATAACAGTAACAATGTATTTATTATTTTTTTAACATCAAGATGTATTTTAGTTATTTGCTGTTTTTCTGTATTTATATATCCAATAATGCTTCTCTCTAAATTTAACCTTTACACTGCAATATTGACTTCTACATAAATTCGATTTAATTGTGTATTTTAATTTATCGGAATAACAGAGCGAATAAGTACTTCGCTTCACTACTTTAAGCGTCCATAAAGTTTTGCATTTTATTGTCTATGATTTCCTGTTAATAATTATGAAACTTCATAAGCGTGCATCTGTCAAATGTAAAATATGCTGGACGGGGATTAGCTTCGGATTTCGAGTAACTCCCGCATCGTCGTGAAGTTATTTTGAAAAATTAGCAAAGCTGAAACATAGTGAGATATAGTCGTTGCAAATTACGAGTGCACTTAATGACATTGACATTCTGTTTAAATTTCAATGGTCAACGCGCGCTTGTGAAATGGAACTACTATACTGAAGTGTATGGTTATGTGTTTATCCATCTATATATTTTGACATATTAGCAAAGCTGAAACATAGTGAGATATAGTCGTTGCAAATTACGAGTGCACGTAATGACATTGAAATTATGTTTAAATTTAAGTGGTTAACGCGCGCTTGTAAAATGGAACTACTATACTGAAGTGTATGGTTATGTGTTTATCCATCTATATATTTTGACATATTAGCAAAGCTGAAACATAGTGAGATATAGTCGTTGCAAATTACGAGTGCACTTAATGACATTGACATTCTGTTTAAATTTCAATGGTTAACGCGCGCTTGCGAAATGGAACTACTATACTGATGTGTATGATTATATGTTTAACTCCAGCTATAGAACGCAATGGACTTATGTATTTTTTTTTTGATGATTGACAATATTATGATTGACGATATACATTGTAGTCGCCTTTTAGAAGAAATAAAAAGACTAAAATCGTGTACTGATTTTTAATAGGAATAATTCAGAAAGATTTTTTTCTCTGGCAACTTACACTGGTATTTTACGAAACTGACACTAGTTACATGTACTTGTGTAGATAATAACGTTAAAAATACTTAATACATTATCATACACTTCTAATAATTTAATAATAATCGAAGTTTGCCTTATTTTTTGCGAATAATTGCCTTATAATTCGGATAGAACATATTCGTATGTTTTAGAATATCGAATAAATCGATTAAAGGTATAATCGATTATTATAGGTAGATGTAATCGATTATGAAGTCTCTTGTGTCTGAATAGTGGTTGGTGTATTTATGTTATTCTTATGATTTTAATTATCTAACGTACGCCCAGTTTCTGAAAAGGAATTATCAACGCGACATAAGATTGGCCCTTCATCCGATTGTAGGATTCGATCATTTTCTTTCCAGAAATTCGGCCTTAACCTCTTGAGGAACTGTTTTACACTCCAGTATTTACCATACTCATTTTGCAGTGATTTGTATGACACACTTAAACACTACTTTGACTATTTTTATATCGATAACTATACCCGGCCTTGAAAATATCGATATTCAAATAAAAAAAATACATGTGTGCTGTTCACATGCGGTTGAAGTGTTACCTTCAAAAAAAAAATGTATTCTATCTCATTCTCTCGCACGTTAAACCCTGTATGATGTATGTGTTTGTCTCCTTTTACTGTCGCTTTTTCGTTTCAAAGAGTTTCAAATCAAACAGGGCTAAAGAATTTTTCACTTCAGAAAGTTTTATTCGAATATTTATTTTTATTTCAAACATTTGTTATGTGTCATGCCTCCATAATCGATAAGATTTTAGTTACTAAAAGTTTGCGACTCTTGTGGAGTCGCAATATTTTAGTAACACCTAGCCATAAATTGAGCCCTATAGTGTATCCAATTCTTTGTTTTGTTGGTTTGTTATGTTTCGAAGTTGTAAGTTCTAGCGGTTACGCACTGCATCCGATCCGAATCCGATAAATTTCGGTCCGAAGCAGCCGATTGGATGCAGTGCGTATAACCCTTAAGGCGGTTATGCCATTACAGCCTTAGGGCAGTTACGCACTACATCCGATCCGTGTCCTTGAAATTTCGGTTCCGAAGTAGCCGTAGTACTTCTTGTAGGGAAGCTTACGCATTACATCCGAACTCCATCCTAACCGTCATAATTCAGAACATTTTGAACCTTTGCCCTAACGCACTAAATCCGATCCGTTTCCGTGATGAGAGTTCGGATGTAGTGCGTAAGCTGCCCTACAACAAATACTACGGCTACCTCGGAACCGAAATTTCACGGACACGGATTGGATTTAGTGCGTAACCGCCCTTAGTCCAAATTTCCGTACTTTATCCCATAATCTTTGATTGTATTACTATGCAATGAGTTAAACAGTAGGATATTTTTTTAAATGATGAAGGTTCCTATGATGAGCAGAAAAACTCGCACTAAGCCCTCAGTCTTTATTGTACTGTCCATTATAACCACTCTGCATACTACCCATATAATATTTAATACTCTGTGTCTATTACACGTTTATCTCTAAAAGGTGAACGCGCACCTAGACGCACCCCAGGAGCCGCAGTGCGTCTAGGTACACGTTCACCATAATGGATAAATCTTATACTGCATATAATACTACTCTATTTTATTAATACTCTTTTCTGCGCTAGTTCCGCTGTCTTCCGCAAATGTTAGTGTTTTCATTATATAGGAATCAATATGATTGTATTATTTTGGTGTACACGTTTGGAATTATCAATTAATTGTTTAACCTAATATGAATAATATAATTTGCTCAGAAATATGATTTGTAATTAGTCCTTATTGATTAAAATCCAGAGTATAGTTCTCGCCAAACTTATTGGCCGCCCTGAAGTTGGTTACAATGGCTGCGCAGTAGGAAATCTCATACAAAAACAGCACCGTTACGTACTTCGCGCATCCAGTAAACCAACTTCAGGGCGGCCAATAAGTTTGCGAGGGCTATATATGTATTTTTTAGATGTTTTAGTCGACAGATTATTTTAAAGTAAAAAAAGAAACACTTGACTGGTCACTGAAAAATAACCCTGTGTCACACATTGTTTAACAAAACGATGTTTATTTTATAATTATATTTTTGAGTTCTTTTGGTTGTTAAATTTCACATAAAAATAAGATTATTTCGTCAACTTCGTTTTTATTCAAGGTTTAATCACGTTTGTAAACCAAATAGTAGCGTATTTTGGTGCGTTTAGTTAATTTATTTAGCTACCACGAATTCACTATGTATAGCTAGATATTATAGACTTAAGTGAATTATAGATTTTGTTATATTAACAATCTTGATCTTTTATTGAACCCCTCGAACTTATCGCGTTTATAAGGCCTACGTGCGGGTGGGATGTGGTGATGGTAGTCATTCGCTTGTTGAGGCCGTTCACTGACCAAAAAATCTTGATCATTCCTAGTGCCCTAGCGGCACACTGGCGGTGGCGCATGAATTACAGTACTGAATACGCCCAGATTTTAGAATAAAATCTTTATAAAAACGAATAACGGTCTTTTGAGAAAAAAAAAGCTTACAGAATCTTCGTTATCAAATTGTCTATCCATTAGTGTTAGTACAAAAAATAATTAACGAGGAGATGCATGCTATCAATCATTATTTCTCATTTTTATGGTTTTGTTGGAAGGAGATTAGTGAAACATACTTCTTTAAAGAAAAAGTATCCTACCATTTTGGAATCAATATTAAGGACGCTATTACATTTTTCTACAAATAACAGTGCTTTTCAGGTACAATTTTAATGTATATGTAATCACAGATTTGAAGATATCATGGTCTTAATTTAAAGATAATATATTCAGCTCCAGATTGGCATCAGAAAAATTGCATGACATCATACAAAATTTTCGCACAAATACGTTTTGTCCATCACAATAATCGCAAAAATATTAAAAAAGTAGGGTCCGAATAGGTCCCAGTTTAGTTAATTTTACAGCATTTTATATCTTCAAAATTATAAAAAAATTGCGGTATATATAGTCCTTTACAGGTTCAGATAATTAATTTTTACCCAAATCAATATATATTTTAATTATTAGCTAAAATAAAAACACTTGCCGACTTCTTCATACATTTTGCACTAGAAGCTTATCATTCCGCGCTCAGAAGCGCTCGTGGAAGGACGAGCGTATCGCTTTTTTGCAAAAAATAAATACGATAAAAGTAATAGAAAAGATTGTAGTGTGCATGCGTGAGTCGTATGTCGTGATCGAAAGGAGTTGATATTTTACCAGACCGAAATAAAAGTATGTTTGAGTTTCCTTTTTTTATTAGAATGTGATTTAGAAATTATGTTGGGTATGATCGGAATTTGGATAGGTATTGTTAAGCAGTTGTTGACAAGGTTAGGAAATGGATGGGTGGGTTTAAGCAGCTCCTTAGTAAGGTTAGGATTTGGATGGGTACGGTTAAGCTGGCGGCGGTGAAGGTTAGAAGTGGATGGGTGGGAGGAGATTTATGATTTGAACCGGTTTGTATGTATGACGAATACGGGGTCAAACCAAAATACAAGATGGCGGCGACGAAAATTTGCCATCTTTTCGTCACAGGTGTCATTGTCATGTTTTTTGGCGTCGCTTATATCTAATATGGGGTCAAAACCAAAATACAAGATGGCGCCGACGAAAATCTGACATCTTTGCGTCATGGGTGTCATTGTCATGGATTTTGGGGTCGCTCATATCGAATACGGGGTCAAAACCAAAATACAAGATGGCGCCGACGAAAATTTTACCGCTTTTCGATATGGGTGTCATTTTCATGGTTTTTGGCGTCGCTTATATCTAATATGGGGTCAAAACCAAAATACAAGATGGCGCCGACGAAAATTACCGCTTTTCGATATGGGTGTCATTTTCATGGTTTTTGGCGTCGCTTATGTCTAATATGGGGTCAAAACCAAAATACAAGATGGCGCCGACGAAAATTTGACATCTTTGCGTCATGGGTGTCATTGTCATGGATTTTGCGGTCGCTCATATCGAATACGGGATCAAAACCAAAATACAAGATGGCGCCGACGAAAATTTGACATCTTTTCGTCATGGGTGACATTTTCATAGTTTTTGGGTAGTGTGTCATTAGCTGATGCTCATTATGTAATACTCCAAAAATTTTTGATGGTAATATTTTATATAATATGTAATGCAAAATGTTCAAGTCATTTTTAGGGTTGCCCCTATTACTAAGACTCTGCGGTCCGTCTGTCTGTCTGTCTGTCACCAGGCTGTATCTCATGAACCGTGATAGCTAGGCAGTTGAAATTTTCACAGATGATGTATTTCTGTTGACGCTATAACAACAAATACTAAAGCAGAATAAAATAAATATTGGGGCTCCCATACAAAAAACGTGTTTTTTTTGCCGGTTTTTGCAATAATGGTACAAAACCCGTCGTGCGCGAGTCCGACTCGCACTTGGCCGGTTTTTTAATCCTTGTGACCGGAAATTATTTCGTTTTAGGTATCTACTTATTTTACGTTGCATTTTTGTAAAAATACCTACTTACTACAACAAAGTGAAAGCTAATTCTTTTTTCGAAAGTCGGTGCCGGTATCTATTGTTTTTCGTTTTTTGACACGGAAAAGTTATTATTTTTCTCTTTTTAGTTTTTGTTGGTACCCCATATTGGGTAGGTATACTAAATAAATCTGTTAACCCCCTAAAAACGCACAAGCGTGATTTTATATTATGGTATAGTGAAAACAAAACATAACTATACTATCACACTAATCGCAGGTCATTTACTATTTGTTATTGAAGAGTTCCATTGTCTATCTCCGAAGATCTTTATCATATCCTAATATATTATACAATAAAACCTTCCCTGAAAACACACACATTAATCGACGTAAACCCGATAGTATCGGATAAGTAGTTTTAAAGAAAATCGCGGATACATACGGGTCGAATAGATAGAGCACCTCCTTTTTTTGAAGTCGGTTGAAAATTATAACCTACTTTTTACGACGACGGTTTGTAACAGTTACCAAATGCATTTTCAAAGTGCCAACTAACCTTGCTGAATCAACTTCAATAAAATTAAAAAATAATATCAAGGACCAATATTATTTGAGTGGTGTATAAAATCGAGCGCTCAGTAGTTTCAATGAGTGCGTGCGCGTAATGTTGTTGTGTGCTACTAGATACCTAAATTTGAGTTCGTCGAAAATGTAACAGCGTCCTTAAGTAGATTTTTTTTGTATTTTTATTAATTGATATTTCTTTTTAAATAACGAGTAGATAGCTCTTAAAAACTGCACAAAAAACGGCTAGCGCGGCGTTTTGCTCGGGGAGGCGCCTAAAGTCGTATATATTCCCCAATGTTAAGGCGTATATATTCCCCAATGTTAAGGCGTATATATTCCCCAATGTTAAGGCGTATATATTCCCCAATGTTAAGGCGTATATATTCCCCAATGTTAAGGCGTATATATTCCCCAATGTTAAAGCGTATATATTCCCCAATGTTAAGGCGTATATATTCCCCAATGTTAAGGCGTATATATTCCCCAATGTTAACGCAGTACTGGCCGTGCGCCCGCTCGATGTAAAATATCAATATTGAACCTCCTTTTGAACAGTTTTATTTGCAAAATATTCTTTGATTTACATATGCTATTTCAGTTAAGAAGAAATTCTAGCCATAAATTTTTCTGTGTAAAAATATTTTTAAACATCCAAGTCGTTTTGGAGAAGTATCCGAAAGTAGCGAAAAATATCGTGTGGTAATTTTTTTTAAAGCACAACTATTAGTTACACGAAAAAAAGTGTCATGCTCTGCCGCAGAGCCACCATTTAAGAAACCGGTCAATTATATCTTAACGTAACTACACTACAGCCGACTATGGTAAATGTATATGATTAGTTTAGAACTTTAAGGTGGAAGGTTTCCATTAAGGCGGAAAAACACCCCAGGTGGTGTCGTCCAGTGGTCTCGTTGGCAATACCCAAAATAACAAGGCGCTTTCTATGACAATTTTCGTAAAGTTAAAATAAAACTTATATAAAAATAGAGAGTAATTAATTACGAGCCTATATTAGAAAAAAAAAACTACTGTCTAAAAATTATATTTTTCAACACGTACGCAATAAACACTATTCGTACAACAGTTTTCATCAAAAAACAGTAGCGTTTATCTTGCCTAAGTACAAGTTATGTGTGGCTCTGCTAGAGAGTATGCTCTGCAGCAGAGCCACAATCAATGTCTATTTTATCATTACCTAAAGCACGTACAGCGATATCGGTATACGTACATTATGTACGTTTGGCGTACATCATTTTAAGATATAATTGACCGGTTTCTGAAATGGTGGATCTGCGGCAGAGCATGACACGATAAAAACATGTTTCACAAATATTTATTTACTAGCTGACCCTCGGGGCTTCGCTCCCGTCAACTGCCTACCTACCCTGGCTACCCTGCCTACCTTGCCTATCCTGCCTACCATGCCTACCCTGCCTACCCTGCCTGCCCTGCCCCTACCCTGCCTTCCCTGCCTACCCTGGCTACCTAGCCAACCCTGCCTGCCCTGCCTAACCTGCCTACCCTTCCAACCCTGTCTATCCTGCCTATCCCTGGCTACCCTGCCTACCCTGCCTACCCTGCCCCTACCCTGGCTACCCTGACTTTCCTGCCTACCCTGCCTTTCCTGCCTATCCTGCCTTACTTGCCTACCCTGCCTACTCTGCTTACCATGCCTACCCAGCCTACCCTGCCTACCCTACCTATCCTGCCTACCCTGCCTTTCCTGCCTACCCTGCATATCCTGCCTACCCTGCCTATCCTGCGTACCCAGCCTTTCCTGCCTACCCTGCATATCCTGCCTACCCTGCCTATCCTGCGTACCCAGCCTACCCTGCCTACCTTGCCTACCCTGCCTTTCCTGCCTACCCTGCCTTTCCTGCCTTTCCTGCCTACCCTGCCTATCTTGCCTACCCTGCCTACTCTGCTTACCCTGCCTAACCGGCCTACCCTGCCTATCCTGCCTTTCCTGCCTTTCCTGCCTACCCTGCCTATCCTGCCTACCCTGCCTTTCCTGCCTACCCTGCCTTTCCTGCCTACCCTGCCTATTTTGCCTATCCTACCTACCCTGCCTACTCTGCTTACTCTGCTTACCCTGCCTACCCTGCCTAACCTGCCTTTCCTGCCTACCCTGCCTACCCTGCCTATCCTGCCTACCCTGCCTACTCTGCTTACCATGCCTACCCTGCCTACCCTACCTATCCTGCCTTTCCTGCCTACCCTGCCTATCCTGCCTACCCTGCCTACCCTGCCTACCCTGCTGTTCCTGCCTACCCTGCCTACTCTGCCTACTCTGCTTACCATGCCTACCCTGCCTACCCTGCCTATCTTGCCTACCCTGCCTACTCTGCCTACCCTGCCTACCCTACCTATCCCGCCTACCCTGCTGTTCCTGCCTACCCTGCCTATCCTGCCTACCCTGCCTATCCTGCCTACCCTGCCTATACTGCCTACCCTGCCTACCCTGCCTTTCCTGCCTTTCCTGCCTACCCTGCCTACTCTGCTTACCCTGCCTACTCTGCCTACTCTGCTTACCATGCCTACCCTGCCTACCCTGCCTACCCTGCCTACTCTGCTTACCCTGCCTACTCTGCTTACCCTGCCTACCCTGCCTACTCTGCCTACCCTGCCTAACCTGCCTATCCTACCTACCCTACCTACTAATTTGTATCTATCATCAATAGTTTTCTCAGCGCACGCCAAATAATGTATTTTACAGACAACATTTTGCTACCTTGGGTTACATTATTGCAATTTTCATAAGGATCTCTATTTTTTTGAAAATATTTTATAGCCTATGACACTCAGGAATAATGTAGCTTTCTACCGGTGCAAGAATTTTCAAAATCGGTTCAGTAGATCCAGAGATTACCCCTTACAACGTCACAAACTCACAAACTTTACCTCTTTATAATATTAGTATAGATTTATATACACTTTATTGTACACCATAATAAACAAGAAAAAAGAAACTTAATACTAAAAAAAAATACAATGGGCGGCCTTATCGCTTTCCGCGATCTCTTCCAGGCAACCTGGAATGGACAGAGATTACCTGGACATGACATGGGGTTGTCAATGGTGCGATAATACCAACAATGAACATAATAAACATACAACAATACTCACTAATAACAAAAATACATAGCTACATATGCTAAATAATATATAAGCAATGAAAAAAAAAATAAGTACGACATTCATAACACATTTTTACAAAAAAAAACCAAGAGCACAATCACAGCGATAGGTAGGTAATATTCTTTGACGAGTTTTTTAAATACTGGCAACGACTGAGCACGTTTTATTGAGTCAGGCAATGCATTCCACAGACGAGCAGCCTGGACAGTAAAAGATTTATCCATAAAAGTTGTGGAATGCATTGGCATTTTAAGTCTATAAATAAAAAATATTGTGCATGATTCAATAATATTTTTAAACCTTTTGACCTAGCCGTTACTAAGGAGTAGGTATGCTTTTAGAAAGAAACCGTTTTACGGCACTAAAGCAGTGGAAGGTCCCTTAAGCTTTGGTCTCTTAGTCGGGACGTACAACGCTGCGGTATGCGGTGCCGGGCATAATGATCGTTTCTGAAAACGTTTAGAATGATATTTTGTTCCATCGCATATGCGTTAGCGGTGAGGTGATGTAGTCCGATATCGTTATCATTGTAGTTCCGATCAAGAAACCAAAGCTTTAGACGGGCGTCAACGCCCTATCCGCACCCTCTCAGTAAAGGTCTATCCACACATATCAGGGCCGTGCCCGGGACTTTGACGGACCGTGCCCTGTCAGGGGCTCAAAAATTTTAGTTGTGATAAATGATTTATTTCTGTAAGTTGGTTTGTACAAACACTTTTACATGTCGAACATATTTTTTTAAAAACTAGATGAGGTCGGCGTTTCCTATCTGACTACTCTGAGAAGAAAGGCCGAAACAAACTCAGAGGTCACAGTCTCTTTTAAAGTCCAGACAAAATCTTGGTTAGATCATGTGAAGCCCATGTAGACTAATGTCTGAAATGGTCTTTTGAGGAAAGAACCAGCCAGATTGAGTGCACCTGTCCAGTCAGTGCACGCATTTGTCAATAACCGAGCAGCTCAACTCAGAATTTAAGGAGCTCAACGATTCGACGAACAATAACAAAGAAAGGGCATTCGGGTAGGCCGCATAAACTACTCAAACTGCCAGACCATGATTAAAAAGTAAGATAAAATTAAATTAAAACAAAAAAAAAGAATGATCCACATAGTCTTCACATTCACAATAATTAAAATAAAATAATATAATACTTTAAAATGTAAATATTCTTGTCATTGCAAGAAAACCACAAAATAATTATAATAACAAAATGCATGGTGCAAAATATAATAAAAAAAAAAACAAAATTAATTGGAGCAGCTCAATCCCAAAACTTTTTGTCCTCAATGTAATCTTTAGTTGTATAAAACGCTTTCTGACACAACTTATTATTTGAATTTATTAAGACTTAGATCTTGTACGTGGCTTGGAAGCTTATTATAAAAGCGTACACATTGACATCTAAACGAGCCACCTATTTTCTTGAGCCTTGTTGTAGGTACTACAAATTTGTGTTTGTGCCTAGTATTTATGATATGGATATCACTGTATTTTTTAAACAATTTTATATTTTTATGGGCATATAAAAGATTTTCATAAATATACTGAGAAGGCACAGTCATTACATTAATCTCTCTTTTTTTTTTTTTAAACGTCCCACACTAGGAATTTCTTCCCGTATCGTGGGTGCGTTTACAAACATATAAACTCACATACATAACACCCAGAGTCGGAACAGCTATCTGCAGGTCATACAAATATTTGTTCCGTGCGGGAATCGAACCCGCGACACGCAGCGCAGCAGTCAATCGCTCAACCACTGCGCCAACCGTGCGCAACCGTGCGCTGCTGAGAGAGTGTCTCGAGATTAATTTATAAATTGATCGAACAGCTCTTTTCTGCAAAACAAAGATAGTCTGGATATCGGCGGCATTTCCCCACAACAGAATACCGTACGACATTACACTATAAAAATAGCTAAAGTATACTAAACGGGCTGTCTCTATGTCAGTTAAATTACGAATTTTTTCTAACAGCATATGCTGCGGAGCTTAGCTTTTTTGACAATTTATCTATATGTGGGCCCCACTGAAGCCTAGCATCCAAGTAAAGCCTAAGAATATTGTGCTATTTTCAGGATTCAATTCTTCGCCCCTTATCAACACTTCGGTTTTTACCTGCCTAACGTGAGGTAGGGTAAACATAATATGTGTACATTATATATGAACTCGTCCGTGCACGGGCCAGTGACGAAGCTTCAATGATTGGGCCCGGCCCTGTCACGTCCTGGGCACGGCCCTGATATATGTGGATAGATCTTTAAACGTTCGTATATCAAACCAACTCCGATGGGCATGCATATCTGGGTTTTTGTTTCTGTAAAGTTGGTGCTTTATACTTTGCCAATAAAGCCTCCTTGGTGTTTTTATAAAACAAATACTCAGATGGACCTTCTGTCAGTCACTGTCAATGACTTGGATCACAACTTGGATGTATATTTTGACATATGTATATATCCATGGCATCTGAAACATTTTCGAAAAATATTAATTATTTAGATATAATTTCATTTTGAAAATGACTGAAAGTTTGGTGAGTATATTTGCTTATAAGTAGGTACCTACTTAAATACTTATTTCTGAGGAAGTAATAAAAGATAATGTTAATTTCAGAGCACTCGTACCAAAAGTTTGACTGAGTCAATCGACACCACCGTATCCACTGAAAGTCCGCTGGTAATGCAGTTTGACTACTTTTTAGTTACTGGTAATGTACATACATCTTCGTTAAACAAAGTTGAACTAGAGACGCAAAGCGGGAATGGCATACATGGAGTAGAGGACTACGATGCAGTTCTTACCAATTCAGCGAGGGTGGGATACAGCAGCCTAATTGCATTAGTAAATTCTGCAAGGATGGATTTCCTTATGTTATTGGTCGATTGTACATTTCCTTTGCCCGTTGCCTGATTTGCAGGACTGACATTCAGGCGTTCTAACAGCCAGCAAAACAGTGAGGAATTGGTAGTCAAGGCCTCCCAAATCTGCCTATCCAACACCTTCGTTCTTGTTTTAGCAACATGTCGCTACGAGTAGCTACACAAAATACTGTTGCTGCAACAGTGCAACGCATCAACACCAAGGTTTTTTTTTAATGGGAAACGAAAGTTGCACAATACGTTTTCAGAAACATGTTGCTGCAACTATGCTGCGCAGCTTTTGTTGACCATGTCCCGAGCTACTGGCTATACCATACACTATCCATTTACCTACCCCAGATATACGACCGATGGACGAACAACATAAGTTACCGCCAGCTGGTGGTATCCTCCTGCATCGGCATCTTCCAACTATGGTGGCACCCGTACCTCCACGACTTCCGGAAACTCCTGCCGTTCCTCTGCCTGTACAATATCTTTAGCATAGTGGTGGGATACCCGCTGTTCTATCTGGAGCTGGCCTTAGGAGTTGTCACGAAGAAAAGTGTGCTGAAATGTTGGGACATATCGCCTATGGCTAGAGGTAGGTGATTAAAGAACATGTAAGTAATGAAAAATATTTGTCGAGAAAAACTCTTTTCTTGCACCCCTTCAAACCAGCTGTCATGTTGTGCATCCAGGCTATCTCACCACCGTTTTCTGGGCCGGGTGGGGTCCAAGAAAAGAGTGTCTGGAATATATGAAGGAGGCCTATTGCTCAGCTAAGGGACATTCTATAAAAGAAGATTGCTATCATATCAGACTATTGCAAAGATAAGGAAATCCCCTATAAACATGGTATCTGTTGGTATACAAGGCGAATTTTACGCGTACAAACACTTACGTTACTGACTTCTGAGAGAGGTGTCTATGGCTGAACCTAATTTGTTATCGTCTGTGGGACTAGGTACCTATATTACCCACCTAAATAGGTTATCGACATTCACTAAATACGCTATGTCTAGAGTCGTTGGCCTCGTTCAAATCATGGAAGGTGCAAGTGGTGCGCATGCTGGGCAGGATAGGAGGTTGATCATATCCTGTGAAGGGGCTCAAAACTGGCACCGTGTTAGGGATGGGTCAATCATAGCCCATTTTACCAGGTTCTCTCTGCAGCGCCAGCGAGTACCGATCAACCCGGGCCTGCAGTCGGTTCAGAGATATCAGATTGGTCACTGCAGTTCGTGTCTTTGTGGTCAAATTGGCTAAACCGTCTAAATTCCAGCTCCCTTAATTCATCATATCTCATAGTTATTTATTGTACCTCCGCAGGCGTTGGTTTCGCTATGCTAACGACATGCGTGTTCAGCGCCCTCGCAGCCGGCGCGGCGGGCGCGTGGTGCCTCGCCATGACCGTGCACTCCATCCATACGTTCCTACCCTGGCTGCACTGCGCAGCCGCGGCGGAGCCCCCATGCGCGGCCAGGCATCGCCCACTGCCGGTTGGGAGTGAGACGCCACCGCAATCGTTCTTTTTGTTAGTAATAACTCATGCCACTTTCTTTAACGTGTTGTGATAAATACGCAATTTCTAAAGGCTGGGTTAAGTTTGTCAATGAACAAGGACAAAAGTGGAGTACGATACGTTAGAGCTAACTAACCCTTTTGACATGGACGCTGGTAGGTCACTGTTCCCACATATTTTAAATATTCTGAACTCCTGGATGCAGTGGTGGCATAAATGGTATCGGCTGCGACTTATAAGTTATTGGTCGTCGGTTCAAACCCAGGCAGGCGCTTTACTTTGTGTAAATTATTTCATCACCACTGCTCTCAAAACGGTGAAGGAAAACATCGTGAGGAAACCGGCATGTCCTAGAAACAAAAATTCGAATACATGTGACATCCACCAACACGCATTGGGACCGCGTGTTGGTTTACGGCCCATTCCCTCTCATAGTGGGAGACCTGTGTCCCAGCAGTGGGAACATTAAAAAGGCTGATGATGATGATCAACTCCAGAATGGCTTTTTTATTGGAAATATGGAATGGGAAGATGGTACCTCATAGTGTAGGTAAACACAACAATATTATGTCTAAGCCGCGTTGCAATTTTTTATTTTTTTTACATAGGTTTTACCGATACCAAAAGATTTAAAAAAACCGCCAAGTGCGAGTCGGACGAAGCACGAAGTGTTCCGTACAATTATCGCAAAAAATCACGTTTGTTGTACGGCAGCCCCACTTAGGTAATTTTTTATTTTATTAGAATAAATATTATATTAGAATGTGTTTATCAGTCTATGCATGTATGTATGTTTGTTCCTATGTGGCGTTCTAGAGACCAAACGCGTTGGCCGATTTTGATGATTCTTCCGTCAATCGATTCGTCTTAACCCTGTGTGTGTCACTGGCTACATTAAAATTATAAAATAAAAATGGCGGCTTTTGTGCGCCATATTGTGGGGCACCAATTTTTTTTTCTTCTAAACCCATCGTGTGGGGTATCAAAATAAACTAAAAAGTTATATACAAAATTCAAAAAAAAAAACTAAAAACTTTATTAAAAATATCAAAAAGCCCGACTGCTTAAGAAACGAACTAAAAAGACGTAAACAAGAAGAAAATCATGCTGTGCAATCGGAGGATACATCTGGTTTAAGCCAGCCAGCTCGCGAACTTTAACGGCACACAATTAACTTTTTAGTAGTTGTTGTTATAGCGGCAACAGAAATACATCATCTGTGAAAATTTCAACTGCCTAGCTTTCACGGTTCATGTGATACAGTCTGTTGACGGACGGACAGACAGACGGACCGCGAAGTCATCGTAATACGGTCCCGTTTTTACCCTTTGTGTACGGAACCCTAAAAACGCAGGTACACGTAGATAAGGGTCCCTAATGTATGCTGGTATTATATTATCTGTACTATTAGTAAGTAGATGTCTAAAAGACTATATGCCCAGCAGTAGTCTTCTTCCAGCTGATATGATGTTCCAGTAATTTCGTGTTGGATCTCAAACGCGATGGCCTGGCGGGCGGACTTGGCAACGTGGTGTGGGAGCTGACGGCCTACTACATCATCTGCTGGATCCTCATCTACTTCATCGTCATCAAGCGGATATACAGCTACTCCAAAGTATACAATCTTGATTATCTTATTTTATTTTATTCCTAGCAACATGGCAGCAGATTCATAGTTACAGGAATTTGAAAGTTGCCACACCTGGAAAGCACTCTGTTCAGCAGTGGACGTCTTTCGGCTGAAAAGATGGTGATGATGATGAAAAATGGCCAACATTTTAATTTTTATTCCTGATAGATTCGCGTTTGACTACTATTTCCACTGACCTCTATCATACAAGTACGCTGGACTAAACATACTATAGGAAATGACAGTTGATTTTTGTGCTGATTCAAAGCGCCCCGCTCGAGCGTATTAGGAACTAAAATTGACACATTTAGAGATAGGTTAATACCGATATTTCTCAAAATTTGGTAATACTAATATATTCGCCTGGAAATATTATAATATTGTAACTAATATATCAGTATTAGTGATATTTTTAAATTACACTAATATAAAAATAGTAGACTTGGCAAGGCGTATCAGACATCTACTGTATTGACTTCTCGTAGTATGTTGGAACTAAATATCTCATATTGGTATTGGTGATGAATGTTATATGAATGCCTAATAATCAGTAATAATATGTTCAAAAGCAATGTGTAATACTAAATTCTGGAATCATCATCATGTTCATCCACAGCCTGACTTCGCCAACCGCTGAGCACAGGCCTCACTCTTGTACCAATCACCACGTTTCTGAGCATTGAGTTAAATATACTACGTACTAGAGGAGACTCATCAACTCAATTGTTTGTAACACGCGTTAGAGCACGCGTACCCCGACTCACTTAGTTTTGTCAGTTTGTAGACACGTTTGAGTACTTAGTTTTGTTTCTTATAAAATGCCTTCGTGTGTATTGAGATACTGTTCAAACAACTCGAGAAATATAAATAAAAGTCAAGGTATGAGTTTTCAACAGTAAGTTGAAAACACGCTTAATTTAATTATATTTTATCAATTTATTGTATCTCGTGACGTTACGTCACCGCGGAGGCGGGAGGGCGGCCATGTTTGTGTAAATTTCAAAGAGTAAGAAAAAGTTCATCTGCGCGCATTGATTGTCTATCTGTGAGAACATAAGCCCCCCCTCCCCTCCCCCTGCTTACCTCGCTGTCACCGAATTACCTACGCGAAAGCTTTTGTTTGAAATAGCTTCTATTCTTCTTTCTCGTAGTACATTTAACTCAATGTTCCTGAGCCTAGAATTAATTCTGGAATAATATCATGATAATTATAATTTTATTAACAAATGTTTTGAAGACAAACAATTTATTATCTGCATCTGAAACAGAGTTGAAAACTGATATAAGTCTTCACCTTGCTGGAATGCGATGTCACTATTATTTGCACTTTAACACTACAGAGACAGGATCTCAGCGATGAGAGCGAGAAATACGACCGTTGTAAATGATTATCCATCTCATATATTATTATTATTGTGTAAATGATGTTCCCTTCACGAATCCGATGAGCGCCAACCGAGTGAATCTGAACGATTGTAAGTATTAATCTAACTAGTGTACTTGAGCGAGGAGATACTTGCTCAAATATACTAGTTTTAAGGATAAGTTGTTAGCCTATACCCATATTTAAATCTCACTGATCACATCACTGACAGTAATGCGCTATAACTTTAATAGCACCACTAGTTTATAGCTTACAATCTGAATTAAAATATTTTTCAGTTAACCTTTACAGCAATTATTCTATTACTTAAAAATGAATCATAATAAAAATAACTGAGATGTTTTTTTCTCTTACGTATTTAAAATTATTCTCACGATCGATTAAGCCCATAAAAGTATTTTTTAACGAAAGCTGTGTCCCATCTCTAATATTAGTTCCATGTACTCTCACGTTATGTCACGTTGCTATCAGCGCCAAAATGGCGAAAAACAAATGTCTTCATTTTGTCATCGATAATATGTAGTCCAGCGTACTAGTATGATAGAGGTCAGTGACTATTTCACATTTAAGAGATGTGGTCGACGACGGAACTCGCTTGCTTAGAAGTCGTAATTATTGTAAAGACCACCAGGTTGTAGCTAACAGGAAACAAAGACTACGGAGGAACCTCAGATCAAATAAAAAGTCAAGATAGAACGTTGCAAACAACAAAGTGAAGCCGGTTCAAACTAAGCCTTGCCGTACAAATACAACAATACAAATTCGACAACGAAACTACCCCTTAGCTTGTCAGTCGAGCTTTATTAATTGATCTATGAGCTCGAATGACAAGCTTAGGCGTAATTTCGTTGTCCATGAGTGCGTGTAATTGTGTATTTGTACGGCAAGGCTTAGTTTGAACCGGCTTCACTTTGTTGTTTGCAACGTTCCATCTTGACTTTTTATTTGATCTGAGGGAGGAACGCACAATGGAAGTAAGTATTCCTAAAAAGATTTGTGTGATACTTATAGGTGGATTGTCTACCATTTACCGATGGCGATGGATCACTGTGTTGCCCAATTTTTTACAGGGCATGGTAACTTTAAAAGTAAATTATTTTCCTTCAAGCTTGTTGCCTCGCCTTTATGTCAGTGTTCTACATCTGACTGCGAATATGTACAATCTGCACATCATATCTTATGGGAGTGTATTCTTTGGCAGAATGAACGCAATACTATGTTGAATAATGTACAGGCTGTATCAGGAGCTGTTTACTATACGAACCTTGTGGCAACTAGAACAAATTGCCGTGCGTTCAAGCGTTTTTGCCATACCTATTATTGGAATCAAATATAACAGCTCACAAAGTTAGGACCCATTAATATTAATGCAAATTTTTATCCGTGGTGCTAGGCAACTGGGATTATCCCAGTTGTAAACGACCCTTTGTGCCTATTGGTCTTATTTGTTCTGTCTCCTGCTTGATATGGAGGGAAGTGGAAATTTGTATTTTTTGCTACTCCTCTATTATTGTTTTCTGATTAAATTCGTTGCGGGATCCAGGATAGTTAAATTCATTCTCCGGAACTTCGTCGAGCTTCATTGCCACGGCTCTTTTCGCGTGGTCGCCACTGTTGATTCTGGCTTTCAGGAGTTGCAGTGGTTTGGGAATAGTGCGGTGTGATAGTCCAAAAAAAAATAGGATATACCGATGGCGCATCGCCGTACGTCTTGCACCTAGTCCGATTGGGTGATTATCTTGGTGTTTTTTCCACTCCTTGGTTATTATACTTAGGTCTACTGATTTTACCTGTTCTTGTTGTCTAGCTGGTGATGTTCAAGGACGTGATGGCGTACTTTGTGCTGGTGTGCGTGGCAATAGGTGCCATACAACTGAAGGGATCGGGGCGCATGTTTAACGACTGTGATTGGTCCGTGCTGGTAGAGAGTTTACAGGTGAGCAGTATTTATATTTTGTATGAGATGGTAGACGTGATGCGGGTTTTTTGTACTTATTCAAGTTTTTAAGCGTTAAGGCGATCAATCTGTGCAACGCCTTCTGCTTTCGTTATTTTTTATGAATCATCGCTTGTTTATTAATAAATCTATTTCTGCTCCAGACTTTTTTGGGCTGGATTGGAACACGATGTGCTGTGCTAGAGAATACAATCCCGAGCATGTCTTTCAATCCCGGTATTACTGGATTTTCGAAGCATAATCCCGGGATCCCGAGCCTATCCCGGGATTCGACTATGTGGTTTCTAATTGAGGGCAAAAGAAAAAAAAAGAATAATTAAAAAAAAAAGGTTTAATGTCTTTGCGCAACACAAATCACAATATAATAAGAAACGAAAAAGACAAAACAAAAAAACTATATTGTGTTATTTTTTTGATTTCTTGCAGTAGGTAAGGTTCTGTAGGTAAGGTTTTAGGTTTCTTTTGCAAGAAATCAAAAAGTAACACAAAAATACTATTTAGAATTTCGAAAATATAATCGTAGAAATATCAAAGCATCCAATGTTTGACTTCCAAGCCTGCTTAATAGTTGTTGCCAACATAAACAGCAGCTGAAAACGCTCGCTCAGGTTCTACGCCGGTTGGAGTACGGCGTATCTAAGGGTTGTTTTCTGTCGTTATGTAATAAATGCTATTAATATAATCTATGCAAGGTTATTGCCAAGGCGCAACGGACTACGAAATACAAATTAGACTTGTTTATGGCAATCCCGAAAATACCGAGTTTAGCCAAGTACAGTCCCGGGATTTTCGGGGCCACAATACGGTTGGGATTCCGGGATTGTATTCTCTAGCTGTGTCCCAATGTGGCTACTGGCTGACATATGCGCCTATCTTAAACACTTACATGTAAAACCATTTTCTAAATGGACGATAGGTACCTACCTATTTAAGGAAAAAACAAAACAATCAAACCTTTGAAGAAAACCTGCGAGTGCATGTCAGACTTCGCACATTCTGTGTTCCGTACCAAATAAAAATAAGATTTTTCAATATATTAGTATTTGCTGGTGAAATATACGTAATATCCCCTCAGATGTCCAACTCGGGGGTGAACATCGCCCAAATATCCAGGTACTCCGACGCCATTTTGCGCTTTCTCACTAAAACGCCGATTTCTCGGCAGTTTTGTATGGGAACCATGTATGAAACTTATGTTGTTAGAATCTCTATGAAATAAGCTATCATATTTCAAAAGAATTTATTCAGTTTTACCTTGTCATGTATTTGTAAATATTTATATATTCACCATATTTTAAGTTCATAGGTCAATGGAAAAAAAAAAAACTTCGAAACAAAATTGTGTGCCAGACAACGGACACAGACATATGAGTGACAGCAACAGGGTTCCGTTTGGACACTTCGAGCACGGAACCCTAAAAAACCGTCCAAATGCGAGTCGGACTCGCGCACGAAGGGTTCCGAAAATCTGCAAAAAAATCACATTTGTTGTATGGGGGCTCCCACTCCACTTAAATATTTATTTTATTCTGTTTTTAGTATTTGTCGTTATAGCGGCAACAGAAATACATCATCTGTGAAAATTTCAACTGTCTAGCTACTAGCTATCACGGTTCATTAGATACAGCCTGGTGACAGACAGACAGAAAGACGGACCGCGGAGTCTTAGTAATAGGGTCCCGTTTTTACCCTTTGGGTACGGAACCCTCAAAAGCAGGTTTTCCCGAAACCAAATTTCTTCTTACCTCGAACTATTTACAACACGTAGAAGTTCACAATACAGCCCTGAAACACATAGGAAATTAGCTACGTAGTCCAAGTATAATACTCACAACGGATGTTTGTGTCTCTGAATTGTCTGCAAGATCCTGCGCAGTAGCTATTTTTGTGTCAATATTGAAAGTGAAGTTATCATTGTATAACTGTCTCTTTCACTCGCTTACGTTTGTCGCATCATCCTATTTCGCTTACTCTATGCAGTTAAACTGTTTCTTGCGCATTAATTGACAGAACCAACTTCAGAGACACAAAGATCCACTGTGAATATTATAATGATCAGTAAATTCATGAAACTTTCCATATTTTTAGATATGGCGAGAAGCAATGGAATACGCATTGATCGAGATGACAGTGTGCCAAGGTTCGCTGATCATGCTTGGTTCCTACTGTCCTAAGTCGCAACACAGACTGGGTACCACAGCGATGCTTGCCTTCGCTGTGTCTAAGTCAAGCTGTATGACCACAGCGCTAGTTTTAGGAGCCACGCACGGAGCGCTTTCGATGGACTATGAGAATAATACTAATATTTGGCAAGGTAAGGTCTATTTGGCCATAGTTCCTACTGCTTCTAATTGGATAGTATTTAAACGAGCGAAAGAAATTCAAATTTAACGGTGTAAAAAATACTGAATATGGCTTACTGAAATACTAAGTGGGTGAATACGAATGTTTAAAAAAGTGACTTGAAAATATAAGTTTGTCGACGGCGGAGCTCCTTTTTCGGTCTGCAGGGTCTAAAGTAACTTAAATGAAGGCGATGACGGGAGCTAAGTTCGCTCACTTCAGCTCCCGCCATCCTCTTCGAACCTATAACCTATCTGTGTCGAGGTTCTCTAAGCTCCCGAGCTCGCTTCGCTCGCTCTTGAACTTAATTTATTATATGTGTGAGTACCTATAACGTTTGTACTCTGGTTAATTGCCTGTGCAGTCAGTATTTCTGATGTAAAAAAGAATAATATTGATGGATGATGGAACTAAATTAATAGATGATTATTTATTTGATGTGCGATTAATAATATCCCTAAACGAAATATTTATGGCAACGTGAACTACGTCATAATATAATTGTTTATGAAAGTTACTCTACCCGTTTGATTACAAAAGGGTGGAGGATCTACTCTGCATACTCTTGGGACGAAACGGTAGCCAACTCATGTTTTCATTGCAGGTTCTTCCTCATCAATAATCCTCTGGTCTGACTACGTGGCTCGGATACCTGGCAGTCAATTCTGGTCCGCTCTTATATTCTTCACGCTCTTCGTGTTAGCTATTACGACAGCGGTAAGTGTGTAACATTTTATTTACAATGAACAGAGTCTTGTGAAGGCAGCTTAAAAGTTTATCACTTAAAATTAATATTATAAATAGATAGCCTGAATTTTGTGAGTTGGTTCAGACGTGGAGGGAACTGGAACCACGACACATATTTAAAAAAATCTGTCACTGTTTGATAAGTAGTAAATTAATTTGTCATTTAGGTATTCGAGTTCGATTATGTGGCCGGCGATCATTTGTTCATGCAATTCCATCGCACACTCCCCGAAATGTAACCGATAAAAAACCGACAGGCTGGCAACTCGGCGCCGGTGTTCAGGGCTCTGGAGCCTATATAGACTCGACCAGTATCTCATTCCCGATGAGCCTCTTGGCCCGTTTTTTGATCGACTCTAGTGCATCCAGCTGGAACTTGGCAAATCCGTCCCATAGATGAGAGCCGTACTCCATGCATGACCGAACATGCGCTTGATACAAGTTGAGCAACTGTTCTGGCGTGAAGTACCGTCACACCTTTGCAAGGATCTTCAACTTTTTGGCAATCAATTAAATTAATTAAATTAAATTATTTATTTCATAATCAACAGGTTTTACATAAAAGTTGTAGAGGACCTTTTTTTTGGTATGGATATACCTGTACCAGAGGACCTCACTCTTCCATATCCATGCATTACATTGAGTTGAGCTTTTGCTTCAATGAATGGACCAAAATTGAGGGTCGATGTCAACGTAACGCCACGAAGCTCAAGATGGTCCGTTATCACACCATGGAAAGAAGGAGCCAGATGGAATTTGCTCCTTTTAGCGAAAAAAGATTCGCCTGGGTCTTAGCAGCATTGAACCTGACCTGATCGGCTTCGCCCCATTCGGAGACTGCCTTCTAGGACAGATTCAAGCGCCCAACCATGGCCTCACGGAGAGACCGGATCTGAGGCCCAGTAGCGCGCGCGTCGGATACGTGTCTCTCAGCAACAGTGCTGTCGTCTGCATACCCAAATGTGACCAGTTTTAGCAGATTGTTTATGTGCAGCAAGAACAATGTTGCTGAGAGTACCGACCCCTTAGGGGAGTCAACGCTAACGCCAGGGAGTTGATATCCAGTTGGTCAGACGAGCGGCCATAATAACCACTCGTATAGACCGGTCCTTCAGGAAGTCTGCGATCCAATGGTACAGACCACTCGGCAGACCGAATGAAGTTAGCTTTACCCTGTCAAAAGCCTTCGAGATGTCGAGGGAGACGGCAAGCGCTTCCCCGTTAGCGAAGCCATATTGGCGGTCACTGAGGATGTCGTTAGCTTCTAGGTATGCCAGGAGCCTGGAGTTGAGCACCGGTTCCATATTCTTGCAGATAATGGACGTATCTGAAATGGGTCTGTAGTTGGCCGCGTCAGCCCGACTGCCCTTCTTGGGCACAGGCTGAATGTTAGCTTGCTTCCAAGCATTCGTCACTTTTCCGGTCTCATATGAAAGGCGAAACAGACTTGTCAGAATCGGAGACAGTTCAGGGGCACAAGTTCTTAGAATAATTGCCGGTATCCTGTCGGGGCCACTAGTTTTGTTCACGTCCAGTTTGCGCAGCAACCTACGGACGTCCTTTTGATAGATGGATGTGAATGTCTGACATACTCGTCTTGCATCTATCAGGAGAAGGAGTGGGCTACACATTCCGTCGGGTTTCAGCATTGGTGGTAGTGAGAGACGGCAATAATTCGATTCAACCGACTTAGCCAGGGACCACAGTCAGACCGCCTTACTACCAGCTGGGTAGGAAGCAAGTTTGGTCCGAATACGGCGTATGTGATCTGAGCCCTAGATTAAACCGAGCCCTTCGCAATACCTTCTTACAGGACTTGACAGCCCTATTGAAGGCTCTCTTCCGCTGGCTTACGTCGTTAGCTTTGCGAATCCGAGCGTTGACCCATGCCTGCAGGTACGCATCATGTTTAAGTGTGTTGGCGCGATTGCACTCGGCACCAAACCATGGCCGGTCAACGCTAGACATTGCTACGTCAGAGAACAGCATATAGTACTCCAGTGCCTGACCCAACACATCCGTCACGGCGTCCGCGCATGGCGAAGGATCAGGTGAAGAGAAGCAAGTGAGCGGCCAAGGATAAGATGCGAAGAAAGAACGCATCCCATCCCAATCTACTGACTTGTACCGCCAAACCCGCTGAGTGCCTCTTGGGCTGGGATCGGGCGGGGAGTAAATGAACAAACAGACTTCATCAGACAATGGTCGGAGCTACAGCCAAAGGTGAAGATTCTGACAGTAGTAGGTAGTAGCGGTCTGGATCTGTTGTCAGCAAAAGGTCCAAGCAATTGGCAGTGTGCGAATCAACACCCGGCACGTCACCCTCTTTGCTCCCTGCACCAGCTGGGCGAGATTTAACGCAAGCGTAAGCTTTCGCGTCTCTCACCCAGCATAATTGCACTGATATGGGAAGAACCACTCCTGGTAGAAGAACCTTGATAGGCAACCAGTAACGCATCTCTGTTTACTCTTTTCTATAGTTGAAAGAGGCAGGCAAAGCCGGGGCGGGCCAATAGTCATTTAATAAACCAACACCATGTTTGTGAAATGGTGCGGTTGGCGCAGTGGCTGCGCTATTGACTGCTGACGTGTTTCGATTTGCGGGTTCGATTCCTGCATCAACGATTTGTATGCACTGCAGAAAGTTGAGCTCCCGGCAACAATACCTATATTATAAATATTATAGATATATATAAATATTTCTTTCTTTCTTTTTAATTAAAAAAAAGGAACTTTTAATCAAACGTTTTTAGTTTAAATACAAAACAATACCTTCTCCTACACCTAGTCGTTCTTGTACATCGAAAATATTTCTAAAAACCAAAATATATAGCCAGGGTGACCAACAGCATTTTTGTCCGTTTAGTTGTGGACCAATGTAGGTAGATGACTTTTATACATAAACATTCTGCGTAACTTGAAATATTACTTAGTTTTTGTTTCATCGCAATCGGTTCACTCTATCAAAAGTTAGATGAATTTAAAGTGTTCAAGAAGTAAAATATCACAGTACACGCAATTCAGATACCTACTCGGACAGTTGAACTCCATATTCGATAGATGGCGTTGTATTTGACGTCAGTTTCCGTAAAATATTCTCCGCGGAAGAATGGCCTTAGAAAAAAATTGGTAGATAGGAAAGTAGGATAGGTAGGTAGGTCTAGGTAAGTAGGTTAGGGTAGGCAGCTGACGGGAGCGAAACCGCGGGCACAGCTAGTACATAATAAATTACTTTAGAACAGTAATGAGACGAGAGGCGCGCTCTTATCCACTGTTTGCTACGACTCCCTGTCGTACAAATGCAGGGGAGAGAGTGCCGCTCCGGAGATTGGTTCAAGCTTACAATAATAATTTTAACGACATCGATGTATTTGCCCTATCTAAACATAAATTTTAAAAACAAATTGTTATGCGCCTTGCTCAAAATTTTTGATGTTAATTGTTAAGTAATATTTTAGTATGTATTAACTATAAGATTCTAAGATAGCGAAAATATTGTATTGTTGTCATATATTGTTTATTTTAATCTTACCATAACTGTATCCAATTTAAGCTAGTAACATGTGGAAACGTAGTGGATTGTACATTTACTCATAGCATACCGTTTATCTAGTTATAGTTTGCAATGTACGATTGTATGTTTGCCCAAATAAAATAAAATAAATATTATAAGTGTTAAGGAAATAAATGCACCTTCTCCTTTGATGATTTCAGGGACTGTTAGTTCAAACACTGATGTCGTCGTTCACCGGGCGATCAATAAGAAAAATCAGCTGGGCCTTCCTCATACTAATATGTGTACTCTTCTGTATGATAGGAGTCCTTACTGTCTGCACACAGGTAGGTACCTAATATAGATAGTTCAACTCGAACTCAACTGTGAGCGTGGCGCCATGTGTGCATCATCATCATTTCGCCGAAAGACGTCAACTGCTGGACATAGACCTCCCCCAGGCGTCGCCACATTGACCGGTCCCGTGCGTCTCGCATCCAGCGTCTTCCCGCAACCTTAACCAGGTCATCAGTGCACCGTGCGGCTATTGCTGTATAAAAGTGTATTTTGGATGGCGCCAGTCATATTTAACCACTTACCACGGCCAATCAAAGAATTGAACGTGAGTTTATTTAAGAAGCGACTAAAATCTTTACTGGTGAACAAAGCATATTACAGTATCTCGGAATTTTTAACAGACAAAAATCTAATGACAGAATGAATGCTAATGAAATACACGACTGTTTGTGCCTACAAAGAAATTTTGTATATTGACATTAGTATTGTATATTGATAACGGTATTGTATATTGACATTAGAATTGTATATTGACATTTGAATTGTATATTGACATTAGAATTGTATATTGACATTGGAATTGTATATTGACTTTAAAATTGTATATTATCATTAATATTGTATATTGACATTTGTACATATATTGACATAGTCTTATTATATGTTTTTTAGTCTGTGCATTGACATGTACTGCATTGACATTTTGGTTTTTTTAAGTTATTATTATTGTTTTTCTTTTTTATTGACATTGATTTATATTGATATTTACATTGACATTGATTTCATTGATTTGTATTATGCAATTCTTTGTAATTGTTGTTTTATTGTCCAGGCTTATTTTATTTGATTATTGAGATTTAGCTGGCTCGATTTTTATTTTTAATTACCTACTTGCAAACATTTGTACGCCCTCTGGCATAACATAGCGCACTCTTTATTACCTGTATATACCAATTATTTTACCTACGAGTATGTTAAACAAATGAATAAATGACCTATGACTTGCTACCTAAGTACCATATAAATGAGGATGCAGTCCGACCCGCCATATTGCATCGGTCCCATTGGAGCGCGATCGAATAAATCAACAATCAATTGAAATAAATTGACAAGTCGCCCTATTGAATGTAGGGTTCCGGTCTAGTGTGTTACCAATTTCAGCCCTATGCTAGAGTTACTAGAGATTATTTTCGATTATCAACACCAACCACTGACATTTTTTTATGTAATGTTATTAAGTGGCTGCAGTCCATCCAATACAAGTCTATAACCAGACTTATCAATGGACTTAAACAACATCAAAACCTTTTCAACATTGCAGGGTGGTTTATACATGCAAAATTTCCTAATGAACTGGCCAGCAACAAAACCCCGAGTGCCGATCGCAGCGGTGATGGCCACGGTCATCACCTATGTATACGGACAGACCACATTCTGCGAAGATGTGTTCTTTGCGGTTGGAGAGTATCCCAGCGTCTTCATGAGGGTCTGTTGGGCGGTCTCGCCTGGTATCATGATGGTAAGCAAAGTAGAATACGGTAACTTGAACTTGTATCTGTGTGTTATAAAGTTGTTGTTACCATATGCCTTGATGTATACGGTTGAATACCGCTAACCAGCAAAGCGACCTTATGGAACTAAATTATTAAGTTAAACTCAAGTGATGTTAGCTGTAATTCAGTAATCATTTCAATTTTCACACTAAAGTTGTTGAAACTGTATGTAAAACCCTCCATCTTGCACCAGACACCATGAACTATGGTGTAGTGACCTAGTAAGCCATTTTATGTATGGGTCAGGACTTTTGACGTAATCATCTGCCTAGCCTTTTTCCCAACTATATTGGGGTTGGCTTCCAGTGTAACCGGATTCAGCTGAGTACCAGTGTTTTACATGGAGCGACTGCCTATCTGACCTCCACAACCCAGTAAATGGGTAACAACGGTACCCCTTGGCTAGATTGGTGTCAGATCTCAAGCTTCTGACTACTCATACTGACTGTCAAAGATCTTCAAATGACAGCCGGGACCAACGGCTTAACGTGCTTTCCGAGGCACGGAGGAAACTCGGTGTGTTGAAATGGTCACCCATCCACGGCCCGACCTCGTCAAGCGTTGCTTAACCTTGAAGATCGACCCGTGCGGCTGTTATTATTTAGCCACAAGCTCACGACTTTTGACGTAATCGCTCAATGGAAAATGTGGCACACTGGAAAATGTGTCACACTGGAAAATAAATTTAGCACAATATAATTATTAGGGTGTGTGTAAATATTTGTAAGATTTTATGTCGGTAAATGGATATTCTATTTAGGGTCAATTTATACTAGCGCAGAGTCGAAACGCATCGAAGCGTCAAATTATTTACATCTGAAGCGAAGCCGCACGAATGCGCACTCTTTTATGTGTAGCTAATAGGCATCAACAGCAGTGCTTTTGAATTGCCGACTGATGACGCGTAGGTTCGCTAGGTGGCGCATGGATACGCGCGCACCAATTAGCGTTGTTCACGCGCAGACGCGCGAATTCCGAAGAATGTGCGCGTCTTTTTAAAATCTCAGAAGTAAAGTGTGCGTTACGCTGAGGAATTAAGGTTGAATTTGTCATATTGATATAGCACTATAATTGTTTGGCAGAGTATATTCGCGTTGGGCTCGAGCAGCACGTGGGCGATGAGCGAGGCACTGGCAGGCTGGCTGCTGGTGGGCATGGCCATGCTGCCCATCGCACTCGTCATGTTTGTCTATGGGATCTTCAAGTGCAGAGTTAGAGTAAGTCATGCGTGCGAACTACTCTTTAGCAGCCAAAAACAATATGCTAAGGTCCTTATCATGTTTTGATAAAAAAAAAATAACAAGTTTGTTTTTACTTTCAGAATATCGTACGGGACGAAAAATAAATGTTTTAAAATAAAATCATTGTTTATATTTTATTTTTGTTACTTTGAATGATAAAATGAAACATTTAAATCAGAATGACATCTTATTTTATTCACAATTTTTTTCATAACACCAATTTGTTACCAAAATAAAGGATTATTTTATAATTAGTCATACACACATATCCACATAACAACTTAGAAAGCTGATCATAATACATAATGCGCGATGTTTAAATATTGGCTTTTTTTTGTCTTTTTTAAAGTGAACATTATCTATTATGACCAACAGGAGTATTTTTTGTTGGTTAAATAAAAACGTTAAATCAGCTTCGCTTGATTGGGGAAAAAACACTCCTTCTATTAATACAGCCTTGGATCTTATTTCTAAAATTAACCGTAACTTAAATAATGAACTTCTCATATAAAAATAATAATGATAAGCATTACTACATACATCTTTTTAAAAGTTTACAATCTAAGTAGATAGACCGCCGAAATGTTCATTGTAAACTACTGTTTCTATCAAATTCGTTTTATTAGTAGACTATTGTTATGTGTCAAAAAAAAAAGAATTTACAGCAGTAAATAGTATATATAGCAACGGTAACGGTATTATATTTTCTGATAAATATAAAACGATTTGCATCTAAAGATAAGACCTGATGGAGACTAGATGAGTAGTTTGAAAACAAAATAACACTTTTTTACAATAAGTAAGAGGACATTTTATAACAAAAATATATTTGGCTTCAGTAAAATTTAGAATAACGCTATTTGGACATCAAAATTTCTCGAATTTACTCATCACTAATTGATATTTACAAATTCTGGGGAAGACCCGCTTGGCCTGTATCAAACACGTAAAGCCGTAAACATGAGATTAAAATAGTATAAACACAAAGGAATACAACTTTTATGGGAGATAATAAAACATGCAAGAAACATTTGTTATGACCTCGGCCTGTCGCAGTAGACATGTTTCATCAATCTATCATTTAACATAAATCTATTCTATTTTACAAATAATTTCATTCATATACTATTTTTGAGTGAAAATGAATCCTTAGAAATTCTAGGCCTAGTAAAAATTTCTTGGCAGTTTTCGGTATTCGCGTTCTCAATGTTACAATTGGATTCAGTTTTAGTTACAAAATTTTATCGTTAACAACAAAGATACGTCATTATATTTACAAATCATTTTATGATCAAAGTGAATATAGGTTTCTTTTTTATGTTAAAATTTTCATTTGTTGTAAACAACCAACTATAATGAATCCCTGAAGAAAATAAATAGATAGGCCAATTCAATCCGAGTTAGTTTTATATGTATAAAATACTATTTCAGATTAGTTGAAATTCGTTTGAACAGAGATAATAAATCTTTTGAATTCGATGTCATTGAAAACGCTGAATACTTTGCTACTACATGGGGCGGCTACTAAAATGAACAGGCGCCTGCGCCGGTTTCTCTCCTATTTCGTTGATCAAGTAGTGGTCGCTCTGGCCACCACATGTACGAAAGAAAAAAGAAGATGCTGTATAGATTCATGTCGAAACTAAGCTTTATTTAGACTGAGACACGTTCAGGCCGCCGTATAGTAAGCACCGGGCTGGCTGAGATGAGTGTACTTTAAAAGACTTATAATTGTCGGCACGTAACTTGGCAAGAGTTGTTAGATGCGCACAAGTCGTTTTTTAGGTCTCTGATTACCAAGTGGGACGCGGGGAACGTATAGCAACACTCTATATGGTGGTTGTGCACGCACTGTGCGCGAACTTACCCTCACTACGCCAAAACCTTGCCAAGTTAGATACATGCCGGGGATTATACCAATGCTTTACTCGTTGTCTACCATCCAGCAGCATAGACGTGTGAGTAGGACCTCAAGATAGTCAAGAGACTACAATCATTGTGTTACATAATCAGAGAGCGGATCATTCATTATACATAACATTTTTACTTTAAATATAATTATGAGTAATTTATTAGACACACTGAGATAAGCTCTTGTATTTATGAAGCTTTAATGACTGAGAAAACTATACACAAATCTTATGAGAAAAGATTTATTATTACTGTCAAACGCTACTACCCAACAAATATGTACCCACTTAATGAACCCAGTACACTCGATTTTAGCATGTGGAGGGTTGTTGGCGTTTTGGCTTTATGCATTTCGAGAACAAATAAAAACATAAAATAAGCTGCTCTCCGCTGAAAATAAAACTAGTTAAAAAGTAGTTTGATTTCACTCACAACTATTTTGATCTGATATTAAATTACAAACTATTATCAGGAACGTTCACTAATTGATTAAACTCTTCAAACTAATATTTATAATGCAACAATTTTACATTCTATCATCTATACTGATTAGTATATCTTAGTAATGATGTATTTAGTTTGCGTTTTGTGATTAATGTCAAGATTAACATAAACAAAATGAACATGTGGCTACTGGCGTTTGGCACACTAGCCAACAACTATGTCACAGCCAACTACGTGTTGCAGTAACCAGAGAGCCGCTAGCCGCTGGCTACAGTACATACCTACGTGTTGCAGTAACCAGAGAGCCGCTAGCCGCTGGCTACAGTACATACCTACGTGTTGCAGTAACCAGAGAGCCGCTAGCCGCTGGCTACAGTACATACCTACGTGTTGCAGTAACCAGAGAGCCGCTAGCCGCTGGCTACAGTACATACCTACGTGTTGCAGTAACCAGAGAGCCGCTAGCCGCTGGCTACAGTACATACCTACGTGTTGCAGTAACCAGAGAGCCGCTAGCCGCTGGCTACAGTACATACCTACGTGTTGCAGTAACCAGAGAGCCGCTAGCCGCTGGCTACAGTACATACCTACGTTACGTACGTCATGATCGTGCATCAACATGTTTCTATTGTTTATGCAATAAACCTGAATCCGTCATGTGCTCAACTGAGATGCCACATTACACGAGGTTTTACTCCAATTAGATTAAGTTAGTTTTAATTCAATAAATACGCAACACAGAGACTTAACTAAAAGGCAGCGATTGTTACTATAAAATCTTATTAGCTATGTGTGCTCGTGTTCACATCCTAATAAAAACATAAATAACAGACATTCAGACATCAGGGAGCCTACGCTCAGTCTTACGCATACAAGATTCCACCACATTCGCTGGAGGACACTACTAGTACGTACCATTGTATGTTAAGGCTATATATCCAAGTATAATATTACATGCCTTGTCGTATGTTACAGGTATCACTAGCTCATGGCTAAAGTAATATAATCTAACAAAAACTCTACAATGATGCGTCCAACGTAAACTTTTAATGTGTCAATGTACTGTTGTAACATTATTACTATTTTTCAGCCAACTGAACGAAAACCAAACTGAAGCATGCAAACGAAGTAACAAGCACTAACTTCATACCTGATAAATAAATATTGCTAAAACGAGAGGAACAGATTTTTAAAAACTACATAATATTAAATTGTGCAAGAAAAAATGCTGTGGGTTTTGTAGACCTGCGCCGACGCGGATCAGGGAGATGGGCTACTGATAAATTCTATTAGAAATAGATGAATAAATTCGTGTTATTCTTATTGAACATTTAATGTAATCTTTATGTACAATTGCAAGCAGCTGCATCAATATCATTTTATAATTCGTGCCGTGTGCTAAGACGCGATCAATTACAAGAGGACAGTCGTGCGAATGGATTCCAGAGCTATGCAATATATTACAACAAATTCATCAGCTACTATCATTTTCTTTAAATATCTGATTAATGAAGTTTTGCTCCTAATATGGGTTATTAAAAAAATATAGGAACTTGGTTCACTGAGCTATGTGATGTGTTACAGCTGTTGCTAGACTTGCCTCGAACACATTCTCACGACTGTCCCGCACAGAGCCCACCGCTGGACGTAACAACGTCGTCCGCAGTACTCGCGTCAACTAACTACCTTCAGTAACCGCTAACTACACTAATACCTACCCACAATCCAAAATAAACAACAACCAAGTTATACATATAAAAAGCTTAGTAAGTTAGTATATAACTCTGTTTTAGAAACTATCATACAAAACTAAACCTATTTCGTTTTTATTACAATAATAGTTAAATTGACTAATAATAAGATTAAATACTCCTTCATTATAATTTGGACACAACTGAAGTGCATTTTAAGATATCATTTTTAACGCCTAAATAGTGTTGGCTTCTTTATTATGATTTTCATAACACTAAAGTAGAAAAGCTAGAATAGCAGCAATTTCAAATAATATCCATACTTTTTGGTCAATTTCGTAATATTAGCATTCAAATACCTAATAAGGCATGATGTATTGCCTTCATCATTTTAAGGAAATTTACATCCAAACTCGTAATAATTCCCAAACAACAACAATATGAGTGAGATCAAAATGGTTCTTTATCAATTTACATGATAAATGGATAGCATAGCTATTAATAAATTGTAATATCAAACTAGCTAGCTAGTCAACTCTAAAGCAATTCATTTTATTAACATACAAAATCAATTCAGTTATTAAATACTAGTGGACTAACGTAATCATAGCACTTGTGCTATCTCACACACTTTCCGAGTCTCAAGTCACATTTTGAATGTTAATGTAAATTGATAGAACAACTAATTTGTAAATTTTAACAAATCCAACAGTCAGCTAGTTTGATTGCAAAATAAGGCTAGCACTCTGACAACCCGACAGGGTAACACAGATAAACCACTGTCGCGTTGTCAAGAACGCCTTCTTTATTCCCAATGAATTTGAATAATATTAAAAACATTCATTCCCCACAACATACCAACGGCGAGATAATAATATAATCTATTTATATTTAACACTTATATTGTTATAACAATATCTATACAATAGTGTGTACAAGTAAACAATCTGCTGTAATCGTCCTCAAGCACTCCGTTATCACAAGAATCATAGGGCACATATCACTCACTGCCGTAGTCAGTCCGTCTAAGCACCGATACCATTAACATTGCCAGCTTAACACATATCACTCACTGCCGTAGTCAGTCCGTCTAAGCACTGATACCATTAACATTGCCAGCTTAACACTCCACGACTCCTTAATTTATCGCTTAATGCTAAACTAACTTATATCATTCAAGTTACATATTTTTCCTTCACGTACACTTTCGCTAGTCGCAAAATACCAGCATCTACACTTATAAATACTTTTGTATTTTTCAATAGGCATACTGGTATACTTGGGACTAATATCACATCTTTTAACGGCTTTGTACTATCTAACAGCTGATTACATCAATTTGGCATTCGACATTGTCGAACTGAGCAGAAATAATATGTATCATGAATTCGATAGTAGATAATTATCCTACAATGTTTTTTTACATTTTTTTATAATTTATAAACACCACAATTCGATTCATATTGTCGAGGAGAAAAATTACAAATAGACACTAAGATAAGAGGAGACATCTTGTAAGTACCGTCGAGTGTTATCGAGCGCACTTCAGTACTAAATAGTATTTACATCAAAGTCTCTCGTATAGTACAGCGCCACCACATTTACTCAGATCTAGTCAGACTCAGTGAGCGTCGATAATATCCAGCGGGAGTAGTGCACGGGGCACAGGTACACGCGCAGCGTCACCGGGTGGTGCGCGTGCGGCCGGCGCCCGCGCAGCGTGCGGCGCAGCAGCAGGCGGTGCGGCGGCGCGCCGCCCGCGCACACGGCACGCGCGCCGCCAGCAGCTGCACGTATAGCGGCGCTCCGTACGTGTGTGCGCTCTGCGCCTGCACGTGCAGGTGGCGGGGGACTTTATTACCTACCCAATGACGAGACGGTGACCCCCGTCCCGCGCGCACGTTTTACCACCCCCGCTGCCTTACGTACTTACAAGCTCTAACTCTAACTAGGTACCTCGTTGGTTTAGTGCTCCTACGTGTTACGATAAAAGGGTAGAGGTTCTAAGTAGGTACTCTGCCTACTCCTTGAACAAAACGGTACTGGCCTGCCTGTTGTTCGGTGTCATTAAGCTTCAAAAGCCAGACTACCTGTACAACAGGTTGAACCCCAGTACAGCAGCATTCAGAGAAAGTTTCCGTTACGCAGCATCCAAAGTATGAAATAATTAGGAAAAATATTAAAAGTTACTTGCAATCCGTCTATTTCGCTCAGCTGCTCATGGCATTATGTTTCGCACCAAATTATTGTATAGTATAAAACACACTAACTCCCTGTTGTCTGGCATTTTGCTGGACCTTTTTGGCGCAGCCGCGGGGCACACTATGTATGTAATTGTTTAAAAATTAAGTTCCCTTTTATTTGTACCTACATTGTGTGTATCTGTGTGTGCCAAATAAACTGTAACTGTAACTCTCTGTCTGTCACCAGGCTGTATCTCATGAACCGTGATAGCTAGACAGTTGAAATTTTCACAGTTGATGTATTTCTATTGCCGCTATAACAGCAAATATTTAAAATAGAATAAAATAAATATTTAAGTGGGGCTAACATACAACAAACGTGATATCTTTGCCGTTTTTTGCGATAATGGTCCGGAACACTTCGTGCGCGATTCCGACTCGCACTTGGCCGGTTTTATGTACTTTCCTTATTATTCTATGACTTTAAAAAATGCCTTAGATCAAAATATAGATAATTAAATTGTCTTTGAGTTGGTGTCGATTTCATTAAATCCGTCCTGCGGTTTTGGTGCGATTGACGTGTTTTTGTCCGTTTTAGACATAACTTTACAAATTAATTACTATGTTATGCGAATAAAACTCAAAATTTTCTTAGATCAAATTATAAAAAAAATATCTAATGTAACATACATATTTTTTTCTGCTGAGGGGTATCAGTGCCTTAAGCCAATGCCGCCCGCCGCTCTCATCCATCACTCACGCAGTAATATAGATCAAATATGTACAATAACAGTAGGTACCTAGGATTAATAATTTTCGGTAGGAATTAGTTTCTATAGAGATTTAATGTATTAGTATAAAAACCATGAGAAAACCAGTGAACTTGTTTGACTTTTATCCTCTGAAATCTGCCGCCCCTAGGCCGCGGCCTATTGACAAATCCAGGACTGAATCAGACCAGAGGATTATTGATGAGGAGGCCTGCAATGAAAACATAAGTTGGGTACCTACCGTTTTGTTCAAGGAGTAGGCAGAGTACCTACTTAGAACCTCTATCGCAACATGAACGTGTGGATGGGATTTTCGCCATTAATCTCTGGTGGCCAGTATTCGGTATCCTCACGCAAGCTCGATGGTACCAACACCCACACTTGCTATATTTTGCGCCCTCTCTCGATGATAACAATTTACCACAGGAACCGCACCTAGCCATTGTGAACAGAGTTTGTTTACGTCTCAGCGCAATCGAAGCGTTCAAAAAATTCACCAGTTAGGCAACAGATGGCGCTATATCAAAGAACGCGTTTATGGCATTTCACGGTGTGTATGGTGCGGATAGCCACTATGGGTTAGTAGTCAGTCACTGTTTTAACATAGGGTTGCGCACACACTGGAGTAAAGGGTTCAGGTCACACTCTCAATGTAAAATATTGTCAATTTTCTTTTGGGTTTCGGGTACCCAAACACCTACTTGTAATTGAAATATAGATTTAAGAGTTTTATTATGTTTTACACAGCACACAAACACTAGATAACACTGTGTCTTGACAATAAGTTTCACAATAAATGTACCTGAAACTGTCAGTTATTTTTTATTCATTTGAGAGAAGTACACAGGGACCTTATAGCTGATTGACATCCGAACGACTCCAATAAACCGCAATAGGGTCCCGTTTTTACCCTTTGGGTACGGAACCCGTAGCCGGGTTTAAAACGCGTGAAAAATTATTAATGGTTCATTTTCTCAAGAAAATTAAACTTTAGCTCTTCTCAACACAGAAAATAAACTATGATAATATTATAGATGGTTCTGCTATTAAAAAGTTCCGTAAAAATTGTAATTCTTGTTTCTTTTTACCCGACTGCCGAAGCAGGGTAATGTGTTTATCAGTCTATGTATGTATGTAAGTATGTATGTATGTTTGTTCCTACGTGGCGTTCTAGCACAGATTACTTCCTCGGGAGGTAATCTGTGCGTTCGAGAGACCAAACGCGTTGGCCGATTTCGATGATTCTTACGTCAATCGATTCGTCTTAACCTTGTGAGTGTCATAGGCTACAGAAAAATTGGAAAAGAAAAAATGGCGGATTTTGGGCGCCATTTTGTAAAGGGGGAATTTTTTTCTTCCAAATCCATCGTGTGGGGTATCAAAATAAAGGGTTTTAAGAGGTGATTTCAAAAATATATAACACTTATATGTTTAAATGTACCTTATTAAAAAAATAACTAAAAAGTTGTAAATAAAAAAAGTTAACTAAAAGAAACAAAAATCACGACTGCTTAAAAAGCGAACTAAAAAGACGTAAACAAGAAGAAAATCATGCTGTGCAGTCGGAGGATACATATTCGCGAGCTGGCTGACCAAAACCAGATGCATCCTCCGACTGCACAGCATGATTTTCTTCTTGTTTACGTCTTTTTAGTTCGCTTTTTTTATTAGGTACATTTAAACATGTGTTAAATATTTTTGAAAACGCCAAGAATTTTTTTTTCCCCACTATATGGCGCCCAAAATCCGCCGTAAGAATCATAAAAATCGGCTAACGCGTTTGGTCTCTAGAACGCCACATAGGAACAAACATACATACATACATAGACTGATAAACACATTACACTCCTTCGGCAGTCGGGTAAAACCAGCACCGCTTCATGCCTTGCGCATCGGAAAAGCCAACTTCAGGGCGGCCCAGAAGTTTGGTGAGCACTATATAAGGTAACAACAACTTTATTACACACAGATACAAGTTCAAGTTACCGTATTCTACTTTGCTTACCATCATGGAGACGCTGGAGTACTCTCCAACCGCAAAGAACACCTATTCGCAGAATGTGGTCTGTCCGTATACATAAGTGATGACCGTGGCATTTAAACATTTAAAAAAAAAAAACCCCCACAAAATGGCGCCCAAAATCCGCCGTAAGAATCATAAAAATCGGCCAACGCGTTTGGTCTCTAGAACGCCACATAGGAACAAACATACATACATACATAGACTGGTAAACACATTACCCTCCTTCGGCAGTCGGGTAAAAAGATCATATACAGGTAATACAGGTACCTACACTCGACAATTTCAAATTAGTAGCGACCATAGATAAATATGCTCCTACTAGTAGCGACCACTTCTGTGAGCCGTAAACACTTCCGCGTCAGTCAATAAAATATTGATGAAATAAATATTATAATGGCCTCTTGTACAATACGTTGGTATGGTAACAACAGCCAGACTTCTAGTTTCCGGTAAAATGGCATTACATTTCATTGATAAGTTAATAGTTACATATAAACATAATTAGATTTATTTTCTGATATTATTTATCGGAGTTCATATTATACTGGTCTCGTTTTGTAGGTGAAAACGCCCACCGCATGTGTGCGTCTCTTTCTTTTTAAAGTATTTTTTTCGCTATCTCTTCTCCTCTATAATTTAGTAAACACAACTAGTGATGCACCATATCCTATTACCAAATCTGTTATCGTTAGAACTAGAAACCTTACAAATAAAGACATTAAATTGAATAGTTTGTTAAGTGTGAAACGATTTTTTGATTACGTTTTTACTAATATTTAATACTAGAGGACGTCTCGCGGTTTCACCCGCGTAGTTTCCGTTCCCGTGGGAATACAGGGATAAAAAGTAGCCTATGTCACCCGGGGATAGAGTAGCTTCCCAAAAGTGAAAGAATTTTTGAAATCGGTCCAGTAGTTTTGGAGCCTATTCGGTACAAACAATCAAATATTTCCTCTTTATAATATTGGTATAGATTACTATATTTAAGAACTAACAACCGAAAAAAGTATGTTGCCTTTAGAATTTTGTTTTTTTTTTAGTTTTAACATTTTATTTTATTACTAAAATGTTAAAACGCCGTATAATTAATAATAAAAAAGGTAATATTAATAAAAATAAATAAGTACAAATATTATTTATCTAAAATATCGATACCTGCCTGGTTTTATTTAAACCTGTCCCATCCTTAATGAGATATATGACCTTGGTAAAGGACCAATCAGAGCGCAGTCATCCTGTTCCTCCTACCTCAGCTAGTTGACAGAATTGTTTTGATGTATTTAGTGGCTATGTGGTCGATGTATAAAATATAGTCGCCTCACGCTGTCTGTCCGTATGTATGCTTATATCTTTAAAACAACGCAATGGATTTTGATGCGGTTTTTTTTAATAGGTACAGTGATTCAAGAGGAAGGTTTATGTGTATATTACACATCACAGCAGAAGCCAGTAATGAATATAACAAGTTTAGTTTTTACTTTCAGAATATCGTACAGGACGAAAAATAAAAATCATTGTTTATGTAATAAAAAGTGAGACATTTCTACTTTTCAAAAAGAAATTGACAGATCTATTAATTAATAAATGTTATTAGGTACTCAATTAGCGAATTTCTGACCGAGAAAAATTTAAATTGATAACATGATATCTCCGTTTTCCTGACTTGTACAAAATATTTTTTTGTTTGACGGGAACTTGACGAATTTGTAATCCCATTTTATTAAAATTGACACTGTGTATTGTATTGCCTATTTAAAATTATTTACTGAATTTGATCTTGACATGGTAAATTTGTATTGATTTAATTGAATGTTTTAATAATTTATATTAAATGGGTCTTTATTATTATAGTTAAAACTGTTTGCATGCCTTAGTTAAGGTAGATAGTAAAACTTAACATCTGTAACCTGTACCTACTTTCTGTGCAAATAAAGATTTATTCTATTCTATAAAATAAAACATTTAAATCAGAATGACATCTTATTTTATTCACAAATTTTTTCATAACACCAATTTGTTACCAAAATAAAGGATTATTTTATAATTAGTCATACACACATATCCACATAACAACTTAGAAAGCTGATCATAATACATAATGCGCGATGTTTAAATATTGGCTTTTTTTTGTCTTTTTTAAAGTGAACATTATCTATTATGACCAACAGGAGTATTTTTTGTTGGTTAAATAAAAACGTTAAATCAGCTTCGCTTGATTGGGGAAAAAACACTCCTTCTATTAATACAGCCTTGGATCTTATTTCTAAAATTAACCGTAACTTAAATAATGAACTTCTCATATAAAAATAATAATGATAAGCATTACTACATACATCTTTTTAAAAGTTTACAATCTAAGTAGATAGACCGCCGAAATGTTCATTGTAAACTACTGTTTCTATCAAATTCGTTTTATTAATAGACTATTGTTTTGTGTCAAAAAAAACAGAATTTACAGCAGTAAATAGTATATAGCAACGGTAACGGTATTATATTTTCCGATAAATATAAAACGATTTGCTTCTAAAGATAAAACCTGATGGGGACTAGATGAGTAGTTTGAAAACAAAATAACACTTTTTTACAATAAGTAAGAGGATATTTTATAACAAAAATATATTTGGCTTCAGTAAAATTTAGAATAACGCTATTTGGACATCAAAATTTCGAAAGCGGTAATGGACGTCAGATTCCAAGTAGGTCAGATTCCATTTACGTCATTTTCCAGCTAGGACATTTTCCAACTAGGCCAGATTTTGAGTTAGTAATAGTTTCTGGTACACTTACTCACATTATATTCATCGCCAAATGTCTGCGAGATTTCTTTGGTGGCACGGACTCTATAGTCAAGAAATTATGACACTAACCCTCAATTTCCCACCTTAAAATTATCGGAGAATTAATGTGACAAATTGTCAAACACGCGTTATCTTCTGTGATTGGCTGTTGAAAATTCATTTAACCAATCACAGCAGATAACGCGTGCTTGACAATTTGTCACATTAATTCTCCGATAATTTTAAGGTGGGAAACTGAGGGTAAATGTATGTAAACTCCATATAATGATATTATTTAGTATAGTTTTTGTACACTGACAGCCCTATGTCTATCTTCTCTCGTTCAGTCCATCCAAAGGTTGTCTGTAAGAGATTGCCCTATGCGATAAGACCGCCCATTGTACACTTATCTTTATAAATGTTTTGTCTGTAATTATTTCAGTGGTGTACAATAAAGTATATAATAAATAAATAAATAAATAAAATATTATTAAATTTAAAGATGCAGAGGTACATAAGCCTGTAAAAAAATCTAGAAGTGTGACAGAAAATGTATGACTCTTTGAAAATCTTAAATGAAGAGTGCAGAAACGGGCACATAACTGTATCCGAATTTTTAAGAAGAGCATCCAAAATAAGTTACAGGAGAATATACAGAACAGGATACGGGAGACAGTTCTGCAGCCGTAATGCGTAAGTGAATACGGCAACGCAAATGTTTTGATCGCTATCAATCGACCAATCACACAGATGGAAAACCACATCGCGTCATTCATCTCACATGTGATTGGGCGATTTGATGGCTCTCGAACCCTTCGCCTTGCCGAATTCACTTGCGCAATTCGGCTGCTGTTAGCGAATCAGAACGTGAATCAACTTTATCTTCAATTGAAAGCCAAAGTATAAGCTCAGATTCGGAGCACAACATTTCAAGCATAGAAGAAATGCTACTGTCCTAATCTGACCTACTTGGAATCTAAGCGCCATCGCCAAATATAAAAGCTATTGTAAAAGCAGTTTCTTTTTGGTTTCGAAATATAGTAATATGAAAATAAATTATTATGAAAAAAATATTTCTTATTTACATGGCTTAATTTCATGTCAGAAAATTATGATACTGACTGTATTATGCGTTACCAACTCTTAATCCGACCTAGTTGGAAAATGTCCTAGGTGGAAAATCACGTACATGGAATCTGACCTACTTGGAATCTGACGTCCATAGCCGCTTTCAAAATTTCTCGAATTTACTCATCACTAATTGATATTTACAAATTCTGGGGAAGACCCGCTTGGCCTGTATCAAACACGTAAAGCCGTAAACATGAGATTAAAATAGTATAAACACAAAGGAATACAACTTTTATGGGAGATAATAAAACATGCAAGAAACATTTGTTATGACCTCGGCCTGTCGCAGTAGACATGTTTCATCAATCTATCATTTAACATAAATCTATTCTATTTTACAAATAATTTGATTCATATACTATTTTTGCGTGAAAATGAAACCTTAGAAACTCTAGGCCTAGTAAAAATTTGTTGGAAGTTTTCAGTATTCGCGTTCTCAATGTTACAATTGGATTCAGTTTTAGTTACAAAATTTTATCGTTAACAACAAAGATACGTCATTATATTTACAAATCATTTTATGATCAAAGTGAATATAGCTTTTTTGTATGTTAAAATTTTCATTTGTTGTAAACAACCAACTATAATGAATCCCTGAAGAAAATAAATAGATAGGCCAATTCAATCCGAGTTAGTTTTATATGTATAAAATACTATTTCAGATTAGTTGAAATTCGTTTGAACAGAGATAATAAATCTTTTGAATTCGATGTCATTGAAAACGCTGAATACTTTGCTACTACATGGGGCGGCTACTAAAATGAACAGGCGCCTGCGCCGCTTTCTCTCCTATTTCGTTGATCAAGTAGTGGTCGCTTTGGCCACCACATGTACGAAAGAAAAAAGAAGATGCTGTATAGATTCATGTCGAAACTAAGCTTTATTTAGACTGAGACACGTTCAGGCCGCCGTATAGTAAGCACCGGGCTGGCTGAGAAGAGTGTACTTTAAAAGGCTTATAATTGTCGGCACGTAACTTGGCAAGAGTTGTTAGATGCGCACAAGTCGTTTTTTTGGGTATCTTTGTTTACCAAGTGGGACGCGGGGAACGTATAGCAACACTCTATATGGTGGTTGTGCACGCACTGTGCGCGAACTTACCCTCACTACGCCAAAACCTTGCCAAGTTAGATACATGCCGGGGATTATACCAATGCTTTACTCGTTGTCTACCATCCAGCAGCATAGACGTGTGAGTAGGACCTCAAGATAGTCAAGAGACTACAATCATTGTGTTACATAATCAGAGAGCGGATCATTCATTATACATAACATTTTTACTTTAAATATAATTATGAGTAATTTATTAGACACACTGAGATAAGCTCTTGTATTTATGAAGCTTTAATGACTGAGAAAACTATACACAAATCTTACGAGAAAAGATTTATTATTACTGTCAAACGCTACTACCCACCAAATATGTACCCACTTAATGAACCCAGTACACTCGATTTTAGCATGTGAAGGGTTGTTGGCGTTTTGGCTTTATGCATTTCAAGAACAAATAAAAACAAAAAATAAGCTGCTCTCCGCTGAAAATAAAACTAGTTAAAAAGTAGTTTGATTTCACTCACAACTATTTTGATCTGATATTAAATTACAAACTATTATCAGGAACGTTCACTAATTGATTAAACTCTTCAAACTAATATTTATAATGCAACAATTTTACATTCTATCATCTATACTGATTAGTATATCTTAGTAATGATGTATTTAGTTTGCGTTTTGTGATCAATGTCAAGATTAACATAAACAAAATGAACATGTGGCTACTGGCGTTTGGCACACTAGCCAACAACTATGTCACAGCCAACTACGTGTTGCAGTAACCAGAGAGCCGCTAGCCGCTGGCTACAGTACATACCTACGTGTTGCAGTAACCAGAGAGCCGCTAGCCGCTGGCTACAGTACATACCTACGTGTTGCAGTAACCAGAGAGCCGCTAGCTACTGGCTACAGTACATACCTACGTGTTGCAGTAACCAGAGAGCCGCTAGCCGCTGGCTACAGTACTTACCTACGTGTTGCAGTAACCAGAGAGCCGCTAGCCGCTGGCTACAGTACATACCTACGTGTTGCAGTAACCAGAGAGCCGCTAGCCGCTGGCTACAGTACATACCTACGTTACGTACGTCATGATCGTGCATCAACATGTTTCTATTGTTTATGCAATAAACCTGAATCCGTCATGTGCTCAACTGAGATGCCACATTACACGAGGTTTTACTCCAATTAGATTAAGTTAGTTTTAATTCAATAAATACGCAACACAGAGACTTAACTAAAAGGCAGCGATTGTTACTATAAAATCTTATTAGCTATGTGTGCTCGTGTTCACATCCTAATAAAAACATAAATAACAGACATTCAGACATCAGGGAGCCTACGCTCAGTCTTACGCATACAAGATTCCACCACATTTGCTGGAGGACACTACTAGTACGTACCATTGTATGTTAAGGCTATATATCCAAGTATAATATTACATGCCTTGTCGTATGTTACAGGTATCACTAGCTCATGGCTAAATTAATAACAAAAACTCTACAATGATGCGTCCAACGTAAACTTTTAATGTGTCAATGTACTGTTGTAACATTATTACTATTTTTCAGCCAACTGAACGAAAACCAAACTGAAGCATGCAAACGAAGTAACAAGCACTAACTTCATACCTGATAAATAAATATTGCTAAAACGAGAGGAACAGATTTTTAAAAACTACATAATATTAAATTGTGCAAGAAAAAATGCTGTGGGTTTTGTAGACCTGCGCCGACGCGGATCAGGGAGATGGGCTACTGATGAATTCTATTAGAAATAGATGAATAAATTCGTGTTATTCTTATTGAACATTTAATGTAATCTTTATGTACAATTGCAAGCAGCTGCATCAATATCATTTTATAATTCGTGCCGTGTGCTAAGACGCGATCAATTACAAGAGGACAGTCGTGCGAATGGATTCCAGAGCTATGCAATATATTACAACAAATTCATCAGCTACTATCATTTTCTTTAAATATCTGATTAATGAAGTTTTGCTCCTAATATGGGTTATTAAAAAAATATAGGAACTTGGTTCACTGAGCTATGTGATGTGTTACAGCTGTTGCTAGACTTGCCTCGAACACATTCTCACGACTGTCCCGCACAGAGCCCACCGCTGGACGTAACAACGTCGTCCGCAGTACTCGCGTCAACTAACTACCTTCAGTAACCGCTAACTACACTAATACCTACCCACAATCCAAAATAAACAACAACCAAGTTATACATATAAAAAGCTTAGTAAGTTAGTATATAACTCTGTTTTAGAAACTATCATACAAAACTAAACCTATTTCGTTTTTATTACAATAATAGTTAAATTGACTAATAATAACATTAAATACTCCTTCATTATAATTTGGACACAACTGAAGTGCATTTTAAGATATCATTTTTAACGCCTAAATAGTGTTGGCTTCTTTATTATGATTTTCATAACACTAAAGTAGAAAAGCTAGAATAGCAGCAATTTCAAATAATATCCATACTTTTTGGTCAATTTCGTAATATTAGCATTCAAATACCTAATAAGGCATGATGTATTGCCTTCATCATTTTAAGGAAATTTACATCCAAACTCGTAATAATTCCCAAACAACAACAATATGAGTGAGATCAAAATGGTTCTTTATCAATTTACATGATAAATGGATAGCATAGCTATTAATAAATTGTAATATCAAACTAGCTAGCTAGTCAACTCTAAAGCAATTCATTTTATTAACATACAAAATCAATTCAGTTATTAAATACTAGTGCACTAACGTAATCATAGCACTTGTGCTATCTCACACACTTTCCGAGTCTCAAGTCACATTTTGAATGTTAATGTAAATTGATAGAACAACTAATTTGTAAATTTTAACAAATCCAACAGTCAGCTAGTTTGATTGCAAAATAAGGCTAGCACTCTGACAACCCGACAGGGTAACACAGATAAACCACTGTCGCGTTGTCAAGAACGCCATCCTTATTCCCAATGAATTTGAATAATATTAAAAACATTCATTCCCCACAACATACCAACGGCGAGATAATAATATAATCTATTTATATTTAACACTTATATTGTTATAACAATATCTATACAATAGTGTGTACAAGTAAACAATCTGCTGTAATCGTCCTCAAGCACTCCGTTATCACAAGAATCATAGGGCACATATCACTCACTGCCGTAGTCAGTCCAGCACCGATACTATTAACATTGCCAGCTTAACACATATCACTCACTGCCGTAGTCAGTCCGTCTAAGCACTGATACCATTAACATTGCCAGCTTAACACTCCACGACTCCTTAATTTATCGCTTAATGCTAAACTAACTTATATCATTCAAGTTACATATTTTTCCTTCACGTACGCTTTCGCTAGTCGCAAAATACCAGCATCTACACTTATAAATACTTTTGTATTTTTCAATAGGCATACTGGTATACTTGGGACTAATATCACATCTTTTAACGGCTTTGTACTATCTAACAGCTGATTACATCAATTTGGCATTCGACATTGTCGAACTGAGCAGAAATAATATGTATCATGAATTCGATAGTAGATAATTATCCTACAATGTTTTTTTACATTTTTTTATAATTTATAAACACCACAATTCCATATTGTCGAGGAGAAAAATTACAAATAGACACTAAGACAAGAGGAGACATCTTGTAAGTACCGTCGAGTGTTATCGAGCGCACTTCAGTACTAAATAGTATTTACATCAAAGTCTCTCGTATAGTACAGCGCCACCACATTTACTCAGATCTAGTCAGACTCAGTGAGCGTCGATAATATCCAGCGGGAGTAGTGCACGGGGCACAGGTACACGCGCAGCGTCACCGGGTGGTGCGCGTGCGGCCGGCGCCCGCGCAGCGTGCGGCGCAGCAGCAGGCGGTGCGGCGGCGCGCCGCCCGCGCACACGGCACGCGCGCCGCCAGCAGCTGCACGTATAGCGGCGCTCCGTACGTGTGTGCGCTCTGCGCCTGCACGTGCAGGTGGCGGGGGACTTTATTACCTACCCAATGACGAGACGGTGACCCCCGTCCCGCGCGCACGTTTTACCACCCCCGCTGCCTTACGTACTTACAAGCTCTAACTCTAACTAGGTACTGGTTGGTTTAGTGGTTTAGTGCTCCTACGTGTTACGATAAAAGGGTAGAGGTTCTAAGTAGGTACTCTGCCTACTCCTTGAACAAAACGGTACTGGCCTGCCTGTTGTTCGGTGTCATTAAGCTTCAAAAGCCAGACTACCTGTACAACAGGTTGAACCCCAGTACAGCAGCATTCAGAGAAAGTTTCCGTTACGCAGCATCCAAAGTATGAAATAATTAGGAAAAATATTAAAAGTTACTTGCAATCCGTCTATTTCGCTCAGCTGCTCATGGCATTATGTTTCGCACCCAATTATTGTATAGTATAAAACACACTAACTCCCAGTTGTCTGGCATTTTGCTGAACTGGACCTTTTTGGCGCAGCCACGGGGCACACTATGTATGTAATTGTTTTAAAATTAAGTTCCCTTTTATTTGTACCTACATTGTGTGTATCTGTGTGTGCCAAATAAACTGTAACTGTAACTCTCTGTCTGTCACCAGGCTGTATCTCATGAACCGTGATAGCTAGACAGTTGAAATTTTCACAGATGATGTATTTCTATTGCCGCTATAACTGCAAATACTTAAAATACAATAAAATAAATATACAAGTGGGGCTATAACATACAACAAACGTGATGATATCTTTGCCGTTTTTTGCGATAATGGTCCGGAACACTTCGTGCGCGATTCCGACTCGCACTTGGTCGGCCGGCAGGCTTATTACGTATGAAACAGCAATTAGCAATATTTGCGCAGAGATTGTACAATCATCGCGCGATTATCGCTTTACGTCAAAAAATTGGAAGACTTATTTTTGCGAATTAATCGCTCTTCAATCACGAATCCGCATTATATATGAGCTATAGCCACACCATAATAATTTTACGACAGCACTGCTAACAATAAAATTCTGCTAACTGAAATTTGCTATTATCGCAAGGTGATCGCGATCATTTCGTATTACGTATGGTTTTTGACAGCAGAGCGACAGCGATCGGCGAGCAAATGTGGCTGTCAAATTGCGATAACTTTTTCCCTTGTTGTTGGTCGATTGCCAATCGCTCGCTGATGGCTGAGTAGGTACAGAAGTTTTTGAGTATTTGGCGGCTTTTTTCGTGTGTTATTTTGTGGTTACTTTAATTATCCGTAAATTAGAATAATAATATAAAAGTAAATATTGAAACAACAAATTCCTAGTGAATATTGTAATGACAAATTGGTGTTGTTTTGTGTCTCTAATGTCTACGCAACTGGACTATTTGTTGAATAATTGAAACAGATGTGATCACGGTAAAGTGGAGGATTTTTATATACTGTAGTGTTCGCTACCTCAGCGAAGCTTATATGTTTACCTACTAAATACTTACAAACACATAAGATTGTGATAAGTCCGCAATAAGTATCTTCTATTATATTCTTTTTTTACATGGCAAGCACCGTTGTCGACTATTCTGCCAATGTATAAATTAAATTAGAAAAATCTATTTAACGTTTCATAGCTCAAACACGAGATAATGTAGTCTATTAAGTGATGTCCTAATGCATTATCGATTCGATTTCTTATAACAATCAACAATTCGAAGAAATTTTAAACATTAACATTTTAGTCATCCAGTTTTTCAAATTAATTATTATATTATGTAAATAAAAAGAAAATAACTAATTTTCACTGCCATATTTACTTTACACAAATACTTTACATCTGCGAATATTAATTTACCGGAATATTGGAGCTAAATAGTAATCAAATTAACTATTGTAAAAAAACAGCCTCCACGAAGTGTTGCTCTTTCTTAAGCTGGTTAATGCATCAAATGATACATTTTATAAATCATCAGACAGATAAAATAGCTTCTGTTAAAAGTGACTGTCAAAAAAAAGACTTGACTTAAAGGCCTCAGTAGCCAGGTCACTAAATTGATCGCGCAATAATTGTACAATTATTGCTGTTCCTTACGTAATAAGCCCGCGGCCGGTTTTATGTACTTTCCTTATTATTCTATGACTTTAAAAAAAGCCATAGATCAAAATGTAGATAATTAAATTGTCTTTGAGTTGGTGTCGATTTCATTAAATACGTCCTGCGGTTTTGGTGCGATTGTCGTGTTTTTGTCCGTTTTAGACAAAACTTTACAAATTAATTACTATTTTATGCGAATAAAACTCAAAATTTTCTTAGATCAAATTATTAAAAAAAAACTAATTTAACATATTTTTTTTTTTCTGCTGAGGGGTATCAGTGCCTTAAGCCACTGCCGCCCGCCGCTCTCATCCATCACTCACGCAGTAATATAGATCAAATATGTACAATAACAGTAGGTACCTAGGATTGATAATATTTTCGGTAGGAATTAGTTTCTATAGGGATTTAACGTATTAGTATAAAAACCATGAGAAAACCAGTGAACTTGTTTGACTTTTATCCTCTGAAATCTGCCGCCCCTAGGACGCTGCCGCCCCTAGGCCGCGGCCTATTGACAAATCCAGGACTGAATCAGACCAGAGGATTATTGATGAGGAGGCCTGCAATGAAAACATAAGTTGGGTACCTACCGTTTTGTTCAAGCAGTAGGCAGAGTACCTACTTAGAACCTCTATCGCAACATGAACGTGTGGATGGGATTTTCGCCATTAATCTCTGGTGGCCAGTATTCGGTATCCTCACAAAAGCTCGATGGTACCAACACCCACACTTGCTATATTTTGCGCCCTCTGCCGATGATAACAATTTACCACAGGAACCGCACCTAGCCATTGTAAACAGAGTTTGTTTACGTCTCAGCGCAATCCAACGTTCAAAAAATTCACCGGTTAGCCAACAGATGGCGCTATATCAAAGAACGCGTTTATGGCAGTTTCACGGTGTGTATGGTGCGGATAGCCACTATGGGTTAGTAATCACTGTTTTAACATAGGGGTGCGCACACACTGGAGTAAAGAGTTCAGGTCACACTCTTTCAATGTAAAATATTGTCAATTTTCTTTTGGGTTTCGGGTACCCAAACACCTACTTGGAATTTAAATATAGATTTATCTCGCAGGGTTCTTCTTAACCCAGCGAGTGTCACTGGCTACATAAAAATTGGAAAAGAATAAATGGCGGATTTTGGGCGCCATTTTGTGGGGAATAAAAACATTTTTTGGTTGATTTAAAAAATATAACACTAATGTACCTAATAAAACAAAAGCGAACTAAAAAGACGTAAACAAGAATAAAATCATGCTGTGCAGTCGGAGGATACATATTCGCGAGCTGGCTGACCAAAACCAGATGTATCCTCCGACTGCACAGCATGAACAAAAATCCCGACATTTTTGTTTTTTTTAATAAACTTTTTAGTTATTTTTTTAGATTTAGGTACATTTAAACATATAAGAAATATATTTTTGAAATCACCTCTTAAAACCCTTTATTTTGATACCCCACACGATGGGTTTGGAAGAAAAAAATATTTTTTCCCCCTCAAAATGGCGCCCAATATCCGCCATTTTTTCTTTTTAAATTTTTATGTAGCCAGTGACACTCGCAGGGTTAAGACGAATCGATTGACGTGAGAATCATCCAAATCGGCCAACGCGTTTGGTCTCTAGAACGCCACATAGGAACAAACATACATACATAGACTGATAAACACATTACCCTCCTTCGGCAGTCGGGTAAAAAGATCATATACAGGTAATACAGGTCGCCACTCGACAATTTCAAATTAGTAGTGACCACTTCTGTGAGCCGTAAACTCTTCCGCGTCAGTCAATAAAATATTGATGAAATAAATATTATAATGGCCTCTTGTACAATACGTTGGTATGGTAACAACAGCCAGACTTCGAGTTTCCGGAAAAATGGCATAACATTTCATTGATAAGTTAATAGTTACATATAAACATAATTAGATTTATTTTCTGATATTATTTATCGGAGTTCATATTATACTGGTCACGTTTGTAGATGAAAACGCCCACCGCATGTGTGCGTCTCTTTCTTTTTAAAGTATTTTTTTCGCTATCTCTTCTCCTCTATAATTTCGTAAACACAACTAGTGATGCACCATATCCTATAACCAAATCTGTTATCGATAGAACTAGAAACCTTACAAATAAAGACAATAAATTGAATAGTTTGTTAAGTGTGAAACGATTTTTTGATTCCTTTTTTTTACTAATCTATACCAATTTTATAAAGAGGAAATATTTTTTTGTTTCTTTGTTTGTACCGAATAGGCTCCGAAACTACTGGACCGATTTAAAAAAATCTTTCACCAATAGAAAGCTACATTATTCCTGAGTGACATAGGCTATATTTTAATCCCGAAAACGGGTCCTGTGGGGTGGTCCACGGGAGCGAAGCCGCGGGGAACAGCTAGTTAATAATAAAAAAGGTAATATAAAAAAAAAAAAATAAGTACAAATATTATTTATCTAAAATATCGATACCTGCCTGGTTTTATTTAAACCTGTCCCATCCTTAATGAGATATAAGACCTTGGTAAAGGACCAATCAGAGCGCAGTCATCCTGTTCCTCAGACCTCAGCTAGTTGACAGAATTGTTTTGATGTATTTAGTGGCTATGTGGTCGATGTATATAACATAGTCGCCTCACGCTGTCTGTCCCTATGTATGCTTAGATCTTTAAAACCACGCAACGGATTTTGATGCTGTTTTTTTTACCCGACTGGCGAAGGAAGGTAATGTGTTTACCAGTCTATGTATGTATGTTTGTTCCTATGTGGCGTTCTGGAGACCAAACGCGTTGGCCGATTTTGATGATTCGTACGTCAATCGATGCGTCTTAACCCTGCGAGTGTCACTGGCTACATTAAAATTGAAAACTGGCGGCTTTTGGGCGCCATATTGTGGAGTATGTTTCTTCCGATCCCATCGTGTGGGGTATCAAATTAAAGGGTTTTAAGAGGCGATTTCAAAAATATATAACACTTATAAGTTTAAATGTACCTAATCCGAATAAAATGTTAACTAAAAAAAAATCAAAACACCCGACTGCTTAAAAAGCGAACTAAAAAGACGTAAACAAGAAAAAAATCATGCTGTGCAGTCGGAGGATACATATTCGCGAGCTGGCTGACCAAAACCAAATTTTGAATTATTAATAGATAGAGTGATTCAAGATGAAGGTTTATATGTATATTACACAGCATAGTAATGAATATAACAAGTTTAGTTTTTACTTTCAGAATATCGTACGGGACGAAAAATAAAAATCATTGTTTATGTAATAAAAAATGAGACATTTCTACTTTTCAAAAAGAAATTGACAGATCTATTAATTAATAAATGTTATTTCTCAATTAGCGAATTTCTGACCGATAAGAATTTAAATTGAAAACATGATATCTCCGTTTTCCTGACTTGTACTAAATTTTTTTTTGTTTGTCGGGAACTTGACGAATTTGTAATCCCATTTTACTAAAATTGACACTGTGTATTGTATTGCCTATTTAAAATTATTTACTGAATTTGATCTTGACATGGTAACTTTGTATTGATTTAATTGAATGTTTTAATAATTTATATTAAATGGGTCTTTATTATTATAGTTAAAACTGTTTGCATGCCTTAGTTAAGGTAGATAGTAAAACTTAACATCTGTAACCTGTACCTACTTTCTGTGCAAATAAAGATTTATTCTATTCTATTCTATAAAATAAAACATTTAAATCAGAATGACATCTTATTTTATTCACAAATTTTTTCATAACACCAATTTGTTACCAAAATAAAGGATTATTTTATAATTAGTCATACACACATATCCACATAACAACTTAGAAAGCTGATCATAATACATAATGCGCGATGTTTAAATATTGGCTTTTTTTTGTCTTTTTTAAAGTGAACATTATCTATTATGACCAACAGGAGTATTTTTTGTTGGTTAAATAAAAACGTTAAATCAGCTTCGCTTGATTGGGGAAAAAACACTCCTTCTATTAATACAGCCTTGGATCTTATTTCTAAAATTAACCGTAACTTAAATAATGAACTTCTCATATAAAAATAATAATGATAAGCATTACTACGTACATCTTTTTAAAAGTTTACAATCTAAGTAGATAGACCGCCGAAATGTTCATTGTAAACTACTGTTTCTATCAAATTCGTTTTATTAGTAGACTATTGTTTTGTGTCAAAAAAAAAAGAATTTACAGCAGTAAATAGTATATAGCAACGGTAACGGTATTATATTTTCCGATAAATATGAAACGATTCGCATCTAAAGATAAAACCTGATGGGGACTAGATGAGTAGTTTGAAAACAAAATAACACTTTTTTACAATAAGTAAGAGGACATTTTATAACAAAAATATATTTGGCTTCAGTAAAATTTAGAATAACGCTATTTGGACATCAAAATTTCTCGAATTTACTCATCACTAATTGATATTTACAAATTCTGGGGAAGACCCACTTGGCCTGTATCAAACACGTAAAGCCGTAAACATGAGATTAAAATAGTATAAACACAAAGGAATACAACTTTTATGGGAGATAATAAAACATGCAAGAAACATTTGTTATGACCTCGGCCTGTCGCAGTAGACATGTTTCATCAATCTATCATTTAACATAAATCTATTCTATTTTACAAATAATTTGATTGATATACTATTTTTGCGTGAAAATGAAACCTTAGAAACTCTAGGCCTAGTAAAAATATCTTGTAAGTTTTCAGTATTCGCGTTCTCAATGTTACAATTGGATTCAGTTTTAGTTACAAAATTTTATCGTTAACAACAAAGATACGTCATTATATTTACAAATCATTTTATGATCAAAGTGAATATAGCTTTTTTGTATGTTAAAATTTTAATTTGTTGTAAACAACCAACTATAATGAATCCCTGAAGAAAACAAATAGATAGGCCAATTCAATCCGAGTTAGTTTTATATGTATAAAATACTATTTCAGATTAGTTGAAATTCGTTTGAACAGAGATAATAAATCTTTTGAATTCGATGTCATTGAAAACGCTGAATACTTTGCTACTACATGGGGCGGCTACTAAAATGAACAGGCGCCTGCGCCGGTTTCTCTCCTATTTCGTTGATCAAGTAGTGGTCGCTCTGGCCACCACATGTACGAAAGAAAAAAGAAGATGCTGTATAGATTCATGTCGAAACTAAGCTTTATTTAGACTGAGACACGTTCAGGCCGCCGTATAGTAAGCACCGGGCTGGCTGAGATGAGTGTACTTTAAAAGGCTTATAATTGTCGGCACGTAACTTGGCAAGAGTTGTTAGATGCGCACAAGTCGTTGTTTAGGTCTCTGATTACCAAGTGGGACGCGGGGAACGTATAGCAACACTCTATATGGTGGTTGTGCACGCACTGTGCGCGAACTTACCCTCACTACGCCAAAACCTTGCCAAGTTAGATACATGCCGGGGATTATACCAATGCTTTACTCGTTGTCTACCATCCAGCAGCATAGACGTGTGAGTAGGACCTCAAGATAGTCAAGAGACTACAATCATTGTGTTACATAATCAGAGAGCGGATCATTCATTATACATAACATTTTTACTTTAAATATAATTATGAGTAATTTATTAGACACACTGAGATAAGCTCTTGTATTTATGAATCTTTAATGACTGAGAAAACTATACACAAATCTTACATCTTACGAGAAAAGATTTATTATTACTGTCAAACGCTACTACCCGCCAAATATGTACCCACTTAATGAACCCAGTACACTCGATTTTAGCATGTGAAGGGTTGTTGGCGTTTTGGCTTTATGCATTCCGAGAACAAATAAAAACATAAAATAAGCTGCTCTCCGCTGAAAATAAAACTAGTTAAAAAGTAGTTTGATTTCACTCACAACTATTTTGATCTGATATTAAATTACAAACTATTATCAGGAACGTTCACTAATTGATTAAACTCTTCAAACTAATATTTATAATGCAACAATTTTACATTCTATCATCTATACTGATTAGTATATCTTAGTAATGATGTATTTAGTTTGCGTTTTGTGATTAATGTCAAGATTAACATAAACAAAATGAACATGTGGCTACTGGCGTTTGGCACACTAGCCAACAACTATGTCACAGCCAACTACGTGTTGCAGTAACCAGAGAGCCGCTAGCCGCTGGCTACAGTACATACCTACGTGTTGCAGTAACCAGAGAGCCGCTAGCCGCTGGCTACAGTACATACCTACGTGTTGCAGTAACCAGAGAGCCGCTAGCCGCTGGCTACAGTACATACCTACGTGTTGCAGTAACCAGAGAGCCGCTAGCCGCTGGCTACAGTACATACCTACGTGTTGCAGTAACCAGAGAGCCGCTAGCCGCTGGCTACAGTACATACCTACGTGTTGCAGTAACCAGAGAGCCGCTAGCCGCTGGCTACAGTACATACCTACGTGTTGCAGTAACCAGAGAGCCGCTAGCCGCTGGCTACAGTACATACCTACGTGTTGCAGTAACCAGAGAGCCGCTAGCCGCTGGCTACAGTACATACCTACGTGTTGCAGTAACCAGAGAGCCGCTAGCCGCTGGCTACAGTACATACCTACGTTACGTACGTCATGATCGTGCATCAACATGTTTCTATTGTTTATGCAATAAACCTGAATCCGTCATGTGCTCAACTGAGATGCCACATTACACGAGGTTTTACTCCAATTAGATTAAGTTAGTTTTAATTCAATAAATACGCAACACAGAGACTTAACTAAAAGGCAGCGATTGTTACTATAAAATCTTATTAGCTATGTGTGCTCGTGTTCACATCCTAATAAAAACATAAATAACAGACATTCAGACATCAGGGAGCCTACGCTCAGTCTTACGCATACAAGATTCCACCACATTCGCTGGAGGACACTACTAGTACGTACCATTGTATGTTAAGGCTATATATCCAAGTATAATATTACATGCCTTGTCGTATGTTACAGGTATCACTAGCTCATGGCTAAATTAATATAATCTAACAAAAACTCTACAATGATGCGTCCAACGTAAACTTTTAATGTGTCAATGTACTGTTGTAACATTATTACTATTTTTCAGCCAACTGAACGAAAACCAAACTGAAGCATGCAAACGAAGTAACAAGCACTAACTTCATACCTGATAAATAAATATTGCTAAAACGAGAGGAACAGATTTTTAAAAACTACATAATATTAAATTGTGCAAGAAAAAATGCTGTGGGTTTTGTAGACCTGCGCCGACGCGGATCAGGGAGATGGGCTACTGATAAATTCTATTAGAAATAGATGAATAAATTCGTGTTATTCTTATTGAACATTTAATGTAATCTTTATGTACAATTGCAAGCAGCTGCATCAATATCATTTTATAATTCGTGCCGTGTGCTAAGACGCGATCAATTACAAGAGGACAGTCGTGCGAATGGATTCCAGAGCTATGCAATATATTACAACAAATTCATCAGCTACTATCATTTTCTTTAAATATCTGATTAATGAAGTTTTGCTCCTAATATGGGTTATTAAAAAAATATAGGAACTTGGTTCACTGAGCTATGTGATGTGTTATAGCTGTTGCTAGACTTGCCTCGAACACATTCTCACGACTGTCCCGCACAGAGCCCACCGCTGGACGTAACAACGTCGTCCGCAGTACTCGCGTCAACTAACTACCTTCAGTAACCGCTAACTACACTAATACCTACCCACAATCCAAAATAAACAACAACCAAGTTATACATATAAAAAGCTTAGTAAGTTAGTATATAACTCTGTTTTAGAAACTATCATACAAAACTAAACCTATTTCGTTTTTATTACAATAATAGTTAAATTGACTAATAATAAGATTAAATACTCCTTCATTATAATTTGGACACAACTGAAGTGCATTTTAAGATATCATTTTTAACGCCTAAATAGTGTTGGCTTCTTTATTATGATTTTCATAACACTAAAGTAGAAAAGCTAGAATAGCAGCAATTTCAAATAATATCCATACTTTTTGGTCAATTTCGTAATATTAGCATTCAAATACCTAATAAGGCATGATGTATTGCCTTCATCATTTTAAGGAAATTTACATCCAAACTCGTAATAATTCCCAAACAACAACAATATGAGTGAGATCAAAATGGTTCTTTATCAATTTACATGATAAATGGATAGCATAGCTATTAATAAATTGTAATATCAAACTAGCTAGCTAGTCAACTCTAAAGCAATTCATTTTATTAACATACAAAATCAATTCAGTTATTAAATACTAGTGGACTAACGTAATCATAGCACTTGTGCTATCTCACACACTTTCCGAGTCTCAAGTCACATTTTGAATGTTAATGTAAATTGATAGAACAACTAATTTGTAAATTTTAACAAATCCAACAGTCAGCTAGTTTGATTGCAAAATAAGGCTAGCACTCTGACAACCCGACAGGGTAACACAGTTAAACCACTGTCGCGTTGTCAAGAACGCCTTCCTTATTCCCAATGAATTTGAATAATATTAAAAACATTCATTCCCCACAACATACCAACGGCGAGATAATAATATAATCTATTTATATTTAACACTTATATTGTTATAACAATATCTATACAATAGTGTGTACAAGTAAACAATCTGTTGTAATCGTCCTCAAGCACTCCGTTATCACAAGAATCATAGGGCACATATCACTCACTGCCGTAGTCAGTCCGTCTAAGCACCGATACCATTAACATTGCCAGCTTAACACATATCACTCACTGCCGTAGTCAGTCCAGCACCGATACCATTAACATTGCCAGCTTAACACATATCACTTACTGCCGTAGTCAGTCCGTCTAAGCACCGATACCATTAACATTGCCAGCTTAACACTCCACGACTCCTTAATTTATCGCTTAATGCTAAACTAACTTATATCATTCAAGTTACATATTTTTCCTTCACGTACACTTTCGCTAGTCGCAAAATACCAGCATCTACACTTATAAATACTTTTGTATTTTTCAATAGGCATACTGGTATACTTGGGACTAATATCACATCTTTTAACGGCTTTGTACTATCTAACAGCTGATTACATCAATTTGGCATTCGACATTGTCGAATTGAGCAGAAATAATATGTATCATGAATTCGATAGTAGATAATTATCCTACAATGTTTTTTTACATTTTTTTATAATTTATAAACACCACAATTCCATATTGTCGAGGAGAAAAATTACAAATAGACACTAAGATAAGAGGAGACATCTTGTAAGTACCGTCGAGTGTTATCGAGCGCACTTCAGTACTAAATAGTATTTACATCAAAGTCTCTCGTATAGTACAGCGCCACCACATTTACTCAGATCTAGTCAGACTCAGTGAGCGTCGATAATATCCAGCGGGAGTAGTGCACGGGGCACAGGTACACGCGCAGCGTCACCGGGTGGTGCGCGTGCGGCCGGCGCCCGCGCAGCGTGCGGCGCAGCAGCAGGCGGTGCGGCGGCGCGCCGCCCGCGCACACGGACACGGCGCGCGCGGCGCGGCGGCACGGCACGCGCGCCACTAGCAGCTGCACGTCTAGCGGCGCTGTGTGCGTGTACGTGTGTGCCTGCACCTCCGGCGGGGCAGCGCGCAACCCGGCTCACTCGGGCTTGGCAGGCGCGCGGTGCGGCGGCAGCGTGTCGTGGCGCCGGTACATGAGCAGGTAGGGCATGCGCGGCGGCTTGGGCTTCAGCACGGCCGCGTCGCTCACCTGCGTCACCGTGGAGTCGTCGTACCTGCACAGAGAACGACCACGAGCGTCAGCAAACTTACCACATATCCCCAGATCGAAACGACGTTTCAATATTAAGTTTACTCAGTATAGTTTGTCCACACTTGCCGTGATTTTGATCACGATTGGAGACGAAAAATAATGACATCATAGTGTGTTAGATATTGAATATAATCAAAATTATTTTTGAAAGCGTCTTACCTTATCCAGCCCACTTGTCCGTGGAACGTATCGGTGAGGTAGTGCCCTTTCACTGCCTCCACGCCCTCGTGGTATACCACAGCGAACAGTTTGTACACGCGTTGTTTGGACGTGTACTTTAGCTTAGAAGACATTATTTCTGCAAAAATTATAGCAATGACAAATGTTAGTGTAGTCACATTAATTGTTTTATTAAAACGAATATTTTTGGGGTTACTCAGTTATTGTTTACCACAAGTTTTAGACATTTTAATGTCATTCAGAGACGAAAAATAAGTACATCATTGTAAAGAAAACCTATTTATATTTAACAAGGGCAAAAGTAGTAGACTTTACGTACTTGGATCAATTTTCAAGTCAATCGGGAAGTCAATATTCTTGACGATCTTGGCGGTGTGTCCGTCAGCGTCAAGCTGAAAGCACTTTAGGTGCAGCAGCAACACGACCGGTAGCTGTTCTAGTGACAGTTGCTGCCACGCGTCGCTCACACCCTCCAGAGTGTCCTTACCGGCCAGCAACTCCAACGCATCTTTCACATTATTTGCACGCTGGAATTATATTTTTAAAGATTTAGTGACAGATTTTCGAGATGTGGAATCGTTCAACTTATTTGACAATTTACTCAGCCAATGCTGTCAACATTGAAGTGATTTTTATCACTCTCGGAGACGAAAAATAAGGTACCATCATTGTGAAAAAAGTAGACAAATTAATGACAAGAGCATATCACGTAGAAGCTGCCTCGTTCACTCTGCAAACATGCTTCCTTCTGTGAGATTATTCCAACTGATTTCAGAGGGCAGTAATAAAATAAACCGCGACATCAATGTTATAAGCAGAGAGGGTCGTTACAAGTCTTTCAGAAATATCATAATCCTACTAGTATTATACATTTGAAAGTTAGTGAGTATGGATGGATGGAAGTTTGTAACTGATTCACAAAAAAACTACTGAATCGATTTCAATGTATCTTTAAAGTAATATACATCAGAACAAAGATATTCTAGAAACTCGGATACGTCCTAATTGGGTCTATTGGTCCTAATACGTCTTTAGTCTACGTCACGCATGGTGAAGAGCGATACGCTTTGTTGAATCAAAAACAAAATTTAAAAAATCACAACGTGTGTATTTAGAAAGTGTACCAATTATGATACCAAAGTACATAAAACAGAAAGTATCTCTTACCATATGTAAGCACGTAATACACCTCAATTTACTATTATTTTTCCTAATATTCTGATATTTGGAGGTTAGAGAAGAGAAAAAAGACATTGGCGGTCAGAATAATGTTTATTTACATTCACACGCAAGTGACAAACACTAGCTGTCTCTTCTTTTCTTGTTAGTTTTATCAAGCCATCCCTTTCGACTTGTAGTGAAATGTCAGATGAATAAAAAGTGTAATGTGAAAAATGAAATGTGTATGTGTGTGTGCTGCCGCTGCTGTGCGGTAAACTTTTTTGATTGTTTTGTGAGTGTATAACGTATCTGTTTTTTAGAATACCATTGCATCAGAATAACTTATTAGGTGTAAATATACTTGGGCAAGTACTACTAGTATTTTCAGAAAGTTTCGGTTAGCGACTGACCTCGATATCGAGCTGCAGCGTGAAGAAGGGCTGCACGGCGTCCGTGACGTCATGGTGCGCCGCCTTGTGCAGGCGCAGGCGCGTGCGGCCGCGGAAGATGTCGGCCACCGGCGTGCGGCGCGCCGCCCAGCGCCGCTCCACGGCCCCGCGGTTGCGCGGCCCCATCACCTTCCACTCGTCGTCCTCGGCGGCCGCCAGCGCCAGCTCGGCCGCGGTGGGAGCGGCGGCCGCGCGGGCTTCTTCAGGCTCCACGAGTTTTATAAGCTGCAATTAACATCACTTGACATTACGACTATGTTCTTCGAAGGATCCATTTCGCCAGTTGAACATGTATACAAATTAATCTTGGTTATGCAATACAGATGCTTTTTTTATATCCTATAGGCTCGCGCTTGACCACTATCTCACCTGATGGTCGAGCGATGATGTGGTCGAGGGTGAAACACACTTGCCTAGAAATAACCTATTCACTGTTGACTTAGACCCCCCAGATTGTAGCTGTCGGGAAACACAAGACTCCAGCAGGCAATGCCACGCCTTAGCTGTACGCATAATAAAAGTGTCCCCAAAACGTTTTGTGCGCATGGGTGGGATGTCCACCGTGTATCGATGGCGCATTGCCGTACGTCCGGTAGTCCGATGATGAAACGGGCTAGGTGGAATAAGATGAACTTGCTGGTCCAGTTATTGGCTAGTGCAACTTTATCCAGTAATTGAAACTATTCTGCTACGAAAATCTTAGAATTGCCAGTTGTTTTGTCAACCAGTTAATAAAACACATTGAATCATAAAGCATTTCTTTTTAATTTTGTTGTGGTAATATAGGTGCATAAATCCTCTACAAAAACGTTAGAACTTGGCTACTGGACTCACCTCGAGCATCTCATCATTAAGGGAGTTGAGCAGACAACCGAGGAACTCCTCGGCGTCCTCCTGGCGGCCTTCCTGCGAGCCGGGGAAGGGGCGCAGTGCACGCAGCACACGCTGGCCGGCGCCGCCCTCCAGCGGCGGGCCGGCGGGCACGGCCGGCGCGCCGCCGGCACAGGCGCCGCGCGCTGGTCTCGCCGTCGGCGCCAGCGGACTGAACTCGTAGCACAGTTCCACCCTGGGGATAACAAACGTTTGTTAACAATCACGCTTGAACCTCAGCCCTTGAAAGGTGGAAAGTACCCAAAATATCTAAATATTCAAGAAAACATTCGTTTTTTTTTGCATTTTGTTTGGCTTGCTTAGGTTCGAATATAATGAATGTGAACTGGCTCACATTTAGGTGAATGACCAAATGTGCACATTGTGTTCTTTGTAATTATAGCAAAGTAAAATCGAATGCATATACATAACCCCATACAAAAAAAAAAAAAAAAATTGATTGTGGTCTCAAAAAACAGTAAACGAACTATAAATACTTACAAGGAATCAATGACAGGCGTGGCGGACTTGCCGCGACGAGTCTGATACGGCAGTGCCTTCAACATGTTGTAGAAAGGCGGGCAGGCGATCAGCGCCTGTAGGATCGCGTTCACGTAGCAATAGTTAGAGCGGTTGGTGAGCCCACGCGGCAGCAGTGATACTGGACGGTTGTCCAGCTGGTACTTTGACAGGAATTCTGTATAATAATTTTGTACAAATTAATAAACTAATAACCTATCAAGGTTGGATTTTTATTTATGTAATAATATATCTCGTAGTCTCGTCAATCAGTAAAGCTTAATCACAATAGGATCTCACCTCCCATCCTGTAGGAGTTGGGGTCATCGCTGAAGGGCGAGGGCTGCACGGGCATGGCGGGGCTGGGCTCCTTGATGGGAACCGCGTCTCGATCGGGCGCCGGCGCAGTGCGAGCGCCGCCCGCCGTCGCGTTCACCGAAGTCTTCTCCGAGTAAGACACGGCGGTCGGCGGAGAAGTGCGCGGCGTCGCAGAACTCTTGTCGACGCTCGTCGCCTGCAATGGTGACGCGTCGAAGGGCGGTACCTTCGCGACCGGCTTTTGTACATTGGGGACCACGACAGGCGTCGCGGTAGTGGGACTGGGCGGCTCCTCGGGCGCTTGCGCCACGGGTGCTGGCGCCGGCGCCGCCACTAGAGCGGGTGCGGCCATGGCGCTGCTCTTGCTGGAGAACAGGCTGGCCCACGACTTGCCGGGCGCGGGCTGCGGCTGCGGTGGCTGCACGGGCGGCGGCGCGGGCTCGCCGCGATTGCGCGGCGTGGGGGGCGGCGGGAAATCGGACGCGGTGGGCGCGGGCGGCGGCGGCTGCGGCGCCGGTGGGGGCTCGGGGGCGGCGGCTCCCTTGCGCGAGTGACCGAAGGGCGCCTTGTTGGTCACGATCAGCGGCGGCCCGGCTGCGTGCAATGTGATCGAGATCGGCATCGGAGCCTTACTGGGCGGCAGCGGAGGTTCGCGTTTAATGTGCTCGACTGCGGGTGCGCTCCTTTCAGAATTCTCATTATTTTCGTTGCACGGCGAGCGGTTGGTAGGCCCGTCACGTTTTTGTCTGCTGCCGAAAGGAGCCTTAGGTGTGGACGCGGCCTGCTGTACGGGGACTACGGTCTGGGGCACGGCAGGCTTAGCCGGCTGTTTACCGCCCGAGAATGGCGCCGCAGGACCCTTAGTCGACTTCGGAACTGCGGGTTGAATCTTGTTTGTAGGAATCTGATTGGTGGGGGGTACAGAGGGAGGGAAAGATTTGTTAACCGGAGATTGCGCAGCTATTGGCGCTTCAGGTTTCGTATCAGCAACATTCCATGATCCCTTTGTGACCTCAGTCTTTGGCGTAGTGGCAACTTTTTCGACTGGGGAAAGTTTTGCTTGGGTAGTATCGGCAATTCTGTCTGACTGTTTTGGACTGCCAGGACCCTTTGTGATTTTCAGGTCCTTCATAGGCAGCGACTCCACGGATCCAGCCGACGCTGAAGCGGTCGGCGGCGGAGGCATGGGTTTTTGTTCCTGACTCTTGTCTTGTAGCGTGTATGTTTTGTTCTGACTCTGTCCCTGCACGAAGTTCTTGGCGTGTACGTTAAACTGGTGCGGCGTGGTCTGCGGCGGCGGCTGCATGGGCACGGGCGGCGGGTGCGGCGGCGGTGGCAGATACATGGGCGGCATGTACTCCACGCCTGGATCGACGGGCGGCCCATATGGCGGCGCGGCGTAGTGCGCATTGGCGTAGTACGCGTCCACGGCCTCCTGCTCCATCACGACTTCCTGCGGGTAGTCTTCGGGGCCCTTGTCGGGTTCACCCTCCACGGGCATGGGATAGTCAGGGTAATAGGGCGGGTAGGCGTAGGGCCCGTACACGAGCGGCTGGTACACGGGCAGGTGGTAGAGCGGCGCGCCCTGCGCCTGCGCAGCGGGGTAGTACTGCGGGTACTGCAGGTAGTAGGGCGGCGGCTGCTGCGGCGGCGAGGCGGGCCGCTTGCCGCGCCGGTCGCGGCGCTGCGTGCGGGCCGCGCGCTCGGTGGGCGCCGGCGGGTATTGCGGCTGCGGCTGGTAGTACTGCCCCATGTAGCCGTGCACGTTGACATTAGCGGTGACCTGGCTCACGTACACGTTGGGCGGCGCCACGGGCCACTGGTGGTGGTGCGGCGGCGGGTAGGCGGGCGGCGGCTGCGCGTAGGGCGGCGGCGGGGCGTGCGGGGCGGCGCGCGCCGGCGAGTGGGGCGCCATCTCGCACTCGCCGCCCGACAGGCTGTCCACGCTGCTCGACACGGTCCCGGCGCCCGCCGTGCTCGATGAACACGATGACGGATCTATAGCCGAACACATTATTAAAGCAACTCATACGATAATCACTGTTGTTCTATTTTCACACGATCATCAGTTATAATGAAAATAATAAAATAAATAGGGAGTGCAATCTTTACCTATAACAGGTTCGTTCCAGCCACCGGCGAGTGCGTTCGCCGAGATGTCAGGTATCCGCTCGTACAGTGCGCTCTGCAGTCTGTTCAATTCCGCTTCCTTCACATCAGATAAGTCTAGGAACTCATAGTCCTGAAACACGCCATAGATATTAATACAGAATTTGAACCATGCCCATCTCTCTCATCCAATTTCACAGTTATACAATATTTCTTACATAAAACAAATACAAATACTAAGAACTACAAATTAAAAAATAAAGGTAGGTCACTTTCCATACTAAGTAGACTGTGCTGAAGAACTTCTATGCCGTCGCCATATCACCATTTTTATTATAAACAGTAAAACTCGGTTAACACATTCCTTTGTGGATTGTGACCAAACCATTCAAGATCCTGGAGATCTGAAATTACTTTACAATTCATTAGTATCCAGAACTTATGAAAATTTATTGTAACAGTTGTGCTTCAAGTCAAATTCTATATTTTAAAACCTTGTTTTACATTAATATAAAACATTGTTTTGTGTGCATATTGATTATTTAAAGCTAACAGAGGAATCAACCAACAAACCATATAATTTGATTATAATAAGTGTGAAGCAACATCCTAATAGCAAATACCAATGCACAATCATAAATTTTACCAAGATTTTGATGCTACTTACTATCCAATGAATTTTAGTTTAAAAAAGGCCATTGGAAGTTGAGAAATGCGTGGTAGTATAACACCAAAAATAATTTAAACTTGAATGCAGAATCTTAGATAGGTGTAATTTTGGAAACACCCACTTGGCAAAGTGCAAATTCCTTTGCAACCAAAACGTTTTATCTAATGTTGTTGTTAGTGTTGAACATTAAATCATCTATGATTCTGAATTTAAGTATAGTATGGATAGAGACCCCCCTTTAAGTACTTCAGACAACTTTTATCTGAGAAATAAAGATTGCATTCTGACGAAATGCCAATTCTTCAGATAAAAGTTCTCTGACGATTGAAAAATTGGCCCGCACACTGTTAGTTAGTTTACAATAAGTAAGAACTTATTACAGAATGGTCGCGTATATTCCGAAATAACGATCTGAGAATCAAGATTATTACAAATAGGCAATTACAGCAAGATTCTATCAAAAAAAAGCTCGAAAGAGCTGTCATTGATACCTATATGAGCACGTTTTCTCTGTATTTTATGTTATGTATGATGAGTAATCTATACTAATATTATAAAGCTGAATAGTTTTTTTTTTTTTGTTTGAACGCGCTAATCTCAGGAACTACTGGTTGGAATTGAAAAAATCTTTGTGTTGGATACTCCATTTATCGAGGAAGGTTATTATAGGCTATATAATATCACGCTACGACCAATAGGAGCGGAGCGTAAATGAAAAATGTTGCAAAAACGGGTACAAAATATCCTTTTTGAGAGCTTCCGTCGCGTGCCTACGGTTTAAGTTACGCAACAATCATGTATGTAGGGTAGTAGCCAGTTGACGGGAGCGAAGCCGCGTGGGTCAGCTAGTATTTATAATAAGACTAGATAAAATGCAGATAATGATTATTTACTATTATCTAAAGAAAATTTGACGTGGATTGGCTCTCTTTGATTCTATCAATGGATATTACAGCATAATACATGTTTTATTTTATATCACAATACTTTAAGTGCTGACAGTACCTACCCAAGACTATAAATAAAATTGTCACTTGATCAATTCATCACAAATGGTGCCAATTTCCAACATTAGAGTTCTCATAACCATTATTCAATTTCAATAATAGCGGCGCGACGGCTAGGCACCTACCAAGTCAAGATCTTCATTTACATGAAAAGCATTGTCAGATAGAATCGCGTTTTTTTTTATGGTTGAATGCTGTGAGATGAAATATAATAAAGACGAATTTGAATGCAGGTCTTTATTGGAGGTCCTTAAAAATTACTGACCTTTTGTTAATTTAAGCCTTGTCTGCGCTGCAACTACCTACTACTAAACTGTCCAACTTTGTGAAGATTCCAAATCCAAAAAATGTAAAGAAAAAAAAAGAGTATTTATGGCTACATTCTCACTATGGATATCCTGCAATATAAAGAGACTTGCTACGGTTCAAGCCAGCACTAAGTGCATATAATTTATCAAGTGTAATGGCACATAGCCTTTTGCTACCTAAACACCGTTTCATGGACAAATTAACTAAATACTTCAGTAGACTTGCATAACTTCTATGCAGTATCATCAGTGTGTATTGAGGAATTTATTTAATGCTTATAAATTATAGTTTATGAACTACGTTGAATATAATTTTGAATAAGTCGTTGGAGGCAATTGCATAATATTGTGATGAATAAATCTATTTAATTAAAAGTAAATACATATACATGAAGAAGCTATGATAGAATAGGTAGACTACAAAGCTAATTGTCATGCTTGCTAAACTACTAAATTAGTTCATCAATCAAGATTACATTCAACTCACTAATAACCAGTCTTCAGCTACATTCTGCAAATGAGTTGTCCCATTACCAACAATAGTAAATACATACTTAACTAATAGAACAAGAAATAGAAAAACAGGTTTCTTTTAGTTAACTAATTGAATATTAAGTATGTTGTTCGTTATTGAGATTGTTTCTTGTTTGTTCATGTCTCATTCATCGGAACCATATAGTTGTGGAACACTCCTGTTCTAACCAACTGCATACATATTTTGCAACATATTACCTTATACCAGACATGCTTGTATAATTTTTTTTGAACCATATAACAAATGTAATACATAATTATTGTAATACCAATATAAAGTACTAAGAACATGCATATTTAAAATATAAACCTCTACTATTATTAACGCAATACATCACCCATTCAAAGAATTTATGAACCATGAAGGGTTAATGCACATTAATGGAGATTTGGGTCAAAGGGATGTGCTAAAATCTAAATTCAGTAGGAAGTGTATGCTTTGGTTTTCCATATATCCACACGAAGTAGAATGACAGTGTGCACATCAAATGGAGCTGTCTACTCGCAGAAGCGAGTCTTTCATTTATCTTGAAAGGAATTTGAGCAATACATTATAGAACTAGGGGTCAATATGCTATGGTCATATTTAGACTGACATATTACTTTGCTTTGACTTTGTCTCCATGTGCTTTAACCATGGAACATTAAGAGGAAATCCTCTATTTTAGAGAGCGAAAATTGTGTTGTCAACAGAGGCTTAGTGTACAAATTTGACAAATATAACTGAAAGAAGGAAAACAGGGGCATAGTATATATCTTACTTACCCAGTTCATGGAATATCTTTTAAATTGGTCAAATATTGGAGGAGAAAATAGACGAGAGCCAAACTTCGATATATGACTTTTTAGTTTTACTAAGGAAATTCAGTCTGCAATCTCTGCCCCTATATCCTCTTAAGCTTTGTATCAAATATCTGTAGCAAAAACAAAATTTGTAATGGCTACAGATTTTTTTTCAACTACCTATTTATTGTAATATTATGAAAATTCAGCATCACTAATTTACAACCATCGCAAGTCTGTGCATAAGCATAAATAATGAATATCTGTAAGAAGATATTCTCAAAAAAAAAAAATCTTTTTGGAAAGTAATGTGTGGCCATAGTGAAGACTTAAAAGAATGATTCCTTACCAATTAAGATATACAATTTGATTCTTGTAGTTGGAAGGAAATTAATTTATAAGCTTAACATAATCTAGCATTGCCAGTTTTGAATTTATAGGTCTTAAGGAGTTGTGCAGCTATAACAAGACTAACATAATTTTTTTTTTTTTTTTTTTGATTGGAAACTTCTTTGCCCCGTTGTGATTTGAAACTCAATAAGAAACAAAAGAACAACATTCCGTACGCAAAATTCGTGCTTACACATGGAGTTGTGGACACCAGCCCATCTTAAAGAGCAACATTAATAAAAAGAGACAAATACATACACCTATTAAATTTAATGTGCGATAGAATATAATTTGCAGGTTTTACTTCTACTGTGTGAACTACACACTTTTTATATGAGAAACAGAATCCAACCATGAAATAACGAGTGTGTGAATTTTTAACACGATTAATTTTTCGAGACCAATATTTGTTATTATATTACTACTATTATAAACGTGAAAGTTAGTGTCGATGGATGGGTGTTTGTTACTCTTTCATGCAAAAATAACTAACGGAATTTGATGCTTATACATCAGAATAATTTATAAGAATATTGGGAGAAGTGCAAATGTAACGCGGGCTGAGAGTCAGCTAGTTACTAAATAAATCTAAATATTTGAACATTTCGCCAATGATGACAAACAATTTACTTTTCAACTGTCTGAAAATACCATCTTTTTATTCAACTGCACAAAGAAATACAGGTTTCTGACTTTAATTACTTGACTAATTAATAATTTAATACTGTCACTGTGTAGTTCAGAACAAGCAAACCATTGAAAAAGAAAGTTTACCTGATAATATGGTTTGAACATACATTTACATTCTGAAGAAACTCATTGCATCAACTTGATTGGCTTTATGGCATTTTTTTTAAAGAAAAGGTAACCTTGAGTTACGTTACGGTATGTACAGAAATGACAACCCGTTTGAACGTTGGAGTTCACTACGGCTTGTCAAATTTTTAGGTTATAAGATTCGGGATTTTGCAGTCAATGAATTTATAGAACCTAATCTTATCAAACAATAAGAACATGAAATACTAAACAATTATTTACCATGCAAAGATTATAATATGCAATAGCTTCCGTACCGACTAAACAACAACAAATCCATAGCACATGTGGTTTTTTCAAGTCATGAAATGAAATGCATAAGTGGAAATGACATACCTATTACTGAACCAATAATTGTCGAATTGACTTCCAATAGAATTCCTTTCGACTAAAGCATGATTTTCAGCGTTTAATTTTCTCTTGAACTAACGCAAAGCTGCAAAATATGCGGAACATTTGGAGGACTATAAGATGGCGTAACAACGCTCAGTTGCCGGGTGCCATCTGAGTATTGACAAATCAACAAATTGGTGATTCTTAATACGTAAACCCGAAACTGGACACTATCTATTTATCAAAAACTATTGGCACTTACCTCCCACGTGCATACAATGTCTGGAAAGAGATATTTTTTCTAATGTAATGGCCAGTTTCAATATCACCAAAACAAGAAACAAAAGCCAAACAAATGTTTATGTAAATGTACTGCAAATATGATATCCTTACCGTTTTCATCAAATCCATGGCCTTTTAAAGAACACCATCACGAAATTTAACACCGTCAATAGTTTATATACAGCAGCGGCGTTGAAGAAAAATATCTTAGAACAGGATCAACGTCGAGGCCATGCACTCTCCCAACACAACAGGATGTGACTAAACGCGCGCCATTTTTAACTAGCGACTTGGTAGCCAATAGGATTTCGGTATGTCAACCACAGACTAATACCAGAGAGAAAACTTATCGTTCATGATGTTGTCGCACTTCTCGGATGTGCGCCATTGTAAATCATAGCCAATAATTATTTTTAATATTCATATTATGTATTGTTTGAATACTAGCTTTTTGGTCGTAACAAAAAAATATTATACTATTTTAGGGCGAACTTGGGGCGAACATACACTTTTCGCCACATGCTCGAGCTGGAGATAGCTAATTTGTTTCTGTCACAGTTTTTGCACTGACTAAGCACCATCGCATTGTAGTGAGTAGTCGAATAGAATAATGGCACTTTCTTCTCGAAGTGAGAAGTGCCAGCGCTTGATCTAAAAACTCGAGATCCAATCTTTTCATGGTTAGAGTGTAACTACGTAACGGGGCACAGGAAAAAACATTTTAGGCAAAATATATATTTATTTTCGCATTTCATTTATTTACTCAATTCTATCGTATAGAACACCTAAAAATAAAGCTAAAAGCAGCTTGGATTTTTTTCGTCTCCGACCATCCGTTTGTCGTAAAAACGATGTCGAAGAAATAGGTTGAATCTGTTCTAAAACCGAATCATGGGCTATTTTTTAAAGTATATTCTTTAACTTTAAAAAGTACCTATATTAATATACTAGCGTCTGCCGGTGGATTCGCCCGCGTGAAAACTGTGTTATTATCCCAAGGGAACATTATACCGGGATAAAAAGATGCTATGTGCTATTCCAGACTATAATCTATCTCTCTGGCAAATTTCATCCAGATTTGTTCGGCCGTTTTAGCGTGATTGAGTTACAAACATACACATCATCCAACCAAAATTACGCATTTTATAATATTAAGTAAGATTTTATTTTTAATAAGATTAGAGTTTCGTTTTTAAAGTTTATTAGTATATTCTTTTTGAAGTTTCGATAGGCAAGGCACCATGACTTCGATGTAATGAACGTACGGTACGAGCGTAAATACGTCCTCTCTGCGCAGCGTTCTTAACTTAATTAGGTTTGGAGTTGGTTTTAGCTGTAGTGTTATATTATCTGTGCTTTTATTTTTAACCGTGTAGCCGGCATCGTCCCACCCGTATCAAACCAAGGTGGTTTTAAACATTAGAGCACGATCTTTAATAAACGCGTTTGAGACTTAGAAAATGTTTGATTGTTTTTTTTCTCAAATCGTTAATTTCTTGATTTTATCATAAAAAAACACCTAAATATAAGGCTAAAAGCATCTTGGTGTTTATTGTCTCCGATCAGCCGTTTGTCGTAAAATTTTTGTCGAAGTAATAGGTTGAATCCGTTCCAAAACTGAATCGGGGCAACCCGACTTCACGTAGTATTTTGGCTGCTACTCCTAGTGTATATAAAACCGAGGCGCGAAGGGAGAGCAACCCCCGCCCGCTTTAATGAAGCATTATCCGTGCGAGCCGCCGCGACGGCTGCGCTGAGGCTGCTGGAAGCTGCGGAGTCACAGCATGGGTCTATCCTTTGTTACGTAAGGGCGAAGAGGACGCGCTTTCCGCAGCGCGTGAAACGATGCCAAAGCAGCTTTAAAGTGAAATAATACCTACATTGAGAAAACAACGGTATTATACTGAATATTTATTTTTTGTCCGTCAGGGAGATTAATAAAAAATATTGGGCACGTATTTTTATTTTTGACACGTAAACATAAAGTGACGACGTTATAATGCGTTGAAATATCGTGAAACGTCACGCCGCTAGTACACTTTATACTGCCTTAGTGACGTCACAAGCCCCCACTCCTGAACTTCGATGCGCTTTAATTTTTTATTGATTTGGAACTTCGATGCGCTTTAATTTTTTATTGATTTGGTAAAGCAAAAATACGTGTCCAATATTATTTGATAATCTTACTGACGGACTAAATAGAATTGTCATTTTTCTACTTATGAAACATCCCTATTACGCGGTAGGCGGTTATTAAAGGGAACAAATTGTTTATTATTTTTGCGATAGGACACACCGTTTACGAAATATATGCAAGAAAAAGAAAAAAAGGTGCTTTTGCACTCGAAGTCAAGGGGTTGTTAGTGTGACTGAGTGTTTCCTGCAGATCTGGTGCATTTTTAGATTCTAGGACTATATAATCCGCATAAAGCATACACTCCGGTGCCGGCTTTTGTATATCCCGTGTATAGTCCATGCACAAGATAAATATTAGTAGGCTCAGGACTGATCCCTGATGGACTCCCACCTCCACGCCGAATGGCTCACTAAGGCCCGCTGGACTCTTGACGTACGTTTTAGCGCCTGTGTACATATCCTGGACTAGTGCCACGTAGTACTCCGGGATATTTTGGGCTCTAATTGCCTGCCAAACAAGGTTTCTGGGTACTTTATCGAAAGCCTTTTCTAAGTCGATGAATAGGAGGTACAAATTGTCCGATGTTTTTCCATCACCACTCTAATTGTCTGAATGGCATCAATTGTCGACTTCCCTGGTGAGAATCCGTATTGGTTTTCAGTAATACCGAAAATGTCGTTTATGCGTGAAGCGATAATTCTTTCAAAGACCTTTAGTGTGTGTGTGATGTGTGCTTTACCCCCCTGTAGTTTCCGCATTAAGCGATGTCCCATTTTTGTTTATAAATAAGGCATAGGGTGCTATTTCGCCAGGATTAACTTAGTGAGCCATGGTAGTGCGGTATCTTTCAGATTCATCCAGATATCTGCCGGAATCTGAACGGGGCCGGTGGCCTTATGGTATCTAATTTTTGATAAGGCCTTCCTCACTTCCTCCACTGTTATACAATTTAAGAGTCCTTCAGCAGGTGGCATATGGGGCATTGTCTCTCTAGGGAATTCTTCATTCATCAACTCTTCGTAGTACTCCTTCCATCTTCCGTTGATGTCCTTATTCGGTGTTAGTAATACACCTTGGGTGTTTTTGATGTACTTGTTAGACTTAATTAACATCGAGAGTAGATCTGTAACGTTGTCGGGTAATTTTGTAGATAGTGTTGTCATATTCTGCGTTTTCCAGTTTATCATAGAAATCTTCTCTTGATTTTGCTATGGACTGTGCTACTGCAGATTTTGTTATCTTTTTGAGTGCTTTATACACCAGGCGGTCTTCCTCTAGTCCCGATTTTTGACACGTTTTAAACGCATCTCTCTTTGCTCTTATCAAATGTTTAACACTTCTTGGCGGTCCGCGTGATACCCCCCATGTTGCTCTGGCTCTCTCTTGGCATAGTTTCTCAAAATCAGACCACATGTGGTTAGCAGTTTTTCCGGTCTCTACGTCTTCTGTCAGAGAGGCGTGAACCCATTCTAAGAGTTTTGAACCCTTGGAGGTGTGCAGTTCTATCCATATACTACGATACTCTCTGTTCAGTCTATGTGTGGTCTTATGGGTTTGGCTTGGCGCATAATAGAGACCAGAAGTCTATGTTGTGACGTGAGCGCATTTCCCGGTATCACTTTGCAGTCTTTATAGAATTTCAAGGAGTTGTTACTGGCTAGGATGTAATCTATTAGCGTATTATGTTTTTGAGCATTTGTATGTAATTAGGTTCAGGTTTCTTTTGGAAGCATGTGTGAATAATTTTTAAGGCATGTCTGGTTGCAAAATTTAGGATATCTCGGTCTTTTTGGTTAGTACTACCATGGTCGTTTCTTTCTCCAACATGCCCATTTAGGTCTCCTCCTATGTATATCTGTTCTGTCGGAGGTATGTCTTGTATAGCCTCGTCAAGGTCCTCCCAGAAATCTTGCTTTTCTTGCTCGGAACATCCAGTTTGAGGTGCATATGCAGAGATTATTTTCAAGGGTAGTTGACCATCCATTGCTAATTTAACATTTATGATTCGGTCACTCTTCTTGTCCACGTTAATTACTCTCGCTTTCAGGTGTTCATCCAGCACAATACCCACTCCGTTTCTTTTGGCATCAGTACCATAACACACAAGCTGATAGCCATTTCCGATGTCCCTTGATTTCGACCCTTTCCATTTGGTTTCTTGGATCCAGCAGGCGTTGATTGCCCTGGCTTTTAGAATTTCGCCTAGTTCCTTGCTGCATCCAGTCATTGTGCCGAGGTTCCATGTTGCGAGTCTGAGTTTGTCAAAGGCTTTTGATTGCGTATTTTGGATCTTGTCCTTAGCGTCGCTTCTGGGGAACGCCCTAGCATGACTCGCATTTTTCGCATTAATTGCATCCACGTCGCTGAAGGGAACGCCCCAGCATTGAACTCGCTCATCTTTCTACTTTTTACTGTCATGTACAAGGAGTTTAGGTATTTGGCTTAAAGTTTTACGACCGGTTGCCACCTGACGCCAAGGTTGTCCTTCTCGTGGAGACATCTGGGTGCCGCCGTTGGCATTAAACGGGCTACTCCACCGCCATCTCTTCTGTTCGCCCCAACCTAGGCGCACAGCACTAACTGCAACTGGGACCCAAAAAACTATCGGATCTTTTTTTAAGCTGCGGCCCACACTAGGCGTAGACATTAAAAATCAAATAGCCCGACTGCTTCACACGTTCGCTGCCGTAATTATTGAAACTTCAAACTTGTGTCTCGCGCGAGGCGATTTCTTGGCAGCGAACGTAGAACGCGAAGCGAACTAAATTCGTTTCCTAAGCAGTCGGGCTTTTTGATTTTTAAATTTTATTTTTTTATTTGAAACTTTTTAGTTATCATTTTTTTTACGAATTTCTTTTAAACTTATAAGTGGTATATATGTATATATATACGTATATATTTGTAATCAGCTCCTAAAGCCCTTCATTTTGATATCCTACAGGATGGAGTGGGAAGAGTTCATAATTGGGACCCCACAATATGGCGCCTAAAATTCTAATGTTTTTTTTTTATGAAGCGTGTGCCACTCGCAAGGTTAATCGATTGATGTAAAACGCATGTATTTAAAATACGAAATACTTAATATTTGAGAGTCGTGCACGTGTGGCATACGCTCGAAAACACCAACACACGTTTATAATAAACTGATTTTTTTGTAAAAAAACCACATTAATAAAATTTTGCGACTCTTAAATATAACACAACAAAAATAAAAGTTCTATGTGCCCATTGACAAAAGAGATTTATATAGGACTAGCTGACCCCCGGGGCTTCGCTCCCGTCAACTGGCTATCTACCTACCCACCCTGCCTACCCGGCCTACCCTGCCTAGCCTGCCTAGCCCTGGCTTAGCCTGCCTAGCCTGCCTAGCCTGCTTAGCCTGCCTAGCCTGCCTAGCCTGCCTAGCCTGCCTAGCCTGCCTAGCCTGCCCTGCCTGCCTAGCCTGCCTAGCCTGCCAAGCCTGCCTAACCTGCCTGGCCTGCCTAGCCTGCCTGGCCTGCCTGGCCTGCCTGGCCTGCCTGGCCTGCCTGGCCTGTCTAGCATGCCTAGCCTGCCTAGCCTGACTAGCCTGCCTAGCCTGCCTAGCCTGCCTAACCTGCCTAGCCTGCCTAGCCTGCCTAGCCTGCCTAGCCTGCCTAGCCTGCCTAGCCTGCCTAGCCTGCCTAGCCTGCCTATCCTTCCTAGCCTGCCTAGCCTGCCTAGCCTGCCTAGCCTGCCTAGCCTGCCTAGCCTGCCTAGCCTGCCTAGCCTGCCTAGCCTGCCTAGCCTGCCTAGCCTGCCTAGCCTGCCTAGCCTGCCTAGCCTGCCTAGCCTGCCTAGCCTGCCTAGCCTGCCTAGCCTGCCTAGCCCTGCCTAGCCTGCCTAGCCTGCCTAGCCTGCCTAGCCTGCCTAGCCTGCCTAGCCTGCCTAGCCTGCCTAGCCTGCCTAGCCTGCCTAGCCTGCCTAGCCTGCCTAGCCTGCCTAGCCTGCCTAGCCTGCCTAGCCTGCCTAGCCTGCCTAGCCTGCCTAGCCTGCCTAGCCTGCCTAGCCTGCCTAGCCTGCCTAGCCTGCCTAGCCTGCCTAGCCTGCCTAGCCTGCCTAGCCTGCCTAGCCTGCCTAGCCTGCCTAGCCTGCCTAGCCTGCCTAGCCTGCCTAGCCTGCCTAGCCTGCCTAGCCTGCCTAGCCTGCCTAGCCTGCCTAGCCTGCCTAGCCTGCCTAGCCTGCCTAGCCTGCCTAGCCTGCCTAGCCTGCCTAGCCTGCCTAGCCTGCCTAGCCTGCCTAGCCTGCCTAGCCTGCCTAGCCTGCCTAGCCTGCCTAGCCTGCCTAGCCTGCCTAGCCTGCCTAGCCTGCCTAGCCTGCCTAGCCTGCCTAGCCTGCCTAGCCTGCCTAGCCTGCCTAGCCTGCCTAGCCTGCCTAGCCTGCCTAGCCTGCCTAGCCTGCCTAGCCTGCCTAGCCTGCCTAGCCTGCCTAGCCTGCCAAGCCTGCCTAGCCTGCCAAGCCTGCCTAGCCTGCCTAGCCTGCCTAGCCCTCCTAACCTGCCTGGCCTGCCTAGCCTGCCTGGCCTGCCTAGCCTGCCTGGCCTGCCTAGCCTGCCTGGCCTGTCTAGCATGCCTAGCCTGCCTAGCCTGCCTAGCCTGCCTAGACTGCCTAGCCTGCTAACCCTACCTACCCTGCCTACCCTACTTACCTACTATTTTTATCTATCATCAATGGTTTTCTCAGCGCACGCCAAAGAATGAATTTTATAGGCAACATTTTCCTACCTTGGGTTACATTATTGCAATTTTCATAAGGATCTCTAATTTTTTTGAAAATGTATATAGCCTATGACACTCAGGAATAATGTAGCCTTCTACTGGTGAAAGAATTTTCAAAATCGGTTCGGTAGATCCAGAGATGCCCTTACAACGTCACAAACTCACAAACCCACAAACTTTACCTCTTTATAATATTAGTATAGATTACAAAGTTACTTATACAGTCTGTAAATCTAGAAAACGGGACGGAAATCGCCTTGCTTTATAGGCTAAACACCTAATTGTGTTCAAAATTTTAAGCTTGTGAGTCTTCTAGAAGTACCTTAGAATTTTAATGATCGGTGAGTGAGTCAGTGAGTGATGTAATTAAGGAATTTTTACTTGCAATAATTCCTAAATTACAAATTCAAATTTAATGGAATTCGGAATTAGCCTAGTTATATTGGTTGTGATTTCTTTCACTACCTAATACGTCACTTTGTACAGGTTGTCAGCTTCCCAATTTGTCTCAAGCCGTATTTGGTCTCTTTCCCAACTCGTCCGACGCTTTGTTGAATGTACTGTAAGTAAAGGTACGAAATAAGAAAAAGAAGAGGTTGGTTGCCTGTTGGCCTTATTATTAATAAAAAAAAGCTGGATTTTGTCATTAAATTTCCTATTTTGTTTTTTGGCATGTCATTTTATTCTTTCTTTTTAATTTCTTCCTTATTTTTATTTTTGAGCGACTTCCCAAAAAGGAGGAGGTTCTATTTTTATCAAAACAAATTACATAGGTTTTTTTTCGACTTCAACTTCATACTATTTAGTATTTTTAATATAAAATCTGTGATGAAAGAAAGTGACCTAAGTGTCTTTTGGTGAGTACATTGAACAAAGCGTCGGACGAGTTGGGAAAGAGACGTAATACGGCTTGAGACAAATTGGGAAGCTGACTACATGTACAAAGTAACGTATTAGTGTAAATGACCTATTAAGGATAGGGATGACATAGCTAGTGTGACGAGTTGTCATCACAACCGTTATATTATGTTTTCATAATCACTGCAAATTCAGGCTACTAGCTTTAATCACGAGGTTACAAGAGGGGGGTTGAAAATGTTCTGAATGGCTTGTATGATGTTACGGCTGTGCCTTTGTTTGCTCGATTTGTAGGTAACATTGCCGTAGCCCCAGATCATACCTACTAACCGTGAAAAGAACTTCGTCGAGTCTTCTCGTCGCGAATTCCACAGAGTCTAAAGACACGAATCGTCAATCAGTGCGTCCTACCGATTATGACTTACGGGACCGAGACGGGATACTCACGGTACGGTTGTTCCATCAATTAGCTTAAGATTGCTCAGTGAGCTATGGAAAGGGCTATGCTTGCGGTTTCTTTGAGGGATTGAATCCGGAACGAGGTGATCTGGCAGGGAACCAAAGTTGTCGTCACAGCTCAGAGAATACGCAGGGTGAAGTGTCAATGGGCCGGACATATTAGCCGTAGAACCAATGACCGTAGGGGTAGACGTGTTCTCAAGTAGAGACCACGAATGGAAAGAAAGAAAGAAAAATGTGTTTATTGGCATTCAAAACAAAAACACTTTAAAATTAACAAAATAAATAAAAAAACTATTAATGCCAAAAGGGCCTTAGCTCAGCATAATGCCAAATGGTATCACCTGACGCTGATATTAAGCTGCAGCCCACGAGTGCCATACGCTGGAAAACACCAACACACGTTTATAATATACTGAATTTTTAATAAAAAAACCACATAAATAAAATTTTGCGACTCCTAAATATAACACAACAAAAATAAAAGTTCTATGTGCCCATTGACAAAAGAGAACAAATAAAAAAAGTATGGTATTATATAATTAAAACGGGGGCAGGTCGCTGGACTAAAATATATTAAAAGACAATAATAAAAGGAAAAATTATAAAATCGATCAATGTATGAAATTGATATATTAGAATACAAACAATAAATAATAGTAACAATGATAAAAAAAAAAAATAATAACATTGGTAAAATTGAAAGACGTATGAAATTGATGAAATTTAAAAATGTATAAAGTTAATTTATACAATGCCAAAATTGAGAAATGCATAGGGTACAATGATATACTAAACCTCTTACCAATAAACACGGAATAAAGTTATACCAGGAATAACAAAGGAATAACCATACATTTTCATAGGTTTGTACTTGGTATAACTTTATTCTGCAAACTGAATGGGTAAACGTAACGTACGGGACGCCCTCAGGCTAGGTCGAGCGACGATCTTCGCATGGTAACTGGTAGCAGCTGGATGAGAGCTGCCGAAAATCGAGACCAATGGCGTGGGATTGAAGAGGCCCACGTCCAGTTGTGGACTGCTGTAGTTTGATGATGATGATGATAAGATATCAATAAATATCGATACCTGTATATCTAACGGTTTGCCGATATATCGTTGTATATCTAACGGTTTGCCGATATATCGTTGTATATCTAGCGGTTTGCCGAAATATCGATACCTGTATATCTAACGGTTTGCCGATATATCGTTGTATATCTAACGGTTTGCCGATATATCGTTGTATATCTAACGGTTTGCCGAAATATCGATACCTGTATATCTAACGGTTTGCCGAAATATCGATACCTGTATATCTAACGGTTTGCCGATATATCGTTGTATATCTAACGGTTTGCCGAAATATCGATACCTGTATATCTAACGGTTTGCCGATATATCGTTGTATATCTAACGGTTTGCCGAAATATCGATACCTGTATATCTAACGGTTTGCCGATATATCGTTGCATACACAGTCCACCGTGCGAGAGCGGGAGCGGAATGCGTTCGTTCATTGTTTATGAAGATTTGTTAATGTTATTATACAGCTCAATATTGCACTTAAAGGTGATTAATATTAATAAAAAAAAAATACAAAGAAAAACTACCGACTTCCAACTAAAACACTACAAAGTGAAAAATAACTTTCTTTTTCGTAGTCGGTGTCTTTGGTAGGTACCAATTTTATTCGTTATGGACACCGACTTCGAAAAAGAGAGTTATTTTTCATTTTGTAGTGTTTTTAGTTGGAAGTCGGTAGATCTTTTTTGTAAAAACGTTTTTTTATTTTACAGTTTTTAGTTGTACCTATTATGCAACTTGCCTTTAGTAAGGTAGGTACTTATAATGCCAGAATAGATTACCCGAAAACCATGAACATAGCCGGCGAAATGAGAGTGTACCAAGGTGAACTGTACACATCTGCGTACCTCTTATAGTGTACTGCCGTGATGTTATGTTATGAAATGGAGTAAACAATAAACAGACATGCGATTGCAGCAAACCCGACAGATTTGCCGTTATTTATTGAAGAGTTCTGTTGTATATCTCCGAAGTTCTTCATCAGATCTTCACCAAATTGAAATGGGACCAATTTTGGAACATACTATCAAATAAAAAAAGAATTTTAAAATCGGTCCACAATTGACGGAGATATCAAAAAAAAATACATACAAGAAGTCGAACATAGAACCTACTCCTTTTTTGCAAGTCGGTTAAAAACAGTGTGAACGAACAATATTATTCTATAAAATATTAAAGAGAATGGAATGGTGATTCTTTTCGAATCCGGTAAATTGTTCGTTTGTTTTAATTTATCGAAGAATATACTAAAATAAAATAGTGATTAGTAGTTAAAATAGAGTAAAAATTGATTTAAAAAAACTCTCGCGAAAACGGCGATTTCTTTGGCAAGTTTTGATGTTAGATCTGTTAGTGAACTTCTCTTTCTAAGAAGATTGAACTTTGAAGATATTTTATAAATTCTTTAGTGTCTGTTTACTATTAGAACTCTGTATATTATTTTGTAAATAAAATAATAATAACTACAAAATACCTCAGCGTCAGGTATTTGAAATAACAATTACAAATTACATTTTTAAGAAGTAATTGAATAACAAATACTAAATACGTATATGTATTTCAATTACGTATTTAAATTACAAGTAATTCAAAAACTGCCCAGCCGTTTTTTTTTTCAATGTGTTTGTGGATCATAGGTTCATAAGATGTTGTATTGGTTACTACAAAAATCATAATAAAATACAATATACCAAATTGTCATACAATACAAATTAAAATTAAATTAGTATAATATGTAATGTCAAATTATTAATTAGTAATGCTACAAAATAGTTAAATAGTGTCACATCATAGTTTGTGAGAAATAAAAAAATAAAAATTCACGATTTTTTTTAATGGCTTTATTATCGCTCATAGTTCTGAAAAACAGCGGAATATTATTTTAGATAAGTGGGCTCATACAAAATATGAATACAGAACATTACATTTTCATATACACTAGGGAAATTTAATATTTTTTAAATGTATAAAGTGTGGCCTGTATGAATCCGTTTGTCGATCTATTACAGCGTTTTTGAGCTCTAAAGGCATGCTCTTTTTCTACATGGTTGCCCCAGAAAATTATCCCGTAGCGTATGATTGAAGCAACATATCCATAGTAGGCAGTTCGTAGTGCAGACTGGTTGACAGTGTTCCTTAATCTCTATAGAGCATAAGAACTTTGACTAAGTCTTTTGCAAAGTTGCTCTATATGTGACTCCCAATTTACTTTGTTATCAATATAAATACCTAGAAATTTAGTTACTTCGATTTCTTCTAAACTGGTTTGAGAGTAGCAAATATTTCAATTGGTATGAGGTTGTACTCACTGTCTAAAATTCATGATTTTTGTTTTTCTAGGTTTATTTTTAAGTAATTTTCCTCAAGCCATATTATAATTGTTGGGTTCAATTTAAGTCAATTTTTAAATCAGTTTGTCTTTACCGGTAAATAATATGGTACTATCGTCAGAAAATAAAGTTACTATATGGTGAATTTTAACTGTCGGCATGTCATTTATATAAATCAGAAAAAAATATGGGCCTAGAATGCTGCCCTCAGGGACACCGGAAAGCATATTTCTAACATCAGAAACAACTGTTCCTTCAGTTATGGTAGTTAAAGAGACTCTTTTTAATTCTACTATCTGTTTTCTGTCACTAAGATATGATTCAATTAATTTGTATACGTTACCTCTTACTTACACCAAATGCATATAATATATTCAAGAGTATTTTATTGTTGACTCGGTCAAATGCTTTGGCCATTTACAGCGCTATGTCTGCCGAACTAGTATCCAAATTTGGTTGTGCTGAGTCGTGCCAATCCATGCGTCAAGTTCGTGAAAGGGTACCCATGAGTTGGAATTCGTCATAACTTGACTGCCTCGGCCTGTTTAACCAAGGAAAGGGTTATGTTTGTCGCGCGTATCTTGTATGTATGTTTGTATGTATTAGGGGTTAAAGTATTATCTATACATTGCTGCCATCTAATAGGAAGGTCATTTATGCCTTTGCGATAGAACCCTGGTGATCTAGATTCGACAAACTGTGTGAAAGCATCTTGTACTGCCTCCTGAGAAGCAAACTTTTTATCACGTAGAAAATTGTCCAAATCACGAAAAAAATGGTTGTCCGTTGGAGCAAGGTCTGGCAAATACGGAGGGTGACGAATGGTTTCTAATTGCAGTTCCTGTAGAGTTAAAACGGTTTCTCGTGCTGTATGAGGTCTCGCGTTACCATGGAGCAATAATGGTGAACATCGATTAATGAGTCGGGGCTGTTTCACTGCTAGTTTTGCTATCATTGTTCGGACAGTAGACATCTACCGTTATTGCTTGACCAGATCGGAGAAAGCTTTAGTGAATAACACCATGCTGAGACCACCAAACAGTTACCATTACCTTTTTATTGGTAAGCTTTGCTTTAGGACACTGTTGTGGCGTTTGACCTGGGGTCAGCCATTGCATTTTTCGCTTACGGTTATCATAAAGAATCCACTTTTCATCCCATTTCACAATTCAATCCAATATTCCTTCATTTCTGTTTCGATTCAACAAGGCATCACAAATTTCAACACGCGTTTCTTTCTGCAGATCAGTCAAATCATGAGGCACCCATTTTTCTTATTTTTTTATTTCATCGATCTGACGCAAATGAGTTAATATTGTTGGTAAGGTAACGTTAAAGCATGCCGCTAATTCCTGGGTAGTTTGCTCGGATCGGCTGGCACCATTTCTTTCAATTCATTGTTATTCACCTGTGTGGGCGGTCTTCCACGTGGTTCGTTCTTCAAATCAAAGTTTCCATCACGAAAGCGTTTAAACCAAAATCGCACTGTGCGTTCATTAGCAGTCCCCTCTCCAAACGCAACATTGATACTCGTATTGCAAGCTATTTCTGCCGCGTTAGTTCCGCGTCGGAACTCGTATTTAAAAATCACTCGAATTTTCGAAGTATCCATCTTTCTTGTCTAAGCTGAAAAAAAAAACAACTGAAAGTCGATAATCGAATGTAGAAAATGATGTTAAAAAAAACAAAAATGGCGGCTTTCGGGCGCCATACTGTGGAGGTTGCATTTTTTTTTCCTCCTGGCCCATCGATTGGGGTGTCAAAATGAAGGGTTTTAAGAGGTGTTTACAAAAATACATGGTGGCAGCAAAGGGGGGGACTAAATTTTGGTTATTTTTTGCCTAGGACACACCGTTTTCGAGATACATTAGAGAGTGAGTTTTATACAAAATAAAATGAAATTCATCATCATCATCATCATATCAGCCGCAAGACGTCCACTGCTGGACATAGGCCTCCCCCAAGCGTCGCCACATTGACCGGTCCCGTGCGTCCCGCATCCAGCGGATCCCTGCAACCTTCACCAGGTCATCGGTCCACCTGGTGGGAGGCCTTCCAACGCAACGTCTTCCGGTTCGCGGTCGCCACTCCAGAACCTTTCTGCCCCATCGGCCATCCGTTCTGCGAGCAATGTGCCCTGCCCACTGCCACTTAAGTTTGGCAATTCTTCGGGCTATGTCGGTAACCCTGGTTCTCTTGCGGATCTCTACATTTCTGATTCGATCACGTAAGGAAACTCCGAGCATAGCCCTCTCCATTGCCCTTTGGGTGACTGTAAGCTTTCTGATGAGGCCCATTGTGAGCGACCACGTCTCAGAGCCATAGGTCATAACTGGCAACACACACTGGTCATAGACTTTCGTCTTGAGACACTGTGGTAAGTTGGACGTGAAGATACCGCGCAACTTCCCGAACGCTGCCCAGCCGAGTCGGATTCGACGGTTGACCTCTTTGTCGAAGTTGGCCCTACCCAACTGGATCGTTTGTCCCAGGTAGACATAGTCATCCACAACTTCGAGTGTAGAGTCTCCGACCCTAATAGGAGTGGGTGTGACATGGGCATTCAACATCAACTTGGTTTTGTCCATGTTCATCCTAAGACCCACTCTTTCGGAGGCTCTACTGAGGTCATCGAGCATTGTATTGAGGTCCTCCATAGTCTCAGCCATGACCACTATATCGTCGGCAAACCGAAGGTGAGTGATGTACTCGCCTTTGACGTTGATGCCTAGCCCTCTCCAGTCCAGAACCTTGAAGACATCCTCCAGTGCAGCGGTGAACAGTTTCGGCGATATGACATCTCCCTGCCTCACACCTCGCTGCAGAAAGACAGGTTCCGAGGTCTGATCCTGAAGTCGAACTGACATGGTGGCGTTTTTATACAAACACTTCAACACCTCGATGTACCGGTAGTCAATTTGGCACCGTTGGAGAGACTGCAGCACAGCCCAAGTCTCGATCGAATCAAAAGCTTTCTCGTAGTCCACAAACGCTAAGCAGAGAGGCAGGTTGTACTCTTCGGTCTTCTGTATAACCTGCCGCAGCGTATGTATGTGGTCTACGGTGTTAAAGCCTTTACGGAAACCGGCTTGTTCAGGAGGCTGGAAATCGTCAAACCTGCGCGCGAGACGATTCGTGATGACTCTTGAAAACAGCTTGTAGACTTGGCTAAGAAGTGAGATGGGCCTATAGTTCTTTAGTAGGGCATTGTCGCCCTTCTTGAAGAAGAGTACCACCACACCCCTGCACCATGCCTGTGGCGTTTTGCCCTCGAGTATGACGGAATCAAACAGCTTCTGAAGGGCCTTAAGGACCGGTTTTCCACCCGCCTTCAGGAGTTCGGCTGTAATTCCGTCTTCACCCGGCGCCTTGTTGTTTTTAAGCTGTTTAAGAGCCATCCTAATCTCATACAGGCTGACGTCCGGAATGTCTTCGGTATAGTGCCGGGTCAATCTAGCTCTAGGGTCTTTTGCTAAATTCGCGACGGGTTTACTGGTTGACGTGTACAACTGCCCATAGAATCTCTCGATCTCTCTCAATAGCTCCGGTTTGGCGGATACGATTCTGCCATCGTCGGTCTTCAGTTTCGTGAGCTGGCTCTGCCCAATAGTCAGATCTCTTGCAAAGACCTTGGAACCCTTATTCCGCTCAATCGCGTCTTTAATACGCTCGGTATTAAAGCGGCGGAGATCGCTTTTCAAGGACTTTGAGATCCGTCTATTGAGCTGCCGGTACTTCAACGCATCGTCTGAAGACTGCAGGATCATCTCACGCCTCTCCTTCATGAGTTTGAGAGTAGGATCAGAGAGCTTTTTGTTTATATCTGTACGGCGGGTCTTGAAAAACTTAGACCCAACCGTATGGACAGCTTCCACGAACCCATCGCTGTATTCGTCCACGGAGCTCCCTAGGCACTCGAAACGATTCTGGAGTTCGAGCTGAAAGCTCTCGGGGTTTTGGATCTGGATCTGTGCTGGACGGAGCGTAGACTTCATCAGTCGAGACCTTTCAAGCTTGATATTAATGTTCAATGTGCCTCTCACCATGCGGTGATCGCTCCCGGTTTTCACCGAATTGATCACAGAGACATCATTGAACATTTGCTTCTTGGTTGACATGATAAAGTCGATCTCGTTTTTAGTTGCACCATCGGGGCTTTGCCAGGTCCACTTCCTGTGCTCACGCTTTCTGAAGAAGGAGTTCATCATATAGAGGCCCTCCTTCTCCATAAAGCTGGCTAGTAGGTGACCCCGGTGGTTCCGATGTCCAACTCCAAATTGGCCCACTTGCAGCTCATCCACGTCTCGTTTGCCCAGTTTCGCGTTGAAGTCCCCCATGACAACGGTGAAGTGAGTTTTGAAACCATGCAAGGCTCTAGAAATATCCTCATACATGGTCTCTACCTCGTCGTCGGGGTGAGCCGAGGTCGGGGCGTAGACCTGTATAACCTTCAGCGAATATCTCGAGGATATTCTGAGTATAAGGTACGCCACCCTTGTCGACACACTCTCGATCTTCACCACGTTGTTCACAAGGGACTTGTGGACGATAAACCCGACACCACCCTGGGACTGCCGGTCACCCTCTCGGAAATAGAGCAGGTTACCGGATTTGAGGATTATCGAGTCCTCCCCCTCTCTTCGGACTTCAGATAACCCTATAATACTCCACCGCAACCTGCTCAATTCTTCCTCGAGTTCGGCTATCTTCTCGTCGGTCCGGAGTGTTCGCGTGTTATACGTTGCCAGGTCCAGTCGTCGGTGTTTATTAGGGTAGCCGGGTCCACTCCGGGGATTCTTCGCACCCCTTGCCACGCCATCGCCTCGACCGCTACCGTAGTCGAGGGTAGACGGGCTGCCGGGCACTCGGGGCCGTTTTTTCTTTGTGCTTTTCATTTTTGGTTTGGGGGGGTTTGCCTTAATCGCCACGCTTGGCAGGCGGGTTGGCGATCGCAGTTTGTTGTTAAAATGCACAGAGAACGCTGCTGCCCATTCTCTGGTGTATCCCTTAGTCGCCTTTTACGACACCCATGGGAAGATCGACACCATACGGAACTTTACGTCCGACACCATACGGAACAAACAAATGAAAACAAATGAAATTCGTAGGTCCATAATTCGGAAACAGTGCGTCGTAGGGCTATGTTTCTCAGAACCTTAATGATTTTTATGACCAAGGTTAACCCGAAACTGCAATAAAATAGGAAAATTTCCAGAATGAAAAATAAACGTCAGGAAGTTATGCCACAAGTCAAGAAAATAACTCACGCCGCCGTGCTAGCATTTAAGACAAAATGGCTTTATCGCCCAAACTGTGATAAAAAGTGTGACTTAAGCCATGTCACAGTAGGCCGTGCTCGCCCGATAGCAACAAGAAAGGCATGTCGCGCCTTTAAAATATGTCACATGTTTGCCCCGTGCTAGCATTTAAGACAAATTGTAAGACATGACATAATTTATCATGTCTTGTCACAAATGTCTTGGGTACGCCCATGCTCGCTCCGCAGGAAACATCCCATACGACAAAATAAATGACAGTCATCGAGATCAGACATTGACCGGGTTATCGTTGTTTATACTCTAAGAGCTAGCATCGTTTTTGAGAGAGAATTTCAGGAAGGTCAGTTTTTAGATATGCTATCTCTCTCACTCTCCCCGATGTCATACGGGATATCTGACTGGCGGTAGTGGTTGCGTTCATCAATGCGCATCCTACCTGTACAGGTAAAATATACATTTTTCAAATCATTTTAAGAAGTTTATTTTATTTTTTATTTTTAATATTGAACTCTTTGCAACATGAATCTATTATTGCCAGATATTTTTATTGTTGTTTAAACTGTGCCAGACCTAGTTTTGAATTAAAAAATTAAAGCTTCAGTCTCAGTCAGATGTAAATTTAATGACAAATCAATATCTTGAGGTAAAAATATTCAAACAATTTAAAAAATCAATCAAAGTTATTTAAAAAAAAATATCATTCACGAAGATTGTAGTTAATGATTAGATAATGATTTGTCGAGACTCGAGGAAAATGAGCTTATTAAAAGTTAATTTGTCATATTTACGGAGCTCGTGATTCTTGGAACGTCAATGAAGTTCGGTTCCAACTGTTTTCATACACTTATCGGTCTTAAAAATCATATGATAATTATGAAAAAAAAATTGATCCGTCCAACCTACCACCATGTAAAGCTGAATTGTATCAGCATTTACTACGAGTTCGTTACGTCACAAAGTTTTGGAGAAATGCTCGTTTGAAGCACACAACATCTGTATCACCTCAAGCTTCCGGCTGGACTGTAAATAACGATAAATATGATTTTATCTGGTTTGTTGGTGAGCAATTACCATCATTAGTTGCCGACATTATTATTAAAGGTAAAAATTAAAAATAAAATACTTATAAATTTCTTTCCAGAAAGATTATACAATTTTTCATTTTTTTACAGATAATACTTATGACATGACGATGACAATCCGAAAGACGATTTTTTGTGATACAATTATGGATTAAAAATCTAATTTTTGTTTATTTTATACTTGAGATATCTATACATTATCTTAATTTTGTACATTTTGTACCATATTAATCCACACATTAATTCAATAGTTTGTAATTCTTTCTCTGTAATTTATTAACTATTTCTAGACCAAGCAAAATTATACTACATCACTTTTCACTTTTAGATCGGTCTGGCTGTAGGTTTAACAATCAAATTATTGTTTGGCAAATTAATTTTAGGTTTTTAGATACTTAAATAAAATTATATAATATAATATAATTAAGCATTCGTATGCATTCCACATCCTTCTTCGACAAATCTTTTACGGTTCAAGCAGCTCGTTTGTGGAATGCATTACCTATTGCATTACTATTTAATGTTTGCGCATGCCTTAGCATGCGCAAACATTAACTTCATTTAAAAAAATGGTGAAGGAGCATTTCCTTTCTCTGTAACTATTCTTCTCCTTTCTCTGTTCTATATTTGATATTTATTAGTATATTATTTTATTTGTATGTATTTATTTTATGTTATATCTAAGTAATATTATTTAGTATAGTTTTTGTACACTAACAGCCCTATGTCTATCTTCTCTCGTTCAGTCCATCCAAAGGTTGTCTGTAAGAGATTGCCCTGTGCGATAAGACCGCCCATTGTACACTTATCTTTATAAATGTTTTGTCCTGTACTTATTTCAGTGGTGTACAATAAAGTATATCATAAATAAATAAATAATAATATAAAAATTCAGCCATACTGAAATAATTTGAAAAAATAATAATTCAAAATTAGCGTCTGGCACAGTTGAAACAACAATAAAAATAATGGCAATAATAGATTAGTGTTGCAAAAAGTTCAATAAAAATAATAATAAAAATAAGAAACTTCTTAAAATGATTTGAAAAATGTATATTTTACCTGTACAGGTAGGATGCGCATTGATGAACGCAACCACTACCGCCAGCCAGATAGCCCGTATGACGTCCGGGAGAGTGAGACAGATATAGCGTATCTAAAAACTGGCCTACATGAAATTCTTGTTGTTCCGACGTTGCTAGCTCTCGTACTATTAGAGCTGCGTTGGGTAGATAAATGCTGTATTTTAAGTTTTAAAAAATATTGGACAACAAAGAAATGAGAAGCCACTAAAGGCAGATTTAAAAAAAATAAATGATCCGAACAATTTTTTAGCTTCCCATTCACTTACTTAAAATTTGGTGATAATGTTTAAAATATAAAAAATACATTTATAAATCTGATTTTCTTTGTAATTTCCTTGTTTTTTCCTATTAAAACATTGCGTTTGAAATTTGATGTACCCTGTCTATTAATGATTTTCTTGGTAATATGAGGTACCAAAACTAAAAAGAGAAAAATAAAAAAACTAACTTCTAAAGCAAAACACTACAAAGCGAAAAATAACTTGGTTTTCCGAAGTCGTTGTCGAAAGAAAATCCATAAGTACCAAAGACACCGAAGAAAATTCTGAAAGCACCTACATAATAGTTAATTAGAATAAAAAAAGATAGCAATAAATTCTTTAACAAAATCCTTATTCACTAGACAGGACGCTACTAAATCGTGGACCATCATGTGTACGTGATTCGGCCAGTGCGTCCCACGTCCCACCTGACTGCGTCGAAATAAACTGTTTCTATTAGCGACACTCTAATCTCCCCAAATATTGGACTGTTTGCTTTGCTCCAATTCAAATGCTACGTGACACATTAGGCTTATTATTTTCTTGTAATAATTCTATGGAACAGGTTATGATTTTTGGTTTAGTGAGGCAGGTATGTGTATCAATTGTTTCGAAAAGCTTGTTATTTTTTTTTTGTTGTTTCGCAAATAACAACATTTGGTTAGAGACATCTTAATTAACTGGTTATCCCCATTTCTAAGGTATAATAATAAATACAATTCATTTATTTTGGAACCAATCCATAAATACATACATACATGTGAAATTAAAAATATTAGAAACATTAAAAGATTACAATTTTATTAGATCTAGACACGCGGTAGCGTGTCATGCCAAGTTCAAGCAAAAAAGGAACTGGCGACGCAGCAGTTGTGTGTATTTATTTAATAAAACTTCATGCAACATACAAGTAGATAGGCGGACTTAATGCCTGAGGCATTCTCTACCAGTCAACCAAGGAT